>CM072555.1:14412218-15699718 GCA_036898215.1 Platycarya strobilacea
CTGATACCACTTGTTGCCCAGATGACTAACACAAGAGGGGGGGTGAATTGGGTTATATTAAAAAATTAATACTTATAAACTAAATATACAATATAAAATATAACCAAAATATAAAGCAGTAGGAAATATAAAGAGTAGGGTAAGAGAAAGCAAACTCAGTATTTTTACGAGGTTCAGCCCCACTGCCTACGTCCTCGCCTCAAGCTACCCCTTGAGGATTCCCAAATCCACTATTCAATCTCCTTTAGGTGGAGATAGAAACCTATTACACCTTTGAGCAGCACCGCTCCAAAGATTCCGTGTAGAACACCCTCTACACTTCCAATCACCTCACACTTGGTGATTCAACTATTCCCTGTGTAGAACACCTTCTACACACACAAGGGTTATACACACCCTCTTACTTCCAATCACCTCACACTTGGTGATTTAACTATTCCCCGTGTAGAACACCTTCTACACACACAAGGGTTATACACACCCTCTTACTGATACAAGAATTGATAGTGGGTAGGCTATCAGAAAACACTCCTCAATGAGTGAAATAAGAACAATACAGCACAAACTATATCTCTCTCAACAAGAACAAGAATTAAGGCTCAAAACTTTAGAAAAGAGAGAATGAGAGCTTTGAAAGAATGATGCAAAATTTAGCAATAGATGTGTAAGCTCTTGTTGTGATTTTTGCAAAACTCAAGTGAGCTATTTATAGGTAAATGAGTCTTCAATTTCAAATTTGAAAAGATTCCCATGTCAAATAAGAGCACTATTCACTTTTCAAAAAATTCAAATAAAAACATTTCCTTTTTGCATTTGTCAAAGACAACTCCATTCATTTTTCAAAGAAATCAAACCTAATCTTTTGCTTTTCATACAAGACAAAATGAGCATGATTTATTTTTCAAACCAAATCATCTTCTTTTTGCATATGTCAAAAAAACACACAACCACCCTTTAAGATTTTCAAACAAATCATCTATCTTTTATATTTGTCAAAAAAACACACAACCACCCTTTAAGATTCTCAAACAAAATCATCTACCTTTTGCATTAGTCAAAAAAACACACCACCTCCCTTCAAGACTTTCAAACAAAATATGCACATGTCAAATATGATAATCAATCATCTTATAAAATCAAGTTTTTATAAAAAAAATATATAATTTTCGAAATTATTTTGTTTGATGGTGTTATGCACATGTGAAAAACATAATTTTCAAAACTAAGACATTTAAAAATGTCTTGCATATGTGGAAAAAGTAATTTGATGTTTTATGAGAAAAAAGAGTAATTTGGAGCCTTAATCCAATTTCTAATTTTATCAAGAGATGTACAAAAATAATCTATGAGCTTCATTTGTAGACTTGATATCTTTCTTGCTCATGCTTGATTTCTTGATGTGTTTTGCTCCTTTCATGCATAGACAACTTGAGCTTGAGTTTTCAATATTATTTGTTATCATCAAAATTTATACGTAAATACGAGACTTGAAACCTTGGGTTCAACATGTAGGTAGACAGGTTATCCTGATTTATTTATAACATTCACGTGCAACGCAAAATGGACAAAGATTGAAAGTTTTCTATCTAAGAATCCTGGACAAAGAGCAGGGGATTGCCTAGACATATTCACAAAGGTTTTTAAAATTAAACTTGATAAACTTTTACGTGACTTAAAACATGGGCAACACTTCAGGAGGGTGCTTGCTGGTAATACTTTCTTTATCATTTGTATATTCATTACTATCCTAAACTATAGAAGTATGTGCATATCTAATTATATCTATATTCTCTATTTTCAGCTATTTATACTATTGAGTATTAAAAGAGAGGACTACTGCATGCATATATACTACTATTTTTGCATTACGATGACAAGCATCCAATTCCGTCAGAAATAGATAGAATAATAACCGCAAAGATCCCAGATATTAACATAGATAAAATTGCATATGATGCAGTGAAACAGTATATAGTTCATGGTCCATGTGAAATTTTAAATCCAAAAGCAAGTTGTATGATTAATAGCAAATGTAGCAAAAGTGTTTCAAATTTTTTTTATAGGGAGACGTCAATTGATGAAGATGGATTGCAGTATATAGGAGAAGAGATTATCTTGATATGTATACTGAAAAGAATGGTATTAAGTTGGACAACAGATTTATAGTGCCTTACAACGTGGATCTGTTGGTGAAATATCAAGCACATATAAATGTTGAATGGTGCAATCATTTAAGATCTATAAAGTATTTGTTCAAATACTTCAATAAAGGACATGACCATGCGATTTTAATTATGGAAGAAAATCTTCATATAAATGATTCTACATGATCACAACATATTACTAATATTGATGAGATCAAGACGTATCTAGATTGCAAATATATATCTGCAACGGAAGTAAGTTGGAGAATATTTAAGTTTGACATTTATTATCGTGAGCCAGTAGTTGAGAGATTAAGTTTCTATCTTGAAAAACAAGCAGTCAATCATATTTGAAGATTCCGATTACTTGAATAATGTACTCAATCGACCAAATATTTTAAAGACAAAATTTACTGAATAAATAAAGACAAATGTTATGTACGAGGAAGCAAGATATCTAACATATTCATATTTTCTATGTAAATGGGCTTGGAATAATAGAGATAAGGAATGGAATATGAGAAAGAAAAGACGATGTGTAGATCGAATATATTTTACACATCCTGGTAGTGGTGAACAATTTTATTTACGTATGTTTCTTAATATAGTCATAGGACCTCGATCTTTTAAAGAAATAAGAATAGTGAATAATGTATTGTATCCATCTTACAAGTTGGCATGTTATGCTCTTGGTTTACTTGATGATGATAAAGAGTTGCATGAAGCTCTAAATCATGCTTCACAATGGGCATCTGGGAAGCAACTACGTGAATTGTTTGTCACAATATTAATCTTTTGTGAGGTCGCAAATCCTTATAAATTATAGACTGATAATTGAGAGTTATTATCTGAAAACATTCTTCATCATCAAAGAAGAGTGCTTCACTGTGATAATTTACATCTTACTAAAATATAGATAAATAATTATGCGCTCTATGAAATTAAACAGTTGTTGGTAAGAAGCGGGAGATCATTAAGATATTTCAAAAATATGCCGTATTAAGATGTATTATTACTTGGGGAAAGCAATAACAAATTATTACAATAAGAGTTGGACTATAATAAAGCTGGGTTAAAAGGGGAGCATAAGAAGTTATTTGATAATCTTAATGTTGAGCAGATGAGAATATATAACTATCAATGAATCATTGAATGGTGACAATGGCGGCTTCTTCTTTGTATACGGACATCATGGTGCAAAAAAAACTTGTCTCTGGAAAATATTGATATTTCAATTACGTTCTAAAGGAAAAATAGTGCTTTCAGTTGCTTCATCTGGAATTGCGGCTCTATTATTAGCTGGTGGTCGAACAGCTCATTCAAAATTTTAAATACCAATTTATCTGTCAAATAATTCAACTTGCTCATTTAAATAGGGCTCTCAACATGGAGAGTTATTATTAAGAACAAGTTTCATAATTTAGGATGAGGCACTTATGACTCATCAAAATTGTTTTGAAGCTGTGGATCATTCATTAAAAGATATTTTACGGTTCACGGATGCAAATAGTGCATAAAAGCCATTTGGAGGGAAGACAGTTGTTCTGGACAGTGATTTTCGTCAAATATTACTAGTTGTATCCAAAGGTCAAAGAAAGCAAATAGTTGAGACCACTATTAATAGATCTTCATTATGGAGAAATTGTGTTATTTTTACAGTGACTCAAAATATGAGACTCGAACAAAACACGGGAGATATTGCTACAAGAGATTTTGCAAATTGGATCTTAAGAATGGGTGACGGTGACTTGCAATTGAGTTGTATTGAATGTGGAGGAATGATTGAGATACCACCTGATTTAATTGTTCAATCTAATGATGATCCTATTGCAGATATCGTAAATGCTACCTATCCAGATTTGAAAGATGAATGTAATAATTCTAAATACTTGAGTGAAAGAGCAATTATAGTGCCTATAAATGATGTTGTTCAGGATATCAATGACTATGTGATAGACCAACTCATCAATTTAGATGAACAAGTGTTTTGTAGTGCAGATTCAATATATAAAGCTAGAGACAATATTAAAAAACAACAATCAATGTTTCCAATAGAATTTTTAAATTCTTTGAAGTTTTTAGGTATTCCGAATCATAAATTGAGATTAAAAATTGGGGTATCAATAATGCTACTTCGAAATTTGAATCAATCTAATGGTCTTTGCAATGGGACACGACTCACAATTACTCAGTTATTAAAATGGGTTGTTGGAGCAAAAATCATGACTGGAATGCACATTGGAGAAAAAATATTTATTCATCGTATAATTTTATCTCATTCTAACCCAAAATTGCCTTTTATATTGAAGAAAAGACAATTTATAATATATGTATGTTTTGCAATGACGATCAATAAAAGTCAAAGACAAACATTAGGACATGTCGAACTTTTTCTTCAAAACTCAATTTTCTTTCATGGTCAGTTATACGTTGCAATATCTAGAGTAAGGAGAAGAGATCAAAGTTTTGAATTCCGTTCCGGTGGTCGTTCCGGTTGAGGCATTAGAACGGAATATTTCGGTACCGGTCTATTTCGGTATGCCGTTTTGGGATTAATTATATATTATAATAAATATATATGTATAAACTAACAACTAATAGAATAAAACATATATATATATATATATATATATGCAAGTGTGTATCATATATATGTGTACATATTAGAAGAAATGAATATTTATAAAATGATTGTAAGTTGAAAAAATACAAATTTGAATTGAGATACAAAAATAAATAAAAAAGACATATTTAAAATTACAAAGTATATAAATATATATATTTTATATTCTAAAATTAATGAAATACTATCTAAATTTAAAATTTTTATAAAAATATCATTCACATAAAAAAAATTACAAAAATAATCTAAATCGGAATAGGGACCGGAACGGCCGGAATTTGACCGGAACGGGCCGGAATTTGGACCGAAACGGAATAAGGAGGTATAGTGTTCCGGTTGAGGCACCGGAACAGAACATTCCGGCCGTTCCAGCCGGAACGTAACGGAATTCAAAACTATGGAAGAGATAGCTTAAAAGTTCTCATCACAAAAAAAAAAAACCGTCGATGGTCGTTTTGTACAAAAAATATTGCATATAATGAAATCTTCAATGATTTGTTGAAAGGTATTTAAATTTCATCTTTTTTCAATTATATTTGTTTCTAATATTATCTTTATATATTTTATATTTGCAATACATGATAGCTTGGATTATTTCTAATATGTTTGACTTAAAAATTCTATAGGTACAAATAAGATATGAGTATGGAATACACACTTTTGAATAAATTATCACCTAACAATGAAGCATGGAATATTAAAATCAAAATATTACGTATGTGGGATACAACTATTATCGAAAATCAACGAAAACTTATTAGCCTTGATTTGATTTTAACAGGTATCGATGTAAGTTGCTCTTAAATATTTTGTTAAATTGATTTTTACTTTTATTTAGACACTATTCAAGCTTAACTAATATATTTTTCCATTTTTTTAAAGGGGACTTTAATTCACTCAACCATAAGGAGAAATTTGGTCCAACGCTTTCGTCCGTTATTGACAGAAGGGCGTACTTATGCAATAAAGAATTTAATGGTTGAAGAATGTAAAGGAAAATATCGTCCTGTTGGTACAAGATGTAAGATTATGTTCACATCAACGACTTTAGTCGTTAAACTTGAGAGACTAAGTGAATCAATGCCTAAGTTGAAGTTCGAATTTGCAATTTACGCAATTATAGAGAAACATTGCAATGATCCAACATATTTGACTGATACATATTCTAATTTCTATGTAATGAAATTTTACAATTTCATATATTAAATTTAAATTTAATATTATTTTTGAGGTAACGAAATATTATCATCATATTCTGACTTCGAATCCTTATTAGATGTAATTGGAATATTAGAATCTATTAGAGGTATAGAGAAAAGAACTTCAAAGGGTCAGGCTGTGATGCTATGAACAATTCAACTTCTATTAGAAGAGTGTATATAATTTATTTAAAAATATTAACTCAAAAATAATTAATTTATTCATTAAGAATATTACATATAAGAATGACTAATTTGCATGTATTGAATTTTAGGAATAAAATATATAGGCAACTTTGTGAGGGTCTACTGCACTACAAATAGACGATGATTTTTATAAGAATAATCTAGGACCAACTGTGGTGATAGGTACTTCAACAATAGTAAAGACATTTATAGCTAACATGTACATTTTACAATAGTGAAATAAAATATAATTATAAAAAATAATACTAGTGTTGCATATGTACTTGAAATAATTTTTTCACAGGCAAGTTTAATCTATCATCAACCAATGCTACAAAATTGTACGTAAATCCAGAGATTTTGGATGTCTGAAGAATTTGGAAAAAGTAATAATAACACATTCTACTTTATACTCTCTAAAAAGTAAATCATTGTATTATTTATATCTATTAAATTTTTTGATAAATTAGGTTGCAAGATGTATCACAAAGGGAAATCATAACCATCAAACTAGAACATCCAGTCATATTTAATACAGAGCTACCATTCCACAACATGAAAAAAATTGTTGAAATTAAAGAACTGAAATGGACAGCAAATACAAAAGTTTTGATTTTATGGTTTGAATTTAATATAATATATAATTTTTTAATATTATACATTTCGTGTGATAACGAATAAGAATTAAATATTGTAGGAGTTATTGTGATGTGCCTCTGCAAATTTGGAAAGATAGACACAAAGTATGAGTAATATTATAATTTTTGCATCTTATGCAAAACCAAAGTTAAGTTCATTGAAAAATTGTTATGGTGTGAACAATGTAAGGTGGAACCAAAGCTGATTGTACCAAGGTAATATTACAAAACAAGTTTCATATATATATAATATTTATTTGCACAGACACACACAAAAATATCTATTTTTTTTATTAAATGTGCAGTTTATTTAACGAGTGTTATATTTTTAAGGTATCGAATAAATATGGAGCTGGTAGATGACTCAGGGTCAACGTCTTCAGTACTATTTGACAAAGAGATTGAGAAAATTTTAAACAAAACTGCAAAAAAAAAACTACGAAAAAAGAAGACCAGGTAACAAAATAATAGAAATAATATTTAAAAAATTAATATTAGTATAGAAAAGGTTAATAATTATATTAATTAATCGCTAAAACTTAGTATAACATATTTTTGTATTTATGTGGGACCAGAATAATGATGGGTTCTCAAATGATTTACAATAATTTTTTGACAAAGAATACATCTTTTTATTGCGATTTGATGAGTACAACTTAAAATATGGACGGGAAAACTACACGGTCCAGCGCATATTTGATCTCGAATGTATAAAATCAATAACAATTAAGAAGGTAAAAAAAATTGTATGATTTGGTATTTAATTTTAATTTCTATCATATTCTATATTTTTATAATGGTATTGGTCTTATTTCTCAATCAATTCGTTCAATGCGTTGAATGCTATACTACTATACTATCATTTACTAGAAATATAATTATTGTAATGATTTTTATATAGACAATAGTTGATGATAATATTTATATTTTAGGAAACTACTGTTGAAATCGATTTCGACATCAACACAAACATAAAGGAAGAGGATCACTGTCAAGCTTCATCATCCAAGAGAAGAAAAATAAAGAAAAAATTTGACATATAATGATACATTTCATTAGTAGACAGAGGAGAAGTGGATGTGGTTTGTGATGTTATAGTTGTGGAATTGTTAAGTGTTGGGATTAAATGCGTCGTTGTGATGAATATGCTAATTATGTTATTTGTGGAGTGTTGGGATTTCTTTAGTTAAAAAAATTGAGAAATACAACAGTTATTGCATTAGTGTAATTAGTAAAGTTATGTGATTAGTCAGGTTTATTATATGTGTGTTAAATAGATTATATATAAGATTTGTGTAATATGTTTTATGAAGTTTATTAATATTTATGTATTGTCATTATGTTGGGTTATACATGTTGTAATGTTGTAATATAATAAATATATATTTCAGTAATAGTTGAGAAATTGATTGTGTATATTGAAATATATAGTTGTTATTTTCAACGTAAATATAAGTCCGCACATTGCACATGTTATATGCTCATCAATAATAATTGTCAAAACAATTCAATAATAACAAAATATAAGAGACAATACGATGTCGTAACCTAAAACTTGGTCCACGCAATAGGCAAGTGACACATTAACCCTTTATGTTTTTTCAAAATATTCTATGTACATTATGCCTGGTTTTTTTCAAAGATTAAATGAGATATGATGAAATAAAAATTAAAAAATAAAACAAAATATTTTTTTTAAATATTTTTTTAAAATTAATTTTGTTTTGAGATTAGAAAAAATTATTTAAAAATTTAAAAATTTTGAATTCTTTATTTTATTTTATATGAAAATTTAAAAAAATATAATAATAAGTTTAAAATAAAAGAAAATAAAATGAGATGGTTTATGTAAATAAACCAGACCTAAATTGTTTTGAATAAAAGTTTATTTGGATTGCGTTTTGAATTTTAAATTTTATTTTTAAGCAGTTAAAATATACTTTTTTAAATGATACATTTGATAAATTTATAAAAAATGCTTTAATTAGTTAAAATTTGAAAGTTAGATTTTTCAAAAAACATCAAATTGAAATTTTTATAAAAAAAACTCATGCAGATAACTGTATATTTAAAACAGATTACTATAACTAAATTTAAAAGCACTTTAGATACATGTTTACCAAACAGTAAACAATTTTTAAAAATAAAACTTATTATTTAAGTTATAAGTTATAAATCTTAAAATTATAAGTTATATTTTTTTATCGCAATTTCAAATATGCACTAAGCGCGCTTACCGTTACAAGTTATACCTAGACTAAAATCATCTCTCTTTTTTTTTTCATTTTTTATTCATATTTTTTGATCAATTTAAAATATTTTTTTAAAATATGTAAAAATATCAATATACTAATAATTATTTTATTAACTATTAAGTAAAAAAAAATTAAAAATTAAAATACATGAGATATTAAAATAAGGTGTCAAAGTAGTATGATTTTTTGAATAATACTATATATAATTAGGGAAATTCTAATTACAAGCAGCTATAGGCACCCATTGCACACCCGTCAGTATGTGACCCACAATTAAAATGCATTATCTAAGTTAAGTTTTTCCACTGAGTTTGTCAAGTTCACCTCTCTCTCTCTTCTTCTTCTTTTTCTTCTTCAAACTTCAGAATCTATCGGGCATTTTAATTCTAGAATATATAAATAAAATTTTAGAGTTAAAAAAAAGTCAAAATCAGTTGATTTCCTCATCCGAAATTAGTTCGAAACTTGAAAATAAATATCTCATTTTTCGAAATTTTCTTGCTCGAGTTTTTCTAAGATTTTACCCCACCTATTCATCTGTTACATCATTTTTGTTTTTTGTTTTTTAAATTACAATTCACCACTTTCTTTTCATTTTTTACTTTGAAGCAGTTTACATCTTACGCACTCGCGGTGGAGTCTCTATAAATAGCCGAATGCTGGTTGAGCATAGTTGATATGATATTTTTTCTTCTTTCACCGTGCTTTTTTTTAAGCTTTAGAATTGACGGGACATCTCAATATCTAACAAATTTATATTAAAATAACATTGGGTACGTCGATTGGTGCGGCAACCTGCTTGTACCTCGGCAACCTTCTTGTACCTGGCAGAACTCATATAATTGTAGTACGCATAAATATTATACAATTATTTTGAAAAAATAAAGTTTATTATTAACTTTTTTTATATGGCTCTTATATATATATTAATCAAATAGATTATGTGATTTCTATGAGTATAAATATTATTTTTTGATATCTTAAATAGTGGTTGGTTAAAAATAAGTGTGGCTAACAATTTATCTAACCACTTGCATTACATCTAATTATTATGTGATTATTATATGGTTGAAAAACCCTCCCAACCAGAAGGGTGGTTCTCGTCATCTTGTGTTGTGGTTGATCGCCACATGAATTATTAGGGTGGTTACTCAACTCTTATTTTTTGATGAAAATTTCTACGCATAAGTTCACATATTATATGATACTGTTATAAAAGTCGTAAAGGGGGGACGGCGTATGCCCCCTCTCTCATTTCATGTTCTCCTTTTTATTTTTTTGTTTTGTTATGAATTATTCATTCCCTGCCCCGCCCCGTCCCGAGTCTCAAACTCTCTATAAAGAAAGAATAATGAGAGAAAATTTAGATCTAAATATTTTCTCTAGCAATAGTAGTTTCCTTTTTAATTTTATAATATGTTATCAGTACGAAATTCTACTGATACTGAAATTAATGGTCTTCTACTTTAAGTAAATTTTTCGATATATTATTTGCAGTCATTGAAATGAATATAAAAGGTAATATTGCTGAATATTATTTTATAAAATTCTACTTTCATTTTGATGATTATATGAATATATTTTTTAAATCTACGTATTTATTTTTGTGATTCATATATGTAGAAAATGTCATATCTTATAAAATTGAAATTTATTACAATTGACATTTTTGAAAAAAATGATTTATCTTGGATCCTTAATAAAATCCATTTGGATATGATGAATTTGGGAGATACAATCAAAAGAAGAAAATCATGTGTCCCTGTAGGACTTTGCTGTGTATTTTAAGATGAAAATTCTTTTTATTTTGTGAAATGATTTAAGAGAGAGATATGAGTACCAGAAGATGTAATTCTCCCAAAAGATTATTATGACTTATTGCACCTGAAATTGCAAGATTTTAAAAGTGGTAGTGATTATAACTCTGCACTCTTTAAAATCAGCTCAATATTAAAATTATACAGTGAGAAGATTACTGATAATGATATTTTAAAAGAACACATATACTATTTTTCATATCTTAAATGTGCTTCTGCAGCAGCGATTTCGAAAGTGAAAGGCAACAAATATTTTGAATTTTTATTTTGTCTTTTAGTGATTGATCTAAATAATGAATTTTTGTTAATAAATCACCAGTTACGTCCTATTAGTTTAATATCATTTCCTGAAGAAAATGATATTGGATTTATATTATTCCCATAAGTGAACAGTGCATTATTTCAAAGGAACCAATAGCGTAAACATGGTAGAAAAATTATAAAAGTGTTGGTCCCAGAAGCGACAATACTAAAGAGGATAATAATATATTGTATCACCAAAAGTGATCCAACTTAGAGAAGAGTAAAGACCCTCAAAATAATTTTTCATAGAAATATGAAATTTTTTTACATAGATGTGGTATGACTGAACATTGACAACGTACCTATTGTATTGGCAAGCACTTGATTTATTATACTAAACTTTTATATATCATAGTGAAGCTTTTTCTTTCATATTTTGACATAATGAAAATTCGGTGCCTGAAGCACGATAAGAAATTACTTTGGATAATAAAACTCTGTCCCAATTTGATTCTCTTACAAATGAATGTGAACCAGAAGTTCAGAGTGTTATCTATTTGTAAAGTGTTGCAAATCAATTACCGGATATATTTATTGACACTAAAGTGTTGTAAAATTATATATTAATGCTTAAGTAAGAAATGAAGTCCCTGAAAGACAAGTTGTTATAATAACAATAGATGATTCTAAGACACACTTGAAGTTTTAAGGACCTATTAGTACAAAATAGAAAAGAAATCGGTGCTCTTGAAGAGACCGTACCTACAAAATCTATCCAAACTTTCTGTATAAAATACAAACCTTATAAAGAAAAATCTTCTTAAGAGGAAACTCTTGAAAAGTACAAACCTCCCGAAGAGGAAACTTTTGAAGAGTACCTCCTGAAATGTTGGAGAAAATTATGGAAATTATGGATATAAACAAGTACGGTCTCAATAAATTATGGATATAAACATTTCATAAATTATGGAATTTATGAAATGTTTTCTCCTGGAGATAAACAAGTACATGAAAATAATGAGATCTCAATATTGGAGAAATTATGGATAGAAATAAAAATATTATCGACAACATATTTTCATATAAGATGACCATTGATATTACCAGAAGTAATGAAGAAAGTGAGTTAAAAATCATCAAAAAATGTCGACGTATAAATAATTGGCCAAAATGGAAAGCAGCTATTGAAACTGAGTTAAACTCGCTAGTGAAGCGAGATATAATTGGACCTATTGTCCAAACACCAAAGGGTGTAATACTTGTTGGATATAAATAGGTATTTATACAAAAATGTAATGAGAAAAATGAAATTGTGCGATATAAAATACGATTTGTCGCATAAGATTTCTCGTAAAACTCCAAGATTAATTATGAAGAAATATAATTTCTTATTATAAATGCAATCACATTTAGATTATAAAATGATTAGATATGTAGTTGATGGATGTGGTTATTGCATATATATAAGGATCATTAGATCATGACATATATAAGGATATACAATATTTGAAACATCTAATACAAGTAAATCTAGGAATATGTACTTTATTAAACTTCAAAAATCTTTATATGAGTTAAAGCAATCCGAACGTATGTGGTAATAATTGACTCAGCGAGTATCTATTGAAATAAGGATGAGAATAATCTTATATGCCCATTTGTTTTTATCAGAATCCGGATTTGCCATTATTACAATTTACGTTGATGATTTACCTAGTTAAAACTTCTGAAGAGATCACAAGAATTACTATATATTTAAAGAATTGATTTGAAAATGAAAGATCTTATTATTTAAATGTTATGTAAGTTACAAAAATTTGAGACTTCTAGCCCAATCTCTCAACTGTATTTTCTTTTCATAAATCAACATGATATTCTTATCTAAAGGATTAAACAGTCGAAATGAAGAGGCAAGTAGGATTTTAAATCCTTATTCTCTTACTTTAAGTTTACTATTTTTCTGTCAAACTCTTGAATGAGTCGTTAAAGTATGGAAACATTCTCGTTAAACTCCTCAATTTCATGATTTTTGATTTGTAACTGGTCGAAAAACCCAATAATAGAATAGGAGAATCGAGTATCGAGAGTCACCAGCTCATAAACGGCTTCACGATCTGACTTCTTTGCCAGATTATTCGCTTACTGCAACATGGCATCTATAGAAGATGCATGAACAATTTGTAACTAAGGTGAAAAATACCTCATATATTGATCATGAAGAATATTGAAAGGAAACTGACAAGCCATTGAAAATTTGTAGAATGAAAATGTAAATGCAGATGGATTATAGATATGAGAAAAAGATTTGATGTAAATTAGATAAAACTGGAATTTGCATTTATAGAGATGGAATAAGAATAAGAAAAATTATCATTTCTTCAAATCTCACTTAGTCAAAATTACAAGATATGTTGGATGCATGTTTTCAAAAGTCAGCGAAATGAGTGGTTGAGGTGTAAAAGGTTATTTGTTCAAATCTAGGACATTAACAAAAGAACTTCTTTTAGCCATAGAATCGTTCTGGATAAATAACAAATGGATCAATGAAGAATATGAGATATTGTGTGAGTATCTGATAGGTGAGAATGATCATCTTTAAACTACAACCCAAAACTTTCAAATCTTTGCAAAGATTTCATTTGTCAACAATATCAAACAGATTTGAATTTTCGCCAAACCGATAGAACTAGATATCAAATTTTTGCAGTTTTTGTCAAACATGAGTGGTTTCCAATACTCTTTTCGTTGTGCATGAACATGTTCTCCCTAATAACGCCGAAAGGGAGAGAAGTTTTAGATGAAAATATTAACATGTTCTCTCTAATACATCATTTAGATGAAAATCATGTTTGAATTTTTAATCCTGTTATATATGTTGAAATTATGTTAGTTTATTACTTGAAATACTGACGCATATTCTCAGTGAGAATTTAAGTATTACTGCAGATCTCAGATTTCTATTAAGTCTATCAAGCAAACACTATCTGTCACATCTTCAAATCACTTAAAGATAATTGCAATTCATGAAGTAAGTCGAGAGTGTATTTGGCCGAGATCAGTGATTCAACATATTCAAAAAAATTGATAATCTGGCAGATTTATTTAAGAAAGCATTACTAACTGTGGTATTCAGGAAAATTATGCTTAATATTGAAATGCGAAAACTTAAAAATTTATCGTTATGCAGTTACAAACTCTTAAAAAATCACACATCACTCATGTGCGGTGTTGTCAAGTATCTTATATGTGAGGCTCCATATATCTTATCTGGCGCGTTTTAAGCTCGTGAGACTCGGAAGTGCCAAAGCAGATAATACCGGATAAAGATATGGAGTTGCCTGTATTTTTGTTATGCACTTTTTAGGGGGAGTAAATGTCTTGAAGACTTGTGATGATTGTACTCTTTTTTCTTCGCTAAGGTTTTGTCCCATTGGGTTTTCTTTTGCAATATTTTAATAAGGCAATCCTAAAACACTTGGCGGTACACATAAATACTGTATTCTTATTCATTTGCCATTAGTTTTTCTTCCCATTGAATTTTTCTTTGGCAATATTTTAACAAGTCAGATTTTTTATGAATGATTATATAAGAGGCAGTGTTATAAAAGTCATCAAGGGGGCGGCATATCCCCCCCTCTTATTTCATGTTCCCCCATTTTATTTCTTTGTTTTGTTATGAATGATTACCCCCCCTCCCCCATGCTCTGGTTTCTTAAACTCTCTATAGCTTAGTTTGTAACAATAACAAACTAAACTATAGAGAGTTTAGTTTATCTTGCAATAGTAGTTTCATTTTTAGTTTTATAATAGCTATATATATTTTCATATTTTTGATTTTTTATCTTTCATAAAATATTTAATATATAAATAATAAGTAGAGAATTCAATTAATTTATAAATATTATATTAAAAAACATTTTGTATAATATGTATCATGTGAACTTATGTGTAGCATTCATCTTTATAATATATGTTGTTTATTATTTAATAATCTTTTATTTAAATAGTTATGATTGTGTATAGTGTTTTTTGAGATCTTTAAAAATTATGACAGTTATTTGTTTGATTGTACAAGCTGTAAAGGATTCGGTGTATATTTAGAATTGTGATGAAAAATCTTTAATAATTTTTGTTAAAAAACCTCCACATTAAATCTATCAAATTTCTTATTATCTAAATTTTATTCATCCTTTATATTTAAAAACTTATTGTTTATATGCTAAACATATATTTTAATATATTTTATTTCACTATTTTTATTTATCTTAATTTCGTTGTCTATTACTTTCTCCCTCCCGCGTTCTTCTCTCGCACCCAGATCTTCTTTCTCCGTTTTCTGTTCCTTAGCCAGTATTATCTCCATTTCCATCTTCTCTTACATTTGCCAACATTTACATCCGCAAATATATTTACTGCTTTTTACAAACAATCTGTCATTTACAAACAATCTGTCATTTACAAACATTCAGAACCCTAACAGAAAAGCAACCGACCTTGCGCCAAAAGCCCACACTCTCTTCTCTCCCACTCACCGAGATTTCCACACCCTCACAAAACTCCGTTTCTCCCGTCATCACCGATTCTTTCTTTTCCAGTGCTCGGGGGACCAAGACTTTTAGCTTGGCCCATTGGTATGTAACTAATTTTGATCGAAGTTTTTTATTTTTATTTTTATTTTATCTGTGAGTTTTCTTGATTTTCCTCTAATTTTTTTTTACGCATTGTTTTGTTTCAACCTGGGAGATATGGCTTGCAAGAAATAAGCCCAATTTTGATGCTACTTCTCACTCCTCTGTTTTTATTATTGAGAAGGTTTAAGAGATGATTACATGTTTTGTGCTGGATTTTCTTGTTTCTATAATACATATTATGGTTAAAATCTATTATTTGACTTGTAATCTCAAACGTGATATGCCCACATTATCTTTTCAAAATTATAGATATTATTATGGTTAAAAGCCATTATTTGATTTCGCAAATTGATAGCAAATTGATGGGATCTTTGTTTATAGCAAATTGATTCTTTTCGTTTATAGCAAATCTCTTAGGGATCTCATCCAAGTAAATTGTTCTTTTGTTTGCATTTTATGGGATTTTCTTTCAAGGGTATTAATGGTTCTTGATTTTGCAATTGTCATCTCTTCTGGTTACTTTTATTAGATTTGTTAAGTTTTTATACTTTATTTTTACTCTCTGTTTGTACACATGTACATATTGTATTTAGTTAGCTTAGTTTTCCATTTTAAGTTAGATATTTAGCTTGGTTACTGCAGCTCATTTGTTGTAAGTATAAAAGGATTATTGTAGCTCATTTAATGTAATATATTCATTCTATCAATACACATTCTATTTTCCACTGGAGTCACGATTCTTGATATGGTATTAGAAGAAATTAGGGTTTCTAGGGTTTCACCTTGATTCTCTCCATTTTCTCTCGTGCATTAGGGTTTCACTTCTGATTTCTTTCAATCATGACTGAGAAATCTGACTCCTCTTCTTCTTCCGCTGTTAACATTGAGTCTGATTTTCGTAGCCCCTATTATCTCACGAATGCCAATCATCCAGGTATTCTCTTAGTGAGTGAGAAACTCACCTCCAGCAATTATCACTCATGGTCGTGATCCATGTATCTCTCTTTGAAGGATCGGAATAAGTTAGGATTCATCGATGGCTCTGTCTTGATTCTAGATTCGGTAGATCCTCTATTTTCCTCTTGAAGTAAGTGTGATACAATTGTTCTTTCTTGGCTCCTTAATGCTTTATCTCAAAGATTGATCAGAGTGTTATATACAATGATTCCTTTGCGACTATGTGACTAGAGTTGAAAAAGAGGTTTTCTCAAAGTAATGGACCTCATATTTTTGAACTTCAAATTGCGATTTCAGTTTTACGTCAAGATCATATTTTTTGACTTAATGGATTATTGATAGTGGAGCTTCAAAACATATGGTTAATTCTACAAAGTTTTATACCAATTCTCCCACTATCATTTCAAGCTCAGTTAAGTTGCCGAATGATACATGTGCAGAAGTTACACACATTGGTGACATTGTTCTAACTCCATCTCTTGTTCTTACTAATTTCCTTTGTGTACCAAGTTTTTCATTTAATTTGCTCTCAGTCAGCAAATTAACATAGATGCTTGACTATTGTTTGATTATTAAAGCTGATAAATGTTTCTTGTAAGACCTAACAACTTGGAAGATAATTGAGATGGATGAATTACAAGATGACTTCTACAAATTGTCCGTTCCAACACCTACTGCCAATTCCAGGAAATTTCCTATCCCTATTGTTTCTCCCGTTCAATTTGATGTAGCCTTATGACACTTTAGATTAGGACATCATTCTTTTTCTAGGATGCAACTTTTGAATAAACAAATTCCTGTTGTTAATTCAAAATTTGATTTTTGTACTACTTGTTCTCTTGCTAAACAAAAGCGTTTACCTTTTCCAGTTGGCACACATAAATGTCTTAATTCATTTGATTTGCTACATTGTGACATATGGGGACCTATGGCAACCCCCACTTATGATGGTTTAAGATATTTTTTTTTATCAATTATTGATGATTTCTCACGAGCCACTTGGGTATATCTCATGAGAAATAAGTCTGAAACTACCAATCTATTGCAGCCTTTCTTTGTTCATGTTGAAACATAGTTTAATGCCAAAATTAAAGCTAACAGGTCTGATAATAGACCTGAGTTTGCTTTGAAAGGTTTTTATGCTTCTAAAGGAGTCCTTCACCAATTAAATTGTGTTGCAACTCCACAACAAAACTCTGTTGTGGAGCGCAAACATCAACATATCGTTGGTGTGGCAAGTTCACTCATTTTTCATTTCAAAATTCCTGTCTGTTATTGGGGTGATAGTATTTTAACATCTGTTTACCTCATTAATCGGACTCCTAGTCTAGTTCTATTGAATAAAACTCATTTTGAGCTTTTATATCAAAAATTGCAATCTTTTTCACATTTAAGAGTGTTTAGTTGTATATGTTTTGGCTCAACACTCTCTCATAATTGTTCAAAATTTTTTTCAAGAGCTATAAAGTTTGTTTTTCTAGGATATCCCTTCGGTGTTAAAGGTTATAAATTGTTTAACCTAGAATCTCAGACTTGCTACAGCTCTAGAGATGTAGTATTCCACGAAAATGTTTTTCGATTTGATACTTCTTCTTCAGCACCAATGCATACTCCAGACTCCTTGTTTTTTCTTTCACAAAACAATTCTCCAAGTTGTTCTCTACCAAATCCTACTTCTAATTCTGAAATTTTAATTTCAGCCCTTATTCTAGTTTCAGCTCATGTTTTCGACACTGATTTACCTTCATTGGTTCCTCAGAATGTTTCTGTTAGAAGGTCCACTCGACCTAGACATACTCTTACATATCTTCAATCCTATCATTGTCAATAGGTCACTTTGGATTCATTCCATTCTTCTGACCAACCAGTTGCAGGTTCTCCCTCAAATACTGCACATTCTATTAGTAAGTATTTGACCTATGAGAGGCTGTCACATTCTCATAAGACATTTGTTCTTGCCACCTTAACTATCATTGAACCCAAGACTTATTCCCAAGCTATCTTATATCCTGAATGGAGGGAGGCAATGAAATTTGAAATTTCTACTTTAGAGCATAATGGAACATGGTATTTGGTCCCTTTACCTGATGGTAAACTCCCAGTGGGCTGTAAATGGGCGTACAAGTTGAAGTTGAAATCTAATGGCAGTGTAGAGAAATGTAAGGCTCGGTTAGTTTCTAAAGGGTATACTCAAATTGAGGGATTTGATTATTATGAGACATTTAGCCCAGTTGCCAAGCTTACCACAGTTAGGATTTTCTTTTCTATAACTGCTGCCAAAAACTGGCCTATTTTTCAGTTGGATGTGGATAATGCTTTTTTGAATGGTGATGTTCATGAAGAAGTGTACATATCTTTTCCCTCTAATTTTGATAGCAAGGGGGAGTCATACTTAGTTTGCAAGCTTAAGAAGTCGTTGTGTGGCTTAAAGCAAGCATCTAGGCAATGGTTTGCCAAGTTTTCCTCTACATTGTTGGTTAATGGGTTTAGTTAATCGAAATATGATTATTCCCTCTTCAGTAAACAAGAAGGTACTACAATTGTTATGCTTTTAGTTTATGTGGATGACATATTAGTGTCAAGCAATGATGCAACAACCATAGATTCTTTAAAAGCATTTTTGAATACTAAGTTCACATTAAAGGATTTAGGTCCTTTGAAATATTTTTTAGGTCTAAAGGCAGCTAGATCTTCTAAAGGAATTCATCTTAGTCAAAGAAAATACTCTTTAGATAATGTTGAAGACTGTGGCTTAACTGGTTATAAACCAACAAACACACCAATGGAGCATAATGTATATCTCAATGCAGATGTTGGTGCTGAATTGAAGGACCCTTCTCACTTTAGAAGATTAATTGGGAGGCTAATTTATCTGACTATAACCAGGCCAGATATTACCTTTCCTGTGCAGAGGTTAAGTCAACACATGCATAAACTAAGGCAGACTCATACGCAACTCATAGGATTGTTTAGTACATTAAATCTACCATTGGTTTGGGCATATTTTTCTCAACTTCTTCAACTAATTTTCAGCTTAAAATCTACACCGATTTCAACTAGGCAGCATGTCCAGATTCTCGAAGGTCTGTCACTAGTTTTACAGTCTTCCTAGGTGACATTTTGATAAGCTAGAAATCAAAAAAACAACATACAGTACCAAGATCTTCTGCTGAATTAGATTATAAAGCTATGGCTGCTGGGGTTTGTGAAATAGTTTGGTTAAAAAATTTGCTATCAGATTTTGGGATTAAGCACTCTCAAGCTGTTCTTATGTTTTGAGTTTCTCGGGCAGCAATACATATATCATCTAATTCAGTATATCATGAAAGAACAAAGCATATATAGTTGGATTGTCACATAGTGAGGGAAAGATTGCAGGCTAGGGATATCAAATTGTTTCATGTCAAGTCTAGACAACAAATGGCTGATATATTGACTAAGTCACTTGGTTTATACCAATTTAATCATCTCATTGACAAGATGAGATTAGAAATATATATAGTCAATCTTGAAGAGGAGTATTAGATTTGTATAAGTTTTTGTATTTTATTTTTACTCTCTGTTTGTACACATGTACATATTATATTTAGTTAGCTTAGCTTTCTATTTTAAGTTAGATAGTTAGCTTGGTTACTGCAGCTCATTTGTTGTAAGTATAAAAGGATTACTGTAGCTCATTTGATGTAATACATTCATTCTATCAAGACACATTCTATTTTCCTCTGGAATCACGATTGTTAATAACTTTGTGTCCTTTGCAAGCATGATCAATAACCAACACTTAACACAAGAAAGTTCAGAACCACTAGTAAATATATGGTTTTCGGAAGAAAAAAAGTTATTGTCAGCAGAAGCATTCTATGGAGAATTTAAATCTTACTCTCCATCTTTTGTCTCTGGATGTGGCACTTCGCATCCTTGCAATTTAGCTTAAAAAAAGCTTGAGGTGGAAAACATAATCGGAATTAAACCATTATTTTTTATACATGAACATCCTCAGTTGGGAATTAGTTAGTTTTTCTAGTAATCCATGAGCTTTTTGTGGTGATTGATGAACACTTTCTGTGTGTTGTTCCCTTCCTTTACATGCGTGTATAAAAAAAATCCTCGTATTCTCATTTTTCAATTAATTGTGAGAAACTTTTCAGGGTATACACCACGTTTAAAGTTGTATATGGATGGCTGAATTAGCATTTTGTTTCGGTAGTTCCTCTTGAAAATTTTGGTTGAAAAATAATTATTTAAGTAATTATTTTGTTGAAAATTTTGGTTGAAAAAAACAATTATTTAACAAGGAATTGAAAATTATTTTTTCAAAATTTGGTTGAAAAATAATTATTTAAATATCAAATTAAAATATTAATAGATATATAATCAATATAATTACAAAATATGAAAAAGTACTTAAATATATTCTTATTAACAAAATATTATTACATTATTATATTATTATTTTGATGGATTTAATGATAAATTTAAGGAATTTTCTCCAACCGACCCACATGCTAAAAGTAGCTCACCGCCTCTAGTGGCGGTGGGCAACACCGCCCACCCCATCGGGACCAGCGAGTTTTGACGAGTTTACCCATTCAACGACGAGTTTTAGCGAGCTTCGGTGTGCTCTACGGAGGTTTAAATCTGAAATGGGTCCGATACTCGTCGGTCTCGATGGGGTGGACGGTGTCGCCCACCGCCCACCAGAGACGGCGAGTTGCAGCCAAGGCCGAATGCCCTTAAAATTCATCTGTATTTTATTTTTTATTATATTTTTTATTGTATTTTTTTATTATATTTTTTATTGTATTTTATTTTAATGTATTAATCATCAAAAAGTAGTCTAATAACAATTGAATTACTTTTGATACTGGGGACAGTCTGATCGGACCAATAACTCTCTAAATTTAATATGAAGTTATATTAGAGATTTAATGGATTCATAAGTTGTACGTATTTTTAAATTTTAATAGAAATTTTGATGGGATTTGGCTTTGGATATTTGTCACCCCCTCATTATAATTTTTTAGTCGCTTTCGAGACTAGTACATTCAAGGATGTAGACAGATTAGTTTGAGCTATTTTTAAGGTGGTACACCGTACATCAGTTGGTTATAGTAAAAGTTAATTTATAATTAGAAGCCAAGTGTGTGAAAAAAGAACTCATAATATGCTCATTTATTTATTTATTTTTATTTATGTTATTTATCATCTATAATGTGGATGGATACATCACAATCACATTAAAATGATATTGAGAAATATTAAAAGATATAAAGACATTGCAAATGTGTGAGTTATAAAAAATAAAATATAAACATTTTGAATATAAATAACAAATAATATTTAAATTGTATAAATAAAGAATGGATAAGTTAATATATGATATATTGTAAAAGTCATTATTTGAAAAAAAGTAGATCTTAATGATTTAAAATAGATAAAAGCTTAGATAAGCCATTAGAATTCTAACAAATTAATTGTGTTTCATTAATCGAACTTTAAATGCTAGTGTTACCTTTAGAAGTAGTAAATTTATCAAAGCTATAAAAATGTCTAAGAAAATATAAAAATAAATGCTTAAAATTGGGTTTAGAAACGATAAGATTTATGAATTATTATATTTTTAATCACATTTAGGTTTTATGGGTAATTTCTAAGGATTCTGTTGTGGGGTGATTTTTAATCATTAAAAAAATTGTGTAGAACACACCATTTATATAACTTAAATAGTAAAATCTAATTTATAATATTTAAATTTTATAATTTTGTTATATTAAATTATTTAAAATAAATATTTTATTAAATATACTACACGCACACCTGTTGATGTATGAAATATTACACAACTGACTGGAAGGAGAAACAGTTATTTTTGGATCACTGTGATGATAGGCCTTGATCGATCTTGTTTGGAGCCATTGATGATAGTTTGATGTGGCCGTACGTTATTAAGTGCGTACGTTTAGGGTTAGGGGTGTTTATCCAGATTTCGAATTCTCAAAACTGAAATTCAGATTCAAATTTTTTTTAAACATTTAAAAAAAATTAAAAAATAAATAAAATTTTAAATTAAGCTGAATTGTACTCGATTCGGATGAATACTTCTACCTACATTCATTGCAATGAATAGATAATAAATGTATGAAAATAAATAAATATATGAATTTACGTAATTTGAGTATTTGAAAAAAAAATTATTATAATATATTTATTTACAGTTACCTTTCATGATCTCTCCTATCTTATTTTTTTTAAAAAAAATTAAGAATCTCCTTGCTCAAAAAGACCGACCTCCCTCTGTCGCTTTCTAAAGCTTTCCCTTTAGAGATGAAGAATCTGATCAAAAAAATCATTTCTAGTTGTCTGGTTGATGGCATTATTTGACTAAATTTGCTTGTGCCTGTCCGTATTGAGGTGATTGGCCTCTTTTTGCGTGTCTGGATGTCTCTCATTTTGCCCACTTTCCTCCTCTTACATATCCCGCATGCTCATTGTCTGTCACTTACTTATGGTCTTCTAGCATCTTACTCCTTGTCCGTCTTGTCCTTAGTGATAGTCTGGTCAGGGTAGGCTGGGCTTGGCTATGGATTAGATATTTTATCTCTCTACAACACTAATTGATAATATAATTTTTTAAGTGATTATTGGAAAAAATAATCTATGTAATTATATAAAAATCAAATTTAAACTAGCTGGCTTGGGATTCAGCCTGCACAAATCAGTTTAACAATTCAGAGCAAATTCGCATCTCGTAGATTAATGATACATATATAACTATTTTTATAATTGTATATATAATTAAATTTTAAATAAATGATCTTTTTGTAAAATAACTTATAAAAATAAATCTCTTTACATAAATGTTTCTCATTTAAAATATAATTATAGAAAATAGTTATAAATTTTGTTATATCTCATCATTTATCTTGCGGCAAAAGGTCAAACCAGCAGATCGTTTAATAGCAAAGGGTCAAGTGGTGAATAGCAAAGCAACAAACCGTTCACTAGCAAAGAGTCAAGTGGTGCAACTATTCATCATATTTACAAATGGTCCGCGGTGCAATTTTAGTGGTAAATGAACCAGCAAAGATGCAAACCGTTTAAATTTTATGAGCGGTGCTACCGCTCATTTTGACTCTGACAAAATTTTGCTTTTTATTTTTTATTTATATTTTAATATAAATAATATATTAATACATCGATAATTATTTTTTTAATTATTAAATAAAAAAACTAAAATATATGAAGTGTTAAAATAAAATATCAAAATTAGTAGACATATTAATATATTTTTTTTTATTCCACAAAAAATTCGAAGTGGTAGACAAGAAGAAATTGAAGAGATAAATCCGAAGAATTTTTTCAACATCAAATTTAACATAACATAAACATGTGCGGATTTTAGACTTGTGATAATAAATCATGGTAAATCTATACTTGCAAGTAAACTTTAACTCATTTGAGGGAAAAACACAAGAAAAGTAAACTTCAACTTTCCCGCAGCCCTTAGACATTTACAATCCACTAGTTAAAGTACATCTCTAATTAAATTTTGACTAAAAAACATTAAGAATTTGCTTCAACGAATTCTTCAAAACTAAAATAAATTTATTTTTCTCTCTTATTCATCTCTAAATTTAGTTAGAGGAAAGATAAAACTAAATTAATATTGGGAATAAAATATTGACTTCCTGCATATCTTCCCCACCCTCCAGTTCTCACATTCAGCCTCATCTTTCTCCTATCTCCCGCACCCTGCATTTTGAGACCAATTTCGACCTTCGAGTCTCTCACTCTCTCTATTGCGTCTCTCCCTCGCAATTGCAAGCAAGTAAGGATCCTCTCTCGATCTCTCCCTCACCACTGTAAGTGCTTACTGAATCCTTACTTCTCCATTTTCTTCCTTTGCGTTAATAGGGTTTTAGTGGGTTTCTATTTTCTTCTCATTTTGTGTTTTGAAATTGTTTTGTGTTGGTTTTGGTTGAAATTTTGGTTTGGTTGGAGATTTGGTTTTGATTTTGGTAGATGACGGTCATGCACAAAGGGGAAAAAATGATTTTTATCATCGATCCAGAGGGAGAGAAAATGGAATAAGAAAAAACTTTGGGGAAAAGAGGAAAAAAAGCTTAGTGACGACTCTTTTGAGTTTTGATTCAAAGCTTAATGACATAGTTTTTCCAATGCTTGTATACATATCTAACTTCACTACCAATGTAATTTTCTTCTCTAGAGGTATTTAGTTATGTTGGTGGTAGCATGTTTTGTTTCAGTTGATC
This sequence comes from Platycarya strobilacea, assembly GCA_036898215.1. Taxonomy (NCBI): domain Eukaryota; kingdom Viridiplantae; phylum Streptophyta; class Magnoliopsida; order Fagales; family Juglandaceae; genus Platycarya; species Platycarya strobilacea. The sequence goes on from CM072555.1 coordinate 14,437,185, forward strand.
ACAAACATAAAGTCTCAATGCTGAATGTCGTATGTCTAAGTGATCTGCTCGAAGAAGAAGGGTTGTGAAGTGGGTAGAGATTATCTCAAACATTTATGTGATTCCAGAACATTTTGATAGTAGTTTCTGGGATTTCAATTGTTGTTGTAAGGGTTCTATGTCTAAATGTTTGTTAGGAATGTAATTAAGTTCTTGCTTATCATAATGCAGCTGGACAAAATCAAGTTCTTTTTGCTTTCAGAAATGGTTTCTGCCCCCTGAAAAAAAAAGTTACCTTGTGAGTTTTGTGCCCCTTCGAATCACATAAATGCTTGGCAATAATTTTTTGGGATTTTAGTTGTTGTTTGTTTTGTTTCAATTTCTGTTACAATTTCTATTTCAACTTGAATACAAATTTTGTTTCAACTTGATTACTCATTTTGGCTGGGTTTTTACTATAAGATCATGGGAAAATAAAAGAAGACATCATATGATTATTCTTTATCTACTGTTATTTGCTGTTATTTTATCTTCTTGTTGCTGGCATATGATTGTTCTTAATGATTAGCATATGATTGTGTGTGCATGTGTTATTTTATATGCTTTTCAGTTTAGTCTACACCATTCTACTCCCATCATCAAGATATTTTATACATTATATTGAGATATTGACGAGATGTGCCACTATTTTGTTAGGAAGGAATACATACATTCAAAGTAATGTTTACTACACAAATCTCCTAAGTAGCGATGAGTATGTGGTGGAAGTCACAAATGACATTAATGTACCACAATACCCTTCACCTCTAGTTGAAACACTGGTGGTGGAACATGAACCACCGGTGGTCCAACTAGAACGAAGTGGACGTAAAACGCAAAGAGATAGTAATTTTAGTGTCAAGGAAGATTTGAAACTTGTGGAAGGATGGCTTGAAATTTCTCTAGATGCGGTGTACGGAAAAGATCAAAAGCATCTAATCTTTTGGAAAAGAATTCATGAATATTATGAGCAAAATAGGAACTTTGAGTCTACACATAACTCTACTTCTATAATGAACTGGTGGTCGACAATTCAATTACCGGTGAATAGGTTTTGTGGTTACTTGGCACAAGTTGAAGGAATGCAATCAAGTGGCTATAATGAGCAAGACAAGGTATGTTTTCTACCTTTTAAGATTACTTTCTAATATTGTAATAATTTTGTTTAATCTAAACTTTACTTAATTATATAAAGTGAGCATCACATTTAGTTGTATGGTATTTTATATATGTAGATTGGCAAGACAAAGGTCAGGTACCAAGAAATAAAGAATAGAAGTTTTCATTTTGATCATTGTTGTCGCATGTTGCGATTCCACCCAAAGTGGGTGGAGCATTACGAATCAGCGAAGAAAAAGAAAAAACCAAGTTCAAATAATTCAACACCAAATTATGTGAACTTGGATGAAGATGAGGATTTTCATAAAACATCTTTAAAGTTGGATCAACCAACGGGTCATAAGGCCGAAAAAGAGAAATGTAAGAGAAAAGAAATGATAGACTCAAATTCTTTTGTAGTATTGACTGAGATGAAAGAAAACAAAAAGTATAAACTTATACTTATAAAAGAAGCACGTGAGCTTGACAATAAAATGTTCATTCTTAGGACAAAAAAAGTGAATCTTAGGGAAGAGGATGTGTGTATTCAAAAAGAGAAAATAAGTAGTGAAGAAAAGAAAAAAGATGAGAGAATTATGACAATGAATACAAGCACCATGGCTCCAATAGTAAAAAAAATATTATCTTTAACGACAAATGGAAATACTTACAAGTCGTGCATGCTAAAAAAATGAAACTATATGTTGTTAGTTGTTTCTTGAGAATTATGTTTGGAAATATATAGTATTTGTATTTTGGTTGAAGTAAAATGCATATGATGACAAAATTAATGATTTTGGGTGCCTCTATGATATTTGTTTTGCTTGAGGGGCCTTAATGATATTTGTTTTGCTTGGGTGACAAAGTGAGCTTGATCCTTCTTCTTCTAAAACAAATTAAATTGTGTTGCTATCTCAAGTTCGTCGTTAGAATCTGAATTGCTAAGTGTCATTTTGTAAAAAAGAGAATGATCCATTGAGAGAAAATGAAAAGAAGCAGTTTGAAATAAACACTTAAGTTGGAGTGAATGAAATTGTTGAGAAAAAATTGTATTTTATAGTAGACAAATTGACCGTTAAAAATATAATCGTTGGAGAAATATAGTCATTAGAAAAAAAAAATTATTTAAAAAAATGATCGTTAAAAAATATGACTACTAAAAAATATAATTGTTGGAAAAATATAACCGTTAAAAAAAATTATCCGTTATGAATAATTTGAACGTTAGAAAATTAATATGTATTTTATAATAATAAATCAATATTCAAATTATAATTAGAATTAAGATAAATAAAAGTTGGAAATTAATATTTTAATAGAACAATTATTGATTTATTGAGCCTGTTATTTGATGTAGTAAAAAGTAACTAGTTAAAATTTATAAAAGTGAAATTTCAATTAAATTTTAATTAGTAGATTGTGAATGCCCTTAGGATCCAAAGTTCAACATCCCAGCATTCCAAGTATTCCCACGTGGACTTGCCTAATTTACTCGCCACATTGACCGTCACAATTCGTGTCAAGTCGGACATTTTAGTATATGAATGGATTGGAACACAATTTATTAAACTAAACAGATCATATATTTAAATCATGATATGATCTATCTAAATAATAAGTGATACGACAATTCGACATGTAATTTAGTTAATAATTAGTTAGCAATAAATCAATATGACACAATCAAGTTCATGTCATTTTATATAAATGAATTGTATTATATGCATATACCATTTGACCTGAATAACATAATCTCAGTTTAAAAAGTTAAAACCAATATTTATTAATAGCCACAAATTTTAAAAAAAAATCATAAATTATAAGACTATCTATTAACATAAATATACATATTTTTCATATCTCAACATGCAATAAAACCAATATTTCAAATCTAACAATAACAAATATGAACGCAAATCTAAAATCACAATTTTAATAATAAAAGTATAAGCATATTAAAGAATATCAATATTGTAATCTAAATAATAAATTTATAATTTAGAAATAAAGTTTAAATAGGTTTTTTCGAGTTAAGCAAGTTTATCTATTATTGACTCGTTTATAATTAATAATGTCTTAACAGATTAATCCATTTTAATCTGAATTTATTATAAAACTCAAACTCATTTATTTCATTCTATATTCACATTGAGTTTACAAGTATCTTCACATAGTAAATAAGAAGTAATGCTAAATATATTTTTAAATATACAAATCTCATATACTTAAAAAAAATGACATCTATCATTTAAAAAAATAGATTTTTTATATAAATTTTAAATGTATTCCCTTGTTCGGAATAAGTACTTGAGCACCTATACTAGAAAATATTTATTTGTAGGAAAAACTTCAAATCATATGGATAAACTCATTTTTACACAAACTAATAATATAATGACATGTAGGCATTCCATTAAAATTCATACTACAACCACATAGACCCAAAAACTTCTCCCCTTCATTCTTTCTCTCCTCTCATTCTCTATTTGCAAGACTCACGAAACCCTAAAGCCTTAAAAAAACATACGAGCTAAAACTCCCACTCCTTCTCTTATTTGCGCTTGATGTCGATGGAAGAGATTTCTTAAACTTTATTGCTTCCCACTTGAGGTTTATGTACACAAATGGCCTTCAAACCTTCCATTCTTTAGGTGGGTTAAAGAGTTTCAATTAAGGGAAAAGCTAGGGTCCGGCAATCCGGAAATTTAATATTTATAGACACCCAATCCGGATGTGCCACATAAGCAGTTTCCAAATCCATCTCCTACATACACATGTACCAAATCACTTGTTTGAGAACCTAGTACCAGCCCCAAACTCGTGAATAGAAATATAGAATTCTGGAATTCTTGCCGCCGACAATCCAAGCAATTGCCGCTAAAGCTCCACGCCTACGCCAAAGAACCCACGCCGGTGTCTCCATGCACGAATCCACGATTGATTTCTAAGGTACTTTTTCGAATCTCTTGTAGATTTTGGTCATTGTTTTGGTTTTGTAAGGATCTATTGTAGTGTCAAGACTAATCTAGAAATTTCAAATGTCTTTTAATTTTAGAGACAAACGATGGCACTCATCATCAAGCTCGATTGCCTAAAGGAATATATAATTCACCTAGTTGAGAAACGGAAAATAGAGGTGAAAAAAAAAACCAAACCAAATTTGCTGGTTGTATTTAAGGAAGCAATATGCTCTTGAATAACATATCTCTGTGCACAAAATTTGGATAACATATCACTGTGAATAACATCTCTCTATGCACAAAACTTGGACAAAAATAAGAATCTATTTTAGAAATACAAACCTCTTATTTTATTGAAGCCTTGTGCTTTATTTTTTCACTTAAACCTCTAATTCTATGGTCATGGAAAAGTACAAATATAAAATTCTAGGGAAAGTTGTTGCTAACTTGTTATCGTTAGTTTTTGACTTGATCCATTGTTTTTTTATTAGGGTGCGTGAATCATGAGTACATCAAGAGATCATGTTGAGATTTTGGACATCACTTCTAATTCTAGCGCTGATGAAATTGAGATGATTGAAGAGGATGGTGAGGTTGAACTTGATAGGAACATGCCCAAGAAAGGCCATACAATATCATCTTCATATGTAGAGCCGTATGTAGGGCTAGAGTTTGATGACGTAGAGGATGCATTTAGTTGCTATAAAGCCTTTTCCAGACGAACTGGTTTTAGCATTCGAACTAATCATACACGGTTGTCAAGCATAGACAAGTCATTAGTTGCTGTCGATTATGTGTGTTCGAGAGAAGGGTATCGTCGGTATAATCTTAAAAGGAAAGAAAGAGTAAGACCCGAGGCTCCAGAAACAAGGTGCGGGTGTAAGGCGATGATCCAAATAAAGAAGAATGAAGGCAAATGGGTTGTGTCCAAGTTCATACTGCATCATAATCATGAGTTGTTGACACCCAAGAGTATGACTTTGCTTCGTGGGCATAGACGAATGACACTGGCTCAAAAAAATTTGATAGACAAGCTAAATGATTCGGCGATACCGCCAAGGAAAATAATGTCTGTTTTAAGTAAAGAGCACGGTGGTGATTACAATATTGGTTGCATTCCTAAGAACATTCATAATTATTTGGGCAGTCAAAGAAAACAAGTCCTTAAAGAGGGAGATGCACAAAAATTATATAAGTACTTCTTGGAAAGGGAATGTAATCAGCCAAATTTTGTATTCTCAATCCAAGTTGATGCAGAAGGGTCGATGGGAAATTGCTTTTGGGTAGATGGTAGATCACGAGTTGCATATCAATATTTTGGAGATGTTGTTATGTTTGATGCTACGTATCTAACAAATCGGTACAAGATGCCCTTTGTCCTATTCACTGGAGTTAATCATTATCATCAATCTGTGATGTTTGGATGTGCGCTGTTAATAAACAAGACAATCGAGTCATACACATGGTTATTGAAAACTTGGTTAGAAGCGATGCTTGGTTGTGCTCCCACTACAGTAATAACTGATGATGACAAGTCAATGGTTAAGGCCATCCAAACGGTATTGCCCAATACAACTCACAAATTGTGCTTATGGCATCTCCTACAAAAAGTTCTTGAACACATAGCTCATATCTATCATAGATATCCTAAATTTAAATTTGATTTTAACCATTGTATTCATGATACACTAACTATTGAGGAGTTTGAGTTTGAGTGGACTGCATTGTTATCAATGTACAACTTAAAAGAAAATAGTTGGTTGCAAACTATTTACGCAAAGAGAAAAAAGTGGGTGCCCGCTTACTTGAGATCAACATTTTGTGCTAGAATGTCCACAACTCAGCAAAGTGAAAGTATGAACAAATTTTGTAAAAACTATGTTCAGTCAAGTTCAATGGTAAGTGAATTCGTACATCAATATAAAAAAGCTCTGAATGCTCGTTATCTAAGTGAGAAAGAGCAAGACGTGAGGACAAAGACATCGATGCCAATAATAATAACTTCTTACCGTATTGAAGCAGAAGTGGCCAAGCTTTACACTTTGAAATCATTTTCCATCTTTCAAAAAGAACTAACTGAAAGTCAAAAGTTCCAGTTACACAAAACACGTGAAGAAAATGGATGCAAAATTTATTTGGTGTCCATTCTAGGGATAGAAAAATGGGCATATGAAGTAAAATTTTCAATGGAAAAAGATGTTATATCTTGCACATGTCGTAAATTTGAGTTTATGGGCTTTCTATGCCATCACATCCTACAAATTTTGACAAGAAAAAATTGCTTAGACCTTGTAAAAAAATCATATGTGCTAGAGAGGTGGACGATGAATGCAAAGAAAATCATCGTACATGAGATATGTGTTGATAAGGGGCTATTGGAAACAATTCCAACTACATTTGATAAGAAACATCGTTTGATGAGGCAGTTTTATCCTGTTTCTGAGATGGGGTCACTATCTACTAAAAAATATGAGCATGTTTCACGGCGAGTAGAGAGTATTCATCAAGAGCTTCTCTTGATGAGTGATGATGATGATGATGGTGGTAATACAGAGGGCCATGCGGTTCAGAGCCAATTACTTTCAAACATTCCATTGCAAGATCTCCCAATCATTATTGGTAAAGGAAGGCCCAAAACATTACGTCAAAAAAATCCAAAGAAAAATGTGCTAATAAAGAAGCAACGATGCAGTATTTGTAAATAAGAAGGGCATGTTAGAACAAAGTGTCCGTTATTTAGGTAATTGCAATGATTTCATTATGTTTCTAATTATGTCATATGTTTATTGTATGGAGCTTCTAACTTGATATCAATATTTTTTTATAGTAGTATGGGCGAACCAAGTTCAACTACGTTACTTGCAGACTCGACCTTTATGACAACAACATTTGATATGTATGAATGCTAATCTTATTTTACTCATTTGTTATATTTAAATATTTGATTTAGTCACTTAATTTTTTGTTGATTTGTAGGAATATGCAATTCCCAACAATGTCGTAAGACATGTATAGAGCATTGTAGAATTTTAATATTTCAGAAAATAATTGATTATTGGGCAATTAATAAAGGGGATTTCTATTAATATAGGGGATTTCAGCCGTAATTTATTTTGCACCAATGATATTTTTTTTTTATTTGCTGTAATGATGGTTGTTAAGCAGGATTGATAATTTCTGGATTCGGTCTAAATGCTTGTATGGCATAAACGTGTTGCTTATTATCATGGCTGCTTAGAAGTGCGGTGTTTTTGAATGGTTATATAAAATGAACATTTTGAATGGTCTTAGACTCTCAAATATAATTTAGTTTTTGTTTCCAATATCACATTTATCCAAATGGTTATATAAATGTGGTATTTATCCATACGGTAGAGTGAACATTTGTATATTCTCTCATTTGCTTGGTTGTCCTCTGCCTTGAGTGTATGTCTTTTTTTTTTAGTTCATTTTTTTCGTTGTCCTCTGCCTTGAGTGTATGTCTTTTTTTTTTAGTTCATTTTTTTTGTTGTCCTCTGCCTTGAGCAGCAATAAGAACTATTAAATTAGTGGAGGTGAAACATCTTTGTTAACTTATTATTTTATGAAAAATAAACGGCCCTATTAAATATATGTGATTTATCCAATTATAATACTATTTTCCATTAAAAACTAGACCTTATAATAAATTAATAATTAAGTAAAAGGATCTTATAAGAAAGTAGATGGATCTGTTAATACTTTATAATAAACATGTGGGTCCAAAATGTCCCCATAAGTCAATTACATAGAAAATAGTCTTTTTACAAAACTGACTGTTGAACATTAATACAATTTGTCCCATAAGCCAATTACATCTTAACGTTGCCTGAAGTCCACATTTTAGAGGGAATGCCGCAAGAACATATCGATATTCGTCCCGATATCATATCATTTCCTACCCTCATAGACTCGAAACTAGATATGGTATTGTACTTTTTGAATGTTTGTAATGGTTTATTAATAGAATTCTAATGGGTGAATCAATTTGATTGTTTTACAAAAAGTACAATATTTATTTAACCTTATATTTTCTTTTCTTATATTGTAGTTTTTGAATGATCAGCTCAAAATATATTCATCGAGTCAGAAACTTCAAGGATTTGCTATTGAGTTTCTGCCTCATTTAAAATGAGTGATCTTTTAATGCAACACTAATAACAAAGCACAAATTTAAAAATTACAATCAAAAGATCACTATCTCCACAAAAGAGAAGAAAAAGAGACCTGAAAATAAAAGGCCCTTAAACAAACAATTCCTAAAATTATAATTAAAATGCATATGGAGCAACCTCTTTAACTAAGGTTTCTAAAAATAGTGACTTTCAGCATAGCATCATCACTTTTACTCATACAAGTCGGATAATGTATGTTAGTTTAACTTGAAGCACATTCCAAGAGAGATAACCACATATATCTACTCAAAGAATCTCCAACTCGATACAAAAATTGCAATGTAATTCCGACACTTAACACACCAACACTTGCATGGACATCACCCTTTCTTTGCCTCGGAGGCTTGGCTTTTAATCCATTTTTTTCATGTATTGGCTTTATGCACTATTGTTAACCAACAATATTTTTGCAACTGGCCAAGCTGGTTGGTTCAAGTATTGCCAAGCAGTAAGTTAACACAACTGCATACATTAAATCGGGGCACATACCAGTTCTTGACTGCAATAGATTTGAGTGGTGCAAGATAGATTGTGCTGTACATTTTACCTAATCAAGGCCATTAATAAAAAAAACAATATGGTTCTATAAATCCCCCAATCTGCAATTTCAACACCCACAGCAAAAGAAAACAGTGTATGGCTTTCTACATTTTTAACACCAATGACAAAATATCCCCTAATCTATAAATCCCAAGAAAATCAACAATGAAGTGGAAGTACTAGCTCTTAGAATAATATGGTTCTATCCACGCAATTTTTTCCAAGTACTTGTATTTCTTTTTTTTTTCTCTGACCTTCTTAAGCAAACAAGTGGAAGTAGCCATCGAAAAGTCGAAGTAAAATTGATACATGCGCATACATTCTACTTTCGAAGTACAAATTGGACAAATTAAACCAACAATCAACACCAATCTCACCCTAGCTCTTAGAATATGATTCTATAAATCCTAACAAACCAAAACAATGACCAAAATCCACAAGATATCCTAAAAAGTACCTCGAAAATTAATTGTGGCGTTGTGCGTTGAGACGTCGGCATCGGCGTGGAGCGTCGGCAGCAAGAATTCTAGAATTCCATATTTCTATTCACGAGTTTGGGGCTGGTTCTAGGTTTTCAAACAAGTGATTTGGTGCATGTGGACGTAGGAGATGGATTTGGGGACTGCTTATGTGGCACATTCGGATTGGGTATCTGTAAATGATAAATTTTTAGATTGCCGAACCCTAGTTTTTCCCTTCAATTAATCATATTTGACTCGTTCACTTTTTTATATTTAGAAAATTTTCTTTAAATGGAAAAGTCCATAATAAGAGGAAGTGAAACTCCAACTCAATTTGATAAATATTAAGATTGCAAGTAATTTTAATTACTTGTTTCAATTTGGAGGATGTGGCTAAGTATTGTAACAGTATTAGAGATTTGGTGCTGAGACTCCTCGTGGCCATATCCGAGAGTTTAGGCTTAAAAAGTGACTACATCATAGGCTAAATGTATTTGATCGACATAAGAGTGACCGAAACTTTAGTTTCGTGTTCTTTGACTTCGTGTGTCTCGCAAATGAGGAATGAGAAGAAAGAAAGAAGATAGGAAGATATTTTGGAGCATATGCGAATGTAGTGAAAATTTATATAGAACGTAGGAGATGGATTTGGGGACTGCTTATGTGGCACTTCCGGATTGGGTATCTGTAAATATTAAATTTTCAGATTGTCGAACCCTAACTTTTCCCTTCAATTAATCATATTTGACTCGTTCACTTTTTTCTATTTAGAAAATTTTCTTTAAATGGAAAAGTCAATAATAAGAGGAAGTGAAACTCCAACTCAATTTGATAAATATTAAGATTGCAAGTAATTTTAATTACTTGTTTCAATTTGGAGGATGTGGCTAAATATTGTAACAGTATTAGAAATTTGGTGCTGAGACCAGTGCTTTAAATATCGGCCGGTACAAAAAAGTTGAGATTTCGTTTCGGCCATCAAGGTTTTTTTTTTAATTTTTTTTAAAATTTTTTACTATGTTTTAACCTCAATTTAGACAAAATTAATTACATATATATTTATCTATATAATTTATTTATATATTGACTATTATTTTAAAATATAATTTATAATTGTATTTATATATATAATTTATTTATGTATAAATTATTTCAAAACGGTACACGAAACGGTATCGGTATTGAAATATTTTATTTCAGTGACTTGACCAGTATCGATATCGATACGGTATTCAAAACATTAGTTAAGACTCATCGTGGCCATATCCGAGAGTTTAAGCTTAAAAAGTGACTACATCATAGGCTAAGTGTATTTGATCGACATAAGAGTAACCAAAACTTTAGTTTCGTGTTCTTTGACTTTGTGCATCTCGCAAATGAGGAATGAAAATAAAGAAAGAAGATAGGAAGATATTTTGGAGTGTATGTGAATGTAGTGAAAATTTATATAGAATGTATATGTGTAATTGTTTTATTGATCGGTGTGAAAATAAGTTTTAAATCCATCCGACCTAACGTGAGATCGTATTATACAAGAAAAAATAAAAAAAAAATAAAAAGAAAAAGAAAAAAAATGAAAAAAAAAAAGAAAAAAAAAAAAAAAGAAAAAGAAAAAGAAGAAAACCAACCACCCACGTCCATGTCCTACGTCCATGTCCTAATCATGGCAATGAATCCGACAGATTCAACAGCAACATCATAGCCATTGACAAATCCATTTCAGTGGTCCAAGGGTACCTATCGGACCTAGATCTATCCCTTCAAATTTCAATATTTTAGATAACTTAAGACTAGATAAACCCTATGGTCTAACCACCAATTGTTTTATTTTTATTTTTAAAACATTAAGAAATATTTTTAATATTTAAGAAAACAAAACAAAAAACAGAAAGATCAAATCAATACATTTTTTAACATTTGAAAAATATTTAAAAAAATTAAAAAGAAAAATACACAATTATAAGTCCAAATATTAAGTAGAATCAGTCAAATAACGATAAATTTATATCTTATTTATTAATATTTTATCATTCACAAAATATTTATTTCTTTATATTTTAAGTATTTTTTAACATTTTTAATAATTAAAAGAAAAATTAAAAAATATATAAATTATATTTATAATTAAATATTTAATTATTAAGTAAAAAAATAAAAATAAAGTAATGATATAAAATATATATATCATTATCCAATCGGTCAACGTACTACCTAATATTTTTAAGTTAATAATAAATTAAAAAAATATATATCATTATCCAATCGTTCGCCTACTACCTAACATTTCTCAAAGAGTGCTGGTACGCATTCTTATAAAAATGGACAATGCTACGTATATACAGTCTAAAAAAATATTTTTTTTTTATAATTTAAATAATAAATAAATAAATAATCTTTATTTTAGAATAAGAATGATTAAAATATTCTTATTTATAAATAAAAAAATTTTAAAAATTCATTTTATTAGAATATTTCTACGTAGAGTATAACACAATCCATCAAACAATAAGAATTATAAAAAAAGTTCATCGTGAGAATTGAGTGCAATAATAAGCGGTAAAGTAGAGAAAAGTCAAACGAAGTAAAATAGGAAGTTAAAAAGTTAACGGAATTATAGAAATCGCAAAATAAACGCAAACGCTTATCTATAAAAATAGAATTATTAAAACAAACGAGTATTATAAAACAAACGAGTATTCTGTGTGTGAGTTTATTATATTATTTTTGTTATACCATTATGTTTTAGTACTCGTTTGATAAAGAAATGAGTATTCTAATTATTTTAATATTATTTTTATTTTAATATTTAAAAATTTTAATGATTTATTATATTTTGTATGAGTTTGAAAAAATTATAATAATAATATGAGATTATATGAGATATCTACTAAACTCGTTTAATTTTATAAATAAGTTTTGAAAACCTTTATTCGGTATTCCCCATCTCAGATTTTCTAAATTTTTTTAAATAATATTAAAATAAAATTATGAAATTTAGTTATATCTTTATCTAAAAAAATGATTTTTAAGAATTATTAGGTCTGATAGTCAATTTTAAGCACCAAATAGCAGCGATACAATCAAATTGGACAACCATTTTGTTGCATCAGTTTATTGATTATAAATTTTTAAGATTATGTTTGGATATTTTACTATTATTTATTATTTTATTATTAATTATTAATTATTTTTATTATTATTAATTTTTATTTAATATTTGATTATTAATTTTTATAATTATTTATAATTATTCTCAATACTTCTTGACACCAAAGTCTAACCTTACTCACCCTGACCACAAAGGCAAAAATACACTCTCTGGTCTTTTCATTTTACATAATTTTTTGTTTTAACGTTTGCAATTATTATTTGAAAAAAGTTAGAGTTAGTCAGATTGACTTTCATGAGAAAAACAGCCCGTCGTTGAAGGCAGTGGTGGCCGACACCATCCACCCTATCGTGATCGGCAAGTTCCGACGAGTTTACCTCTGTAACAGCGACCCACGACGACCTCCGACAGCCTTAAACCGAAATAGGTCTTTGGTGAATTTGCCGGATCCCGCCAGTCACTATGGGGTGGGTGGTGTCGGCCACCGCCGCCTCCAGCAGCTCCGTTCGACTGATGACCGAATCTCCTTAAAATTCATATTCATTTTATTCATTTATTGTGTTTTTTATTATATTTTTATATTTTTATTGTGTTTTTTATTATATTTTTTATTATGTTTTCTTTATTATATTTTTTATTGTGTTTTTATTTTTTAATGTATTTTATTTTATTTTATTATATTTATCATAAAAAAGTAGCCCAAACGCTGTTGGGCTACTTTTGACGTTGGGGGTAGCTCGACCGATCCCAGTATCTCTCTAAAATAAAATACAATAAAAAATATAATAAAATAAAAAAAACATAATAACAAATATAATAAAAAATAAAATGAAGAAAATATAATAAAAAACACAATAAAAAATAAAAAAATAATAAAAACACAATAAAAAATAAAATAAAGATGAAATTTAAGGAGATTCGTCCCTCAGCTGAATGGAGCTGTCGGAGGCGGCGGTGGCTGACACCGCCCACTCAATTATGACTGGCAGGTTTTGGCGAGTTTACCCCTACGACGATGACCCACGGCAACTTCCGACGAAATCTTGACAGCCTTAAATTTAAAATGGGTCCGTACCTCTAGCAACGAGCTATTTTTTTTTATAGGAGTCGGTCCGACCGATCTCTAACTTTTTTTTTTCTTTATTTTATTTTATTATATTTATTATTAAAAAGTAATCAAAACGTTATTAGACTATTTTTGATGTTAGGATAACCCGATTAATCCCAACGTCTCTTATTATTTTACTTCATTTCTTTTAATTTTGCTTTACTTTTTCGTTTACTATTGATTTAACTAATCAGTAATCACATGGGTGAAATATTTATTTATGAAAAAATTAATGCAGTAAAATTACTATTTATATAAATAGTAATTAATATAGGCCCTCCTTATTTATTTATTTTTTGAAAGAAACAAACTTCACTTTCTCAAAAGGCATTTCCACGATTCACGAAGCATTTCTAGTACGTTTCTAGTACGTTTTGTTTAATTACAAAAAAAACATTTCTCTTTCTCAAAAAACATTCCTACGAAGTCGCACCTTGACCTGGCCACGCATATTCACCACTAGCAGTTGTCCCTCCAACTTGTTTCGTTTGGATTCAGACATTGATTAGACGGGTTACAAATAATAATAAAATAAATAATTAAAATAAATTGAATAAATTAATTAGCAATTAAAATTTAGACATTGAAAATAAACGAAGCTCTTACATGTTGGCACGAACAGTGAACAATCGAGCGAGCGAGAGATAGAGACAGAGACAGAGAAAACTGGATACAAATACTGTACGAGTCTTGGTCGCCATGGACGAACAATCTTCGATTAAATCTAGGGGGAAGCCCATCAAATGCAGAGGTACCTCTTAAGTAAAAACTCTTATTATATGAATTGCGCTTTTCAGCTTTCATCAAGTGTCTGAAACTAATTAGCTCATCTATGTATTTTATTAGCTGCGGTTAGTCGCCAACCGGGGGAGCCTTTGGTAATCGAGGAGATCACGGTGGCGCCGCCGATGGCTCACGAGGTTCGGATTCGAATCGTATGCGCTTCTCTCTGTCACAGTGATGTTACTTTCTGGAAAATGAAGGTTCTTATCCCAAAGCGTATTCTTTCTGAAAACTCTAACTTGCATTACTGTCATAAATTATTCGAAATATTTCTCATTCATCCAATCCATGCCGATTCTTGATGTTTGTAGGATTATCCTGCAATTTTTCCCAGAATTTTTGGTCACGAAGCTATGGGGTTAGTATTACATTCGTCCATATGTTATTAATTTTCCTGATTAATAGGATTGGCCTGCAGTGTCTCATATGACGTATAATTTTAGAAAAAATCTACTCATAATTCTACACATCACATACCATACAGTTTTATTTTTATTTTTATAAAATGTTTAGTATATAAATAATGAGTAGAGAATTTAATTAGTTAAAAAAAATAAATTTAGAAAAAAAATTATAAAAAATAAAAAAATTATATGATATATGCTATGTGAACTTATGTGTAGCATCCCTCATAATTTTATGGGGGTGTATATTGTGAGGATATGCCTTTAACTCTATATACGGGCATTTAAATCTTCAGTGTCTAGTCATCCACATCTTTGTCCATATATTCCGAATAAAGTTCAACGAAATTACTTATTCCGACACTGTTTAAGGTTGCCTCTTCTTAAGCGAGTCAGAAAAGATGGATTCACGCAATTCGTTTCCTCCTTATAATCTTCAGATAGTGACGATGAGGGCCTGAGGCATTGCAGTAGTTTTACTTGTTTCGGAAAAGGGGATAAGATTACATTTTCCAATATAATTCATGGTTCTCCTTTGCTTCTTGTTAGATTGCTAGACTTAAAATTACCAATTGTCTAAAAAATTTATATTAATGAAAATAAGCAGATTTTATTATTTATTTTATATCTCGAACTCTGGACCTCTACTATTCTATCATGTGAAATCATTACTTATCCTAAAAGTCTAAACTAATGAAAAGATGTAGATTTATTTATTATATAACTTAACAATAAATAAGTTCACTGATAAGGTGATTTTCAGAACCTTGTGGATATGCCTGGTCACGCTATTTGCATGCTGTATGAGTTACATTTGCTGTTTCTTCACTTATAATAAATAAATAAATAAAATAAATATTCACCAAGCCTTTCATATTTTCTTCTTTCTTCTTTTCCTTGTTGTTTTAGTTCCATAAGATAGAACGAATTCCGTTTCCCTTGACAAAGATGTAATGTATAGCTGGTGGAACAGGATACTACTTCTACAGATGGCCTTTATTACATTTGCATGACCTAAATCATCTTTTTCAGCATAATCTTGTTCTTCAGTTGTTATTGCTCCCTTGCACAAGATGTTTTTCCTATCATATCTTTGTCTTGACATTCCTTGATCTCAGGAAAACGGGACTTACCTTTAAGCCAATGCAATATACTATATTTTAGCATCAACTATTAATTGTGCACATTTTTCAGACTTATTTAGAGTTCAGGCACTAAGGTGATGAGAACTGATATTTGTTCCCTCCAATTTTTACATGTGATAGAATTGTAGAAAGTGTAGGGGAGGGTGTAGATGAAGTAACTGAAGGAGACAGCGTCATCCCTTTTTTCATGTCAGATTGTGGAGAGTGCATAGATTGCAGATCAAAAAAGAGCAACCTCTGTTCAAACCTCCCTTTCAAGGTGTCTCCTTATATGCACAGACATGAGACCAGCAGATTCACTGACCTCAAAGGAGAGGTTTTATATCACTTTTTATTCGTCTCAAGCTTTAGCGAGTATACAGTGGTAGATATTGCCCATGTAACAAAAATTGATCCATCAATCCCTCCAAACAGGGCATGCCTCCTTAGCTGTGGAGTCTCAACAGGTAATTGTCATGCAAAATGTTATGTATGGTACTGTCACTTGAGTTTACGCATATCAACTTGAATAAACTAAACAGTTATGGAGGAGAAATAATGCAATTAAGATTGAAACTTGTAGAGAATGGGAGCCTTTCTTATAATTTTAACTTTATTATGGCTTTTCAGGGGTTGGTGCCGCTTGGAGAACAGCAAATGTGGAGACAGGATCAACTGTTGCTATATTTGGGCTGGGGTCGATTGGATTAGCTGTATGAACCAGGATTTTGTACTATTTTCTTCCTTATATTTATATTTGGTAGAAGGTTGGGAAAAGCTCATGGTTATAAGTTGATCTTCTAGGTTTCAGAAGGAGCTAGACTATGTGGAGCTACTAAAATTATTGGTGTGGATGTGAACCCAGATAAGTTTGAAATTGGTGAGCACATTTTATTTTAGCTACAGTAATATTGAACTCTGGAATCATCTTAATGAAGTAAGGAGCATCTGTGTTCTATGGTAAAATATATATGCTTCATAACATCTGCTCAAGCTGATCCAACAAAGCTTATCCACATTTCTAGTAAGCTATTAGCTAGTCAGATTAACTAAATGTCAATTAATATACCAGCATGAAGAATTCTGTCATAATCAAATCGGGAGTGAGCTGATCTTGCATGTGTTTTGATGATTTTTTTTTTTTAACGCAGGAAAAAAATTTGGAGTTACAGAATTTGTCAATGCTGGAGAGTGTGGAAACAAAACTGTGAGCCAGGTTAGCTCTTAAGGTCTCTATGGTTAAGTTTTATACTTCTGTTATCCTTCATTTCCAGATAAATTGTTCGTACCTAGCTAATATGTTTAATGTGTTTTTAATAGGGGAGTAAGAAAAATTCAAAAAATTGACCGATCGGTTTGATCCGGTTCAATATTGGTTTGGTCGGTTCTAAACTGATAAACTGGTTTGATCCTGCTTTTCAAGTTTTGAAAACTAATTCGACTGAACCAAACTAAAATATATATTTTTAAATTTTTTGTGTTATATATAATACATATTATAAAATTAATATAATATAAAATTATAATCCTATTATTTATACTTCCTTGATATAAACTTACTCTTGAACTTGAGTATTAATATTAAGTTATTAACATGTTGTTATTTATAATTTCATATATATGAAGGATACATACATATTTGTATAAGTACATTTAATTGTATTTTTACACTAGGTTAGTCATGTGGGCTGATTTTTTATTTTTATATTTGTAATTCTGTGGCTGCTAGTGATTGGGTTAAGTATGTCAAATGGTCTGAATACAATTTCTGTAGGATTTTTTTTTATTTGTATAGAATAATTGTACATAATTGTTGCCATAATTAGTGGCACTTAACATGCTATCATTGAAATATGTACACCTACTTACACCTAATTTATACCTAATTAATTGATTGTTTCAACATTTGCGTCTAGCTAACATCCCCCCTCAAATTGATGCGGATTGATCAATGAGTATCAATTTGCTTTTTAAAAAACAATGTCGATGACGAGTAAGAGCCTTGGTGAAAATACTAGCAATTTGTAGTTCAGTAGAAACAAGTGGAAGAGTGATAATACGAGCTTTAAAGGTCTCACGGATAGAGTGACAATCAATTTCAATATGTTTAGTGCGCTCATTATAGACAGGGTTGGCTATGATCTGAATAGCACTTGTATTATCGGCATGTAAAGGTGTAGGATGGTTCTGAGAGAAATTTAATTCAGCAAGTAATCCTTGAAGCCAAATGATCTTGAAACAAATAAGGAACATTGCCCTGTACTCAGATTCCGTAGAAGATTTAGAAACTTTGTCTTGCTTCTTACTTTTCCAGGAGATCAACGCATCATTTAAGAACACGCACCAACCAGTGATGGAGCGATGTGTATTAGCACAACCAGCCCAATCAGTGTCGCTATAAGCAGCAAGGCTAGGAGAATTTCTTGCAGGAAAGAATAAGCCATGAGAAGAAGTTCCCTGAACATATCGTATAATTCTACAGACAGCGACCAAATGAAGATGGCGATGAGTCTGAAGAAACTGGCTGACTTGTTGTACGGTAAAAGAAATGTCAGGTCTAGTAAAAGTGAGATAGACCAGGCTTCCCACCAATTTCTTATATAAACTGGGATCAGGAAGTAAGTCATCCTCCTTTTTGCGAAGTTTGACATTTAATTCCATGGGAATATCAACAGAGGTAGCTTCCTGTAGTCCAGTTGTAGCCACCAAGTCACACGCATACTTATGTTGATTAAATGAAATGCTGGAGGAACTTCGATGCACCTCAAGACCAAGAAAATATGTAAGAGACCCAAGATCTTTCATATGAAAGGGCTCGGAGAGATGAGTCTTAAGTTGACCAAGTAAAGTATAATCAGAATCCGTGATCACAATATCATCAACATAAACCAAAAGAACAACAAGACCCTTGTTGGTTTGCCGAAAAAATAATGAAGTGTCATGTTTACTCTGTTTGAAGGAAAATTGTAATAAAGTGGTTCGAAATTTCTCAAACCAAGCTCTCGGAGCTTGTTTGAGACCATAAAGAGAGCGACAAAGCTTACACACTTGTGAAGTCGGAGAGGAAAACAACCCCGAGGGTGGTTTCATATAAATACACTCTTTTAGATCCCATGAATAAAGTCATTCTTGACGTCCATCTGATGAAGTGGCCAATCTTGAGAAGCAGCAAGAGCTAGAATAGTACGAACGGTAGTCATCTTAGCCACAGGGGCAAATGTTTCTTCATAATTGACACCATATTCTTGATTATTCCCAAGTGCCACAAGCCGAGCTTTGTAATGGTCCAAACTTCCATCAGAGTAGGCCTTGATGGAATAAACCCATTTGCAACCCAGAGGAATAATAGTGGGAGGACATGACTCAATGTCCCAGGTGTGATTGGCCTCTAGAGCAGCAATTTCTTCCTGCACAGCTTGTTGCTAACAATCATACTTGGTAGTGTGTGAGTAGTATGTGAGAATATCAAAGTTGGACAGTGCAGCAGTAAAAGCTGAAATAGAATTGCCAGAGTTGGAGGAGGGAAATCCATACCTATCAAGAGGTACAGACGCTCGAGAAGAACGACGTACCAAAGATGCTGGCGATGCTCCAATTGACTGAATCTGGAATGTGGTAGGATCAGATATCGAGTGAACCACCGGAAGAGACTGTAAGCGAGGACATCGTGTATACACAATACCTGGTTTAGAACGTGAACTGACAGAAGGAAGATCTGAGGACTGC
The DNA here is from genome assembly GCA_036898215.1 of Platycarya strobilacea. Classification (NCBI taxonomy): domain Eukaryota; kingdom Viridiplantae; phylum Streptophyta; class Magnoliopsida; order Fagales; family Juglandaceae; genus Platycarya; species Platycarya strobilacea. The sequence goes on from CM072555.1 coordinate 14,456,709, forward strand.
TGCTCAAAAAAAGGAAAAACTACAATAGAAGAGGATGGCACAGAGGACACTAGAAATAAATGTTAATTTTCAAAGAAAATAACATTCCTAAAAATACGTGTACGATGTAATGTTGGATCATAACAAACAAATCACTTCTGATACACATTATATCCCAAGAAAGCACATTGGACAGATTGAGCAGATAATTTATGTCGCTCATGAGAAGGTAAGTGAACAAAACATACATAACCAAAGGTTTTAAGGTTATCATAATAAGGTTGCTTAGCAAATAAGCGAAAATAGGGAGACTCCATATGTAGGACTTGAGAAAGTAAACGATTAATCAAGTAAGTAGCAGTTTTTAGAGCCTCTACCCAAAACATAGATAGAACAGAAGATTCTAACAAGAGAGTACGTACCATATCTAGGAGATGACGATTTTTTCGTTTGGCTATTCCATTTTGTTGAGGAGTAGAGGGACATGAACGTTGATGAATAATTCTATTAAAATTCAAGAATGTTTGAAATTCAGTAGATAACTTTTCACTACTTATTACTGGAATCTGTGCGTGATGTTTTAATAGAAGCAGAAAATTGATTGTCAACATACGCTAAAAACTCAGTAAAAGTACGAAAGACCTCATATTTAGAACGAAGGAAGTAGACCTAAGTAAATCTGCTATGATCATCAATGAAAGTCACATAGTATCTAAATTTTTCATGTGAACTAACTGGGGACGGTCTCCAAACATCACTATGTATAAGATCAAAGTAATGAGATGCTCTACTAGCATGCAAAGAAAATGGAAGAGTTTTGCTTTTACCAAGTTTACAAGAAGCACACTCAAGAGATAAAGAATAATGATCTTTATTATTAGGTAAACCAGAATTTAAGACATGAGATAAGACTTGAGTATTGGGATGGCCTAAACGACGATGCCACATCAGAGTAAGATCTGAAGTTTTATTACAAGTAAAAGACTTAATAGGAGAAACTGGAGAAAATTTTGGAATAGGTAAAAATAGTGGAAACAAGCACCCCACTTTAGGTCCCTTCGCGATCGGCTCCCCCTTGACTTGGTCTTGCACAACACAACCATCACTAGAAAAATTAACAGCACAATTTTTATCAACTAATTGGCCAACAGAAATAAGATTTGTGGAAAGCTGATGAGCAATAAACGCTAAACACATCAGTGAACTTAGAAGAGGCATTTCCGACAGTGGTTATTGGCAAAGAACTGCCATTGGCAGTCTGAATAGCAGAATGAGCAGTGTAGGGCCGAACATGACACAAAGCAGTGGAATTATTAGTCATGTGATTAGAGGCCCCTGAGTCCACATACCAGAGTTTAGTAGAATTGTTACTTGAGAACCCCATTGTTGATAATGCCGAAACGAGCATCTGCTGCACCATTTCGGGTGTGCAGTAATTTGTTGTAGAAGCAGAGGTGGTACCTAGATAAGAGTCATGTCCTGCAGATGCCACTATTGGAGAGTTATGAACAGAAGTTTGAAATGTTTGAACTTGGCATTTTGAGGACGAATACGACTTTTTTTTATAACATGACCTTTTTTCTTGCAGTAGGAGCAGTATTTCTTGGGACAATTTGTAGCAATATGTCCATATGCCTTGTAGCAATAGCATTGCAAGTTTTTAGAATCCTTGGGCGGTTCTCGGCCTTGGGCAACATAAGCCATAGTTTCTGACCTTGAACTGTCATGAGAGTGCTCTAAAATAGCTTGAGCATTAAGACGACGTTCTTCACGAAGTAATTCTCCAAAACAAATATAGCTCGAGTATAAATTCAAATTCAAAACGTAATTTCATAAGAAATTAATCACGTCGACTAGTCTCATGAAGATGTTGAATAGTGGAAAGTGTGTTAATAGGAACATCTATCGTAATCAGTAGTTTAGAATATTCATTCCAAAGTGTTAGAAATGCTGAGTAGTAGTCTTGGATCGAAAGACTACCATGTTGAAATGTGACAATTGCATGCTCTAACTGAAAGCGACGAGCACTATTCTCTTGATGATAAACCGTCTTTAAATAATTCCACATAGATTGAGCAGAGCGATGAGGTCGTAAATTTGTAACAGTATGTGATTCCATGGAACTAAGAAGCCAAGACATGATCCGTGCATCCAGCACAGCCCATGAAGGAGAAGATCCAAGATCTTTAGATTTGTCAGAAGTAGATGATGCCGTGACATCCGTGCCATCAATATGACCCCAAATGTTTTTTCATTTCAGAAATAGTTCAAATCGAAAAGCCCACGTAGAGTAATTGTTTCCCGTAAACTTGGAACACACGAGTGGAATCCATCGCAATAAAATTCAAGATAAAACAGTATCAAATTTTTATTTTTATTTTTAATTTAATTATATATATATTTTTTAAATAAACGTAAAGACAAATTAAATGAACTGAAATAAGTTAAAAATAGAATAAAGAGGTTCTGTACCAAGAGAGCACTTGCCGAAATAGTACCAAAAGGAATTGCCGAGAGAGCACTATCGTGTTCGATCGATGTCGGCATCTACAGGAGTTGCCGCTAACGTCGAATGGAACCACGCCGAATGCAGGAGTTGTCGATATCGTGTTCGATCGACAGCAACGCTGAATGGAACCACGTTGATTGCGTGTTCGATCCTCTGTTTCAGGAGTTGCCGATAATGCCAGAAGTAGCCGATTGCGCGTTTGATTCATGTCGGCGTCTGTAGAAGTTGCTGATAATGCCAGAAGTTGCTGATAATGCCAGAAGTTGCTGATGACGCCAACCCACTGTTTCGAGAGCCACACGACAACAGCAACATCGAATGGAGCCAGATAAGGCTGCGTCGGCAGCCTTCAAACTACAGAACCATGAACTAGAGTGATGGAAATCGAGAACTACCGTACCAAGAAACTGCATAGACCTCACCGAAATGAGGAGTCCTCTGTTCTGAGATCAATACGACCAAAGAAATGTCGAAAAGAAGAGAATAAGGCTGCGTCGGTAACCTTCAAGTTACAGAGAACCTCAAATCACGGGAATAAAAAAAATCTTCTAAGAATTGCGATTAAAGATCGCACCGAGTGATTCAGAAATCAGAGAGGCTCTGATACCATGTCAAATGGTCTGAATATCATTTCTGTAGGATTTCTTTTTATTTATATAGAATAATTGTACATAATTGTTGCCATAATAAGTGGCGCCTAATATGCTATCATTGAAATATGTACACCTACTTACACCTAATTTACACCTAATTAATTGATTGTTTCAACATTTGCGTCTAGCTAACAAAGTAATGTGTGATTGGCTTATTTCTATTTGACAATATTTAATTGTAGTTTTTTAAGCTAAGTAGTTGGTAACCAGTTATTCTATAATTATATATATATATTTAGAGTTGGACATTTTACTTTGGTTGTTATATTTGCTATTGTTTTAGTGTATTTTTTAGGTTTTTGAAAATAGTTTTTTGAGCTCTATCATATTTGGGGTAAAGGAAAATTCATTTGGGTCAGAAAAACCAACCAGCCTAACAAAAAAGCCCAAAACCGAGATACACTTGTAAACCAAATCAGACTAGATCAAAACCAAAAGAATGGATAGTTCCGATTTCTTGGATGAATCACTGAATCAGTTTGTACTGGTTCTCAGAATTTCAGAATTGACTTAAACCGGTCGATTTCAAATTATATTTGAAACCAGACCGATTACCCCTTAGTGCATGTTTGAGATTGCAGTGGAAAATATAACTTATAACTTAAATAATAAGCTTTATATTTCAAAAACTGTTTACTGTTTGATAAAAATGTATCTAAAGTGCTTTTAAAGTTAGTTACAATAATTTTTTTTTTTCAAAATATACAATTATCCACATGAGTTTTTTCATAAAAGTTTCAATTTTGTATTTTTTTATAAAACAAATCTTCAGCTTTTTTAATTGATTAAAATATTTTTAAAAAGTTATCAAATATGTCATTTTTTCTTTAAGAGTGCTTTTAAGTAGTTAAAAGTATTTTTTAAATTTTGAAACGCAACTCCAAACAGGTTCTTAGTCTTTGAGATGCTGACATTTCTTTTGATATGAGTATCAAAGATGATTATTTTTGGTTCATCTAGGGTGGATTGGGAATTTCAAAAGCGATAATTAAGAGCATACAACAACACCAAGGTTTGGCAGGCTTGTGGGGGTGTTTGTGGTGAAGCTAACAATTTTCTGTATCATTTGCATGTTCATTTATTAATTACTTAATGGATTTATAGAAGCCTTAATTATTTCACAAGGTAGAAGTGCTCTTGAATTACATGTCCCCTTTATTTATTTATTTTGGTTCCTTTGTCTTATACAACAGATTATCAATGAGATAACTGGTGGGGGTGCGGACTATTGCTTTGAATGCGTTGGATTGGCATCCTTGGTGCAGGAAGCATATGCCTGCTGCCGAAAGGTCTCTCTCTCTCTCTCTCTCTCTCTCTCTCTGTGACACATAAAAACACTCACGTACTATTGCAGATGTATTATTAATAATTAATATACCTTCTGTTAGGTGATTTTCTCAAGTTATGGTATTTTGAAGAGAAAACTGGATCACAAGAATGTGCAGCTAGGGCATCAAAGCCATTCAATTGGGCAATCAATTGCATATACCACATACCCATTTTCATTCTGTTTCTTTTCCTTTAAAATGTTTGGAATAGCTTGCTGTGCTTGTGTTAAACTGTGGTACACCAGCCATAATATGTGACGTAACCTCCCTCGTCTCACTTGACCAAACCAGGGTTGGGGAAAAACAATTGTTTTAGGGGTGGACAAGCCGGGGTCAACATTGAGCCTCAGCTCTTATGATGTCCTTCATAACGGGAAAAGCCTCATGGGATCCTTATTTGGAGGCCTCAAGCCTAAAACTGATATTCCCATCCTCCTCAAACGCTACTTGGACAAGGTGATATATTGATCCTTTATTATTATTTGTTATCATGTAGTCCTAATTGATCTTTCTTAAGGTGCCTACTTTTTATCATAACAATTAGCTCATAAATTACTCCACAATTCCATCTTGTTGGCTCTCTCTCTGGAGTGCATGATCTATACATATATATATAGATGATTTTTTATTCTTTTCTTTTCTAATTTATTGTTTCTAATTTCTCTCCTATTTTCTTAATAATAATAACATAATAATATATATATATATATATCAGGAACTGCAGCTGGATGAATTTGTAACACACGAGATGAAGTTTGAAGACATCAACAAAGCTTTTGATTTACTCATTCGAGGGGAGAGTCTTCGTTGTGTAATTTGGATGGATAAATGAGTAAAAAGCTTCCATGGAATTTAGCAGTGGCAAGGTCCGAGGAGGGCAGCAGCAACAACAAAATAAGTTCTCTATTTACCTTCTTTATTAATTTGGTGAGTTTATCAATGTTAAGACAGTCAATTATGATGAAAACAAGCTCATCAGCCTGATCACAAAGGACCTACCTCCGCTGCACCCGATCACAGAAAATCTGTTTCTGCTGCACTCACTCGCACAATAATGAGAAATTTCTCCTACTCACTCTTTTTATCAAAAGCTTAGCTTGCGTCTCTGTTACCTTTTCAATAATCAATTACCTTGGAGACTACTCGATGTAGTGCAACCTTCGATAAGTTATACCTGTTGGGAATTTGGGCTTCCAAATTCCCCCTACCAGGATCTACTTTTAACAGAATAACAAGAAAAATAGAAAAATAAACACAACACAAGAATTTACGTGGAAAACTCCAAAACAGGAGAAAAACCACCAGACCCAGAGAAGAAAATACACTATGTGAAAAATTGTTACAATCACACAATTTTTCTCCTCACCCCAACGACACCCACAAAAACTTCTTCCACTAGTAAAACTCTAACTTTCACCTCTCTTCCTTTTACATACAAAAAGGACAACAGAAGAATTTTACTAAAGTCAAAAGTTACTAGATAAGTTTCTGACTGGTGTGTTTAAACCAAGGAGGCTAGGTCTCTTTTTATAACCTTTGAGACCTTACTCTTCCTTCACTCCCAACCCATGTGGGACAAGGAAAAGAAGCAATCCCAACAATCTCCACCTTGCGACTTTGACTGATCCCACAGTCACGCTCCACCGCAATGAGAATCTTCATAGCTTCCGCTATCATGCTCCACCATAAAAGCATACTCTTCGGCCCATGTCGAAAATAACATTACTGAAAAATTATGGTGCAACTCCCACGTTTGGCTTTCCTGGAAGTTCATCAGCTATCGATATGAATTTCCACCACACACCTTGCATTAATGCCAAACCAATGCCCGTGTGCAAACTTGTGGAACAACTAACATTAACACATCCTCTATCATGGCAACTTTGGGATTAGCGGCATGCCATAAGGATATACATGTCTCTTTTTCTATGGAGAGAGACACAATGTTAGCTACATACCAGTATCTCCATTTACTGACTTGGAACCACTTGCCGAACCGGCTCCACTTCTTCTTGACAACTTTTCTTGACATGCCCAGGTTGTCCACACCTCCAGCAAATTGCTGATTTCATGGGTTGGTCTGCTCTTGTGTAATTGATGGAATCAAAATATCCGTGACTTGTACTTGCCACAAGTCAAAATTGATTCTCCCATCAACGTTCTCTACCTCCATTCTTGACATTGTTTCGATGAATTTTACCATAGAAATGAATAGTATCCACTAAGTAAGTTCCCAGGAAAGACTGATCTTTCCTAGACAGAACTTCAAGGTTCCCAGGAAAAATTGGAGGGTCACAACGGACACACTTAAAATTTCCAATCTCCTAGACAGAACCTCTTTAGATCATACGTATTCACACTACCGCACCAAAGCTCCACCCTGCAAAAAGAACCTAGTGGCTCTGATACCACTGTTGGGAATCTGGGCTTCCAAATTCCCCCCACCAGGATCTACTTTTAACAGAATAACAAGAAAAATAGAAAAATAAACACAACACAAGAATTTACGTGAAAAACTCCAAAACAGGAGAAAAACCACCAGACCCAGAGAAGAAAATACACTATGTGAAAAATTGTTACAATCACACAATTTTTCTCCTCACCCCAACGACACCTACAAAAACTTCTTCCACTAGTAAAACTCTAACTTTCACCTCTCTTCCTTTTACATACAAAAAGGACAACAGAGAAATTTTACTAAAGTCAAAAGTTACTAGATAAGTTTCTGACTGGTGTGTTTAAACCAAGGAGGCTAGGTCTCCTTTTATAACCTTTGAGACCTTACTCTTCCTTCACTCCCAACCCATGTGGGACAAGGAAAAGAAGCAATCCCAACAATACCGATCTCCATATTTTAAGGATGAGATCCGAAATTGGACTTCTCCAATCTTCATTGCCTTGAAAAAGGGAAGTTAGGAACAAAATTTGCAGAGATCCATGAACGAAAATTAAGCTGAAGGACGCTAGCGATTAGCGATAATCAGCGCAATAAGGTCTACTCTGCTTATTTTTTTATTTTTCAAAACGTCTTCTTATTCGACCCGATTGGGACTTTAAATTTGATTTTGGATCAGATAAAAATTATAAGAAGAAAAAAAACGAGGGAAAAAAGAAAAAAGGGTCGTCTTATCAAGTTATCACTAACTACCATACAGCATCGGTATTTACCAACGAAAGGGCAAGGCTAACTACCTCCCCGCCTCCACGTGGTTCTCACAGTGCGATGTAGGCCTGTTCGGGTACAACTCGACCCGATTTAAAATTTTATTTATTTCTTAATACTTTTAAATTATTTTTAAAAAATGTTTAAGGAAATTTTGAATTCGGATTCCGGATCTAAGAATCCGGAATCCGGATGAACACCTCTAGTGCGACGTCCCTAGCAGGCAACGTACAAAATCTTCGCATGAGGGAGACGCCTTGTCTGCTTCTTGTTGCACGCAAAAGGAAAACAAATTAAGAGTACTTACCATGGCCTTTAATTTTTTTCATCAAAATATATTATCAAAATATATTTTTTCTATTTTATTTATTTGTTTTTATAATAAATTATTTATTAATTTAATTATTTTTTCTCTATATCATTTAAATATCATATTTTTTAATCTTTGTTATTCATTCTAAATCTTTTCATTTAAAATAAAGTGAAAGCACATTGATAAATCAACTAAGAAACGAATAAAAACAAAAATATTTATGTATATATTTTTTGAAGTGATTGATAGGGCCTGCTACGGGTCTACTGTTTATAAAAGTATAATAAATCTATTTTACAGGATCCAATGGAGAGGGGTGTTTTGAAATTTTTGTTAAATTTTAAAAACTAACTATTTTAGCTATTCAGTTGACAGTGCTGTAACAACCCAATGAACCCATGTCTATGTGCTGATCAACAAATTTTAGATCCATTTAAGTTCTTTAGGGGTACCTATTCCATAAAAGTTCTTTTATTTTTTTTTTGAAAAATAGTTTCATTCATTAAAACTTAAAGAGGTTGAAATTTATAATGTGACCAAAGGTTAACTAATTATATATTAACGAACAGCTTCTAAGTCTCTCAAATAGAGAGAACTAGTCTCCTAAATAAAGAAAACTATATCTGCCTTCAAAATGAGGCATTAACTAAATTTCTCCAAAAAGGAGAAAACTAAACTCCTAACTCTCAATTATAAAATTTTCTCTATACAAACTATAATATACATCAACTACAAACACAACAAATTATAACAAATTACAAACACAACTATAAAATAGTCGGTTGTGGAGGCGCGTGGAACACACGTGCCTCTCTAGATATAAAAACCTGCAAGGCTGAGCAGCTCGACAACGTCAGAACCTTGCACAATCGTTCATGGCAGAAGAGGCCTCACCAAAAAGCAGGGCGCATCCGAAATCGACCCCGCGCGTGTGAAATAGGCGCCGCTCCATTCGACAAAACCTTCGAGCTACAGCAAGATTAGCGGACGGGGGAAGCGGAGATGAGACACGCGGTGGTCTAAGGCCTCCGGAGTTATTCCAACCTACAATCATTGACTCAAAAAACCCATTATCGAAGAACTGCCATCAAAAGGACATACTGGTGGCCGGGAAACAGACCAAAAAAATAAAAGGGAAGAAACAGAGGAGAGAAACGGAGCCGTAGCTCTGCCCTTCTCCTAAGGCGGCAGACGACGACAAAGGTTTCTAGCAAGTGTGGAGTCGCGAGAGAGAAAGAATCCTATCTCATAAAATTTTTTGATTCATTGGATTGTAAAAACACATTTCCATGAATTAGGCTCCTTATCGTCACGCCCACCACACGTAGCCACTCCAACTGAGTTCACAAGGTTAGATTTAAATATTAAGTTGAAGAAGTTGAGACAGTGAAATAAATTTTGTGAGACTTATTTAATATGAGTTTAAATATTTATGGGAATCTAAAAAAACTTGTCATCTCGCATGTAAATAGTTTTAAGTCGAAAAAAATTGTGGATCTTACCGCTTACATACATAGAAGTTTTGAGTTAAGATAAGTTTAGTGATTTAAGAGTTAAGTATTTAAATAATAAACTTAATTCAAAATTAAACTGAACTTTGAAGTAGTCAAAAATCAAATTACGAGCATGTAAAAGAGTGAACAAGTGAACCAGCGAGGTACCTCGAGTAAAAACTCTTCTAATATGAACCATAGTGCAAACACCCCTTGGCCTTTCAGGTCCAGCCTAATTGTGGCTGGACTTTACATGTATAGAAATTTTGAAGTGGCCAAACAGCCACTTCGTTACAAGAGGCTGGCCTTTAATGGCTAGCTAGAGGTTATAATTGCAGTGGCTACATATAGCCATTTTCTCCTTTGAATGAATGACTTTCTACACAAAAGTGAAAAGCTCTTTCTCAAGTATGTGTCTTTCTAATCCTGACACTTAAGTTGTGGAATAATACAAAGAGTAAGAACAGAGTAATGTGAGGAGAATTTGTTGTATTTCATTCTGAATTATTCTCGGTACATACTCAATATTTATATACATCAAATGGAATATTCTTCATAACACAGAATTGCAAATGATATCATGACACGTGTATAAGAAAACTATTCTAGAAGGGAATTTTGGCTTGTCACGTCCTCTGCATGTGTTGATGATGTGTCCTCCTTTGGCTTGTTTTGAATATTGCTACTACGCCCCAGCGAGCTAAGCATATCTGGAAGGATAGTGAGGCTGGATCTTAAGGTTGAAAACGTGGTAGTTGACATCGATTTTGTGAAGATGTTAGCTAGTTGATCCTTGCTTGATAGAAATGAAACTTGAAGAGCCTTGTCTTGAATACGATCTCGAACAAAGTGATAGTCTATATCAACATGCTTGGTGTGAGAATGCATAACAGGATTTATGGAAAGGTAAGTTGCACCCAAATTATCACAATAAAGAGTATGAGGTTTCAACAAGAAGATGCCTAACTCAGATAGAATGGATTGCAGCCATAGTAGTTCACATGTGGCATGAGCTAGAGCTTTGTATTCTTCTCCGTACTTGATCTAGCTATAGTGGATTGCTTCTTTGAATTCCAAGACACCAGATTCTTGCCATAAAAGACACAATAGCCACCAGTTGACTTTCTGTCATCTAGCTAATTGACCCAGTCTGCATCGATCTAGACAGCTACTGATGAATGTGAAAAAGGTGTGATGTAGAGACCATAATCCAAAGTGTGTTTTAAATGCCTTAAAATTCTTTTAACACTTTGCCAATGAGATAAGCATGGAGCATGCATGAATTGATAAACTTAATTAACTGAGAAGGCAAGGTCAGGTCTGGTAAATAATAGGTACTACAGGCTGCCTACTACACTTCTATATAGAGAAGGATCTTCAAAAGAAGTGGAATCAAAAGTAGACAACTTTGTTGATGGAGACATAGACTGCTTACAGGCTTACAATTCAACATGTTTGTTTTTGTGAGCAAATCCAAAATGTATTTTTTTTGAGACAGTCGCAGACTAGTAGACAACTTTGTTGATGGAGACATAGACTGCTTACAGGCTTACAATTCAACATGTTTGTTTTTGTGAGCAAATCCAAAATGTATTTTCTTTGAGACAGTCGCAGACTAGTGCTAATGCGAGTGCATTCAATCCCCAAAAAATAATGTAAAGACCCTAGGCCTTTAATTGGAAAATCAGTACTTAAAACAGAGACAATATGAATTAAGACACTCAAATATGATCCAATGAGCACTATATCATCAACGTATACCAAAAAATACACAATCACAGATTGATGGCTATAAACAAACACAGATGTGTCCGATTTAGAAGCAACAAACCCCAATTCAATAAGTCTAGAGCTTAATCGTGCATATCAAGCACATGGTGCCTATTTAAGGTCATATAAAGCTCTATTGAGCTTGCAAACATAGTGAGAAAATTGAGGGATACAAACCCAAGTGACTGAGTCATAAAAACTTGTTCATCAAGCTTTCCATGTAAAAATGCATTTTGTACACCCAATTGATGGATGGGCCAACCAGATGAAATGGCAATTGATAGCACTAATCTGATTGAAGTAGGTTTTACCACAAGATTAAATGTTTTGGTGTAGTCCAACCCCTCGAGCTGATTGTAGCCCTTAGCTACCAATCTTGCTTTTCTCCTTTCAATAGCTCCATTTGACAGTAACTTGGTCTTAAATATCCATCTACAATCAATGATATTCTGACTTGAGGTGGGGGGAACCAGTGACCAAGTATTGGTGGACATGAGAGCATCAAACTCGAGTTGCATTGCATGCCGCCATTTTGAAAATTTTGATGCTTCGATAACTAAGGTTGGTTCATCAGGTTCGGTAGTAGAAGTCACAAGAGCACGAGGTTTTGGCCAAGAGATGGTGCCTTTTGTTCTTGTTTTGGGATAGGCTTTGTTCAATTTCCCTCTGGTTTGCATAGGAAGTATATTGGTTTATTCAATGGGTTTAGAAGAATCAGGAAGTGGTGAGGAACTAGGTGCCCTAGATGCAGGAGAGAAGGAGGTGGGTTCAAAGTCTAAGTTATGGGCGTGTGATGTTGGGTTGGAGTGTTATGGGTCTTGATTGGGTGATGTTGGACTGGAGTGTTATGGGTCTTGATTGGGTGCTATATGGGCTTGGATTGTGGGAGGGAGAACAAATGTTAGGTGAGGTAATAGTATGCAATGTTGTTTTATTTTTGGGAGTGATGGGCTGAAGTGAGGAAGGGCTTAGAGAAACGCCTATGCTAGGAGAAAGAGAGAATGGTAATGTAGCAGTTGGGGAGTTGGGTCAAGTTATGGGCTTGTGAAGGCTTCAAAAAATGAATATTTATCTTCATCAAATAATACATCTCTGGAGATGTACATGCGGGCAGTGGGAATATGAAAGCAGAGACAACCATGATGGGATGGAACATATCCGAGGAATACACAAGGAAGGGAATGAAAATTTATTTTATTTTTATTGTATGGTCTAAGATTAGGTCAGCATTGACACCCGAATGTTTTTAGAAACAAATAATTTGGTTTGTGATTGAATAATATTGTATGGAGATTTATTTCTTAACATAGTTGTTGGAAGTCTGTTTATTAAGAAGACATTCGTCACAAAAGCATTTGACTAATATGAGTGAGGCATTGACGAATGAGTAAGTAGTGTAAGTCTGGTTTCCATAATATGATGACATTATGCTCAACTGATCCATTTTTAGAGTGAGCATAGGGACATGAAAGTCTATGAGAGATTCCAAAATAGTGTAACACATGATTAAGAGCTCTAAATTCTCCACCCCAATCAGATTGGAGTGTCTAAATTTTTGTATTAAAGATAAGTTCTACATGATGTTTAATGGAAAGAAAAACATTGACTATAACACTTTAATGAAAAAATCCAAGTAAATCTATTGTAGTCATCTACAAAGGAAAGATAAAAGTAAAAACCACTACGAAATAACATTGATGCCAGTCTCCAAATATTTGTGAAGAGAAGTTGAAGAGGAGCTTCAGACTTGGAGGAAGTCCGGCATCCAGCCATATGATAATTGGTGAAGTTTTGCTTTGCAGCAAGAAGAACAAAAACCAAGATAAGAGGAACCTTGAACAGAAAGATGAACTTGAGAAATTATTCTATCAACTAGTTGCATAGATGGGTGGCCTAAACGGATGTACCATTTGGAGGTAGATACACATTTACTAACATATGCTTTAGGAGATGGAGACGTGGAAGGAAAGGCATACATGCCATCCTTAGGATGGCCTTGGATAAGGACTTTCTTGATTCGGGTATCCTTCACACACAAAAATGAAGAGTAAAACTCAAAAAATACGCAATTATCTTCACAAAATTTGCGAACTGAAACTAAATTCTTGAAAATTAAAGGAACATGATAGAGTTTTGTGAGAAGTAAATTGCCATTGATGGAGGGAATTGTGGAAGTGCCAACGTGATGTATTAGAAGGGAATTACTAGGGGCGATTCCTGCCCTACCGAGGGCGGGGTCCCCTTATTACTACTGAGGGTGGGGTACCCCATCCCGCTGCGGGGGGTAGCGGGGGGAGGCTCCATCTGCCCACCCTCTATTGGGGTTAGTTTAGTTGACACTTCTGAATCCTTTTCAGCCCAGATCAAATTTCTAGACCATTTTTGGTCCAGAAAATCATCAAACCCGATTTAATTACATAATAAAAAATATCAATATATTAAATACTAAGTAATAATCATCACTAAGGTCTAAAGTGTCAAATTCATTTAAAAAAAAATCACTAAAAATCTAAAAGTCTAAAACAATAAAACATAAAACTTAAAAGTAAAGACTACTAGAAGTCTTGACTAGTTACTAAACTCTTACAATTTACAATAATACAAATTAATCATATAAATTACAAATTGTGCTATTAACATTAAAAAATTGCACATTTACAATTTACAAAATCTTCAAAAATAAGAATGATAACATTGGTCATTGGACACTGGTGATTGAATTTTGTCACCTTAAAGAGTTGTAATACAAACTTGGATGGAGACCGTAGGGTTGTTGGGCCTTAAACTTAACCTGCAATAATAAGTTAAAAAACAATTATAATACAAATATAAAATATAAGTTATAAAAATTAAAAAAATAAAAATTTATTAAAAATACTAAATTACTAACTAAGATTAAATTGAGTTATTAACTTGGAAGATGAGTTTGACAATTAATATACAAAATGATATTGTTATAGAAAATGTCAAAACTCATAAACAAGAATTATAAAATAATTAGATACTAAAATTACAAATATTATAAAATTATAAATGTAAACAACAATTAAGAAAAAAAATTGTGTAAAGTGCAAACCATGGTGATGGACTGGTAGGTGACGTAGGTTATACTGCAGTGGAAGTAGCTGTTGACGGTGTTCCAGGTGTTGGCGTCACGTAAATTACAACAATTAAATGTAAAATTTGTGTAACATTAAATTTAATTAAATAAATACAAAATAATGTTAATATTTATTCAAGTGACAATTTACCAGATCTAGACTGATCAGTAGTCTCGTCCTCGGCTTTAACCGGATCATAATCAAGAACTTTTGGAATATAAATTTCAGCACCTGTGATCTAATTTTGTGTGCAAATTAGGGACTCAACAATTATAGGATCTAATGAGCTCCAAAAATGATCCATACACGTCATCCAATGCTAAAGGTCGACTCTGAGGCTACTGTACTTATCGGGATGACCAAGATACTGCGAGCAACCTTTAAAAGTACGGGGTATTTGGGGGCATTCTTCTTCCACCAAATTAATATATCAAAATCTCGTATAAATGAATTAAGATCCAATGCCAAATATCTGTTTACCTCTGACTGGGCATCTGTGGTGGAACCCATAAAATTCAAGGGAGTCGACTCCATTTTGTCACCCCAGTTCATTTTACGTTTTTTTCCACGCCTGACATCTGCACCTGCTGGGGGGTACCTGTGGCTGTAGGTGCTACAATACTACCACCTCCCACGATAATGAACTCATCAAATAATCTAACAAGTGTTTCCTGAGTCCGTGATGAAACAACCGACGCACAATCCTTGCCAATTGCATCAGTCAGCCAAAATACCATACCTTTCACCTTAAATCGTGGGTCAAGGACACATGCAACATATAACAAGATATTATTGGTTTTATCAAACTTTTCCTCCCAATACTTGTTAAATTTCTCCATCATGATCCTAGATATCTGCCGCAATATAGTGTTATTACCTCCTGCAATATCATCTAATTTTTCTTTCATCTTGGCTATTTGTTGACAAAATTGATGTGCCGTGGGATACAGAGAACCAAATAAAACCTTGGTAACATCGTAAAAAACCCTCAGAAACTCTACAAAAATATATACAACCTCCCAATTATTAGATAGAGGGTGCCCCAAATTTTCATCAAAATACTTGACATATTGTATGTCTTCATTACCCAATGTATCAAATGTCAACTTATACTCCTGGGCTGCCTCCAACATAAAAAATGTTGAGTTCCACCTTGTAAACAAATCAGTGCAAAGACTTTTTTAACATGTTATACCCACAGTAGTTGCAGCAACTTTGAATCTAGTCAATCTAACAAGAGAAGATCTAACCTATCTCACAGCTATTCTGACCCGAGCAACCGAGTCACCAAACTTATCTAAACCATCACTCACACAATCAAATTAAGAGTATGTGTTGCACATCGTACAAGCAAATAATTCCCACCCAAAATCGTTTTATTCGCATTATTCATGAGAGTCTTAAGATGTCTCATTACAACATCGTTAGCCTCGACATTATCAACCGTGCAAGTTAAAACCTGAGTCAATTCCTACTATTTTACAGCAGCCTCTAAGGCCTTCTCTTTCATTTCACCTTTGTGATCAGTGGTTTGACAGAATTTGAGGATCTTCTTATGCAATGTCCAACCCCCATCAACCCAATGCACAATCATACACATAAAATAAAGATTATTACAAGAAGTTCAACAATCAGTGGTGAGACAAACATTCTCCCCGGCCAATAAACCCCTCAACTTCTCTTTTTTTGACCGATAAAGTTTTCTACCATCTCTTGCTACTGTATGACGAGAAGAAATATTGAATCTTGGTTCCAAGTACCTAGGATAGGCTTGGAATCTTTTCCCATCAACCACTTGTAAAGACATCTCATCTATAACGATCGTGCGAGCTAGGTGTATTCTAACCTCGTTATGATCGTATTTTATGTACCCCTTTAATGCCAACTTCCCACTACTCCCCTCACTAATTTTTTTAAAGCCAACTCCAAGCTTAGATTGGCTCTTCTCTACCAAAGATTTCAAAATTGGGGATTTCTTGCATTGTTCCTCCAAGTACAACTTTATTTAGGAAGTGCCGTGTCTTTTGTAGTGGCACCCATAAATTTTGTCACAATAATTGCATTTTGCTTTTGAGTCATTAGGGTCATCACCTTCTATTTTGATGACATGAGTCCAAATTATGGATGAAACTTTCTTGTTAGGCTGCTTGGAGGCGGGACAAGTGGTAGTGGTCGGGATAAGATTAGGGTTAGGGCCAGAGGTACCCAAGGCCCCCTTCGAGGAACTCGCACTAGAATCTTCTGCACTTTCCATTAACAACAAATCTAGTCTTGTAGAGAAAATACAACACAATGTCACAAATGGTCATTCAAAGTTTAAAATCAAGATAAGCAACATTTTATTTTAATTATTTTTTAAACATGTTTCAACATTTTTAAATAATATTAAAAAATATCAATACAATAATAATTACTTTCTTAATTATTTGTTTTTAAAAGAAATTTAATATATGAATGGTCAAAATGAAAGAGCAAAATGAGACAACTTAATTACATTTTTCACCTTTCTATATAAAGAACATAGATTCATCATCACCACCCACCTCTCTACTTCAAAAAGCAAATCCCTTAGAATTAATAAGTTTCTTTGTAAAGAGTACTTGTAGTTGTCTATTTGAGATTTGTCTATGTGCTAATAAATACAATAATTGATTGATTATTTCTTTATATATTATTTAACCATTTTATTATATTTTTTAGATTTCATAAATACTAAATTTTTTATGATCAACAATACTTGAGGAGAAAAAAAATCAGCGAATTTGTTTCGCATATTAGTTTTTTTTACATAATCATAGAGTAAACAATTCATTAAAATATACACATAAAGATATAAGTTTTGATCACATTTCTCTCTTCAGTATCAAACTGATAACTAGTCTTGCAATTATGCATCTATTAAGGCTGCATTTGAGTACTGAGGTTATCTTAGATAACCTGAGTTGATCTTTTATGCAAGTCGAACCATAGCATACACACTGCGCGTTTATTGATTATTAGTACATTTTTACTTATATTAAAAAAAAAGAATACACACATTGTAAAAAGATTTTACTTACTAAACAAATGGTCATACAAAATTTAAAATCAAGATAAACAATATTTATTTTCCATTTGTAAGTTGTAACAATCTCAATTATCATGTATGTTAATCTAAGAGATAAAAATAAAAATAAAAAGTTAATAGCATTTGGGTTTGATTAATGTTCATCAACAACTTGATTGTTAGCAAATACTTAGAGAGAAAAAAAAAACTGGCCAGAGAAACCATGCATGCATGATCACGGCCTAATCGGACTATCAGTAATCACTGTGTTACAAGAACTCGCCATTAGGTTGATAATTGATCCTGTTAATTTTTTTAATACATCATTTAAAAAATGTTATTAAAAAATACATATTAAATAATAAATTATGCTTAAATTTTAGGGACCGTCACGGACTCACGACATCACCGAACCCTAGAACTACTCAACACAATCAGATTATCAGACAATCCAATCCACAAACGGCAATCAACAATTCAGGTTTGCTACACAATCATATATTTTCAAGAATCAAAACGAAAAATATGGGAGATTAGGATTTAAGTGATTACCTTTGTCGAGAAATATCGGAGATGGAGAACCGGTGAGGCAAATGAGACGACAGAGAATGATTCTCAGAACTTTGCAGAGACGGTGGCCTGCGGCTACGACGAGGGTGGATTGAGTTGTGATTTTGGGGGCTAGAGTTTGGGCCTTCGGTTTCGGCAAATTCAAAGAGAGTGAGAGCACTGAGAGGGAGACGAGAGAGAGATGAGAGTGAGAACTATGTGGGGTGTCTGGAGAGTTTGAAAGAGGGATTAATTCAACTTAATTCATTTACATAACAGCGCTGTTTTACA
The DNA here is from genome assembly GCA_036898215.1 of Platycarya strobilacea. Taxonomy (NCBI): domain Eukaryota; kingdom Viridiplantae; phylum Streptophyta; class Magnoliopsida; order Fagales; family Juglandaceae; genus Platycarya; species Platycarya strobilacea. The sequence continues at coordinate 14,474,904 of CM072555.1, forward strand.
TAAAATGGCGTCGTTTTATATAAGTAAATTAAAAAATATATATAACAAAACAACACCGTTTTGAGTCATCTGGGTTTTTTTTAATATATCATATATAATATATATTATATTAAACATATATATATATGCGGGGGCGGGGTAGGGGTAATGCAAGACGGGGCCCAACCTCTACCGCCCCCGCCTTTACTCAAAATGCGGGCGGGGTTAATCCTGCCCGCCGTGGCCAGGCAGATTAACTCACCTCCACCGTGCGGAGTGGGGCGGAATCCAGGCAGGGTAGCAGGTGCAGATACCTGCTGCCCACCTCTAGGAATTACCATCACCTACACATACTTGCTCTTCGCTTATGTACTTAGATGAATTAAGAAAAATATTAGAGAAATCGTATGTGAAGTGATGTGTAGTAGCGGAATCGGTATACCAAGTGTTATCAACAAAAGGTGGTGATGGTTGGGAGGAATGCGGGCCAGATGTGAAGTTAGCCAGGAAGGATGGTGGTAGAAGAGATTGAAAGCTAAAATCAAACCTTTGATGACAAACATTTGTGGAATGACCATGTTTATGGCAAGTGGGTCTATAGAAGTGTACCCGGTCCAGTTTGGTCTAGTTTTGGCCAAAATATAAAACCAGTACAACTGATTTTGTAAAATGCAAAACCGATTACGTCCCGATTATCTTCCAAAATTGGTAGTACCAGTTTTACCTATTACGGTCCGATTTTCCAGTTCTAATATATTGTAAATTTTTTAAAATATATCTATATTTTTTAAAAAAATCTAGTTTAAATTTTATTTTTTTATTACAAAAATCTGTTAGACTAAAAAAAAACTGTTATATAAAAAAATCTGTAATATAAAAATTGTTATAAAATAAAAAATGTTATATAAAAAAACTGTTATATAAAAAAAGTGTTATATTTTACTTTAATATTATGAAAAAACTGCTTTAATATCATATTTAAAATTAAAATTTTATTTTATAAATATTATAGTATTATTTATATATGATTATGTTATTATGTATTATATATAAAATATATATATATATATATATAATGTAAAAACTTATTATATATAATATTAAAAAAATAATTTAAAATATATAATTACTAGGACCAGTCCGGTTCGGTTTGGTTTGATTTTCAAAAGAATGGAACTAGACCAGATTAGATTTCACCGGTTTTGTATTTCTAAATACCGGTTCCAGACCGAACCGATTCAAATCCAGTTTAACCAGTTCGGTTTACTGATTTTTCAATTTTTTTTACACCCATATGTATCTATTTGGTGTAAAGTTTGGTGGAAAGTGAGGATAACGGCCACCATTTCAACCTTGACCCCATCCTCTGTAACCACCCATACCTCGATATGAACCATGGCCTCTAGGAGCATTGTTGCCAGGTTGCTTTTTAGTGTTATTAGATGAGAACTCAAGGCTGGCTGTAAGAGTAGTGTGCTGGTGATTGAGCCGAGACTCATAGGTCAATAAATGTTCATATACTTGTGAAGGAGTTAAGGGATCTACTCATATGGTAATGGAAGTGACAACTGAGTCATAATTTGTGCCCAAACCAGCCAGGGGAAAAGTGATGAACTCAATAGAGGAAATGATTTTACTAGCCATAATAAGGGTATCTTGAAGGAGCTTTGCACATTGGTAATATTCTACAATAGAGTTTGAACCCTTCTTAAAGGTTGTGAGTTTCATTTATACTTGCATAATACGTGTTTGAGATTTTGCAGTAAGAGTTCCTTAAGGACATTCCAGATCTCATGAGAAGTTGATGCCTCTAGAACAGGTGCAATAAAAGTTTCAAAGAGAGAAGAAATGAGAATGCTCATGATAGCTTGGTCTTGTTGTTGCCAAGCCAAGAATTGAGGAGTAACTTTCTGAGTACTTTCATCGGCATTTGAGGGCAAAAATGGTCCCATCAAGATACTTGAATATATTTTGTCCTTTAAGGTAAGGCATGATTTGTGTCTTCCACATAAGATAGTTGTTATGATTTAGTTTCGCGGTAATGAGTAGGGGTGTAAGAAATTTGGTCTGGACCGGCTATCCCGAACCAGACCGAATTTTGATATTGTCCGGTCCGGTCCAAAAAATGTAAGATCGAACACTATTCGATCCGATCCAAGTCTATGTGATTTTTCCCCCTGAATCGGATCAGACCGGGCCGAATAAGACTTCTTAATTATAATAAAAAATATATATATACACATATATATTTTTTAATGTATAACTATATTATATAGTATATAAGTACTAACATATAAATTATTAATACTAATGTATAACTATAATATATAAATGTATAATATTAATATATAAGTATTAATATATTAATATTATAAATTTATATTATAAGAGTTGTAGTATAAAATAAATTATAATATATATGTATGGACCCCCTAGATCGGACCAAATTGGACTGGTGTTAAGTTTGATCCGGTCTAGGGTGATGAAAATGACGGACTGAATAAAATCGGTCCATTGCTTTTCTGAATTGAACCGGACCGTTTACACCCATAGTAATGAGATTAGTGGGAGAGAGAATGGTAATATTCGGAGAAACATGGAGGTTTTGTGGGATGAGGGGACGCTCATGTATAATAAGTTCTTTGGGTATAAAAGGACCTTCAGGAATGAGAGGAGGTTCTGGACTTTCAGCCATGAGAAAGCTGTGAAAGCTTGAATTGAAATTTCAGGAACCATGAATGTAAGTCCTATCGGGCTCTTGATCCCATAATACAAAGAGTAAGAATTGAAGTTTGTATGATAATGTATGTAGTAACTATGGTCGCAGATGGCCTTTACCCCTTGAGGCATAGAAGCCTCGTTTGTTTTTGCATATGAGATTAAATGAGATGAATTTGATGAAATTAAAGTTAAAAGTTATACAAAATATTTTTTGAATATATTTTTTGAAATTTAAAAAAGTTGAATTGTTTATTTTATTTTGTATAAGAATTTAAGAAATATGTAATAATTAAATGAAAGAAAATGAGATGAGTTGAGAATAATTGTAAAAATAAACGAAACAGAGTCCACCTGATCATGAATACGCTTAATCAACCCAAAGTACTGCTTGATGTGATTTTGTCTGGTACTAAGTAATTTAAAACCCAACATTACACAAATTTATGTCGGAATTTTTCATATTTTCTTATTCAACCTTTCATAGATATATTGCACACTTGTGAAGATCAGCACAATTGCTGAGTTACACACATAAGAATGGTACAAAAAAAAAACACACACAAACACACATACTAGAGGGATTATTAGACTGCCTGAAACTTCACATGAACACCTGCATAAATTCTTGCAATCTTGTATTTAACATTGTTCCTTAAATATTGAAACAATTCCCTTCATCGTCTTTTGTTTTTTCATTTTAGAATAAGAAATAAGTTAGCCGATAATAATCTCATGAAGATCAAGGGCCTCCGTGTGAGGCCTGAGGAGGTGGGGGAGGAGAGGGAAAAAGTCTGTGAAGCTGATAAGCCTTATATGGGGTGACATGAACACCTTCGACAGACAGCTTTCTTATACGACCAAAATGAAAATCTTCAAAGAAACCGCTTGCACCACTCAACTTTCTGGCCTCTAAAGTAGGAAAAGCAACCAAAACGAACAGCACAAGGCCAATGATCAACAACTGTTTTTGACTTCTTACCGCCATCTTTCTGTCTTCTTCAATATATATTTTTGTTCCCAGCTTTCTTGTCTGGTTTTTCTAGGCTCTCTCAATTTTAATCCAAAATGATCACCCTTTAAATACTAGACAAGTTATCCCTATTTACGGAAAGATGTATATCTCTCTCCGACATTGTCTACTAACTATTCCTTCATTGAAGGAATGATTTGAGTTTTCATTGAAAGGATGAACGCTCGATTTCGATTCTTTTAAGTTTTTTTTAGCATAACTCTATTTTTGGTTTACTGATTATTATTATCTTTAGACTTCATTAGCCAATTTTATCAGTCAAGATTGCTTTTGGATAAAAGAGTTTGACCCTAAATTTAAATTTATATTAATTTTAGAATTCTCTATTTACATATATGTTAATAATGAAGAATTCTACCATTAGTCCGGTTGTTAATAAATTATTTATATCGCATAATTTGATTCGAAAATACATTATAAAATTTAAATTTTATAAATCAAATTTAATATTTAAGTAATGTAGATGGTGTGGAATACATATTTATTATAATATTTTTAGGTGAGTAGCATCTTTACTGGCTTGCTAGCTGCTACATTGACATGGCCTATAATCTTCCAAAAAACATTTTGAGGATGGTTAGATATTAGTTCTAAGAGCATCTCCAATGAATATTTCATTTAAAAAAAATATATATTATTAAAATTCACTTTTTCTATTTTATTTACTTACTTTTATAATATATCACCCATCAGTTAATATATTTCTTTTTTCTATATTATTTAAATATTCCTATTTTATTCCTATTAAATATTTTCTCAATTTTCACTTCTACAAAAAATTTCTTTTGTCCAAAACAAAAACTCAAACATCTCATTTTCTCGAGTCATTCTCAAAAAACAAACAAAATATTATGCGCGCACACTACAAGATAAATTGCATTTTGCCAATAATGTTTGTTGTGGCAAAAACAACCATGCTTTTGGCGGGTCAAGATCATTTACCACCAATTTCGGTCGTGGGATGTTCATAGCATATGGTCCACCGCAAATACCACTATTAACCATGAGCTACCATTTTCGTGGCAAGTGTGTACCTATTGCCACCACTTTCTTCATGGCAAAAAATTATCTCGATCTTGGCTAAAAAGCCTACTATCGGTCCGCCATCTTGGGAAATAATATATCCCCACACACTAGTCTCGTGGTTAATACCTATTTCTCACACAACGTACTTGTTGGGCTGCTTTGTTTGCTATAAATGTAATGAACTAATGTTTGCAAGAACAAATTTTTTACCACCAAATATGTTCATGTGCATTGCTTTATGCACATGACCATTTTCATCTCAATGTTTACCAACCAGCGTGGGTAATTTTAGTATTTACCACAAATATTTTCATGATAATAATTTTTTAGGCATGTACATTTTCCTCTCAATAGCTACTCAATGGCATGAGAATTGTTTGTTTTTACCACCACTTCAACCTATGTGAAATAATAATTTCCCAGGATGGCATATATGGCTATAGGTGTTAAACAAGCATGGCAGCACTGCATGTAGCTGACACAAGTCGTGGCAAATTATTGGTTCTAGGAAAAACTTTCGTGGGGATAACTCTTTAACTATCAATTGTTATCTGATAATATATTCCTTTTGCACCAACAATATTGGTATTAACAGTCGATAAAAATGTATTTTGCATTTCTTTAGATTTGGAATGCTCTGATGTTGCAATAAGCATTTTAGAAAGATCCCAAAAAAGATGTCTAAAATTAATTTAGACACATGTTTATCATCTAGCTTTTTGGTAGTCATCCTCATCCAACACCAAAATAATTTAATGCAGACTTATCATTCATATATATATATATATATATCTTTGCAAGTAGTCATGAATCAAGTAATTATACATCTTGATAATACACTTGCACTTTCTCTATATAACATGAGGTTCTGAAGTGGCTAGTATATAAAAATGCATCATCTTAAGAAATTTCATAATAGTGTTTAGCAGATTAAATTTTTCCATCCAACCAGTATCCTTTAAGAGAGTTGTGAGCTTGTTAGAAATATCCCATGTGACCTCTCTATGAGAACATAATTTTTGCATGGGTGTATACTGGAAATTTGCTCCCTTTTGAGTTAATTAACTGCCTTGTCACCAATATCTAGAGCTTGGAAGCCATGGGCTCAGACCAGGTACTGTTGTGGCTTTTACCACAAAACCATAAATCACAGTCCCAACCTTCATTTGTTTAAATATTAACAAAGCAGTTGGTCAATTTCATGCTAAATACATAAACCACAAATGTACAAGTTATAAATAATTCTTGAGAACAAATAACATATAATCCATAAGTTATTAGACAACTAGTTTGGAAACTATACACTTTTAATTTTAATGTTTAAGTGATTCCTATGGTGATGAAAAATAATGTTAACCGTTCCTCTCATTTAGCACCATGGAATAGTTACTCCATATTGCTGGTTGCATTTTATATAGGAGAAATGAATATCCAGCCCCAACTTGGCCAATAGGAATGATTTATCCTTCACAAACCCTCAGCAAAGTATTTACAGCCCAACCGCCAACCAGTACAAACCCACTTAATTTCCTATGACTGATCTATATCACTTAATACCAATGCAGCTGAGATAATCTGATTCTGCTTCCAGTAAAAATTCGGGCTATTTTATTAATTTGTATATGATTTAAACAACACTCAACCCTCACCCCATTGAATTACTTATAGTTTAGTATATTTGAGACTATTATCGAGATAAAAGAATATTGTCTCCCAAGCAAAACCATAGAATGAGTTTATAGAGCTAGTTTATTTTTCACCCCAGCAAAGAACAATCATAGAACTCCAAAATACTTCAGTAGATGTTGCAGAGAGATACTAGAGAGTGGAAAAGTTTTCTTTTTTTCTCCTCCCTTAGAAAATCTAGAAACCCTTGTTCAGGAGCTTGCTTCCAAAAAATGACTTTGTATTGCCGTGGATTGATTTGTGTGCAGAGGCCTCAGTACCCACCCCTCAGATATGGGCGCCACACCAAATTAGTTTTCCCCCTCAAATACCGTTGTAGTAAACAAATAGAGTGATGGGACATCTGGCATGCGTTTCTGCCTTTCTAAATAACATGGACTTTAACTAGTCAAGTGTATATACAATGGGAGCATCTTGAGTTTATTTGGGCTAAACGCTTAATGCTGGAATGTGTTTGCTATGAAAGCATTATTTTTTCAAACCTATAGAGTATAAATTAACTACATACTTCAACTCATACATTGGCCTTATTTGCATTTAAAAAAAAATGTATTTCTTCTATTATTGGGAGTCATTTTAACCACCATTTTTATTAAGTCAAATGCTTTATCAAAAGGCATACATGATAGTATATCTTGCCCATCATTTAGTAGTTAATCCTGCCAATTATAATTGGTTTGTGTTAGTTAAATCATCCAATAGTCTATTTTTCAACCCAAATAGCTTATCCAAAAGTTACTATTTTTTTTAGATTCTGACAATATACTATGACATATATGTATTAGTTCCTTAGTGCAAGCTGGATCTTTTTTCAGCACAACAATTATAGGCCATTACAAATTACAAACGGACCAAAAATTTGGAAACTACCACCCTTTAACACAACCATTGACAAAAGTATTTAGCATGATGGAACATAAAATACAAAACCATCACCCTTGATTAGTGTGCGCTGCTTTAACATGACCTGACCCATATGGAGTGAATTTACCACACATTTAGAAGTGGAATGCTAATTCATCCTACTGTAAACATGTTTGTACTGCTTGCATTTGCATGAATAATATTGTTGCTAAAGTATTAACCATCAACCAAGAACAAATGGTGGTAATACACAACTCTATTTGTCATTTTAAAATGAATGTCAATTTGGTTGCTTAACTACCACCGTTTAGAGCATTTGGTGTTATTAATGTTAAAATTGCTTGTATTAGCATGAAAGTCAAAACCTTAGGTCTAAGGTTCATGAACAAGCCTTTAGAGCATTAAGTGGTACACATCAAAAGAATTGCTTGCATTAGCATGAAACTAAGGTCTAGGGTTATGGAATAACCAAATAACAGTCTCATAGGTTACGGCTAGTGTGTGCTGCCATTAGATTAACATTAAAAATAGCTTGTTATAGTATTCTTCTTTTTGACTTAGGTTTGGTGTTGATTATTATTGGCCAACATTGCTCATATATATATATATATCATTTTATTAACTAATAACTCTTGAACTGCTTATGACAAGACACTTAGCACCTGAAAATAGTTTAAAAAAGTGTTAATGACATGCTCACAATTGTAATAGCACATTAAAACAAGTAGACTTATAGTTTGTAGTGCTACAAAATAGTTACCAAGAATAAAGGAATATGCAACAACCACAAGCAAGTGATCAAGCTTAAATGGGTTAACAGTTACTTACTACCCCCAAGTAATTAACAACTTCAGATTTCATACCAAGAATTTAAACACATTTATAAACCATACCAAAAAGTTAAGTTGATACGAATCAATCCTTGAGAATAATACATGTGGGCTATATATTGTAACTAAGAATTGATTAATTGTAGCTAATAATAGTTAAATGGATGGATTTGCACCGAGAAGTTAGCATAATTCAGTCCAAAGTTTTGTGTGCCCATAGGAATGCGTACTGCCTTGGATGACAAAAGAGAAATTATACATTCATGGGAGGGCACTTTGTACGTAATATTGAAAAATATTTTGCACGTGGCAAGCATTAACAATCTAATTCTGATTGTGGGTGGCCGTGAATGGGGGACCATCCAACAGATAAATAGGGATCATCGATGAGTGTTCACCGAAAAATGAAAATCCTAGGTAGCTTTGTGAGCTAGAATACCCAATTGCCTAAAAGAGTAAACATTATCACATAGGTTAACAACTATCATTTGAGACCATTACCAAGTTTTTGTCTTCAATGAGTCAAGACAACCCTCAACAACCATGGTGTTGCCAGGATCATCTATTTATGCCATTTACTCTCATCACTATCTATCGAAGCGAAGGATTAAATAACGATCAAAACTGTGACTTCTCTACCAACCACCACTGTAAACATATTAAGTTACCTAGATGTGCAATTACACGAAAATAATGTCTAGAAAATGTTTGAGATTGTTATACTTACTCAAGTAACATTAAAAATCCAGCAATGTAATTGGCGAGATAGGGAGAAAGATGAATGTGATGGTAACAACATGTAAATTTGATGTAGAAAAGGAAGAATGTATATGCCTTCCCTACTTGGACATGATAATTTCTTAAAAGTATACAAGTTACAAATGCCAACTCAATCAGAAAACATCCCATGTAAATATCAATTAAAAATCCTATTAAAGAGGATACTATGCTTGCTGTAAATTCACAATCATAATTGAAAATGGTGGATTTGAGTTGATATAACACGTGTGAACATTCCTATAATAAAGGTCTGCCTAGCATACTGAAATATAAGACTACTTAGAAGGCATTTTCGTTTCATTCACAACATCAATGATAAAACATTTTACATATCTACCTATCTAATTTAAATTAGGGGAAACGAATATCAATGTGATAACGTTGCCATTCATGAGTTGCCATTAACAAAGCCTTTTTTTTATTATTAGGCTGTTCATTTGCATATATACATCTCACTCCGAGGGGAACTCCTATTCTAAGTCTTGCTACTTAAGAAGACTCCTTATCTAATAATGAAAAAAGGCATGTGCAGTATGAGATATTTAAATGCCAGCTGTTAAGTATCAATGTTAAGTATCAAGGACTAATTACCAATATATCTGTTTACTCTTCTTTTTGAATATTTTATACAATTGCAATTCCACTTGATGGAGCAATATAGGTTGTGTTGGCTACTTTACTGTGGCAATTATGTTTTTCCCCCCCTAGAATTATGTTATTTACAACTCAATCATGTGTAAGTATAAAATAGGTTTATTAACAGCAAAAAAATAAAAAGACAAATACTTTTATGTTAGTTGATGTGAAATATCTTAATTTACAACAATAATATATTGAGTGTGTCCAAAAATAGACTGGTAGACTCAAAGTTGTTTCTTGCATTGATAGTTGGGTTTTGAATCTGCAGTACTACCAGCAACCAAACTCAATCCCTAAGAAATGAATATATTCCCATGAACGTAAGACAAGAAGATAGATTTAGGTTGGAGGGAGAACTAATCCCATTGATAGACAAGGAACAGAACATTGATAGACTTTTCTGTTTCTTGTAGTTGAAGTACTTGATTGTATCTATCAGCTAGTTGAGTACTTGATTTCTAGGTAAAACAATGATTAAAACTGTTTCGAACAAACGGTTCCATGAAGTGATTGCATGGGGACCTGTTGTTTTGTTTATTTCCTTTAATCCACAAATCTACATTATAAAATGCAGTCGTTTAGTTACCCTTTCATAGTCCTAAAAAACAGTACATCTCTCTTCTCGATTTGAAAAGTTTTTATCTCCAAACTTTAAAATAAATGAAAGCATAGCTTATTTTCATAACTTCAAAATACTAGAAATGAATATACTGCTCAGAATGACAACAAACATAGCATTTTGCTTACTAATAACAACACTATTAACTCAATCTGGGTAGATTCGAAATTCAATCCGAAAGTAGACATCATTTATAGCAGTAGGCACACAAAAATAAAAGTCTATAAAAGCTCAATCTATGTGATCCATTTGGAGAGTCATGCATTAATAATAGAGGCGCATGGTCCAACTAATTTCTTATACTAGACCAGATTAATAGTGGACTTATATATATATACATATATATATATATATATATGGATACTAACAAACTAGACAAGAATATTAGTGGACTTATGGCAGCTTGAGTTAGATTTTTTCTCTGCCTTGATTCTTAGGTTTTTGGTACACACATATACATTATATATATGATCATTTGTATTCTACAAATAGTGTCATGGCTATGTGTTTGTTCTAATTAAGAAAATATATAGGTCCAACAAGTTGCTAGCAAGCACCTAGCTTATATATCCATCTTAATTAATGCTACTCAGCTTAAATATTATATGTGTGTGTGTGTGTTTTTGCCTGTATCCTTTCCTAAGCAACATACATATGTCATTTATGTCCTTATGTTCAACAAATAATTAATAACTAATCATTGATGATCGCCATGCATGATTGCAGAATATTACAAAAACCATATTAAGACACTTGCTCCAAATTAACAACCAGAACGACTGAGATCGATCATCACAGTCGTTCCAAATTAAACATGTATGGCATTAATATATATATATATATATATATTCATCCAATAAATCTATGATTAGGAAATTCCATCTTTGCTAGCCGGCTAACCGCAGATATTATTAAAGAAAATACTCATTATGTGAATATATCAAACTCAAGTTCTTTTTGGTTACAACCCCACTAGATTTGAGTTTTGAAAATTAGGATCTCAAGATACCAACAGATTTCACAAATACAGCAACAAGAAATTAAATAACTTAAAGTAAAACACCAGAATATAAGAAAGAAATAACGAAATTAGAGTGATCATACACATATGGACGAGGATGCAATAGTATCATGAATCTAAGAGGTAAACTAAGCGGGAGGGAGAGGAACACAAATCAAAGTAGAGATCACGAATTTCGGCATGCATCCCAAATCGGAAGACAAAATAAAACGGGTAAAAGGATTTAAGAGGGAACCAAAGGATACTAACATCGTGCTAGCTTGAATGTGGCACGAATGAACCCACAAATGGTCGGAATCTTACCAGCAAAATGATCATCTCAACGGATGGAGATCAACACCGGTGCCGGACTCAAATTTGGGAGCTAGGGTTTCCGATTGAATATTCAATTGGGGGCGAGGGGGTTTGTTCACGAATGTTCTAAACCCCTCAGATATGAGAGCAGTGATTCAAATATGTCTATTTAAGACTTTCATCATGTGTGTGGCTAATAAACAAAATGATGGGTTTTATTGCGTTTCACGGGCAAAACTTTTTGCCGCGGTATGAACTCGCCGTAAAAGATGTTTTTTGCCACAACGAATTAGTGGAAGCATGATAATTTGTGGCGAACGTGAATTTTATTAGCTAGGGGGCCTATTTGTGCCAACAAGGGATATTAGCCAAGACAGTTAATTTTGAGAAAAAAAATTGATTTTATAAACCTCCTTAAACTTGTAGTAGTGCTGAGATTTATCGAACACCACTCTCTTCTCCTTTGAAAGCTGAAAGTGTGTAGATTGTGCTGAGAATATATATTATGCGTGCAAGAATATTATGCATGTAGATCGTTGCCGACTTCAAGCCCTAATTTTCAAAGACCCTTTCATCTTCTACCCTAGAGCAATGCGACTATTGGGCATGAATCTTGAAGCCCCCCCTTCCCTTTCCTCTCCTATGAAAGCTAAAAGCTTGAATCTTGAAACCCAATCATCTCATCGTCTTCCCTAGAGTAATGCGTTTACTAGGCTCAATGAAAGATATCTATACATAGCAAATGACCACGATGAGAGAGAGCTACATAAAGAAAAAAGAAATAATAAAATATTTTTAGTTTCATGAACCGGATTCCTCTACATGTAATAAGATCATTATAATGAAATCCATTTTACAAGAATACTATATGCTTTATTAATGGAGCATGATTTTGAGATATCTATTTTATAGAAAATTGCATTTTACATCTTGATCTATTAGGAGTGCTCTAAAATTAAAAAAAGAAGAAGATATAAGTTCCCAGAGCACTGACATAGTCAAATGACAGCCAAATCCAAATTTTGGCTAAATTTTTCTAAAATTAATTGTATTAGACTAACCAAATCACTTCAAATCAAAATATGAGCTACAGCAAATAAGAAACTAAAATCATATTTGGTGCGTTATTGTTCACCAAGTAAAAGAATACTTTATTAAAAGTATTCTTACTCACTCTCGTATTTTCTTTAATTTCATTCTAAATCTTGTTGTATTTGTGATGAGTTCTATTATACATAGTCAATTTTATATATATTTTGTAAATAATTAAAAATATAACAAATCACATTATCAAAATGCACAAAAATAATTGCATGAGAATTTTCCATTCACGACAATCATCTCTGTCCCATTTGCCTTTCTAACGATGGATATCCACTCACCTGCCCTAACGACAATGGATTTGATAAGGATTCAAACTTCATGGCCCCTGACGACAATTAATGAAAAGATGGTACAAAAAAATCCAATTCTTCCATGGACCCTCACCAGCAGAACAGAACAAAAATGTTTTCATCATAGAAAGAAATAAAATAGATCAACATGAGAGAGTGAGGTAGTTTTCTTTTTCCTCTTTAAAGGAGTGAGTAGGTAGTTATTGTGTTAAATAATGTTTGGACGGTAAAATTAAATTATTAATTAATTTATGAAGTTTCTTTGTAAAATATAAAAATATATATATTATTAAAATATATAATATAATATTATTATTTTAACTTTAAATTGACTAATCTAATATTAATTAATTAAACTCTTCATAAATTTTGACTTTAGCCAGAATATCAGTTTTAGTCAAAATTTAAACTTAGCAATGCAATGTTTTAAATAGACAAATTTTTTTATGTTTTCAATAAGTGAGTTCATTAAAAAATGTTTTTTTTTTTACAATTTTTTAAAATAAAATCTACTTTTTTATATATAAAATGGGACTTGTAAATTTGAGTTTATAATAAGAGTTTTATTATTCATCATCCTTTATACTACACACAATACTTTTTTATTTTTTTATTTTTTTTTAAATGTTAAATTTATTCCTTTTAAACTAATTAATTAGATTTTTGTACTTTTATTCATATATCAAATATTTGGTAAAGGGCACTCCTATATTTACATGAGTGAGTCGAGATCTCGCTTGGTGTAAACAATTTTTTTTTTCATTTATTGTTTTATTATTTTTAAAATTTAAAAAAAATCATAATATTATATTAAAACACATATTTAATAATTAAATTTTAAAAAAATAAAAAATTTATGAAATTTCAGTAGTCTAAGGTCTCATTTAGATTTAAAGATGAGTTGAATTCGTCTCAACTTATCTTAAATTTATTATTATACTTTTTCAAAATTTTATATAAAATAAAAATCTCAATACAGTTTTTTTCAATCTCAACTTAATTTTTTCAAATCTTAAATTAATAATAATAATATTTTATTCAATTTTTAAAACTCATCTCATCTCATCTCATCTCATCTCATAATCCAAATAGAAATTAAAAATTTCGCATGTTTTAGTATTTATGATTTGATAAAAGAAAAGAATAAAAAATAGTGTAGCGCTTAACGTGTGATTTGATGAATAATTATTATTATTATAATTATTATTATAATTAGAGCATTTTTTAGGTGAGAACTATTTTTTTATTTTTTATTTTTGGGAGACGCCGATTCCATTAAAAACAGATCATTAATAAAATATAATAAATTTTTTTAAAAAATATAATAAAAAATATACTTAAATTAAAACTTAAAAAATACAATAAACAAATATAATAAATAAATAAAATATAATAAAAATATAATAAAAAATAAAATAAGATAATTTAAATGAGAGTTAGATTTCAAATTCAGAATCTAAAATGAGTTTAACCGTGGGGTATACCGAAATTCGCTAAGATTCGTCGGATTTCAATAATGGGATGGGTGATGTACCATCGACATATCTGCCGACATCCATTTTTTAAGAGAGGATCGACGGATCGTCCTCAATATCTTTCTTTTATTTTTGATGGAAGGTGAGTAGTATCTTTATTGGCTTGCTAGCTACTACATTGACATGGGGCTAATCGCCGTACGATAAACTTGGCAAGGCATGATAACATGGTAAAATTCCCTTGGCGGAGATTTGGCTGCCCATGAGTGGCAGATGTGACACCACTTTCGAGTTGAATGATTAACATTGAACGGACTGTAAGAGTCGTACTTATACCCACCGAAATCCAAATCCCATGTCGCATCCATTTACAGCTACTTCTTCTATTCCTATTCCCATTTCAATTCCAATGCATACCTCCAAAATTGAAACATCCAGATTCCAAAATTCAAATTACGGACCAATGCATACGACGAGTCGTCGAGTGGGATCACGTAGTGTTTTAGAAGACAGAATCAATCTTTATCGAGTATCTTCTCTGGTTTGTTTTCAAAGTAGGGACTGAGATAAGATGAAATAAATTAAAATATTTTAAAAAATATTTTTATAATATAATTTTTATATCAAAATTTGAAAAAAATTAAACTTTTTATATTTAAATTAAAAAATATATAATAATTAAATACGATAAAATGAGATAATTAAATAAGGCATATTTTATAAACAAACCGGGCCGTACCTCATCAAATTTCAGAATCAGATATTTGCTTGCTATCGACGAGCTTAGATATTATATTATATATTTGGCCATTTGTTTTGCAAAACCTTTCCTTCATTTGCTTTACAATTTGATCGTTGAGAAAAACCTTAAAATATAAAAGTGGGTCACAAAGCATCATCATGACGAGCACGGAGCACCTTCCTCAATACGCCAAGGGAATGTATAATATTATCAAAAGATAATTTTAAATAAATTTATAAACTGAAATACTTTGAAATGAGATTTTTTGATGGGTAGCTTTGCTTTTATTATTTCTCAGCTGTTTGCTCAATCTGACGATCTCTTTCTAGTAATAGTGTAGTACACTACTTAGAACCTTAAAAGAGTATTTTTATTAGATTAATTTAAAATTAAATTTTAAAAGATATAAATTTATACACATTATTAAAAAAAATTTAATTCTGTTTCATCAAAAATAAGAAAAAAATTAAAAATATATTTTTAAAAATAAATAATAATCCTTTAAATTTAAAATTTTTTGAAAAAATTAGCCAAACTTTTTGAGAATATTTTTATTTTTATTAACTGTGACCGAAATTTTTTAATATATACAAACTTATATTTTTTGACCTTAAATTTTAATCAATGAGAATGCTCTAATATATAAAAGGAAACGATTTGCTTTAAACGGTTTATCAAATAATATTTTACTCACATTATATAGAAAGAGTAACTTTTCGCATACAAGTAGTACAATACAGTACAGTAGAGAACAGAACAGAACAGAACATGTTTACTGAAAAAACGGAAAATAAAAAGCGCAGTACATGATATACAAAAGTAATTCAAAAACTGAAAAACAAAAACAAAATCAAAATAAAGCACATTATTTGATGATGAAGAACACAGGTACTCATCGTAAATTATAAGCAAAACACATGAAAGCGCACTCCAATATCATTATATCATTAGTCCTTGAAGCACATGAACTCGAAGGCCGGTCTTTAGTAATGGGAGGCTGCAGACTCTTTGTCCTTCTCTTTCTGATCCTTCTCTTCCTCTGTCTTGGGGTGGTATCCAGGCAGTTTCTCCTTGATCTTCTCCAAGAGGCCCTTCTTCTCCTTCGCGGCCTGATCTCCTTCTTGATGACTAGGTACTGCCTCATGAGCAGCCTCATACTTGGCATGAGAAGGAGGAGGAGGAGGGACATCCTCTGTCTTCTTCTGCTGACCTGGCAGTTTATCCTTAATTTTATCAACGAAACCCTTCTTTTCCTCATGAGCAACCTCATACTCGGCATGAGAATGAGGAGGAGGAGGAGGAGGAGAAAGGACATCCTCGGTCTTCTTCTGCTGGCCCGGAAGTTTATCCTTAATTTTATCAACGAAACCCTTCTTTTCCTCAGGTTGGACATGAGGCTTTTCTGTAGGATGAACCACTCCTTCTTCTTCGTATTTCTCGACAGTGACGTTGGTGTCCTCGTACTTCTCTTCTTCCTTCTCTCCTCCTATTATGTCCTTGATCTTATCGGCCTTCAGTCCCTTCTTTTCCTTCCTTTTCTTCTTCTTTTCTTCTCCTTCACCTTCTTCCTCGTCGCTAGACTGCAAATTAGTTCAAGCAACATACATATTTTAAGATTTATTACACCTTACTTCCTTAATTTAAATTTTAAATAGAATGAGAAACCGTTTAAAAAATTAGTCTTATCTATAGATACTTACAGAGCTAGAGCTGTTGGATCGGTGAAGCTTCTCTGAGAGAGTCTCGTGTTTCTTCTCTTCTTTCTCCTTTTCCATCCCGTATTCTTGATTCTCTACCTTTGGCTGATCATATTCAGGAACTTTAACTTTCTCATCAAACTCACTAACGATCACCTCCTCTTGGTGCTTCTCCTCCTCTTTCTTCCCACGGCCGAAACCAAACAGCCCTCGGTCCGTCTTCTCCACACCAACCTGCTGATCATCAACGACATCAGCAGTCTCGTACTCGTAACCACTCTTCTTGTGGTGTTCCTCCGCCATAATCGATCGAAAAGTACAACTAAAAAGAATATCGAAAACAAAAACCAAAGAGATCAACGACGACCCAGAAGATCGATTAAGTTACTCCTGAAAGGTTTTGTGAAGGTTTTTGCAGTTTTGCTCTGAGGGATGATTTGTGCTGTGTCAGTGGAAGGTTTTATAACATACATTACGATATTAAAGACACGGATCTGACGCGATTAGTGGCTGGCCCAATCAGTGTGCCATTTCTCTGTGACCGACATGTCGCATTAACTTAAGAGGGGAAAATGAGATCTTACATGCCTAAAGATACTCGCTGAGAATAACGTGACAACTGTCTCCTAGAATAAGCGAGAAGTGAAGGAGAAGTCTAAAAGAATTAAGGAATAGAGAAAAGATATTTGCGGCTAGTGCAACCGCATAGACAAATCAGAAAAAGGGCGGGAAAACACGCGTACGAAAGCCAATGAGTTGATGACACCTTTAAGAAGATCGTGGGAGCTTGTTCTCGTGGGACCTTTTGTGTCGGTCAGTCAGGTTGATAAATATAGAAGGTCGGCTATGGGACCCGCCAATTTACCTTAGGGGATACGTGGCAGATTGAAAGAGGACGCGGCACGTTGGACGTCGATATTCGCGACTGGTAGATGCACGGTCGGCCTCCGCGTGAGGCATTGTTTATCTGTCTGTCACTTTGCGAAGATGCGTTAGAACATTAGGATTGATTTCTTCTAAATAAATTATCAAATTTTAATAATTTATTTTAACGAATCCTCTTCCTTGCAAGATAGAGAATGCTCTTCAACAAGTGGTCGGTTTGGAATGGCGGTACCATTTTGGGTTTTTGTATTTTTATTGAATTGATGACTATTCAAATATATTTTTAATCAATATAATTCTTAGTTTAATTTTTGAAAATTTCATTCATATAAATTCTTACATTAAAATAATTATTATTTTTTAAATATAATAATAAGATAATATAACTAATTTTTTATTTTAATTATTTACATTTAATTTTTACATTAGATTATCTATTTATAGAAATACATAACTATGAATAATAAATAATGAATAATTATTGTTTTTTAATTATTTTTAATTATTAAATTAATTAATTTTATCATATTTGACTATTCTATCTATTATATATTAATTAATAATTATATTTTAATTAAATTATGAATTTTAAAAAAATAATTAGTAATCATATTATATTTAAATTAAATTACTAATCGATATTTTAAAAAAAATATTTCTACTGATTTCTCATTCAAGTATATTTTTTTACTAATTTAATTTTCTCTACCCAATAATTATAGGAAAAGAGAGTAAAGTAAGAAAATGAAAGAAAAAAAAGAATAAAAATAAAGATTTGGTCATGTCTTTGATTGGTCATATTTGACATTTGGCTTGAATTTATTATTCACAAAAGTTAAATTATTTAACTTTAGCTAATCTAATAAAAATTCTCATTTGATTTGGCTTGGCTTTTAGCTAATCTAATGAAAATGCTCTTAGGCTTGATTTATTTATACAAACCACTTATCTCACCTCATTTCATTTTAAATTCATCATTACACTTTTTCAAATTTTCATACAAATAAAATAAACAATTCAAAATTTTTCAATTTTAAAATAACTTTTTTAAATAAAAAAAATTAATATTTAAAATTTTTTTTACAATAATATTTTTTTTAACTTTTATCGCATCTCATTTTTAAAAATAAACCAAGCCTTATTTTTCATACTAGTTTAGTAACCATATATTATTAATTTGAATCATTATATGAATAGGTTATTAGGGAATATTGCTATTTTATTATGAAAAGGAGGGGTGGTATCCTAGCTTGATCCGCTCCACCCCCATATGGGCAATCCCGCCCCCATCTAGCCCCTCTGGCCCGTTAAAGGAGGCTAGATAGGGGTGGGGCAGACCAAGCCAAGGTACCACCCCTAAGCTAGGGGTGGGGCCGAAGGCCCAACTCCATGCCGTATTTTTTGTCATAATATATATATATATATATATATATATATATTAGAGAGGACATATTTTTCTAATTTAGTGAAACAATTACAAAAGATATGTTTAATTTAGTGAATCAATTATATTTGAAAATGATGAGAGAAAGAATGAACATATAAAAATGATTATTGGGAGTCTGTTCTGTTTTCTATAGGGATTGAACTTTGTTGAGCTTGTGGGGATGAGAAATGCTCTTTATGTAGATAAGTATTATATATCGAATATATACTCTTAAGTAGTAGTTAAATTTAACCCAAAAAAAAATTTAATGTAAGTTTAAAATTTCTCTATTTAAAAAAAATACAAAATTTATATACCTTAAAATTATAAATATTATTTTCCATAATAATAACTCATAAAAATTTCATTTTAATCCATCAAACTTTATGAAAATGAGGCAATTACTAATAAGTTGGCAACTCATGATCATGATTCCTTAGTTTCCTTTTATACTTTCTAACTTGTAATTAGGTTTTCACATTTATATATTTCTTGTGTATTTAGATTAGGCCTTTTTATGCATTCTAAATAATTTTTTTGTACATATAAAAAAGGATCACGACATAAAAATAATAAAATATGTAATATTTATTGCTATATTAATTACAAACGGTTTTATTATTTAAAAAGTTGTATGTAAACAGACTCTTTAGTATTCGAAAGTAACATGCATGAGAAGAATATTTGGTGATGGTATTTATTGAGATGATAATGATTGCTCCATTACATTTACTACCGACGTTAATAATAAATAGTTAAAATACATATATTTTTTTCTAGCCAACGCAGCAAATTATCGTAGGACTACTTCAATTATTAAATTTCAAAAAGAAAAATATTTCTTAACCTAGAGGATGTGATAAGATTTTATTTCAAATTTTATGTAGTAGGAAAATTTGAGGTTCAACCGAAATGCTATCTTTGCAGATAAGTATTATATATCGATTATGTACTGTTAAGTGACAGTTAAATTTAATAAAAAAATAAAAAAATTTAATAAAAATAAGAAAATATATTAAGTAACCGTTGGATAGCCACTTATTATAATAAAAAGATATATAAAAACATAAATATATGTTTATATATATAAATATATATTACAATTTGTTAAGACTTATTCACAAAATTTGCATTAGCAAATTTATAAACTATATAGTTTAAAAACTACAACTTACATAAAAAAATGTATTAGCAAATTTAAAAATCATATAGTTTAAAAATTACTACATTACAACTTACACAAAATATGTGCTAACAAATTTAAAAACTACATAATTTTTAAATTATAATCGTATATACAAAATTTAGTATTTGGACCTAAAACTGTATTTTTAATCACTTTTGAACCTGTTAATAATTTTTAAACATGGTAAAATGTAGTCTATATTTAAAGTGGACATGAGACGAGATAGGGTAACCTACCCCTAAAATGGGGTATAGAGCTATCCCGCATCATATGCTATGTAATGATGCCATAAATTTTATATAATTTTCATTTAGTGATTAGTAAGAAAACCAATCAAAATATGCGACGTTATTAAACGTGAGTAAGAATGATATATTGTATAATAAGTAGTAGTACTGATTTTATTATATTTAAGTAGAGATGGAGAGTGCATTGTTGATAATGTATAGGCATTTTCAAAAAAAATCTGATTTTTTTTTTTATTCTAATGTGTTAAATCATAAATGTTTGAATAGTGCGTCCTCGACACTATCTTACCAATGAACTACTAGCTATGCTTAAAGGAGACTTCAGTTTGCTGTTCACATGGGACTCTCAAATATAATTCTGGAAAGTGATAGTCTCTGTGATAGTCTCTCTTATGATGGAAGTGGTCCAAACTAAAATTTCTCACCTATCTGAGCTGGCCGGCAACCTGATTGAAGAGATTAAGAAGCTGCTACAACTTTTCTCGTCCTCAAAAATCCAACATGTTATGCGATTGGGCAATAGAGTTGCACATCAGTTGGCTCGGCAAGCATGACAGTCTGATGAAGTACAACTTTGGGTGGATTCTGTTCCTAGTTTTATTTCCAATGCTTTTTGGATGGATAAATCTTATGTACATGTAACTTGTAATACTCTTTGATTTATTTCAAAGAGTTTTTTATGAATATTAATTTTTGAGTTTTTCTATTTGCAAGTTTAGTACGTTAACTTAACTTACTCTTTTTAGTGAAACCTAACCTAGTATGAATTAAAGTAACAATATTTCAATGGTATATTGGATGTGCTAAAGAGGAAACCCGGAAACCCGGATCATCCTGGTGAATAACAAATACTTATCGAAACTATATAATAATTAATCTATCTTTACTCTCAATAATTGAGATGATATAAGAAACAAGACCAGAAACATGACTAAAGAGGAAATACTAAAAATAAATGAGCAGAAATAGGGGGAGATAAGGATAAGGTTCAAGTGACATCATATCTTTCAGATGGCGCTAACACCCGTGTCGTGATACTATTACTGGCAATTGATCACATACATCATGCTGTTTTGGGATTAATACGTATGAAACATTTTGTTTCTATTAAAGAAAAGGCCAGAAAGCATTAATTTTCCCCCCTGAATAGGGCGAGGTATTCATTTCAAATACCCATAACGAAGTTTCTTTGAACGTATACATAGCCAATCCATTATTGGATTTTTGGGCTTCGGACATCATGCAATACACGAATTAGCAAGGATGGATGATGCTACTGGGCCACGGCTCATAATGTGCGGTTGCCTACGGCAATTTGATTAGCTTGAGACTTGAGACGAGCAGATAAGCAGCTTCAATTCTTCAAAATCAGGTCAGTTCATATTTTAAAATATGAAAAATATAATCGTAAGCAATTTTGCACACCAATACATGTATCCATCTAATGTGATTGGTCAGAAAATCCGATTTTATTAAAAATGGTGAGAATTTAAATTTTGAATACAAAGATGGTAACATTGGTTTTTTTGATAAGTTTTTATTTTCTTCTTAAGACAGTAACATCGGTTTACAAATTAATCTGCAAATACAAGATAGCAAATCTCTTTTAAATACCTTTACTTAAGAAAAGAGCAAATTTTTAGAGGTGGTTGGGGGAAAAGACCAAGGCAGAATATGACTGTCTTCGTTTGATATAACAGATGGGCAAAAAGCAAACTTCTAAGAAGCTACGGCGAAAAAGAAGATTATTGAGGTGATTGGGGAAGGAAGAGGAGGGAGGGGGGAAGAAGAACAAAGGCAGAATAGGACAGCCAGGCCCTAGCTTTTCTATAAATACCAAGCAAGATTTATTACCAAAATCCCCACAAAGCAATAATCCCAGACTTCAATCCTTAATATACACCAATAAACTAATACTGAATGCAATTCAACTGAATGATGAGATTTACAATAATCTAAGAAAAAACATAATTCCCAATTAGTTACTCCAAAAAATCTTGCAGTCCCAAAAGGGAAGTTTATAATTAATCAAAGGCACTAAAAAAAAATGGAACCAATCGACTCCCAAATTAATATGTACTCATTTGAGGACGCATATTCACGCGCAACGCATCATTTACTTCTCACCCCAATGACAGTGAATTCCACCTCCAGCGCTAGTCTAAAGGCATTATCATCCAACGTAGAGAAGATGAGCTAGAAACTCCGACCTATCAATCTATGCTCCCCTTTATCTATGCAGCAGCATCTTTAGATTCACCATTTAGGTTGGCTCTAGTTAATTTTACCTGGGAGATTAGAGATTCCCCAGCACCAGATAACCCTTTCCTACCAACCAACCTCACCCCAAAGTCATGATTTAACATCCTCATTCTGTTCCCATCTCCATCAACCTCACTCAGTTTAATGACCTGGTTCCTTGAAATCATGCAGAACAGACAGATACAGACAGAGTTCAGTCTCTCCCCTCCAAATTTCACTCTTAGCAATGAATTAGAATTAAGGTCATTTGATCTTGGATCAAACAAAACAGAGAAGCTCCCAAATGTCAGGTCAGGGTTCTCAAACAATTTATTCAAATCGTCACTTTCATCTCTAACATTATTTAATTTATCAGCCGGAATAAATGACCTCCTCTTGGCCATTCTCAGTATGTTTGCAGCTTCTCTCATCCCACTAAGAAAAGCTCCATGCATTGTTGCTGGGTACTGTTTGTTAGTTGCCTCTCCTGCAAAGAACACCCTCCCATCCCCAACACTCTCAGCAAGAATATCATAGTCATCTCCCGAAGACCCAACCGCAACATAAGAGTAAGATCCATATGAGAATTGATCCTTCCCCCAGCGCGTACAAACTGCCTGAACTGGATCTGGAACAGCAATACCTTTCGGATGAAAGATACCCCTCAATATGTCCAACACCCTTCTCACAGACTCAACAGGTGACATCATCTCAAACTTGATTGCGGCGTCTCCAGCCACAAGTGCAACAAGAAGTGGGCCTCCTGATACAGAAGAATAGCTATAAAACAAAAAGAACTCGCCTCTCATACTCGGATCTTCCGTCAAATGCCCAAACGTATCAATGTCACCACCCCAGAAATTATACGGGAACAGCATGGCAACCTTATTTAGCAACCCAAATCCTAGTCTCTGAATTGCATCTCTCTTTCGCAGAGGAAGCTCAGGAACGAATTCGATCGTTCCTTTCTTAAGCACGCCCAATGGCACCGTGCAAAGAACCGTGTCACCTCGGAACTCCTGCCCACCAGCATAAACCAAGACCCCATCGGTCCCGTACCTGATACTCTCCACAGTCCTTTCGTAGAAAATGGGAAGGTCCTCGCAGAGGGTTCGGACAAATGTCTCATTTCCACCGGGGATAAAACAATGATCACCACCCATCTCATATGGATCATCCTGATCCCAATACGCCATCGACAAATTAGACATCAACGAAGCATTCGCATATTCCAAATTAGCAAGATGCCAATTCAGCAGCATGCACTCTTGCGGGTTCTCGGCAACTTTATAAACACGCCGAAAAGCTTCGAGAGCAGTCCCTAATGGAACATCTACCGATTTCACTTCCTCTATCATATCATGTCTAAGTTTACACACTCTATCTAACAACTTGTTGAACGAAACCTCAATTTTCGAGTCAATTTCTGGGTTCACTGCTTGGCCATCAGGTAAATACAATGGGCAAATATCCCTCACCTTGTGAAGCGGCAATCCCAATTGCCTTGCGAGAACCCCGAGCGGGTTGCCGTTTATTCCAGTGAGGACGCTCCCACCGAGATCTGCTGCGGCCTCGACACCTTCACTGTGCATTTTCTTCGTCTTCACGCGCCCTCCCGGTCGCGCCCTACCTTCCAAAACTACGACTTTGAAACCCATAAAGACCAATTGCCTCGCTGCGACTAAACCGGCGAGACCGGCACCGACGATTACTACATTGCTCTTGTCGATTCCGTCAAATGACCTCAGTTTCGCTTCTTTAATGGCGGGCGCGAGCCCGAAGTTTATGTAACCGTGGTTGAGAAGAAATTGGTAGGCCGAGTCAACAAGGCCTTTGTGCTCGGACCGAATGGACTCGAGCGCATGGTCCCGGGTCAACCAAACGGACACGTTGGATCGCCACCGAGCGAGAATGTGGTTCCGGACCACGATGTAGTTGGCCTGCTCGACGCCGCCGATGGTGTAGACAACGTTGGCTTCGATCTCCTCCTCGGTTAGCGAGTCGACCGGGAATCCAACCGAGATTGCGATTAGGGCTTCGACGTCGACGTCTTTCGCCATGTCGGAACGGCGACTCCTGGCGAGAGATGGATTGCCGTTAAGCTCCGTGAAGAATTTCTTCCTTCGGCGACGCTTTTTGGGAGGCGGACCGGGTTCAGTTCGTCCGGGATCGCTCGGGTTGGGGTTTTGGGGCGGTTCATCGAGGATATCTTCTTGGATGGGGTCGGAGGAGGTGTCTTCTTGGGAGTCCGAAACGGGAGCCTCGGGTGTAGTTTTGGGAGGTGGAGAGTGATTTTCCGTTGAGTTATGGAGATTGTTGTCGGACGGGGTTGCACTGGCGGATAGAGTGACGTCAGTATCCGGCGAGGAGACGCCGGATGCGACGTCGTTAGGGTTATAGGAGGGGTCTAGGGAAGGTTCCATTGTTTCCATGTATCAAAGCTAATTTCGATTGTGGACGATGCTACGTTTTAAGGAGGGCTTCAATCTTGGAATGCAATATATCTTGGGCCGAGAGGGTAAAAAGGGATAAGGACTAGCCCATTTATTTATTGGGTTGTATCCAAAGCCTGAATAGAATACAGGGCCGAAATAACTCCATTTTTTTTTACACCAAATATCATATATATATATATATATATATTAGTTATTATTGTTCTTAGTTTTTATTATTCTTAAACTAATTAAGTTCTTCTACTAATTGAATTCTTCTGCTTATAATTCATACACCACACATTTGATAAGATCAAAAACTAAAAACTTATGTATGGTGTGTGATATGAGAATGATAAATAGAATTTCTTAAGATGATATGTTTCTTTTATTTTTTAATAATAATTTACGATACACCTAATGTAACGACTTGAGGTCTGAGCCAATCATTTAAGGTCTGAATATTGAAAATTCTTAATTGGGCCTAAATTATAATGAATGAACCATATTGGTTAAGCTCATGAGCGATAAATTATTGAAATTGATTATAAGCTTTAATCAGACTCATTAATTAGATTAAATTCAACTTATTATTTTATTGAATGAGTTCACTCCTTTTAGAGTTTAAATATCGGTCATTAAAAGTTTTTTTTTTAATTTAAAAACACTGATTGAAGTCCCTTACGTGATCTTATTATTGCCAATCTTATATTAAATGAACTATTAGATCGTATTAAGTATCAGTCATTAAAAGTTTATTTTAATTTAAAAACATCACTTATTGAAGTCCCATATGCCATCTTAGTCATTGGCAATCCTACGTTGAATGAAGTACTAAATTCAAACTCTCTTTTTAGATGATTACCGCTTTGTGCTCGGCAGATTAGTAATTCTAAATGTATTAATCGATTCCAACTTAAACTGGTCTTCATCTTTCAAACATCTCTATAAATATCTCATTTTGAGTGTTATTTGGAAAAAAACTATAAACTTCCAAGCTCAATACTATAATCGATTTTTTTGTTAGATTTTAAAAAGTAATACCATAAAATAAGTAGTTTGATCATAAATTAGAATTAACATATTATATATAGTTATATATTATTATTATTATCAAAGTCAATTATTTTGAAAACTAATGTTTACGTAGTACTATGTATGTCATAATATTTGCAAGTATGTCATTCATCATATTTCATTTGCATATTATAGTTATTTATTTATTATGCATCTCATTCATTTCATGTTGTATAAGACACGAGCTCTTATAAGATTAAATGTAATATAAGTTGAAAAAAATTAATCTAATAACCATTAAGATGCATAGTATCATTGCAGTTTCGAGATAGAGACTCAAGCGTGATTTATCATAATATGACATGCTTAGCTTCCTTTGTTGTAGTAAGGGAAGTTAATGCATAACTTGTACGCATAATTAAATATGTAGGCTAGTCATATTAATCAAATTAATCAATTAATTCAAATAAATAAATCATATATATATATATAGCATAAGCATCACCATGATCAGCATGATACTAAGTTTTCAACATTAAATGTTTTATGAAAATTTTTAATTTAAGTAAGTTTACTTTATGATAAGTTTTATATTGAGTCATCAATTTATTTTAGTTTGTTTTTATATTTCTAAACCACTCCAGGTCATAATATTTATGAAGGTAGAGTTATCGGATGGAATTTAATCCAGTTTTAAATGAAGGATAAAAAGTTGAATAAAATATTATTAGAATATTATTTTTTGAGATTATTATTATTTTAAAATTTGAAAAAGTTGCATTATTTATTATATTTTGTATGAAAAATTAAAGAAATTAAAATAATTAGAGTAGATGAGATGAGTTTCAAATCTAAACAGGGGTTTAATTTTTTTTTTTCTAAAAAAATAGAAATAATTGAACTATATAAATATCTTATAAAAAAAATTATAAATTTAATTGACTTGATATAATATATTAAATTATAAATTAATTTTTATTATAAATTAATATGATATAAAATCATATCAATTCTTAAATTTAAATTTATAAATTCCATTTGTGTCGTAATACTTCTATAAAAATACATAAAATAATGTTATGTACTAGCCAATACGGTTGGGTGATAAAATTCAAAAGGAAAGTAGTTTTATTCTTTTATTTATTTATTTTTAAACAGCTGTATTTCTAAGCCATGATTCACCATCTGACATGTCAAATTAAAAAAGGTTTTAAAATTGAAAATTTAAGTTTTCTTGTACATCAGTTCTTGATTATTAAATTTAGATTCGGTTTATTTTTAAAAATAAAATAAGATAAAAATTAAAAGATAAATAAAATATTGTTATAATATATATATTTTAATATTAATTTTGTTTTAAGATTTAAAAAATGGTTTTGAAATTTGAAAAAATTAAAATTTTTATTATATTTTATATAAAAATTTTAAAAAATATAATAATAAATTTAAAAAGAGTTTAAAATTTATGATTTTATTTCTCAAAATAAACCAGGCCTAATCATTTTAACTAGTATGAGACACTTTTAAATAGTCTTATTGATAACAAATGCTTAAACGAAGAGTGATGTGAATGTTAAACCCAAGTTGCAGTGAGGATGAGATAATAAGACTTAGAATTGCTTTTCATCTGGAAAATATCTCTTGAACATTTTTCTCAAATTTTTTTTTTAAAATTATTTTTTTTAATAATTTAAAAAAATATTTTTTAATAATGATGTGATTTTTTTATCTTTAAAAAATATTTAAACATATAAAAAAAGGAATGAAATAAAATCTAAAAATAATAAACAAAAAATTTGACACAACTGGAAGACATTCGTTCTTCAGAGTTCAGACTAGCATCAAATTTAGGGCTGCAAATGAACAGAATTGTTCGTGAATAATTTGATTTCGACTCGTATAAACTCGATTCGAACTCGGTTCATTTAATAAATGAGTTGTTTGTAACCAGTAATATTGGTTTATATATTAAACGAGCAAAACTCGTATAATTTCGACTCGATTCAGTTTATATTCATAAACAAGATTCGTATAAATTCGACTCGACTCGTTTTGAGCTCATAATAATGCTCATAATATTTCTATATACATATATATAATCTTGCATATATTCTTACATATATTATTTATTTTATGTGTTATATATATTATTTTTAATATTTTGTATAAATAATATATTTGGTTACTTTATGTAGAAATAATCTATTTTGTTTCTTTATAATAATAATATATTAAGTTTATAAAAAATGATTGATTCAAATATTTATAAAGAATAAGAAATTCGAGTAATTACTCGAGTAAGTTCGGCTTGGTTCGTACAGATCATTAGATAGTAAAAACAAATATCGATAAATAGCTCGATTCGGCTTGAACTCGTCTTTGATTGATTCGAATTCGACCCAACTGAATAAACTCTCAGTTCGAGTCGAACTCGAACTCGAGTTGTTTAAGTCCAACTTGATTCGATTTGATTTGAATTCGTCTTTGATCGGATTGTTTACAACCCTAGCACCAATCATAAAACTTAGGTTGAAAAATAATATCATATGATATAATTTATTTTTAAAAAATAAAATTTAAAATTTATAAATTAAATTATAATTTTAATGGTGATATTTACGAGAGAATAAATAAATTAATCACTCTATATATCTAATTGTTTTTGGGAAAAATAATAAGAAACCATTAAAATTGGAAGAAAGGCTAAAGCTGAGAGAAGGGGTCGGGTTGAAGTACGAACCCCGAGCCAAGACGGATTGAACGCTGAGGCCCACTCCCGTTCCGTTCCATCGTTCAAATCGTCGTTGGCTCCGTCCAGTCTCTATTGTGGACAACGAAGACGATATCTGAGCTCTTGAGAGAGAAGTAGGAGAAGATTGGAGAGAGAGAGAGAGAGAGAGAGAGAGAGAGACAGAGCCATGATAACTCGATCGAATCTGGCCGAGCAGTTGAGAGAGTACCAGCTTCGATCCAAGCACGACTGGGCCTCCGTCTCCTTCTTCTCCTCTACTTCTAATCTTCCTTCTTCAAGGTTTGTCAAATCAGTTTATATATTTTTGATAAATATATCTTATTTATCAAAACTTTTGTAATTGTATTTTGATTAGTTTTACATTCTCTCGATTTTTGGAATATAGTGTTAACTTTGGACAATTTTTTCAATCTCTTTAAGTTGATTACGGTTTTGGGATTTGGGGGATCATTTTATGAGAGGCATTTCATTGTTTTGGAATTGTGCGCATAAAATTCGACTGCTTGTATTCAAGCGAACGTTTCTAAAATTGGTCAGGTCGAGCATATCGGCTCTCGGTTATGCTTTTTCATGCATTTTGAGTTGCTTGTGTGAAAATTATTTCCTACAAAACAAATTATTAACGCACATTCCAATTCTTAAAGAACTATAATCAGGTGTCCTATCGACAAAGACCTAGCAAATACAATCATCTGGTGTGTCGATACAGTTCATAAAAGAGGGCCGGGAAGGATGGGAATTTTTGTCTGTTTTTGCTTCTCTTTTCAAAATTTTATCCTACTCGCAACCAAAGGGGTTTGTAAGCCTTAATATATGTGGTGGGCTATAACATTTAAAGGTGAAATGATGCCTAAGATTATTGCATGAAGAGTAGATGGCATATATATTTGTTGGCATATCTTTCTAGATGAGATTTTCAACTTGATCTGTCAAGGCGCAGCCTGGTGGTCGAGGGCCGGCATGGGATGAGCTGTAGTTTAGACATCCTGGGTTTGATTTCGTACTAGGAGTTCCCTTGGATGACCTAGTACACAGTTTTGGTGGCTGGGGTCTTGTATCCGTGGTCCAATCCTAGGAAAATGAGGCCCTTGCCTTACTTTGTCGAGGATCAGCGGAGAGAGAGAGAGAGAGGTTTCCAATTTGGTAACTGATATCACAGGTTAGGCATCTGCAAAATGTCTCGTCTCATTTTTGGTCATTTTGTTAATAAGGTATGATCAGAGCAGGCTTAGGGCTGGTCCGTGGTCATGATCAAGCTAGTTCAACTGTCCAGTCCGATCTTTTAAACCTTAGCATGAATTAGTACACCTGTATCCTGTATTCCTCTGGTCTTGATTATGAAGATCTGAACTTCAAACTGCATGGCATTGGCTGTTTGTTTGAATGGTAATTGAGGCATGCTAGCTATTCTCGTGGAATAATCAATTCGTGCTTGACTTATAAAGCATTAATCATTCAGCTGCAACCATAAAAAAATAATTGATGCGCAAGAGTACTATTATTGGCAGTTTTGCTATGGTACCCATATGTCTAGTTAGGATCGGAAAGCATTAAGATATGAATATGTTAAAGCATAAAAGAAAAAAAAAGTATACGTTCATAACTCAGAAAGGCTTACTTCCGAGTCCATTCCTTATTTCTTACTTTCTATTTCCATGGGAATAGAATCATTTTCATTTCAAGTGAAATGGAGGGTATCGATTATTCCATTAGTATAAAACATGGGTTTTTTATTATTTATTATTATGTCACCAAATAGATTAGGCTGACACGTGAAATGACTAAAACACGACATGTTTGGTATTAAATGGATATTCTTCATTATTATCCATGGAGCTTTCATTTGAATAAACAATGTTTGTGACCTGGGTTATACTTGATTGAAAGAACAGGTTTTGGGTTAACTTCATTTTGAGTTTTTTCCAGCAGAAACTGAACTTTTGGGGGAACTAAGCATATCAACACTTTTGGATGACACAAGTAGCATCATGATGTTAATAATTATATCGAACACAATCATAGAATCTGCTTACCATAATCGAATCATATGCAGCTGAACTGTGTATTTAATAAATATGCAGGCAGGTCGACTGCAAATGGATGTGAGTGGACATTGTCGAAAAATTCAATTGAGTTACTTGGTTCTTGCAGTTTTTGAATTTGATTTCTCACTAGTGAAATTTTCTGATTGTTTTCTTGAAAGTTCCCTTTTTCTTATGGAACTTCTTCTCGCAATGGATGTGAGTGGAGTTATTCTAATTTGCATTAGCTCTTTCAGTTTTTTCTGATTATTCTGGGGACTAGTATTTATTGGATAACATGACTTCTGATATTACTTTTTGCCCATTTTCCTCCTCTGGATGCAGGGTAGATGCCGTGATCTTTGTAATATGGGAACTTGTTATTCTAGCTTTCCTGGTTTTTTCTGCGGTTTCTCTATATTTTAGGCATATGCGGCTTGCTTTCATTCTAGTATGCATCACGATGCTATTCCTTTTATGTATGAAAATTACAAAGCAAGTGAGATTGGCCAGGAAAAAGAAGCGAAGGATGCTTCTTCCTTTGTCAATGTGAAACTATATGTAGTCGTTTTTTTTTTTTTCCCTTAATAGTAACCCAACTTTACTGTGTTACGTTCTTGGTCATTGCAATTTGGTCCGGCTTCTTTTTGATTTCTGGACGATGTACTGCACCTAAAGAAGATAAAGGATATAGTGACAGGTTTGTGCCAACAAAGCTGATCAAACTGGTTTATCCTCGAGGTAGATAATCCTGGTGTCATGACTGAATGAAGGATTATGGTCGTGTTGATGGCTTCTTTCTTGCTGTCAGTTTCCTTTGTACAGTAAAAACTGGTACGTTCTTAATTTTATTCCTTTTTAACCTGAGGAGTTACTCGCTCGGTCCGTTTGGATTGAGATGACTGCTTGTTTGATACAATCATGTTAGACAAGGTTGTCCTCTGTAACTGTAAGTGATTATCATCCTATGCAAATACTGAAAAAAGAAGCCATGGCTTGTATTAACTGTAGTTGCCACTTATTTATCTCATGAAAGTAAAAAGTGCAACCTCCTCTCCAAATGCTCTGTCGAGTTAGAGCGTATGCCACTTTTGTTTTGGTCTTTCACCCAAAAGTATGAGATAATTGACTATTTCCATTCGAGTAAGGATTGCGTGCAATTGATAAGGAAGCTTTGCAGTTGGCTGCTGGTCATTGAGTTGGGGATTCTTTCTCTCATATAAAGACGCTAGACTTATGTCCCTGGACCCTGACCAATAGTTACAAACCAAACACTCCATACCTCTTATAATTCTGATTAAAGTACATTACAAGCAAGCAAGTTCCAGCAGCTCTGCAATAGTAACAAAGCAAACAGTTTCTAAAGCATCATTACAATTATACAGAAAATCTTGTTGAAAACAACTCTTTTGGCTCGAGTCCTCTGAGCAAAACGTTGAACCTTTGCACCTTCTTGTTTTTACTACTTACTGGGGCCTGAAAAAGTGGATCTCTATTCCTATGGTCACTATATCCCAAATTGCTCCAGTGACAACAACAATGCTAAGAATCATTCCCAATACTCCCAATACCCAATTGAGGTACCAAATTCCGGTACATTTCCGAGGTTTCTTGATCAGTATCCACATGAAACAGGGATATGCTAAGGTGATTGGCAGCGATATCCCTCCGATCAATCCTGCCAAGCTTGGCAAGAATGGTAGTGCCACTGCTATGAAAAATGCAAGACAACCAAAGGCAGCTCGGAAACCTGATCGGAGCCACCATGGACAAGGTTTGTTTACTTTGCTGGTATACTTCAACTCCAGATTGTCGAAAACTGGCATTGCATATATTTGGAATGAGCTGAGACTGTTTATTACAACGAGTAAGCTTGTCAATCCCAAGAGCCATCTGGGTGTGTCATCCGCGTGGTATTTGTACAAAGCATTAAGCATCCCTCCATTAGGTATCTGGCAATAAAGCAGAAATAGTTAGTTGTTTTGCTTCAGAGTTTGTGTAGATTAGCTAGGTTTGGAATGTAAAAACTTTCAAACACTCTCAAATACTTTGTACAACTATTCATTATTTTATTATTACTTTTCACCTACTTTTATTACTATTTATTATTATTATTTTTTATTTAATATTTTATTATTACTTTTTATCTAATTTTTATTATTATTCACAAACAATCATAAACACTTTCAACATTCAAACATAACCTAGTCCACAAAGATCAACCAAGAATGTTTCCAGTATTGCATTATAAAGAGTCTTGGAGGGTTAAATACACAAAAAGATTATATAAAATAATTTGAGTGTTTGAAAATAATTTTATAATTTGAGATATTATACCAAATCCTATTAATTTGTATGTTTATTTTTATTTAATTCTTTTATATCTAAAGTATTTTTATAATAGAATTAGGTGCTCACTGAATTTCCGTAAGCCCAATAGCCGCCAATGGCTATGGGAAACAAACACATTGCGATAACTGCATACGCAAACTTCACTCCTCTCCACATTGGTACACGCGAAGGGCGCTCTGCGGTCGAAGGCATCGTCCCCTGCATTTGTAATGACACCCAATACTGACATAATGTATTAAAATATAATTTAATTCAAAAGCTTAAATCGTTAAATAAAAAAAATACATTTAATTATTTATATTATAGTCTTAATAATCAACTATAACATGTAACTATGTACTGTACGTTTGAAACGTAACATGATAAATAGGGAAAAATTAAATTGATGATGATCATAAAATAGGGAAATTTACCTGTATTTCAAGGACAAGATTGTGGCCTCTAAAAGTGAAGGCAATAATCCCCAAAGCATTGAAAATGGCGAAGAGCCTTTTTGCATCAAAATACTTTGCAGTTAGTGGGGCATATGAGACCCCCAGGGGCCTAGTTTTGGAGACAGAGACTACCCATATCAGCCAACAATAGCTTATGGCAGTAACAGCTCCGATGAGGGACACTCCAGCAATAGAATTCAGATTGGGAAATTGAGCCAGAGCAGTGGCAAAACAAGTGAAAATCACGTACCACTCCGTTGTCGTCGGTAGATTTATGTTGCATGTGTCCTTACAAATGATCTGGAAGAAGATTTTCATGGTCCCACCTCCTATCATGATTAAGGTCACACATGTGCCACCCGACAGATACATGGTCGGTAACAATGCGAGTAGTTTCCCCCACTTCTCACCTGTTATAGATTGATAAATGTATCACTACTGTATGATCATTTCTTAGATGATTTTTTATAATTCAATTATAATGAGAATATCATAAAGATGATAACGAAAAGGACGGTATATAACACTTTTATAAACTTCAGAGACAAAAAAAAAAAAAAAACTTTTTAATTATAACGTCCCCACAGTAAGAAAAAGCTTAGAATAAACAAAAAAAAAAAAAAAAAAAAGAAAAGAGAAACAAACATGAGTATGTATGAAAAAGACAAGCAATTAGAAACTTTTATCAACGTGGATGTGTAACTTTATATAATTAATTAGCACCACAAGCTGCAAGAAAGCAATTCATGAAGAGTAGTGTTATTTTGACTGAAATGGATGCTGATGTAATCGTAGCATTACACGTTTCACCACAATAATTCGAAATATCGGTGTTTGACAAAGCTATCTATCGGATAATTAGGATCAGGATTTGTTAACAACAAGTATCTATCTGTTAGATTTGGATTAATCCAGGTGATTAAACATGTTTATATATATATATATATACAGATATAGATGATCCTTAGAAAATATAAAACAACTCCATTAATAAGCTGTTTTTTGTTTTTATTTTTTATTTTTTATTTTTATATTAACTTCTTTAAATTAGCTAGCTTGGCAGATCTAATTTAATTTGAGCTTTTGAGTTGTATATATATTAATATCGGTCGACGATCTATACATGTATGTTATAAAATCATCGGTCTCTTATATGGCCAGTTAATTTGCAACGCGCGTTTGCTGTCTACTTTTTCGTACTATCTTTCAATCATGTACGATGAACATGCATGAGTGATGAGATGCTTGACATTATTGAGTTTTTTCTTAATTTCATGTCATGTCTTTTAAGGTTGCCATGCATTGAGGTGGGATATATATGGCCGTACTATAAAACAAATCTGTTACAACTTACATATATACGCACAAGAAAACTGTCTTTCTACTATCATTTATTATCCAAAACTAATTTATTTTAATTATTAATAACCTATTTTAATCGTTAATAATTATTTTCATCATGAATATTAGATCATTCACGCT
The DNA here is from genome assembly GCA_036898215.1 of Platycarya strobilacea. Classification (NCBI taxonomy): domain Eukaryota; kingdom Viridiplantae; phylum Streptophyta; class Magnoliopsida; order Fagales; family Juglandaceae; genus Platycarya; species Platycarya strobilacea. The sequence continues at coordinate 14,510,177 of CM072555.1, forward strand.
CAACATCATATTATATATATATATATACACTCTCATGTAATACATAGGACTCTGCATACAGGATATGCTCTCTGCACCCACTATATTAAAAAAAATATATATATATAATCGTAGACTTGTTAACGACATAAAGTAATCTTAAAATATATATATATATAATTTTTATAAAAAAAAATTAATTTTTTTAATAATAAATCTTACATTTATTTTAAATAATTATACGTCACTTAGACTTGACAATTGTACGAAGTAATATTATTCATATATTAGATGATTGATGGTCATGCGTACCGAAAGCTAACATGGAGAGGCGGAGATATCTGCTATAACGCGTCCCGGAGTCCGATTCATGCAACTTTATTAGTAACAACAGGGTGTACATCTGCCATATGAAAACCAGCGAAAGGCCTAAGATTCCCCAAGTCCTGAAATAAATATAACAGAAATTCAAATTATCTTTAAAAAAATCTGATCAACTTTGAAATCACACTAAATATTATTTAATTAAAATATCTTTATGTAATTCTCCCGAACAATTCTCCCCAGTTCGACAGTATATACATGGGATGATCTTACATCATGGATTTACATGCATGCATGCTAAGTGCTAAGCGTTGTTTTTATCTTTCATTTTATATAACCATATACATATATATTATTATAAGAAAAATATGTATTTATAATATTTTAAATATAATTAAAATAATTATTTACGATAAAAATAAATTATTACTTTTATTTACAAATAATTATTCTGATTATAATTAAAATATTAAAAATATTTATTTTTTTCGTAGTGTAATGATTCAAAATACACTTAAAATTATTACATATATATAATTAGCTAGGCTGGACAAAAGGAGCAAGCAAATTAATTAACTTACCAGCCGAGGGAAGTGAAAGCTAGGGGAAGAACAAGGGCTTGAAACCCGATTCCGGAACATAGGGTATGAAATGCTGAGTAGTAAGCGTTACCGTTCCTGGATTCCGTGATGGGAAGCCAAGCATCCAGTTGTTCTAGCTTTGTCATGAAGCCGCCGCCACCAACATCATGATGAGCTTCTTCCAAATCCAAGCTGTAGCCTTGCATGCTTATAATAATGGCTTTTTTCATAGGGCTGGTGATTGGAGCACTCATCATCATCAAACGAGAAGCAAAATTACTAGGGCTAATTTCAGGGATCTTTGGGACTAAATCCAGATCAAGTGGAGAATTATGAAGTTGATCAAGATCAGGTTGGGCGGAGATGGACGAAATTTCTGCTTCAGCTTCTTCCCTCTTTGTTATCATAACTGGACTCATGCTCACTTCCACCAACACCTCACCACCCATTAAATTACCGCCAAAAGACAGAGACTACGTAGTACTCTCTGATCATATCTCGCTCTTTTGTAGTCCTGCATGTGTGAGAGTCTTCTGACAGTTTTGATGTTGCAGTAGTAGTGACCACCGAGTAAGCCGACTCAATAAGTTAGGGATTCTTAGATAAAAAAATTTGATTGAGATAATTTTTTTAATTAAAATAAAATAAAATAAATTTACTTTAATTTTTATATTAAATTTTTATTTAAAAATAATGTCTATTATTTGCTAAGTAAAATTATTAATTAAGATTTATATTATTATATTTTTAACTAATAACTGACTTAATTTTTATAAAAAAAAAATCAATTTAGATAATATTTTTTCAAATATATTTTTATAAGACGTGTTCTTGAGTTTTAAAGTTCGTTTGGAAATACAATTATTTTTATATATTCTCAAATATATTCAAATTCAAATTTTTTTTTTATATTTAAAATCTAACAAAGCAACTTAACACAAATTATTTCACTATTTTTGTCAATATTTTGAAGAATACTTATAAAACTAATAATGATATATATAATATTTATTTAATATTTTTATTCTTTTATTGAATTAATTAATTTTTTTTATTAGATTTTTTTTTTCTAAAAAAATTTACTCTAAACTCTTTTGGCAGGCACTTTTTTTTTAAAAGTCTTAGATAATTGTTTAAGTTGCGGAGTCGGCCCTGCCACCGAGTCTTTATATGTATATGTATAGAAGTTTAAGGCGGTTCGCTTTAATTCCAATATTGTATGATCTTGATGTGCATGCTGAGTAGGGCAGCGTCGATGATTAATTAAGTGGGAGTAATATATATATATATATATATATATATATATATAAGAAGTGGATGTTTGGCTGTCGCCACAGACTAGTGGGCTGCTTTAATCTATATAAAAGCTTGGCACAACCAAAAGAAAATAGACCATCTAGCAGCCTAGCAGGTGCTAGGTAGCTTTTTATGAGTGTACGTACGTACGTACGTATAGTGGCATTGAATTAAATTTTAGATTTGATTGAGTCTTAATTAAGTGATGGCAAAACAAAAAAGAAACGTCCCCGATATTTTTGCTCCTCGCAAAAGCAATCGGGTCTTTGATCAATCGAAGGAAGAATTACCTTAATCAATTAGTTTCTTATTTCTTTCTTAATCATGATCCATCCCGCGTTGTTGGAATCATTTCATCGATCATTTCTAGCTAGCTAGCTAAGTTGCTTTGCCCTCAACGCCACGTGAAGCTTTTATTGTAGGGACCCAACATACAAGCTGCAACAGATCATTAATATTCAGAAGTCACCGATTTATCACTGCGTGGCCACCAAGCAATATTATCCAATATTTGTATTCAATGGATTCATGAATATATAATGTTGGAAATATTTTCAATATATATATATATATTATTTATTATTAATATTATTTTAAGTTAATTTTAGAAGTTGTGAATTATTTTGAGAAAAGAGAAGATATGGAAAGTCTTCAAGTTTATTATATTTTCGATAGACATGCAGTACGCATAGTGTCATCATGCCTTGCTCAATAGACGCGATTATGGCCAAGAGGATTGCACTTGAAAATAAGAAATAAAATTTCCAAAGTACGTGTCCGGAGAGAACTTGAGCATCCCACGTGGAAGGGAAGCGTGGTAACTGTTAGACCAAGTCCATCGGTTGTGTTATATGGCAAACAGTATAATATTCATACATATTTCGAACAGGTTTTTGAATTACGAAAAATAATATCTTTTTACTCACACATTTTGATTATTTATATATAGACCCATTGACCATTGTACAACCATTTTAAAGATACCAGAATTTTGAAATTCTCTCTCTCCTAATATTTTTCACTTTTTTAAAATTTATTAGAATCTGTTTATTTTTTAGAGAATATATTTTTAGTTTTTTGGTTGGATAGCAAAATCTAAGGGTATTTAGGATCTAATTTCGTTTGTGCATAATACAGTTAGACAAACAGACTTGTTCTGGGCTTTATTGTATCTTGGAGGCAAATTTGCTTGTAACCCGTGTGCATACTAATTATTATTATTGGTAGGGGCAAATATTATTTTAAGGAAAGCGACGCTGTAACGCACCTTGAAGCAAACTTACTCTTATTATTTTTGTTTTGCAACCCCTATTTTTCTAACAATCTTAAGACAAGATTCCAAAATTACAAATGGCACATAGTTTGAGAGAGTTTGTTTCGGATTTTGTGAAACTTGAACGTTTTGATGGAGCCAATTTTCGTCGTTGGCAAAAGAAGATGCATTTTCTTCTGGCAAGTTTGAAAGTGGTGTATGTTTTAACCACACCTAAATCAATTGCAAGTGATGATGAAACAATTGCTCAAAGTAGGACAAGAATCAAATGGGAACAAGACGACTATATTTGCAAGGGTCACATCTGCAATGCAATATCTGATACATTGTTTTACGCTTATCAAGACAAAGCAACTGCGAAGGATTTGTGGGCCGGATGCACTTGAGGCTAAATATCTTTTAGAAGATGCTACAAGTAAGAAATTTTTGGCTACCAAGTTTTTGGCTACCCTGTATAGCACACCTACTAGAGGAGGTAAAAAATATTTTGTGACCTTTATAGATGACTTCTCTAGATATTGCTATGTTTATTTGATGCATTCAATAGATCAAGTTTTGGATATCTTTAAGGCATATAAAAATGAAGTAGAAAATCAATGTGATGCCAAGATAAAATGTCTTAGATCCAATAGAGAATGTAAATATCATTTTCCTGCTTATTGTGAATCTGTAAGCATTATTTATGAAACTATTATGGCTTACACTCCATAACAAAATAGAGTGGCAGAAAGGAAAAACAGAATTTTAGTATAGATGGTTAATGCCATGCTTATTAATTCTGGTTTAAATAGTAATTTTTTGAGAGAAACTATGCTTACAGTATGCTATATTTTAAATAGAATATCCCACAAGAAAACTAAAGTTTCTCCATATGAACTATGGAAGAAAAAAAAACCAATTCCACCAATATCTTTGCATTGTGACAGTCAGACTACACTTTGCAGGCCTATAGCCATATTTATAATAGCAAGTCTAGACATATTGAATTAAGACATAGCTATGTGATGCAATTACTCACAGATAGAGTAATTACAATTGATTTTGTGAGATCTTGCCAAAATTTGGCAGATCCGTTAACTAAAGGACTTGCAAGTGATATGATGTGGAAAACATCAAAAGGGATGAGTTTAAAGCCAAAACAATAAAATCATCAATAATGAAAACTCGACTCAACTCATGAACATATCATGAATTGAGTTCAATGAGCAAAGTACATTATATGTTCGTGGTTTGCAAGCACTATGATATATAAATTAGTTTTCAAACTAATTTAATCATCCTAAGATTTGAAATGCTTGGTATTGTAATGAAAAAGGAGAGGCTGAGCAATAGCTCTAAATAAACTTATAACATGGTTATGTTAAAATATTTAGTTACATGACACTTTCGATAAATCTACTTATATGAGTGTCGGGAGGGTGCCGCCTCCTATGCGACTTAGGCTTTGTCTTTAAAGCACTCATGAAACCAGGATATAGACACAAGGCCAATCTACGTGTCAGCTTTTATGAACTATCCAAGGAGAAGAAAATTTATATATGAAATATGTCCGACTAATCGTATAGAATCGCTAGTTCAAATTATGGTCTACTATGTCATTCTAGTTAGCTTTGATGTATTTTTACTATGTGAAGGTTCAAGTCCAAAAGACATTTTCATTTATGTATAAATTTTCCTATTTTAATCAAGATGTATTTTGAAAAAGGTGGAGGATTGTTGGAAATATTTTCAAAAAATATATATATATTATATTTACTATTAATATTATTTTGGGTTAATTTTAGAAGTTGTAAATTATTTTGGAAAGAGAGAAGATATGGAAAGTCTTCAAATTTATTATATTTCTGATAGGTATGCAGCACGCATAGTGTTGCCATGCTTTACTCAATGGACGTGATTATGGCCAATGGGCGTACACTTGAAAAGAGGCGCGCACAAGGTTGACAACGCATGGCTAAGGGGCGTGCACTTGAAAAGGGGCACGCACAATGTTGGTAACATATGGCCAAAGGACGCGCACTTGAAAATGGGCGCGCACTTTAAAATGAGAAATAAAACTCCCAAAGTGCTCGTCCGGAGAGAACCTGGGCGTCCCGCATGAAAGGGAAGCGTGGTAACTGTTGGACCAAGTCCATTGGTTGTGTAATTTGGCAAATGATATAATGTTCATACACATTTCGCACAGGTTTTCGAATTACGAAAAATAATATCTTTTCATTCACATCTTTTGGTTATCTATATATAGACCCATTGTACAATCATTTCAAAAATTCTAGAATTTTGAAATTTTCTCTCCTAATATTTTTCATTTTTTCAAAATTTATTAGAATCTGTTTATTCTCGAGAGAATAGATTTCTAATTTCTTGGTTGGATAGTAAAATTTAAGGGTATTCGGAGTCTAATTTCGTTTATACATAACGCAGTTAGACAAATAGACTTATTCTGAATTTCATTGTATTTTGGAGGCAAATTTGCTTGTAACCCGTGTGCATACCAATTATTATTATAGGTGAAAACAAATATTGCTTAAAAAAAAGCGATGTTGTAACGCACTTTAAAACAAACTTTTTCTTACTATTTTTGTTTTGCAATTCCTATTTTTCTAACGTATAATAACTGAAGATGGTTAAATACTATAATTTGTGAACAAGAAGTTTTGTTTTTGTTGTATAATATTTCTTTTTCTTTTATGGAGTTTTTATAATATTTCTAATCCAACTAGTTCTTTTAGATCGTAAACTTATCAGATATGGCTTAAATTTTTGTTAGATCCTTACAATTTATTAGTATTTATAGGTCATTGATCTTCGTTAAGTTTCATAGTTTCGATCGCATTTAATTTGGTAAGTGGCTTAACGAGCTGCACCCGTTTGTTTTTTCAATGGCCACATTTAGAGCTTTGTTCCTTCTTCTTGTATCTCCGTTGCGATTGCAAAGCCTTTATTTTAAAATTTTTAATTTTGTACTGTATCGATGGATACAATTAATATATGCTATATTTATCAATTGGGCAATATGATAATATGTCTATTTTAGACTAGAGTAAATACCCACTGTACCAACATGTACCGACTGATATTTCAACTACACTGGCCATTTGGCTTTTTTATCTCTTTTTTTTTTTTTCATTTCTTGTTTTTTTTTAATCCCAAATCAAACTTAAACTAGACTATTTATATATATATAGTTTATTTATATATAAATTACTTCAAAATAGTATATGAAATAGTATTGATATAAAAATATTTTATTTTAATATTTTAATTGGTAAGTCTATCGATACAGTATTTAAAACATTACTTTAATTTGTTGGACAATACAATTAGTCTGTTACGTATATTTGGATACACCTTTTAATAAAGAAAATTAAAGGTTGAATTGGAAGAGAAATCCTACGTAAAAGAGAGAGAGAGAGGAAAATGAGGACAAAGCAAGTTAAAGGACAAGGGAGGACTTGGATAAGATGACATTTCTCACTGTTTCCAAGGGACACTATAAAAGAGAGATCATATCGGATGAAAATGGGATTGCTTTTAGACTGCTAAGCAACTATTAGATAACATAAAAGTCATTTTCAACCTTAGAACGAGAGTTCCTAGATGTTATTTTTTCTAAAATAGATATCTCTGATCTCTATTATAAACAGAGAAATAAAAGACAATACAACATTATAAAATATTTATATTATAATAGACTTGCTCTCTAAATAATTTGTAAATATAGCTTTGTGCCTAACCACCTAAATATATATGTCTCTATCTGTATTTATATTTTTTGTATTTATGTTTTATTCATTGCTATGAATGTATGTAGGGACACCGTATCACCGCTTAGAATCGCCCTCGTGGACTTCCAACAATCTCATCTAGTCTTCAACTACTTCAACAGACTGAGAATGACTCTTTATCTTTTTCGGTGCGATTTTTTCGCCATTAAAATACCCTTCAACAACGGCCCAAATGAGTCTCAAATGTACGTCCAATATGATAAAATGATGAATAGTTACAGTGACAAATGACATTTGGAGATACCCATATAGAATCAGAACGAGGCCATGTTAATTAGAAAAGTTGAAAGGATCAGAAATTAACAGAAGTTTCATTACAATGAAAAACATAAAATTATACCAATAATAGAATCCAAATTAATGCATGGACTAATGTGGCTTGAAGAAGCTGACTTCAACGCCAGTGTCGATGACAACATAAACCCCAGAGGCGATGAGCACCACGCTAAGAGCCGAGCCCCAAAGTCCAAGCACCCAATTTAGCCACCACATCATGCTATATTTCTGGGGCTTCTTAATCTTCAACCACAGAAAACATGGATACGCAAAAGTGACGGGCACTGCAACCCCTCCTATTAAACCAGCCAGGCTACCCAAAAACGGGATTGCCACTGCCACAAAGAAGCATCCGTACCCAAACATCACTCTGAACAAAGACCTCAGCCACCACGGGCATGGTTTCTTTTTCCTCTTTGTGTATTTGGACTCCATGTCATCGAACATGGGCATGCCGTATATTTGGAACGATGTCACGGCGTTAATTATGATTAATAAACTTGTTAATGCCAACACAAATTGGGAAGTGTCACGTCCATGGTACTGATAAATTGCCGTTAGCATCCCACCGTTTGCTGGTATCTGTCAATAATATTAATTGTTTTAAAAAAAAAAAAAAAATTTAAGGTAATTAGTGATTTGTTATGTTGTCAGAACAAAATAAACTTTAATCTGGGACAATCGATAATGTTTTAATTACCTTGTGGCCGTAAGCCCAATATCCTCCAATGGCTAGGGGAAACAAGCACACTGCGATGATTGCGTATGCGACCTTTACCCCTACCCACATTGGCACGTGTGATGGATTTTTCTCGCTCGAAGGCATGGTTGCCTGCGGTAAAATGAGCCACGTGTTTTCCACGTGAGAATTGATTTAACTACAAATAAATTCTATAAAAAGAAAATTTTAATATAATATATTAGATTATAAATTTATTTTATTGATATAAAATTATGAATAAAGTAGCACTTGTTCATCTACGTAACCTTCCTCCTTATAACTTGATGGTATTTGCTTTTGCCTTTTGCTAAAGCTAATTTTTACTTTTTTTAATACCAAAGTCAAAACGTTCAATTATTTTGTAATATAAATGAGTTCACGAGGAAAATGGTTTGGCCCCGAACTGCATTTCTGATGTTTTTATTAGTGAAAAAGATAAAATTGTCATGAGTTATGCTATTAAAAGAAGAGAGGGAGATGGATCACGGATTATTAATCCATGGCCGAAATGTTTTAATCACAAATAAATTTTATATAACGAAATTTATTAATCGATATGTTTTGATATGATATATTATATTGTAAAATTATTTTTTATTAAAAAGTAAATCGAATTTATTATATAAAATCAAATTTATTTTTGTAAAATCTTTAGAAGGATTACTCTTTTATTGCCGATTTATTTATATACCTGAATTTCAAGAGTAAGGTTATGGCCTCTAAAAGCAAAAGCCATGATGCCAAGAGCATTCAGAACACTGAAAATCATAGCCATATTATCGTTCTCGTTGATTGGATCATAAGAAACGCCATCGAGCCTGCCCTCCGTGACCGACACCAGCCACATAATAGTGCAGTATCCTACGGCAGTGATTGCACCGATTAGAGACACCCCAGCAATGGAGTTCAAGTTGGGCAGCTGAGACAGAACCACCGCCGCAGATGTAAACACTAAGTACCACTCTACATTTGTCAAAGGTTTTTCTGTGCAGCCATGGCCGCCACACACGATTTGGTAGAAAAGCTTCGTGGTTGAACCCCCAACGATTATAAGGGCAACACATGTGCCCCCTGATAGATACATAACTGGAAACAGCGCAAAGATCTTCCCCATTTTCTCGCCTGTAAAGGATTATACAATTGTCAACGAAGCTAGTCAATGGCTATATTTATTCATCAATGTATTCTAAAAAAGGTCGATTTTTATTATTTATTTTTTATCTTATCATTTATCTTATATGTAGGTTAAATTCTTTCTCAATAGATAAATCAATATGTGAAATATATAATTAAATAAAGTAAAGTGTAGAATCATAATTCGAATTTAAGATGTCTGATCTAATACCATGTATAATTGATCAAAAAAATTTAAGCTTATAATAAAATATAAATTTGTATTATTTATTTTATATCTTACAAATAAACTAAACAAAAGACGTCCTCAGAAAACAGAGTAAAATACTAAAATCTGTAGGTGTAAAGGTATAAGTAACTAACCAAAAGTGGCGCTGAAAAGTTGGAGAAATCTGCTATAACGCATCCCAGTTTCAGTGGATTCATGAAGCCTCACCAACAGCCAAAGCGTGTAAAGCTGCCACACAAACGCCACTGTCAAGCTTATTACTCCCCAAGTCCTGCAATCAAAGAAAAAGGAAATTATGAACAGAAGGTTTCAAATTTACAGTTGGTTGATGCATGAGATCGAGGTTGGATGCTTACCACCCAAGAATGGTGAAGGCCACAGGCAATACAAGCGCTTGAATTCCAATTCCAGAACAAAGAGTGTGAAAGGCAGCGTAGTATGCGTTGCCATTTCTTGACTCGGTGATGGGAAGCCAAGCATCCTGAGGGTCGAGCTTGGTGGCTTGGATAGCCCTCCTAATGGGGCTACCCAAAGGTGTGAAGAAGTTTGGAGTGTGAGAAGACTTAGGCGCCGCAGTCTTTACAGCATTTGTATCAGCCGGGACGATCGATAGCAATGGCTTTCTCGACAAAGACGGAGAATTGTACTGCGTTTGCATGGGAGGGGCGGACACGACCTGAGCCCCAGACCCCATCCCAGGTCTCGGAGAGATGGTCAAGCTCTCTTCAACCAACTCTTCCATCTCTTCCTCGCTTACTGCAATATCCCGACCTCCTCCTCCGCTTCACACTGCATGACCAGCAGGGTTTTGATTGTCATATATAATATAAGTTGAGAGGGACAGAGATGGGTAAGAGAGAGATGACTTTGGTTCTGGGTAAACAACTTTGGTTGACCGGCGTTTATAATATAATTGCCGGATACCCAATTGAACTAAACTGAATTCGCTGTAAAAGTAATGTTCTTTTGTTATCTTATCTTTTCACTTTCGTTATATAATTAGTACTTGGTGCAGTTGGGATGTGGTGAAGCTCTTTCCTGACTGACTTGGATTATGTCCGAATGTCATGGTGGGCGAAAAGAGAGAGTGAAAGCCAATAAGATAATAAGAAGAAAAATCATACGGCCGTTTGTCATGAAGGAGGGGACGGTCACCTCTTTATCTTTTATGTTAAGTCTTTGTTAGACTGTTGAACTTTCTATGCCAAATCCTCTGCCACCAAGATAAAAACAGAGTCCTCCAATTAAATGAAAATATGTATATGCTGCTCTTAACACAAGATGACTTACTGCATTTACGCGAAGTTCTGAAGAAAAAAGTAAAAAAAGACAATCAAATACTTTATTGGCGATTCAACTAATATCTAAAAAGATCAAACGGTCAGCTGCTTCACCCACCACAAGCACTGCTAGGATATTTTAGCCAACTGCATGTAAAATAGGCAGTGGATCATGAGCTAATTACTGCGTAGTCTGCTTCACTTCACCGTAGATAAACGAAAGTCACGGCTAACTACGCAGCTTAATTCTTTATTCCATTAACTAAATTCTTTATCCTATTAAAAACATTGTCCTAGATTAATAAGCTGTAATTTATTATTCCAGTAACGCTAACCATACGCGCGGTTGACTCAGTATAACTTGCTAAGAAAGAAGAGAATAACCCAATTTGATCGACAATCAAGTGTAACATCTTTATTTAAATACAGTGAAGTTTATGGTTTTTAAAAAATAAAAATAAAAAAGGAAGAAAAAAGTGTCTGGCGTGTACCCTTCTAGAACTGAGAAATATAGGTCTTTGTCACTGTGAATAATGAAAGGGTTTTCCACTCATCTGCAACCGTGAATAATGAAAGGGTTTTCAAATTATGGTTATAATTCGTTGAATTAAAAGGAGTTGAGTTTTTTTTATAAATAATAATAAGTTGAGATAGTAAAGTAAATTTTATAAATTTTTTTAAAATAAGTTTAATTATGTTTAGATGTTAAAATAAATTTAAATATATTTATGAGAAATTAAAAAAATTATGAATTCTTTATATAAAAAATGTATTGAGTTAAAAAAATATTAGATTCGTAAGTGTAAAAAAATTTTAAATTGCGAAAAATTTAATAATTTTAAAATTATATTGAACTGAATTAGTTAAATCTAAATTCCAAGATATGCAATTTGGATATTGCCAGATTTTCAGAAATCTGCGTTAATATATTACTCCTTATTCCCATTTCTTTGGAATCTGGATTTTTCTCTTTTCCATTTTTTTTCCCACCGTGTTGACTGTTGAGTCGTTGACTCGTTGCGCTCAGCCAATTTTTTTTTTTCCACCGTGTTGGCAACAAATCATTTTCAAATATTTTTAAACACTTTTTATTATTACTTATTATTTTATTATTATTTTTATTTACTTTTTTAACTATTTATTATTATTTTATATTATTTTATTATTATTATTTATAAATATTTTCAAATATTTTTAAACGCTCTTAACATTCAATCGTAATCTTAATCGCATAGACTATAGAGGCGTAGCCGCGTATGTCCCTGCTTTGTTTTCCTTCCAGAATCCAGTCTACTCACAGTCTATTCAATAATATTAAAAATAATTTGGGAGAAGAAAAGTAGTAATTAAAAGAAATTATTATAATTTCAAAAAAAAAAAAGAAAAGGGTATAAAATTTCAATTTTTTTTTTTTTAAAAAAAGGTCTTTTAAGTTTTCTAATTATGAGTATTTTTTTTTCCCAAACGAATGGAGGAATCGAAACTGCGTGCCACGAGACGTTCTGATCTGAAGACACGTCACTTGATCAAAACGACGTGGGCCCAGCCTAATTTAGTAGATTAGTACTACAAACTTCTCGAATGGTTGAAATTTTCCAAAATAATGGAAATATATATGCAGTGCTTGATACGGTAGTGTGTTGAAGTCAAAAGGTTTGAAATGATGAAAATGGCAACATTATTATTGTCAATAGAAATGGTTTTTACGTTGTTTGTCCTGGAAAAAATTATATATATATGCTTTTACGTCCTACCCCGAACGAATTGATTGTGATACATCATATAAACACAAACAATTTATTTCGCCATTAATTCTTATATATGTTTTTGATCAATTTTCGATTCCTCCTACCGTGCATGTAGAAAATTACGTACGAGACCGCGTCGTTGATCTTCCCTTTAAGATCGTGAATTTTAATCCTCACCTCACGATTGTTTTTTAAAAACAAGGGACGTGCATGCCGTGCTAATTAAAAAACAAAAACGCGTCTAATGCAATAATAATAATAATAATAATAATAAAAAGCTTACGATTTTATTATTATTTCTTTATAGAGGAAAGAAGCTTACGTTTTATATTGACTAAGGCTTGATTTGTTTTGGAAAATAAAATTTTAAATTTTAAATTTTTTTTCAAATTTATCGTTATATTATTTTTAAAATTTTATATAAAATATAATACAAAATTTTTAAAATTACTTTTCTAAATTTTAAAATAATATTAATATTAAAAAAATATTTTATAATAATAATATTTTATAATTTTTATCTTATCTCTTTTCTGAAACAAGCATATCTAAAATTATGATTAACCGTGTCCCTTCCTCGTTCTTTCGTTCCTTATTATGACAGGAAATTATAGCTAGGCTATTAATTCTAAGAAAATAATGGTAGGAATGAGTCAGTTTTGAAATGTTTAGATCAATTTGACATACAGAATCTTTAGTTTTTTCAGCTGTACGTAGTTAGCCTGTTATCACGTGAAAAATGATTTGTGTAATCTTAGAATAAGCAAGCTAATCCTGCGTGTTTTATTTGAAAAAATTAGATTATTTTTTTAAAATACATTAAAAAACATTTTTAATAATTTTTTGTTATTTTTTAATAAAAGTGCATGGGATTTATATATCCTAAAATTGTATTTAATATTATTCTAATTTAAAGATTCCCAAAAATTACAAAATAAATAAATAACCTACGTACCAAAACAATATTCCCTAATTAAGTTGAATTTTCATGAACGAAATTATTGAAGTATCAATCAGAAAGGACCAAAGAATCCTCTTCGAGTGAGAATATCCAAATTTGTGCAGCTTATAGTTTAGATTAGGATAATTTCGATCTTAAAAAAGAATCTTGAGCCTCTCCAAAATTCATATCCAAACAACTAGTGACAGTGCACCATCACCTTTATTATTTTTAGCGGAGGTCCTACCACGACAAGAGATGATTCCGTCATTCACATTTTTGCGAACATCTTTCCATTTTATAAAAAAATGTGTCTTATTGTAGGATATGGGTAGACCGTAGAAAATTCGAAAAAAAAAGAATAAGAAATTGGTTCTGACTCCTAAAGAAATGCTTCCCCCTGCCCTCTCTTCACCACGAGTGGTGCTACAAGGAAGCCCCGATTGAAGCAGTATGAAATAAATTAGAAATGGTGTGTAGCGAATAAAAATCACATTACCATAAACTTACTATTTAGCCTTCTCTATTCTCCTTCACGTCCCCATAAATTTCCATCCCGTCTTCCATTTCAACATGGGTGTTGCTGGAGTTGTCATAGCAATGGTTTGGACCAATCTCAATTTCTTTCTGCTATTTCTTCCTTCGTATATTTCTTCGGCTTGTATAAAAACTCATGGTTATATCCTAGCATGGATTACCTTTAAGGTTGGGTCGTCTTTGCTCACCATGGCGATCCCAACTTGCATATCCGTTTGCTTTGAATGGTGATGGTATGAGTTCATAATAATGCTCATAATAAGACTGGTAGTTAGTCTAGCTAATTTAATTTGCGCGGATTCAAAGTTTCACTCTTGATTTGCATACAAAATCATGAAAATATTTGAGTCTTGGCCTAGTAAAAGAATTTATCACACACACACACACACACACACACAGAGACAGATGCGGTTCAGTTTGGTAATCTCTGTTGAGCGAGGGAATCCTTAAAGAAGAAGAGAAGAAACGATTCTATTCTTTTTTTTTTTTTTTTTTTTTTTTTGGGTTAGGAGTGGTTCTGTGCCACAAAGAAATGCAGGTCTTTTGTATGAGAGAGAAGGTAAAGAATGCCTTGTTTATCGTCTAGATTGCACGATCCCATTGAAACAAGGCACCGGGAAACAAATAAAAAACAAATAAAACTCATATTTCCATATTTTTAAAAGAGGAGTGGGCTTTTTAAGAGAGGGTAAAAAAATAATTTTACATATATAAGTGAGTGTGCAATTAGTATACAGTAAATGAGGCTTCTTTCTGGAATTTCTCCTTCACTATTTATGCATTATTGTTTATAATTTTGGAGTATTTATTAGAAAATCTTATCTCCTTCTCATATATCATTTTTTTTTTTAGTTTAATGAAATTTATTTACTTAAAAAAAAAAAAAAGAGAGGCCTGTATGAAACTATACCTTTGAAAATGGGCCCTGTTTCAGCTTGCCATCTTTTAGATATAGAACAAAAAACACGGCCCAATGCCTTTTCTCGTTTTTGTTTCTTCTCTGTTTCTCGTTCTTTTCCTTTAAAAGCAAGTTTGATCACGTCCACGAAAGCAAGATTTAAGAAGGATTATCTCAACTAAAGGATAGATCAGTTGAGCACTCAAAGAAATTCGTCCACCAAAAAGAGACCCAGTTAAACAAACAAGAAGGATTAAACTCTCCATCTTTCACAACAAAAAGTACAAGATCCTTATAATTAAATCAAGATTGTATTAGCAGGGGAAAGCAAAATGTAATTCTTCAATGTTAATGTGGTCTTAAAAAGTTATCTCGATCGTGCAAATTATATATAAATAGCTGAATGTATGCTGCATGCATGATCGATCGATCGATCGATCAGAGGCCATGGATAAATATTTGACGAAAATAACTCAACTCTTCTGCAGTTGCCGAGCACTGCAAAGCGGATATCCACACCAGCAATGCCTTCTCTAGCTCTGCTGATACAGTACTCCTTTGAACAACCAACACGGCGTACTCCAAGAATGCTGCATCGCATGGCAACGTGATTGGCCCGTCCTTTGGCAGCCCAAACTCTTCCGCAGACATCCTAAATAGCTCTTTAAATATTCTGCTGCGCAAATAAACCAAAGGCACCACAAACCTTTTCTTATCTGTCGTGTATACAACGAAGTGACCTTTATCAGCCACCCTATGGCGGATTATTGGGAATGAGATGGTTCTGATCCTCCCAATGCCTGCCATTTTCTTCCACTTCCTTGCCATGTCAATGAGTTTTTTCAAGCTGATCATGGTGCTTATTTCTCTTTTTTCTTTGATCTTGATCAAGGTTGCCGATAGATCACAAGCTATATATAAATAACACTTTGATTCGTGAGTACTAGAATGGCACGGGAATTTATACCTGATCAGTTTGGTCGAATGTGAACTTAATTTGTGTTTGAACCAAAACCATGTGCTGATTGGATAGAAGACATGGTTTTGGAAGTGGGTTTGTTTTGGATCTTATCGGACTATTCACGATCAATAACTGATGTCTGGTGGGGACCAAGTTGGATATGACATGATATTAATAGAACATGTTGGCTTCATCACCACAAGTGATATCGAATATCCTGGCTACCTGCTCAAACAAATTAAATAGGTTATCGATCGATGCCAAAGTTGGAAATTAAGCTTGTCCATATGGAGTTACCAATTAATCAACCATGAATGGTTTGAATCTTGAATCTCGCAGCATGCAAACAGGAGGAATTGCATGCACGTGAAGTAGCAGTAAAGTGGACTTAATTATTTTGAAAGAACGTTTAAGTTCATGAGTGCCAAAAGATTGGATTATCTGATGATCTGTTATCGCAACCCAATATATAAACACATCCCTCTCCTTGATCATGATTAATTTTCTTATAAGGTGATCGTGGAAAATTTGTAGCCAAGCTAGGACTTTGCTTGCCGCAATAAATGCCAACAAAGGAGTACGTACTTCAAACTTCAATTATCACGGACTGTAACTGTGTCGCATATGCATGCATGTGGTAGATTTAATGACGACCCATCCAATAGGGAAGTATGTGTGTGTGTAATTCTCGATCGGTAGGATAAGTAGTTCTGTGAATTGTATACTACAAATTATACCTGTGAAAATCTTCTTTCCAACTGGGAAATTAGATAGTACGTTGGTTCAGTATTATGACAAAGAGAAATTATATATAACCAAAAAAAAAAAAAAAGAATTAATTATATTATCTTCATATATATGTCCAGTATTAGTAGACCAGACTAATTCGACAAGAAGTGTTTAATCATTACTAGAAGACCACAGTAGCTAAAAAAGAGGTAAGATAAACAACAAAAGAACATGCTAAAAAATCAGAAGATATCCCCAAAAAGTAGTCCCTATTGTCGTCTTGGGCTGTGTCCGATGGGAATGCACGTGCAAATACTACGGGTGAAGCCGAGCATACAAGAGGCAATATTCTGGACTTTTTCGTAGTGGGTGATGAATGGCAGTTCTAGTTTCGAACGGTTTGGTATATTTACTTATAATATATATCACTCAATCAATATAGACTATGATAGACCATATTTGGCTGTCAATGGTTTTGAACTGAAACCAACAATCCACCGTACCTGTACCAACACTTTCCGGTTTCTTCAGTACTATCCCAGAAATGATATATGCTCCCCAGATTTGTTCATTCGATTTAATTAAAATTATGCATTAATCCAATTTTGGAAGTAATAAATCTGTGGATTGGATTCCTAAGTAAAAGTAGTTTGCAAGGGATCCGGACAAGCCCAATAGCATTAATGAGACAGGGAAGAGAGAAATTGTCTTGTTTATATTATATTTTTACCACTTTCTTTTAATTACGAGTCAGATTTTTCTACAATTAATGAGTTCAACACGTTGAAGTTGTGTACTCTTAAGATGTAAGGCTCGAATGGAAGGTCACTATGAACTGTCGAGGGAGCTTGGTTGGCAGTTAAATTATGGCTCAGGACTTGGGTTTTGTTGAGATTGAATCTGATTCTAAAATTGTTGGCGATTGGGTTCTAGCGTGGAGATGTACGGTATGATATTTGTAAGATTTTTGGGATGAGACGATGAGTTCCTTGAAAATATAGGGAAGGAAATATGGTGACAGATTATTTGGCGAGGCGTGGCAAAGAGAGGTTGAGCGGTTTTTTTATAATTTTAATTAGCTTTACTCTAAAACTGAAAGGGTATGTTGCGTTTGGAAATGTTCAATTTGCCTTAGGAGTATTGGCAACGGGCTGGCTATAGCCCATTGCTCTTCTCCAAGCCGAATCCATCCTTCCTCTTCTCCATTTTCTGTTTTGGGAAGAGATTGACCAAATGTATAAACCCTTACTTTGATTTTTTTGGATTGAATTGTTGTTTGATGCAAAAACTGAGCCATTATAGTAAAAAAAGCTTGTATCTTTTTTAGATTTTTACCTCTTTTAATGCCATTTTGGAATTTATTTAGTTGGTGCCTTGTATGCTATGTATTTTCCAGATTTGTTGTTGTTGTGTATGTTGAAAATAATTATTAGTATTCTATTTTGGATATTTAAAATGGTTGAGTATTTTGCAAACAAACTTGTTGTGCCTTGTGTAATTTCTTTCTAGAAGGCCGTGTGTGTTGAAGTGGGCTGTGGTGGATGTGGTGGTGTTCTGTTTTGGGGTATTTCGGAATGGTTGGGTTCTTTCAAAAAGGGACTAGCAGTAATCTAATTCAAAAATGGTTGCTAGATATAAATTCTACTAGCCGATTGATATGAAATGCTTGTTTCTAATTCAAAACAGATTGGTTCATTTCCCTTTTTGGGTGGAAATTTGTTCTTTGTGTTCATCATTTGAATGTAATAAATGCATAAAACCAGAAAGGCACATTCCTTTCCCTAAACAAGGTATTCTAGACTCAATTTTAAGAGAACATCATCATTCATCTGAACTTTATATAATTATAGTATAGTAAAATGAAAAGATCAAAATACTAAGCATTAAAGACTTCTTGTACTTCAAACTTTTAACTAACCTGGTTATAGAACCCAACACCTGCAAAAAGGCTTAATCCATCCACACCTTGAAAAAGAACGCAATTGCACATAGTGGAACACCATTTCTTCGAAGGAGTGTAAATAAAAAACCAGAGTAATTGGATGGAAAAATGATACAAAACAAAACTGCTATATAAGGCTGAAATATTACAAAATCCTACGCACTCGACAAATCCTGCAAATATTACAAAACTGCTATATAAGGGTGGAAAGCTTGTATCTTTTCTAGATTTTTACCTCTTTTAATACCATTGTGGAATTCATTTAGTTGGTACCTTGTACGCTATATATTTTCCAGATTTGTTGTTGTCGTGTATGTTGATAATAATTATGCACTTGTGTTCTGTTTTGGATATTTAAACTGTGTTCTGTTGTCTCTTGGTTGTCTTGGTTTTCTCTCTCAAAGTATAGTCTTAAAATTACTGGGGAATAGTTGAACTAGTTCTGAAAAAAAAAATGATCTTTCATTCCATTATATCAGCCCAAAGTCGAGAAAACTGGTTTCTGGAGTTTTCACTCTAAATGAACTGGTATTCTGAAAATTAAATAATTCCGTTACATGTAATTAATAACAATAACCTAATGGTCAATTACTTAAAGCACTTGGATTTTTTACAGCATTCATCGACCATATAAGCATATTAGCCTCTTTGAAGTAGACTTGGTTGTCTTGCTATCTGTGCTGCATCATTAACTCCATTGTGATTGGTAAAACTCTCTGTTTCTTCATTGGTAAAACTCTGTTTGGTCAATTACTTAAACCATTTAGATGTAATGTTGGGGGACATTAACTCTCTGTTATCAACTCTTATAAACTTTTATCAACTCTCTCTTTCTTGTGTGTTGATGTAATTGATATAGCTCCAAAATTTTGTTGTAGTGTGAATGAATATTTTTTAATATTTTTTAATCATTATTTGTGTTGGATTAATGATAGGTTGAGAGAAGAAATAGTTAAAAAAAATATATATGGTAAAATATAGTTTGAATAATTAGGTTGAGAGAATAAATAGCTAAAAAAATAATAATTTTATTGTTTACGAAGATTAATAAATTAATATATAAGTGTATTTGCAAAATTTAAAAAGGAAATTATATTAAAATACATAATATTATATTATTATTTAGACTTGAAAATGACTAGATTAATGTAGTTCGTTTAGCTAAACTATGTGGATTATAGTTAAAAGAGTAAATGTGAACTTCAATTTAGACTTAACAATGACTATATGCTCTTATATTCGTTGGTAGTTGTTTGTCGAGTCATTTTGGTTCAAATTGTGTTGGTTTGTAAGTTGGTCTTTTTTGTTTGTTCGATATTCCTCCGCCAAGGTCCAAGGGTATAGTTTTAATAAAGTTTGGAGGTGTTGTTCTCCTTCAATAAAAAAAAAAAAAAAAACATAAAATATCTAATTAAACAGAATAAAATATAAAATTTAAATTTAAATTCAGAACATTTCTTTTAATAATATGTAAAATTACCACTTATTTAAAAAATTTAAACAATAAAAAGTGATTGATTTTATTATTTGTATTATTTTCTAAACAAAATATCCTCCACTAACCTCATCGTTGCCAAAGTTATCCACGCCTCCTGCAGCCACAAATTAGTTGGATATGGATATGCATAAAGTGATATAAAACCAGAGTATTTCAGCTTTACACTGCTTGCCTATTATCTTGCAAAAGATCCGTAACATCCCTTAGATGGTAGATGCACTCGATTGCACCACAATGGCATTATGGCCCCCCGCCCATTACCTTTATTTCTTTAGACTTGTCAGACTCAACGTTTTTGCTCGATCCCCTCCATCGACTATATAAATCACAGCCAATTATTAAACTGTAACAATCTGGGCTTTCAACCTACCCATCAAAGCTTCATAGAAAGATGTTATAAAAGAAAATTAATATTTATAGTTTGCGCATTGCACATTCCATTTAAAAAAAATGAAATAAATATTAATGTATACAAAAAAAAACTATTTTTTAATAATAATTTTTACTTTTTTTCAAACAAGTCACAACATTTATACAACTCATAATTACATCTCATAGAAGTTCTAAGAATACAAGTGAAACCATAGACAAATAGTCGAGAGAAAGAAGTAGAGTAATGCTAGGGAGCATCCAACACTCATTGTACACACTCACATGAACAGTGCATATGAACAGTACATATGTACTATTCATGTGAGTGTGTACAATGAGTATTGGATGCTCACAATATTTTCTCAAAGAAATATGTACTATTCATGTGAGTGTGTACAATGAGTATTGGATGCTCACAATATTTTCTCAAAGAAGTATAGCACGCTCTGCTCTGAATTCCCCACTTGGTAATGGTTGGGAAGTTAGAGAATGTCCTGCCCAAGTAGACAGGGCTTCTATGCTTAACCAAGTTCACGTATCACAGAAAACAAAAGGCATATACTTCAATTACCAAACCAACTAAATAATTATACAGTCACAAATAGATTTTATAAAATTAAATTTATAAGTTGATATAATTTTATATGATGCATTAAATTTACTTTACAATAAAAATAATTTTACAATATGATATATTACATCTAGTCAGTTCAGTTTATGAATTTATTTTTGAATTTCTCAAACCAAACGACAAGCACGGTTAATCAAAAATAGATAAAACACATGGGTTTTTTAAGGTTAATGAAGAAATGCAACTGCAACCGTCCCAGTAAGCAAACAACAAACAATTCAGAGTTTGGAGGTTGCAAGTTGTATTAGATCCTTCCTAAGTATCTTGCCCGACGGATTCTTGGGTATAGAATCTATAAATGCTACCCTCCTGATTCTCTTGTACGGAGCAACCTGTGTACGTAACTGTGTGTTAGCACAGATCTAACAAAGGATTTTCTTCAAAAACACCACTCATATTTTTTCCTTTTTGAGTCAAAACTTTGATCAGCTCACCTGTCCCGTTATAAAGTCCATAACTGCTCTGTCAGAAAGATTGCTTCCAGCTTTTCTTACTACGTATGCCATGGGGCACTGTCCAGCCTCCTTATCAGGAAAGCTAAAACAAAACAAATCAAAATGAGCCTCCTCTCTCTTTTTCATCTTTTGTAAATCACATATTGCTTTTCAAAAACCCATTTCCCCTAAATGTATTGACAGCAAGTAATCCGGCTCTTTTTGCCTCTAGAGAAGAGGACTTACGGTATAACAGCAGCATCAGAGATCTCCGGATGAGTAAGTAACAAGGCCTCTAGTTCAGCTGGGGGGACCTAAGACGTTGAGAGATGAATTAGCATTTTTTTTTTAAAATTTCTTGAGACACGATTTTCATGATCCAGAACCTAATTGTTAATGCCTGATCACCTGATATCCCTTGTATTTAATGAGCTCCTTCAACCTATCGACCACAAAAATGAACCCATCATCATCAATATAGCAGATATCTCCAGTTTTCAACCATCCCTCTGAATCAAGAGTTGATGCTGTTGCTTCTGCATTATTGAAATAACCTGAAACAACAACATTCCCAGTATTTCTCAGCAAAAATAAATTTCCAGCAACAAACGACGTAAAACACTCGTGAGTCATGGCATTCTATCATCAACTATGACATGGATATGGAGCAAATACAAGCAACAAAATTATGGAACAAATCAGAATAGATGAGCTCTTGGCAAACATAGGTCTAAACTGTTTGACGCAGACCAGCACTGGGGGGGACAGGCCAGGGGGGACAGGCCAGGGGTACTGACAGGCAAACCGCAAATGCAGTTGCAAAAAATGGAGAGTGTGAAAAATAATAGAGTAAAAGTATATATTAATCAATATGC
Source organism: Platycarya strobilacea (assembly GCA_036898215.1). Lineage (NCBI taxonomy): Eukaryota > Viridiplantae > Streptophyta > Magnoliopsida > Fagales > Juglandaceae > Platycarya > Platycarya strobilacea. Next base: position 14,532,623 of record CM072555.1, read on the forward strand.
TCAACCATCCATGCTAAGGACGCAAATCAAGCAACACCAGCAGCCATCGCTTACCTGATAACACCTCACCAAAAACCGCCCATGATCAAGGCTCTAGACACACATTGACACCTGAGTTGACACAACTTGTTGTGCCAAGCCCAACATTGGAAGACTCCCTTGAGAATTCTGAGTATGTCCTAGGAAGTTCAGAGGAGATACACGAGTCAATTGGGACGTGACTCACTTGTTCCCCCTTGACTGTGCCACGACTAGGCCTTGACAGCACTATGACATAGCCACTGACATGCCAGCATGTCCCATTAGCATGCCAACATGCCAGCCAACCCAGGCCATACTCAATACCCCACAGACCAAGACATGTATGGGCCCATCAGAGTCACCAACAAGCCATGTGCACACTAGCTGCAAGTTATGGCCAACACCTGACCATGGCTAGGGTCTTTGCCATGGACCAATCAAGGTCACCTGATGTGCGGACCAACTAGTATGCCGTTCACACCCATGGCCCATGCCATGAGCGGCCAAGCCCACTATCCACCTTTGAAGGCCACGGTCATATGGGCCTCCAAAATTATCTTATTTGTTTATTAGTTGCTTTTAGTTATTTTATTTAATTAAATAATTGTTAGGAACCTTTTGAGAGTTTCCACTTTGTAAGCTTTATAAATAGAACCCTAGGCCTCTTAGTTTTTCACTTTTTGATCATTTGACATTTTGAAGGCACCTTGTATGTGAAGTGACTTCCTTAGGAGCTTAGGCCGGCCACTTAGTGTGGTTTGGATTTTCGGTACTTTGCACTTGGGCTTTCTAAGGGTGCAATTCGTGAATCCCTTTGGAAGAGGATCATTCGTGCAATTTGTGAATCGGTGATCCACATCTATCTCTTATTTATCAATCAAGTTGTTGAGGTATTTCTTTCATTTGATGTCTTGTCTATTTTAATGTTCTTGTTTATTTTAGTGTTCTTTTGTTCTTGGAATGATTAGGAGTTCATTATATTTGTTTGATTATTGAAAAATTACAAAAAAAAAGTTATTGAGTATTTGTGTCTTGTTTTGAGTGCCAAATTCACACCACTTGTAAATTTGAGAAGTGAGTGTTTTAGTGTCTTGTTTGAGTGCCAAATTCACACCACTTGTGAATTTGAGAATTGTGTGTGTGAGTTCCCTTGTGATTTTCGAAATCCTCACCACTTGAGAATTTCGAAATCACCATCTTGTTGAGTGAATATTGGCGTGGTTACATTGTTAGAAGCATTGTCAAATGTTTGTTGAAGTATTGAAGCCGAACACAAGAGGTGCTCTCGTGCATTTTCGAGTTGCTCAACCTCTTCTCTTGTTCATGCACTTTCTTACATGTGCTTGAGTTTTCTTGAAGAAGTCTTGAAGATTCCTATCTGTCAAACACCCTAGCCAAATTTTCCAAAAACCCTACTTACCATACACGGCCATCTATCACCAAAGCCCTTCCCATAATTCCTCCAATCAAACCAACCCTTACTTACCATAATTAGACCACTCGGCCAAGCCATCTCTTAACGTAGCCGCCCACTCATTTTCATAACAACTCATCCCATAAGCCATAAAATCCTAGTTGCCACATCACCATATCCTTATCTTCCCACCAATTCAAACCAACTCAAATTCAAACCAATTTAAATTCAAATCAACCCCAATCCTACACAAACACCTACTCGGCCAACTCATCCATTAGAGATAGCCGAACCACATTAACCACCTCATCAATCTTATTCATCTTTATCTTATCTCTTCCTATTTTCTCTCACATTTAATCAACTATTTCCTTTATAAACTTATTCAATTTCGCCCAACATAAGCCCTACATCACCGGTAACTCATTCCTTCCAATTCAAATCAAATCAAATCACAATAAAATCACATCTCATAACCAAATCATACTCGGTCAAGGCCATCTTGCCATAACCGACTATCCCTTGTCACCTTATCCATTATAATTCCTCATATTTCTCTCAACCAAACCAAATTCAAATTCAAAACTCAAACCAAAATTCAAATCAAATCGCCAACAACCACAACCGGCCATCACTTCCCATTTGAATTCAAAACTTTCCATTTGAATTCAAATCAATTTAAATTTAAATCCCATCACCTCCTATATTTTCTCAACTAAATCCACATCATCTCTCATCCAAATCAAGCCAATTCCGTGCCCCCTAGCCCTTGCATCACCGGCCACCTAATTCCCCACCAATTCAAATAATTTCAAATTCAAATCAAACTCATTCCCTAACCCTAGTATATTCGGCCATGCCACATATGCCCTAGCCGAATTCTACCTTGCCACCTCATTAAATTGCCATATCATTCTCTCATTTGATTGGTCATTAAGTGAAGAGTGAACCAATCAAATCCCTCCCCATCATCAACCTATATTCGGCCACCATAATACTAGTGCTGCGGCCCACCTCACTTGGCTATAATCATACTCCTATTTTTTAGGATTTATCCAAAACCACTCAAAACCCTATATTCCTAACCCTAATTGACTTGGCCGAATCCTAGTGGAACCCTAAGCCATATTCGGCCATCACATGCCCTAACCAAATACCATCTAGCCTAAACACAAACTATCCTAGCCGTGCACCACAAATTACCCTTAGCCGTGCATCACATTGCTCCAAACCTAGCCAATTAACCTCTCATTAACCTCTAGAAACACTAACCTAGCCTCATTCATCCACTACCTTATCCAAATGACAAAAATCCTAACCCTAATCTTCAATCTCGAAATTCTTCTTAGTCTCCACTATAACCCTAGCCTTATTATACCATATGACTCATATTCCTTACCAAAAGGACCTCAATACATAGCCCTACCCAAAGGATATTCCTTTAAATCTTTCCTACCATAATCTACCACTTAAACCACCACATCTCCCTATTCAAACCAAACCTATCCCTTAAACACCTAACCCCATTGTTACAAGAACTCAATAAAATAAGAGAAAGTGCTCAAACCGACCAAACCTTTGAAACTGTTCGGTCACAGAAAGAGACATGCGTGGAGGAGGACCCGCATTGGTTAGGGGCTAGACCGAGGCCCCTACCATTACCACCAGCAACAGCAAACACTACTACCATACACTCGACTTTATAAGAATTAGGAAAAGTTGTAACCATCAAATGAAATGAGATAAATTGAGAAATTTTATGAAAACAAACAAGGCCTTGTTTCAATAGCTTCTCTCAGATCTTTCATATTCTTGAGAAATTAAGACCGGAAGCTATAAGGACTCTTTGAAGCCTATAAATGTTCATTTTCAACAAAACCAGCGCTTGCATGCTTGCTAACAAATTTAGACACAAAGATGAGATGTGAAATTATTAAAACTTCTCATAATTTCGATCTCAAATATCACTCAAATACAAAACATTTTTCAATTTCAAATCTTAAACATATCCGCCTAATAATTGCCTATGCATTATCCAAACACAAAAAAGTGAAAAACAATACAACTTTACAAACTTCAAAATAAAAATAACATAAAAATTATATTTAAATAATGTTTTAATTTTATAATATTTTTATTCATCTATTTCTCTCTCATTTTTCAAAGCTCAAAGAAGCGTTTCAACACAACTCATTTCACTATTATTCACCAAATTTAAAAATACTCAAGTGTCTAAAGGAGCGCCCTAAATCAACCATACAAGACCCGTCGCATGAAGAATACATGGAAACAAAAAGCTTTATCTTTTGTCGGGATATAAATAAGAACCTGATAGTACTGCATTTAAATAATAAAACTTAGGATAAATAATGAGTAACGATATAAAAAAAAAAAAAAAAAATGAAGACAAAACATTCATCTGTTATCATGCACAGCCCAATATCATTTTTGTCTATACAAAAATTTAGTGCTTATTTATCACTCGTTATTTTAACTCAATCCGTACGCAAGTAACTTCTGTACTCTAGCATCCTTGCATTTGTTAATGCTCGCTACCTAGAATAATGCTACTGTTAAAAGGTGTGCAAACTCGGTGTGCGAGCTCTGGACGGTAACATGATCCCACGATTCCACCGATCAAGTTGATCATGGATTCATGCATGTGACATGAGAGCCTGAGGAAGTCTAATAATCTCATTTTCCGATTTATTAATTTATAAACATATCAATTATTTTAAGATATTCATATTTATAAGAGAAATAGTAGAACTGTAACTATTTTATAACTTTTTTTTATTTAATTTTTAATTTTATTTAATGATTAAAAATATGAATATTAATAATGTTATATATATTTTTTATTTTTTTAATGATTAATAGCATTTTTTATTAGTCTCACTCTCATTTTTTTATTATTAAAAATTAATAAAAAATACACTTTTACACACATATCAAAAAAAATTTATCAAAAATTAATTAAAAAATATACTTTTACACGTATATTAAAAAAATTTCATCAGATCAATATAATTAGAAAAAAATGTGAGAAATAATATAAAATTATTTTTTACTTAATTTTAAATAATAATTTATTTTTATTTTTATATATGTGTAAAAGTGTATTTTTTATCCATTTTTGATTATTAAAAAAAAAAGAAAAAGATAAGATCAATGTGAATCTCTAAAAATATTTTTTTTTTTTAAATATTTTTTTAACATTCTTATTAAATTTTTATATTTTTTTATATTTTTTATAAATAAGTAGTAAAAGGCCATGTCACTACTCTATTTATAATTGTGTTGACAAATTAAGATAACGCCAACCAGCAAAGTAATATAAAAATGTACCTGTCATTATGGTGGGACCTCTGAGCCAAAGCTCACCGGGCCGTTTCACCGGCAGAGCTTCACCGGTCTCCGGGCTCACAATCTTTGCCTCCATGCCTGCAGACAACAACCCCGCCGTTCCGTACCGCCTGCTCTCCTCCAATGAGTCCGTGGACGCCCCCACCCCTGACGATTCCGTTAACCCGTACCCCTGAAGAATTGTCACCGTTGGATACCTCTCCACGAATCCCTCGATCACCTCCTTGCTCAGCGGGGCTCCACCGGAAAAAATCGATTGCAGCGAGCTCAGATTGTACTTGGTCCGTATCTGATCAGCGCTGTTCACGAGCGCCACCAGAATCGGCGGCACGAGAGGGAGGTATGTTACCCGGTACTTCTCGATCGCTGAGAGCATGTCATGCATCTCGTACTTTGAGAGTATCACCACCGTCGTTCCTGAGGCCAGTAGGGCCAACGCGAACACTGCTAGACCGTAGATGTGAAACATGGGGACGGTGCAGATGAATCTATGGTCTCCTTCGTCCAAATTGAAGCGGCTAAGCACTATTTGAACCATTGCTATGAGGCTCTTATGTGAACCCACCACCCCTTTACTCGGACCGGTGGTGCCTGACGAGTAGAGCAGAGTCGCCGTGTCGTCCTGATTAACTCGTTCCCTGACTTGGCTCCCACTCGGGTGCTTCTTCAGCATTTCCTCCAACGTGGCCACAATTCTAGCATTCTGAAAAGTGGGGATGGACTGTCCGTCCAGTAGTACTATTCGGAGATTTGACCCGGCGAGTTTGGGGACGAGTTCGCGAGTAGTGAAGGCGAGGACCGGTTTCGAATCAGTGATCTGCTTGGCGATTTCTCGGTTGGTATTGAGAGGGTTGGTGGTGGTTATTACGGCGCCGAGGGACATGACGGCGAGACACACAACGGGGAAGAAGATGGAGTTGGGAGAGAGGAGGAAGATGACGTGGCCTTTCTTGACGCCCATCTCGGACAGACAAGTGGCAACGGAATCAACGGCAAGCCAGAGATCGGGGAAGGTGAGGTGGCGGCCGGTGGAGGCGTCGACGAAGGCGATCTTGCCATGGTGGGCCCGGGAAGAGATGAAGGTGGTGACGTCGAGGGAATGGTTAAGTGGGTGTGCGGGGGTCTTACGTTTGCTGTAGAAGACGGAGTTTGATTTACAGAAACCGTTCTTGGGATCGACTACCAGATTGCTCTTCTGCGCCATCAATACACGACGTCGATGTACCTTCACTGAGAGTGTCTGAGTTATCAGCTCGAGTGTGGGCTGGCTGAGCTCTTCACTTTGACTATAAAGTTCTTTGTTTTACGCCGTCCACAGAGTCCATTGATGCTCCCTTGGGTTGAGGACTTTCCATGAGCTTATTGTGGCCGTTGGATTTGCTGCGGTATGTGTTGTACGCACCAGCCTGCCGAAGGGTTATTTTTCCGAGATTGACTACATCGATTTTTTTACTGTTTTACTGATGAGAGAGGTACGTTTATAATTAATTTAAATGATTATAAGTTTTGTGAAATTAATTCTTTTACTCTAAACTCGTCACACGAAAATTCGATTAAAATTCCCTTTCTAAAATTATGGGCTTGTTTGCTCTCGTGATAACATCAAATTTTAAAATAATTTAAAATTTATTATTATATTTTTTAATTTTTTATATAAAATATAATAAAAATTCAATTTTTCAAATTTTAAAATTATTTTTTCAAAATATAAAATAAAATTAATATTAAAAAATATATTATAATAATATTTTTTTAAAATTTTTTTGACTTTTATCTCATCACTCGTTTTGTCACATTTTCTTTCAAACACAATTTAAATATAAATTTTTAAATTAATTATTCTAATTTTTTAGACTAATTATTATAATTTTTTTAAACTTTTAAATAAAAATAAAAAAATAATTTGATTTCTTTCAAATTCATGAATAAAATTAATTTTATTTTTTCATATTCAAAAATAGAAATAATATTTTATAATATTTTAATTTTTTTATTCAATTTTTTTCTATTTTTTTCTCAAAACTCAAAAAATACTCAATTAAAATTATCTCATTATATTCATAACTTATATTACTATTATTTAAAAAAAAAAATTACTATTACAAGTATAATAAGTAAAATAGCAAAATCTATGGGAAAATGTTAGTCTTTTTGCTTGGATTTTTTTTTATTTAATGATTAAGAAAGTATTTTTAATGACATTGTGAGTTTTTAAAAAAAATATATAAGTAAAATTGCTATTGTCGGAGGCCAATAGCAATTCGCCATATACGCATTTTCTCAACAATTTGTTTGCAATGCACTGCCTGGGATCGTTTTCTCATTCTCGCATCTTTTGGGCATCTCCTCTCTTTAGGTTATTTTTTCAAGGTTATTTTCATTGTCTACTCCCCTAAAGAAACCTTAAGAGAATCGTGCTCTCATCGCTTGCAACGCTCTCCCCTCTCTTCTCGAAATGCTCTCATCTCTCTCTCCCATAAAATTTGTTATGAGTTTTTAAGGATTAAACTCCCTCAAGTTTGCATTTCTTTAGCATCCTTTAGAAGTATCGCATGTAGGTCGATACGAGCAACTCAGTCATCGCGTGTACAGATGGGAATGGTCACGCCACGCCGCCATGGAAACAAACGTGAAGACAAAACCCAGACTTCAAACACTGAAATCCCTTTTCTTTCTTTTTCTTTCTTAGGTTTCCCTTGAATCTGTCATTCTCCAGCCTTGTGTTTGTTCCCATCTGTATCTTTTATGGTTTACAAAATGATGTCTTCACGAGGGAGAAAAAAAAGAGTAAATTGAAAGAACAATGCTAATTGATGTACCGCCGATAGGTGTAATGTCTGGTTCCTCAAGTGCGGGTTGTGGTTCTTACGGGTTGGGTTATGTAGGGTTTTGATAGGTGGTCCCGATTTTGATGGGTTGATGGTTCTCGTAGGGTGGTTCCGATGGAGAGAAATTTCGTTTTGGAAAGGGAGAAAGGGGTTGGGGAAAGGTGGGGTCGATTTCAACAATATTCCTCTGCTATGTGCCTCATCGCCTCTAATATGTGTCTCTTATTTTCACCTATATGGCAAAGTATAATTGGCCCCCATTGTTTGGCTTTCTTCGGTGACACCTACTTGAAGGTTTTCTCTATGTATATATGTATGTATATCCATATATATGCATAAATAAAGGAGCGTTCTTCTATCATTATAATGCTTGCTTAGGTTTTTTTCTCTGTTTTATAATCATATTGCTTGCTTAGTTGCTTTCACTACTTATAATGTATTGAAAGTCTTCATTATTGCATCAAATATCTACTTCCAAGTATTATTATATGTGACCATTTTAAAATGATCACATCTTTTAAATTATCCCATATTGTGAAACAAACTATTATTATGATCCTCCACCACTAAGATATTAATGCTATTCACAAATTGCGGATCCAATGGATGATCAAGTTATTTGAATATCATTAAACCTGCATTTTTTTCTTTTTTCACCACTATTGTGCTGTAGTTTCTTATTTTAGAGCGATTGTGAGGGAATCTCACCCCTTCTCTTGTATCATCTTTTTTAGTTTAATGAAGTTTACTTTTAAAAAAAAAAGTTATTGGAATATCATTATCAATTATTTGATCTCAAACTACAAATAATCTATAATTTTAGATCATAGCTAGTCATTTATATCGGTATTTTTTTTTATGCGATAGTTAAAAGTTGGTCATACTACCCATGCTTTGTGGAGGGGATAAAATATCCCATACTCGTGCTGGTTTTTCAAGCCCAATCCAATGTGAGGGGACTTATCATAAAGGGAGAAAGAGAGAAAGTCAGAAGGGACAAAGAGCAAGAAAAATATGTTAAAGAAAAAATAGAGATGTGAAGTAAAGAAGAGAAGATAGAACATAAACCAAGAGAGAACTAAAGGATTAAGAAGGCTTCCAGATGACTTTCAAGGGGGATTGACTTCAACTTCTTGGGACTTTTCAACTCCTCTATTGCCCAGATGACTAACACAATAGGGGGGGTGAATTGAGTTGTAAAAAATTAACAATTATAAATCAAGTATACAATATAAAATATAAACAAAATATAAAACAGTAATAAATATAAAGAGTAAAGGTAAGAGAGAAGCAAACTCAGTATGTTAACGAGGTTCGGCCCCACTGCCTACGTCCTCGCCTCAAACTATCCCTTGAGGATCCCCAAATCTACTATTTAATCTCCTTTAGGTGGAGATAGAAACCTATTACACCTTTGAGCAGCACCGCTCCAAAGAATCCGTGTAGAACACCCTCTACACTTCCAATCACCTCACACTTGGTGATTTAACTATTTCCCGTGTAGAACACCTTCTATACACATAAGGGTTATACACACACTTTTACTGATACAAGAATTGATAGTGGGTAGGCTATCAGAAAACACTCCTCAATGAGTGAAATAAAAACAATACAGCACAAACTATATCTCTCAAAATAAATAAGGGTTAAGGCTCAATGCTTAGAGAAGAGAGAATGAAAACTTTTTGAATGAATGTTGTATGCTCTTGGTGTTGTAAATGTGAAGCTCTCAAATGATCTATTTATAGGCATATGAGACTTCATATTCAAATTTAAAAAGATTCACATGTCAAAGACATCATCGTTCACTTTTCAAAAATTTCAAATCAAATATTTTTACTTTTTGCATGTGACAAAAAGAGCACACTTTACTTTTCAAAAATTTCAAATATAATCTTTTACTTTTTGATATGACAAAAGGAGCACACTTTGTTTTTCAAAATTTTCAAACAAAGATACCTACCTTTTGCATAAGTCAAGAAAAGCATCCATCACTTTTGAAAATATTCAAATAAAACATGCACATGTGAAAGATGACAATCAATCATCTTAATATTTTCAAAGTTCAAACCTTTAATTATGTCATGCACATGTGAAAGATGACAATCAAGTATTTTAATATTTTCAAAATTCAAACTTTTAATCATGTCATGCACATGTGAAAGATGACAATCAATCATCTTTCAAAATTTTCAAAGTTCAAACATTTAATCATGTTATGCGCATATCATCCTCAAACGGACAGGCAAACATAAAGAACTATTCAGACTTTGGAGGATATGTTGCGAGCCTGTGTGTTAGATTTTGACAAAGATTGGGAAAGTTTGGTACCGTTAATTGAATTTGCATATAATAAGAGTTTTCAAGCTACTATATAGATGGTGCCATATGAAGCACTTTACGGGAGGAAATGTAGGTCTCCTATTTATTGGGATGAAGTGAATGAAAGTAGTGTTTTGGAACCCGAGTATTTACAAGAAGTCAAAGAGTAGATCACAAAAATTAGAAATCAGATAAAGACAGCGCAAAGTAGACAAAAGAGTTATGTAGATAATCGTAGAAGGGCTTTAGATTTTATGGTGGGAGACTGGGTGTACTTGAAGATTTCACCACTAAAGGGAGTCATGCGATTTGGTAAGAAAGGGAAGTTGAGTCCTCGTTATATTGGACCTTATGAAATTCTAAAAAAAGTAGGTCCAGTGGCTTACCGCTTAGCCCTACCTGATGATTTACAAGGAATTCATAATGTCTTCCATGTATCTTCTCTGAAAAAGTGTTTGAATGATCAACCAGTGGCAGTAATGGATCCACGTCCTAATAATTTACGTTCCAATTTAACTTATGAAGAGTGGCCTGTACGAATTGAAAATCAGAAAGAACAGACCCTTCGGAATCGTACCATAGTGTTAGTAAAAGTACTCTGGAACAATTCTGTTTTTCAGGAAGCCACTTGGGAACGTGAGGATGTAATGAGAGTTAATTATCCCCACTTGTTTGAAACATAGTTGTAATAATATGCGTTATAAATTGAATCAGTTGTATGACATTTGTATGATATTTGTGTTTTCTCTTATGTTTATATTCATTAATATTTAACCTTATACAGGATTATGGCTCCAAAAAGAAATGCACGTATGTCAGTCACCCCTGTAGATCAGTTAAAGAAAAGATCTGAAAGAATTAGAGAGAGACTTCGTAGGGAAAAACTGAAACAATGGAAAGCTAAGAGATTGAGCTGGTTAAATAAAAATGAGAAGCACATAACTCTTATTATGGACATAGACGAAAAAGGTAACCCTATAAGTAGAAGAGCGTTACTAGGTGAGGAAAGACAACCCGCTCGAAAATGGTTAAAAGCAGAGAAAAGATTTTTGAGAAGAGAGGATAAAGAAAAAGCTGTCATAGTAGGGTCATCTGATGGATCTGAAGAGCGTAAACGTCAATGTGAAGAGGGACCCATAATAGAAGAGACAGAGGAAGAGAGATTACGTATATTGCAAGAAATAAATGTGAATATGTACTATGATCCAGATGTAAACATGATATTTTATCACTCTAAGAATTTGCTGCTGAATGAGGAAAAAGTACCTACCTCTTCAGAAGAATCTACTGCTAGCAACCGAGGTATAGATTCCTTAAACTCTTAATTATTTATATCTTAGCGATTTCGAGGACGAAATCCTTTTAAAGGGGAAGGATGTAATAACCCAAATTTTATAAGGTAAATTATTTTATGGATATTATTTTAAGTAAATTTATTTGATGCATTTATTTATTAGGAAATTAGAGTGGGAAATTTAATTGAGGAATGTGAGATAACACTTGGTATTGAGAATTATGCATTTTCGGATTAATCTGTCTAGTTTTAGTGAAATGGAAATAAGTTATTCATATGAGGTCAAAATGAGGTGATTCCAATTGGTATAGAACGTTAAGATATAGATCTAAAACTTTTATGTTTGAAGTTTCCTGAGATTCGGAAGGAATCAATAAATTATTTGAGAATCAAGTAGGCAGCTTTGGAATGAGTTTAAATGGAACCCGAGTTGGATAAATTGAACTAAATTGGGGCATGTAACTAATTAGGCAATTGGTTTTAAGATTTTCCGGGATTAGAACATGTGTAGGGATAGTTAGAAATGGATGGATAGTTGATTTGGAAGCCAGTTGAATAGTTAGTGTGATGGAAACTCAAGGGGAGCCAAAATCTAGTTGATAGGTGGCTAAGTGGATCAAATTTGGCTCTACCTTAACTAAACTAAGAAGTGGCCTTCTAGAACTTGTTAAAGGGAGACTTAAGGGAGTTAGGAAGGAACCAAATGGGTAGGAAAATCTGGAAGGGGGCGTGTGATACAAGGAGAGGGCTGGAGATGAGGGGTGCATGCATGGTTAGGTGAAATGCCACCTCACCTCTTATCCCTTTAGCTCACTTCTTAGCCATGGATCAAAATAGGCAGCCAAAAAATCTCAAATGTGAGCCCTTGGATGACTAATCCAGCTGCAAAGCCTAGGATTTGGGAGGCTTAATCCTCATTATGAGATTTGCTTAGATGGACACCTCATCACCCATGCAAATCTGGCAACTAGTGCACCTTAGGTGCTTTTCTTTTTCTCTCTCTCATGTTGGTCGACCACCACCCTATAAATAGAGTCTTGAGAGCTTTCTAAGCTCCTTTAGAAGGAAAGAACACTTTCCTTTTGGAAGCCATACCAGAAAAATCTTTCCAAACCCTTAAAGAGTTCATTTGTGAGTTAAGTGAGTGAGTTGGAAGAAAACTTGCAAGAAGTTGGTTGGATCCATTCTCTTGAGTTTTGAAGAATTTGTAAGTCCATATTCTAGCTTAACTTAAGCATGGAAATGGTTTATTGAGATGATTGAACTATGTTTACTAATATTGAACTCTTAAGAACATGATTAAGTGACAAAGTGACATATGAGTAGGGTTGGTTTCATTTTGACTCGTAAATATGTTCAATAAAATTGTAAGAACTTAGATTTAAGTTTTTAAGAAACTAAATAGGGTATATTAAAAAGATTGGTATGTTTTGAGTAGAAAAATTCCTAGAGCCGTGATCTCGCTCGACCCTCGTTCGACATGTGAGTCGAGCGAAGGCAAAATATGAACCCTAGCTAGAGTTTCGCTCGATACTCTGTTCGAGCGAGTTCCAACCCCAGACTTCGCTCGATACTCGCTCGACAATCCGCTCGAGCGAGATGCTCTGTTTTGCTTAGACTCAGGGATTTCCTAGAATAGAATTGGTATTTCAAATGGAAAGGGTTATAAGTGAAAATAGCTCGTATGAATAAGAGAGAAAGAAAAAGAAAGAAAACAATATATATAAAATTAAGTTAGTCACGTCGTGACGGGGATGACGAGACGTAACACCCGGATGACTGACGTGCCGACAGGGACGACGACACGTAACGCCTGTCGCGTTATAAGAATGACTGATCTTCACGGGAACGGCGAGACATAACGCCCGTGAGATTGACCTGAATAGCGGGGCGGGGATACGTAACGCCCGCAATAATATATGTATATGTTTTGTGTCAAGACGGGGACGGCGAGACGTAACGCCCGTGAGATTGACACTAGACTCATCATAACGGGGACGACAAGACGTAACGCCCGGATGATTGATGAGTATATGTGATGGGGACGGCGATACGTAACGCCCATCAATGATAAGAAAGAATAAGAATCTTTAAGAAAACAGTGTAAAACAGTATAAGATTATATTTTTGGTTGAGTTAAGAAAAGTACCAGTTAGACAGTAGTCTTATGAGGTGTATCTTAGGGTAAATTTCCCTAGTCATCAGTGGTGATAGTATTATAGTTGGTTTTTTCCTGTTTCCTTTAAGCTGTTTATGTACTTACTGAGATTTCATTCGAAATCTCACTCTTTTGTGACTCCATATATTTTTGTGCATATCAATTTATACAGGATTCGATGACCAGTAAGGGGACAGCCCCGATGAGGCAGAAGACTTCGGGGAGTCCTGAGGGACTTCCCGACTATAGTCCTTATATGGACATTTCTTTTGTTTCCTTCGGACCTCCTATCAGTAATCAACCCACTAGAGTTTGGAGTCTTGACGCATCCACTTTTGCTGAAGAGAAGCGACGTACATGATGCTGTTTAACCTTAGGAGTAGATGGCTCATTGTCTATGTGTGGAGTTTATTTGACTCCACAGGGACAATAACTCCAGTGAGACTTTAGTGTTAGTATGGATAGGTTTTGCTATGGGAGAGAATACCCCGAGGTTAAAAGGGAAAAAGAGTGAGGTGAAGGAAAGTTCTTTTGGATGAATGTAAAATATTTTACTACAGTTTGAGTCTTGTATATGTAAAAAGTACAATGTTAAGTTTTAATGAATGTTGTAAATATATTTCCCATGTGATCTTTAGAAAGTTTTATATCTAAAACTTGATCCGCTACGAATTAAGTGAGATATGCTTTTTATTCTTGTTAAGTACGAGGGTGAGTAGCCAAGTGTTGCTCATCCAAACACTTTAATTTACGTTAAATCCCAGACGTAAGTTGGGAGCGTCACAATAGTATTATATATTATGATTCATATTATTATTATTATTATTATATATAATATAAGAGATTTTCCTCCACAAGACCCATGTAACAAGCCCACGAAATGCCTAACCAGGCCTAATGACCTTTATTGGACGAAGTTCTTGCCCTTCCTTGAAATACTGGGGTCATAGTGGGACCTCAAGACTCTTGATCACCCACAGGATGAAGATGGATCTCAAAGCCCCACGATAGGAGAACCAGGATATAGGATAGAATGGGCCTGGCTCAAAAGGCTTAGGAGGCGAAAGACAGAGCTATATGTACAAAACGTGGGAGCTCCGAACAAGAGGGCCTCGAGAATTTAATAGCCCACAAGCCTCAATGTAATGTCAAAATGGTCACCACCACCTCCAAATAATCGATAGTAGAAATGACACATTAGGGCAAAGGCATGCTGCATCTAATGACTGACAAAGTTAACGCGCCACTACAAAAAGGGGTACAGACCCTTCCAAGTGGGCCGGTGGCCACAATCAGGCATGGCCTCCCTCTTGCTTGACAAAAAGTTAAGAATATAGTAGTACATTCTGAGTACGAAACAACATGACATGATTAACAAGGTAGGTCGGAGATCATCTGCCGCCAAGGCCATGTTCAAGACACCAACACGCAGGGGCGGACCCACTTGGAAGGTTGGGGGGCTATAGGCCCCCCCAAAATTCTTCAAAAAATTAATATATAATATATAAGTATATATATTTACATATGTATAATATTAAATTATCCCTTAAATTATAAAAAAATTAAAAAATTGTCCTCCTAAATTTTTATTTAAATTATTCTCCCAAATGTCAATACACATATAATTTTATTCTAATTTTTAACTTTATTAAAATTCAAATTTCAACTCAGCTAGTCTCATAATTACTTTAAAAGTCTAATTCTAAAAAAAATATAGTTATAAATTTATATGATTGTCAAAATTGATTAATTATACTTACTTATATATTTTCACTCTAACTTGATTGTATGATTATGAGATATAGTTCGTTAAAAATCTAACATCGGTATATCAGTAATTATTAGAAATTTTTGATATTTATTCTTGATCTATAATTTTTTTTAAATCAAAAAATAAAATGAGCAAGTAAAAAAAATTGATTTTTTTTAAAAGGACGTAGATAATTCGAAGAGTAATACATTTAGAGAGTTTAACAACGAAAAAAATGTAATACTTCTATCATATCCTTTCAAATTTTATATATAGCACACATTTTATCGATCGCCCCCCCAAATTCAAAATCTTGGTTCCGCCCCTGCTAACACGTCACTACTGATAGGTACTTGGGACCACGCCACCAAGTTTATGTACTTCTTCTTCATAGTAAGAAAACTCTTTAAGCTCTCGCACTATAGCGAGATATTGATTAAGTATCAGAGGCTTCTAGGCTACCATAGAGCCCTCCTAACCCCCCTTTGTTTGCTTGATTGTGTAGGAATAAAGTCCCAAACTTGAGCGGTTGGAACCAAGTTTAAATGCGTAGAAAACACAAAATTAACATTATACATAATATACTAAATAAATCAGACCAAATTGGATCAGAACTGATAAAATTAAAAATATCAATTTAGGGGCGTAACCGATGCAGTTTTGATTTTTCAAATCTCTAAACAATGTATATCTTTTCGATTCTAAAATATATCCAAAACCGAATCGAACCCTACCTGTTACACCCTTATGTATGAATAAGTTTGAATTGAGTCGACTAAAACATTAACAAGTGAGGTTTAACGAGTTTAGTCAAGTTTAGTTAAATATGCGTCATTTAAAAATTGAGTCGATGTTTATTGTCATGGGCAAATTTTTTCTTTCACAAGTCGAGTTTAACTGAATAAGTATTGAATAGACTATTAAATAGACTAGTTCATTTATAGTCTTAACACCACTCCATCACAAATTAAGGGTTACCATTTAGTAAATACTTATATACCACCAACGTGGTAGCCTAGTTGGCAAATGTTAGAAAATCATTCTTCCTTCTCTCTTTTAGGGTCACAGGTTTGAAACAATTTAGTAAAACTTGCAAACTGAATCTTTGGAACTTTGCATGCTAGCACCTTTGTGAGGTTGTAGTGATGAGTTGCACCACTCGAGGTCAATAATTATGGCAAAAATCAAATATGTTGCAACAAGTGATGGCTCTTATAATCACGTTTAGAAAGAGAAGTTGTGTTGGCCATTCCTCCCACTATTTTGTGAAAGAAAAACATATTATTATTTATTATTATTATTATTTGGTAAGAGAGAACCTTGTGTTGCCTATATATTCATTGGACTACTAAACAAATTGATGGAAGTTAGACCTTTACTAGGCCCAATTTCTAATTTTCGATCATATTTGCATTTGAAAGGGACATGGCTGAGGGTGTCAAATTATATTAATGGATCGTATTTGTGTTATATCAACGCATATATATATATATATATTATATTATATTATATAGGTCAATTTTAATTCAACCTATTAAAATTATCGTGTTAAAACCTTAATTTTAACACAAGTCAATAACATAACAGATCGTATTGTGTTAATCTCTATTGACCCATTAGTGCATACTAAGAAATAAGTTAACACGACATAATACGAACCGTTTCAACATGTTTATGTATATGAGTTAAATAGGTCCAAAATTAGTCTGTTTGACTTGATTAAATTTAGTATATTTTTGATATTGTTAAAATCACAATATTTATAAAATTTTTAAAACTAACTACAAGTTCAAAACTACAATTCAAATTCAAATTTTAATAATTTTACTTTTAGGTAAGTATATAATTGTAACTTTAACTTTTTTAATGTGTTATAATGAGTTGACTCGTTATTAATCCGTAAAACAATTGTGTTTTAACGGATTAACCCGTTTTGATTTGAACCCATTAAAATTAAACTCTAACCCGTATTATTATATTGTGTTTCCATTGGATTAACGAGTCCTATAACATATTATTATTCCTAGATAAAGCTGGCTTGGTTATCAAGACTGACTCATTTTATTTTATATAATTATTATAAATTTTTTAAATTTTTATATAAAATATAATAAATATTTTAAAATATTAAGAATTATGCTAAAAACTTATATCATAATAATTTTTATTTTTATTTTATCCAACTCGTTTACAAACCAGGGTGATACAAGATCAATGTTTTAAATTTTGTACCGTACCGGCCGGTACGGCCAGTACATACCATACCGGAGCAGTGACCAGTACAAAAATGAGATCTGTTTCGTACCGACCCAGATTTCGGCCGTACCGGCCTGTACCGGCCATACTGGCCATATGTACTGGTCTGTACCAACCGGTACTGGATTTGAGAATTTTTTTTTTTCATTTCTTCCTATTTTTTTATCCTAATTTATACTAGATTATTTACATATATATTAATATATATAATTAATTCATATATTAACTATTATTTTGAAATATAATTTATATATATTTTTATATATATAATTTTTTTTATGTATAGATTATTTTAAAACGGTACATAAAACGGTATTTATACTAAAATATTTCGTTCTAGTGCCTTGACCGATACGTTCACCGATACAATATTCAAAACATTATACAATATACTGGACTGCGGGGAGCTTTCTGTCATTTTGCTGGTCTTTCGTTTTCTTAATTTTATTCTTTACTTAAAAATAAATGAAGTTGGTTGGCACGAATTCGATTGGTTCCCTTTTTTTATTTTTTCGGAAGTGGATTAGTTCCGACTTGTTAGGGCTTGCTCAGACTTCAGAGAGAGCGCGAGTCAGAGATGGGGGGAGGCCATGGAGAGAGCACAACGTACAAGGGCTTCACGGTGCATCAACCAAAGCGCTGGCATACCCTCACCGGGAAGGGCCTCTGTGCTGTCATGTGGTCAGTCTTTACCCGAATTTCTTCTTCTTTTTCTCAATCTTTCTTCAATTATTTTTACCCTCATTTTATTTTCTCTATTGACGACTCTGTTGTAGATGAAGTCAGTACCTCAGATCTATCTTTTACAAGTATTCGTTTTGTTTTCTATATCAATCACTTTGAGTTCTTTAATAACCTGGATGGATGGAGCTTGCTTATTGAAAAAAAAAAATGCGCAATTGGGTCTTTCGGAGCCTGATGGTAAAGGCTTTCAGGATAATTTGTTTTTTATTTTAATTGTTTCTTTTATTTGCTGTCGAGTATATGAATTTTTTGCAATTTGATATTTCAGGTTTTGGGTGCTGTATAGGGCCAAGCAAGATGGTCCTGTAGTATTGGTAAGAGTCAATTTTGGCACAAAATTTCCTGTATTTGAGCTATTTTTCTTTATAATCTGCTTTTTCTAACACTTCCCCCCCCCCCCCCCCCCTCTTCCCAAAAAAAATAAAAAAAAAAAAAAATTCTTGTCGTCTTAGGGTTGGAGGCATCCTTGGGAAGGCCACGATGATCATTCTCATGGCCACGGGCATGACCAGTAGGCACCCTTTATCTCTGTAGGCACCCTTTATCTCTGCTTTTAGATACTAATAACTGGTTATCTTAAAATGCTGTATTTCTTTGTTCAATCAATTAAGTTAATCGACTCTTGGCTACAAGTACATGTTCATAAAATAACGGAGGCGGTTTTATTTCTTTTCTTTGATTGTTTGATGACAACAGACAATAAGAATTTCAGATCTTTATAGTTCGGACAACAGACTAAAGTTTAATGTTGCTTCATCTTTGGAAATGTGTGCAATACCCAGGAAATACTGCCAGTCAAACTGCTTGAACTAACGTTCTTAAACCAAAATCATAGGACTTGTTGTATCTACTCCAATTGCGTTCAGTGTGTTGTTTGTTTTGGTGAAGGTTGGGTTATTAGTCAGTCCAATTGGCTTTGTACTCTTATAGGGTAGCCTGGGCTTTGTGCGAGCAGTTAGGGCTTTGCTTTTTAGAAAGGTGGGTTTTTTTTTTTTTTTTACCTGGTAAAAAAAAAAATGCCAGCATTTTTCCTGTCTATCTTATTTAATCTGTCTGAAGATTTAATTATATGGTGCTTGCTGCTTGGTCATTTCATCAACTATAATACACCATTTTCTTATGTCTTTTTGGTTTTTGGCACTGACCAATAAAGATTATGTTTGAATTATTTTATATGTATGTTACTGATGAAGGGGAACTTCAACTTCATTAGATAAAACTACAATGGTATTTGTAGATTATCTATAGAACATAGTCCATTAATGAGATATATAGAGACCTGTACTTTCTTCCACAAAATGAAAGAAAAGAGAAAAAGGGGGAAGAGAGGGGGGGAGAGAAGGGGGGGGGGGTGGAGAGAGAGAGAGAGAGTTAGTTAGTTGTACAAGAAGCATACATTTTTTTGTACTGATGCTTGAGTTGCACTGTTACCCAGCCCTTCTCTCACGTACATATCTATTTTTACATTTGTGAAATGGAAAATAAATAGACCAGAACTTACTTTTGTTATCGCCTCACCTGTAGGCACTAAGGAGCTGAAAGAAAAGGATAAAGAGTTTTGTTGATGTGTTCCTGGCACAAATGTCATCTGAACTTCGTGTATTTCAGTTTCAATAAAGTGATTGTGAAGAAGAGATTGTGTGAACATGATGTAATGAACAGAAAAATCCGATTGAGCATGTTAGTCTGTTAGCATGGATATCACTCGGTTTTTTTATTTGTAATATATTTCAGAGCATCAGTGACTCTCATGCTTTATTCCAGCCATGGCACTCTTGGACAAAATAATGTCAATTGTCTCGATATAGCTTGAATTTGTCTTTTCTTATTCTTTTGCGAATCAATTCATTTGAGTTCGTCCTTACTTTAAATAAATAAATAAATAAATCATTTTAATTCGTCGTGGTTTGTTGCTTTCGGTACTTCCCAAGGTTTCCCTTTGTGCTTGCCTTGTATTAATACGACTCTTGGTGGATTTGAAGAAGATCACGAAAAAACAAGTTTATGGACATTTGATTGGAATAACTGATCAAAAGAAATATTCTGGTACCCGAAAACCCCCCCCCCCTCTTTTCTCTATTTTGCAAGAACTCCATGTTTCATGATGAAAATAATCGCTGCCTTGCATTGGAAACGTCGACCTGACAAGTTAAGAACCTCCCAAATTACAATCTTTTGCTTGGTTCTTTAATTAGAAACAAGAAGGGGAATAAGATCAGAGAAATGGAAAAGCTTGGGTTCAAACAAGCATTTTGGGGACAGGAAATAAAGGTATTGAAACAACCACTTGAATATTGAAACGAGCTAGCACATGAGGCATCCACATACATGGGACAATGACCTCCTGAGGGCCATAAATCAAAAGCTGATTACGCATCAATGTAAACAAAATGTCGTCTTCCCTTGTCTTCATCACTCATCAGATATAGGGTTACAAACTTCACGGTACCTGCAAAGATTTATTTAGATCGTGAGCGATCACATGACGATATATGCAAAAATGGACGTGCGCAAAATTTGAACTTTTGCGGAAGGAGAACACAGTTTAATAGCCACTGAGGTTGTCTTTGGTCAATTGTCTCATCCATCCAGCTAGTTTGTTAGAATGTCAAGAAGTGAAACTCTTGTCTGAATCAAACGACTAAACATGCACTCCAGGTCCGCTTCAAGATCTTCAATGGCAATCTCCACGGCCTCCAATTTTTTATTCGTATCCTGAAGCGCCATCAAATTGCAAATAGCGTTCAGTCTTTGGCCATTAAAGCGAACAAGCCTCGAAGCAAACGACCATTTACCCGATTTGTGATCTAGCCATGATATGGAAATCAGGGACAACAATACCTCCATTACAGAAATAGCAGTCATTCTCACTTCCTTGAGCACGTTCACAACTCCTTTAAGGTTGTCATCCATTGATGAGAGGTGCGGCTTAATGCACTTGTTCCTCATACCTTTTATCCTCATGCCTTTTAAAGAATTCAAGCGATTCAATGTTTCTATCTTCAGCGTCTTTCTACAGAGATTATAAGTTGCAATCTTGTTTCTATCTTCGCCATTAATGCACCCCCGACTAATCGTAAATTGAAGATCTTTGAGTTGTTTTTTGAGGAGTAAGAGAACATCTTGAGCAGTGCCACAGGCGTCCAACATCCTTAGAGATGCCTTCGAAACCTTATGAACCCTATGTTCTTGTCGTTCTCGTCGAATGGAGCAGGGTGAGCGAACAAGGCCGTTGGAAGAGTTGTGCAAATCTCCAAGACCATGAAAATTTGGGGGTGCCATTAACCTACAAACATTAGATTCGGATAATCGGATTCCTGGGTTTGAAAAGAAATTAAGATGATTTAGATCTCTTAATATAGAAACCTCTATAAAGATAGGAAAACACAGAATCGGATCATCTGCACAAGTAGTGAATACAGCTAATCTCCAAATTGTCCGCAGAGCCTTCCGTTTTAGACGGGCTGTGGTGGTTAATACAGTTGGTGTTGATGGGACTAGTACCCCCAAATACACATTGAATGCATGGAAGATGGAGGTGCCAACGTGGACAATTTATGTTTTGTAATTATGTAAATTATAAAAATAAAATAAAAATGGAAAGAGGGTAGGACGTTGTCTACTTTAAAAGTGCAACAGTGTATGGTTTTGTTGTTTCTGCGCATGCAGGACGTGCAATCTAATGTGGCTAAGATCACCACCATTAATTTGGGGGTAGTTAAGGAGCTTTTCCAGGTAGAAATTCTAGGGACATTTTCACAGGTATCACGGGGGAACACTTTTTTTTATTTTAAGCAATATTACTGGAGAACACTGGCTAATATTAAGATATAATAAAATTTATTTTTTTTCTATTAATTTAAATTTTTAGGATAAGTGATAATTTTATATAGTATTAGATCCTGTCACAAAATAAATGAGAGCCCACACTATTTACTTCGTGACAAGAATTAAAAAAATTACTGATCTGTACGTAAGAAAAAGTGTTGAAAAATAAATTCTTCATTACCTGTAGACAAAGTATTGGACATGCTTTTCAAGTAATGTACAAACTTCTCTTGTTGAACCAGTTTTATGAGATAAATTAGGTCCATAAATTTTACTTGATATCAAAGTAGAGGTATTAAATTTGAATCATGATTTTATACTCTACACTCTATTAAATTAAATATTTCACTTGTTAAGTCTATTAATTGAGGGAAAGTCTGACCTACAAGCAAGGGGAAGTATTAAAATATAATAAAATCTATATATTCCCATCAACTTAAACTTTTGGGATAAATGGTGATTTTACATGGTATCAAAGTCTGTCATAGGACAAATGAGAGCTTATACTAATTACCCTATGACAAGAACTAGAAAAATTACTGGTCTGCACGTGGGGGAGTGTTCAAAAATAAATTTCACATTGCCTATAGACAAGGACTTGGACATACTTATAAATAATGTGCGAACCTCTCTTGTTGAATCAGTTTAATGAAATGAGTTAAACTCATGAATTTCTACAGCTAAAAATGGTTTGATATATTGTTAAATTTAGAGAGGCGCTTAATTAATTGTCAGTTGGAAAAACAAGCTATATGATTAAGATAATTGTATAATCTTCCGTCTCTCGGTATTACACATAAATACACACACAGAACATTCTCCATGCAAGAGGATAGTGTGTAGTTTAGGCACCGTTTGAATTTAGAGATGAGATGAGTTTAGATAAAAGATGAAAATTGAACAAAATATTATTAAAATATTTTTTTCATATTATTATTGTTTTAAAATTTGAAAATTTTGTATTATTTATTATATTTTGTGTGAAAATTTAAAAAAATTATAATGATGATATTGAGATTAGACGAAATGAAATGAGTTCATATCTAAAATAAAAGTAAATAAAAACAAAAGTAAAAGTTTTTATTTGATCAATAAGTTACAAGGATGTTCAAATTACAATTTTAGAGATTTTAATTTTCTTTTATCTTTATTATTAGAGTTAATAACAAAACGTATCTGCTATCCTTTTTATTATTATCCTCTGATCATGCTTTTTTATAGTATCGAGTGATCGAAAATAAGTAAAATAAAAAATAAGTTCTTAATTATTTAATAATGTAATAGAAGATAATCTGAGAATTACAGTTAAAAAAAATTGATAAATGGTCCTTTTAAAAAAAAAAATTCTACTATATAAAAAATTCGTGTGATTTATTTAATATGCAGACTGTCCTTGAACTAAAATCATTGGAAGGGGGAAACTGATTTTCTCGACCCTAATAAAAAGAGAATAAAACTGAAAAAAAAAAAAACTCATTATAATTTGAGCAAAAATAGAAACCGTCAGATTAAAGGACGAGCGAATTCAGATTTAACAATGAAAGGAAACTTATTTGGATTAATTGAATCAAATGAAAAAGTCTAAAAAGGAAGGAGGTTTGGAATTCAGAAATTTTGAAAATTTTAATAGCCAACAAGGCTAGAATATGGTACAAAATCCCAACCCACTTGCAGCACAAATCTTTCATTTTAAGTATTTATCTAAAACTGACTTTTTCAATGCCAAGCAGGTAGCTGTCCATCTTATATTTGGAGAAGTTCGCTAGCTGCAAGAGCATTAATTGAAGAGGGAACATCTTGGAGGATAGGCAATGGTAGCTCGGTCAGAATTTGAAAAGACAGATGGCTTCCAAAATCTACCTCATTAAACCTCAAAGTGGTTTCAACCCTCTTTACTTAGAAAGGATGGTAGAAGACCTCTTTAATTAAGATACAAAGCAAGGTAATTTTCTCAAGGGAAGAAGCAGACATCATATCACAAATTCCTCTCATTCAACATGATAGTTCAGATAAGTTAGTTTGGAGAGAATCAAAGAATGGACTGTTTAATGTCAAAAGTGCTTATTTTATCCAAGAAGATTTAGAAGGGGCAATGTTCAAAGGATCCTCATCAGAAAGAAGAGTGGACCAAAATCTGGAACTTAAATAATCCTCCTACTACAAAGAACTTCCTCTGGAGAGCATGTCTAAATATTCTTTCTACAAGAGCCAATCTATGCAAAAGAAAGATGATATTTGTCCCTTTTGTTTGAGTGAACCTTAAATTACAGAATTCTCTTTTGGGGAGCATTGATGCTGCAAACATTGTGGGGCAAAGTTCAAGAATGGTTCAAAATAGCAAGTCTACATGTTTGAATTTTCAATCTTTGATAACAAAAATGATGAAGAAGCTTGAGAAGAATCTAATGGAAGAGTTGGCTTTAATCTTCTGGAACATATGGTGGAGGAGAAATCAATTAGTTTTCAAAAACATACTCATAGATCCTACGTCTATTCTGCATAGAGTCCATCAGATGAAACAAGACCTTGAAGACCTGATTTCAACAACTCATTCAACCAGTGCCAACCTGCAAAACTCCACAAGCAGAAATGCTAATTGGGAAACTCCCTTAGTAAGTTAATTGTAAAATTAATTGAGATGTGGTTGTGAATTCTAAGAATAACAGGATTGGTATTGGCATAACTATTAGAGATGAGGAAGGACACTTCTTAGCTACAATGAGAAAAAACCAAGAACTAAAAGCAGATACATTGCTAGCTGAAGCATATGGTGGACTTGCTGCTATTGAATTTGGGATTGAGACAGGTATGAGAAATGTTATGTTAGAAGGAGATTCTGAAACAGTGATCAAGAATATTCAAGCAGCCAAAAATGATAAGAGCTACTTTGGATTTGATAATTTGGGTTGTTAAGTCCAGGTTTAGTTGCTTTGAGTCTTTGACATATGTGTTGTTAGGCATGTTTTTAGAGAAGCTAATATAATAAATAGCTCATGAGTAAGCAAAGAATGTACTGCATTCATCAGAGAGCATTGTAGAGTCGAAGAAAACTCCCCACTTTTTAAGTACTTTGTAATATATTTCAGTTATATGAAATGCTGTTATTTCAAAAAAAAAAAAAAAAAGGACGAGCGAATTACCGATATTTTGGCCCGTGTGAACACCTGCGGCCTCAGGCCCACGCAAGTAAATATAACACATTCCTGCTGCCTCTAGAAACTTCACAGTGATCAATGCAAAATTGCAAGGCGAACGCCTCTTCTTTTCACATCCTATTCAATTTCAGTGGTTGTTTCGTTTGAAGTTTGAAGTTTTATAAACTTCCAAATTAACCATCATCTTCCTCCGCATAACGCCAGAAATCGGTAAAACGGTAGAAAATGAAAGCACGGAAGTTTAAGACATAAATATCATCATTCCAGAAATAACTGGCTCTTATACAGACCACGTGGGCAGGACCTAAGCACCAAGCAAAATCTATGGCAAGTAAAAGAACAAAACAACAGAAATCAATGTCGAGGCTACAATCCACACACTATAATTACCCCCCTCATCATCACTATTGATATTCCTTCGTACCTGCACATATAAAGATAAAGATAAAGCTCAGAACAAACTTCCATCTCATCAAATCCATGGCTTCCACCACCACTACCAATCCTTTGCTCTCTTCCAACTTCTTAGGCTCTAAAATCTTTCTTTCTCCTCCAACCCCGAAAACCACCAAATCACCGCTTCCTTTGCCTCTCTTCTCCAAAAGAAAGTCTGTTATCACTCAAAGCATTCTCAACAAAAAACCCAATTCAGTGCCTTTGAAATCTCTCCCGTCCCAAGCCGCCTTAGCCGCATTAATCTTCTCTACTATTTCCCCACAAGCTACCCTAGCCCTCGACAACCCCACAACCCCTCAACCCCCGCCAGTAATCGAAGCCGAACAAACCAAACCTAGCCCCTCAAATCCCTCGCCTTTCTCACAAAACCTCCTCCTCACAGCCCCGAAGCCCCAATCCCAGAACAACTCTGACCTCCCAGAAGGTGGCCAATGGCGATACAGCGAATTCTTGAACGCAGTGAAGAAGGGCAAAGTAGAGAGAGTCAGATTTAGCAAAGACGGCTCTGCTCTTCAGCTCACCGCCGTCGATGGCCGCCGAGCCAGTGTAATTGTCCCCAACGACCCGGACCTCATCGACATCTTGGCCATGAACGGCGTCGATATCTCAGTCGCCGAGGGAGATTCGGGCAACGGATTGTTCAATTTTATTGGTAATCTTCTGTTCCCTTTCATCGCTTTTGCCGGACTGTTCTTCCTCTTCCGCCGAGCCCAAGGCGGCCCCGGCGGACCAGGTGGGCTGGGTGGCCCAATGGACTTTGGAAGATCGAAATCCAAGTTCCAAGAGGTCCCCGAAACCGGCGTTACATTCTCTGATGTAGCAGGAGCTGACCAAGCGAAGCTTGAATTGCAAGAAGTCGTGGATTTCTTGAAAAACCCAGATAAGTATACTGCCCTGGGAGCAAAAATCCCAAAAGGGTGCTTGCTAGTGGGACCCCCTGGTACCGGGAAGACCCTTTTGGCAAGAGCAGTCTCTGGCGAGGCAGGCGTGCCATTCTTCTCGTGTGCCGCTTCGGAGTTTGTGGAATTGTTTGTAGGAGTTGGGGCTTCGAGAGTGAGGGACTTGTTCGAGAAAGCCAAGTCGAAAGCGCCGTGCATTGTGTTCATCGATGAGATTGATGCGGTGGGTAGGCAGAGAGGGGCAGGACTTGGAGGTGGGAATGATGAGAGGGAGCAAACTATCAACCAGCTCTTGACGGAGATGGATGGGTTTTCAGGTAATTCGGGGGTGATTGTGTTGGCGGCAACAAACCGGCCCGACGTACTTGATGCAGCGCTGTTGAGGCCGGGGAGGTTTGACAGGCAGGTCACTGTGGACAGGCCTGATGTTGCTGGTAGAGTTAAGATCCTTCAGGTAATTATTAGCTCTATACATACAAACCCTGCAGAGTTAGTTGATCACATTTCTGTATTATCTGTAAATAAGATGTCCAAGGTCTATTCTCATTTGGATTCGGAGAAGCTCATACTCATTATTATACTTTTTTTAAATTTTTTTAATTTTTATACAAATTATAAATTTCAATACGGCATTTTCAAATTCTAATATAATTTTTTCAAATTCTAATTGAGCATTTTCAAATCTCAATTGCTAGGGCCAATTCTCAACAACACTGCTCAACAACATATTACTAGGGCCAATTCTCATCTAGGAATATAATTGTATAATTTGGTTCATCCAACTGCCATTTTCGAAAACTGAGAAACTTAACAGGAAGTTTTCCAATCATTAAGTTGAACCAAATCCATTTTTTAAACTTGAACCCTGCGTGTATGATAGGTGCACTCAAGAGGAAAGGCTCTCGCAAAGGATGTGGACTTTGAAAAGATAGCGAGAAGAACCCCAGGTTTTACAGGGGCTGATTTGCAGAATCTGATGAACGAAGCAGCTATTCTTGCGGCCAGGCGTGACCTCAAGGAAATCAGCAAAGATGAGATATCTGATGCGCTGGAGAGGATTATTGCAGGACCAGAGAAGAAAAATGCTGTAGTCTCAGAAGAGAAGAAGAAACTAGTGGCTTATCATGGTATGTCTAATGTCTATAGATAAGGACGTTTCCAGCTTTGTCTATAGCTTTGTAATCTTTGATATTCAGTAGCTAACAATGTATACGCTGAAAAAACCTTGCAGAGGCCGGGCATGCTCTAGTTGGTGCTTTAATGCCCGAATATGATCCTGTAGCCAAGATATCAATCATTCCTCGTGGCCAAGCTGGTGGCCTTACCTTTTTTGCTCCAAGTGAAGAGAGGCTGGAGTCTGGACTTTACAGTAGAAGCTACCTGGAGAATCAGATGGCTGTTGCCCTGGGTGGAAGGTTAGTTGCATGAAGAACTTATTTTCAGCAATGCAGAATATATCTAGCTGCTTTTTTTTTTTTTTTTTTCATTTTTCTCATTGTTTTATATTCAAGTTCACCATTAGAGCCGTTTTGGATCCAATTCTTCTATAGTTAAGAAGTGCTTGGATTTGTAGTATGTTTGCCCCCCTCTACTTAGTGCAATAGTTGGCTATAACCATTCCATTTTATTAAAAGTAACTTTATAATATGACTAAACATATCAAACTATATCAGTTTGTGAGTTTACTTTTATGTAATCCATTTGTGCCTAAAGTATTTTCCTTTTATTAAACAATTTTCTTCTCTACCTTGTTTGCAATTGCAGAGTTGCGGAAGAGGTAATTTTCGGGCAGGAAAATGTGACCACAGGAGCATCAAATGACTTCATGCAAGTATCGCGGGTGGCAAGGCAGATGGTGGAGAGATTTGGGTTCAGTAAAAAGATAGGACAAGTTGCCATTGGTGGACCTGGTGGAAATCCCTTCTTGGGTCAACAGGTATGCGTGGCTTGTGATTGGAGTTGGGAAATGCTGACAAAGTTGTAATAATGCGTGATGATATAATAATATTTATATGATGAATGCAGATGTCATCCCAGAAAGATTACTCGATGGCAACAGCTGATGTAGTGGATGCAGAGGTTAGGGAACTGGTAGAGACGGCATATGGCAGGGCCAAACATATAATGACCACCCACATTGACATACTTCACAAGCTTGCTCAGCTACTCATCGAGAAAGAAACTGTTGACGGGGAGGAGTTCATGAGTCTCTTCATTGATGGCAAAGCTGAGCTATATGTTGCTTGATCCCTACCGCTCAAGCGGCAAAATCTTGGTGTTATAAATTTCATATACGCATATACAAGTTAGTAAACCAATTACTAAACCAATTAATTATTTCAATAAATTCAAAAAAAAAATAGAAAAGCTTGACAGCAGAAATCAAGTTCCTTTCTCTCTATCCATCGCTATCTATCTTACACTTCTAAACAGAAACCGCATTCCCAATTTCCATCACACAAACATCACATGTTGGTTACAACAACTAATTGACAACCAAATATATGAAAGAATAAATTCCGCATTGATTCTCAAGACCCTCTCCCACCACGTTGCCTCTTTTCTTCAAGTGTTGCGGCCTCATTCAACATATCAGCTGCATCCTTGTGCATATCCAGCTTGGCAAGTGCAACTGCCTGCATGTAGAAGGCTGTCGACCAATCGGGGTAGACGCATTGTGCTTGCATTGCATCTCGGAGGGCGGCATCTGGTTGATCACACATCAGATGGCAAAGACTTCGTCGTGCATACACCGTGGGAGAAACCATGGTTCCAACGTCTATGAACTGTGCATATAAGCAATATAAAATTATTAACAAAATCACAGTATTTCTCACCTTATCTTTTCTCTCATTGTTTTTTCTTTACTAGTTGAAATCTGGATGTCGTTTCTATTTCCTTCCCCCTAATGGATCAATGGCCTTAGCTTGTACGAGGGAGAAGAAGAGAATGGGGCGGGGGAGGGGGGCGCACATTTATGTTTACGTCAAGCTCTGTGGATGTATGCCATTCTCCGTAGCAATCAAGTTCCACATTTTCTTAAAATTCTACAGATATAAAATAAAATCCCTCCCATGTTAACAAAATAGCATGGGAATCTGGGATGCTATTAAATAAAGTTCTAATGCTTTTTGTACAAGTGAATAACAGGGAAGCATGGATGGCCTAGCACATAATGGGGTATGAAACAAAGTTAATTTATGAGAGCTATTTATCTCAAGGCTGCAATCAACATACCTGAGAATAACAGTCAATTGCAGATCTAAAATCTCTGTCACGAAATGCCAAGTCCCCACGCTTTCTTGCTTCCAGCATATCTCTCATTTGCTGGGTCCATTCTTGGAAAGACAACTAAACAAATTGACATCAAGAAAGAGATGTTAATATAAGAGTAGATAAAAGTTATGTACGCTTGCAACTTGTACAATTCAATTACCTCATTGGACCCTTCATCATCTTTGTAGTGTGTCATGACCAAGATCTGGTGGATAGCTGTCAGGTCCATCCTTGAACAGGCATCACCCATTGGAGAAAGGGGGTGTTGTGGCGTAGGAGGTGCATCCTCGTGCTTTGGGATTCCCAGCATCACAAAAGATGGAACCTACAAGCAGAGAACTCATATCATGAAATAAGATTTTAAGTTCACAAAACTGTTTTATTACGGACAGATCCATCCACAAAATTATCTGGAAGTTTATTTTAGTACACAATCAGGAATGCAATAAAATCCATTATCAAAATAAGGAATAATAAAATAAAATGAGACAAGCAACAATCAATTCTTTCCAGCACTCATTACCATCAAGAAAACCACAACTTAAAATTTTGCTTGGACGGAACTAAATGTTTGATATAATCCTATACGTGAGATGTATCCACACTATTGTTCTGTGATAAGTAAGGATCCTTTTGATAATAAATATAAGGCTTAGTCCTCTTTTAGACAAAAAAGCTCAACCAAGAATCAATTGGCAAAACAGACATAACCAGCAACACAATGGATAATTAGGCATCGTGATAGCATGACAGGCAGTGATCCTGTGCTTCCATAGCGTTTAAGAAGAAATTTGATAGGTTGTGTTAAAAAAAAAAAAAACTAATGATAAAAGCTTAATGCATGCATTAGAAAACTAGACGGCAATGAAAGCAGAGTTTACATCGGGTTTATTTTGTAGGGGGGCAAGTGTTGCAACAAGGTCTTTGGCATTCGGCCGTTCCCGAGGTTCATACTGCAAGCATTGCGAGGCAATATCAAAAACCACCGTTGCCGCCTCAGTTGAAAAGTTACCCTCCAAATGTGAATCCATGAGAAGAAGAATGTTTTTGCCCCGTATCATATCAAGGGCCTGCATACATAATAGAAACATCTTCATTAAAATCAATGCCAAAATAATTTCAAACAAAAAAAAAAAGAAAGAATTGTTAAATTTCAAACGACCGTGTTAAGATCTTCCTTGACACTAGCAGGTAACAAATCAGTGGTGCGACTATCAGGGGTGTTATTTCTCCAAATTCTTGGATAGGACTACATAACGAGAAATTTGTTATTCGACATAAACCTCCAGAAAGACAATGTATTGAAAGGCCACACTCAAGAAAAAAAGATGAAGGATATTATCCAGTATATTCCATTTTACGACAGATAATTGCTAAGACAGGTCAATAATAGTAGCAAAAATATACTGTCATGCTCAACACAAATCCTACAAGCCTATGGAGAAAGCACGCAGCTTCCCAACTACAAATTTCCAATATCGTAGAATAAGTTCCTTAAAATGAGTATTTGTTTTCTCCTCTTTCTTATTAAAGAGGAATTTCATTGTGGACTTCACTGCCCTCAAATTGGACAGCTGAATTGGCAGAACCACTACAGCACACCTATGAGTGATAGATCCACTATTCATAATTGTAAAATACTTACATGACCTGGGGGGATGTGCTTTCCACTGAGAAGATCCAAGAGGACAGTCCCAAAGCTGAAGATAACGCTTTCTGGAGTCACCCTTCCTGTAACATATAAGTATTCCATTTAGGAAGCATTACTCGAAAAGTAGTGTCATCGATTCCAATAATAACAATTTTAACACTGTATAAACACCTTGCAAAAAATTTGATAAAATCTACAAAGCAGTTAAGCATTGCAACTCTTTCAAACCCTACAAAAGTAAATAGTAAATATATGATAATGTAAAATATGTCAAGGCAAGCAACACTCTGTGGTCACTTAGATTGTAAGTTTCACATGATATTCATGTACCAACCTCAGCTCAAGTTATATTTCCTATATTTTTTTTAATGATAATCCCGGAGACCGTGCAAACGTAACATGTCCTTTTCTCGGTTAAACCCCAAACCTGTATAACGCACCCACATCACATGGATCAAGTAAATTGTTGACTTTTCACCAATAGGAAGTCAAGGACATGGCTCTTAAAAATTATTTGCACCTAAGGCCTTGTTTGGATTCAATAACTATCTCAATTCATTTCATCTTATCTTATCTCATCTAATCATTACAATTTTTCCAAATTTTTAGGCCTCGTTTGGATTGAGAAATGAGATGAGTTGAGATAAGTTTTGAAAGTTCAATAAAATATTATTAGAATATTATTTTTTAATATTATTATTGTTTTGAAATTTAAAAAAATTGAATTGAGTTTTGAAAAAATATTTGAAAAATAGAATTGTTTATTATATTTTGTATGAGAGTTTGAGAAAGTATAATAATAAGATTGAGATGAGTTGAGATAATTTCAACTTTCTATCCAAACCAGCCCTTAAACAAAATATAATAAACAATTTAACATTTTTTTATCAACTAATCTCAAAATAATAGTTTACTTATAAAAAATAATAATAATAATTTAACCTTTTTCAAATTTCAAAACAAAAATTATAATAAAAAATTATATTCTAATAATATTTTATTCAACTTTCACCTCACCTCTCATATCAACTCAACTCATTATCCAAACTTTCTTTAAAGCCTAGTTTGTTTTCATAAATAAGATAAGATAAAAGTTAAAAAATAAATAAAATAATATTATAATATAATTTTTTAATATTAGTTTTGTTTTAAATTTTGAAAAAACTGTTTTGGGATTTAAAAAAGTTTAATTATTTGTTTTATTTTGTATGAGAATTTGGAAAAGTAGTAATGATGAGATAAAATTGTTTATGAAAGTGAACAAGGCCTAAGGACCTAAGACTGGAGGGGAGTATACCCCAAAAACCAAGGCCCTTGTTTCCAATTTTCTCACAAATGAAATATTTAAACAAGAAATTGTAGGAAGACAAATTATTGCCTTATATATTATTTAAAAAAAAAAAAGAGAAAAGATACCATGCTAAAATTCTATCTGTACTTACATGCCTATAAAGGTTAAGGTGAGAAGCAAATTGAGATTGATAAAAGAAATTGAAATTCACTTTCATATAAGCAATTTTAATTACTGTTAAATCTGTAACACTGGGTGGATCTAGTGAATCCTCATGTCATAACGAGCCGAATCTCCTGAGATTTTATGAGCTTGGAAACTCCCTTACTTGATCTCTATATATGGCCCTTTTTACTGGCTTGCCTATAGAGATCCGCTCCAACACCGCCCCCCCCCCCTTCCCCTTGAATGCAATCAACTAATTTATACTTTTATCTGAAGGTGCAGCTTAACTCTGTCATATCGGTGCAAGCAGAGATTCTCTGTAACTTTCTAAAATATTCTACACGGTTTCTTGATGATATATAGGGTCTTTTTGTTTCAGTAGACCGAGCAGACAATGACAACTAAACATTAATAGTATCCTTTCGAAGTCATACATTGATATGAAAACAAAAACTAGCAGTAGTCATCACAAAACAAAAGATTATGGAAACATAAGTATGTTCTAATTGGTTTTATGTATCAGAGAACAATAAAGATAACACCATCTCAGGATTTAGTGTGGAAGATATCACCAAGTCACATAGATAATGAGACCGGAGTTTAGAAACTACCATTTCTCAGATACTCTGGAGGTGTATAAGCAAGATTTGTGCTGTAACTTTTTCCATCCATACTGTTTTTCATCAAGCCAAAACATGAAAGCCGAGGATCACCATTCTGCCAAAACCATCCACAACAGTACCACTTTAACTTGAGAGAAAATTTCATAGATGCCAGAAACAACAGTAAATTTGCTACTGCACCTCGTCAAAGAGAACCCTGTATGCGTTCAAGTCATGATATAATGGGCGGCCTTGGATATTACAATAATCTAATGCCTCAGAAATGTACAAAGCAACCCTTAATCGCATGGCCCACTCAATGGTCTGATTCTCCCCTGCCAATCAAGTGATAAATGAAGCATCAAACTTCAGGCAACTCATTAATGAAAGAATTTATAAGATAAAGAAGTTTCAGTCAACAGACCAGTAACATAGAATGACCCTCGCATTATGACCACAAGTAAGAAAGACGCGAGAGCACGACCTTGTTCATTACACAGTTTTAAGGGTTTTTCACCAATTTGAATTTCTTGAATATATTTCAGACAGATATAGATATACAAACATGCAAATATCAATAATTACGAATTATTCTATTCTCAAGCAGGTGTGTAGAGTACACCATACGCATCACTTAAAAGGTAATATTTGATTTATAAGATTCAAATTTCAAAACTTATCTTCTAAATCAAATTATGCCATGTAAGGACCTTAAGGCTTAAAAATAGAAAATTTCAAATAACTACTATTATCCGCAGCTTCAAGTATAGCAATAAAGCAACTCGCTTTATGAAAGTAATTTTTTTTTTTTTTTTCCAAATGCAATCATGCAACGGAAATTAAAACCACTTGAAAGGCTGGTCCTTTAGGATTCATCATACCAATAACCACCAGACAGTCCAAAACTAGTTAATATTACCAGAACAACTATGCCTGAGAATTCAAGTAGAAGAAATTCTTTAATTTTTGTTTTATTTACGGGAATAATTAGCTCGCCAAATTGGAAGCCAGAAAATTACAGGAACGTACAGTGGAATAGATGTTTGGCAAGGGTATCGTTGGGCATGTACTCCGCAACAAGCAGCCTCTCATCGCCATCGCAGCAATACCCAATTAGATTCGCAAGCCTTTTGTGCCTTAGCTTCCCAACCCCAAAAGCATCCTCCTAGAATTAAAATTAAATCAATAGCAAAAACACAACAGTAATGAAACAAAGCACTCCAAAATTGCAAACCCTAAGAAGAAAAAGAATGAGGAGCAAAACGGTACAACGGGAAAGGTAAGACAATAAAGG
Source organism: Platycarya strobilacea (assembly GCA_036898215.1). NCBI lineage: Eukaryota > Viridiplantae > Streptophyta > Magnoliopsida > Fagales > Juglandaceae > Platycarya > Platycarya strobilacea. Next base: position 14,567,393 of record CM072555.1, read on the forward strand.
AAAGGAGTAACTACGGCGAATTGCTTGGGGTCAGGCCAAGCGAGCTTGGTGAACTTCTTGACGGCGATCCAACGGCGATGGTTCTGGTTCTGGCTCTGGAGGCGGCCCTTGTAGACGACATTGGGGGCCTTCTCCCCGCTCTCGGAGACGATGTGGTCGGAGCTAAAGTTATTGGTGGCGGCTCTCAGGTCGGCCAGAGAGAACTCCGAGAATCCCGGCACGCCTCCGCAACCGGCGGAGATGGCTCCGGAAGCGCCAGAGTCGGTTCCGTTGGGTGGGGGAATAGCGGAAGGGAGGTTGTGGTAGTTGCCGTGGCTGTGGAGGTTAGTATGGTTACGGCGGTTGTACTTGTTCTCTTCGGTACGGGAACCTTTCGAGAAGGTGGATTCGCAACAGCCCATATCTCGGTCTGAGTTGACTCTGCCCCTCAATACCTCCACCTCGCTATTTGTCAAAAACCATAACACAGAGAGAGAGAGAGGGAGACATAGAGAGAGAGAGAGAGAGAGATTCTTTTGGGTCAGTATTAAAACTTAACACAAGCTACGCAGCCACCCTCTGGTGTGTATGAGTTCAGAGAAGAGATCTATGGAGAGAAGAAGAAAGAGGAGGTGCAGCTTTCAACTTCTTTTCATTTGCGTGTTTTCTCTTCCTTTAGCTGCACTGACAATACCTCGTCTCTCTCCCTCTCTGCTTGAACTGTCCTTTTTGCATCGTCGAGGGTACTTCGGTCTTCCAATCTCGTTTCCTCTTCCATTTCGCGGTTTTTTCGTCCTTGCATTACTTTTTATTATCTATATTCATGATTATTAATATGTTCTAATGTTAGTTCCCTTAATTTCTGCCATTGTTTTGCCTTTAATAATTTATTTATTTGGTTATTAATTATTATTCTTCACAAACAAACGAGTCATCATTTTCAAACGTAGAATATCACATGAGAACGCCAAAAAATATATATATATATATGTAGATATATTTATAGATGAGGTGAAACAAAGACATGTATGTATACAAATATGGATAACCCCAAATATTTTATATGAAGAAACCAAATTATTTGTTTTTCAAGATTCATGTGCTTTTCACACCGTAGTGGACTTTATATATGGTTTGTTCTTCTGTTTGATTTAAAGAAATAATAATAATAATAAATTATTAATTTATTTGGATAATAAAATCAGAAGAAATAATTTTAGATAAAATATTATTATTATTAAAAATTAATAAATCTCCAATTATATTATTAATTAATCATTTTAATATATGAATTATACAATTTGAACCTCTTTATTAAGGGCTTACGATTTCTCTATCCACACAACAAGTGTTATTATATTTTTATTTTATTTTATTTTATCTTTTTTTTTTTAAATTATATAAAATAAAAAATTTAAAATTTTTAAAATTTTTAAATACTTTTTTTAATATCAAAATAAAATTAATATTAAAATATTTTATTTATTTTTTAATTTTTATCTTATTTTATTTTAATCTCTGCCACATTTTGAGTAGGAAAAAAAAAAAAAGAACAAAATAGCAGACCGCGGGCTTGTCGGCGGCTTGTGTGATACGGTGCGTGCGCAGCACGAGTTGAACGAGAAAATGCTCATTTTCTATTCAGACAAACGAATTCGAGTTCCGACATTTGCTTGTAGTACCATTACCATTTCCTACATTTTCTCTTGAATATGGTATTCTGCATTTAATAAAACTGCGTAAGAGTATTCGCAATAACTTATCTTTACTTTAGACACATTTTAGTTCAAATTTTTATTTTTATAAATTTTATTAATTATTTTTTATTATATCAAATAATAAACTAAACAAATTAATAATTATTCTATTAAACTATTCATTTTTAACTTATTATTTATTTTAATTCTAATTATAATTTAAATATTAATTCATTATTATAAAATGCATATTAATTTTCTAACGTTTAAATTATTCTTAATAAATAAAAAATTATTAACGATCATATTTTTCCAACGGTCATTATTTTAAACGATCATATTTTTTTAACAATTATATTTTTCTAACGATTATATTGTTATAACATACTTTTAATATTTCTTAATTATTATTAGACTAAGCAATATATTTGATTAGTCTATTATAAATGCTCTAAGCTGCCAAATAAATAAATAAGCCTAATTTAAAAATATTGAATATTAAACAATCTTTAGATTTCAATTTAGTAATTAAATATTGTCGTTCATATCCCAAAAACATGCGTCACTCTTTTTTTTTTATTTTTTTATTAAAATGTTACTTTAATATTAAATTCAGTGCAAACTTCCATTTAATGAGATAATAAAATGATCAAATTTCTTAATCCGGCTAGAGCCCGTAGTATATGAAGTTTGAGAATAAAAAGAGCCTGCATACTCGTACACTTGTAGTAAACGTAAACGAAACACGAGCTTCCTCGTGACGCACAGCTGTCCAATGGCCCTTCTCTCTCTCCTCAGAATTAAAAAGTTTATTCATAACTTATTTTTTTATTATCTTCTCATTATTTTATAATTTCATATTAAATAATAAATTTATAAATTTAATATAATAAATAATAAATAATTTTTAATTATTTAATATTATATTAAAAGATGATAAAAAAAATTATAAAAATTAAAATAATAAAGAAAAAACCTTCAATGTCACCAATAAAAGCCGAAAGCCAATCCGACTTTTACCATATAAAGCCACACAAGGAACACGTATGTAGAGGGATGAAGCACACCGATGGATAGAGATTGAATTCGACCGCGCACCCCTCCATCCCCCTTCTCTCTACTCATTTTCTCTCTCCTCGATACTTTCAACCCATTCTCTCTCTGGTACGAACTTTTTTTCCATACGAATCCATCGATACCCAAATCCATATCCATTAGCATCCAGCAGTCTCAATACAAAAATCAATTCTTCTTTTTGCAAATGGCTTCAATTTTTTTTTTTAATTTTTGAGAACAATTTCACTTCATATTTTATATTTTATTTTATATACTTGATTTATAATTGTTAATTTTTTAATACAACTCAATTCACCATTCCTCTTGTGTTAGTCATCTGGGCAACAGTTGTCTGCGGTAGTATTTTGGTAGCTTATGGATACCATGCATTATAATAAGAGTGGAGACAGCCAATCGGAGAAGCATAACCATCTCAGATTCCTTGAAAATCACCACCGACGAAAGGAAAACCGCTAGATACCGATGCGCTTTGAAGCAAAACTTCCAATCGGCTTTCACACGTTTGGAGCATGCGCTACTCCATTCAACAAAAAACGTCTGACAATAGCACGATCGGCGAATGGATGAAACGGTTGTGAAAAAGCGGTAGCTAATTACCTTACACACCTAAAGGGGGGGTGAATAGGTGTTTAACAAAATCAATAGCAGTTTTAAAAAATTAATCAACATAAACAAGCAATCAATGGAAAAATCAACACAAGGATTTTGGTTACGAAGTGGAAACTCATTTGAAGAACCTCTTCAAAATCTAAAACCACTCCGGGTGTAAGACACCACCTCTAATCCACTATAGAAATTTTAGTTTGTTACAACAAATTTAGAAACACTCACAGACCCACTGTAGCAACTAAACTTGGCTTGCAACACCACGAGTGACCCACTCGATCTCTACACGCATGTAGTGCCGGAACTCCGACCTTTCTATAGCTTCTCACACGAACAACTTGATTTCTTCATCCAAGCTCCTTGAAGAACTCTTCCAGCTTGATGACCACGTCCACTCCAATGGACTCACTAAAAGTTTGAATGTGTGTTGTGAGGGAGTAATATAATCCAAGAGAGAATGATCTTTGAAACAATGGAGAAGTTTCTCTCAAGGGATGAAATGTGGCTCCTTGGTTTTTCCTCTGTGTTTTTCCCCTCTGTTGCAGCAGAAGACTTAAGGATATATTTATATCCCACCTCCTGAAACGGCGCTTAAACCCTAGAGAAATTCGTGAAACCTTAACTTCGCTCGAGCGAGGTGTCGAGCGAGTGTCGAGCGAAGTCTCTGCCTGGACTTCGCTCGAGCGCCATGTCGAGCGAGGATCGAGCGAGATCACTGTGTTGGGTATTTCTTGAGCCATTTTGATCTTCTTCAAGTGTACTCTGTCCACCATTAGTTACAACTCAATTATATTAGGTTTTTCACTAGAAAATTGCCAACTACTAAATTTTACATCAACAATCTCCCCCTTTGGCATTTCTGTGACAAAACCTCTAACCTATACATTTGACCTAATCCTATCACACACAAACAACAGGACTTTCACATGTAGGTATTAGTCTTGGCAAGTGAAGTATCTGCACACTTAACAAACATGTAAACGTACCAAAAGAAAACACTTGCAAGGAATTTACCAGATGAACTTAAAAGTAAAGAAAATTTTGCCATACAGTTTTAATACTAAACCTACAATAGCAATTAGTCCAACACAGAATACATCAAGAGTTTAATCACATAGCAAAACTAAAAACAACAAGCTACAAGTACTCCCCCTAAATCTAGCTACTCCTCCCCCGATCACTCCCCCTTTTTGTCAGAAATGGCAAGGGCTCTCAATCTTCATCAGTCTCGTCCTCATCAGCAAGAAGATGCTGAACTTGATTTCCAAGCTCAATCACTTGAGTGTCAAGTGTGTCAAACCGAGCATTGATGTGAGTATCCAATTGAGTAACCTGAGTCTCAAGACTGTTAAGTCGGTTATCAATGCGAGTATCCATGCTGGTCACAGACTGCTGAATGCTAATCAGAAAGTCCAATAGGGTCTGTCGGGATGGTTCTGTAGCTGGTGGCATCAAACCCGAGCTGGAAGGACCCGAGCTGGTCTCAGAAGCGTGAGGAATAGGTCTGGTCTGAGTAGAATGTGCAGGAGCGGGTTCAATATTAGGAAGATGCGCCTGACTTAGCTGCATTGTCTTCCGGCCAATCGGTGTCTTCAGGCTCACTCTAAGCTCCTGGGGCGGGAAGGCCACAGACTGAGACACTGCTATCCTCGTAATGAGACAGGCAAGAGGAAGACCAGTTCGAAAATTGGACGACATATGGGCCTCAATCATGACCCGACAGAGAAGACCGCCCAAATCTATAGGGACATCAGTGAGCAATGCATGTAGGAGAAGGGCACGATCCGGACCAATGTCACTATAATGACCAGTGGGGTATATGTTGGTCAGAACAATCCGACTCACAATTTGGTATGCATGGGGAAATGACTTGGTCGCTAGAGGAGGAATCCCAGTCCAAGTCATAGGAGTCCTAGTGAGAAAACGACCCAAATCAGGTCTACTAGGGGCTGGGGTATTGAGATAGGGGTAAATAGGATTGTTTACTCGAGGTACCCCCAACAAATTTGCCAAGAGATCGGGAGTTACCCGGAAAGTGATATTCCGGATATCAACTTGAAAAGTTCCCTCTGAAATGTCATGTATATTTGAGTAAAACTCCCTTACCAACTCCACCGAGGGGGCGGGATGACCAGTGGTTAAAGCAAGCCACTGGCGCGACTCAAAAATCTGAGGGACAATGGGATAGGTATCCCGAAACTCACCTAGAAGAACTTCACGTTCCACAAGAATGGAGCGATGGGAAAAGTTCTGCGTGTAGAGTTCCTCAGCTTGAGGACTGTGGAAATAAGTCCGAGATGCGGATGGGGCAGTGCGAGGACGAACACGCCGAGATGCCATGGCAGCTGTAGATGGACCAAGTACAGACAGTGAGACATATATGATATGATGTGGAGATGGATGTCCATTATGCCTAAAATGCCTAAAAATGCCTTATATGCCTAACATGCCTAAAAAGTGACCCATAATGTTCTAAACAAGGTGTGCAGACTATGAATGATACCTACAATTTGTCTAAAGAGCAATGCACCAAAGGAGAGACAAAATGGAAGACAAATTTTCATTGAGGCATTTCATCGAACAGGTAGTGTGCATGCTGTGCAATCATGGGTTTAACACCCAATCAATTATCCCATTCCTCCCTAAATACAACACTATGCTAATAGGTTCATCCATACCAAAGATGAACCACCAAGTTTCTAAAAACAAATCGGAAAGAAAGAAAAGAAGAAAAAAAAATTAACCCAAACACAACCCATGAATGTAATGCAACGGGAAAGAAAAGAAAAGGAAAAAAAAATGAAGAAGAAGTGGATAGAGATAGGCTTACCGGTGATTGAGTGTTTGAGAGGAAATGTTGGATTGAGTGATTGAGAGAAGATGAGTGAAGTTTGAGAAAGGAGGAAAGAGTTTCGGCAATCTGGGCTTATCGCGCGATGCAGAGCGCAATATAAGGGTTTTTCGCTCGAGCGAGATTTTATGGTCGAGCGAGATATCGAGCGAAATTCCAGCCCTTTTTTTTTTTTTTTTTTTTTATTTATTTAATACAATAATAGAGCCTCTTCATTTTCTTGCCTTTTTGGATACAAAGGTTCTCACACAGGTCATCTAGCCAGAGGTCAATTCTGATCACTCGTAAGGCTCCCCCTTACACTTTTGATTGCCTCCCCAAAGTCTCACATAATGTCAAATGTCAAGAGATTGAGCTAGGCGTGCAGTGTGTGTGGCAAAACGCATATTTAAGGTGACACACATCTTCCACCTTTGCAACATAAGCCTATGATACAATTTTCACAAGACACATGCTTGAAGGTGTGCTGTCTAGTAGTAAGGTCATGCATCACATTGAAGAAAAATGCGCATGAAACAGGGAAAGACAAAGAAGAGAATGAAGACAAGAAAAATAACAATTCAAAAGAGAAAAAAAAAAAATGATATGCATGCAATGTATGAAATGCATGTTACATCTCTTGTGTTAAGGCACAAATACCAATAGCCTTTCTAAGACACTCAAAACGAAGACCATCTAATGGTTTGGTAAAAAGATCGGCTAATTGATGTTCGGTGGGAATGTACTCAAGAGTAATTACATGTGTTTCCACAAGTTCCCGAATGAGATGATGCCTAATGTCAATATGCTTGGTCCTAGAATGTTGGACAGGATTTTTAGAGATGTTGATGGCACTGGTATTATCACAATAGATGCTCATCACACCTTGAGTAATACCATAGTCACGAATCATTTGTTTCATCCACATCAATTGAGTACAACAACTCCCAGCAGCAATGTATTCAGCCTCAGCTGTAGACAAAGAAATGGAGTTTTGTTTCTTACTCATCCAAGCAACAAGATTTGTTCCCATATAAAAACATCCACCTGAAGTGCTCTTTCTATCATCTGCATTTCCAGCCCAATCAGCATCAGAGTAGCCTGCAAGCTCAGTGTTAGACTCTCTGGAGTACCAAATTCCATAATTCACTGTAGCATTCACATAGCGAAGTATGCGTTTGACAGCCACAAGATGAGATTCTTTGGGGTTTGCTTGGAATCTAGCACAAACGCCAACACTGAAAGCAATGTCAGGTCTACTAGCAGTGAGATACAGTAGACTCCCAATCATGCTTCTGTACAGAGATTGCTCAACCCCCTTTCCTGACACATCAGCACTAAGTTTTACACTTGTGCTCATGGGAGTTCTAGCATGGCTACTCCCATCTAATCCAAATTTTTTTAGCAGGTCCTTTGCATATTTAGACTGGGATATGAACAATCCTTCATCTAGCTGTTTTACTTGGAGTCCCAAGAAAAACGTTAGCTCACCCACCATACTCATCTTGATGAGTGCACAAAAATGCACTCTAAATACTCTATTTAAATACTAAAAGAAATGAGAAAACAATGGATATAACTCATGTTAATAAAATTAATGGTCATTTATCTTGAGATAGATATAAGCATGATTTAATATATTGATGAGAATATAAAATGCCATATTTTCCTCTCTTAATGTTAAAAGTTTATTCTTATTTGATGCCTAAATATACTCATTATTCTTATATTTTGATTTAGGACACAAATGGAGACATTAGGAGCAAATGAAGATAATTGCGGAATTTCAGACAGTTTTGACATCTTTTCGTAAAATGGGCATAACTCTCTCATCCAATCTCCGATTGAGCTGATTCAAGATGATCTAGAACCGCAAGAGAAATATCTATAACTTTTATGTTTTGTGTTTGAAGAGATATCCACTCAATCTAAGACAAAATCGACCATCAAGTGGACGCACCTGTACTTGACGTTCCTGGATATTTTTCAGCCACTTGCATCAAATCCAAATACAAGATGAAGTGCACTCAAGTTTCTTCAAGACAAATTATTTGACCACAAGATATTAAGTCATACAAGACAACTAATAGATAGAGAAGCAAAATTGAAACACTCAACCTACAAGCAAAATCCAGCTCATGCATGGTGGGAAAACAAATGATCAAAATGACAACTCACAAATCACTTGGATTCAAGAATGGCACATGGCAAAACAAGTTGAAATTGTGATGATTTTGTCATGACAACTTGCATGAAGGATGCTTATAAATAGAAGGGAGGGGTGTGTGTTCTAAGACAATGCTTAGTGTGCTTGGATGCCTTGAAAGATACATTATTTTTGAGAGCTTGAGAAAAGAAAAGAAAAACCAAAGAAGAGAGAAGAAAATAATGGTTGGCTCTTCCATATTATCCCTTAGAGAATTTTTGTTGCATATTTTCAATATGTGTAACTAATTTTCTAGTAGAGCTAGGGATGAATTTGTATATATGATGGTATTTGTAATTGTTTTTGATTCATATATGTGTTCTTCAAATATTAAACTCTTTTGTTTAGTCATTCGAAATTTATTATAAATGTTTTCGTCACCAAATAATCTTAGAATTTATTTCATTTATAGATTCAGTCATGCTTTTTCTATTAAATGCAATAATTCTTTGATTATGTTTGGTTCAATTGGTTATCTATTTTAATTTAATTCTCTGCTGCAATATTGCTCTACGAGTATATTGTCGACGTTGAATTTCTTTAATATCGATAACAATTCCTGTTCTTATATTGTGACGAATGATTTTTCAAAAGATTACATTTGATTTAAAACTGGTTATTAATGTTTTATTTTCCGATTGAAAATTTGGACATAGAATTTTCAATTGAGTTATTAATGAATCGAAAATAATTAAAATACCAATTATATACAAAGGATTCCCGATGCTTTACTTTTCGCACTCATCTAAATCTTTTTGTTAATTTCGTTACTGTTCTTCAATTTCTCAATCCATCTCCCTGTGGAATCGACACCCCAAAGCTATACTGCAAACGACCGCGTTATTCTTTGGGCGTAATCAAATTTTGGCGCCGTTGCCGGGGAGACGGTAAAAGAATTTGTAGTTGTTTTTAGTAGTTTGTTAAAAAAAAAAAAAAAAGAGAGAGCGGTAGCTTCGTTCATTTTCTTTTTAGCTTTCTGCATCTTTATTTTATTTTAGTTTTATTTTCGTAATTATTTTTATTTTTATTTTTTTTCAGTATTACGCTTTTCTTTACTTTGCATGCGCAGGTACAGAGACGCTTTTGGACGGTTTGCTAGTAGACCCGTGCTAGAATCAGATTCAGAATCTAATTTTTCTAATCGCTTGTTTGATAATTCTTCCAATTCTGACGCGATGAGTGAACACGTGGACCAACCTGTTAGAACCCTCCAAGATTATCTTCATCCCGCACGAACAGCCACACCATCCTGTATTATGTTCTCACCTAATGTTCGTCATGTAGATTTTAAAACGGGAATGATACAATTACTTCCGACTTTCCATGGTCTAGAAAATGAAAACCCCTATGTTCATATTAGGGAATTTGAGGAAGTAGTTGCAACATTTCACGGTCAAAATACCACTGACGAAACGGTAAGGCTAAAGTTCTTTCCTTTTTCTTTGAAAGATAAAGCTAAGAGTTGGTTGTACTCACTAAGACCACGGTCTATTGGAACATGGAGTGAGATGACTCAAGTGTTTTTCAATAAATACTTTCCCCAACATAAGACTAATGCTTTAAAAAGACAAATCTCTACCTTTGCACAAAAGGATAGTGAGACTTTGTACCAGTCTTGGGAAAGATTTAAAGAATTACTGAGTATGTGTCCCCACCATGGATATGAGAATTGGCGCTTAGTGAGTTATTTCTATGAAGGCCTTACGCCCAGGGAACGTCAATTCGTGGAAATGATGTGCAATGGAGAATTTTTACAAAAAAATCCCGATGAGGCCATAGAGTACCTCAATGAGCTTGCTGAAAAAGCTCATACTTGGACTGGACCTAGTGCTACTGATAGCACAAACAGGTCACGACCTACAGGAAACTTGAGTGGTGGTATTTACCATCTAAGGGAGGAGGATGACCTTAAGGCTAAGGTTGAAATGCTCACCAGAGAATTAGAGTTATTGAAAACTAAAAACTCAAAACCAACACACACGGCTAATCATGCAGAATCTTTTGGGCCATGTGTTGTCTGTGGTGGGATAGATCATCATTCCCAAGAGTGTCCTACACATACTAACATGAATGGTATGTATGAGGAACAAAGTAATGCTCTAGGTATGTACAAAAAGCCCTTCACACCTTACTCTGAAACCTACAACCCAGGATGGCGTAATCATCCCAACTTCAGCTGGAAGTCTGAAAACCAGCAGCCTGCACAACTTTCTAGATCATATCCTGCACCATACCATGCACCTCAATCTTCTAGAAATTCTTTAGAAGATACTTTGCATACTTTTATTGAAATACAGGGTAAGACTAATCAAAAATTTGAATCTTTGATTATGCAGGTTGTTGAAGAAAATAAGGAAATCAAGAGCCAGGTGTCTAAAATAATGAGTTCATTGACTATGAATGAGAAAGGTAAGTTTCCTTCCCAAACTCAATCTGTACCTCATGGTCAACATATGGCACAAGGAGATCTGAAGGACGTAAACGCCATTGTGACACGAAGTGGTAAGTCTCTACGTGATCCAATAATAGAAAAAAAAAAGGATGTAGAGAAAGATCAAGATAGCAGCAGTCCTGAGCTTCCCAAAGAACTTGAGGTAACAAAACCTAAGGAACCTGCGGTAACAAAAAATCCTGGTAAGGTACCTTTTCCTCAAGCATTAAAGTCAAGCAAACAAACTCTAGATCATAACAATGATATTTTGGAAAATCTTAGACAGGTAAAAATTAATCTTCCTCTTTTGCATGTAATTAAACAAGTTCCTACTTACGCAAAAATTCTCAAAGATTTGTGTACAGTTAAGAGGAAGCATTATGTGAAGAAGACTGCATTCTTGACAGAGCAAGTTAGTGCTCTAATTGAACAGCGGATTCCCCCTAAGTACAAGGATCCTGGATGTCCAACCATCACATGCAACATTGGCAATCATGAGCTTGGACAGGCCTTGCTAGATTTAGGAGCTAGTGTAAATTTGATGCCATATTCTATTTATTTGCAATTAGGATTGGGAGAAATCAAACCAACTTCTGTGGTATTGCAATTGGCTGATCGTTCAGTCAGAGCACCACGAGGTGTGGTAGAGGATGTTTTAATTCAAGTTGACAAATTTTACTATCCTGTTGATTTCTTAATTCTAGACACTAGTTCTGCTGTAGAAACCACCTCTAAAATTCCATTAATTTTAGGTAGACCTTTTCTTGCTACTTCTAATGCTCTTATCAATTGCAGAAATGGATTGATGAAACTCTCTTTTGGCAATATGACTCTTGAGGTAAATATTTTTCATATTGCAAAACAGCCAGAAGAGGATGTCGAGTGTCATCAGACATACATGATTGACTCACTTATAAAAAGGGATGTTCTTACAACTCATGACTCAGATTCCCTTGAATACTTTATTGTTAATTCTGAATTTAATCCTATAAGTGATTCATCTGATGTATTTGACATTTGTGCTATTTTTGACAGAACTCATGATTATAGCACACAGGCATGGCAACCAAAGTTTGAGAAGTTGCCTGAAAAAAGAGAAAGACAGATTCCTTCAAGTAGGGAAGCCCCTAAAGTTGAATTAAAATCCCTACCTAAGGGTTTAAAGCATGTTTTCCTTGGTCCAGGTGATACTTTTCCTGTTATTATTTCATCTGAATTATCTGAGTCCCAAGGTGAGAAATTAATTCAGATTTTATGCAAATATAAATCAACCCTAGGATGGAGTATTGCTGATATAAAAGGCATTAGTCCCCTAATCTGTACTCATAAAATAAATTTAGAGGAAGGAACTAATCCTCGAAGAGACCCCCAGCGTAGACTTAATCCCACAATGAAAGAAGTTGTGAAAAATGAAGTATTGAAACTATTAGATGCAGGAATGATATATCCTATTGCTGATAGTAAATGGGTAAGTCCTACGCAGGTTGTTCCTAAAAAGTCAGGAGTAACTGTGATAAAAAATGACCTTGGAGAGTTAGTCCCTACAAAACTGGTGACTGGTTGGCGGATGTGCATTGATTACAGAAAATTAAATGCCGCCACACGAAAAGACCATTTTCCGCTTCCTTTTATTGATCAAATTCTTGAGCGGGTGGCTGGTCATCCTTTTTATTGCTTTCTGGATGGTTATTCTGGTTATTATCAAATTGAAATTGCATTAGAAGATCAGGATAAAACTACTTTTACTTGTCCTTTCGGTACTTATGCTTTCCGCAGAATGCCATTTGGATTGTGTAATGCTCCAGCTACTTTTCAACGTTGCATGATGAGTATTTTTAGTGATATGGTTGAAAAGTGCGTGGAAGTTTTTATGGATGACTTGACTGTTTTTGGATCTTCTTTTGATGCATGTTTAATGAGTTTAGAAAGAGTACTGACTCGTTGTGAAGAAAAAGAATTGGTTTTAAATTGGGAAAAATGTCACTTTATGGTACCTTCAGGTATTGTTTTAGGGCATATTATTTCTTCCAAAGGAATGGAGGTTGATCAATCAAAAGTTGAATTAATCTCTAAATTGCCTACACCTAGAACAATCAAGGATATAAGATCATTTCTTGGTCATGCGGGTTTTTATAGGAGATTCATACAGAATTTTTCTGCCATATCTAGACCACTATGTAACCTCCTAGCTAAGGATGCCCCATTTGAATGGACACAAGCCTGTGAAGAGGCTTTCAAAACATTAATTGGCAAGCTTACTTCAGCACCCATAATGCAACCACCTGATTGGAATTTACCTTTTGAAATTATGTGTGATGCTAGTGATTTTGCTGTAGGTGCTGTTCTTGGACAACGAAAAGAAGGGAAACCTTTTGTCATTTACTATGCTAGTCGAACTCTAAATAATGCACAAATGAATTACTCCACCACTGAAAAAGAGTTGTTAGCTGTAGTATTTGCTTTGGATAAATTCCGCGCTTATTTGATTGGTTCTCCTATCATTATCTTTACAGATCATGCAGCCCTTAAGTACCTTTTTACAAAGAAGGATGCTAAGGCACGATTAATACGATGGATTTTGCTTTTGCAGGAATTTGACATCACCATCAAAGACAAGAAAGGAGTGGAGAACGTAGTGGCAGACCATCTTTCTAGACTCACATTCGAGGACACTTCTGACCACATACCAATCAAAGATGATTTTCCCGATGAGCATTTACTTTCTATTACTTCTCTACCATGGTTTGCTCATATTGTGAACTATTTAGCTGCAGGTGAAATACCAAAGGATTTTAGCACCCAAGACAAAAGGAAATTCATGATTGAGGTACAAAAATTCTACTGGGATGACCCTTACCTTTTCAAATACTGCCCTGATCAAATTTTAAGGCGTTGCATCCCTGATGAAGAGATTGCAAGCGTTTTGGAATTTTGTCATTCCCAAGCTTGTGGTGGCCACTTTTCAATGAAGAAAACCGCTGCAAAAATCCTGCAATGTGGATTTTATTGGCCCACCTTATTTAAAGATACAAATATCTATTGTCGCTCATGCGAAAGATGTCAAAAGTTAGGAGCTATGACCCGTCGTAATATGATGCCCTTAAACCCAATTTTGGTAATTGAAATTTTTGACTGTTGGGGCATTGATTTTATGGGACCATTTCCTCCTTCTTTTGGATATTTATATATTATTGTGGCAGTAGATTATGTGTCAAAATGGGTAGAGGCAGCACCTTGCAGGACCAATGATAACAGGACGGTAATTAAGTTTCTCAAAGAAAATGTACTATCTCGATTTGGTACCCCACGTGCTATCATTAGTGACCGAGGTACGCATTTTTGTAACCGTTCTTTTGAAGCTTTAATGAAAAGATATGGGGTGATACATAAGCTTTCTACTGCATATCACCCTCAGACAAGTGGACAGGTTGAACTTGCGAATAGGGAAATTAAACAAATTTTAGAAAAAACGGTCAACCCAGATCGGAAAGATTGGTCTTTGAGACTAATCGATGCGCTTTGGGCTTACCGTACAGCTTTCAAAACTCCCTTAGGCATGTCACCTTATAGACTTGTTTTTGGAAAACCTTGTCATTTGCCCGTGGAGCTCGAGCATCGAGCATATTGGGCCATTAAACATTTCAATTTTGACTTGGAAAAAGCAGGAAAATTTAGAAAATTCCAATTGACGGAATTAGAAGAATTGAGAAATGATGCTTATGAAAACTCCAAGATCTATAAGGCTAAAATGAAAGTATTTCATGATAAAAATATTTTGAGAAGAACATTTAAGCCTAATGATCGAGTATTTTTATATGATTCAAGACTCCATAAGCATCCAGGAAAACTTCGATCTAGATGGACCGGCCCTTTTATAGTAAAAAATGTTTTCACAAATGGGGCGGTAGAAATAGAAAATCCAAAAGATGGATGTATCTTCAAAGTAAATGGTCAACGCCTCAAAATCTTAATTGATAGACAAATTCCAGAAGTGGAAGACATTCCACTTATGGACCCAGTATATCAATCTTGACCATCTCCAGGTATGTTTTTCTTTTATTTTATTTTTGTTCATTTTATTTTTGTTTATTGTTTACTTTATTTTGTTACAGGTTAATTTTATTTTGACAAATACCATCTTTGATGCCAAGCAAGTCACCCACATCCCACATCAGGTGTATTCTACCCTGTTTAGTTATTCAATTCTGATTCTTAAACATTGAGGACAATGTTTCATTTAAGTTGGGGGGTGGGAATATAAATCTGTTATTTAAACTCTGTGGCATATTTCAATCAATATATAAAAAATTGCCAAATTTTTTCACACAGGCATCTTTTCACACATGATACTCATGCTCATTCATAACCATCTTGGTGAATTCAACAAACCCATTTTAAATCATTTTGCTAAAACATCCACAGAGCCATTTATGCACTTCTCCAAACTTTGTGGTAATATGGTGATTTGACACATGTAACTAAAGAATTATTTTGCTCAAGTATTCATGTGAATTTTGTGAGAATTGAGAGCTTACAAATACAGAAATTGTGATAAGTATCCATTGATCTGTTGAATTTGACACTTCTTTTGAGAATATCATTACATGGTTTGTGGTAAGATGGTGGATATACTTGGGATATGACGAAAGTCAACCTAGGATTAACGTTTGAGCCTTTCAAGCTGAGCCTTTTCATCATAGATCCCTAGCAGCCAATTTTGAGCCAATATACACATATGGCCTTTTCTTTTCATATCTACATCATCCATACCTCTCCACATTGGACTATAGCTTATACACTATATTTTCCTACCATTTTACTTCCAAGTGTGTACTAGGTGTGAAATCATCATAAAAAAAAAAAAAAAAAAAAAAACATGACAAAAATGGCATGGTGCTAGATGTGTCCATCAAATTATTCATGAAAGAGTTCATCAAATTGCGAAGACACCAGTGGCAAAAGAAGATGGAAAAGTGTACTTAGTCAAAAATCTAAAAAATTGAAAAGTACATCAAAAGGAAAGTATAGTCTACTGAAAAATTTAACAGATTCCCTTTTGTGTATACTTGGAAGTTTTTGAAATCTCTTCACCTTTTCTTCTTATGAACCCCAACCCTAAACCACATTACAACCCTTTGTGTTGATTTTTCCGATCCTAAGTATGCTTGTGGAAAGAATGGTGGAAATCTCATTTGTTAGTATTCCTATCATAAGATCAATGCTTACTTGTTACTTATATATAATTGGCTAAATTTTCATGAGAGTAAATGTACACCTTTGTCAACTCCATAGAGAGAACCCATACATGAAACACTTCTATACCCGTGAGTTATGGAGTTGAACCTTTTTGCTTAAGATATTCTAATGTTGCATGTGTCGAAACCTCTGATCTGATAAAAATAGTTTGGAACACATACACACTCTGTGGATTGCTATATTTGAATTACTTGTGAAAGGGTTATTGAATTTCTAAGATTGTTTTGATATGTAAATTTGAAAAATGTGTCTTGATGGCCCCTATGTGTGATTTTCTTTGGTCTTTCTCATCATTTTGCATGAAATTTGCTAGGGACTAGCAATGAGTAAGTTGGGGGGTGTGATGAGTGCACAAAAATGCACTCTAAATACTCTATTTAAATACTAAAAGAAATGAGAAAACAATGGATATAACTCATGTTAATAAAATTAATGGTCATTTATCTTGAGATAGATATAAGCATGATTTAATATATTGATGAGAATATAAAATGCCATATTTTCCTCTCTTAATGTTAAAACTTTATTCTTATTTGATGCCTAAATATACTCATTATTCTTATATTTTGATTTAGGACACAAATGGAGACATTAGGAGCAAATGAAGATAATTGCGGAATTTCAGACAGTTTTGACATCTTTTCGTAAAATGGGCATAACTCTCTCATCCAATCTCCGATTGAGCTGATTCAAGATGATCTAGAACCGCAAGAGAAATATCTATAACTTTTATGTTTTGTGTTTGAAGAGATATCCACTCAATCTAAGACAAAATCGACCATCAAGTGGACGCACCTGTACTTGACGTTCCTGGATATTTTTCAGCCACTTGCATCAAATCCAAATACAAGATGAAGTGCACTCAAGTTTCTTCAAGACAAATTATTTGACCACAAGATATTAAGTCATACAAGACAACTAATAGATAGAGAAGCAAAATTGAAACACTCAACCTACAAGCAAAATCCAGCTCATGCATGGTGGGAAAATAAATGATCAAAATGACAACTCACAAATCACTTGGATTCAAGAATGGCACATGGCAAAACAAGTTGAAATTGTGATGATTTTGTCATGACAACTTGCATGAAGGATGCTTATAAATAGAAGGGAGGGGTGTGTGTTCTAAGACAATGCTTAGTGTGCTTGGATGCCTTGAAAGATACATTATTTTTGAGAGCTTGAGAAAAGAAAAGAAAAACCAAAGAAGAGAGAAGAAAATAATGGTTGGCTCTTCCATATTATCCCTTAGAGAATTTTTGTTGCATATTTTCAATATGTGTAACTAATTTTCTAGTAGAGCTAGGGATGAATTTGTATATATGATGGTATTTGTAATTGTTTTTGATTCATATATGTGTTCTTCAAATATTAAACTCTTTTGTTTAGTCATTCGAAATTTATTATAAATGTTTTCGTCACCAAATAATCTTAGAATTTATTTCATTTATAGATTCAGTCATGCTTTTTCTATTAAATGCAATAATTCTTTGATTATGTTTGGTTCAATTGGTTATCTATTTTAATTTAATTCTCTGCTGCAATATTGCTCTACGAGTATATTGTCGACGTTGAATTTCTTTAATATCGATAACAATTCCTGTTCTTATATTGTGACGAATGATTTTTCAAAAGATTACATTTGATTTAAAACTGGTTATTAATGTTTTATTTTCCGATTGAAAATTTGGACATAGAATTTTCAATTGAGTTATTAATGAATCGAAAATAATTAAAATACCAATTATATACAAAGGATTCCCGATGCTTTACTTTTCGCACTCATCTAAATCTTTTTGTTAATTTCGTTACTGTTCTTCAATTTCTCAATCCATCTCCCTGTGGAATCGACACCCCAAAGCTA
Organism: Platycarya strobilacea; assembly: GCA_036898215.1. Lineage (NCBI taxonomy): Eukaryota > Viridiplantae > Streptophyta > Magnoliopsida > Fagales > Juglandaceae > Platycarya > Platycarya strobilacea. Next base: position 14,585,339 of record CM072555.1, read on the forward strand.
TACTGCAAACGACCGCGTTATTCTTTGGGCGTAATCACATCTCAAATTCATTCTTCATTTCTTCTGCAAACTCGAGAGCTAGGTCATCAATGGATGATCCAAACACAATATCATCCACATAGATTTGAGCTACAGTTAACTCCTCACCCACTTTCCGGATAAACAGTGTCCTATCCACACTTCCTCGCAGAAACTTGTGCTCCAAAAGATACGAAGTTAGCCTCTCATACCAGGCTCTGGGGGCTTGTTTCAAACCATACAGGGCTTTCTTCAACCTGTAGACATGATTAGGATATTTTGGATCCTCAAAACCTTTTGGTTGCTCTACATACACTTCTTCTTGAAGGATCCCATTTAGGAAGGCACTCTTTACATCCATTTGATAGAGTTTGAAACACATATGGCAAGCAACACTTAATAGTATTCGGATTGACTCAAGCCTTGCCACCGGTGCAAATGTCTCATCAAAGTCTATTCCTTCCATTTGGGCATAACCTTGTGCCACCAATCTTGCCTTATTCCGTACAATCATTCCATTTTCATCAGATTTGTTCTTGAAAATCCATTTGGTACCTACAACATTGTGCTTTTCAGGCCTTGGGACTAAGTACCACACATCATTTCTCACAAATTGATTAATTTCTTCATGCATGGCATTTGTCCAATTCTCATCCTTTAAGGCTTCTTCCACCCTTTTTGGTTCAATCTGAGAGATGTAACATGAGTGAGCTAGTTGACTTATCACTTTCTTCCTCAACCTCATCCCTTCATTTACATTCCCGATTATATTATCTTGAGGATGGTTTAGCTTCACTCTCGAAGATGGCTCCTTGTGAGTATGAACTTTCTCAGTTGATGAGGTCTCTTGATTTTCATCAAGTTCACTAGAGTTCTCTTCAGTTCCACTTGGTGTATCAATTAGATTTTGATTCAACTTCTCTTTAGGAGAATCATCTATAACCACATTGATGGATTCCATGACAGTTTGGGTGCGTAGATTGTAACATCTGTAAGCACGACTGTTTCTGGAATAACCAAGGAATATTCCCTCATCACTCTTTGGGTCAAACTTACCCAGATTTTCCCTATCTCTCAAAATGTAACACTTACTCCCGAACACCCTGAAGTACTTCACATTTGGCTTCTTTCCTTTCCACAGCTCATATGGTGTCTGAGAAGTGTTGGGTCGAGGATAGACTCTATTCACAATGTGACATGCTGTGTTCACAGCTTCACCCCAAAAATGAGCAGAAACATTTTTGGTATGCATCATAACTCGAGCCATTTCTTGAATAACTCGATTTTTTCTTTCAACAACTCCATTTTGCTGTGGAGTAATGGGAGCAGAGAATTCTTGACGAATGCCTTCTTCATCACAAAATTTCTCTAAACTTGAGTTATCAAATTCTCGTCCATGGTCGCTCCTGATTCTGACAATAGGGTTCCCTTGTTCATTTTGAAGCTTCTTACATAAGTTCCTTATCACATTTGAAGCCTCACCCTTTTCCCTCAAAAATTCTACCCAAGAGTATCTGGTGAAATCATCTACCATCACCAGTATGTATTTCTTACCCCCCAGACTTTCAGTCCTAGAGGGTCCCATAAGATCAATGTGTAACAACTCTAAGGGTCTTTTGGTCAGGATATCTGTTGTGTTCTTGTGGGCTGCTCGAACTTGTTTTCCCACTTGACATGATCCACAAACAGATGTCTCCACTTTCCCAAGTTCGGGCAGTCCAATCACCATTTCTTTCTTAGCAATCTTTGACAAATTTTTGTGATTCACATGCCCAAGTCTTTGATGCCAGAGAGTAGTGGCCTCACTTTTAGTACTATTGCAGCTGTACTGTGAAGTGGGAGAGATGCCATAGCAATTGTCAGAGGTCCTGATTCCTTGCATCAAGCATTGTCCATTGTTATCAGAAACAATGCACATATCTTTTGAAAACCGAACTTCAGCACCATAATCACACATTTGGCTTATGCTAAGAAGATTTGCTTTTAATCCGTCAACATACAGAACTTCTCTCAATGCCGGTAGTCCAGTAATGTTGATTTCACCTTTCCCAATTATGTTCGCTTTACCTCCATCTCCAAATGTCACTGTCCCACATTTGTACTCTTCAATTGTCTCAAAAAGAGTTTTATCACCGGACATGTGTCGAGAACACCCACTGTCAAGATACCACAATGAATTGTTCTGGGTCTTCAAGGCAATGTGAGCTATGTGACATGTGGCTCTTTTCTCCTTCTTGATCCACACTCTTTTGATTTTTGGAGAGTTGACTCGCACAGTCTTCTGGGTACTTGTCAGATTGTCTACCTTGACATTTAGAAAGTCATTCTGTCTAGTGAGGGCCATGACTTGATCCCACAAATTGAAGTGACCTCTTCTTGAGTCTCTCTTTTCATTTCTCACAGGAAACTTATTAAGCACATAACAGTTTGGTCGGATGTGTCCATACTTGCCACAATTATGACATGTCCGATTTTCTCTGTAGGTTTGTTGTCCCCTGAAAGACAAGTCATCCTTAGGAGATTTTCTGGTGAGTCTTTTAAGTCTCAAGCAATTTGTTTTCACATGACCCAACTTCCCACAATGATGACACACGGGTCTCGTGTTGTGAGCTATTTGTTTCTCTTGAGATGAAACAAACTTTTGTGCATGTATAACTTTCTTTCCCTTTGCTAGTGAGTGATTTTTCACCATGCTGTTTTGAGGATTTTTCGAGCTCGTACCCACTTCAAACTTTCCTCCAACATATCCTATTCCACTCTTGTCTCCTGAGGGCTTTCCAAGAGTTAGAATTTTGTCCAGATTTTGTTTTCCAGTGGAAAAGGCTTGCAATCTTCCCTTTAGCTGGGTTAATTCATTTTCCTTAGTTTCCATAGCATCTTCCAAAACCTCACTTTTCTTTCGTAATTGGTCAGTCAAGATATAAGCTTCATTCAGTTTGCCTTGGAGCTCATCATTTTCTTGTTTGCACTGATTTATCTTTTCAGTCTGTGCTTTGTTGACTTTTCTCAGTTTCATGCACTCATTGTAAAGTTTTTCATAGATTTCTTGCAGTTGATCTTCACACTCGGACTCATCTTCCGGTATGTTACAATCATCAGAGGCTTGTTCACTGCACTGATCTATGTCTCCAACGGAGGATGTAAACGCCATGTAGTTGAGATTCCTTTTTGGAGTGGAGTTGCCAGATGAGTCACTCGATTCAGACTCACTTTCACTTAGAGAAGCAATCTTTGCCTTTTCTTTGCTCTTCTTATAATTTGCACACTCCAAGCGAATGTGACCAAATCCATGACATTCATGACACTGTACTCGTGTCTTGTCCTTGTTAGGCCTAATGTAATTGTTGGAGTCTCTTTCCTTATTCTCTGAGCTTGACCCCTCAATATATCTTCCAAACTTCTTCTTCTCTGGTCTTTGGCTCCTGTGCCTTTTTGCTACAAACATTTTTCTGAACTTCTTAGCATAAAATGCTATTTCTCTGTCACTCATTGCTAATTCATCGAATGACTCATCTGAGTCCTCTTGAATTGTATTAAGAGCAATGGACTTGCTCTTCCTATCCAATGGCAGAGTATGTTCATAAGTTTGCAGAGAACCCACCAGCTCTTCTATTTTCATGACATCCAAGTCTTTACTTTCCTCAATTGCAGTAACCTTGGGACGAAATCTCTCAGGAAGAGATCTGAGGACTTTTCTTACAACTCTATTTTCTGGGATTTTGTCTCCCAAGTTGAACCGAGAGTTCACAATGTCATTTAATCTTGCATAAAAGACATCAAATGTTTCATCCTCTTTCATTCTAATTTCCTCAAAGCTGGTGGTAAGCATTTGGAGTTTAGAATTTTTTACAGCCCTAGTTCCCTCGTGAGTGATCTCAAGAATGTCCCATGCCTCTTTACTTGTATTACACATGGAGATTCGTTTGAACTCCTCCTGAGACACGGCCATAAAAATTGCATTTAGGCCTTTACTATTCCAGTTAATTTCACTCAACTCATCCTTTGAGTAGTTGTCCACGTCTGTGGGAACTTCTACTCCATTAACAATGGTGACGGGCTCTTTCCATCCTCTTATCAAGGACACCCACACACGTTCATCTATAGACTTAAGAAACGCTCTCATTCGAACTTTCCAATAAGCATAGTTGCTACCATCAAAATATGGTGGTGATGAGAGGGATTGAGACCTATCCATTTTGACCACCAAAGCAGAATCACACTCAGGAAATTAATCCTAACGAAGTGTACCCGCTCTGATACCAATTGAAAAAGCGGTAGCTAATTACCTTACACACCTAAAGGGGGGGTGAATAGGTGTTTAACAAAATCAATAGCAGTTTTAAAAAATTAATCAACATAAACAAGCAATCAATGGAAAAATCAACACAAGGATTTTGGTTACGAAGTGGAAACTCATTTGAAGAACCTCTTCAAAATCTAAAACCACTCCGGGTGTAAGACACCACCTCTAATCCACTATAGAAATTTTAGTTTGTTACAACAAATTTAGAAACACTCACAGACCCACTGTAGCAACTAAACTTGGCTTGCAACACCACGAGTGACCCACTCGATCTCTACACGCATGTAGTGCCGGAACTCCGACCTTTCTATAGCTTCTCACACGAACAACTTGATTTCTTCATCCAAGCTCCTTGAAGAACTCTTCCAGCTTAATGACCACGTCCACTCCAATGGACTCACTAAAAGTTTGAATGTGTGTTGTGAGGGAGTAATATAATCCAAGAGAGAATGATCTTTGAAACAATGGAGAAGTTTCTCTCAAGGGATGAAATGTGGCTCCTTGGTTTTTCCTCTGTGTTTTTCCCCTCTGTTGCAGCAGAAGACTTAAGGATATATTTATATCCCACCTCCTGAAACGGCGCTTAAACCCTAGAGAAATTCGTGAAACCTTAACTTCGCTCGAGCGAGGTGTCGAGCGAGTGTCGAGCGAAGTCTCTGCCTGGACTTCGCTCGAGCGCCATGTCGAGCGAGGATCGAGCGAGATCACTGTGTTGGGTATTTCTTGAGCCATTTTGATCTTCTTCAAGTGTACTCTGTCCACCATTAGTTACAACTCAATTATATTAGGTTTTTCACTAGAAAATTGCCAACTACTAAATTTTACATCAACAGGTTGCAAAGCACATGTTGGCCTTATAACTACCAGCAACTCCAAACTTGCAAATAGGTACCAAAACAATCCAAAAAATTGAAAACTACGAGTAATCCAACACAAACCACGATGATTGAAAAGAAAAGAAGAAAAGAGGAAGAAAATCGAGAAGAGACAAGGCTGAAGCTTTGCCTTCCTTAAAACAATCTACGCTTTAAGAAAACCTAGGTTTTTATCTTTTTAGTTGGTTGGTAAAAGTTGCTCCTTTTTTGTTAGTTTGATGGCAAGTCTGGCTCTTTTTTCGTTAGTTTAGAAGAAAACATAATGGAGAAAGGAATAAAAAAAGTGAGGAAAAATAAGGGGCACGAAAAATGAAAAAATACAAAATTTCTCTTCGAATAAAGATTGTGCATTTACTTGGATTCAAGCTCAAAAATTGGGAGTAATACTAAAAAAAAAAAAAAAAGAAGGGAAATCAAGGATAATTGTGAGAGCATTTTCATTTGATTGTCCAAAATTATTATTCAAAAAGTATAAATTTATATATTTAGCAAAAAAAATTGATCATATTTAATAATTTTAGATAATCTAATGAGAATGCTCTAAGTGAAAGGAAGAGTTCAATAAAAGAGAATGTTTTTTTGATTCTCAAGACCTAAATTATTTTTAAGAATAAAATGAGATAAAAGCTAAAAAAAAAATATTATTAAAAAATATCTTTTTAATATTAATTTTATTTTTATATTTAAAAAAATATAATGTTGAATTCAAGATAAGATAAGATGTTTTGAAAAAACAAACAAAATCTTACATTCTCTTAGATTTTTTCTTAGAAAAGGATAAACCAGATGAGGGCACGGACCTGAAAAAAGACAATGTGAAGAAATATAAGGATTGAGAAAATGATCCATGAGATATATACATGACGAGATGTTATTGGTCTCCGACAAACACCATTTATAGGTGTCACTAGACTAAAGATATTCTAAAGCCTTATTTGTTTTTAAAAAATATTTTCTTATCTTATTTTATTTTATCATCACATCATTTTCAAATTTAAATATAAAATAATATAAAAAACTTAATTTTTTCAAATTTTAATACAAAAATTATATTAAAAAAATATCTTGTAATAATATATTATTTAATATATTATTTTAATTTCAACTCATTTCTTCTCATCTCAATTTCATCTTTAAAAATACCTCAGGCCTAAATGATAGAACAGCCTTTGACCACAAATATGATTCATTCTTGGCGACCACTGAATCGTTGGCCCTGCTCCCATTTTAATGTCACTAAACTTTAAGAAACACTCGAAAAAAACAAATATAAAAAATATGTATTTTAACTTACTCCTAAAAAGTCAAATTCCTTATTATTATAATTATTTTTTTCTGAACTCCTATCTCTCTCTCTTTAACTGTTTATGTTTTTTACCTTATGTTTTTCTCATCTAGTTTGAAGCAGTGGATAGTCAATCAAACCGACGATCCTCTTCAACACGAAAATGACAAGAAAGTGACAGGATCTCTTACCTGACCTCTATCCAAATCTGGTTAACGCGTCTTTAAATTTCTTAATGAAGCAATACTATTTATTTATTTATTTTTTATTCGATCATTTACATCGGACTGTAGAATATTTTAAATGATTTTTTAATTTAAATATTTAAAAATTACACAGAAGCTTTTCATTAAATTATTAATTAAGAAGAGTATTGTTAAAGACATAGAGTCCACGTACACAGGATCTGACTCAGGCCAGAATGTAACTCCCAATTGGTGCAATTTGAATGCAAAACCAGGCTTAGACCAAGGAAAATGGATTTTTCTAATTCAGATTAGGCAGACTTGCTGACATAACCAACCCTCATTTATTTATTTATTTATTTATTTTAATTAAAAGCAGCTCGTTCTCGCCTCTGATAATTTCGTTTAAATGAGGATCGAATTTTTTTAAAATTTATTTTTATTTTATTTTTTTCTTATATTTTATTTATTTATTTATTTATTTATTATCAAAAAATACTCTAATTATTATTAAACTTCTTTTGACAGCGTCACTCTTTCTTTTAAGAGTCATGCTGACTGGCTGAGATTACAAACTTTAAAAAGGTCTAGGTTTGGCATCAAACTTTGAAGTCCCATTTGGCGTGTGTGCGCGTGTTTTGATTTCTCCAGTAACTTAAGATAAGTACGTTTAAAATGGTAAAGGTCAAGATCCAGCAAACATCTTTCATCTACAGTAAAAATAATTATACAATATCCAATACTATATCAAATCATATTAATTTATGATTTTTTTTTTTATAATTCTTTTATAATTAAAGTATTTTCCTACGTGATATCATCCCCCATATTCACACCAAAGCCTCGAAGTCAGTGTTAAAACATTATGAAACCACACATTACTTTTCCAATCAGTAACTAATTATATCATGCCATTTCATTGGATGTATGACTTACTTCTTTCTTTCTCAGCAGCTTTGGCAACTCTATCCCCCAGGGCTGAAGATACAAAGATATTGAATGGAAGTCAAACATTCGCAAAGGAATGAAAAGGCAACAGAATCAAGCCTCATTGACTTAGGAATGGAAATGATCAGCACAAGAAAGTTCCCCACCAAAACAATTGATAACACTGAGCAAAATCAGGGTCCTTTATCCATAACGTAACACAAATTTCCTCTATAGGAAGTTAAAATATCTAATGATATATTAAGCTGGAATATAGCAGCATGATATACCATGGATATGCATAAGAAAGAATGATCATCTATCACCTTATCTGTAAAAATATACGGATCGAGACAACACTCTCAGACATTGCCGTCTTCTTGAATGCGTTGGCAAAGCTCCTCATAAGCTTCCACAGAGTTGGCTGTAAACCTCTCCATGGACCCAAAAATCGTTTTCAGACCCAAAAACAGACTGCTGGAATTCACAATCTCACGCCTAGGCAGTACATGACCCATCTTTTTTTCTCGAGCCAGCACCATCTTTTGTATCCTTTGCTCCTCCCTGTCCAAGATTTTAAGTTTTCTCTCCACACCCTTGTCTGCAGCCGACCTTCGCTGCATGTCTGCAATATGCGGTTCCAAAAGTTGATTTAAGGTCATGAAAAATCCCTGCATAGCTTCAATCACTTCCTTCTCTGAGACTCTATCCATGGCTTGTGACCACCGGTTACAGATCACAAACACAGGAGGTGCACCGATCTTAGCAGGGGAGAAGGGCACTGTACCATTAATTGTTTCTTCAGGTTCATAATGCACACATCTCAAAAGCCAACCATTTAAGGCCTTGGCATGGGCCTTTTGGATGTCAATCCAATTAAAGAAGCAAAGGTTCCAGTTTTGAAGCTCAAATTTGAGTTCCATGGCAGCTTCAAGATCAGCATAATTAAAGTTCCCATTGGATTTAATGCAATCTAGAATTTTGCCGCCTCCAACTGCTTCACACTGACACCTATGACAATCTAACATGGCTTTCCACATGCCAACTAACCTGAAATAACAGTTAGATGGCAATTAGACACCATGGATAAAATTATTACACAAAACTGTCATTAGATAAAAAAAACTTAACCAAATGGTATAGTCAAGCCATATTGTGCTGATAATCACCACTATCACTGAATCACATGCAGGGCAGAGTTACTTAAAAAACATTCTCATGGGAAATTGGAAAAATCACGTACACAAGAATTAATTTATTGATCTGCTGCAACAACTCTTCATCCCTCATCCTGTTTATTGTAATTGCTGTCCTATCAATAACCTGAATTGAAATTCTCATATTGGTAGATAAACTCCTGATCAAATTTTGAACCGAGTCAACTTTAGAAGCCTCAGCACCCTTTTTATTCAAAAGTTTCAGCTCCCTGCACTTCTTATCATGAATCGCACGAAATTTTTCCTGAGCCTGCAAAATAACAAATTCCATCTTCACTTACAATTAGTAACTTAACCACTCATACACAAAGGAGGCACGATGGCAGGCACAAAATCACCGGAGAAACAAATGGGAAACATATTCGAGCATGTCGTATTTCTGTAGGTAATTACCAACCGAATTTAAAAAAAAAAAAAAATCCTTGAATAGTTCACAAGATCTGGAAGGTCAATGAACATAACCAAGTCACTAAAACGCTTAATCCTCAGTTATCATAGTCATGACTTGTCTTTGAATCAATAGGATTGCCTTACAATTTTGTTCTATTCTTCATTTTTACCAAGAAAGAGAATTAATCTTAATGCCCCATGAAAATGTTGTTTACAACAATGCAGGACAATTAATATAATTGGGGTTGGTGATAGGGCATTCCACCACAATTGGTTCTTTCTAACATTTGCAGGTAATGGCCTCTTAGTGTACCAAGTCATGATCACAGATTTCTGAGAATTTTTAAATGCAGGACTATTATCCTGTTTGCATACTTAAAAATAAATAAACCATCCTGTTTGCACATCACTGAATGCAGCACACAAACTGTGACAAACTATTACTTATAAGAAGCGAATAACCATAGTACTTAGAAACCTCTAAGATAATGAGCACCTTCATGTATTTCACGACCAATAATAATCATCTCTAGTACTGCAAAACCATCTGTACCCCTTGCCATGATTTGGCCTTCATTCAATAACATAAGCAAGATTGTTAATCACAAAGAAATGAGTTGGGGTAGGAATTTTTAACATGAGATCAAAATGACTGATAATAATACTCAGAGCGAATCTCCCTCCCACTCAAGATACATATATATAATCATCTGAAAGGCAAACAAGCCATATAGGAAGCATCTCTCCGAACATGAAACACACAACGTAGAACATCTTTTGGTTGACTTTCTATATGCCTATTTAAATATATAAATATACACACATACACAAATCTGCGGCCGTATACAGCCAAACTAGTTTGAAAAGATCTATTGAGAAAAAAAGGTTGTGCGTAGCCAAGTAATTGGCAACCACGATTATCGGCACGAATGAGATAGTACCAAAGTAGCTTTTCTCACTTTTCATTTCATATATAATTCAGATCGAATTTGAAGTTGACTATTTCTTTTAGGCTTTTTGGGCCATCAATTGCGTACCTTGACTTCAGAATAGAGCTTCTCCTCCCACATGCACAGCTTCTCCAAAACAGAGGAAATATTCTCAGAACTCAAGCTCATATCTCGATGATCAGAACTTATATTCTTCTTAATCAACGGTGAGAATTTTTCCACGCTTCTTCGTGGCAAAGACGGAGTTATCGCGTGCAAAACCTTGCATGAAGCTACTTCACAAAGAGCCACCAAATTCATATCTTATGAGAAATGTACTTATAAAAAAAAAAAAAATCAGTAAATTTAAGAAATGAACAGAAATACCTTGATTAACGGCAACCTTATGATGATAATGGAATATTCCGACCTCTAGCAACTTCAAAACTTCATTGCCTGAATCTGAAGCTTTATCAAACAGAACCTGAATTTCTGTCATTGCTTCGGAGACACCGCTTGTGGCGGTTGGAGTCTCGGGAACATCTTTCTCCGGAGCAACTTTGTTCTCGGCCAAGAAATTCCGTACATCGTCGTTGGATTTTACGTGTTCCTCGGTTTTCGTCTTCACCGGCTCGGGCTCGGGCTCGGGCTCGAGATCAGGGACTTCCTCTTTGTGATTGAACAGCGGTTCGTATCGGTCATAAGTGTCGAAGAAATTCAAGAAATCCCAAGCCGAGTTGCTCGCAGGCGGAGGCGAAGGTGCTAAGCTTTGGTGATTACTCAGGAAATCGCGGTGTATTCGGCTAAAGTAGTCTAATTCTTTCTCTGCGTCGTCCGCTTCGGAATCAGAACGGAATTCGAGGTGAGAATTTGCTTTCGAATCTGATTTCGAGCTGGAGAGGGAAATACAATGAGGTGGAGAAGCTTTGGAAGGTTGAGGAACCGGATCAGAATCGGAATGCTCAGTGATCTGCGTAAAGAAACGGTGGAGAGTGGGACCGAGCGAGTTAAGGGATTGCAAGTACGCAACGTGGGCATCGGCTAGGGAGTAGCTCAGGCGTAATGCTTCCTCAAGGAAATTGCAGCGGTCGCGGCATAAAGCCACCGCCGGTAGGTTGTCGAGCTTGGAGGCGCCGCAGCCCATGAGTGGCAAGTGCAGTTGAGGGGAGTGAGGGAGAAAAGTATTGGAAACCCCAGGGGTTTATGAGGTAGGAGGAGGGGAGAGATTCCAGGATTCGTGTCTTGCATATATAACGGTCTGAATATGAAGACCAGAAGAGAACAGGGAAAGCTGAGAATACATACCATATTGTACGATACATGTGGGATGGATATGATTTGCACATTTATTTCAGGCTGCTTGATTGAGAGATTCCAGAGTGGAGTGACAACTCAGGATTTGTTTCTACTACTTTTTTAAGTTTGAACTGTGTTTGTGAGGTAATGAGTGGCGGGATTGGCTTATTTTTGCATTAACGTCTCTATGGTTATCTTTTTTTTTTTTTTTTTCCTCTCTTTTTAGCACTCCTTTCATTTATTGGATTATTCCCATATATTCTAGATAATACACATATGAAAGATTAATTTTTAAACAAGTTTTGTCCAGTTTTGTAAATATTAAAATAGATTTTGACGAGTTCTGTTCTTTTTATATTTACTTTTATTTTTATAATTATCTTCATATGTTTTTCTTTTTTTATATGTTGTAATTATACCTTGTCTTTTCTTTCCTATGATTTGTTTTGAAGGATTTTATTTGAAAATCCATAGATAAAGCACATCATCCATACGAATAGGGCCGTTCAGTTGACCCGTTTTGGAGTCGATAAGAGCTATTCCGACCCAACCCGATTTCATCTCATACCGATTAGTCGATACCCGATAAGCCTATAATACTAAAAGAACCAAAAAAAAAAAAAAAAAAAAAGACATTGGAGATGATGAAGCTTGAGGGTTACTGTTAAAAATGAATTTGAATTCGAAATATTTTGCATGAAGTGAAGACTGAAGAGGCTTCAATTAACAACTATCTAGATTAACTTTAAAAGTTTCGAAAAATACGTCGTATAGTCTTTACATGCACTGTGGTTATAATAATTATTTTTGAATAACGAGATAATTATGTGCCTCTAATAATTATAGTCTTTATAATTAAAAAGCCCCGAACCCAATAGGACACACATCGTACCGCCACCATACCGGTATGGGTTTTGTTTTTGTTTTTTTTTTGGGGGGGAAGATACAATACACCATACCGGGCTATGCTACGTTGCCGAGAGAAGAAAATGAACTAGAAAGCAAAAATGGCATTATTCATGATTCAAAAATGTGATTGAGGCATAATTGCAACGCTCCACATATCTGGATATTGAGAACTTGACAAGCCAACGGTAAAACTTGGTTGCCAAAAGCAAGGATGATGGGCTAAAGTTTTAAGCTTTATTATTGTCGATTGATAGCGCCATTATATCCATTGATTTTAGTACATGCCAAAAACGAGTTCTAAAGTCAAATAGCATCTCAATTATGTTCATCTCTTTAACCAAATAGGTCATTATGTTTAGGCAGGGGTAAAAAAAAAAAAAAAAACAACTGCGGGGAGAAGAAGCACAATTCTACAAAGGTTGTGCTTTGTCAATGCAAGAAAGATTGAGCAAAGATCCACGTACGTACGTCCCATGAAGGGGATTTGAATCCCATGTTACCTCAAAAGTAGTGTTTTGGGTGGAAATGGAATTACAACTCGACATATTTTTGTCTCTACTACTACTTGCTCTTTAGTTTTGTGGCTGTTTTTTTTTTTTGGAGGTTTGGGCAGGCTGAGAGGGCAGAAACAAACAGACGGTATGGGGCATGGTCCTCCCAGTTTTTACCACATAATATAAAGAAATTATATAAAATAAATTCAAAAATTGATGTGCATTTAAGAAATTCGTGATATCTATTTTATAATAAAAATAATTTTATAATTTAACATAGTATATGAATAATTAGTTTGTAAATTTAATTTTAGGTAATTATTTTATAGTTAAAATATATTTCAAATTCTTTATTTTGGGAGGTAAAAAAGATGGCCTTATAACGAGCATTATTCAATAATTTTAGCCTTTATTTTTCTCCTACGGATTAGAGAGATAAAGACAGGGGAGTGAACGGTCCCCTACCTGTGGTGTAGTGGTGACGCGCTCGCTTTGCTTTATGAAACGGCCTGAACTAGGCCAAAGCAATGCCCCTGTAGGCTGTAGAATAGAAATGGAAATCTAATAGAGTTGATTGGATTGAAGAAAGATATATTGTAAAAGGTGGAACCAATGAGAGAAGCCCAAAATTGTCCTTGCAAACCCTTTAATTACTTTCGTTTGTTATATTGCCAGTAGTCTCCAAATATATATTATATATGGTCTCTGTTGCATCAGGGAAACGCCTTTTGCTGGCATTGATTGACTGGGTAAAAGTTGTTAAAGTTTTGTCCCAACTCAAGAGTTGGAGAACATTTTTTGAAGTTTTTGAATTTCGACAGGACAATCATGAAAAATCAATGATTATGTTGTTTCATACAACTCGAATTTTACCTCAAATTAATATCATGATTTAGGCAACCCAACAACCACATTCAAACCTAATGTTCAATCATGTGGCAAACCCCTGATTGACTTGGCTTGGCTTGGCTTTTGCTTCAATTGCTTAGAGATTTAGGTAGTTTTGAATTATAATGAGATAAGATGAGAAGATATAGTTTTAAATAAAAGTTGAATAAAATATTATTTTTTTAATATTATTATTATTATAAAATTTAAAAAATTTAAAAAAATTGAATTATTTATTATATTTTTTATAATAATTTAAAAAATATATATATATATATAATGATGAAATGTTTATTGCCGAAAGAACACGAGATGGGTACAAAAAGAACGTTTGGGAGCACATGCTGAGATGCATGTATCAAGAACCCTGCAGTCATGAGTGTCACGAGCATTGAAACTATATAGGTTGATAAATATCGTGTAAGAAGACATGTCGGCAGAAGTGCCAAAAAGGTGGACTCTCTACGACTTATTATACATTATATATGGTCGTCGGGGAGGGACACTATTTGGCAATTTGCGATGCTTTTGAGGATTATACGCCGTGTGCATGGTCCAACTTGTTAATTTCAACCTTCTGATTATGATGCTTATCAACCCCCCCAAATCACAATAATCTCAATATATATAGATAACAATGTAGATAAAAATAAGAATATTCAAATAATCATTTATGTCAATTCCAAGCCCCATATATTACTTATAGCTATATTCTAACCAGACTAATTAATATTGTAATTAGTTTTTTTTTTTTTTAATTATTATTATAATAATAAATAACAACAAAAAAAGAAAACTTCTCCCATAAAGCAATAATATTGGGTCACATTCAAGACCTTCTCATAAGAAACTTGGTATATAACAAAGTCCAAAATAAATAATCGATCAAATTGATAAGAAAATATATTGGTCCAAAACTAGCTAGCTTAACCTTAATGAGCATGGCCGACAATAGGCCTTCAGCTCAGCCCAAAATTGACTGGAAAGCCCCGTTAGATGCTTTTCATTCTAGAATTCAAAACAGGCCTGATGACTAAGCTCAGTATACGGCCCAGGAGGAGAATTGACAGCAATAATAATAAGGTTCAATTATTTTCAAATGATTGTTTACTGTTCAGAAAAGAAAGAAAAAGGTTCAATCATTTCGTAAATAGTACATGCAGGAACATGGTAGGGGCATGGGGCATGGACCACCAGTGCCTCTCTATTCTTTTGTTTTTCAAGAGAGGATGCTACGGCTGTGAGCTAAAATTGGCTGTTAATGCCGGTACGTACAGAATCCACTTTTTGAGCAGCGACTACTCCTAAATTTATAAAAAGGTGGCAACGGCCAAATAATAGGCAGAAGCTTTCTTAAATTCCTAATTTATAAGGCTGGCATTACCTGGAGCAACAAGCTGCTAGCCAAGTGTTGATCATGACCAAGGATTCATCATTCTTTTATAATTATTACGTTTATTTGTAGCCCCGTTGGGTTCAGTATGTACGGCACAACCAACTGTTTTACCTAATTAATATATATATATATATATGTACAGAATCCGACGACGGACGAACCATGTGTTCTGTATTCCTTGGAAAGGTGATGTGTTAATTAGCAACGTGGGCATGAATGAGATTATTATATTTATGTATTTTCTGTATCTTTAATTAGCTTTTCATGACTACCATTAACTTGGTGATGTACAGCTATTTGTAAGTGTTGTTCATGTACATTATATGCTGCTCCCACTACATTTTCTCCCTACTGATCCGGAAAGTGCAAAGTAAACCCTTCACGACGTCCATCTGCGATCGACGCCATCTCCTTGGAGTTGGGGCATATATTAATGGCTTATGGAGTACTTATGGTTGCCAAAATAAAAGAGATTTTCCTTCTTTTTTTTTTTTCTTTTATAACTTGGTTTTAATAATAGGGCCATGCTATATATATATATATATTATATATTATAATCTGCATATGAAAATGACTGAAAAATTAAACACCATATATATTCCATAATTTGAGTCCAAGCCTGTTGGCTTGATGGCTTTTGAAATTTACATACTAGAACATCACAGTTTAAACTTTAAACATTAACTCTACAAAGAATATAGGTTTTTTCAGCATTTTTTATTGTGTAACAAAAGATTTGAATGCTAATGGGTCTTATTTGCTTCGGTTTATAATTTGATGGAAAATAATGGATGCAAAATATAAAGACTGCATTATTTTAGTGTGTGTAGCTTTGTAGCGGCGAATTATAATATTATTACGTCGAAAATATTGTCGCAATTAGTTTTCACATGTTGCAATGCTTACTTGCTTCGTTAATTGGATGTGAAGCGATGCAATAGATAGTGTATTACTTTCTTCCAGGCTCTCACGCAATCCTTAGTTAAACATTTTTGAAAATCCCCAATGATATTGGTTCCAGTTTCCACCATCGTCCCTTTTCTTTCTATATGATTTTCCCTTCCCTTCCCGAATCCAACAATCCACCGTTCCAACATATTTGTGAGCAACTTATATCCCGAATTCTAGGATTTATTGTTGGTTTTGATCTTGCGATTTTCGTATGAGGTTGTTAGCCTCTTGATCTGTCTGTATGTGGATAATTTTAGGGTTCAGATGATCAATTACAAGTCTTGATTGAAGGATCCTTCGCAATGTAGGTCAAGATCCTTCGTGATTCCTCCTGCTGCCAAGTCGTTGTCTCCTTACCTCCACGATGGGTCTCTCTTTCTCTCACTCACACACACACTCTCTCCAGATCTATAAATGATCTTACTCAGACCCGCTTTCTGCTTGGTGTCCGTCTTAGAAGCTCTGTCCCTCTCTCTTTTCCCTCTACCTATCCGTTTCTCTCATCCTCTAATTATAGCTTCGATTTTACTAGATTTTGGGGTAAGTCTTATACCCTAGCTTTAATCCCTTGCTTAGGTTTGTTGATCTTGTCTGGCTAGGTTAACTAGTTATTAGGATTGCTCAAATATCATTTGTTGCCTCTATTTTGATTTGTAATTTGCCTTGTTTTGTAATGCTTTTTGCATGTTGTTCTTCTCACCTTGTTAAACTTTATAGGTAAAACTTGATTTTGTGGCCGTATAACGCTTTAACTAATACTAAAACAATATAATATTGTTTCTTAATGTTTCTTGTTTCTTAATGTTGTACTAACATGGCAATAGGTTGATTTTGATTGTGTTCTGATTATAAATGGTTGGCAGTAACATAGTGTATAACTTGACTTTGTAATGGTCGGACCTCAAATTTTGAATCATTCAAAAGAGACTTGGATACAAAGTCTTTGAACTAAATGTTTTAAATTAATAGCCTTAAGCAATTTTAGTACTATATATAGAGTAGTTTGTATATATATATATATAGCAATAACAGCCCACACCTACATTTGGGAGTCGCTAAGATCTTTTATGGTTAAAGTATATATATTTTATTCACTAATATAAGTTAGGAAACCATCTTGTATCTGCTGTATTAGCTTATTGATGTGCAAAATTGATGGCTGTGTAGGTTTTTTTGTTGGAGTGGGCAAATGACTTAGAGGTGTTTATATTGAAGGGTTATGGTAATTCATTGAACTATAAAATGACAGTGCTATTACTTGAAGATGTTTTGCCACTTGTCCTACCAGATTGTGATTCTTTTATACTAGAAGCTTCCTTTTCATTCTGATGTGCTTTGCTGTGATTTACTGAAGTATGACGTTGCATTGCTATGTATACTACTGTCATTGCATTCCTCATTTGTTTCTTTAACACAAGTAGATCATAGAGCTTTTGTGAGAGGTTGTGTATTCTTAGTTTTTCAAGAAAGTAATTTTTCTGGTGTGGATAAAAATGTAACTTGAAAGTAGGATTACATTTTTATATATTTGAAATGTTTCTTGAGTTTCTTACACTCTTTTTGATTCCCTTGCTCGAGTTTAAATGTGGCTATTTGCATGTTGCTGCAAAGTAGTGGCTTTTTTTTTGCATACTGCCTAAAAACTATGATAGCAAAGTGTGCAAGCTTGAGAAGATTGATTTTAGTTTCAAAGTTGGTGATGAAATTGTGATATTTATAACATTATCAAAGCATCATTTACTTGAAATTTGATTTTTTGTTATTGTCATGTATTTTTGTTTAACCTTTGCACGGTTACATGTTAATTGTTAACTTGATCTTGAGGCATCTCAAATCATGTTCATATTTAAGTTTTACTTGAAAATTGTAGATTGACATGCCGTGACTGATTCCAGCTTAGCCTCAAAGTTTATACACATTGTTATGCACTGATCAAGGTATGTCATATTAGTTTTTGACCATCTACAAAGTGGTATTTATAACCTCAAAAAATGTAGCAATTTTCTCCACTTTGAGCTTATAGTTCTAAGAAACCTTTGATTATTGGTATGATTATTCATCTGACATTTTTTGAGATTTTTTGGTACTAGTAATATAGTGGATGGGTTTTGGTAATGGTTTTAGGAGGAAACATACTAATATTTTGTGGAAACACTCGAGTAACAAGTATGGTTGGACTTGGATTTATATGGTATTATATTGTATTTGTTTTTGGACTTGGATATCTGAAGCTGTGACTATTAATTAGGTAATTTAATTGCTCTCAAAAACTCTAGTTTTATAAGCCATAACTGTGCATTTAGAAACAGTTTTACAGTCCGCATATGAATTATCCCATCAATTAAATGGTAGGTTATATATTGATTATGCAAACTATGTAGGCTTTATCACCCAGTTAACAATGTTGGTAAATTTTGTTGGCTAGTGCATTAATATTAATGGTGCAGTCACTTTTTATCAATTAGTAACATGTGTATGGTCCGGTCGAAGGTTAGGGGGCAAAAAGAGCTTTGCATTATATTTTGTGGCTATTGTTGGGTCAATTAAACATGGGTTGGGTATCCTAGAACAAATATTGAATCTCTAGTTGAGTTAATGCCATTAAAATTCATTGAATACAGTTTCTATAGCATGTCGGCTCTATAAGATTTATAATTATAATGCGTGCATAATGACTTCGTATACTTTTGGCACCACAAAATCTGCAAATTGTGTGCATGGTTAACGTATCTCTATTTCCAAAATGCATGTGAACACAATATGCTGAGGCTGAAACAAGATGGCCTAAGATGTAACTACAAATTAGTTTGAGCAAAAGAGAGATGCTGATCAAAGTAGAGATAGATTAGCTTGAAGATATGAGACTCACACCGTCTTCCCCAACTATTGAAGTTAAAGTTTACCCTCCACTAAATTTAGTAACATTTTAGTTTGATTATAAGTTTTTGTTGCATGTGATGGGCTGTAATTTAGTTATTTATGTAGTGACATTTGACTGGATGATTTCTGGGTATATATATGAAATATTTAGACATGTTATTATCACATGTGATTTTAGTAGCATGTTTCAATTAGCTTACTGGGTGGCCTAGCCATCACATGAAGGATGCTTATATATTTATATAATAATGTGGAGTTTGACTTGGCTGAATGATAAATTGGAAAAAAATGCATACATATTACTGATATGATCTTGGTAGGTCTTGGGGCTGCTCATTATGTGTCATGTATCAGCACTAATGCCAGCATAGGATTTGCCTGATCTAATCTTTATTAGGGGCTTTATTTTACAAAGTAGAATGCTTGCAGGGTCTATTTTTAAAGGTACCATATTTACAAAATAGTGGAAATGCAGTGTACAGGATATTAATGGTGATCATGTGGCTGCCGAGTGGGGTTAATCAAAGAATTTCAGCATAAATTTAATAGCTATTTGTATGGTACTTTGGGTTTATTTGGAGCTTTAGGTTAATTTGCACCATCTACATAATATATATTTGTGTATTTAAGGGGCAATTTGAGTAGTAAAAATTTGAAAGTAATACATTTTCTCAACATTAAAGGCCAGGGGTTGATAACTAATACAATGGAGGTACTGGTCCAAAAATATGCAAATTCCAGAAAGAAAAAAAAATGCCGTTTCCATTTGCATTGACATACTTTTGGATGGACAAGATATTAAAAAAAAAAAAAAAAGAAACAAAGATTTGCATCGTTCTCTTCATATTTTGACACGAGTTATAATGGCAAGAAGAATTGGATGCCAAAAGTGATTTGTATTAAATTATGGGTTATTTGCGACCACTAAAAAATTACAGCAAATACTTAGTTGAGTTGAGTTCAAGTGGATGTTGATGTACATTAGCATCGCTTACCATTTGGGAAAAAGAAGGTCATTTGCTGGCTTTTTTTCATGATTTGCGGTGAATGAAAATCGTAGCAACTGTTTTAGTTTTGCAACAATGTTATAAAATGGATGCAGTAGCTTTTAAATAAGCAAATAACTGCATCCATTGGCCGACCATCAAAAATTGATGCTAAAAGCTATTTTCATCAATTTTTTAACTTTTTTGCAATCAAATCAGTTGCTGAAAAAACCTATATTTTTTTGTAGTGTAAACATTAAACATATATATACAAACTGATCGTGATCATCTTACAAAAATATTATATCAGCCTACTGTAGGACTCTTCAACTTGACCGGGTTTTTGCCGATCCATTCGGAACTCGGATAACTTTTTAAGTCAAATATTGATTCCATACATGAGATAGATGAGTTGAGTTTATATATGCTGAAAAGGTATTGGACTTGTACTATTAAAACCTAAATAGATCATGATATGCAATGACGTACCTATTTACTTCCCATGCATATAGAAGAGTGATGGGTATACGGGCAAAATTCACAGTCAACAAAAATGGAAGGCAAAGATCAATGCACTCATGATGTTGAATAACATTGATTTTTAGACTGATCCGTTGTTGTCGACTGTTAAATTTGCCTGTGTATCACGATTATTATAGAAAAATATTTGAGTTACAAAGGATGGTACGTACATCAAATTTTGAATTTTTTTTTTTTATAAAATAAATCTAATTGATGATTTGAAGTTATATCAATTTATAAGTTTAATTTTTTTTCATCTAGTCATTGATCTTTTACCACTATTTAGCGAGAGAAGGGAAAAACAAAGTCAATACTCTGATCATATTCAGCAGTCCAACAAATAAGCAACGAACAGGTTCATTAATCTAGTGCATGCAACTCATGTATCAAATGATTTACAGAAAACTCGTACTGTACACCCAATTATATTCATTTCAATCTCTGTTCATCAAGATGGATCCTAATATTTAAGTTTCATTTATGACAGTTATTTCTTGATCTAGTACTGTTATTGAGTGAGAACGTTGAGCAGTGAAACCCTTGCGTTGATCAAACTCCTAAATACTCTTTCGCTACCATTCTCAATATCACCAATACAGACCTCCATATCCTCCATTTTCTTCAATGCCATCCTCACCTCCTCTTCTGCCTTCTTTCTCAAACCCCACAAGCTCTCCACCCCAACTTGTTGAAATTCTGCAATACCCTCCTCCACCTTCGTTTTCTTCGCCTTCTTGTATAACCGCAGTCCCATCCACGACGATTTCCTCGACGTAAACGACGCCGATATTCCATTAAAAAGCGCAACCGAGACCGTCACGGTTGCCTCGATCACTTCTCCGATGACACCCATTAGCTCTAAGTCTCCCACCGATACGGGCTCCGATCTTGCTGGAACCTTGACATTCCGTACGGCGGAGACAAGCTTTCCCATTTCCTTGGCCATTTGCTTTCTCGATTTTACGTACGAAACAACCTTCGACTCGTCTCTCTTCCTCATTGCCACCTGCGCCGCCGATTGCACCTCTTTCAAACCCAAAACCGACGTACGGAAGATTCCATATACATCGACAAATCGAAGTAGATCTTCTAAGAGTTTCTCAACCCACAGGGATTGACAACGTTGTCGTAGTGTTTCCTGTGTCTGAGGGAGCTGAAGAATGTCGTCGAGGTAGTCGTGGACGTTCCTGAGCCGGTTCAATCCGTCACAGAGCCAAGCCGAAGTTCTCGCCTCAGGCTTGGAAACCCATGATTTGAGCTCGGTGATCTCATCCTTAAGCTGGGAGATCAGGGGGTGGGATCTGCATGGAAGACTGACGGACCTGATGTGGTAAGAGATTGGCGGCTTAGCCACTGGACGGTTGGGATTGATTTTGTTAGGGAACGAAAGAGAGCGTCTAAAATGGCCAACCATTTTCTCTCCTTTACAAAGATAAAATTCAGTTTCTCGAAAAATTTCTTAAACAGTTGCGTTTGGCATGCAGGAAAAGATAAACAGAGAGTTGTATATATATAAAGTGGACGCGTAAAGCTAAGGCGCACGAGGGGGGTGAGGAGTCGGCGTGGGAGGGGGGGCTGGATCCGCGAATAAATCCAGGCTGTTGGGGCAGATCAAGTGGGGGGACACCACGTGGGTTTGACACGCTGGCTTTGCTCGACTGTTGGGACAACTCGTTACTTTTGATCATTGGGTGTGGGCACAAGGTCCAACTGGCAGAAACACGTAATTAGGCAGCTTGGACTTAAGACTAGTTGGCATGCAGAATTCGTATATTTGGGTCATTGGGTGTGACTCACTCGTATTTTAAAACAAAAAAACAAAAAAATAGTCCCAACATCTTTGTAGTTTTTATTATCAAATTCGTTCACCCAAAATCATTATTTCGTGTTGAGAGAGAAAAGAGCAATATTTAATATGAAATTAGCACCTCCTAAACATGATCTTATTCTATTCATTGTTCTCTCAGTTATTTTTCCTTTATCATTTTTCTTATATAGAATTCGATGATTATATGATAAATAATTTTATAATTATTTAATATCAAATTAGAGGTTGATGACGAAAAAAGATGCATGGTGTATAATATTTTCCAATACGTATTTACTTTATAGTAGAACTTACATATATATAGTATATTATATATCTTTCAATATGTGTTTATAAATGACACCCAGATTAACCAAAGTTATAATTTTGGTGCAAGGACTTGATCATCATCTAAATTAGTAAAAGCAAGATATATATATATATATATATCCTACCTATAATTAAAAACACAATTTCCAGCATCCAAAATTAAAGATTTTTTGACGTAGTAGCTAGGACGCCAACTCACTCTGTTCTTTGTATTTATAAGTACTTATCATAGAACATGCAATATCAGGGGGCTTATAGCTGTCACTATATAGAATAACTGCTGCTGCCATCTCTGAGATCTGCAGTAACATCGCATTAATTGGGAGTTCTTCGGGATTTGATCTGTCAACGCGTATCGATAATCGGCCTATGCACGCATGGGTTGTGCATAATTTTTGAACTTATAATTATAATGTTTAGCCTATTAATTTCTTAATTATCGCAATTACAAACTCGAAGAAGATTACATTGGAATTTGGAACTTAACAACATCACATGATGAAACTTGGGATTTTAAGAACGTTACATGGAACCCCAAGTATCCCGGAGAGATCTGTGGTTTGTGGTACTACTGCATAATCTGAATATATATATATATATATATATATATTTATAGGAAATCTGAATATTTTTTAAATCCATGTTTATATATGTTAAAACTCCAAGTCCAAGAAGAGATCGGAATCGATCTTATCTTTGGGGGCCGATCATGAATAAGTGATATATATATATATAGTTACATAATTTACATAATTTACATAATGCATAAATATTTTCATAATTTACATAATGCATGTTGCGTGTGGTTAATTGCAAAAATATTTATAAGTTTAAGACACGAAATGATATCAACATGATGACAACATATTACTTAATTTAGGATTATGCCATGTGTGATCATCTACATAATAAAGATCACAAATTAAGATTAACTAAGATGGGAATCTTGATCCTCTACATTAATTCATAAAAATTAAACCTTACAAACATATTTGCAGGCCGTGTCATGTAAACAAACAAAAAACATTATGTTACTCTGAAAAAAATGGACAAGATTCATATGCATAAAGAACAAACTAGTACTAGAAGAGAACAGAAAAAAAAAAAAAACTGCGAATGGTAGTCCATATTCCATAATTAGAGAGAACAGAGAGGGGTATGCATATGGCACTCTAAAATACATTGTTAATTTGTAATCAATTAATTCCATCGAATGATTATTTATAGTCAAGATTATTTACAAATAAATGTTTATCATAAATAATTAATCGTAATTTTTTATTTTTGTAGTGTGACTTTTTTGTTTAAATGTATATAATATATATTAACTTTTTAGAATATTGGTAACGGTGCCAGTTTTTTAACTTTTGAAGATAAATTTAATTTATATTTCATAAGATTATGAATTTTAGTTATAAAAAGATTATTATTATATATTTTGCAGTAATTAATGGGTTGCTTTGATTTTATTATTTGGAAAAAATGTACCCTTTTTTTAAAAATATATAAAGGTGTTTGGGGGGGGGGGGATGTGTTTTCCTATAGAAAAAGGTAGGGGTGGCAAATCATGGTTGCCTGTACGTATCCCTAGGCCTTAAATCCGTCTGTATTTGTATATCTGAAGAAATACCGGCCAAAATACCTTAACTGAAGGACTAGTATGTACTTGGATGTCATATAAATTGTTACGTTTAAAGAAATTAAAATAGAACATAATTTAATTATATATGGAATGAATGCATTAATGTCTAGTCACTCGAATATATATATATATATAAGTATTAAACTAATGATTACCTGTAAATACCCACAAAGACAGTACCAATAATTTTGTAAGTAATCTTCAATGAGAAGTGCAACACTCATATTAAAATTTTATAAAAATTAATTTACGAATTAAGTAATCTTCAACGTGTCACTGTCATGGTGAGCAGTGACACGTTGTTTTAATGTAGACACGTAAGCTTTCTCTTCTAACTATCCAATCCCAATTCAGTTGATCATGAGTGAGCTCCCCTGGTTTTGGAATCCAACAAATTAATTAAAGATGGGGGGCCGGACATAACAGGTTGGGCTTGAATAAGTTGTCTGGCCATGAGAATGAGATAAGACTGATCAGAAGTTGAAGTCACGGGACGACTCCTTCATTTTGACGTTGAAGTCACGGTGGTTGTTAAAAAGCATAACCATGAGCTGATTTTAAGGTAAACAAGTACGAATTATTCTGTTTTTGCAGAGGAAGAAAACATGCCTTCATACACATTGGCCGGATGGCATTGACTCAGCCCACGTGCAGATCATGATTATATGGTATCTTGGTCAATTAAATTTGAAGAACGTGTCACATTTTTATCATTTTTTCCCACAGCCAATTAATATATATATATATATTTTTTACAGTTTACAGACAAATTAAGCAATAATAATGTACTACACTCTCTCTCTCTCTCTCTCTAAAATTAATCCATTATAAACTCGATCAAATAGTGCCAACTATTATTATTTGGGTCAATAACGTCGATGTGCTAATATTTTGCCAAATCTATTGAAACTTGAAATTTATTATGCTAGTAATTCGAAGAAAATTAACTAGGTTGGGAGCGTGAGAATAAATAAATAAATAAATAAAACGATTAAAAATGATGGTTAAAAAGTATATAGTAGCATTGGAAAAAGGATTGAATTTCGAATTCTACCTTTGAACGCATCGCAGTATGATGATGGTTTGACTCGTGAGATTAACTTTTCAAAGCATCGTCATTTATCTTGCTCACACCACAGCACACTGCCACACAGCCCCAAGAACATATTATAAATTTATATCTAAAAGAGTATTGTTTTATTCAGTTTTGGAATATGCAAGTATTATGTAGTCACTCTGAAATTTATTATTATTATTTTTTTAATGTGAATCTTATATTTATTTATTTATTTTTAAAACGCATTTATAATTGTAAATATTAATTTTTTTTATCGTGATTTTAAATGTGTAAGAAAAAAATAATACTACATATAAGCAAATTTGTAAATTAATTTATGCACCAATACATGCTTATTAGTTTGCCTTGATATTTAAAATTCAAATTTTCATTCAATTTTAATTTTTTGATCAATCATATTAGATGAGTGTATATATTAGTTACATTGTAATTAAATTTTTTTGCAAGAGAAAAAGATACCATGGGCTCAAGGCAAATAGCCCATTGGGCATTGTGCCGCAGGAACATCCAAGCCCAACTGCGTACAGGCTTACGAAGGCACAAAAGATGGTGTACTGCCACGACTCACGAATGAGCCGAAGTGGCAAGTTGGCAACCTCTGAAATTGCCACGCAACATGAAGATAACACGT
Organism: Platycarya strobilacea; assembly: GCA_036898215.1. Lineage (NCBI taxonomy): Eukaryota > Viridiplantae > Streptophyta > Magnoliopsida > Fagales > Juglandaceae > Platycarya > Platycarya strobilacea. The sequence goes on from CM072555.1 coordinate 14,611,278, forward strand.
GTTATTTGTTTAAGCATGGTAGCAGTAGCACAAGAACGTAGGTTGCTGGACAGATGACATTGGGAACGATTTGCAGTGGAGAGAATAGGAATGGATTGGTACAAAGTGGAAAAGGAGAGAGATGAAGAAAAGGAGGTTGAGAAGCAGATAAATGAAGCGCCCAACATCACGCCGATGAAGCCTATAACCCATGATGCATATGGCGGAGGAATGTACGGCACCGAGGCTGGGCAAGCACAGATCAAACCGACGAAGCCACCGGCGAGTGAAACCCAGAGTGCCGATGGTCCTGTAGAGGCCACCACCAAACCCAAGCACAACCATCCTCCTTCAACCGGTGATCGAGATGTTGATATCACCGGCCAATCTTACATCCAGTAATCTCCTTATTTTAATTTAATGACTCTGTTTTCTTTTACATTTTAAGTACGTGTTGTTGTAATTTGTACTGATCCAGTTTGTTGTCTCTAATAATTTCACTAAAAACGTGTAACGTGATCTTGCATAAATACTGTTTATGTCTAAATTCACACGTGAAAGGACGAAAGAGTGATTCCCAAAATACGTTGGTGATTCATACGTCGATATGGTACTTTTCGTTTCATTCATAAATAATAGAAAATTACAGAATAAAAATAAATATAGAGAGACAGGAATTTACGGTAGTTCATTAATTTAAAAGCTCATGTTTACGGATTGTTTAGAATAAAATTCACTATAATGAATGATTTTACAAATTTTCATAGCTTTACGTATCAATACCGTAGAATAATTTAGTTTAGGGATTATTCTAAATAAGCCCAAAATATTCTCTTTCAAACTCGCACAGCGGAAAAGGTCCGACCGAAAATACTGAGAACAAGCCCTTGAATACTTTTCCGCCATTAAGCACCTCTAATGACTCTGCTTCAAGTCTTTCAAAGGTATTGACCAAAATACCATTTAATTTACTAACTTTTACGATCGTCTTCTTTGAATATTTTACCAAAGAGACTCATGTTTGGGATAAGAAGCAAAGTCAAGAATGAAGATCTTGCTATTGGCGTCAAACCTGGAATTTTAAGATCACCAAACGTAGAAAGATCATCACCAACCTTTAAGTACTCCCTGATCTGAGTAATTATCCCGTCAGAGACATTGCGGTTGTGTGGACTGAATGCTTGTGTGGCAAATCGAGTTGGATAGTTGTGACAAATCTCCTAGGTAATCGATTTTAGGGAGTTGAGAGGGAGATGACTTTAATTTAAATCTTTTTTCCTCATTTCCAACCTTATTGTCAAGGATTTAATGAATTTTATTGGTTTATTTTTGGTATAAGAATTAAAAATAATGTTGAAAATGAGGAATTTTTTTTTCTTCATTTCGAACTTTATTTTCAATATTTTTATCTTCATCTTCATTTTCAATCTTGTTTTTAGTTTAACATTTTTTTTCCTCATTTCTAATTTTATTTTCATAGATCTAATGAATTCTATTGGTTTGTTTTTTTGTATAAAAATTGAAAACAATGTTGAAAATGAGGAAGAAAAATTAAAATAAAGTAAACTCCCCCTAAAATTACTCTAGGTTTTATGTACTCTGCGTATTATTATTTATTTTATTATTAATGTTGGTGACTCATGTTGCTGTTAATTATGAATCATGTTGTGTTTTATTTTATTTCAGTGAGTATTTTATTGTATTGGATTTTTCGAATTGATTAATTGATTTTAACTTATTAAATTATTAAGTCTTGTTATTTATTCTATTTTGTTTGATGAAATTTTGAAAATTTACAAAATATTATAATTGTACAAGATCGTTTTATAAATCCAGTTTTAGTTATTTAAAATATTATAAGATTTTAATTATGTTTTAAGTATCTGATCTAATATATGGCTTTACTATTTTAAATAATTAATAAGTTTCATTATTTTAATTAATGATGGTGAATATTATGTTATGAATTAAAAGTTAAGTTGAAATAATATTTTATTTTAAATTTCCTTGAGAGTTTTTAACTTAAATTGATTTTACATATTTTCATATTAGTGTTTTAAACATATCATTTGTCTGTTTGAAGACCTCGAAGTGTCGGGCCTATAAATAGCCTGAAGAAGCCCAAGCCCTTCATTTTCATCTCTTTTTCCTTTTCTCTTTCTCTCTCTCTCCCTCGCGCGACTCTCTCTCACTGTGGCTGTTCGGCCTTTGCTCCACCCAGCGCCGTTGTGTGCGGCTCGTGGCCGTCACCGCACCTTCCATTCTCTTCCCCACCGGTTGGCAACCACCCACCTTCAATTTCGGCCCAGCCTGTGCCATTGTTCGCCCCCATACGCACCTCCAAGCCACGGCCCTCTTGTGCTCCAACACCGCCGTCGCTCTACTATCGGCTACCATCTCTTCATCACTTCACAACTGGTCTCTTTGCTACCTAACCCACCATTCCTCGGCCCCGATCCGTCACCATTGAAGCCCCTTGCACTCCATCTCCGATTTGGGGCTTTATGGTTTTTGACCGTCGTCCACGCCACCACCCACGGCCAACCACCACCACTATTCACTTCACCAATACCCGTAAGCCCTTCTCTTGCCATCCCAAGCCTTCGTTTGTCCCCATTTAAAAGTTGAGTTTTTGAGACCCACAACTCTTGTTCATTTTGCATTGTTACGTTGCTTTGTCACCGTTGTTTGTACCTCTGTGATCCTTCGAATATTATATTTTAGCGCTGTAAGTATTTTTCAAATAACCTTTTAAAATTTATATTGTGCCTTAACAAACCTTTGTGTTTTGGTTGTTTGTTGGTTGTTTTTGTGTATAGTTGTATACAATGCATAGTGCACGTATGTTCATGTTTGTAAAGGAAAACTAGATTTTCGCGTAATTGCATGCATGTTCATGAGTTGGAAAGGAAAAATGAATTTTCATGTGTAGATGGTTTTCAAGTGCGTGTGTACCACAACTCCAAGTCGAGATGGGTATTGTTTCTGTAATAGCCCAAATTTTCTAAAGTAAATTATTTTATGGAAATTACTTTAAGGAAATTTATTTGATGTATTTATTTACTAGGAAATTAGAGTGAGAGATTTAATTGAGAAATGTGAGATAACACTTGGTATTGGGAATTATGCATTCTCAGATTAATATGTCGAGTTTTAGTAAAATGGGCATAAGTTATTCATATGAGGTCCAAATGAGATGATTCCAATTGGTATATAACCTTGAGAGATAGATCGAAAACTTTTATGTTTTAAGTGTTCCGATATTCGGAAGGGATCAATAACTTATTTGGGAATCAAGTAGGCAACTCTGGAATGGGCTTAAATGGAATCCGAGTTGGATGAATTGAACTAATTTGGGGCATGTAACTAAATAGGCAATTGGTTTTAAGATTTTTTAGGATTAGGACATGTCTAGGGATAGTTGGAAATGGATGGAAAGTTGATTTGGAAGCCATTGATTAGTTAGTGTGATGGAAACATAATGGGAGCCAAAATCTAGTTGATAGGTGACTAAATGGGTCAGATTTGACTCTACCTTAACTAAACTAAGAAGTGACATTCTAGAACTTGTTAAATGGAGACTTAAGGGAGTTAAAAAGTAACCAAATGAGTGAAAAAATCTGGAGAGGGGCGTATGACACAAGAAGAGGGTTGGAGATGGGAGGTGTATGCATGGTTAGGTGAAACACCACCTCATCTCTTATTCCTTTAGTTCACTCCTCAGCCATGGATCAAAATGGGCAACAAAAATATCTCAAATGTTAGCTCTTGGATGATTAATCTAGCTGCAAAGCCTAGGATTTGGGAGGCTTAATCCTCATTATAAGATTTGCTTAGATGGACACCTCATCATCCATGTAAATCTGGCAACTAGTGCACCTTAGGGTGCTTTTCCTCTTCTCTCCCTCATGTTGGTCGACCACCACCCCATAAATAGAGCCTTAAGAGCTTTTTAAGCTCATTTAGAAGGAGATAACACTTTTCCCTTTGGAAGATACACCAGAAAACCCTCCAAAAACCCTTAAAGAGTTCCTTTGTGAGCTAAGTGAGTGAGTTTGGAAGAAAGTTTGCAAGAAGTTGGTAGGATCCATTCTCTTGAACTTTGAAGAATTTGTAAGTCCATATTCTAGTTTAACTTAAGCATGGAGATGGTTTATTGAAGTGATTGAATTGTGTTTACTAATATTGAACTCTTAAGAACATGATTAAGTGACAAAGTGGCATATGAGTAAAGTTGGATTTAAATTGTCTTGTAAAAATGTTCAATATAATTTTAAGAATCTAGATTTAAGTTTTTAAGAAGCCAAATAAAGTATGGTAAAAAGATTGGCATGTTTAGAGTAGAAAAACTTTTGGAGCTGTGATCTCGCTCGACTCTCGCTCGACCTGTGGGTTGAGCGAAGGCAAAATATGATACCTCGCTAGAGTTTCGCTTGATACTTCACTCGAGCGAGTTCAAACCTGTAACTTCGCTTGATGATTGCTCAACACCCGCTCAAGCGAGATGCCCTGTTTTGCTTAGACTCAGGGTTTTTCTGAAATAAAATTGGTATTTCAAATAGAGAGAGTTATAAGTGAAAAACTCGTATGAATAAGAGAGGAACCACTAAAAAGAAAACAATATATAAGAATAAGTCAGTCACGTCGTGACGGGGACGGCGAGACGTAACGCCCAGATGACTGACGTGCCGACAGGGACGGCGATACATAACGTCTGTTGTGTTATAAGAGTGTATGATCTTCACGGGGATGGCGATACGTAATGCCTGCAGTGATACGTGTATATATTTCATGTCAAGACAGGGACGGCGAGACGTAACGCCCGTAAGATTGACACCAGACTCATCACAACGGAGACGGCGAGACGTAATGCCCGGATAATTGATGAGTGTATGTGATAGGGATGGCGAGACGTAACGCTCATCAGTAATAAGAAAGATTAAGAACTTTTAAGAAAATGGTATAATTCTGCATAAGATTATGTATTCGGTTGAGTCAAGAAAAGTACCAGTTAGACAGTGGTCTTATGATGTGTATCTTAGGATAAATTTCTCTAGTCATTCAGTGGTGATAATTTTATAGTTACTTTTTCCCTGTTTCCTTTAAACTGCTAATGTACTTACTGAGATTTCAAATGAAATCTCACTCTTTTGTAGTTCCATACTTTTTTGTGCATATCAACTATATACAGGATTCAATGACCAGCAAGGGGACGACCCCGATGAAGTAGGAGACTTCAGAGAGTCCTAAGGGACTCTCCGACTATAATCCTTGTATGGACATTTCTTTTATTTTTTTTTGGACCTCCTATCAGTAATCAGCGTACAGGAGTTTGGAGTCTTGACGCATCCACTTATGCTGAGGAGAGGCGACGCATAGGATGCTATTTAACATTAGGACTAGATAGCTCGTTGTTCATATGTGGAGTTTGTGTGACTCCACAAGGACAACTGCTCCAGTGAGACTTTAGTGTTAGTATGGATAGGTTTCGCTATGGGAGAGAATTCCCCGAGGTTAAAAAAGAAAATGAGTGAGGTGATGGAGAGTCTTTTGGATGAATGTAATATGTTTTATTGCTAACTTACTACAATTTGGGCATTCAAAAAGTACAATGTTAAGTTATTAATGAATGATGTGAATATTGTAAGTATATTTTCCATGCGATCTTTAGAAAGTTTTATATCTAAAAAACCAGATCCGCTACGAATTACGAGATATATGCTAGTTAAGTACGAGGGTGAATAGCCAAATGTTACTTATCCAGACACCTTAATTTACGTTAAATCTCAGACGTAAATTGGGGGCGTCACAGTTTCGGTGGAACTCTTTTGGTCACTGGGGAGTTGAATATACTGAGTGATGTCCCCTGGGTTGTCGTTGGGCAACAATAGGATTGGACAGGATAGTAACGCTCTCGTGCCAACTCTATAGCCCTTCTGCTGGTGGGGGCAAAGGGATGGCCTGGTCATAGTACGCGCTGGGCGTGGTTAATTAGGTATCGCCCATTCTGAAATCACATGTATGGTTGTTACCCATGGTATGACAAAGAGAGTTAGGGTATGTGGATGGTCTCTAGGGGAGACCATGGCACGTCTTGATAATTGGATTTGTAGTACATTTCCTAGGAAAATTGTGAATGTTTTTAATAGATTTATTTTGGGCTAAAATGAGATTTGGCATACCTGAAAAGCTATTCATTTTGAGAAAATGTCAATTTTGAGTTTCATGCATATGGTATCATGTTTATGCATTTTGTTGTTACATGAATGCATTTTTATTCTTGTAGTTTGTTTGGATTTTACTTATCTACGGTATCATTTTTGGTATTGTAGATTTTGATGCAGATGAGGATGTAGAGCTTGAGTATGTGGGTCTGTCGAAGAAGTGATCGGGGATCACTTTCTCGTGGGATGGAAATTATGCCTGTTTTTTATTATTATATTTTGGTCTGTATTGTATTTATATTGGATAACTGTATATCTTTTAAAGGCTTTTTATTTTAAAAATCTAAATTTAAATTCTTGGTAATTAATTGGCTAACTTTTAATTAACCATCGCGACTTTTGTTGTGCACCTTTTGCGTATTGCACACACTTGAGCACTTATCGTTGAGGTGCGTGACCCGTATTGTCAGCGTCTCGACTTTTCGATTCTCATGTTTTCGTACGTGGGAATTGGGAGCGTCACAGGTAGTATCAGAGCAATTCGACTCTGGATAAATCCACACGTTACTTAAGAACTGTACTAGAGAATCTTGTTTTAAATTTATTTAGTTATTTTACTTTATCTTATTAAATTAATTATTTTCTAGTTTATTCCTACAAAGTTATATTTTCGTATTTATAATACTTATTTCATGGTGTTGTATTTTTTGTTTTAATGTGTCTTTTGTTTATTATTTTTGGATTTATCTTAGTTTTGGTAGGTTGGTTTTAATTATTATATTTATGGTTATACAATGGTTTTAATTTATTTGGTTTCAATGGGCGTCTTATTTTATTGGTACCTTGTTTATTTATTTACTATGGCTATTTTTTTTCTTTTAAAAGATTATAAATCCTTGAGATTACTACTATAAACCTTTTAAAGTTGACTTGAGGAGAATTTTAGGATTTTATTTGCCATTTCACTTCTTTCCACTTCTTTTTATTTCAATCCCATTTTTTTTCTAATGAAAGCTTTTGGTGAATTTGTTTTTGACAAGTGAGGTCGACTCGTTTTGTTGAATTGTTGGTGTTTATTTATTTATTAAATTAATTTTCCCCCTTTGTGTTTTTATATGATATTTGTGGAAATTACTTGGGCTTCGCTTGTTGTTTGAGTTGTTCTAATATCATTTCGAAGTGGTTTTGTTATGGTAAATTGTTGGTATTTATTTATTTATTTATGTTTTTCATTGGTGTTTTTATATGCTATTTATGTGCATTGCTTGGGTCTCACGTAGTGTTTGAATTTTTAAGTTCTAATGTTATTTTGAGGAGATAGTTGGAATTATACTCCAGGTGGACTCTTTTTGTGAGTGTGAAATCTTTACCCTTGGAAATATTGTTATGAATATGTCTTGGAATGTTTATGATAGTAAATGATCATTTATTTCTTTGGTGGAATTTTGGTTTTGTTTGTAGATGCTCGGAGATTGATGAGTAATAATTGTGAGTGTTGGAGGGTGCATGTCCTTGTTTCGTATTTGGCTTGGGAAAATTTGTTTTGTTAAGTGATTGATGTTAATTCGATGTGATGGTATTAAATTCAAGAGATCTAAACTTTAGGCTTTTGGGTGAGTTGATTTGAGATAGACAACTTCAGCATTATATTTGGTGAGTTTAATGGTTAGCAGCCTTTGTTGAGATATCTTTAGGAATTAGTTGTACTTGAGGTCATATAAGAATTTAAATATTTGATACTATTCATTCTTTTAGATATAAATGGTCCAGTTTGGAAGAACTATGAGTATTGTGGTTACCTTTTAGTTAATTTGAGTAGAGGTTGATAGGTCTTCAATATGATATACGTTTGAGCTTAGACGTCAACCATAGTGGTATAATCAGAATTGTGAGATAATAAAACCTTAGGATTTGGGAGGTGGTGTAATAGTATTTGATGAATTAGAGATTTGAAAGCAATGTTTGCTTGGTGTCATTAGACGTGATTTATGATTGAAAGACTCAGTAATGATAATTTTGGAAGAAGTTTAATAATAAGGTGTTCAAACCTTAAGATTGGTCTTAATAAATTGGTAGGTGACTTGAGATCTGGAGGCTATACTTTCCTTGGGAATTGGTTTATGAGTTGTAAGTTATGTTTATTAATGGTTGACTCGGGATGTATCCGATGGGTTATTAAGTGGAGAGTAAGACGTAAGTTGGAAGTAAGTTTGGAAGTTAAATTTAGAAGTCGATGAAAATGGCGCGATTTGTTGTGTGGAGTTATTGAGCATTAGGAATTTTGAGAGATTTGTCTTAAGATCCTTATGGATATGGAGATTTTGGACTATCTAGCAGCTCGAGGAGCCCTAGGCATGATATGCAATTTGGAGACAAACGATTATGATGAAAGCATCTAGTGGAGTAATTATTAAGGGAACAACATTTGTATGTGTTTGAGAAAAAATAGGTGATTGTATAGTTTTATGGAGTGTGTATTAAGCTGTGTGGTAGGTGAGCTATTGGAGTTCCTACCATTTGCAGTCGAGCAAATTTTGAGGACGAAATTTCTTTTAAGGAGAGAGGATGTGAGACCCCAGGTTTTATGTATTCTGTATATTATTTATTTTATCATTAATACTGGTGACTTATGTTGCTGTTAATTATGGATCTTATTGTATTTTATTTTGTTTCAGTGAGCATTTTATTTTATTGGGCTTTTCGAATTGATTCATTGATTTTAACTTATTAAATTATTAGGTCTTGTTATTTATTCTATTTTGTTTGATGAAGTTTTGAAGAGTTACAAAATATTATAATTGTACAAGATCGTTTTATAAGCCCGATTTTAGTTATTTCAAATATTATGGAATTTTAATTATGTTTTAAATATCTGATTTAAATATATGGTTGTACTATTTTAAATAATTAATAAATTTCATTATTTTAATTAATAATGGAGAATATTATGCTATGAACTAAAAGTTAAGTTGAAATAATATTTTATTTTAAATTCCCTTGAGAGTTTTTAAGTTAAATTAATTTTACGTATTTTCAGATCATTATTTTAAACATATCGTTTATCCGTTTGAAGATCTCGAAATGTCAGATCTATAAATAGCCCGAGGAAGCCCAAGCTCTTCATTTCCTTCTCTCTCTCTCTCTCTCTCTCTCTCTCTCTCTCTCTCTCTCTCTCCCTCCCTCATGAGGCTCCTTCTCACTGTGGCAGTTCAGCCTTTGCTCCACCCAGCGCCGTCGTGCGCAGCTCGTGGCCATCACCGCCCCTCCCATTCTCTTCCCCACCGGCCGGCGACCACCTATCTTCAATTTCAGCCCAGCCGTGCCACCGTTTGCCCCCACACGCACCTCTAAGCGAAGGCCCGATTGTGTTCCATCACCGCCGTCGCTCCACTATTGGCCACTACATCTTCACCACTTTTCCACTGGCCTCTCAGCTGCCTAACCCACCCTTCCTCAACCCTGTTCCGCCACCATTGATGCCCCTTGCACTCTATCTCCGATTTGGGGCTTTTTGGCTTTTGATTGCAATCCACGCCGCCATCCACGGACAACCACCACCACCATTCACTTCACCAATACTTCTAAGTCCTTCTCTAGCCATTCAAAGTTTTAGTTTGTCTCCGTTTAAAAGTTGGGTTTTTGAGACCCACAACCCTTGTCTATTTTGCACTATTACGTTATTTTGTCATCGTTACTTGTACCTCCGTGATCATTCGAATATTATATTTTAGCGTTGTAATTATTTTTCAAATAACATTTTCATATTTAAATATATTTGTGCCTTAACAAACCTTTGTGTTTTGGTTGTTTGTTGGTTATTTTCGTGTATAGTCATATGCATTGCATGGTGCACGTGTGTTAATTGTTGTAAATGAAAACTAGATTTTCGCATAATTGCATGCTTATTCATGTGTTGGATAGGAAAATTGGGTTTTCATGTGTAGATGGTTTTCGAGTGCGTGTGTACCACGATCCTAAGCCAAGATTGAACATTATTTCGGTGGAGCTCATCTGCTCACTCGGGAGTAAAATATATTGAGTGACGTCTCTTGGGTTGTCGCTGGACAACAACGGGATCAGATGGGATGGTAACACTCTCGTGCCGACTCCGTAACCCCTCTACTGGTAGGGGCTAGGGGATGACTTGGCCATGGTACACGTTGGGCGTGGTTAGTTAGATATCGTCTGTTCCAAAGTCACACGCATGATCGTTACCTATGGTGTGTCGAAGAGAGCCAGGGTATGCGCATGGTTTCTAGAGAAGACCATGATACATACAGTTAATAAAATGGATAAGTGAGCTATTTTCTGGGAAAATGGCACGTTTTGATAATGGGATTTGTAGGCCGTTTTCTGAAAAAATATTGAATGTTTTTAATGGATTTATTTTGGATCAAAATGAGATTTTGGCATGCGTAGAAAGCTATTCATTTTGAGAAAGGTCGATTTTGACTTTCATGCATATGGTATCATGTTCATGCATTTTGTTGTTGCATGAATGTATTTTTATTCTTGTGGTTTATTTGGATTCTACTTACAGCAGTACCATTTTTGATATTGTAAATTTTTTATGCAAGTGAGGATACAGAGTCTGAGGATGCGGATCTGCCGAAGAAGTGATAGGTGATCACCTTCTCATGGGATGGGAATTATGCCCATTTTTTGTTATTACATTTTGGTATGTATTGTATTTATATTGGATAACTTCATATCTTTTAAATGTTTTTTATTTTAAAAATTTGTATTTAAATTTCTGGTATTTAGTTAACTAACTTTTAATTAACTATTACGACTTTTGTTGTACACCTTTTGCGTGTTGCACACACTTGAGCACTTATCGTTGAGGTTCGTGACTCGTATTGTCAGCTTCTCGACACCTCGATTCTTGTGCTTCTATAGTAGGAGTTGGAGGTGTCACATGTTCTTAATCCTTCCACCCAAAACGGGGGTGCAGAACAAGTGGCTACCCAACCAATTGGATGGGTTACCCTAATGTCATTCTTATATTCATCTCTACATCCAAAAAGAAATCCTTGTTATAAGCAAGGGTGAGGCTTAGGATTGGTCTGGCTGTTATTCTCATATATACAACCCTCCTATCTTTGCATGCCATATCAGATTTTACATGAAATAGTAAATAGACTCACCCCTACCGAATCACAAATTTAGGTCAGGAGATTCCTCAGCGACCTCGCACTCTCACTTCCAATCTCAAATCTCCATCCCTGCTTTGCCCTCATCATTGATTAGCCCTAACCATCGACTGGCCCTCCCCATCTCTTTGCTCCATCGCCCACGAGAAGGTTCTGGTTCCACCGCAACCTTCCATTGCCCACGATGCTGACAGAGCCAATTGTTGGAACTCTTCAACCATTACACACAAAAATCATGTTTTTCTTCGTTTAGAATTTGGTTTTCCAATAGCAGTCCACTTCTTTCCTACAAAACAATTAGGAAGCAAAATAAATGGTAATCGAGTTCTATTGTTTGTGTTTCAGTTATCCATGAAAAAAGGAAGGAAAAGAAAGAAAAATATAAAATTTCGAGAGGGATGTAGTTGGAGTTGGTGAAGTCGAGAGGAACTCTTTTTATTTTTTTTTACTCTGAAATTTGATAATTTTGCATCCGTGATGTTGTTGCTACTCTCTGGCCCTTCGTGAAGGAAATTGAATATCTCTGCTCATCATAAAATCTCTGTTTTATGTTCGCCCAATAAATTAATTATAACTTTGTCTTTTGTTGTCTGTTGGTGTGTGTATTGCTTGTAACATAGCACAAGTTGTTGGATGACCTTCGTTCTTATCGGAGGAAGTCAATGTCAACTCATGCTCCAAAGAATGAAGATGACTAAGAGGGCAAGCTGGGGTCTGGAATCTGGATGGTTGCAGATTTTAAATAATTCCATAACCAAGAAAACTGATCGATTGCATAGAAGATGCAGATTTAAAATAATTCGTCAGAAAGTGAGAAAATCAAAAGGCAAAATTACGGCCTAGAAGAAATCGCGACCTTGTAAATCACTTGGGACGAGACCCTATAAATCGCGAAATGACCCTGCGATCAAGTGATATGCAGTGTTAATCTCATAAATTGAGACCCATATATGGCAAGTTATTAATGGAGGCTGATATTTGAGGCTTACAAGCCCGACCATTAATAAGTTAATCCCTATAAGCAAATTTTACGAATAGCATGATAAGTTCTATTTCGATTGAGATGTGATTTTTATTCATCTTATCTTATTTCATCTTATAATTATAATTTTTTAAAATTTCTACACAAAATACAATAAATAATTCAACTTTTTTAACTTTTAATTATTTTTTTAAAATTTTAAAATAATAATAATATTAAAAAATAATATTTTATTCGATACATAATTTTCATTTAAAATTATTTCATCTTATTTCACTACTCAAGCAAACTTAATATTCTTAAAAATACTAATTAAAAAATTGACAATTAGAGAAAAAAAAAAACCCGAACATTCTTGACAAGTTACTCATTCGATTACAAACGCAAGTTTAAAGCACAAGGCAAGAACAGGGCGAGACGTGGTGTTGATCAGGCATGATTAGGCCCATAGCTTAATTTCATTTTAGTTTAGTCAGATGATTGATATTTGGTTTGTTAAGATGAGATAAGATAATAATTAAAAATAAAATAAAATAAAATTTGATTTTTCATTGGAAAATTTAAAAAATCAAATTATTTATTATATTTTAAATAAAAATTTAATAAAATATATAATAATTAAATAATATAAATTGAGATAATTCGTAAAATCAAATATTATTCTTTATTTTTGTGACCAACGTATTGCATGGCACTGATGGCCCATGTGAGTCATTCTAAAGTCCAAACTAATAATAAAAGAATAGTTTTAAAGCAAAATAATAAAGATTCATAATTTAACGACTCTTGAGAAGTAAGATCATTTTTCAAGGATTCTAGACTCCAGCAAAGAGATAGGCATTTAACGACCACATTTTGAAAAGTGGGCTAATTTTATCTGTACCATAATTACTCGAAAAATGATAGAGAAATCACGTTTAGCGCACTCTTCTTTAAATGAATAGTGATATATACCGCACATGACACTGTTCAAAAGAGAAGAATACAGTGAATATTGACTACTTTCCAACATCCCTCTAATTACTCTTATCCCTGTTTATAATACTATTCATATTAGAGAAGTGCGCTACTGAGCGTTGACTACTCTCCAACATCACTCTAATTACTCCTATCCAAATCATCATAATGTTTGCACCATCTAACTCCACCACATCCATCATTAACAAATGTGAAATGTGAAATGTGACAATGTCCCTCTAAATCGCTATGTCTATAGTAAAAATTGCGTAAAAACCGATAAGGCCCTCTCAGATTATCTCTTTTTACAATCTAACCGTTCGGAAGAAATAAGTCAGTTGTTGGGCGCCGCCAGCCCCAGTCTACAAATCTCCTCCGCCGGCGGAGCCTCCCACGTCCCGGTTCTCATCCTCTTCATTTCGTTGAAACCGTCAATACATTCCCGAACCTTCAAATTCCGTATTTGCTTTCTGGCCGAAGCGAGTTTCTTCCCAGCGACTTGGTCAAACATTCTTTGCCACCCTTTCTCCCATTCCCCGTGAGCATCGCATAGCTCAAGCGTCCCGTTGCCCCAATCGGTCCAGCTCCACCATCGATAGAGAGACGGCATCACCTCAGCCACGCACTTATCTCGGCACACCGGCGTGCACGGCCTACATTTAGCCCCGCTCAGCGGCCCTGAGCTCGACAATGCTGCAACGGGAACGCCGTAATGGCTGGGGGGAAAAGAGTATCTCCGGTCCGTTACGACGCAGAAGGGGAGGCGATAGGTAAGGTAAGGGACCTTCTGAGTGGTGAGCTGCGCTCTGAACGCGGTCTCCGAGTTTAACTGAGTGAACCCGGCAGAGTCGAGCTTGGGGATGAGGGAAAGACGGGAGAGAGCGACGGTAGAAGTGTTGAGGTCGCCAATTCCAAGGCGGTCGTTGAGCCCACCGTAGGCGGAACCGGGAGGGACCAAGTACTTGCCCGGCACGAAGTTTCTGGGGTGGAGCGGGGCGTTCCAGTAGCCGTCAACTCGTGTTCGGACGATCCAATCGTACGTGAAGTTTTTCCGCTCTTGGTACTCGCTGATCATGGTAAGGCAGCCCTCGACGAGGTTGAAGTATTGCAAGAGACCCTGCAAGAAATGACAATACGGAAAATTCGTAATTCGTACGTGAAGGATACGGAGTGGGTGTTCTTTCTTGCAACTTTTGCATTAATGGAAGGGTAATATTCCATATAAACAACAGTACGCATCCATACAGACTCCAATACATTTTAATTAATTGTTTTTAAACTTTATATTTTAAATTTTATATTTAAGTACTTTATTAAATTTATCTTTTTATTTCAATATTAATATATATATATATATATAAATGTCCAATATTATTTATATTCAGAATTTTACTTAATATAATAACCATGAAAAAATGATAAAAGCACAATAGTTTTTATATCACAATACATATTTTAAAATACATATTTTGAAATAAGAGATATTATTAAAAAAATATCATATAAATATAATACTATTTTATAAAAATATTCTCATTTTACATCATTTATCGTAAAAAAATATATATATATATTATAAAGAATATTGTATATCACTGCTCCTAATCGTATATACGGAAAAGGTGGCGCGAGACTTGGGAACCATCGTGTTGGAAACTTGGATGTACTACCCTCACACGTTTCCGCATTGTTATACTATTTTAACCTTTTCCTTTCAGTTGAACAGCGGGGTTTGCATTAACAAAACCGAACACGGATCTCGTGAGATGAGAATAAATTCGTATCGGTTTACATAAAAACCGATACCAATTATTTATTTATTTATTTATTTTAAATATTCATCATATTCATATCGACTACACACAATTTTTTTAATTTTTAATTTTTAATTTTTTTATTTATTAAATATGTGATATATGGAAATTTAGTAGAATAATTTATTAACTTTCCGGCGTGCGCACCTATATTCTCGATAGTCAATCTCACGAATTCCGTGCTGGCTTGGATAATCATATTAAAGAACTGATAAACAAATTATAAATGTCGACAGGAATTCATGCGATGTAGGCGAGCCGTTGGCAACTGTTTACGAATATATCATAATCCATTGTTTATTTCTTCTGTCTTCGTCAAATCATTTATCTATGCTTTAATTAAAAACGAAATTGAAAATCGGCAAATAAAAAATGAGATTGAGAAAAAGAAACAGACAAACCTGGATGCCGTTTGGCGAGTTCGCCGCCGTGAGGACTCGGAGCTGCGAATCAGTCTGCGGCAGGGGTTTGGGCTCGAAGATTCGGACGGATGCAAGTCTTGGCACGGTCTTCAGCAGTGAGAATTTGTACGAGTTCTGATCGAAAGGGCTGTGTAGAAAAAGATCCGAATTGGGATACTCCTCCAGAACCTGATCCACAATAGATGGCCCCGTGAGCTCAAACCTCCTTGCCCCTCCGACCAAACACACCGCCATTCTGGACCGACCCAACTCATCCTTCCTCTTTCTCCACCGAGCCTCCTCGGACTCCGTCCCTTTCAGCACCCCCCGAGTAGGCAGAGGCGGCGGCAGCGACGAATTGAAAGTGACGTTTGCTGGCTGCTCGAATGTATGACCGAGAAGAAAAGATCGAAGAGGATCGAAAGAGGAAAGAGGGTTGGTGGTGTTGGGGGATATAGCGATAAACACGAGGAGAGAGAGGGGAGGGATGATCAGCAAAACAAGACGCCAATCGAGATCCGAAACCCAACGAGAAAATTGCATGGTGATTTTGAAATC
Organism: Platycarya strobilacea; assembly: GCA_036898215.1. Lineage (NCBI taxonomy): Eukaryota > Viridiplantae > Streptophyta > Magnoliopsida > Fagales > Juglandaceae > Platycarya > Platycarya strobilacea. The sequence continues at coordinate 14,627,286 of CM072555.1, forward strand.
GATCCTTATTACGTCTCACCTACTCCTCCTCCCGAACATTGGTTCTCCCATGAGAGAGAGAGAGATGGAGAGAGAAACTCAAGAACCATGCGGCCGAAGGAAGATCACACTGGCACAGCCTTTTTGGCGTGAGGAGGTTTTAAAAAGTTGACGTGGAATCTTGAAGCTTGAAGGGGCACTTCGGAAATTTCGAAAGTCCAATGCGTTTCGATAGAGTGAAATATACTAAAATAGCCTTTAGGCACTTTGGTGACTCGTGAGTTTGGATTTGGAATCGCGCCTCAATTACCGTTTTGCCTTCTCTCTTATTTATTACTATTTTTTAATTAATGGACCGCTTTTTATAATGATATTTGCTATATTCATTCACATTGATGTTATTAAAATTTATTATTAAAAATTAATAAAAAATATAAATTTATACGTACATCAAAAATTTTTTATCATATTTAATAAAAAAAATTAGAAGAATAGAATAAAAAGTTTTTGTTTGATTTTTGAATAGTAATTTATCAAAATTCATCAAATTTGATAAGTTACTATTTAAAAATAAACAAAAAGTAATTTTATGTTATGCTTCTGATTTTTTTTTTATTAAATATAACGAAAATTTTTTGATGTATGTATAAATTTATACTTTTTATCAATTTTTTATAATAATTTTTTATAAGATTAATATTAATGCTTTTAGTCTCTTTATGTTTGAGATTAATCTACTCGAAACATTACAAAAGGAAAAAAAGAAAGGAAATATAGAATTAAAAAAATAAATGAAATAACCTTGTATTGATATAGATAGATATTATTATCTTGCATAAAAAAAGGATAGATATTATTATCGATATATAAATGATGATAACTGTATCTTTATTTATAAATTTTAAACCAAAAGAGAAAAATAAAGTCCTTTGCAAATTTATCAAACAATCGCTTCAAATAGCGAGAAGTTTCTACGGGACTTTTCATGAAAACCATTCCCTCCCCTAACTTGTCATTCAATATTCATAGCATATATTTGTATAAATAGTGTTCATGGAAATTGTTTATAGAAATTGGATGCTTTCAATATTTTTTCTATTAAAAATAAAAAATAATTATAAAATAAAGATATATAATTAATAAAATAAATAAAACGATGCTGTGCTAAGATAGAGCGATGAGAAAATATATGTGCAACAGTGAATTATATAATTTTCGTTTGATCACTTTGAGAAAAAAAATGAAATTCACCTCAAAGAAATTAATTTTTTAATAATAAATCTCATTATTTTTTAAAAGCAATTATATGTCATTTATGCACCTCACAATTATATATAGAATTACTCTAAAAAGATACCACTATCTTGTTATTGATCAATAATTTTGTGGTTAGAACTCTTTCACGCCTCAAGAGGTTTTTTAAATTAAAAAAAAAAACATTATAAAAAATATATATATTTTGCTCATATACCTTCTTTTATCAATTTTGAAAAGAAAAATTATAAAATAAATTATGTCTACAAAAATGCAAAATGACCTCAATCGCAAAATCCTATATCATTGCTTATTATTGATATAGACATGGTGATGAATTATTTGTAATTGTAGATTTTAATCCGAAAGAGAAAAATAATGTCCTTTAAAATAGATTTTTTTTTTTTTTTAAATATAGCTAGAAGCCTAGAAGCTTGGAACGAAATATTGGTGAACTTTTTCCCTTTCCTCCTCCAACTGGTCATTTTCCTGGGTAGCATCACCTCTCTTTATCTTAGAGCAACAGCAATATCCTAGCTAAAAGATTGCTTTTTCAAAGACCGCGATCATTTCTTTCACCCTCTTGGTGATATTTTCTTAAACAATATAATATTTTTACTAAATCAGTAAGGATAGATAAAAAGGAAAGCTAAAAGTTTCAACATACCCCACCAAACAATTTAAATATAAATAAATAAATAGACCAAATGGAAATATCTAATCATTATAATCCCATAGTTTATTGGTTCAAACACCGATTGCTTGTATCTGTCTATCCGGTAGGTTTTAAAGCAAAATCTACCAACTTGCTGAGGTCGAAAAGTTTGACATCCCAACTATACAACAATAAACAAATTTTAAACAAAATGAATTCGCATGTATATGAATATTGTCATATTAATAAAAAATAATAATAATAAATAAATAAACTACCCCGCTCGATGAGTCGCTTTCTTTGACTCTTGATTAGGCAAACAGCCATCTTTGTGAGGTGAATTTTCCTATAAAGAGTGTTCCTACGAACTACGAAGGGCTCGCATGCTAGCCCTTAAAACGTTGGCCTCCCTACAATAAGGAGCTCCTTATTATTTAAGATTTTAAATAGGATTTAATCATTTAATTTTATTTGAGACCCACATCCAAATTCTCAAATTGGAAAAGGATTTGGCGGATGTAGAATACCTCCCTATATTTGGGGGTCATTATTCATTTATATATCAAATATATGTGTATATTTTATTTAGAATAATTAAATATGTAAAATAATGTTGTAAAAAAAGTAATGACGAAAGAATCAAATAATATTATTTTAATAGATAAGAAAAAATATAAAGAATGAGATGTATGACATTTTTTTAAAATTAGGAAAATTTAGAAAATTTTTATAAGAAGTTGGATTTTTAGTTAAAAATTAGAGAAAATTTTTTGGAGTTGTAATGTGAGTGTTCTTATTAGGGGTGTGAAAAGAAATAAAAAAAAATTGGTTAAATTAATTGATTCCAACCGAACTCTCCACTGGATTGAACTGGTAGACTAGTCCAATCCATAATCGATTTTGTCTAGTACCCATTTATACGAATCGAAACTGGTTCAATAACGATGGTGGATTGAACCGATAGACATCCAATCCGTAATCGATTTGGTTCTGGTACCCGTTTATATGAATCGAAACCAATTCGATAATGATTTTTATATTTTAACAATCAATTTGGACCAAACCATACTACCAATATATGATATATAAACTTATTATATATGTGAACTTATTGTGCGAAAATTGATAAATACATTTTTGGATAATAAATTTTAATACATATGTTCTTTTTTATAAATATATTTTTACACATTTAAATAACTTTTGTACTTCTACATATGTTCTTTTTGATAAATACATTTTTTCATATTTGATTAACTTATGTAGTGTCACACTTGTATTAAACTATAAATTGAAAAAACTAAATCAGATCAAACATAAATTGAAATTCTCGATTTCGATAATGAATGGATCCATATTGATTCTTAGATCTTTAGAATTGCTACATATCAATGTCAAAATTCATTCAAAACAAGATTGATTACAATCTATAACTCACTCCCTGGATAATAGCACTGAGAAAAGATAAAATGTTTTCTTCGAGAGGAGCTTCGCCAAGAAATTAGGGATAACGGAGAGAAAGATGAAAAAAGGTTATATCTTTCAACATGAAAATGACGGTTACATTAAAGGTTTTTACATATACTAGGCTATAATAACCCTTACGATCGTGGGCCAAAACAAAGCAATGAAAATAAAGTAATTGGAAATAACAAGCAGAATTAAAAGGTGGCCTAATGGAACACGCTCCAAGTCCACAACATAAGCAAAATAAAGGAAATAAAAGCTATAACCATGGGCTTCTAGTGTCTAGCCCAATCTAAAGTGGCCTGCGAACAAGCCTTTCCTGGTCCAGCCCATCCACCAGCACAAGACATACCCACTTCGAACTTAACCCTAAGCCAATCAGTCAAACACTTCTCTTCAATTCCTACCTTCGAGACCCTTCCATCTCAAAGCCTCCCTTATGCCCTTCCTTCAAATTTGGTTGTTATAGTGCCTTCTCTTTTAGAACACCTTGCCTATAAGGCGCATGAAGGCTTCATTTAGCTGTGAGTACATCTTCCATGATGCCTCTCCTCTTTGTCTTGACCTTAACGCTGAACCAACAATTTGACCTTAGTATAGTTGTCGGACTTGGTCATCCTTCTCTATAGTACTACCACGGGTTTCGACTTAATGATCTTGTGCTGATCTACTACAGTAGGATTGGCATTGCTGTTACAGAAGCCCCGAGCTTCTTCTTAAGTTGTGACATGGAAAGTGGGGTGCACCCTTGTTGTGGCTGGTAGATTCAACCGGTAAGCTAGCTTGCCTACCCTCTAGAAAATCTTGAATAGGCCATAATAGCGTCTAGATAACTTGAGATTGCGATGAAGAGCCACCGACAACTAGCGATAGGATTGCAACCTCAGGTATTCCCACCCACCTTCCCACATTCAGTATATTCCTACTCCTTCATTCATAAATCATAGTATCTTTTCATTCGTTGTGGGGCCTTGTGTATGTATTGTTTGAGAAGTCGATCTCGATCCCTTAGGTGAGTTTCCATATATTCTAATTTAGTTATCACAGGAATGTAATCCATTATCCTTGGACAACCATATAGTCCCTTGAAAAGGTTGATTTTTGTGGAGGCATGAAGGGTGAGATTGTGGCACCACTTGACTAGGGTAATCTAGGCCACCCAGTCATGGGTCTATCCCTTGTAAAACATCTTAGGAAACTTTCAATTACTTTGTTAACAGCCTCTATTTGTCCATCTGTCTAGGGGTGATAGGTTGTACGTAGGGACATCTCTACACCTTGTATATTGAATAGCTCTTGCGAGAAATGGCTTGTGAAAGTCTTGTCTCTATCTGAGGCAATAGACTAAGGAAGCCCATGAAGTTTAAAAATATTCTAGTGAAATAAAAGAGCCACACCCTGTTCAGTGTAAGGATTCTTGAGTGGTGAGAAATGACTGTATTTGGTCATTCTATCCACTACTACCTATAAGCTATTATACCCTTATGAGGGGGGAATCCCTTCCACAAAATTTATTGTGATATGGGCCCAAGATTGTCTAGATAGGCAGTGGCTATAAGAGCCTACTGACAAGTGTGTTAGAGGCCTTGATTCTCTGGCACATGTCAGAGTCTCTAATAAAGCTTTTAAGATCTTTTATCAACCCTGGCCAGAAAAAATCTCTTCTCACCTTCTTAATAGACTTGTCATACCTTGAGTGTCCCTCCATGGGCTACTATGAGTCATCTTTAGCACTTCATTTCTGAATTGGCCATTGTGGAAATGTATAGTCTTTCTTATACAGTAGCAATCCAGATCTTATAGATAATTTAGTGTCTAGCTTACCCTCCTTGTAGTGAGGTATAAGGGATGTAGTCTGGGGGTTAGCTTCATAAGTTGCATTTAGCTCTTCAACCAAGTTATAAAGCCCGTCAAAAGCAAACTCAGTAGAAAACCACTCTTCTAGAGTCTCGTCCATTGTCTGCTTAGGCGACTATTTAATAGCCTTTATATCTGCCTGTAAGTTAGGCCAAATACTCCACTATACTATATAGGCTAGGCTCATTCCTTTGTTCTTTTTAATATACACTAAACCGAAATTCTTGGTCCACTCAGTGCATACTAGGAAAAGAATTTAACATCAAGGACCCATCTTCGAGTTCTTTCATGGAAAGGGCATTAGTAGTGTGACGCCCCCATGGGATCAGACGGACATCTAAAATGTCGGGACATGCAACACAAAGTTACCTGCCCTCATTCAAACAAATAAATATGCAATGCATTTAGCATGCATTTAACAGTATGCAATAACCACAACGGATAATTTTTTTTAATCAATATTATACACCAAACTAAAAATATCTTAAATACTTAAAACATCATTCATACAAAAGACATAATAAACAACTAAGTTTATAACGCTAGTCCAAAAATGGTTATAATCAAAGAGTACTGGAGATGTAATTCTATAGTATAAGTAGTAACTTAAACTAACTACTATATTAACATTGATGCCACACTGCCGCTCAATCAATCATGTCTAGTTAGTCGAATCTTAGTTCTCATTCGGGTCATGCAACAAGATCTATCATTCAGGGGGAATGGTAATAGGACTACTACAGTGAGATTTGACTATAAATTTCAGCAAGTTAACAAAAAACTTCCACGCAGGTTAATGATGCATGCATGACAACAAAAGTATGGATGCATAATCAAAATCATAAATAATCATAGCATAACTTGACATATAGTATGACATAATTGGCATAACTTAAACTAAAACGTGAACTTGAACTTGAACATAGCATGAACATGAACTTGAATACACATAAATTTGAAACATAACATAAATATGAACTTGAATATAACATGAACGTGAATTTGAATATAATATGAAATTGAACATAAATATAGCATGTACATGAACTTGAACATACATGCACTTCATATATAGTATAAATGTGAACTTAAAGCATAACATGAACTTGAACATAACTTAAATGTGAACTTGAACTGTAACATGAACGTGAACTTGAAACATAACATGAACGTAAACTTGAAACATAATATAAACATGAACTTATCAAAACATAATGGTAGATTATACTCATTCACTATAGTACTTGGCAGCGTATAACCTTGACCATGGTATTAGGCAACGCATATCATCCTTCTATAATACTTATTCACCATAGTACTCGACAGCCCGTAATCTTGACTGCAGTACCAAGTAGCGTATATCATTCTTTTATAATACTCATTCACCATAGTACTCGGTAGCGCGTAGCCTTGACTGTAGTACCAGGTAATACATATTATTCTTTTATAATACGACAGATTATACTCTTTCACCATAGTATTCGACAACACATAGCCTTGATCACAGTATCAGGTAGCATATATCATCCTTGACCGTAATATAACTTAACTGATTGATCAATTTGTAGTACGACAGATTATACTCATTCACCTTAGTACTCAGTAGTGCATAGCCTTGATCGCAATATTAGGCAGCACGTATCATTCTTGACCATTTTACAACTCAACTGATAATTGAAACTTAACTATTCTTGAAATACACAACTATATTTGAAATGAACATGAATGGAATACAAAATGACAGAAATCCTAACATCACATAACGTGACTTGAACGTAATTTGAGTGACATGACTTACTTGAGGTAGAAACATTTCGTAGCATAATATAATATGTAGCAGATAATATTTCATAACATATCATACAGATAATATTTTCAAAACATGACATAACATGTAATAGTGAATATTACAGGATATTATGTGACCTGACATATATGTAACAGATGACATTCGTAACGTGCATACTTACAATAGATAGCAATACGTGATAGAATTATTGTGTAACAGAAAATATATCATGAAAGAATAATTCATGTAATAAATAAACATGTAATGACATAGTATGGCATGACATATATGATAACATGCATAAATAAACTGTAGTTCTCTTACTCATCTCACATACATAGTAAACTACTAATAAGTGAAAAGCTAACTTACCTCGGTTGTTGCGTTCTACGAAATAAAGAGCAAAATACGATAAACTGGAAATGGTGATCTAAAAGTTATAAATTTAATTACTAACAACTATAAACGTAAAAAAGAGAACTTAGAATAAAATTATCATTTTACCCTCTACATGTGGAAAAATGACCATTTTACCCCTAACTTAAGATTTCACATCTCAACCCCAAAAAGTACCAAAATTTATATTCTATATGTAAATTTTGTCCTAAACTCGACAACCAACTCAAAAATTTTTAAAGCTAAACACATCCATGAAAATTTTATAAGAGCTCAAAACATGCATAAACTTTTTCCTTGATTTTTGTTGCAATTATTCAAATTTCAAAACTCATGATCGAACTAGATTTTTGCAACAAAGATCTTCATATCCTAAGTTTAAAAACATACTTAAGATATCCACTAAAAATATGCTAGTCATCAACACCAATGTTTTTAGAAAAATATCCAACTTTTTTAACTAAAAAGAATAACTCTTGAATCAAATGCTTTGATCTATTTCAAAACATCTCCAAAAATTTCAAAAATCTAAATCTTACCTCTAAAATATTCATAATATACTCTAAAAATAATCATACTTTGAATCATCAAACAAAAGTCATCAAAATTACCAAAATAACACTTGAAGTTCTTGGTTTTCCTCTAAGTCCAAAAATAGATTTTCATTTCTAATTTACTTTGATCAATCTCTTGATCCATGACTTATAAAGAAGTGATCTTCAAATCCAAGTATCACATAGTTTGAAAAGATGTCCTAAAACATATCCAAGCTTCAAACTCAAGACACATGGTTAAAAATCAACCAAAACATAAATTTACTCAAGAATCTCAACACTTTGACCTATCCAAACATCTTTTTATATAAAATTTCATATCTTTGACAATAACATCAAATATTTTCAAAATAACATTCTAAAATGTATATAAGAGACTTAGGGTCATTCAATAAAATTATCAAAGTCATTAGAATAGGATTAGACTACAAAATATTCAAACTTATTCAAAATAGAAACTGTTTTCCACTTCCAGTTTTTAAGTTTCTAGATAAAGGGAAAACTATCATCAAAAGTTTTAGTCATTCCACAAAATCACAATAATCATTCATAAACACATGTTAAAAATACTCTATATAATTTTCGGACCAAGATATGTCTATTAGCTTGGTCAAAATTTCAAAATATAACATACTCTCCAGTTTAATGCCCAAAATGACATATTCATGGTTAAAAACACTTTTGACCAATCAAATGAACATGAAATGAAAAAAAAAATACCCATAGAAACTAGACTCAAATATGAAAAGCTTTCATGAAGGATTTATAACAAGAAAATATATACAAAGGGCCTAAAATCACCATGCAATAAGACACAAAAATCTGTCTGAGAGAGCTGTTTCAAGTTTGCCTTTAAAAGTTGGGTAAAAAGATGATGAAATGATGTTAAGGGGGTCTTTCACAACTATATAACTATAAAGAGGGAAGTTATGGTCTTGAATGACCTTTGATTGGAAGTGATTAGGTCATATAAAGTAAAGAATGGTAAGGAGTAAGGCTAGCTGCTGCAGCAGTGAAGCATGGAAGGAGGTAAAGTAAATTTGTACTTCACATCATGGCACTATTGAGTGCAGTCAAGAGCAGGAGATGGACTGCCATTTGGGAGAAGGAAACTTCCTCAAGAAGATTTGCCAAGGTGACCAATTTCGTGGGCCTTAGTGGGCCTCTACTAAGTAGGCTTCAATTTGGAGTTTAAAGGGGGGTTGATTAGTGTTTGGAATGCTATCAAGTCCAAATTCAATTTTTTTGGCCTAATCAAATTTTCAAGGTTTAACAGGTTGAATAATGATATAATAACATAAATTTGAGGAACTAATAGCATATGAAAGTAATTTAATCAAGTGATCAAACACAATGATAGAAATCAAATCAAAAAGGGTTTGGAGGCTTAACTTTAGGATTTGGATAAACCGTTTAGGATTTTGATTTCAACCAAGATTTGTGGGTTTCAATTGGATTTCCACCATTTAAAATTCTTCAAGGGTTGAAACTCTTTTTGGTTCAGCACAATTTGAACGGTCAGATGAAAAATAGTGTTTTACTTTGGGGGCTCAGTCTCACACCTTGATTCATTCATAAAGCATATCTTAGTTTCTCTTGGTGCCAAGTGTCAAATACTACTCACCAAGTGTGGTTAAGATCTTGTCAAGTATCGAAATAAAATTTCTCTAACCTAATTTAGACGTCTCACACTGTGATTCTAAAAACATTGTGCTAGGTGCTACTAAAGAGGTAACTATTCACTTCGGGAAAGTGAAAAATAAACATTTGCACTGAAAAATTTGTAAATAATAATACTAAGCTAAAAGTACAATTTGTCTATTGAAATTCGACTACAAAGTGTCTTGAAAAAACTAAAATGCAAAATTGTAACAATCGTATCGTTCGAAAACTGAAAATGGAATTACTACACCATAAAATCCTGAATAATCAATTGAGTCTAATGGCACAAACTATAACATATTCTGACACTTCTAACTATTTCAAATAAAGAAAATCTTACTTCTAACACCATAGTGAGTTTTAGCATTGATTATGCTGACAGACTAAAACATACATGATTAGCCGATTCATAAAAACTTACAGAGTTTTCACGAGATTCCTAAAATCAATAGAAATTTAACTATTAAATTTATAGCGGGCTGTTACAAGTAGTCTTATTTTCTACTCATTTTTTATTCTCCACCATAAAATTGTAACCCATCAGTTTAGATATCCATCATTGCTGCATTGGTATTCCCACTTTCTGGTCTATTAAGTATTTAAGGCTCTAATGGTCAGTTCTTATAGTAAATACCACACCTAGTAAGTAGGGTCTCCATTTCACTATTGCTGAGTCAAGAGCAAACAACTTATTCTCATAAGTGGAGAGGTTTAGGGATCTTCCATTCAAGGCTTGGTTGAAAGCTATCATCCTGCTTGTTGCATTAGTACAATCGTAATGGCTAAACCTGAGGCATCACTTCCGATGGTAAAGGGTAGAAAGAACCCAGGAAGAGCAAGTATTTGGGGGGGGGGGGGGTTTAAACAACTTTTAGTTATAAAAAAAAAAAGCATTTTTTTGCATCTCATTCCAACTGAAATGATCCTTTTTAACATGTAAGTTAGGGGATCAACAATCTCACCATATCCCTTAATAAGTCTATGGTAATAACCTGTCATAACCTAGATTCTTCCTTAATGACTTCAAATAATTGGGAAGGGGTCACTCCTTCTTAACTACTATCTTTTTTGGGCAGTTTTGACTCCCTATTCAGAATGCGGTGTCTCAAGTAGCCAACTTCACTACACTTGACAATGCATTTAGAAAACTTAGCATATACCTAGTTGTTTTTTAAGCCTACTTTATTTTCAGAGATGAGATTGAAATGAGATAAGATGAGTCGAGATTAAAGTAAACAGTTAGATAAAATATTGTTATAATATATTTTTTTAATGTAATTTTTGTATTGGGATTTGAAAATTTTAAATTATATATATTATTTTGTATTAAAATTTGAAAATGGTGTAATGATTAAATGATATAAGATAAAAATATTTTTTGTAAACAAACAGGACCTTAGTGTTTCTAAGGTAGTTATTAAATGTCCCATGTGTTCCAATTCAGATCTACTGTACACCAGGATATCATGAAAATTTAGGATAAACTTTCTCAAGTAGGGCTTAAAAATCTTATTCATAAGTGCTTGAAAAGTCGAGGGGGGTATTGGTTAGGCCAAAGGGCATAACCAAAATTTCGTAGTAACCTTCATGGGTCCTAAAGGCAGTTTTGTGCGCATCAGTAGGCTTCATCCTAATTTGATGGTACCCAGACCTCAAATCCAACTTTGAAAATATGACTGTCCCATGTAGATCATCCATAATCTTTTCCATAACAAGTATAGAAAATTTATCTTTGATAGTAAACCATTTAACCCCCTGTAATCGACACAGCCTCCAAGTTCCATCAACTTTCCTCACTAGTAGTACTGGGGATGAGTAGAGGCTGTGGCTAGGCCTTATGACCAAAGTTTTAAATATCGTACATGAGAGTATCGGTCAGGGCACTAGAATGAAATATTTCGATACTAATACCGTTTCGTGTATCATTTTGAAATAGACTATATATATAAACAAATTATATATATAAATACATATATAAATTATATTTTAAAATAATAGTCAATATAAATAAATTGGAGCAAAAAAATCAAGAAATGATATATATATATATCAAAATTCGGTACGATGAGTGTATCGGTCACAGTCGGTATAGGTTGGTACGACCGGTATTTGAGCCGGTACGAAATAGACAGTGTACCTATACAGCCTAATTGATCGATACGATATGTACCAGCTGGTACGGTATTCAAAACAATGCTTATGACCCCTGAGGTCATCAATTTCTTTACTATTCTCTCGATTTCATCCTTATGGAAATAGGAGCACCTGTAGGGTCTTGAAAAGATTGGCTTAGCATTTGGAACTAAGGGAATGAAATGATTGTGGGACCTGGTAGGGAGTGGGCCCTTTGGTTCTCGGAACATTTCATAATCCTACTCTAATAGTGCCTTGAGAATAGCTAGCACTTCTGCTTTGGTTACTACCTTGTTAACCCCTTCACATTCCAAGAGTTGTAACACCACTCCTTTACTTTCCAGCTTATTAAATTGGTGAGACTGAGAAACCAATCCTCACTTAATTTAGAAGTTGCCAAACCCTATAGAAAAACTTTATGTCCATTATTAGAAAACTTGATAGTCAGCTTTTGGAAGTTCCATAAAATTGTCCCAAGTTCCCTTAACTAGTGAATCATTAGAACCATGTCACAACCAACAAGAACAAGTACATGCATGACCACTGAAAATATAACTCCCTAAATTTTCACCCTTACTTCCTTACACCTTCCCTAACTAGAAAGTAATTCTCCATTATCAACCTTTACCTTCACCTTGTCAGCACAATCCATGTGTAATTTGGCTTTCTTAAACATAACTAGATCCAAGAAATCACGGGTGGACCCTATGTCTATTAGGATGGTGATGTATTGTCCCATATTTTCCCCATAACTATCATAGGCTTAGGCTTTATAAACCTAGTTAAGGCATGGAGAGTGATCTCGAGTTGCCCCAGATTTTCTTTCAATTCCCCTAATTTTAGAGCATATTCTTCTTCAATCACTACTTCTGCTCTATCTTCTTTTTCCTCTCTTTCCCATACCCTCTTCTAACAAGTACAACTTAGAATTTTGACATTTATGCCTAGGGTTCCATTTAGTGTCACAGTAGTAATAAAGCCTTTTTTCTCTTCTAACCTTCATTTGTTGTTGATTTCTTTTTTGAATATGTAAGTTGGGTTTGGGACTGCCTTTACTAGCTACTCCTTAACTCAAGCTATGTTTTTTTAAGATTCCCAGGTATAGTGAGTAGGATAAGCTAGATCTAGAGTTTTTTCTTGCTAGGTTCACATTCTCCTCCTAAATATTAGCTAGGTTGTATGTTGCTGTTAAGTTTGATGGGTTGAACATCCTAACAGGAAGTCTTACGTCATCCTTTAGCCCATTAAGTAAACAACTTAACTTGTTTGTATCTAATAACTCTTTTAACCTGTTTGACAGTGACTCAAACTTGTCCTTGTACTCTTCTGCAGTCCCAGTTTGTCTTAGTCTAGTGAAGGACTCTATGGAGTCATCATAAGCAGTTGGTCCAAAACGAGCCAGTATTGCGTTTAAAAAAACTTCCCAATCAGTCAACTAGCCACTTTCTTCTAGATCTTGAAACTAGGGGTGGCAATATGTCACACGACCCGTTAACCCAACACGAACACGACACGATAATAGCGGGTTATGGTTTAGTCTTAAAGGGTTTCGGGTCAAAACGGGTTGATAGCGGGTCAACCTGTTTTGACCCGCTATGACATATTATGACACGTTAAGAAAGTTAAAATTACAAGTATACCTTTACATTTAAAGGTAAAATTGTTAGAATCTTACTTTCAATATTTTTATTATTTATATTATAATTCATACTTGTAGTTAGTATTATAATTTTTATAGATATTATAATTTTAACATTTGTATAAAATTATGCTAAGTTTAATTAAGTCAAACGGATTAATTTTGGACATATTCAACATATTTATATAAACAGGTTGAAACGTATCATAGTTTGTCGTATTAATTTATTTCATAATATTCACTAATGGGTCATAACAGATTGACACGACACGACATGATACGTTATGTTAACGGGTCGTGTTAGGGTTTGAGATTTTGATACGATAAGCTTAACGGATCAAGGTAGGATTGACCTATATAGTATAATATACATATTTTGACAAGCACAAACACAGCCTATTAACACGATTTGACACCCCTGCTTGAAACTAGTTTAATGCTTTTCCCTCCATATGCAAGGATGCTAATCTTAAACGGTATTGTGGCAGGGTATTGTGAAAAGAGAAGAATTGGTGTACCTTATAGATCTAGCCAGCTGGATCCTCACTATGGAAGACTAGGAAATCTAGCCTTATTGTACAGGTTTGCACATCACCACCCTGGGAGGGCTATCATCATCTCCTTCTAACACACTAGATCCTGAACCACCAGAGATGTTGGCAGGATTTCTCCTTTGAAAATCCACTAGTGTGGAAAGCTACAGAGATATGGTGTTAGATTGCCTCTTAAAAGTAAACATTTCAACCTACAATGTGCTATATTGAACCTATATATTCTGGTTTTGAGTGTCAGTAGCTTTTTTTAGGACATTAAGCCCATCTTGTAGTTAATGGAAAAGGGACAGATCTTGCAGTTATATCTTTAAAAGAATCGAACAATCAATTTCATTTTTCTTATATAAAATTATATATTAATTCATTCATAATGAAAAATCTAAGTACCTAAAATATAATTACATAGCAGCATCTAACATCACTTAGAATTCCTGTATTTTTCCCAAATTCAAACTTTTATTACAATTTTATAATTTCTGCATTTTTCTCAATTTCTGCTTTGATTAGAATTTCTCTACCCGTTTATGACAAATCTTTCTTTTCAACTTGTAATTTGTTACTTAATTAAAACTTAGTATAGCTTATAAAATATCTTATTATTATTAGTGTCGAGCTTTGGTTGAACTACATTTGTCATTCTTTTAGCAACCAACCTTTATGGCGCCATCATTCCTATTGGGACGTGCTATTATTTAGAATATCGTTTATATAACGGTAAACAGAATTGGATACAAATGAAGATATGAATATTCTACTAGAAGTATCCAAGATGAAAATAATATGTAATTTCCAAATTACTCGCCAACAAGCCATATGCGTATATATATATATATATATGATGTGGAAGAGAAAATCATAAATGAAGATCTGTTAAGATGAATCACACATACATATATATACATACGTAAAGAAAAATAATGTTTATAATTTTAAGATGTATAAGTCTCATGCAGTAGCATTTACTTTTTAAAAAATTGGGTAAATCTAATATTCATATAAATAAGAGAAGTATTTTAACCACAAAATGATTTTACAAAAATAAACCTATGAACTAAAGTAATCTGATATAGCACGTTAGATTGTAAAACTATTTTTATTATAAAATAAATTTAACATATCATATAAGAGTAATGTTAGGTACAAGCCCCGTATATACAAGTTTTGTACAATGCTTTTATAATAATGTGGGCCCCATCAAGAAAAAGTAAGTTTTTCACACTTGTTCATAGTGGGGTCTAGTTTTTTATAAAGGACTTGCATGAAATTTGTGCATATATGAATAATTCTTTTTACAGTCCATATATATGGGTTGCATTACAAGTCTCATTAAAATGCTCATGTTTAATAGGTAAATGAAATGAACTTTCTACATTTTTTTATTTTTTTATTTGTAAATAAGGATGTTTTAGCAAATTTTATTCTAAAATTGTGATTTTTCTGATTGTCCATTACTTGAACTGCAAATGAGTCCATAAAAATGAACTGTAAGTAGCATTGCCCTTGAGACTTATATATATCAGTTCTGAAAAATTTTATTTGTTGTACTAGGTGAGGGACTACATTTGCAATCCCATTGATAAATGTGGGTAAAAGTGAAGTGCATGTACATTGCAGTCCCATTGACAACATAAATTAAACTATTTTTTAATAATGGGCCCTATATCTTTAAAAAAAAATTGCATTGTGCTTACACAATTAGGACAATATTTGATATTATCATGTATAAATATACAATGGTTAAAGTGAGGCATGATTTAATTATGAATATCTTGGACTATATATTCAGATTTATGAATGATTTCGAGTGGACTTTATGAATAATTAAGCACCTTTATAATTTGTGTTGTCTGACATCCATATCTGTACTCAGCCTCTATATAAATTGCATCTTATGCATGCAGGCTGACACTCAGCTTCCACATAACTATATATTCAGTCATGTACGTTATTGGGTGGGAAATGCATGGTGATCTGGATCTGTATATAAGCAGTGGCAGAGCCAGGATTTTATTATAGGGGGCAAGCTAAACTAATATATATAAAATACCTTCTACTCTATTTCTATATATATATATATTTGCGATATAGAATAATTTAATAGTAAGATCTAAAATAAAAACAAAACACATTTAATACAATCTATGTATTAAAAAAATATACAATATGTCAAGAATAATATATTAAAATAATATAAAGACACTAATACAAATATATTAAACAAAAAAAACACAAGACATCTAAAATTATAACTTGCGCTCTTTTAAAAAAACAAATTCATCAAGTATTTAATATAAATCAAAACTCTTAACTATTTTTCTTTTAACATAGACAACTAAATTATTTGC
Organism: Platycarya strobilacea; assembly: GCA_036898215.1. Lineage (NCBI taxonomy): Eukaryota > Viridiplantae > Streptophyta > Magnoliopsida > Fagales > Juglandaceae > Platycarya > Platycarya strobilacea. The sequence continues at coordinate 14,643,570 of CM072555.1, forward strand.
TAAAAATTCATTTTCAATTTTGTTGCGAAGCCTTATTTTAACAATTTTCATAATTGAAAATGCCTGGTCACTAGTTGTTGTAGATACTAGAAGAGTCAAAATAAGATGAATCAATCTATCAATAAGATAATATGTCTTTGATTTTTTGTATCTACCAATCTTCGACATAAATCTGCAATGAGTCTCAAATCTTGAAACTTCAGATTAGTAAGCACATCAACTTCAAAATGCTTCAATTGATCTTCTCTTTCTCAGAAAAATCAAGAAGATAATATTCTTCCACAAGAAGACATATATCATCAATATTAAAATATTTATAAGCATCCTTTGGATCCAAAGCTAAACTAAGGGTTAAAAGTTTTGTCATTCTTTCAGCAAACCTATTGTCAAACTCTTGCATTTGAAAATTTATAGTAGTATTAAATATCTCAAAATGATAATGATGCTCTATTGTAATATAATCTTGTTGACGACAACCACGACCTTGTACATAACAAGAACTCAATTCTGGAATGTCAATATCAAATTTCTTAGAGAAAGAGACAACATTTTCAAACAGATTTTCCCAACCTTCATTTCTCAACTTTTAAATGAGTTTTTTTGTAGTAGAAACCATATTTACGGCATTCAAAATATCTTGAGATTTTTGCTGCAAAACTTGACTAAGAATATCAGTAATATCCATGATTTTCTTCATTAAATGTAAAATAAATATAAATTGGAAGAATGTAATCATTTTATTAGCAGCATTTGCATCCCCGCTTTGAGAGTAAGTGGATCCTTCTTTTATTATGGTTTCAAGCACTGAGAAAGTGGTTTCAAACATTCGTAGTAGACAGCAAATAGAATTAAAATGAGAATCCCAACAAGAATCACCAGCTCGTTTGATAGTGCCAATTTGGTTAGCTCAATTCCACTTTTAAGTTCATCAATAGCTATCATATATGCAATATGTGTTGCTTGAGCAACTTGTAATTCATCATGACGTTTACATGAAACACCCACCACATTGATAATGAAATTTAAATTTGAGAAAAATTCATGAACAAAAACTACTTCTCTAACTGCAGCAACTAATGCTAACCGTAATTGATGAGCAAAACAATTAACATAGTATGCATATGGACAATCTTTAAGAAATAATGTTTGCAATCCTTTCCATTCACCACGCATAAAACTAGCACCATCATCTCCTTGCCCACGAATATTTTGAATATCAAAACAATGATGAGAAAGAACTGCACATATTTCATTATTTAGAGTCAATGCTGATGTATCTTTAACATGTATAAGATCAAAAAATCTTTCTTATATAAACCATCATCATCAATAAATCTCAAAATTATAGTCATTTGCTCCCACTTAGATTTATCTCATGCATCATCAACAATAATGCAAAATCGAGAATCTTCAACATCGTCACGAATTTTATTTCTCACTTTCTTTGCAAGAACTTCCAAAATCTCTTTTTGAATTTGAGGTGAAGTATAATTTGAGGATTTAAGAGAATTTTCTAAAACAAGTTTTCCAACATTGTCATTATACGAAGCCAAGAGTTTAAGCATCTTAAAGAAATTATCTTTATTTTTTGATTCAAGGGTCTCATCATGATCTCTAAAGGCACATCCTTGAATTTCAAGCCATCGAACAACATCAATAGATGTTTTTACTCGGAGTCGATTGTTGAGAATTGTTCGGAGCTTTGTGCATTCATTACTTTATCAATATGCTGTGATTGCTTTAATAAATCCTCACAAGATTTTACAGCATTATTATAATGAGAGCATGGATTCTCTCCAATATGATTAAAAAAGGCACATCGTTTTTCATTAGTAATCTTTTTCTAACTTCTAAATCCTAGGTCCGTAAATACATCCCATCCAAAACGTTGAGATGTTTTCATTGTAAAAAGATAACAAAGTAGATAATATGCAGCATCTTTTGATGGAGAATCCTCTAGTTAAGATCCAAATTATACAAATCATGAAACTTGAAAGCAATGAGGATGGTTTTCAGAACTAGAAAATTGATATTTTGAGAGACGTATTTGATACGAACCCATTTTCAAATAAACTCTTCTTATTTCATCACATTGATTGATTGGATAACCCTACATAGGAGGACATAATGTTGGATCTCGTTGTAGAGAAGATATATCAATCTCTTTATAATCAAGTGCTGGCGATCTAAAATGAATTTCTTTAGACTCCAACAATGGATAATTAAGATCAACATTTTCTTCAGGTTCAATCCTTAGAATTTTAGAAGAATTTTTTGGAAGATCAACTTCTTTCTTTTTGAAGAATGAGTCTATAGTTTTTAATTTAGACATCATTCATGAACCTAAATTTAAAATGAAATTGAAACATATAAAATAAAATTAGATAAACTTCATCTATCATTTTGATAATAAAGTGTCAAAAACAAAATTCAAACAATTTAAAATTAAAAATCAAATAATTTATTTATATTTTCGTACTAGATTATAATACTTCTTATAATCTCAACTAGATATGATAGTAGAGATTGTGAGGAAAGTAAGGAGATAACAATATATATATATGTACATGTATATATATATATATATTTATTTAAATTTCTCAAAGACTCATCAAAGCACTAACAAGATTATAATACTAACGAAATGGATAAGTGATAACAAAAACAAAAAGCAATAATTACATTCAAATATGCTTTCTAACAACTAGATTCTTAGAAAGTAATAAAAATGTGAAAAAATAAAATAAATAAATTATATAAAGGATTTCATACTGAAAAAAATTGTTCTTTTTGTGTCAAAAAGTAATGATCTTGTCACCGACTCTAAAGTCCACGAACCACCCCCACAACTTTTTCCTTCAAACACAAACACAAACACAGTACCCACTCTTAAAGTTAGATTGATATTTCACCATCCGAGTTCAAAAAGAAGTAAAAGAGATAGGCAAACCGCAGTCTAATTTCTAAAGCTGGAAGCTTGGAGGTTGGAAGTCACGAAGTTGCCAAACTCTGAGTTTGTAAATTTGAAGGGAGATGGTGCCATGCGAAATGAAACGCCAATAAGGTAAAGTTGTAAACTATAAGTTTGTGATGGTATGTACGAAATGCCGCATAATTTGCAGTGTTTTTAGCTTTGAAAAATGGAATGAGAAGGAAATGATAGAGATCTTTCAACTTCTTTTTTTATTTTAATTTATAAAGAAAAACGTTTTATATGATATTACATCATTTTTTTATATAAATCATTTTATTTTATGTGAGATTATATTTTTTAATTAAATTAAATTTATAAAAGGAAAATAATTTTTTATAGGGAGCCAAAATAAGATGAAATTAATATTACCTTATTAAATTTTAAAAGTTAGATATATACTCTATTTTTTTCCAAACTTTAGGGGGGGCCATGTCCCCCCTGCCCCTATAGAGATCTGTCGTTGTATATAATCGATCCTTTATGGAACTGAATCCTCCAATTCATGCGTAAAAGTTTGGAGTCCATAACTTTTTATTCCCAATTGAGCGAGAAATACATTAAATATTTTCTTTCTCTAAATGTACATATAAGAATATCTCAAACAATTATTAAATGAATCCATTATAATTTTGACAGGAATGGTTCCATTAATGTTATCAGTTTATGTTGTATAATTTGCATTGTAAACATATTTTAAGATATTTTTAGATGCACTTTTAGAGAAAGAAAATATCTAATGGGTCAAGTTTTCACAAATAAATTATTTAGGTCAAAGGTTGTAGAAATAGAAAATTGCTAACTCAAAGTAGCATTTTTTTTTATCTATTTTTTAATTAACTAAACTTTCTTAATTAGCTCTTATATAAATATAGGCTCCATTTAGATATAGAAACAATTTCATCTCATCTCATGTTATCTCTTATCATCATTATAACTTTTTTCAACCTTTTAATTCGTTACTGAGAAAAACTTAAGCCTGATTTGTTTTCATAAATAAAATGAGATAAAAGTTAAAAATTGAATAAAAAGTTATTATAATATCTTTTTTTAATATTAGTTTTATTATAGGATTTGAAAATGTTAAATTGTTTATTTTATTTTGTATGAAAATTTGGAAAAATAGTAATGATAAGATGAGATGAGATGAGATAAGAGTATTTGTGAAAGTGAACAAAGTCTTAATGTCACTTATAGATTATATGATTATTTTTAGTAGCAAGCTTTGGTCGAACAACGTTTCTCATTCTTTTAGCAACCTACGACACCGTCATTCCTATCGAGATGCGCTATTATTTAGGATATCGTTTGTGTAATGGTAAATAGAGTTGGATACAAATGAAGACATGAATATATTCTATTTTTAGTATCCAATATAAAGATAACATGTACTCTGCAAATTACTCACCAACAAACCACATGCATATATATATATATGATGTGGAAGAGAAAATTATAAATGAAGATCTCTTAAGTAAATCACACACACACACACACACACACACACACACACACACATATGTGTATATATATATATATATATATATATGTGTGCATAAAGAAAACTAATATTAATTGTAAAATGTACAAGTCTCATATAGTAGTATTTACTTCGAAAAATTGATTAAGTCTAACATCTGCATAAAAATATAAAGTAAATATAATGTATCATATTAAGTCATGTCAGTTTGTGATTCACTTTTATAGAAACTTTTATAGTTATAACACTTTAAAAAAAAATAGTACATCATACTTATAAAAAATGCATAATGTTTGCACATTTTAGGACGATATCTTATTATCCTATATAAATGTACAATGGGTAAAGTGTGGCATGAAGTTAAATATGAAGATCTTGGACTATCTATTCATATTTATGCATGATTTCAGGTGGATCTGATGAATAATTTAGCATCTTAATAATTTGTATTGTTCAAGATCTGTCTCTGTACTAGGCCTTTATTTGCATGGCATCTCATGCATGCAAACTGCCACTCAGTTTTCATGTAACTATATCGCTATGCATGTACATTATTGGGTGGGAAATACATGATGAACTGGATCTGTATATACCAAATACTTTTGGGAATTGAATCTCCCAATTTACACATAAAAATGTAGGGTCCATAACTTTTGACTCACAAACAACTAAGGAGAGAAGTATATTAGATCCTTTTCTTCTCTAAAAGTACATTTAACTCTATCTCAAATTTTTTCTACAAAGTAATCAATTATAATTACAGCAGGAATGGTTCCATTAATGTTTTCAGATTATGTTGTACAACTTGTGTAATAAACATATTTTAAGATTATATCAATATCAAATTAATATTATTCTGCACCTATAAATTAATTAGGTGAAACTTTGTGGAAATAGAAAATTACATAATGTATAGAATATATACATTAATTAATTATCAATATATTATTTTATACATATTTTCCCTCTCTCTGCTTGAAATAGAGCACAAGTTATTTTCCTGTCCTAGTACATGGGCTTTTATATGAATTGTAATTTTTTTTTTAAGATGGTGTTAACAATGGTAGATAATCTGAATAGGCTCTATGAAAAATTCTTTATTATTGAAGAAGAGTGTGAAGAGGTTCTAGTGGAGACAGTTTTATTAAAAGACGTTATTACTCAAGGAAAATAATGTTTGATCATTAAACTTTTAACCAAATGACAATATAACAGAGAAGCATTCAAGCAAACCATGAGAAAGATTTGACATTTTGTAAAAAGTGTTAAATTTTGAGATCTAGGACCAATTATAATGCTTGCTAAATTTGCGGAGAGCAAGGACAAGAAACGAGTAAAAAAGATAACTCATGATCTTTTGATAAACAATTGGTATTGACTAAAGAGTTTGATGGTCGATTATAGGTGCACGAAATTCAGATAAATGAGGCATAATTTTGGGTTCACATTCATGACTTGCCACTTATGGCGAGAAATGAATATGTTGTCAAACTAATTCACAGTTCTATATGTAAGGTAAAAAAAATTGATATGGAGAGAGGAAAATTGGCTTAGGGAGAATTTATGCGTATAAGAGTATAGATAGATATCTCTAAACTTTTAGTGCAAATAAAGAAGATTAACTTAGGGTTATAGATAACTTGGGGTATGCATAGATACTCATTATTAAAAAGTAGGCCCTAGATGTTTTGAATTCTAGTTTGGATTTCGTCCTATTTTCAATCATCCTTATCATCAGTTTTGTTTGGTCACTTTTTATTTTGCAAGTGTCATGATTCTAATAATCCAAATATCTGGAATCTCAAGTTTAATTTATCATGACGACCAACCTAATATATTTATATATAGTTAATATATACAACGGACGATATGTAGCTTAGAAAATAAAATACAACATACGATAGGATTTATGAGTTGTTGCAACTCATTAATCATTTCCAATATCCCGACAAGCATCCTCAATACCAATATCACCAATAATAATTGTAGAAATCTCTAAACAAATGGAAAAATTATGTTCACTTTCATTTGTTTCCTTGAACTAATAAAACATAATCTTATTTGATGAATATCGTCCTCTAAAAAACGGTCTCTTACCATACGAAATATTTTCATCAATTCATTTGTTTAATTAAGCATCCGGATCAATGCAGTAAGAATTGATTACTCAATATTTTTATTATAGTTATTGTGATTTATTAGACTCATTCAATTCTATACCACATTCTCGGTGTCATAGAAGCATAACTATGCAAATCGAGGATTGAAACCATCTATTGGATGCAGGGTTCCAATTTTAGGATGAGTTTGACCATTAATTCGAAAGATGTATAGATCGCCTCCATCATCAATATTTTTGTTTACATTTCCACTCATTAATATCATAGTAAGAACGGCATTATAACTTCATATTTGTGACTTAAATCTTTTACAATGTTGCCCACCCATAGGACTTAACAGTTCTTTTAAGAGAAAATGTGGCTTTTGAAATAAATGTAACACAATTTGAACTTTCATACAACAAAGTGGAAATCTCAATTGAGTGGGCATCCTTTATTTTTTAGTTCTCTCTTCATACCATAATATTGCTCAACAATAATCACATTCATAACGTGGAGGACCAAAATTTTAAGGCTCTAAGTATTTTCCTATAATGTAGAAAACAAACTAAAAAATAATCATTACTATTAATCCTGTATTAAAAAAATATATTATTATACATAAATTATGTAATTGACCATGACAAAAAATTGGCTTTTCAAGAAAAAGTCTGACATGTTCTAATATTTATCTTTGACTTTTGTTGATTGCCATTGCAAAACATACAAGGATTGAAAATTGTCTTCTTTTCAATATAAAAGGCAATTTAGGATCAAAAGGGGATAAAATTATGCGATAAATAAATAATTTTCTCCAACGTGCATTCCAGTCATGATTTTTGCCTCAACAACCCATTTTGGTAATTCAGTAACTATGAGTCGAGTGTCATTCCAAAGACCATTACACTAATTCAAATTCCAAAATAGCATTATTGGTACCCTTACTCCCAATTTCAATTTATGATTTAGAAAACCTAAAAACTTCAAAGAATTTAAAAATTCTACATGAAATATTGATTGTTGTTCTGTAATATTATTTCCAACTTTATATATAGACTATTTATTGTAAAACACATGTTCATTCATATCGATGAGCTAGTCTATCATCTAGTCATTAATATCCTGAACAATATAATTTATAGATGCTAAAATTGCTCTTTCACCCAAGTATCTTGAATTATTACGTCTATCTTTCAAATCTGGATATGTAGCATTTACGATATTTACAGTAGGATGATCATTAGATTGACCAATTAAATCAGGTGGTATCTCAATCATTCCTTAAATTTCAACACAACTCAAGTCACTATCACCCATTCTTAACATCCAATTTGCAAAATCTCTTGTAGCAGTACTCCTCATGTTTTGGTCGAGTTTCATAGTTTGAGTCATTGTAAAAACAACACAATTCCTCCATAATGAAAATCTAATAATAATTGCATCAATTATTTGATCTCTTTGACCTTTAGATAGAACTAGTAATATTTGACAAAAATCACTGTTGAGAACAAATGTCTTCCCTCCAAATGGATTCTATGCACTATCTATATTAGTAAATCATAAAATATCTCTCAACAAACAATCCACAGCTTCAAAACAATTTTGGTTAGCCATAAGAGTCTCATCCCAAATTATGAGATTTGTTCTTACCATTAATTCACCACAATTTCGGATGAAGCAAGTGCAAACACTATTTTTCCTTCGAAAAAATGAAATATCAATGTTTTTCGAAGATAAGTTTTTTTGTACCACCATGTCCATATATAAAGAAGAAACCACCATTCTCACCATTCACTAATTAAATAGAGTCGTATATTCTCCTCTGTTTAACATTAAGATTTACAAATAACTTGTTATGTAGTAATCTATTATTGCTTTTTTCTAAGTAGTAATTCATCTAGATATGACATATTTTTGAACTCTCTTAATGATCTTCCACTTCTTACTAACAATTGTTTAATTTTCATAGAGTGCGTAAATTTTTACTTGTATCTCGATAAGATGTAAGTTTTCATAATAAAAAACTCTTCTTTGATGATGAAAAATGTCTTCAGATAATAACTCCAAATTCATAAGAATCTACAACCTCACAAAAAACTAATATTGTAAATAATTCACGTAGTTGTATCTTAGATGTCTATTGTGAAGCATGATTTAGAGCTTCATATAACTCCTTATCATCATCAAGTAAACCAATGGCATAACATGCTGATTTTAAAGATGGGTACAATACGTTAACTACTGTTCTTATTTCTTTAAAAGACCGAGGTCTTTTAACTATATTAAAAAGTATGTGTAAATAAAACCGTTCACAACTTTCAGAATGTGAGTAATATATTCGGCCTACACATCTTCCTTTCGTTCTCATATTCCATTCTTTATCTCTATTATTCCAAACTCATTTTCATGGAAAATTCGAATATGTTAAATCTCTTGCTTCCTCATACATAGCATTTGCCTTCATTCATTTCGTAAATTTTGTTTGTAAAATATTTAGTTGTTTTCGTACATTATCAAAGTAATCTGAATCATCAAATATAATTGGTTGCTCATTTTTAAGATAGAAACTTAGACTCTTCACTACTGGCTCATGATAATGAATGTCAAATCGAAATATTCTCCTACATGTTTTTGTTGCATATACATATCTGTAATCTAAATACGATTTGATCTCATTAAGATTAGTAACATGTTGTGACCCTATAGACATCTATATGAAGATTTTATTCCACAATTACAGTCGCACAGTTAGGTCCTTTATTGATGTATTTGAACAAATACTTTATATATATTGAACGATTGCACCATTCAACATTTGTATGTGCTTGATATTTCACCAAGAAGTACACGTTGTAAGGAACAATAAATATGTTGTCCAACTTAAGACCATTCTTTTCGGTATACATATCAAGATCATATTTTTTCGTATATACTACAAATTCATCTTCACCAATTAACGTCTCCCTACAAAATCTCTTTAGAAAACTTTTGCTACACTTATGTTTAATTATACAACTTGCTTTTGGATTTATAAATCCACATGGGCCATGATCCATATACTTCTTCACCGCATCATAAAAGATTTTATATCTGTTAACATTTGGGATCTCTGCAGATATTATTCTATCTATTTTTGTCGGAGTTAGATGCATGTCATCATGATGTACAAAGAGCAGTATATGTGCATGAGGTAGTTATCTCTTTTGATACTCAAAAATATAGATAACTCAGAAGATACAATATGAATTTAATTAGATTGTACATATTTTTTAGTTTAAGATAGTAATGAATATACAGATGATAAATGAAGTATTAGCAGCAAATACCCTTCCAAAATGTTGGTCATATTTTAAATCATGTAGAAATTAATCGAGTTTAATTTCAAAAATCCTTATGACTAAGGGCGGAACCAAGATTTTGTGTTTGTGGGGGAATCGACAAAGTGTGTGGTAAATGTGAGTTTTAGAGGGACGCTTATCAGAGATAGAAGTATCATATTGCATTATTACCGAACTCTTTAAACGTATATTACTCTCTGATTGTCCACATCTTTTTTTTTATCATTTATTCTTGATATGCTTTTTTCTATGATTTAAGAAAAATTTATAAACCAAGAATAAATCTCAGAAGTTTCTAATAAGTAATGATATAACGTTATTAGTTTTTAACGAACTATATCTCACAATCATACAAGTTAGAGTGAGACTATATAAGTAAGTAAAACCAATTCATTTTGACAATCATATAAATTTATAATCAATTTTTTTTTTGTTAGAGTTAGACTGGTAGAGTAACTGTGAGACTAGATAAGTTGAAATTTGGGTCTCAATAAAGTTAAAAATTAAAATAAAACTATATCTATATTGGGATTGGGAAGAATAATTTTAATAAAAACTTTGGGGGGTGCAATTTTTTTTAATCATAGGGATAATCTTAATTATATATAAGTTATATATATACCTATATACTAGATGGTTTTTTTGAAAAACTTTGAGGGGTGATAGCCCCCTACCTTCCGATGTGGTTCTGCCTCTGCTTATAACTTTGTATGGTCGATCCCCTGCTCTTTGTCCAAGGTTCTTATATAGAAAACTTTTAATTTTTGTCCATTTTGCATTGCACGTGAATGTTATAAATAAACTATGATAACCTGCCCACCTACAAATGACCATTACGTCGTGATAATTCTCAATCATTATCTTGAATTTCGTGTGAAATTCAAAGGTAATACTTTTTCCAATAGATGTAGGAATTGTAACTCATCTCAAAACTGCATCTTTTAATCCATTATATAACTCAACCCTTAATTTACATTGGTTTCTTCTCACCCACATCGATCAAGTCTCTTCAATACATGTGTATGCATCAACAACAAATTGTTGGAATAAACGACTATCATAAATTAATGCATGTCCTTCTTGTTCACATTCTTGCAATTTGTATGCATAATATTCCCTTATGGTAATGAATTCTTTTTTTCTTGATGTACTTCTATCATCAGTCTAATGTAAAATATCAAACCTAAATCCATCTTCACTATATGGAAAAAAATGGATACTGTAATGCCATATATAATGGATGCAACTCGTTAATCATTTTCAATCTACATTCTTTATATTCAACAATAATATTACGATGAGTATCCTCAATATCAATATCATCAATAATAATAGTAGCAATCTCTAAACAGTTATGTAAATTATATTCTCTTTCATCTGTTATTCTTGAACAAGTAAGACGTATTCTCGTTTAATGAATATCGTCCCATGAGAAACAATATCTTACCATATGAAATACTTTCACCATTTCATTTGTTTCATTAAGTATCTGGACCAATGTAGTAAGAATTGATGACTCAATACTTTCACAATACCAATGCATCCCTATTTTTTAGTTCTCTTTTCATACCATAATATTGCTCCACAATAATTACATTTATAACATAGAGGATCAAAATTCCAAGGTTCTATGTATTTTCTGAGAATGTAGAAAACAAAATAAAAAATAATCATTACTATTAATCGTATATTAAAAAAAATGTGTTATTATACATAAATTATGTAATTGAACTATTTACTTGGAGGTCTTCTGCCATGCTTTTGTTGTATTTTCACATAACCGTATCTCTTGATGCCAAAAATGTAACACACCCATTGGATAGTAGCACTGAGAAACTATAAAATTTTCTCTTTGAGGGGAACTCCTCCAGGAAATTAGGCATAATAGAAAGAGATGAAAAAGAAGTTATATCATTTAGCATGAAAAGGACAGCTGCATGAATAAGCCTCCACTAGTCTGGCCCATCCGACTGCATAAAAGATACCCACTTCGAACTTAATGTTAAGTCAACAGTCAATAGTTCTCCTCAATTCCCACCTTCGAGACCTTTCCATCGCAGAGCCTCCCCCATACCCTTCCTCCAGATCTGGTTGTTACACATCCTAAGACTTTGTGAGGGGTAGGATGGATTTTCGTACATTTCATGAATTTGAGCGGTTTGTGGGAGAGGAGTTTCTCCCTCCATCACTTTATGCATGAAGGGGTTGGTTACTCCTTTGTCTTTATATCAATTATTGTTTCTTTTTAATATTAGTGTTCAAGTTTCAAAACATGAACAGAGCTTTCAAAAAAAAAATGACAAGAGAATATGTTACAACGATGACCTAGTTTATTTTGCTACTAAAAATGCTATATATTATTTTCACAAATATATTTCTATTGTAAATATTTATGTTTAAATTAAATGATAAAATTTTTAAATTATACATTAATGTGTAATATAGGAGATGATAAATAAAATTATTCTTTTAGTAAATGTTAATGCAGATTTTGTTGGCTTGAGTTAGTGTTGAAGTGTTTGAGTTTGAAGAGAATGATTTTATCTTATTATTAAAGTATTGATTTTCGGATGAATGTAATTTAAATTATAGAATTTATCTATAGTAATTTGAGTCTATTTAGAAGTCTAGAGAGTCTGTTATAGATGCTAGAAAATTGAATTTCGAATTTTAGAATTGCCCAATCAGCAAATAATTCGAAATAAAAAAGTTGCAGGAATTTTGGTAGCATGTTAGCAACCTGTTAGCAAACAGACTCTGATGAAGGACGTCCTGTCAGCAAATGCGTTTTAGCAGTACTTTTTTGGACAATCTATTTAAATCAAGTGAGACTGTAACCCTAACAAGGGTTTTCGATCAGAGCTGATATTTAGAGATATTTGAGAATCGTTTGAGAGAAATTAGTAGAGAATTTTTTGTGTGATTTGTATACACTTGCAAGTGTGATCTTACTCAAGATTTGAGAGGATCGTTGATTGGTGTTCGTAATCAACCACTGGAGGTTCCAGTAAGAAAGACCAAATATTTGATATTGTCAAAAATTCTGGCTATCTACTGCGGTAAAAGACAAGCGGGTCGCTTATCTTGGGTAAATGAATTAAGTTACAAAATTTTTGTAATCAATTTACTTGTAAATATCTTAATCAATAAAAATGGATTTCTTTGATTTATTGGCCCGTAGGGTTTTATTTTTGAGAAGTTCTTTAAAGGATTTATCTTTGTAACCAATCATTATGTTATACTTGATAATTTATTTATTGCATATATTCGGCCATATGGGAGCACAAAGGGAATTTCAATTAGCATCAAAGCGTAGTTCACTCATTCGAGTGTGATTTGTACCCTTGTAAGGTCATGTTGACGTTATTACATGTACCATCATATTTTGATGGTGAAAACTATGCATATTGAAAAGTATGTATGAAAACAATTCTCAAGTCATTGGATGAATGGGTATGGCACACCATCGAAAAATGATTAAAAAACCTGAGACCAATATCAATGATTGGTCAAAAGATGAGCTGAATAATAGTGATTTTGATAGCAAGGGGCTGAACGCCATCTTCATAACGGTATCTCAAGAAGAATTCAAAATGATTTTCATATGTGAGATAGTTAAAAAGGCATAAGACATCTTGGAGATCAGGTATGAGGGATCAAATTTTGTGAAAAAATCAAAATTACAATTGCTATCCTCTAAATTTGAATAAATTAAATTGCTTGAGAATGAATGTTTTAATGAATTTTATGCTAAACTGATTGATCTTGTGAATTTCACGTTTAATCTCAGTGAGAATGTTTGTGACGACCCAATTTATGTTCGAGATTTAACGTCAATTGAAGCACTTAGGATAAATAATGCTAGTCTACTCACTCTAATAAGTATCAAAAATTAATGTTTGCACTTAGACTTACTAGCACATGCAATGCAAATGGCAGTGGAGAGGGTCTAGATAAAAAAACAAAAATTATTTAATCACAGAAGTCTAATGATCACATGATAACATACATCACAATATCCATATCATCCCATTCATTATATCATTACATATCATAACTCAGTTAGTTTTCTTAAGTACAATATTTACAAGACTTCTCAAATATTTTTTTAAGATCACCTCGGTTCCTTCTTCATTTCTTGAAATTTCTTCACGTACCAACACCGATTTCTACTACTTCTAACTGGTACTTCTAAGGAGAGTACTCGGAGGGCCCCTCAGGGTTCCTCTAGGTCTCTCGAGCGGTTGGTGCCTTTCCCATGTCCATTATCAAATCCTGCAGCAAAATTTAAATTTCCAAAAAAGAAAGAAACATACAAGAATGAGATTTTCTCGAAAATTTCAGTAAGTACACACTCAACTTAAAAATATAGATGCAACAAAATATCAATATACATGACAAACAATAAGAACATACATCTTATAATATGCTTTAGGTGACCCATGCATGACTTATGTCTCACTTACTGGACAGACTTATACCTTATGCGGAGTTGCACCGATATCCCTCGTTTCTGGACAGACTTATACCATGCATGGACTTTCACTCTTATCTTAAATTTCTTATTCTTATAAGTCTTACTTATATGGGCCCTTCTTATAACTTAACATCGACAAGCGTTACTTATCATCGTCTCTGTCAAGTTTTTCACTGTTATTACCCATGGCCGAGCTATACCCATTATTATTATCAGTAGTTGGGTTATATACACTATTATTATCCATGATTGGGTCATATCCACTATTATTACTCGTAGTTGGGCCATATCTACTATTATTATCCGTGGTTGGGTCATATCCATTATTATTACTCGTGATTGGGCCATATCTATTTTCGAACCTCGACAGACGTTACGTATTGCTGTCTCTACCGAGTTTTTATCTTCGTCAGTCATCCGAGTATTATGTATTGCCGTCCCCGTCGTGACGTAAATAACATCTTAATCTTTTCATTATAAAGTTTTCTTATTTTATTTTTTAAATGTTCGGCATGACCTATGACAACACTTACATGACGACATGTAACATATACTTTTCTTAAAATGGACGTCATTACTTATGACGACACGTATGTGACAAAATACAACATGATCATAACATTAGACTTTTATCATGCACATTTCATGTCCTTATAAATCTTATAACATGTAGAAACATATCATAATAACATACGTCATATGCACATGCATTTGCGTCACATCATCTCGTAACGTCAAGACATAACAAACAATGTTTAAATAATTAAATAAAATAATAAAATATTCTCAAACCATAGCTGGCTGAACCTTATAGGAATTTCAACCTTTTTTTTTAAATCAAGCTAAATTTCTCATTTACAAAATACCAAATTTCCCTTAACTTTCCAAAAATAATTTCAAGCATAATTATATAGTTTTCTTAATTATTTCTTGAATAATTTTTAGCATGATAATCTTGAGAAATTTTCAAGTAAACTAGAGTTTCTAAACTCATCACAATCCTTATAATATCATCTAAATAATTAAAAAACTAATTGGATAAAATTCAGAATCAAAATTTCATCAAAACCCCTATTAAGGTCGGAATACACTAGGGTTGTTTTCTCTTCTTTTTTTTTTTAATTTTTTTATCAAACTAAAACCTCTTATTTTCATATAAATCTCTTCATATATCAACATAAGACATATTCCTAAATTGTTGCAATTTTTCTTAATATTTTCCCATAACAAGAACTAATTTAAAACTTAATAGGTTTCATTTCAATATATATGCAAAGTTTAATATCAAGCAAATATCAAGTATGATCTAATAATCAAATCACTCTTTCTATGCCAAAATTAAGTAAAGTTTGTGTAGTTACAAATTTTCCAAAACTTGCTAAAATGCTCAAACCCAGTTCCTGCAAAAGTTTTCTTCAAGATCATAGAATTAGCTCACTTAGATAGTGTTTGGAGGTTCAAAGGTTTAAGGAAGGTTTTTTTTTTGTATTTTCTCAAGCTAGTCATGTGTTATTTTCTCCAAGGGGAGCTAGGAAACTCTCAAACATCTATTTATAAGAGAGGAGGAGACTACACAAGGGGAAAGAAAATGAGAGTTGAGCTATAGGCAACCAGCTACCTCTCTTGCTGTGGGGGATGAGGTGTCTTGCCTCCAAATACCATGATTACATCTAATCCATAGATTGTCTAAAACTATCTTTATCTAAGGGTTAATCTTGAGTCACTTGGCAGCTTGGCATGATCAATGGTTAGGAAATTAGATAATGTGAAGGGGTATGAGCTGGCTATTGCTGGCTGTCTTCCTTCCATACACGAACCAAAGTTCGCTCAAGTCCCTAGTGTCTCTTGACACTTCCAAGCCTCTTTCATCCCAATTGGCCACTTGTCCACCTCCCCAAGAAACCATTTGTGACATTCTAGAAGGTCACTCTAAGATTTGGTTGGAATAAGACTTGGAATTAGCTCACTTGGTTAGCTGTCAACAGATATCTTACCCCCTACGGTTTCCTTTTGTTTTCTTGCTAATCAAGACTTTTAGATGACTTATCTCCATTTGACACATATCCCTACACATGTCAAGATATGAGAAGAATTGAGAACCAATCACATTTTTTGTCACATGGCCGAAATTAGGATACTTTTTCTAAGTCGGTTACCAATTGCACTCAATCCATAGTAATTCAGTTATTTCCAAATTAAGTCATTGATTCAGCCCGAATATTCAAAAACTCAAAGCATGAAAATTTTAGATATCTCTCTTAAAGTTCTATAGGAATTGGAATTACTTTATTCGGATCTCATATGACAAAGTTATGATTATTATACTAAAAATTAACGGATCAGCCCGAGAGCACCAATCTCGACATACCAAATGTTTGATTTTTGTAACATCACTTACTTAAAAATATCTCTCTTAAATTCAAAAATTATCTCTTCCTAAGTCCAAATTAACACTCTCTAATCGATACTTTATTCTAATTTTTAAAAATTTAAATCATAATCCATCCTAAAATGTCTAAATTCTAAATTTCATAACTCAATATTATTGTTTAAACTTTAGATTATGCTTTTATGGGAAAAATATGTTTCCAAAAAGTTTTTTTAAAATATTAAAATAAATACCCAAATAATTACTTTATTTTAAGAAAAGTTGATTGTTACAAAGTTGAAAACTCAAGAGTCATGAGAAAAATTTTGAGGTCTCTACCTAAGAGGTTTCAACCCAAAGTCACAGTTATTGAGAAAAACAAAAACTTTGATGTAATCAAAGTCGAAGAGATGGTCGGGTCCTTACAAACGTATGAATCCTCTCTTTCCTAAACGAAAAAAGATAAACCTATTGTTTTGAAAATTGTAAAAGAAGAGCATGAAGATTTTTACGGTGGGGAGAGTCTAATTGATGAGGATATAACTCTTATTGCTACTAAATTTAAAAAATTTATATTTAAGAAAAAGACTAATGAAAAACAAAGAGAGCAACATAATTTTCAATAAAGAAAAATGAATTAGAAAATTAGAATAAAGAAAAATTTGAGAAAAATGATAAGGTAAAATGTTATGAATACTTAGGTTATGGTCATATTAAAATTATGTGTCCTAACTTCAAGAGAAATAAAAGAAAAGTATCAAATATATCTCTTAGTGATACTTCGATTTCTGAGAGTGAAAACTCATTCTCGGATAATGACAAATCTTTTATGACTTTTTCTACTATTGTGAATAATTTGTCTGAAATTTCACTAACAATATCTAAAAGTATTTGTGCTTCTAGTGATTCAAACATTACTATAGTTGATGCCAACTAAGAACTTAGTATTCAAGATACTTATAATGAAGTGTGTGAAAAGGTAGTCAAGCTGAAAAAATTCAACAAAAAATAGTATAAAAATCTTACAATAGTAAAAAATGAGAAAATTAATTTGGATGAGACAACCTTATTTTTTTCGGAGATAAGATCAGATGAGATGAGATAAAAGTTAAAAAAATAAATAATATATTTTTTTAATATATTTTTTTAATATTAGTTTTGTTTTAAGATTTGAAAAAGTAGTTTTGAAATTTGAAAACGTTGAATTTTTTATTATATTTTATATAAGAATTTGAAAATGAGTATTGATGAGTTTGAAACGTATTTTGAGTTTTGGTTTTATCCCTATAAGCAAACAAAACCTAAAAGTTTTTGAGATTGAGATTTTAAGACTAAAAGATTACACTAGAACAAGAGTTAAAAAAAATTCAGGAGTACAAGCAAATTTCAGCAACACATAAATTAAATGTGAAGTTGAGTTTTCAAAAATCAAGTAGTGATAAGACAGGCTTAGGATATGTGACTTCTCAAGGAAAATAATAACAAATAACATCGTTTGTTGCATATACTTTCAAAAGTATTGTGTTTGTGAAAGGAAGCCAAGGGAAGAACCACTTAAAATCTGCTGTGCTGAAAGTTGTCCGCTTAAAAGACTTATACAAAATTCACTATCAAACATGATAAAGAAAGGTAGGTATGAATGTTAGTTTACTCCTACTTGTCATAATGTAGAATTATCGGGCATATAAGACCACATTGCTTTAATATATCTCAAGTGCAAAAAATCAAAACTAGAAAAAGTCAAGAATAATGGAAAAAGCTTACAAAACCAAGTTGATGAGATGAGCCAACAAATTAATTTGGTAAGTCGTGAGTTTGGTGAATTGGTAAGATTATGCATTCAAAATAATGGAAATAACAAGCCAAATTTCAAGACAAAATAGATAATAAAAAATAATGTCGTGTTACATTAGTTTATAA
This sequence comes from Platycarya strobilacea, assembly GCA_036898215.1. Classification (NCBI taxonomy): domain Eukaryota; kingdom Viridiplantae; phylum Streptophyta; class Magnoliopsida; order Fagales; family Juglandaceae; genus Platycarya; species Platycarya strobilacea. The sequence continues at coordinate 14,662,223 of CM072555.1, forward strand.
GACCACATGTTCTTGTATTTCTTACATATCGTTAGTATAGGACATGCAGTCTTGTTTTGTTTTGTTTATATTTTTTTTAAGGGAAAATGCATATTTTTCTCTGGTATCCATTTTTTTATTAAAAAAAAGTGTTTTGGCCCAATGATATAAAGTGCATGATTAATGGTGTGTTGAAGTTTTGAACATGTGGATACTCACATAATATATTCTTGAACTCATGCATTCTTCTTATGTTGTGCATCCCACCTTTTGCATACTAACCTTATGGGTCATCTTAACAAATGTTCATTTTTAATACATTGTGAGAACCTTATATGGATGCAATTTTTTGATAAAAATAGGGTTGAATAAGTGTTATTGAAACGCTCATCATAGAGGGAGTCAAAGTTTTAAATTGACTAATACTAGTTGAAGCTAGTACAAAAATTAGAAAGGTCTCTCATTGCCAAACACAACTTGTTGATCCATAGAGAAAAAGTTGATGTGAAAATCAATACGGAAAAAAACTCATACCCCACACGGATCTAATTTTGGAAGTTCTTATAGAAAAAATCATTACTTCAATAATTGCGAAAAAAGATAAGCAACAAAAATGAACCAAAAATGGGCTACGTAAGTAAAGTATTTGAAGGAAACACTTATGTATCTAGACCCTAGCATATCTGCCTTAAAGTAAGTGACAAACTCTTAGAAGCATCTTTAAAAAAAAATGATGATCAAGAGAAAAATGCATTACATGAAAAAATAGAGAATAAATTTATTAAGAAAAAGTTACTATCATTTATAAGTTATTCAATCACATACTCACATGAATTTTGGTTTTGATGATTTTATAAGAAGTAAAAATTCATTGTAGGTGTTACAATCAAGAGGATGTATGGTCTTGGTTTTATTTGATAAGTAGCACCTTGAATGAATCTAGATGCATCTCTATGTGCTACTTGCCCCATTGCCGTTGTTTAAAAAAAAACTACTTATAAACATTTTTTTGACAATTTATTTTTTATTTCTAGCCTATATAAAAATAAAAAATTAGTCATTTTTTAGTTTTCCAATTGCATGAGATGCATATATTAAGAAGCAATGTTTATGGCTCTTTTAGGTTTATATGGCTCGGTTATGTCCCAATGGGACACATAGACGGTATTCATGCCAAGTCAAGCTGAGTTATGATTGGTATCATTTAGAACATGTTGCGGCACATTTCTTCGATGATTTGGATATTGAAGATTAAGTCTCTCACGGCTAAATTGATGACAAAAATGAAGAGTCAGGGGGAGCCACAGCACAAGACTAAAAGTCTGTTTGGAATTGTATTTTGAGATTTAAAAAATGTTTTAAACAGTTAAAAGCACTTTTAAAGAAAAAAATGACGTGTTTGGTAATTTTATAAAAAAATATTTAGGTAGTTAGAAAAGTTAAAAATCAACTTATTCAAAAAGCACCAAATTAGAGTTTTTATTAAAAAATTCCTGCAGATAACTATATATATTTTTAAAAAACTACCATAACTAACTCTAAAAAACGCTTTAGATATATGCATCACAAACAGTAAATGAATTTTTAGTAGTAGAACATATTACATTAAGTTTTTAGTTATAAGTTTTAAACTAAAAGTAATATTTTCTTCCGCAATCCTAAACATGCATTAAGAAAGAGAAGCATTGTGAAGAGAGAGAAAGTTCGATAAGGACATGCAAGATGAGCTACTGATTTTTTTTAATGCAGGAATTTAGAAAATTCCATTTTGATACTTTTAATATTGTCTAATCATATTGTCATTATTTCTTGGAATAAGATTTGATATGTTGATATATATGAATGATGAACACTATGGTAGATTTGAAATAAATAGACTAAATGTGATGTGATATGATTTTCGATTTTAATTAATTATTTTTTATTTTGTTCATGATCATAGAAAACATGCATTCATAAGAAAATATTTTGTCATCAATCAGTTAAAGGAGGAGATTGTTAATGCAATTTTTGTTGGCTTGGATTAGTGTTGAAGTGTTTGAGTTTGAATAAGATCTGATTTTATCTTATCATTAAAGTTTTAATTTTTGGATGAATGTAATTTAAACTATGAAATTTATCTATAGTAATTTGAGCCCATTTATAAATCTAGAGAGTCTGTTATAGGTACTGAAATATTGAATTTCGAATTCTGGAATTGCCCAATCAGCAAACAATTCGAAATCAAAAAGTTGCAGGACTTTCGAAAACTTATTAGCAATCTGTCAGCAAACAGACTATGATGAAGGACGTTCTGTCAGCAGATGAGTTATAGCAGCACTCTTTTGGACAATCTATTTAAATCAAGTGAGATTGTGACTCTAGTAAGAGTTTTCGGTCAGAGTTGATATTTAAAGATATTTGAGAGTCATTTAAGAGGAAAATTAATAAAGAATTTTTCTTATGATTCTCAAACATTTACGTGTGTGATCTTGTTCAAAATTTGAGCGAATCGTGATTGGTGTTCGTGATCAATCATTAGATATTCCAGTAGGAAATATCAAAAATTGAAAATCGTCAGAGATTTTGACTACCTACTGTGATAGAAGACAAGCAAATTACGTGTCTTGGATAAACGGGTTGAGTTGAATTACAAAGGTTTTGTAATAATTTTATTTGTAAACATCTTAATAAATAAAATTGGTTTTCTTGGATTTAGTTGTCCCGTATGATTTTACCTTTGAGAATTTCTTCAAAGAGTTTTCCTTCGTAACTAATCGTTGTGTTATATTTGATAATTATTTATTACATATTTCTAATTATTTATACGATTAAAATCTAACGAATTTGATTGAAAAAATAGTTTGATATATTCGGCCTAAAGGAATACAAATGAAATTTCAATAAACATGTCCATTTTTCGTGTAGTTGTGAATAATTAGATTGTACGAAATTAAAAATTAAGATATATTTTGCTAAAGATAAATTTTTTTGTAAATATAAAGTAACAAATATTTATAGTTTTATAATTTATTAAATCAGTTAAATTACTTTTATTATATAATAAATCTATGTACCATATCAAATAAAGTGGTGTGAGAATTTTTTGGTAATAGATTTGAAACTTACCTTTCAATCTCGAGAGGGTTGAATTTAAAGTTTGATTTGTTTTCAGATATGAGATTGAGATAAATTGAGATTAAAGTAAAAAGTTAAATAAAATATTATTATAATATTTTTTTAATCTAAATTTTGAATTGAGATTTGAAAATGATAAATTATTTATATTATTTTGTATTAGAATTTAAAAAAAGTGTAATGATTAGATGAGATAAAATAATATAAAATGAGATGAAAATAAGTATATATTGTAAGCAACTCAGGTCTAAAAAAATATAAAATATCTATGTTTTTTTATCATGAAAAGTGCTATATTTACAAATAGATATTATAAAGTAAAATTATAAGCTGAAATAATTTATCATGATATGTATTATATAATTTATTTTATAATTAAAATAATTTTACAATCTAATATTAATTTAATTTTATAAATTTTGATTTTTGAAACTATCTCGTCTCATTTTAAATTTATCATTATATTTTTTAAAATTTTTATATTAAATAAAATAAATAATAATTTTTTTTACATTTAAAAAAAATTAATTTTAAAACAAAATTAATATTTAAAAAATATTATAATAATTTTTATTTTTTTTATTTTTTATTTTATTTTATCTCACATATTTATTTCATTGCAACAAGGATGCCGGGTTTCGGGTTGGGATGACCGTTCGATGGCGGGTATCGTCCACCGCTTCAAATCGAACCCAGAAGCACCAGGTGTACAGCGACCGTTAAACTGATACCAGGGAGGCGTATTCTAGCAAAAACTCGGAGGGCATTGGGTAGCTTAACGCGTCCTCTTAGATCCCAGCATTAGGCGGTGCAGAAATGCAAGGAGCATCATCAGGCATTGGATATGGTCTGAAATATCAGGTTACAGTTCCTATCCCTAATCGGCACATTTTGTTTTTGTTCTTCTGCTTTCTACCCTAGGCGTCAACTCAAGGTCTTTAATTTTCTAAACCCTACTTTGAATCGTGAATCTTTCTTTAACGTCCAGGCTAGATGCATTTCGGATGTGATAGCAGACAGAGATCACACTAGCTTCCTCACCGGCACTCTCAGTCTCAAAGAAGAGAACGAGGTCAATATTTACACTAATCCTTATTGATTTTTTCCCTGATTTTTTAAAAAAAATTGTATCGCTCTTGATTTCGTGGAAGTCAACTCTTTCAGGTGCATTTGATTCGTCTTTCTTCAGGTGGAAACGAGCTCATATGTGAGGGTTTGTTTTCGCACCCCAACGAGATTTGGGACCTCGCTTCGTGCCCCTTCGATCAACGGATCTTCTCCACCGTCTACTCTACTGGTAAATGACTGTTTACTTATTTTTATATTTCAATTTTTGATTAGGCTGTATTCCTTTTACTTACAATGCAAATGTGAATGATAGTTGGATGATTTGCTTCTTTTCAATGAGTTCTTAGCAATGTTTTTACTTTATGATCTGGATGTGTATTAGGTTTAGGAGTTTATATGCATCTAAACACTGCAGAGAGTAAATAATTACAAGTTCTGATCAAAACTCTGAGTGCTTGCCGGTATGTTCATAGTGCTTCCCTGATTTCAACCATTCTTCAGCTTAGATGGGGAGCACTGGAAGATTAGAATACGAACATTCCTTTTTAACGATTTTTCTTACTGTTTTAGCTGAAACATATTTGAGGCTGCTCTGTATATGCGATTCAATCTCCTTATAGAATACCAAATTCTTGTCTTCTTCCCTCCCACTGTCTCTCACGCCATGGCCGCTGAAACTGAGCTAATTTCCATTTTCTCATCAGGTCACTGATTACCAACTTTCCTCAGAGAGCATGATCTCCTTAGCATTTGTTTGGTTCTTTCATTCGCCTTTCCTTTGAAATTCTGCTCTATAATGAACTGCTTTTTTTATTTTTTTTATTCATACTTTATATCTATTTTTGTTTCCAAGTTACTCCAGTGGCTCAAAGCTATAGTTATATATATTCTGTTTTTTCTTGAAGGTGAAGCATATGGAGCAGCAATATGGCAGATTCCTGAATTGTATGGAGAGCTAAACTCCCCTCAATTGGAACGGATTACCTCACTTGACGCGCATGTTGGTAAGATTAAATGGTAAGTTTGTTTATCCTGGTCTTTCACTTCTGTGTTCTAGGGAAATACTCTCTTAAAATGCATTATGATGAACATTTTTCTCTCCTTTTCGTATCATATCATGTGGCATATGACTGAGTACTCCATATTTTGTTCAAGTTACTGAAAGAACAGATAAATATCTGCAGAATAATATGGTGCTACAAAAAGCCTTAATATTTATACCCAATGTTTTATTTGTAATGTGTTAAATCGCATACCACTCTATAAGGAAGATCTATTTTTATATCTTTTGCTTGGGATTAAGTAGCTCATCACCACTTTCTGGATCACTTGTGGTGAGGGCGTGGTGTTTGATTTTGATTTTTTTATTTTTTGCAGTCAACTTTATGCTTTTTGTTTTGAGGAATGAGGAATTATTTTTTGAGTTTTAACTTTCTGTAAGCTTTTTATCACTATATGTGATTCATCTGCTCACTTGAGTTGTATGTGTAAACCTTCAGTGTTCTTTGGTGGCCCTCTGGAAGGAATGATAAGCTGATCAGCATTGATGAGGAAACTCTTTTCTTGTGGAGCTTAGATTGTTCAAAAAAAGTTGCCCAGGTATAGTTCGTAGTGAGTTTGTGGAGTGATCCCATGTTCATTAATTGTAATTATGGCAAAATTTAAGTGTAGAAAAGTTTCTTGTCTCTCTTCCGAAGGCATTATAGATTCGGGGCAAATACCTATTCTCTTCACTGAAATTTACAATAAGTTCCAATTTGGTCCCCAGAATTTAAAAGTCTGCCTGATGAATGCCAGTAGCTAACGCGTTGTGAACAGACTACATGCCACTACTTACTGACAGAAGTTGAATTAAGTGATAAACACAGATGACTGATCACACGTGGTGGGATAGAAATGGAGTTCCATGAATCTATAGTTGCTTTATGGAGTAGCTGCATAGTCTGACAACTATACTCTTTAAATTCTTGTGCTGATTCTCATTAAGTTCTGGTTGTTCAAACCAGGTACAATCACAAGAGTCAGCTGGTATGTTGCATAACTTATCTGGAGGAGCATGGGATCCACATGACATGAATGCTGTTGCTGCCATTTCTGAATCCACCACCCAATTTTGGGATCTACGGACAATGAAGTATGTTGTGTTTTCCCAGTCTATTATTGCATTTAGTTATTGGTTATGACCCATATATATAAAGTTTTCCTGTAGGTCAGATTTTGTTTGAAGTTATCAAATGTTCCTAGGCTTATCAGCCCACCCATTTTCTTCTGAAGCTGTGAACAACCTTGATGTTTTGTTTTCCTCCTGTTATGGAAAAGTGCTTATTTTCTTGAATAGGTCAACAATCACGTGTTCTTGAGTGGTTATATTTTGATTTACTTTTTTCAAATTTACAACATTTCAATATATTAGTTAGCATGATTTAGAATAGCTTTCTGATTTTCATAAGTGAGGAAAAATATTTATGGAACCACTAATTTGATATGGTATAAGTTTGTCACACAAAATATCAATGCAGCTAATGATTGTATTATTTAATTGCAGGAAGACAAATTCAATTGAGCGTGCTCATATCCGAAACATAGATTACAACCCTAAGAAGAAGCATATACTTGTAAGAATGTAAATTTTGCATTAAGCATGGTCATTGTATAATCCTTTTGAAGATATAAATGTGTCTCATCTCCTAGTTTTTAAAATGTCACACTGATAGTGGTGCATAAATTGGCATCTAGAGGGTGTGTCTACACTCATATACATGCATCTGTTTTATCGAGCGTAATACATAGATTACTTGTCAAAAATAAATACAATACATAGGTAATTTCTTTGCATTGCTTCTTGTTGCATGAAAAACAGTTTTAGTGATTCTAATGGGTGTTAGCATGATAAAAGTTTGTCGCTACCAACAGGTCACTGCGGAGGATGAATCTGGGATACACATATGGGATCTTAGAAAGCCAAAGGTTCCTATCCAAGAGCTTCCCGGACATGCACACTGGTATATATATTAAGTAAAGTTGCAGTTGTGATTATTGATAGCTTTGTAATTGCTAGATGAACCCCATTGTGTACATGCATCTGAAAGGGTCGTGTTTCTATCTTGTGCACATTTAGGTGTTTTTAAGTTGGCCATATTGTTCATAAACACACGTGTCCCCCATATACAACACTTTTTTTTCTATATAGATTTTCATACTTTCAGCTGTCTAATTTGACCTGTTTAAAAATGTGTCACCAGGACATGGAGTGTCAAGTGTAACCCTGAGCAAGAAAGGCTGATTTTGGTATTCTCTCTGAACAGAACAAACACACACACACACACGCACAAAAAGTAAATCATGGTATACCCATTGCATTGATCTTTAAATGTTTTATTTTGACTTTCAAGTTTTAGATGTAAGCTTACCCCATATGACCTTATGTGCATGGTATATGCATGCCTTCCAAACATGTTAAAACCATTGTTTCACTAAATATATGGGTGATGACTGAAAGAATGACTTACTGCATCAATGAAACCAAACATGATGTTTCAGGTTTTCTCTGGAACCATAATTGCAGACATTTTTTTTCCTGATAAATGTATCCTATTGCAGAGTGCTGGTACGGACTCAACTGTCAACTTGTGGTTGGCTTCTCCATCTACCAGTGATGAGTTTACAACAGAAAGGTTGTTTGCTTGTCTCTAGTGTTCATTTTTTAAAATTATTATTATTAGTATTATTTAATAATTTAACTTTTTTCCTTGTATTTTGCAGCTTACTTGATTCACCAACTCGTCGGATTGATCCATTACTTAGTTCATACAGTGACTATGAAGATAGCGTTTACGGTAACCACTGCAACCCTTGGTTTTCTATGTATTTCATCTTTACAGTGAAGCTGACTTGTTTTCACTTGACTTGAAGGCATTGCTTGGAGCTCACGTGAGCCTTGGATCTTTGCGTCATTATCCTATGATGGAAGGGTAAGAACAGTAGTAATCTGTTATAGGAAGTAATCGAAGTACAAATTAGTAGTTTTGGGGGGAAAGAATTAGAACTAAAAGACTTGCTTTGCTGCATAGCTATATACATCTTATTATTGCTTGGTAAAGCTGCAAGACGTCCATTAGCCAGGACCACTCATCAATTTGTTTTGCCCTTCTGTTCCTTTTAAGTCTTTATCATTTCTGTCATACGTGGCTTCCTATAAGATCCTGTAATAATGTAATATGTTTCCACTTTCCTTTGGGATTACTAGCGAGGGATTCTGTTAGAACTGTGTGAACAGGCATTGAAGCAGAAAAAACCCATTCGAAATTAGTCCATAACTCATAAATTTGATTCTTTCGTTTCTTGCAAAACAGGTTGTTGTGGAAACAGTCAAGCCTCTTCTCTCAAAAAAATGATGCTTTGACACGTATTACCGCCCATTGCTACAACTGGTCGACACAGTGCTGGTGCTGGTCAATATCTTTGTGCATTCCCTCTTATGTTTGGTCTCCCTGATGTTAACAGACTGGACACCAAAAAGGAGAAGAACCTAATTTCGGGTTTGGGTGTGTGGTACTGATTGATCTTAATGCCGCCTGAGAGGGCTATTCGTGCAATGAGTAGTGTCCTATAAACAACCAGATATTATAAGATAGCTCCAATGTTTACATACTTTTTCGCGTGTATCATGTACTTCCATGGAATTTTAATTTTAATTTCAATTTCAATTTCAATTTCATATAATTTTTTTTTTTCAATAAGCTCAACCACTGCTTTTTAATTCAAGTAAAATGAATGCATTTATCACCTTCTCGGTTGAAACAAATGGCTATAACAATCACGAAGAGAAAATGGGCCATCAGTGTATCTGAAATTGATTTGTTGCGTAGAAATTTTGTAGCATGAGGGTGACATTTTAAGCTTATCCAAACACAGAAGGACATTAGTCACGCAAGAAGGTGGTCGTGTTTCCTCGTCCAACTAAGCACCCACGCATTCAGACTCAGCTTATCCACAAGCGCATGGTTAACAGATGCCCTGCCATGTCATCATACATCAAGGTCCTGACACGTGGTGAGACCTTATGAAAAACAAGAAAAAGGTGGCAGTGATTTAACTTGGACGTGAACGTGGTGGGGAATGGGGATGGCCTTGTGCTTTCTTTCCCTAACAGGGATAATAACAGTCCCATTTTCAGAGTTGTGTCGTACTATTCTTATGGCCATTCAGCCACATCCAGTCAACTCATACCGGGTACTATTTTTATTTTATTTTTAAATTAATGATTTATACAAGGAGAGTACTAAAAGCATATCATTCTTCATATATAAAGTCCTAAATATGTTTAGTACACTTTTTTATAGAAAAAAGAAAAAGAAAAAGACGTATCATGAAAGTGTTTTTCTTTTTTTTTTTTCTTTCTGTAGGACTCACTTTTTTCGTCAAGATTTGGAGAACTAGATTTATAGGCATTACTTTTGCCAAAAATAATAATAATAATAAAACTGATGCATGTTTGAAAAGTCTTTATGAGAATAGATTCGATGATATGCTCAATTTATACATTATAATCCACGACTTTATTTAATTTTTTTATACAGTAGGTGAGGGGAGATTCAAACTTAATTTTTCTGTTTGGAGACCAATTTTTATGTCATCTAATCTAAACAACCTTGGCATGATCCCATTTGAATTTTATTTGCATTTTATGTTGACTTACTTTCGTCTTTTTTCATTGGCTTTAGTTAGATATTCACAATTAAGCCTATTGATCCGGATCAAGTTTTGCCCAATCCAATTTTTTTTTATAGTTTTAATATTTTTATTTAAAATATTCAAGAAAATTATTTATATTTCAAATCCAGATTCTAAAATTCGAAATCGGATAAACAAACATATCCACAATCTTATCCATTTTAATAAAGAGTAGTATTATACGTATTTACAAAATTCATTTTATTAGTTTTTTAATTCAAATTTAATTATTTTTAACATATTAATAACTGACATGTGAAAATTTTTTGTAAGTTTTTCTTTAACAAACCATGATAATAGTTTTCTCAAATTTACCATACCGTTCAATAGTCGATTTTATCACATTGATGAAGTACGCGTGATTTATATAAAACCTAGAAATACAAGCATAAAAGAAATATTGAGAATTTGAAACTCTAGTCTTTCTGCTTTGTATTTCTTGTTGCCGTTTTATTTTTAATATATATTTTTTATTTTTTTTAGTAAATCATATGATACCACGGATGGTACCTTATTGATATAGCAAAAGAGAATTGCTATTTCATCTGAATTAGAGTGATATAGATTTCTTTTGAATGGATTTTTTTTAATTTTTTTTATTAATGTTTCTTAATAATTATATGATTTAAAAAAATATTTAAAACTATCAAAAAATTAATTAAAAATAAATCAAAATATTTTTTTTATAAAAAAATTGTCCTTTCGGAGCAAATTGGGGCTACCTCCCCTTGGGGGATGTAGCAACGTCATAGCAAAATAGACTATATAATAGGGGTGGCAATATGTAACACAACACGTTAACACGAAACAAATACGACACGATAAAAGCGAGTTAGTGTTTAACCTTAACGGGTTTCGAGTCAAATCGTGTCAACCTGTTAAGACACGATTTGATAACGGATCAAACCCGTTATGATCCGTTAAGACCCGTTAAGACACGTTAAGAAATTTGAATTTACTTTTATACCCTTGAGCTAAATTTTAAAAAATCCTAATTTAAAATTAGATTTATACTTTTAGACACTTAGCTATCCCATTAAAGTACTTATTAAAAAATCATTAACAAATTAATTCATTGTTATTTAATATGTTTGAGTTATAATTTTAATATTTTATAATGTGTGGATTATATTTGTGTGTTTATCATATTTTATAATGTATTACTTATTGAATTATAATTTTAAGATTGTAATTTATAATTAATTTTTTATGTTTTATAACTATTGTTTAAGTTTTAATATTTGTATAAAATCAATTAGGTTAAACTCAAATGTGTCACTAAGGTTGAAACGTGTCAAATCGTGTTGTATCGTGTCGTGTCATAGCGTGTCATATAGTGTCAAAAGTTTTAACGGGTCTTAACGGGTCGTGTCGTGTCAACCCATTATCTTAACGGGTCGTGTTAGAGTTGAAATTTTTGACACGAAATTCTTAACGAGTCGTGTTCGTGTTGACCCTTTAAGCATTATGTACACGTCCTAACACGACACGAAAACGACTCGTTAACACGTTTTGACACCCCTATTATACAACTGGGATGGTACGGTTTTATAACTCAATACAAACTTTATTTTTTCTGTTAACAGAACTTAATTGGGAATTAAAAGTTAAATAGTGCTCCATAGTTTTATTTATAATTTTACTTATGAGACTCTTTTTATTAGTTTTTGTTTTAAATTTTAAATTTTAAATTTTAAATTTTAAATTTTAAATTTTAAATTTTAAAATTTGTAAGGTTTCAATAATTCACATGTGCAAAAATAAATTCTTTGTAATTTTTTTTAAGTACTACATTTAGCATTTGTTTTTAAAGTTATTGATATGTTAACGTAATTTATTTGAGTCTATGTTTTGTCTAAAGTTGGATTTTTTTAGAAACCTTGTATACTTGTACAATGAAAACCAAAATTTTAAAAAAAATTTATAAAGAAACATATTCTATTTAAGGCCTAGTTTGTTTTTTAAAGATGAGATAAAAATTTAAAAAAATATAAAATGTTGTTTTAATATATCTTTTTAATATTAATTTTCTTTTGAGATTTAAAAAAATTATTTTAAAATTTAAAAAAATTGAATTGTTTATTTTATTTTATATGAGAATTTAAAAAAATGTAATGATAAATTTGAAATGAGATAATTTGTGAAAACAAACTAGTGTGGAGGCATCTATCCTTACTGATAGATCACCTTGGCAGATTTTTAATTACAGTAAATTATTGAAGACAAATGATATTTATAGTTATGAATTGGGCAAATTTTACATAAGAAATTAAAATAAATAAATAAATATAAAATTTATATGAAAAATTAATATTTTATTAATAAACCCTACTCATTTTTAAGTGATTATACTACAATTGAGCACTCTACAAATATATAATATTATTCATTTATTATAATTTCAGTTGATTACTCAATGGTATATAATATATTGTCATCTTAATATGAGTTATTTCTTCTAATAGAATAGTTAGAGTGACAAAAGAATTTTAAAAATAAATTAATATAATTTGATGTGATAGAGAGACCTATTATATAATAAAAATAATTTTATAATTTGATATATTATATCGAATTATACCGATTTGTAAGTTTATTTTTATAATATTTTTTTGAATAAAATATTTTTATGTACTATGTGTTCTATTTTTTTATTTCGTTTTAATATGATAAAGAATATAACCATAGATTGAAGAATGTTTGTTAAAGTGCTCTTCATGGCATGAATTCTATTAATCACAATTCTCTTATTAGATCGGAAATAATCTAGTATCTCTATCAAATTAAGATTTTTTTTTTTTTTGGGTTTTTGGTTAAGTTTCTATAGGTGAATCGTATAATATATAATACTATCATTTACCCTAAATTTTCTTTTTCTTTTTCTTTTTTTTTTAAAAAAAAGAGAGAAAGGTCTATTCATTATTTCTTTACTCTCTTTAAGGAGATTTTAATAAGAAATTAGGAATAAGGAACATGAAATAAAAAAAAAAGGAAATATATATATTATAATATATATATATATATATTATAATATATATATATATATATATTTATATATATTTATTCCTTATGATAAGGTCAAGTTGCTTTTTTGAAAAAATAAAAATTGGGAACTCTATTTCTGTCGTTTTGTAAATAGCGGAGGGGATTGCTCCTACAAGTGTTCCATCCAACGCAGCAAGGACAGAAGTGACGGTGCAAATATGGACACATGGCATGGCCAAAGAGGCATAACGGATACAAATTTCGAAGTGGGTCCCTCATCCTGCTCACGTGTATGATTAAATCCCCCGGATTCGCAGCCATTTCCATAGGAATGCACCCTCTCTCCAATCTCGATCTTGATCTCGATCTCTCCCTCCCTCTCTCTCCCTCTCTCTCTCTTCTCCGTTCACTCTTCAAACTCAAAGTTCAGTCATCCCTCACCGTCAAATTCGCAGCACAAAGATTCGCCCTCCTCCTTTACTTCCCATTGGTTACTTGTTCTATTTTCCATAATTACCCATTATAAATTAGCAGGTAAAAAACAGACGTCTCCTTCTACACTGCAACAACGCTCAATACTGACACTTCAACGATACTACGAGCCTGTTCTCCCTGGGGTTTTTTACATGTCCTTCCTTCTTTGAATGGCATTCTTTTAATTGATGGCGGCGAGTTCCGGACGCCTCTCGGCTCACTTCGATTTCAAGCTCGGAAGAGGGCTCCAACTCTTCGTAGATGGTTTTCCACCGACGCGTATTCTAGGCTTGGATTTGGGTAAGCGTTGGAGCAGAAGGGCGCGTGACCGAGTCTTAGTAGTGGGTCGAATCGGCTGCTGCTGCTCCGACCCCGCGGTCCCCATCCGAAGAACGACCGGGTCCGGAAAACGCGTGGAGAAGACCGAGGAATGGCGCTTCGATCCCAAGAAAATCCCGCACAGACTCCGTACCCAAACCTCCCCTGCAGTGCCCTTCGCTTCTTCTCAGTAGGTTCCTATCATCTTCTTTTATATGGACGATATACACTGTCGTTCACACCTTTGGCTGTGGAATTTGGAATTCTATAAACTAAGACAATAATTGAACTTTTTGGTGAATACTGTATGTTAAAAAGTAACCGTTGCATCTTAGAATCTTGTTTAGTAGTTTCTTCAACTTTTCAACTCCTCCTATTTTCTAACACGGTCTTGATTGCCTTTGGTAGATTGCTTGTGCTGTCCGTTCATTTTGATAAGTTGTTGCATTACAATTTTGCTGCAGATGGCACACTGATTCAAAACAAGAAAAAAAGTTCTATCCTCGCTGTACTCCGGGGAATTCCGGACCGCAATCCCGTGACACTCCTCCAAAAAGAGGTAATTTACAATGCATTTACGTCCGTCAAGTTAAAAATGGAAGATAACCAAGAAAATCAACGAAGAACTTCCATCTATGCTAACAATTGATTGATGGTATCTTTAAGTAGCATGCCTGATAAACAACTGCTGTGTTCGTGATTTGCTCCTTCACTGTAGACACCGGCATTGCAAATGAGAAGGACTGGGGCATTAGCTTACTAAATGAGAATGTTAACGAGTCGGGCACTAATGAAGATGGAAGTACATGGTATCGAGAAAGCAGAGAAGACTTGGGAAAAAATGGGTACAGATGTAGGTGGACAAGGATGGGTGGTCAATCATACGATGGTTCCTCGGAATGGAAAGAAACGGTATAAAATCGTTCCATCATATGATGATAATTCATGTGTGAGAGTGTTGTATAGGAGTAACTAAATGGAAGCAATTCTCTGTGAAGTAATTTTTGCAATTGACATCTTAATCCATCTTTACAATTACTTTCAAATGTATATATATTGATGAAAGTGCTACCAAAGTAGCTTCATGCACTTACTGATCGTAAGTTTCTGAGGCTTACTGCTTGGATACTATGAGCGAATAATGACTGAAGCTACCTCACAAGTTTCTATCCTTTGACAGACTGTTGATTATGTTGTCAAGTCTCAACTAAATTTGGCAAGAACGGTTAATAAACAGCTACTTATAATGATGAAAGGATAAAGTAAAAACTTAAAGGGAATAAGCTGCTAGTCTATTGCATTTACAATCTTTATTTCAGTTGAAAGCTATAAGCCCTTTTGGAATCTCAAGGTGTAAACATTTCCTTCTAAGCAATGGTCATCTATCAACTAAATCTGGTAAGAACGGTTAATAAACAGCTACTTATACTGAGGGGAGGATGAAGTAAAAACAGGGAATGAGCTGCTAGACTATTGCATATGACAATCTTTATTTCAGTTGAAAGCTATCAGCCCTTTTGGAATCTCAAGGTGTAAACATTTCCTTTTAAGCAATGGTCATCTAATTTGCAAAAATAATTTATCAGTGGAGGTGATAGGTGCAGATTGATAGCTAGGAGAAAAGGTTGCTTTTTGTTACCTTGGCTTTATTCCTAATCAGGGTAAAAACACATTGGAGAATTCTTCCCTACAAACTGGGAAAAAGGGATCTTATGGGATTAATGCATATTTAAACCAAACCAAATTTGAAAAACAGTTTTGTTGAACTAGTAATATGTCAAAAAAAATTACAATAAATAGTTTCTTTTTCCATTCTGCAAACATGTATGAGACAGAATCTGAACATCCTGGATTACCAAAGTTTATTTTACAAGAGCAATGAGTAAGCTTTATCATGGCCATCGCATCATTCTTTTTGCTATTGTTGGAGCCTTCACAACTTATGGATGTTTTTTTTTTTCCTTTTTTGATCAGTAACAACTTATGGATGCTGTAGTCCCAAATTACTCATGCTGTAGCATATAGGCATGTATGAATGTTGTCATTAAGAGACCCAAAACTTCACAAACAGTTGTAATTGATGTCTACTTGTATTGCTAGCCTATTATATATGACAAATAGTATGATATTTCAAGTTTAAGGAATTTTTATCATTTTTTCATGATTTAGAAGTTGAAAAAAATTTGATATGACTAGAATATTTTAACTAATATTATGTCTCTCCGTTGACTTGAATCATCTTTGTCTACTAGATGCATATGTTGTTTTTATCCATATGCATTTGAGTTACTGGAGCAAAACACCTGTAACAATTTTTCTTGTTCTAAAGTTAATCCATATCTTTCGAGTTTATTTCGAGCGAGCTCTCGCTTTTCATAATTGTCAAATCTATGTTTAATCATCCACTTTGAGTAACAGATTACATTTTTTCATAACCCCCTTTAGTATCATCCCAGGTGGATGCATTTAATTGGATTTATTGATCTCATTGACAGTGGTGGGAGAAAAGTGACTGGAGCGGATACAAAGAGCTAGGTACTTGCTGACACTCTCTTTACTAGACCAGCTGGTTATTACCATGGATCATAGGAAGTATTTTGGTTTTTTTTTTGTTTTGTTTTTTAATAGTCTAGCATGAGTCTTGGATGAGTTCATCTATGGCTATTAAGTTGGAATGATAAGTTATAACTCAAATTGAGCTCAGCTCTGATAGTAATAAAGTGAAAGTTCGCACCTTTCAACATCTGTACTGCTATTTCTGTTGATACTTTTCCATTGCCACAGCCCCCCGTTTCTCATAGTTTTGAATGGGATAGGTAGTCTCTAGTGTTTAATAGACAGCCACGTAGATGATGTTTATAATTCATGCTTGCATGGCTTGAAATTAAATAAGCACCTGGATTTTTCCAATGGTCGATATTGCCACATAAACAAACATAGCCACTATAGAGCACTAGCATTGGTGTCTCCATACGCATATGTAAACATTATGCATGACCCTTAATTTGACTGCATTAGATTATGCATATTTAAAATTTTACAAAACTATGAACACTGTCAAACAACTTCGGAGATGCACTATTCACTCTTCAAAAGCTATTTTATTAATTTTTCTCTCTCCTCTCACTCTCTCTCTCACAACCCTTTACTCTTCTCCCTCCCTCAACAATACAACAGAACCTTCACCTTCACCTTCATTTTATTATTATAATATATATTATCATTTTATTATATTTTAAAAATATTATATAAGAAATTATATTTTTTTATTATATTTGTATTATTAATGCCAAATGTATGTAGTGGGTGCTAATTGGAAAATCTATATAAAAAATTAATTTAGGAAAAAAATAGTAGTAATAAGAAATTAATATTTTGTTATTCAATTTGACGCAAAGATGCATAATCCAATGTGAGAGTTTTTTTGAATGGCAAAGACAATCTCCAAAACGTGTGACTTTGCATTTGAATATAGAGAAACCAATGCTAATGCTCTAAAGAGATGTATATCTAACAAATTGTCCATTCCATGTTTCTTGTCCATATGAAAGACATTACCACCAATCTCCTTAGAAATTCAAATGGTATATATAATGACAATTTTCGTTCTTTTTAATGGGAAGTTGTGTATCAATAAGATTTTAATTGTCTGACTGAAGTAAATGACTTGAGCACATATTTGATTCTTGTCTATTATATTTCTTAACTTTTCACCACCATGAAAAATTTAGCTATTGTTTTTGGACATTCAATGATTGACTGTTCCCAACATACAATGTGAATTAAATACTTTTGCGTATCATTTAGATTTTAATTGCCATTTTCAATCTTTTGGCTATTTGACTTGAGTATTACTCTACTATAGGTGCATTCATTCAATTCTATATATTTTCTCATAGGTGTGGAAAAATCAGGTAGAAATGCTGAAGGGGATTCATGGTGGGAAACATGGCAGGAAAATCTTCATCAAGATGAATGGAGGTCTTCATTAACTGTCTTCCTGCCCTTGAAAAACAATTGACTTTTTTTTTTTAATAATATTGATCACTAAAAATATAGTCATGCTCCTGTTCCTCCCACATCAGTAAATAGGATGAGTAATTACTCCGGATTTTGACGTTGCAGTAATCTTGCAAGGATAGAGAGGAGTGCACAGAAACAAGCAAAATCTGGCACTGAAAATGCTGGATGGTATGAGAAGTGGTAAGCCAATGTATTTACAGAAAATAATGGCATGTTGTATGAATCAGTTATGCATTTAAACAATCATGAAAAATCTTACATTCATAATATATTGATGACACATCTAATCTGAACGTAGGTGGGAGAAATATGATGCTAAAGGCTGGACTGAGAAAGGGGCACATAAATATGGTAGACTGAACGAACAATCATGGTGGGAGAAGTGGGGAGAGCATTACGAAGGAACAGGATCTGTTCTCAAATGGTTTTTAACCCTCTTTTCACATCGCTTTGAACTTAAATGTGTTTTGTGGAAATTCCTTCTCTGGAAAAATGTGTACTTCATGTGTTCATTATTTGCCCATGCAGGACTAAACATAGACATTTCCTGTCATTACATACATATAAGATTCTTTTATAATACAGAGGAACATATGGAAATAAAAGAAACAATAAAGAGAAAGAAATAAATATTAGGAAGTTCCAGGATTTCAAATTCAGAAAAAATGTGGCACAGCAGAAGCAGCAACAAGTCTCTGTAGTGATGGATGTGTGAAGCCACCATAAGTTGGCAGCAAATTAATCGCCTCTCCTGTTTAATAATATATGAATGACAATTATGTACAACTGGAAGAAATGATAGAAATGGGGGATTATGAAAGAACTTATTTGTGTAAACCCTTCAGATTAATTAGTCGAGGGATCAGTTGTATTTTCCATCTTATTCAAAACCATGATTTGAAAGAATTCATGAACAAAAGTTCTATATGGAGTCACTTTTGCATATTTCTTGCGCATTCCAGTAATGTGATTGGTTGCATCACTTTTTTTAATATAAAATAATTGCTTTGGTCAATCACATCAGTGGAGTGCATGAGGAGTAATGTAGCAGAACTCATTGATGAATTGTATGAAGTTCAGCCTTTTCTCCATCTGTTGGTGGGTTTAATTAGAGCTTCCCTGTTGATTCTCTCTCTTTCTCAAACTGTTACACTTCTCAGGACAGATAAATGGGCTGAGACTGAACTCGGTACCAAATGGGGAGATAAGTGGGAAGAGAAGTTCTTTGCTGGAATAGGTTCACGGCAAGGGGAGACATGGCATGTATCTTCCAGTGGTGATCGTATGTCAAGTACTTGAATTCTGGAGTGCTAATGTTTATGTCACATTTCATATCTGACTGTTACCCCTTTATCCTTAATTTTGTGCCATTCAACATATTCTTTGAAATTCTCTTTTATGTCATTTTAGAATTTCTTCTGCAGCAACTGAAATAAATTTCTGTTGATTCCTTGAAATTCTGTACAGGCTTCATTTTCTTCCTAGGCCACATATCTAGATGCAAGCAGGTCTTTTTCTCAAAGCATAAATAATATGCTCAACTGACTGACTTCAGGGGAATAAATATTCTTAGGAACATGACACTGGTGTACAAAAAAAGAGACAAATATTGAACATGATACAAGTAATGTGCTCCATTGTCGACACTTAGGAAATGTGAATAAAACTAAATGAAGGATTCTTCATGGTCTGAAGGAGGCATCAGTTCTGTATTGCCTAGGATTCGTTTTAAGTTCTTTCTTGCCCAGTAATCGAGATTTTCATTTCTGGTTATTCTTGTGTAACCCATGATGGTATAGTTCATGCAAGAATTCATAGTAATTTTATTTTCTTGTTCAGGTTGGTCAAGAACATGGGGGGAAGAACACTTCGGAAATGGGTATGGACATCAAGCTATTAAGCCGTTTTATGAGTCAAGCAAAGCTCCTCATGATTTGATTTTTGCATAGAACCATAACCTTATTTAGATCATTCTCAAAATTAACAGCATCTGAACTTAATGGCTAGATCTCACTTCTTCCTTACATGCATTTGTGAAGTTAAAGATTAGAGGTCCTTACTAATATGGCATTTTTCTATATCAGCAAAGTGCATAAATACGGGAAGAGCACAACAGGGGAAAGCTGGGATATTGTCGTGGACGAGGAAACCTATTATGAGTAAGCATACTCTTACCTTGACTGTAAAAGTGAGGCTGTTTTATGGGTTGTAGCGAGTTAAATGGAAGTAACCAAAAGGACTTTTGAGGATGAAATGAAGATGCAGGTGTTTTTTTTTTTCAAGTTTCCGGAGGAATGTGATATTTCTAGAAAAGGTTGCTTTAATTAAAATTTAAATTTGATGAGGTGTCACTTTTGATGAAGGGCTGAACCTCATTACGGTTGGGCGGATGTTGTGGGTGACTCCACTCAGTTACTTTCAATTACAGCTCGGGAGCGGCCACCTGGTGTATATCCAAATCTAGACTTTGGGTCATCTCCACCGCCTCCACCTGATGACAAACCAGAAGAGTCGCCTCCTTCGCAATGAAGAGCTGATTTTTGAGTTCGTAACTTAATTAAGGTGGTTTAGATTGGTTGAAACTCTTATAACAGAATAATGTGAATTGATCTTTCAATTAATTCATTCTTTTGATTGTTAATGCTTCCATGTATTCAATGTCAGACCCTGGTTACGTTTTGGACAAAATTTGTTTGCTTGGGATTACACCATGGTAAGAAAGATACACATTCTTATTTGGCATCAATGTGGTTGTTTCAATTCAGGTCAAGTATCTGGACGCCGATTTTTGGATTGCGATGGATGGATCTTGGGACTAAAAACGCATTCCTGTTTGGTCCTTAAAAGCGCTTTAGTCTTGAGTTTTGCTACATACAATCATTTTTACGCATTCTTTGCATACTTCAATCATATGATTGGTAAAATAGTTATTTAGTCAATGAATCACATTAGTAGGGTACACAAAGAAGTATACAAAAATAACTGTACATAAATTTTTTGTTTAGTTCTAGCCCGTTTAGCATTCTCTCCTAAGGGTGTGCAAATTAGAAATGAATGAGTTGAAATGTTAAAGAATTTTATTTGTGGGCTTATTTAAGATGAATTTAGATTTGTTTAATATTAAGATGAGTTTATATATATTTATAGAAAGTTAAAGATGATTGTGAATCTCGTGTGTAAAGAGTTTTTGAATGAAAAAAAGTTTAAGTTTCATATGTAAAGGGGTCTTTTGTTGAGTGATGTTTAATGATTTGTAAATTGTGTTTGAATGTTGGGCTAGGCTTGAATTTGAACCATATTAACTATGTTCCAAAGGAGAAAAAAGGTGAGATCAACAATGAAAAATCAATCTTTCTTTTTTTCATTGTGGATCTTAATTTTTTTAAAGAAAATGTGCAGGAGGTATGCAAACCCTACACTAGTATCTAACAACTTTTTTCTTTTAACATTCTTACCGCCCTTGTCCTCAAGGAATTTCATCCGCAAACTCAAGCATATGGAACTCGCTTTATATGAAGACAGGCCACTTGAACAAAGACTGTGTAACAACGCTCTCTGCTCCTACTTATGTTCCTCCCGCACTTTCAAATTTTATTACTTAATATTACTTTCTTCTGAATGTTATATTACTTGTGTCCCTCTTTAAACTAACGGCGACCGTACACAGCCAATGAGTAATGGAGTGGAAGAAAACGTAATTAAGGGTAAATAGAAAGTGGATCTGAGCATTTCTCGGTTAGAACAAGAAACATTGACCAATACAGAGCTCTGGACCTAAAAACTAGTCAGATATATAGGAAATCTACACCTGTAATTTCTCAGTTAGTTTACAGCAGTCGTATATCACTGTTGCTATCTCCTGATGTGTTTCTAACATAAATCAGTTGACTTACACGAATCCAACGTCATGGATTGACATAAGCAGGAGGCAAAGGAAGTTTTCCATCACCCGAGAAGATACAAAGACCAAAAAAGAAAAGTGGAACCCGAAATAACATCAACTGTTATCTTTTTGGGAGTGAAAAGAGCTGGCATGCACAACGATTTCTTGGTAAAAGCAATAAGCAGTTCAATAGATTGGTCTGTCTGGCAAAACTTCAAAAATTATCTTCAGTCCAGTCATTCTCCCACCTCTCACATCTGCATCATATGCCTCCCCCCATACTCCCTCCACCCCCGCCAAGCTCACGTACATCTACATCTTCATCGCTAGAGATCCATCCACCCAAAAGTTAAGTATAGGGCGTTCCTGAAGGCAAACTTTTTTATACACGGGCTCACTCATGAACCCCACCACATTTGGCGCTGGTCACAAAGGTGGGCTTGCACTTTTCTCTCTGCCAGTGGTTTTATTATGTACAGGATGACATTTATGCACCTTTGATCAGATATGCAAACTCTGTTGATTGGGGGAGGCAATTTTGTTACACAAAAATCTGTTACCAACATCTTTGTTAATCTGAAAGAATCTCTTCTAATTCAGGTTCATCAGAGGTTGCTCCATCATAATCCAAACCAGTTCCATTGAAGAAACCTCTCTCTAGGGGGTCATTCTGATCTTCATCGTCATCCATGTCAAGCCATTCAGGCTCATCGTCAACATTTTGATCATCACTAACATCTTTTCTGATGGGACTATAACCCTTGCCATATTTTCTAGGCCCCGAATCTCTCTTCGCCTTAGCATCAGAATCTTCACATACACAAGTAGATGGGTTCTCATGAAACTCACCCCTGCCCGGCCTCACTTCATTTGGCTCCCCCATAAAACCTCTTTGAAAAGTACGAACTCTAGAAGCAAACACATCCCATGTCATGTTACTTCTGCTCAAGAACAACCGATATAACTTTTTAGCATTTGGACGAATGGTGGGTTTGTGTCCAAAATATCTCCTGCAAGTAGGCAAATACGTAAAATTATTATTATTATTATTATAAGTAAACACTTAAAAGTTAGCAACTAATCTAAACAAAAAACAGGAAAGAGAGGCCCACAAAAAAAAATATAGCGGGCAGAAAATGGAAAGAAAGAAAGCACACCTTCTTCCAGCTAATATTCTAGCCATATTACCATTGTTATTGGTAACAAATACATCACTTTCATCACACACTATGAAATCAAGTGCAGCCATGCGAGAAGAAAATGAAGCAAATGGTTCCAATTCCTCCTTGGAGGCTATAGTTTCTTTTGAATAAAAATTGGGGAAAAGTGCTTTCAAGGGTGCCAATGTCTCTTCCCCTCCATAGACTTCCCCAGATGCCACATAAATATGGACATCACTGCCATACCCCAAAGCTCTTAGCATCAGGCCTACTTCTTCTGGCGTGAGCGGGCATTTTCCATGCCTCCTTTCCTTGTCAGGATTGCTGATCTGCAAGTCAATCCAAAAAAGCCTCACACATGCTTCTTAAACTCTAGAAATCCATGGTAGTAGGAGCCAAAGCAAATTCAACGATGCATACCAAGTAAGTTGCAAAAGATATTTAGGGAAACACCATCAAACCATCTTCATTCCATCTTAAAAGCACATGCATGCAGATTTTCCTATGCAGGAAAGGCTGCTGACAAATATGGCCTCCAACACATCTAAAATTCTCTTTTCACATAAATACAACCTCCCCTCCCTCTTTCCACCTCTTAAGTTTAAGAGCATGTTTAGATGCTTAAACTCAGAATTTTGTGAACAGTATTGAAATAGTTTAAGTGAAAATGTTTTATAAGGTTTTGGAAAAGAAGAGAAAATTAGTTGAATAAAAATGTCTTCTAAAATAAGTATTGTATTGGAACTTGTGCAAGTGAATAGATAAAGTTATATTTTTGTAAACATTGTATTGATTTTTGTGTTTTGAGTAATAATTAGGTAATAATTACATGAAAAGTTAAAAATTTAAAATGGAGATGTACTTTGTGTTAGTGATGCTTGGGAATGAAGTCATGAGAAATTTGGGGAAATTTGGTGTTACCAAAGCATGCCCTTTTCAAGTTATAGATCAGATGCACACCCCTGAATATTAATTTTCAGTTTTTCATTTTGTATCTCAAAACATGGAAAATCAGGCTGATGCAAGAGAAATCCTCGTTTAGAAGAGTTGAGACTTACATGTAAAGTTTTCCACCTCCTTCGTATTGCAGCCAGTTCTTTCCTTTCTTTTTCTCCACCACCATAATAACATCCTGAGAATGCAAGCATATCAGGTTCAAACCTGCAAACAAGAGAAATCTGGTTGCATTAAAAAAAAAAAAGAAAAAATCTCTGACGATGTAAAAGAAATGGGCATTTATTCTCTCTATAGAATGCAGACACGACCATGATCAATCAATAATTCAACCTGCTTCTAGAATTCCAAATTGCTCAAAAGCCCTCAAAATATTTGATGTAGGATAATAGTAAAACAGACCAGAGAAATAGAATAATAGCAGACAAAGGAGAGAAGAAGTAAGAAAGTTGAGAGAAGACGACAAAGATAAGGGGGTTGGAAATCGACAGCAGAACCAGCACTTTTCAATCTCAAACTCAGTTTGCCTTCAAAGTCTCAATACAAGTCTTTAAATAGTAAAATAAAAAATCCTGAATAAACCTAGAAAGTGAATGGGCTTTGCCCCAAACCCATTAAGAGTGCATTTGGATGACAAGATGAGCTGAGTTGAGTTGAGATAAGTTGAATAAAATATTGTTAGAATATTACTTTTTAATATTACGTGTTTTAGGATTTGAAAAAAGTTGAATCGTTTATCATATTTTATATGAGAATTTGAAAAAATGTATAAAAATTTGAAAAAATAATGATGATATGAAATAAGATGAGATAAGTTGAGGTAAGTTTGGGAACCAAACTGGGTCTTACAAACCCAAATAAACTACATAAAGCATAATTAAAATAATCCAAAATAATAAAATAAGAGATGTCGTCATCAACTCTCCCAGAATTTAGTCGAGCAAACTTCTTCCGACGCCCACAAATACATGTGAGTGGAGGTCTGAATCTAGTGTTCCCACCAACTCCCCCAACATGTGAGAAAGGTGACTTGGGCAAAGAAAAATTCTGTTCATTCTGACACAACTCAAATAAATCTAGATCAAGCTGTTGGAATGTCTCTCTAGAAATTTATGTACAATTAGAATCATATCGATCTACCCAATGAACAAGGAAGCAATGAACCTCTCTATCATTAGTCAACACAATCTGCTCATCTAAAATAGCATTAATTTTATCTTTATGTACTGTGACAAGTTGTATCAGAGTAGGATTGGCAAAAGATTCAAGATCAAGGTCTATAGATGGAGGTAGAAGAGGATCATTGGAGAGATTGAAATGGCCTTTGTAAGCAACAAAGTCCCCAACGTTGAAAGTAGAGTGGTAACCAAAATGTGATGGAAGATCAATAAAATATGCATTTGGACCAACTTACTTTGAAATTTTAATAGGACCAACACTATGGGCTTGCAATTGGGAAATGGATCCAAGTGGATGTCATTTCGGTCTAATTCGGATCATAACATAATCTCTAATGTTGAATTCAATATGTCGTTTATGCAAATCAGCTCAAAGTTTATATGATGCACTACTGACTTCAAGATGTTTATTGATCTCAATATGCAAGTCATGAAGATGTATAAATGTCTCAGTTGACACAGACACACTAGCATGTGGGGACACGGAAATAAAGTCTAAAGGCTTCCTAAACTTATAACCATGAATAACTTCAAAGAGACTCATATCTAAAGACCAATTCACAAAACTGCTAACCTTAAGGGATAAGGACTGCACAAGAAC
Organism: Platycarya strobilacea; assembly: GCA_036898215.1. Classification (NCBI taxonomy): domain Eukaryota; kingdom Viridiplantae; phylum Streptophyta; class Magnoliopsida; order Fagales; family Juglandaceae; genus Platycarya; species Platycarya strobilacea. The sequence continues at coordinate 14,687,696 of CM072555.1, forward strand.
TTAAACTCTCACGGATAAATCATTTCCGAAGGAGTTCATTCACTTGCCTTCAGAGCTTTAGCATGCACAATGAGATTCATCCTATAATGAGGGAAATTTGGAAGAGGCGCTCCTAGGACAAGATCTATTGCATGTTGAATATCTCGTAAAGGGGGCAAGTAGTCAGGGAGGTCCTCAGGAAAGACATCTCGAAACTCCTGAAGAAATTACTGGGTTTCAACAGGGGCCACTATTGGAGACTCCGACAGAATTTCTATAATAACCATAGCAAACACGATGGAATCACCCATAAGTGTATGCTCAAACTCCATAGAGTTAATGATATTTAACCCTTTCTGTTCCACAATTTTCTTTTCTTAATGTGAGTCAATAGGTTTTGGGGGTAAAGAATTAAGGTGAATCTTCTTTCCATTACTTACAAGAGAACATGAATTGGATCAACCATGGATGGTCACATTCAAGTCAAACAACCAAAGTCGATCAAGAATGACATGATCAACATCCGTAGAAATGACGTCACACCATATATGATCCTTATACTTGAGGAACTGGATAGTCACCAAACAACGCTCTTTCACAGTTATGGAAGAAGTGTCAACCCAAGAGACACTATACAACTAAGGGTGAGGAACTAGCGTCAACCCAAGACGGGACACAACAGTCACAGAAACCACGTTAATGCAACTACCACTATCAACAATGACTTTACAACTAGGGGTATAAATGGTCTAATCCAATGCAGTCCGGTCCGAGGGAGGTGATAGACTAGTCCTATCTGGTCTAACATTTTCCCCAACCTAGACCAGACCGCATGGGATACCGGTCCTATTCGGTCCGGTCTCATTCGGTCCAGGGAAGTCCGGACATGACTTAATGGGTCAAATTCAACTCAAAATCCTGCCATAATCAAATCTCTTTTCTTTTTTTTTTTTTGCCTAATTTCAATTATTTTTGGCTCACTTTACATTTTTATCACAAATTTAAGCTAAAAAATATTTAAAAAACTTACTCTTGAAAAAAATTTGATAAAATAAAAATAATTGAAATAAAAAAGTAGGAAAAAAAAAGTTTACAAGAGTATACATATACATACATATTAAGTTAATTATACTGATACTATTATAAATTTATACATATACTACAATTTCTATTACAACTCTTATAATGTGTTAATATATTAATATTATATACTAGTTCTATATATTATAGTTCTACATCTAATATATATATTTATCTATTGATCTAAACATATATAGTTATAGACTAGTAGTTATAATATGTTAATATAATAATATTACATACTAGTAATATTGATCTAAATATACTAGTAATAGACTAGTAGCACTAGTATAATACTAGTAATAGATATACTATAACACTAGTAACACTTGTAATACACTATATATTAATCTAAATATTTATAGTTATAGACTAGTAACACTAGTATACTATATATTGTTAGTGATAAAGTGATAATAATATATTAAATAATCGTAATACTCTCATTACTTATTACTAATACTCTACAGTTAATAAGTTATAGTAATTTAATACTAACATATTAAATTTACTATACTAAAATTATTATAAATTTATACATATGCTATAATTTATACTACAGCTCTTATAATATGTTAATATATTAATATTATATATCAAAGAATAAATATGAAATTTTATTAATTGTATTCGGTTTAGTCCACTCCGGTCCAAGGGGAGAAAATTCTTGAACCGGGACCAAACCAAATCATATTCAGTTTTTTTTTTTTTTTTTTACCAGGCTGAACCATGCCCCATTTGGTCCGAACTGGATTTCTTACACCCCTATTTACAACCCTTATTATTGATTTTGATATATGTATAAAAAATAGCATGACGATGCCAATCATCAGCATCGTTGGGTTGGGTAAGGGTACAACATACCATACTTAAATGAGGTGTCTCGGGAACAAGAGGCACAAAACCTAGATCCACAAGTCCGAATACATCTTAAGAAGGTATCCTCATTATCATCCAAATCATCAAACTATTCAAGCTTAGGTTCATGACTTGATCTTCCTAAGACTCATCAACTACATCCTCGTGTTCCTCAATGACTAGGGCTCGACTAAGAAAATTTGAGAAAATGTGGTCAAAATTGATGAAAAGATCTCTTGATATGGACATTTTGGTTATTTTACTTATGTATTCCTTACTTTGGTTCTTATGATCATGTTAAAGCATCCCCATTGGAGTCATCAAAATTTACCTTCAAACTTGTACTTTTTGCACACATAAAAAAAAAAATATGGTAATTTGAAAGAAATTTTGAATTTACTATTCACTTTTCATCAAAACAAAAAATACTTTTTAACCTTTTCCTACAACTTTTCTCCCCACTTCTGATCAAATATGACCAGATTTTTTTTATATGTGCGCAAAAAGTACCAAGTTTGAAAGAAAATTTTGATGACTCAAATGGGGATGCTCTTAGTTACTTGGGCTTGTTTTAATGGCCCTAGGCTTTAGCTCATAGCCTCTCTAGGGTTTATTTAGGTATTGCACATGATGATGACGTCTCGCGAAAGACCCAGGACTTGTGTGGTGATGACGTCGAGTGAGGAGCCAGTCGTTTTATGGGAAACCTGCTGACGTCGTGCAAAAGAACCAGGGGTCCTTTCTTACTCAGGACCTGCCGACGTCGAGTGAGGAACCACTTCTTACTCAGGAAAGAGAATCAAAACAACAAAAACTCTCTCCCAAACTCACGTCTCTCTGTCTCGAGCACTCTAGATAAAGTGACCCAATGATTTCCGGCTGCTGGAGAGCTTCCAGTGATACCAAGTAACCAGTCGACAATTGCTGCTCTCTCTCTCTCTCTGAAATTTTTATCTTTTTTTTTTGGGACTTGGTTTGAGATTGGGCCAATGGGTTTCGAAATATTTGAAGAGGAAGATGAAACAGCTGGTTTTGTTTGGATTGAAGGGAGGTCTTTGGTGGATATGGGTTTCAGATATGGGTCAGATCGAGAGAAGAAAGGGAGTTAAATGGACGATCTGCGGGTGGGTATTTGAATTGACGTCTTGCAGCGATGAAGGTCCAAAGATTATCTAGGTATTTAAGTTAAGGAAGTGATGAAAGTCCGAAAATTATCTCTACTGTTTGACAATAGAAATGGCTCTTGATACCAAATATGATGTAGGATAATAGTAAAACAGACCAGATACATAGAATAATAGCAGACAAAGGAGAGAAGTAAGAAAGTTGAGAGAAGAAGAAGGCAGAGAAGGGGGTTGGAAGTCAACAGCTAAACCAGTACTTTTCAATCTCAAACTCAGTTTACCTTCAAAGTCTCAATACAAGTCTTTAAATAGTAAAATAACAAATCCTGAATAAACCCTAGAATTTAGAAAGTCAATGGGCTTTGCCCCAAGCCCATTAGTACAAACCCAAATAAACTAAATAAAGCATAAGTAAAATAACCCAAAATAATAAAATACGAGATGTACTTATCATTATTAATCACACGATTAAATGCCCATGTTTTTGTTTATCAGTTGTTATTTTTTCAATCCAAGCTCAGGAAATGGAAGAATAATCCTAAGAATGTCAACTTGAACATTGTGCACATTGTGTACACATGTTTGGAACATGCCTACAATGTACATATGTCCAAGAGCAAAACATATGAAGAAGCGCTAGGGTGTCTACAAATGACAATCTATTTCATCATCGGGCAATGATCATCAAGCTAACCGTTTGAAGACAGGTTCAAAATGTACTTGTATGATGGGCTTGACCAAAATGAGGCAGGAAACATTTTTTTCTTTGATAAGTAATAAGGAATTTTATTGATATGAATATAAGTAGGCATAACCCAAGTACACGGGGAGTATACAGACGCAAATGCCTAAATACATTCTTAGAGCTCTACATCAAAGAAAAGAAATCATGCACAGTGCTTCCATTAGAGACAATGGCTGAAAACCAAAAAAGTAAAGTAAGTAGGAAATAATTTTGAAGCTCCGCTATTGTTCGCACTTTATCTTCAAAGCATCGCGCATTCCTTTCCAACTAAATACACCACAACAGACATAATGGGATCATCTTCCATGCTACTACTACTTGTAGACAGCCCTGAATACCCCTCCAACACGCTACCAATCTACAACCCTAGATGGCATAAGTCACGCAACATCCACTCTACTTAATATCTCATTCCACAACATTCTTACCACCTCATAATGTAGTAATAGATGGTCCACTGATTCACTGTGCTTTTTGCATAAAAAGCACCAATCCATCACTATTATTCCCTTCTTGCGTAAGTTATCCGTGATTAAGTTCTTCCCAAGAGGTGCAATCCACACAAAGAAAGTCACTTTGAGAGGGGCACAGGCCCTCCATATGCTCTTCCACAAAAAGGCATTACCTTGGGAAGTCAAAATTTTATAGTAGGCCTTAATAGTGACTTTCTTACTGCCTGCAAATCGCCACTGTATCCTATCTACCTATGCTGTTATGCTTCCCATAGAGTATAATAGGCTGAAAAAATCTGAAACAGTAGACAATTCCCAATCATGATTAGCTTTGGTGAATAGGATATTCCGCTGGGGTATGCATTGAGTCATATCTAGCAAGTCTGCACCGAGGCCTCCCTGTTGATAGCAATGCTATAAAGAGTTGGAAAGACTCTTTCCAAAGGACGCTCTCCACACCACACGTCTTGCCAAAATCTAGTTTTCGAGCCATCACCCATCACAAAACGGATATTATTTTTGAAACACTGTCATCCCCCCCTAATATACTTCCACAAACCCACCCCATGCCCCCCCTCCCCCCCACAAAAATTGCCTTAGTGCACCAACCCCCCCCCCCCAAAAAAAAAGCCTCACCATGTATAGCAACAATAACTTCCTTCCACAATGAATTTCCCTCCAAATCATATCTCCAAAACCATTTCCCCATAAGTGCTTTATTAAATATCCTCAAATTGTGCACTCTCAAACCTCCACTAGATATTGGGGAACAAACTTTATTCTACTTAACAAGATGAAATTGAGTTTCCTCCCCCAAGCCTCCTCATAAAAAAATCCGGAATAACTTCTCAATCCTATACCCCATTCTCGCAGGCAAAAGGATAGAAAGTATGTCGAAATGTGAGATAAAGTACTTTTGATCAAAGTGACCCCCCCTCCGAAAGATACAACGGTTTCCATCCAACCAACATTTTCTCTACTTTCTCAATGAACCCATCCTAAATAGCTCTAGCTTTGAAAGTTGCCCCCAACAGGAGACCAAAGTATTTCATAGGCAAGGAGGACACTTTGCAACCCATAAGATCTGCTAGGCTATTGAAACTAGGCACCGGACCCACTGCAACCATCTCAGATTTACCAAGATTTATCTTTAGCCCTAATACAGCTTCGAAACATAACAATAATGCTCGTAAAACTTGAATATGGCCCTGATCTGCATCACAAAAGAGAATGGTGTTGCCTACAAATAAAAGATGTAAAATCATGATTGAGCCATCAGTGTCATTATCCACTGAAAATCCAGCTAGGAAACCTCCATCAACAGTTGCCTTAACCATCCGACCAAGAGCTTTCATAACAATGACGAAAAGAAAATGAGATAATGGGTCCCCTTGACGTAGTCCACAAGAATTGTTGAAAAGGCCCGCAGGTGTTCCATTAACTAACTCTGAAAAACAAACAGTGGTGATGCAGTGTCGAATCCATGAAATCCACTTATCACCAAAACCACACCTTTGAAGCATGTAAAAGAGAAAATTCCAATTCACATGATCATATGCTTTCTCCATGTCCAGTTTGCATAGAATACCAGGTATACCTTTCTTCAATCTATGATCCAAGCACACGTTAGCTATGAGTACTGAATCAAGTATTTGTCTTCCTCGAACAAATGCATTCTAAGGTTTAGAAATGATTTGTCCCATTACCAAACTTAGTCAATTGACAAGAACTTTTGAAATAATCTTGCAAACCCCATTTACTAAGCTTATAGGGCGGAAATTCTCAATTTCCACCACCCCCCATTTTTTTGGAATGAGGGCAATGAATGTCGCATTGAGGCACTCTTGTAACTCTTCCAAAAAGGTAGTTTTCTCCCTGTTAATACCTCCAAGAATTTCCATGTTCCACTTCTTCAGGTCTTACTTCAACGCTTACCTGCAAGAATGAAGCTAGGAATACATGTGAGCTAATTTGAAGACCACCAATTCCGAACTTTATCATCAAAATCCTCTACTGCTAGCTACAAAACCCATTACCAAAGTCGGCTCAACCTTTTCTAACACAAGTCCGAAAAGTGTGCTTCCCATGAAAGAGAGACAAAATCTATTCAATATTGACCGCCCTCTGTTATTGGACCATGTGAACTTGCCTCCAACAAGGAGAAGGTCCATGAGATTCAAATCAAACATAAATTCAGCAAACTCTTTCATCGCCGAAGAGGTTCAATGGTTCCTGGTCGTTCGCTAGGGAAACGGGTGATGTTAAAATCCTCACGCATACACCACGGCACCTCCCATAAACAATACAAACCCAATAATTCCTCCTAGACTCTTCTCCTTTCACTATCCAAGCTAGGTCCATAAACACCTACATAAGCCCACTCCTCACCATCGACTACATTTTTAAAAGGATTGGCAACTGAAAAAGTCCCAACACATTCGTGTACCGCCTTTAACACTCTTTTGTCCCACATTATAAGAACACCTCCCGAAGCTCCAAAAGAGGCCAAATAGGACCATCCCACATAAGAACACCCCAATAAACTGCGAATAACTCTTTTGTCAACAACCCGCATCTTGGTTTCTTGAAAACAAACCACGTCAACTTTCCACATCCACAATAAAGATTTAATACGAAGGCACTTATTGCGATCATTAAGCCTCCATACATTCCAAGAGAGGATCTTAAGATTCATAAACAACGGTGACTCCCCTCCCCTTTGATATGCTCCTTCTGATACTCCCCTCCTTACCATCGTAGTTAATTGAGCAATGCAACCTTTAAAGCTTCCTATTTCTCTTGGTGGCGGATTTCAATCTATTGTCTTCCATAGCTACAATAAGGGCTTTGAATTACTCTTCAAATCTGATACAAAACACCCAAAAGGATGCTCTCTAAACTCCTCCATTTTTTTGAACACCTAGCTAGAGGTAAACCGATTAGGAATAGGACGTGGAGGGAGTATGCATATCGGGTCTGCATCTCCCCCATCATGGCTTACCCCTTCACAACTGACCATCTGCAATTCCACCCCTTCTGAACTGAGGGATTCGTCAGCTCCACCCAATTCCCAAGCTAGAACGTCACTGTGAGTGACCAAATCCCCCAACACTACAAACTAATTCTACCCAGCCAAGGAAACAGGAGAGTCAAGATCATCTTTGTCAAGGTTTAAGCCGTCTAAGACACCACAATGTTGTCCACACCCAGACTTAGAGCTGTCGAGCTCAACTAAAATAGCCTCATTTGCAAGCACTCTTCTCGAGGACTCTTTCTGTGCAGGAATTATGATCGTGGCTCCAAAATCAGCTACCGACATCAATAGTCACCAGAATGGTAAACTCTGATAGCTTCATTTCTTGCTATTTTTTACACTAATTCAAACTAGATTATTTACATATATATTTATATATATAATTTATTCATATATTAACTATTATTTTGAAATATAATTTATATATTTATTTATATATATAATTTATTTATATATAAACTATTCCAAAACAGTACACAAAATGATACCGGTACCAAAATATTTTGTTCTAAAGTCTTGACTAATATGCCCACCGGTAGGATATTCAAAACATTGCCCACTGGTCGTTCCACTGATTGATGGGCCATCTTAAGTTTTTTTTCCTCCAAACCTTTGCCGCTTGACCCATGGGCTTAAGCCCATCCCCCGAGCCCATCTGAGCTTTTCCCTTTTGATTAACTACGGTAGGGGCCTACTCCTTTAGCCCAGTAACAACACCCGAATATCTATATTCAAACCCAACTCCTTATCTCCCTCAACGCACCGTATAAGTGCCTTCACTCTCTCAACCATAAGATCCAATATGCTGTCCATTTTGAACAACTCCCTTCAGAATCATTTCCTTTTTTGTCCCAACAACTTCTCTACCAACTCCCTCGCCCACCTGCATACATGCCTCTTCCAAAACTGCACCTTCTGTATGTCGCATGGCTCGAGGGGCTTCCAAAACCTCCCTGTATGACCGATGTTGTGCGACAACACCTCCTTGAGCTACCGCCTCCCCACCTCTCTCAATGTCCATCAAAGCCTTCGTCGGAGGTCTGGTTCATTTACTCCCATATACAATAAACTCCTGCAAAGCTTCCCCCATCCTTTTCCAACCATTTCCATTATGCTCTTCGGGGATGAATAGAAAAGCTCGCCTGGCACCATCCCCATATTCCACCACTACCAAGTATCAACCTCTAACATTCGCACTCCTCTATGCTATGAAGTTATGGTTATTCTCCCTACTGTAGTGTTAAAACTTTCGTTTCTTCTTGTTGACAGTCCTCCAAAGCTTTAGCCAACCATCTAACCGAAGAAATTCCCAAAAACATCCTATTCAGCACCTTCCATCTCCTTTCAGTGAGGTTCAAGAGATTACCTTCCATTACTAACGTAAAAAATTTCGATTCAATCACAATATCCCTTCTGCAACCCATCATTGACGGCACCAATCCTACCGTCGTAGACCACAGAGCATCAAAGAAATGAAACTTTCATATTCACCGTTGAAGAGAAGTTGTACGGAGAGCAAAAAGGAAGAGAACGAAGAAAGATCTCAAATCTATAAGAGGACCAAACTTTTAGGATGGAAGATATGAGGCAGGAAACATATGAGAACACAGCAAGATTATATTGAATGCAACAAATGAAAAAGATATGAGAACAAAGCAAGATAATATTGAATGCTACAAATGGAAAAAATAATTCATTTCTCTAATTACCATAGTGATCATCAAAGATATAGAAGTTCAAAGAAAGACTACCTCAGGTGCAATGCGATGTAATGCTTGCTTTTCATCCTCATTCGATGAACCAGTTTTTGACCCATATCAAGTATTGTATCAGTAAATCTTAAAGCATGATAATTAACTCTGCATCTCAACTTCTGTAAATCTGTGGCCAACTTGTTTGCAAGTCTGTAATCAAACTTGGTAAGCTGAACAGCCTGCAATAGAGACCAGTAAGTGTCGTTTATGGGAATAACTGGAGACCATTCCACAAAACAGTAGGAAATGTCAAATGCTCATAACAAGGGTGTTTTCTCTGTGATATTAACATGTTTCTTGAGCATATTTAAACTAGACATGTACCCTCAAATTTAAATGTCAAGTCACAAAATATAAACAACACTTATTAAGAGTTTGAAATTAAAAATCTTATAAATAAAAGAGACTCAGATGCAGTTTTATTCATGTATATGTAAAAAGTAATTTTATATGCAGTCGAAGATGTTATTAAAAAATTAAAAATGCATGTACATATAAAGAATTAACAATCCAATATTATTGAATTTGGATCCATTGGGACTTATGGGGTTCAAACTCGCAGCTTCCGCCTTGACATGGTGGATAGATTTGTAGACTGATACTTCCAATCCTTTCTTTCTTGTTTTGGGTGGTTTCCATGTGAAAGCTCCAACTCCAAAGGCAACGCACCTGGTTGAACTTTCCAATTGAAATGACGATGAAGATTTAAGTAATGTCCCACTTTTACTTATATTAAAAATGTTGTCCCAATTCTTTTTCAAGGTGCCAATGAAGCTAAGTATATCAAGCTTCGGTCACACCATGCATGGCGTCAAAGTTATGCATATCAATCATGTGAACAATAGTATACAGATCAAGAAAAGCAGAATCATAATTCTTCAATTTAAAGAGGATTGTTTTGAACCACCCCCCCCCCCCCGCCCCCGGGCGCCGCCGGGGGCCAAAAAACAAAAGGAAAGACAATAAAAAAGGTTATGCCATATATAAGCAATTAGAAAAGGTTAAGAGAAATGAAGTGTAAGAGAATTGAAAACTTACATGCTTTTTCGAGAGAACAGGCAAAACACGATTTTGATAACATCTTTCACTGCACTTCCTTGGCACACGCATGGTGTATGGAGTCATAAGTTTCCCTCTCTTCCTAGGTAATTGTCGAATAATTTTAACATCTTTTGACAGAAACAATATAAACCAATCAACATCAAAGATCTCGGAAAAGTTGCTGCAAAAACAAAGTAAGAAATTTGTTACATTGCAATAAAAAAATTGAATGTATTTTTTATAAGTAACAAAAGAATTAAATGTAGCTAGATGTTGACTCCTATTGCCAATCTGGACAAATAGATGTATTAGCAAAATCCAAATTGCAAACCATTGCCAACCTGGAATCCTTCCAGAAAGACTTCTGATCCAGCTTTGGAACAACAAGCGTAGCATTTAATATACGGGCAGCAACAACAGCATCTGTTATCTGTGAAAGGTAGATCTTCTAAGGTTTGTGTGAAAGTAAGTATGCTATTCAAATATTAGTAATGAAGTACAAAAAAAATCAGACCAAGGGTTTGATGGATCCCAATACTACAGGCAACATCAGTGCAGTGAAACAACTAAGAGACTAAGCAACCCAACATGTTTCACCATAACTCTACACCCAGATTAAGCAAAACAAGGATACCAACCGATAAAGTAAACAAATTGCAGTATATTTCTCTCTAAGAAGAGCCCCCCAAAAAATGCCTGAATGACACAACCACTCTAAGTTTCTTTAATTGACACCATTCTAAAACTTACTCTACAGCTTTGAATAGTCATGACTCATTACTATCTCGAATGGCAACTAATAGGTACTTCAGGGATTGTTGTACCAGCAGACACTTTATTACCAATATCAAATTCCATGAGTAACATCAACCCAAATCCACTATGCATGATACCAACTATAATTACTCAACCAACTCATGAACTCAAAGAAAAAAGGGTCACGAACATCTCTTGTTGAATAATAAAAGGAAAGGGTCACAAACTTCTCATGAACCCTAGCCCTGAATGCATGAGGCATTCCCTACTTTGATGAAAAAATAAAGAGCATATTGTAGGTGTGTGATGTATACATTTAATTATGTAATTACGCATTAATTGTTTGCAATAACCAGTAATCATCCAAACAATTTCATTATTTTCACGTCAGTTATCGCTAGCATGTTTGCTTCCAGCAATAAATAATTCAAAGATATACACATATGTTCAACATTATTGAGTCCTATAATAAAAACAAAACATTGTTGACTCCTGGTAAAAGTTCTTAGCTTTCTTGAAAAAAAATAGAAAAAATTAACCTGTCAAACATTCATACTTGGTGCAGAACCTTGACTTACAACTACTATAGAAGTTACAAGTCCAGAAAATTACCCCAGTTCTTTGTTGATTCAAACCTCCACTGGTTGCTATTGCCAAAAATCGATTGGGATGTGTAATAGCTTCAGCTTCTGAAATAAAATAAGACAGTTTGAAATCAAAATAATCACAGTAACCAGGATCAAAACTAGGCAGTGAATCCAAAGAACAAAACCAGGAACCTCAGCAACAAAACTAGGCAGTGAATGCTGGTGGTGATTAGAATAATCTGGACCAAAGCCCTAGCTAGAAAACCAATAAAATGACTTGTTTTTGGATATGTAAAACCAAGAAAATAACTTCCAAAAGCAGAACCGGATCAAAAAACTAAATTGAATATATTCTAAGTGAAAAAGATGAAGATAAAAAGATGCAACGTTATACGGACTTGGAAAACCGTTGCTGGCATTGCTGCAACCATAGTAGAACTTGGAATTTCTGGAACTCCAAATATGACGATCCGACTTTCCACCGCCGCTCTAATCGCCAAGATTCAAGAAATCACGGTAAGCAGATACAACAAGTCCAAGAAAACCAAAAGAAAAAATTTAAATTACTCTCTCGGGATCCAAAAACCCTAACCGGGACACGAGATGCCGAAATTCCGATCGCATCGTCCTCGGGTACGTTAAGCTGCACACGGATACAACCCGAAATGAATCACAAATAATTAAAGTAGACACAGATATGTATATAGAGACAGAGAAAAAAGCCTCTGAGAGAGAGAGAGAGAGAGAGAGAGAGAGCAAGTACGGAGGAGCGGTGGCGTAGGTGGTCGGAATCCACTGGGGATGGAGCCAGAAAGGAAAGGAGAGCGAATAGGATGAGAAGAGCCCCGGAAATAGCGGAGATGAAGGGAATGAGGAGGCGAAGGCGATGGTAATAGTGGTGGCGACGTCTCTGAGACGCCATTATCTCCGGTGCTCGCGATTGTTGAGGAACTTTAGCCCCGAGCACCACGGACTCTCACACTCTCTCTCTCTTTCTCTCTCTTCTCTAAAAGAAAAGCAAGAATGCCCGAAACAAACGTGTAGAAGCGGATCAAAATCTCAATCGATGGGATAAACTCTAATCCTGTGCGCAAAAGCCTCCGAAAGTGCCTGAAGAAGACCCTACCCCGCGGGAACTACTCAGTGCTAAAGAAAGCAAACATGGCAAGACATGGTGACAGCGACAAGGGAGTGGTTTCCGCAATGGGCAGCAATCAAGTAAAATTAAAATTTATTGGAATAAAGTATTATTAAAATATTGTTTTTAATAATATTATTATTATTATTTAAAATTTTAAATTTTAAATAATTTATTATATTTTATATCAAATTTAGATAAATTATTACTAAAAATTAAAATAAAATAAAATTATTTCTATATTCAAGAGTAGGGATGAACAAAATACTCGAGGCCCGACCCGACCCGACGTACCGATTTCTGCCGACTCATTTATTCTGACTCGTTTCTATTTTGATATCCGTTATCCGATTTCAACTCATTAAATGTGTCGACTTGTTTATACCGAAGAGTTTTTCAGAAATAAACCCTCCCACCTCTCGAGTTTAAAATTTCAATCTCTCGCTTTCTTTGTTTTCTTCTCTCAACTTTTTTTTCTCTCTCTCTACACATGATCTACACTGGCGTTCTCAATTTCCACTAGCATTCTCGATATCGTCGTGATTCAGAAACCCAAGCAAAGTTACGATTGTTCAGATATGGAAAGTTGCAACTGTTCCTCAACCGGTGGGAGCAAAGCGGAAGCGGACGAGTCCACCTCAACTCAATTCACCACCACTACCAGTACTGCCATTTGTACCCGCAGGCGTCGGTTGCATTTGGGTCGAGGGGCAATTTGTCTTATTTTCTTGGTGGTTTCGACTCGTTTTTCCTCTCGTTTCTTCTGTTTTTACTTTTTATGACTAATATTGGGTAGTTTGGTTCACGATAACACAAAAAAACCCTTATCTTTGTTGCAATTTTGAAGCTGATCTTCGTCGAGTGAATAGGAGGTGGGTTAGTGTTTGTAAACAACCCTAGAGGATAGTCAAAAAAAGAAAAGAATTTCGATTAATCGGAATAACGGGTATCGGCCAATCGGTATAAGACACTTATCGGGTTGGGTCAGAACTGTCCTTGACGGGTCAGTTCGGTTCGAGTGAACAGCTCTATTCAAGAAGATCTTAAAGTAGGCATAATATTGGCTATTTATCCTTTGGTGAAGTTTTAAGTTCAAGTATTTTAGAAAAAAATTGTTAAAACTTATATCTTGAATAATGCTATATATAAAATTATTTTTTAATAACGAATTGCATTATTTTATTTTACGATTATGTCAGAATCCTTTTACATAATGTAGATTGACAAACTCATATCAATTTTTGTTAAAAAAAAATTAAAGTCCCGACAATCAGAATGAGACGATAATAATTAATATATAAGACAATTTTAGAGATTTTAGCGTTACCTTATTGTAGGTTCTAGGTTGGTCTAAATTTGATTGGTCCGTTTCATGCCGGCTGAGATTAGTCATGTTTATCCACTTGAAATGGGTGTCAAAGGAGTCAAGGACTTGTGCCTTCCAGCTCGGTTTTTCTATTAAAATAATAATACGTAAAAAAAAAATGCTCTGTAATTATTTTTAACCGACCAACTCCAACAGTCTTCTAATTAATGTTAAACAACAAAATTGGACAGCAAGATCTATTCCGGGGTGAATTTTACAGTGTACACTGCACACCGCAACCGAGTTTGATGGACTGTTTTTAATAAAATTACTGGATTCATTCATTTCTCGAGGATATTTTCATATATTTCTGTTCGGATTTCTTCTTTAATTTCCTGATTTTAGTTGTATTTTACTTTGAATCATCATTAGTTTTTAAAGATTATTCCATGGAAGATAATTTGATACTTTCCTTAGTTTAGATCAATCCATGAAAAATTAGACCCTTTTTGTTGTTAGTTATTAGGAATTTGGATAATTATTGAAAAAGAGATTGAATTACACTTATCAATTTTAAACTTTTGTCCAATATTGCATGTAATTATTAAAGGATAAGTCACGAAAAAGAAGGGAAAAAGGTTTGGTTTAGCTTGTGGGGATAAAGCTCCTAGTATTTAGTAAGCAAAGTATCAGCGTAATCATCGAAGACGCAACACTTCATTATTCACCTAGTACCGGCTTCCTCGTTATACCGCCGAAATTTGGTCAATTAAAGCACTTCTTTATGATTTTACAATTATTTTCTTGCAGTGTGGGTTTATTTCATGTCTCTTTTTAATGTAGCATGATGTAATTAAGGACGTGATATTTGTAGGAGTGTAGAAGTGATGTGCACTATGTTAAAAATAGAGAGTAAATCATGTTCATATAAAAAAATTATTTTTTAATGATAAAACTATTTTTTTTAAATACATCATATTTGTATAATTAATTATTATGAGCCTATAATTCACCCAAATATGAATTGTTGTGTATGACTTAAAAAGGAGAAAGACCTAGAGATATAAGATTTTATAGGGGAGAAATTTGAAATGATTTATAGGAAGATTTAAATTAGCGAATTAATATAAAAAATTGAAATAATGCTTAGGTAGAATCTTGAATCGGTTTATATTTATATATGTAAAAAAGGAATAAAAGTTAAAAATTATTGTTGTAAATATTTTAAAAATAACTAATTATATATTATATGTATTAATAATACTTTTGAGTTAATTTTGAATGTTGTGAATTATCATGAAAAGAAAAAATATATGAAACGTCTGTAAGGTTTATTAAATTTTGAGTCTATTTCTAAATTACTAGTCACTAATTTATTTAGTGGTAATTATAGTCTTGATTTATTCAAAGGATTTTAGTTCGAGCCATCCTCATATAATAAATTTTTGCCAATAATATTTTATCTGTATGGGTAAATTTTGGCTTTTATATAACTCAATAAATATTTAACATTAGTCTTTAACAATTTTGTTTTCTAAAACAAATTCCATCCTTTCCTCTCTCTATTTTCAGTTTGTGATATTTTTTCACTATGATATGCTTCTTTTATCATTTAAAAACTAATACATTTAATAAAGCGTTTCCCGGGATGAAATTTTATAAAACAATTAAAAATAAAATTTTATTTATGAAATGCGAATTGCGGAGTGAAAGCTACCATTGATTGATGCGGGGGCCAGACCCGACAGGAAAGGTACAATAATTCGAGTTGTTTTGTATGAACTCGGAGGTCCGCTGGCTTTCAAAATCGGAGGTCCGCTGGCTTTCAAAATTAATATTTAATAGTGAAAGACCATTCTGAATAGAGTAGTTAAAATATAATTTATGTTATAAAATTAAAGAAAAAAATTATAATTATAAGAGATAAATATATAAAAAATTATTTTGAAACTCTCTAAAACTTTATTCCCTCTCTATATTTTCTTATGAAGTTTATAACAACTGAAACTCATATTTATAGACCTTAAAATTACTATGCAAGTTATTATGTAAGATTTAAAATAATAGTGGTGAAACCATTCACATAATTTGGTGGGTCATGGGGGAGGCGGCTGCCGACGATTATAATTCATAACACTTCCCCTTAAATGACTATCTATAAAAAATCTATTTTGTTAAAATATTGTCAAGGAAAAACTTAGTAGGGAGAAAAATCAATAGCGAAGGAAAAAAAGTACAATCTTTTTATGTATCCACAAGTGTTTTCAGATTGCCTTATTAAAACCTTGCAGAGGAAAATCTAGTGGGACAAAACCTCAGTAAAGGAAAAAGAATACAATCAGCACAAGTTTTCATGACATTTACTCTCCCTGAAAAATGCATGATGATAGATTTTTGAGTTTTCGCGTTTCAATGTTATACACAATCTTCTTAAATGTCGCAGTTAGTAATACCTTTGTGAATAAATTTGCCAGATTATCACTAGATCGTATCTGCTTGACATCAATTTCACATTTCTCTTGAAGTTCATGAGTATAAAAGAATTTTAGTGAAACATGTTTGATTCTGTCACCTTTAATATATCTTCCTCTGATTTGAGTGATACAAACAGTATTATCTTCATATAAAATTGTTGGGCTATTATTGATCGTAGGAATTTCACATTTTTTCTAGATACGTTGAATTACTGATCTCAGTCAAATACACTCTCGACTTGTTTCATGAATAGTAATGATCTCTAAGTGATTTAAAGAAGTAGCAGATAGTATTTGTTTAACAGATTTTCATGATATGACAGTATCTCCATAAGTAAATAAATATCCAGTTTGAGATCTACCTCTATGTGGGTCTGAAAGATAACCTGCATTTACATAACCAATCAATTGCGCACTTGATCCATGTTGATAAAATAATCTCATATCAACCGTACTAAGAAGGTAACGAAGGACATGTTTAATGTCATTCCAATACCTTCGAGTTGGTGCAGAACTATATTTTGTAAACATATTAACTAAGAATGTAATATCTGATCAAGTGCAATTTGCAAGATACATTAAAGTTCCAATTGCACTGAGATATGGTACTTCAGGATCAAGAATTTATTCATCGTCATCACGAAAATGAAATAAATCATTCTTCACATCAAGTGTTCGAACAATTATTTGAGTACTCAGGAGATGAACTCTGTCCATATAAAAATGTTTCGGGACTTTCTCAGTATATATGGACTGATGAATAAAAATTTTATTTAGCAAGTGCTCGAATTACAGGCCGAGACAAAATTTTGTTTTGCTAAGATCTTTCATTTCAAATTCATTTTTTAAATATATAACAGTTTTTCAGATCTCTTCAGGAGTTCCCACAATATTTAAATTATCAACATAAACCGCAATAATGAAAAATCCGGATTCTAGTTTCTTAATAAAAACACATTGGCATATAGGATTATTCTCAAATCCTTCTTTCAATAGATATTCGCTTAAGCGATTATACTACATGCGTTCGGATTGTTTCAACCTATATAAAAATCTTTGTAGTCTGATAGAGTACATATTTCTAAATGTACTTGTAGATGTTTCAGGTATTTTATATCCTTCAGAAATTTTCATATATATGTCATGGTCTAAGGATCCATATAAATATGCAGTGACCACATCCATCAACCGTATTTCTAATTCTTTTGTAACAATTAGACTAATTAAAAATCTAATTGTGATTGTATTCATAACGGGAGAATATGTTTTTTTATAATCAATTATGAGTTTTTGCAGGAAACCTTGTGCGACAAGCCTTGTTTTGTACCGCACAATTTCAATTTTCTCATTACTTTTTCGTTCAAAAACCCACTTATATCCAACAGGCATTACACCTTTTGGTGTTTAAACAATAGGTCCAAATACTTCTCGCTTTGCTAACGAATTTAATTCAGCTTCAATGGCTGCTTTCCATTTTGGCCAATCATTTCTACGTCGATATTTTTCGACAGTTCTTGACTCACTTTTTTCATTACTTCTGGTAATGTCAATGGTCATTTTATATGAAAATATGTTGTCGACAACAGTTTTATTTCTATCCAAAATTTCTCCAGTATTCATGAAATGTATTGACATTTCATTATTTTCAGGTACCTGTTCCTCTTTAGGAGAAAATATTTCATAAAACACTTCTTCAGGAGGTCCCTTTTTAGGAGATTTATACTTTTCAAGAGTTTCCTCTTCAGGAAATTCTGGAATAGAAGATTTGATCTTTTCAAAAGTATCAAATATATTTATAGCCTGTATTGTGGGTATGGGTTTTTCAGGAACACCATATTCATTTTGTATTCTTTTTCTTATGGAAATTTTATCTTTTGAACCAATAGATCTTTCACACTTCAGACGTATTTTAGATTTACCTATTGCTGTTTTAACAATTTATCCTTCAGGAACTTCAATTCTTGCTGGAGCATTAACAGTAGAAATATAAGATTTTATTACACATTTAATGTCAGTATATACATCCGGTAATTGATTTGTAACATTTTATAAATGAATAATCATCTAAATTTCCAGTTTACATTCATTTGTAGGAGGATCAAATTGAGACAGGGTCTTATTATCCTAAGTAATATCTTGTCGTGCTTCAGGCATCGACTTTTCTTTACCCATTAATGAAAAAATTGATTCGTCAAAATGACAATTTTCAAAACGTGCTTTAAATATATTCCATGTAAGAGGCTCGAGATATCTGATAATAAATGGATAATCAAAACTAACATATATCTCAAATTTATGTTGAGGGCCCACTTTTGTATGTTGTAGAGGTACAATTAGAACATATACAGCACATCCAAAAGTACGAAGATGAGAAATATTTGATTGTTGACCGAATGTAAGCTATAATGGATAATTTATGATATGCATATGGTCTAATGTGAATTAAAGATGTTGCATGAAATATAACATATCCCCAAGCAGAAACATGTAGTCTTGATTTCATAAGTAAAGGTCTAGCGATTAGTTGAAACATTTTGATCAAAAATTCAGCTAAACCGTTCTGTGTGTGTGGGGGGGCAATAGGATATTCAATATCTATTTCTATTGATATACAATAATCATCAAAAACTTGAGATGAAAATTCACCTGCATTATCCAATCGAATGGTCTTAATTGGATACCAAGGAAATTGTGCTCATAGTTTGATTATCTGAGCAAGAAGTCCAGCAAATATAACATTTCTAGTGGAAAGCAGACAAACATGTGACCATCGACTAGATGCATCAATCAAAACCATAAAGTATCTAAACGGTCTACTTAATGGATGAATAGGCCCACATATATCTCCGTGAATCCTTTGTAAAAATGATGGAGATTCAATAATGACTTTTGAGAGAGATGGTCTGATAATCAACTTACCTTGAGAACATGCAGAGTACAGAGATTCATTAGATAAAAATATTTTTTGATTTTTTAAGGAATACCCATACGAATTTTCAATAATTCGTCTCATCATTATAGATCCCGGATATCTAAGGTGATCATGCCAAATCATAAATATTTTGAAATCAATGTACTTATGCTGCAATACCACATATGATTCAATTGTTCTCATCTTTGTATAATACAATCCAGAATATATAGTAGTCAGTTTTTTTAATACGAGTTTCTGGCTCGATATTGTTTTAGTACTAAGAAGATAATACTCTTTACTACCTTTGTTGGTCGTTTCAATATGGTAATCATTACGACGTATATCTTTGAAACTCAATAAATTTCTTCTGGATTGTGAAGAGAATAGAGAATCATCAATACAAAATTTGGTACCATTAGGCAACACAATATAAGCTCTTCTGGAGCATTCAAGTAAATCTGATGAACCTTATATGGTATGGATATAAGCTTTACTTAGTGTTAGATTTTGAAAATATTTTTTTTATTTGAGAATTGTGTGAGTTATAACACTGTCAGCCAGACTTATATCTTTATCATTCAATTCAGAGATAAAAAGTTCATCAATGTGATCCATAATTCTACAAAAATATACAAAACTTTTATTACAGATAATAAAAAATATATATTAATTGAGTGGAACACTTCTATCTCTAATTAAGTGGTCAATTCTACCTTCAAGATGATTAAAGAAATCAGAGACATTAATATGAGTAACATCTATATCTGCTGAATTTAATAAATCATCTGATGGTTCTACTAAATTTATTTCATGCATTCTATTCTTTCCTTTAATAGATGTTTGATATAAATCAGTTAAGTGCCTAGTCGTATGACATGTATGTGACCAATGTCCAGTCATTCCACATCTATGACACACATCTTCACTTCTTTTTGAAGAATTATTTTGGAGATTTTTACCCATTTCTGAATTGTACCACTTCTGGTGATACGGTATATTATTATTATCCCTTTTACTGTGATTACTTATGGGAC
Source organism: Platycarya strobilacea (assembly GCA_036898215.1). Classification (NCBI taxonomy): domain Eukaryota; kingdom Viridiplantae; phylum Streptophyta; class Magnoliopsida; order Fagales; family Juglandaceae; genus Platycarya; species Platycarya strobilacea. Next base: position 14,707,972 of record CM072555.1, read on the forward strand.
TAATATTTTTATAATTTCTTTTACCACGTCCACACCACCGATTTTTTCTAAATGATGCACTATTCACTTCTGGGAATGACGCAAACCTATTACCATTCACTCTAGGGAATGATATTAAGCCAGTAGGGTGTAATTTGTGGTTTTTTAATAAGAGTTTATTGTTTTGTTCAGCTATTAGAAAATATGATATAAGTTCAGAATATTTCTTGAACTTTTTATCTCGATACTGTTGCTGCAGAAGCACATTCGAGACATGAAATGTAGTATAAATATTCTCTAACATATCATTATCGGTGATTTTCTTATCGCATAATTTTAATACTGAGCTTATTTTAAAAAGTACTGAATCATACTCACTAACACTTTTATAATCTTGCAACTTCAGGTGCAACCATTCAGAACGAGTTCTTGGGAGGATGACAGTCTTCTGGTATTCATACCTCTCCCTTAAACCGTTTCACAAAATATAAGGATCTTTTATTATAAGATATTCAATTTTTTAATTCTTCATGAAAATGGTGGCAAAATAAAATTATTACTTTAGCACGGTCCTGCAGGGACGTTTGATTTTATTTTTTAATTGTTTCACCCAAGTGCATTGCATCAAGATGGATTTCAACATCAAGTATCAAAGATAAATAATTTTTTTCAAATATGTCAAGAGCAATAAATTCTAATTTTGTAAAATTTGTCATTTTCTACACATATAAATAATGAAATAAATGTGTATATCAGTAAATATATTTATAAATTCACACCGATTTTAAATAATAATTATCAATAAAATATATCAAAGATTATAAATAATATATTGAAAAACTTATTTGAAGTAGAAGACCACTAGTTTCAATATCGGTAGAACCTCATGCTAATAACGTGTTATAAAACTAAAAAAAGAAACTATTATTACAAGAGCGAAATATATAAGAAACTCATTTGAAACTCTCTGAAACTTTATTCTCTCTCTATATTTCTTATGCATTTCATACAATTGAAGCCCATATTTATAGGCCTTGAAATTACTATGTAAATTACTATACAAATCACTATACAATATTTAAAATAATAGTAGTGGGGCCATTCACATAATTTGGTGGGCCATGGAGGAGGCGGTTGTCGATGCTTATAATTCATAACAGTTTAAAGTATTAAAAAACTCATTTTCTTAAACTCTTTAAAATGAAAAAATTATAAACAATATGGACAATATTTATATTACATGAAGCGAAATACTGTTTATCTTTAAATCATTTATTATTATTATTTTTCTTCTCTGCTAGAGGTTATCTTCAAGTGCGCAACCACTAGCCACACCGCTAATATTGTTGGCATCCTCTCTTGCTGACAACAAACCTCAGACAATCCCATTGTCGGCAAGCCTGCTATCGTCTCTCACGCGCAACTTTAACGCTGGCAACAATGGGTTTTGACGTTTGAGTTTTTTGCCATTTCAAACATTTTTTTTAGTTTTTAGAATAAATATTATTAAAATAAAATATGAATATTTTAAAAGATATAGAGAAAAAATATAGAGCCTGATGGATGATAAAATATAAAAATAGATAGCTAAAAAAATGAGTTTTTAATATTTTATTTTAAAGAAAAAATAGCTACTCCATTAAAAATGCTCTAAATAAAAAGATGAGAAATTGAACTAATAAACTTAAATTGTAAAATCACTCCCATTTTGGATTGGTGTCGTTTGAAATCGATTCTCGTAATATTAAAATCATTCGATTCCAATTTTAAGTTTTTAAAATCGAACTAGATTGTACTAATTTAATATAATATATTTTAAATCAAATTTTTAATATTATATATAATATAAAATAATACTTTATATATATAATATTGTATATATTAATATATAATATAAATTAATTATAATTTATATTTTATGGCTTAATACTAATATTCTAATACAATATTACTATAAATAATATATTTTAAATTTATATACAACTTACTATACTAAATAATTACAATATTAATACTATCACTATCAATTATATAGTTATAAAAAAGTAAACTTATTATAACAAAACTAAATATAATTACTTTAATTGCTATAATTAATATTAATATATATACTAATATAGACTAATTTAAAATCGAGAAACCGGATTAGAACTAGATTGGAATTGGTAAGAACTAATACTACCGGTTTTGGGATAATTGGCACATAATCGATTTAAAAAAAATATATAAAACTGATGGTATCGATTCGATTTTTTAATTTTGTCTAAAACTGAATCGAATTGAATTGAACCAATTACACCCCTATTCAAAATTAGAATTGTTAGATCAAAGTTGCAATGGTTTGGAGTTGGTTTATATAGTGAAATAAGATGAGAAGATTTTAGATAAAAATTATAAGTTAAATAAAACATTCTTATAATATTAAATTTTTCTATTAATATTAACTTAAAAATTTTGAAAAAATGAATTATTTAATTTATTTTATGTGAGAATTTATTAAATTTGTAATAATAAGATGAAATAATTTTGGATCTAAATGAGCTCTAATCATTGCAAAATTTAAAAACTGACTAAAAATTAAAATTTGACTAAAGCCAAAAGTATTAGAGAGGTTAATCTACATTATACTATTCTTCTAAAAGTCAAAATAATAATATAATATTATATATTTTAATAATTTTTTTACAATTTTTTTAATAAGTAATAATTTAATTTTTAGTTAATTTTTTTTACTAATTTTTTTTCCAAATCTAATTATCTAATAAATATATTTACTCAACCTAGTTAGAATAAAACATTGTAAAATATTCATTTAAAGATAAATAGTGACCGTCAAATTTATAGAAATGAATAAAGTTACTATAACTGAAAAGTTGAGCCTTTAAAATTTGACTAGTTCAATGCAGATCACTTTTAAGTTATTTGTTTAAAATTTGACTAGGTTAATGCCAGTATTCTAAAGGAGCGAACCGTTATCCATAAAGTAATTACACAAAATAATTGTAAGTGACTTAATTTCATATAATTTGTTAGATTTATTTAATAATAAAAATAATTTTATAATATAATAAATCATATCAAATTATATTAATTTATAAAATTATTTTTATGTAGTGTATTTATGATTAAACTATTTTTCGAATGAAATACTCGATCGTGGCCTTGTCACATTATCGAATTTGTTGCATAAAACATATCATGATCGTTTTATGACAGATGGAGAAGTGTACTTACCAACCAACCAAGGAACTGTTAACTTATCAATACTTGCATTTTGCCAAAACAGTGACTTCCCTATGCATTCATATTTCAAAAAGTCTAATACTCATCTTGTTTTGTAGACACCTTGCGGACGAACCCAACGCCAGCTCAAAAATAAAATGGAACGTACCAATAAAACGCAGGCGTGAGAGAATTTCTTTTTTTATAAGTCCAACTTCTCTTGCCTGCTCTTCCATCTCATCCCACAGCGTTATTATACAATATCCATTCCACTGCAAAGCTGCACTCACTACGCAGACACTGAAAGAAACAAAGACGATATGGTATTTCATTATGCTGATGAAAATCAAGCCACAAAATCAAAAAACAACTAAAAGGTACTGATAAATATGGGACAATCCATCTATAACAAATACAAAATTGAGTGTGCCCAGAGAATTGGTTTTGATTACGTACTTTTATTCTATATAAGGACAATCCATCTATTACAAATACAAAAGCCAAAACTAAAGACCATGCAGAGTGGTGGCAGAGCCGCGAACGAGTGCAGTCGACCTTTAGATCTGACGAGGAGGTCAGAGGTGGGTCGCGAAGAAGGAACTTCATATTCTTTCTTCTTTGTGAAGACCTACGGCTTTGGTTGGAGGTGGGTTTGCAGTTTGCAAACAAGTCTCTCAGGGAAGCAATCCTCTTCTTTCTTCTCTATTTTTTTTTTTTAATAAAATAAGTGCTAACATTCCACGTTAGATTCTTGTGCAGTTTTCATGTGCGAAATTGCTTGTACGACTGTTTGCCCAAATTCCAGACTGGAAATCAAGATAAATCTGCCCCGAGACCCAAATTTCAAATTTGGGCACGAGTCTACCCGGATTAAGATCCGGGCCGAGTCCCGGATTAATCCGAGATTTTAAAATCCAAAAATTCGGTTCCAGATTCTACTTCTCCCTTTTTTTTAGCACAAGTCTGGATGTTATTATCATTCTTTTCAGGAAAAAGTGTTGATCAAAACTCCTATAAATTATAATTAGAGAGACTCTAAGGATTGGATAGATTGTCTCTAGCATTAAAAGCAATTTAATAATAATTAGACTGTTTTTGAAGAAAAATATATTAAAATAAAATAAAATACAATAAAATAATAAAAAATATGATAAAATAAAAAATATAATAAAAAATATAATGAATAAAATATAATAAAAAATATAATAAAAAATAAAAACATAATAAAAAACACAATAAAAAATAAAATATAGATAAATTTTAAGGGGTATTTGGCATTGACTGCAGCCCGCCGCCTTCGGAGGGCGACACCACCCAACCCAGCCGAACCGGCGGGTTCCGACGTATCGGACCCATTTCAAGTTTAAGTTTCCGTGGGGCACACCGAAAGTCGCCGAAACTCGTCGTTGAAGGGGTAAGTTCACAGGAGCTCATCGGTCCTGATGGGGTGGGTGGTCTCGTCCATCGCCATCGGAGGCTGTAGGCTACTTTTTGTGTGTGGACCGATTTTCAAGAAATTCCTTATAATTAATGTATTGATTGTTTGAAAATGAATTATATTGTTAAAATAATAATTATAAAATAGTTATAAAATCTTATAAATGTTTCGTTACTTCAATTTGAGTTCTGAACACAAAACTGCAACTAGAGTCGACAAAATGCTAATTCCTTCTTTGCATCTTTTTATATAGAAAGCGACAATATCGAATCAATAGTGACAAATTGGTCAGTGCAAATTGTCCTTTTTTGTCTACCCAAATTGTCCTTTATTTTTTAGATGTATTCCGACTTTATCCTTGATCAAGCTACTTCTTTGTTGTCGCCTACTGAATCTGGAGACCTCTATTGCCTTTTATTCCTTTTCTTCCACCACCTCTTACTAACTCTCTGTATAAAAACGACGCTCTTCTATTTCTCTCCCCTGCTCTCTGAAACCACAACGTCTTCTTCTCTTATTATCTTCTAGTAAGTGTCTCTTCTCCTCTAGAAATTGTTATAGACTACTCAACATGCATACATCCATATCCATAGTAGCCGAAAAAAAAAAACGTTTGGACAAATACAAGTCAAACACCACATTTACATCCAACAAAGAAAAAATGGAGAAGAAGAATCCAACAAGTAGAAAAGTGAAAAAAAGATATTATCCCCACAACCGTGGTATTCCTTGCATTAGAGAAAAAAAATTCTAGCTTTATGAAGAGTTTTAGCAAATCTGAGAATACAGATCCAAGACCGACATCTACATCCTCAAAATTAAAACTCAACATTGGAAAAAACATAGCTTTGTGAAGTCAAGAAATACCCTACCATTCGAAGTCAAGAAATTCTCCAAACTAAGCCACACAACCGTCATCTACACCTGACGACGAAACTGCAATTTCAGAACAATTTATGTAGCTTTGGAGAGAAAGAAAGGGCATGAGGGAGAGAAGGGAGGAAAGAAAAGAGAAAAATGCTAAGTATGTGGCGCCATAGAGAGATTTGAGAGGGGAAGGGAGAAAGAGAGATGAAGAGATGGAGATGTTAAGTGTGGTGAAAGGAAAAGTGAAGAAAATAATCAACCCAGAAGGGAATTGCCCGAATTGGGGTGTTGGGCTTATGCTTTGTCTTTTAACAATTTGATTTTTTTTTTGTAAGATTTATAATTAAGAAAAGAGAAAGGCTAAAAATAGGATGAGTGTAAGATCCCTGTTACATCTAATCAATGAGAAAATGGCACATAAGCATTTTCAATTTGCAAACAAAGGAATAGACCACAGTAAATCACTTTGGTAAAACACTTCTCCCCCTTTCTATCACTATAGTCCCAAAGAAATAATTTCAAATACCTAGATGAGGTTTTGACTAAAAGGTAAATGCACGACATAAAAAGAAAAGAAAAGAAAATATAATCAATGAGGAGCAGGTGTTGAAAAAATGAAAAATGGCCTCACGGAAGTTACGATTGAAATTGGGATTGCGAAATCTACGGTATCCTTCAACTTATGAAAATCATGCTTGAATACCCCTGAAGTCGAACAAAAATTCAATTAGTATCACCAATAGGGAGAGAGAGATGGGTTCAAGAGATGGCGAGTGAGAATTGTTTTACCAAAGTGATTTGGTATAGTCGGTGGCCCGGTTGCTTTATTTGCAAATTGAAAATGTTGAGATGTTGCTCTCTCATTGATTAGATGTAATAGAGATGCTACACTCATCTTGTTTCTAACTTTTCTCTTAAGAAAAAAATCTTCCCATCATTTTTCTATGATCTATATAATTTATTTATTAACCTTAAAATAATTTTAAACTGTGAGATAATGTATTCTTTAAATATAACTCGGAGTTGTAGCAATCTTTTAAGTAATCTTTTAAGTTTAAGTACACAGTCTAACTTTCTAAAAAAAAGAGTAAACGATCTAATCCCCCCACCCCCGGGCGGAAAAAAAAAACCTTTTAAGTACACAATCACTTCATTCTTTACACTTGGATCTTGCCTTCGACTAGTTTTATTATCCTAGTCCCAACGAGTCTCTTTATTATCCCAGTTCCAATGACCATGCTTTATCATGGACTTCTATGTGTTGCAAGAGCACGTCTCTTTATAGAATATTATATATATTGTATTATTTTTAAATACTTTGTATTAATATTATACTCTCATTAAATAAAAGAACGATAAATGCAAACTTGTTAGAAATTTGAGAATTAATGAATAGTTATGTTTCTTGATGAAAAGAAATAACTTTTCAAAATTTGTATATCATAAAGATCTTGATTATGGATGTTTATCTGGGTTCTGAATTTAGGAATTCGGAATTTGAATTTAAAATTTTCTTCAATTTAAAAAAAAAAATTTAAACTATTAAGAAATGTATTAAAATTTTAAATCGAGTCGGATACAATTTAACCCGAATGAAGAGGCTTAATCTTGACCTATTTATATAAAAATTTGAGATACTCCATTGAGGATTACAATAAAATAAGATTATTGTGTAAGTGATTTGACTATTATACTGACCTGGCCAAAATACTAGCAACAACATAATGCGTTAGTCGAGCATAATATTGGTACATAAATTTCTGTGCTCAATCACATCTTGTGTAGGTTTGAGTCATGCATATTTAACGTCTTATTTGTGTACTTAACTGGTTGTTATTTTCATGATTTAGGTCCAAATTTTTTCCTTCTTTTTAACCACTAAACTATATCTTAATTTTTTAACCTATAAAATGATGCATTTTTTATTTTTCAACTAGGTACTATCTGCAAGAGCGTGCGTCTAAAGAAAATTGTAAACAGAAAATTTAAAATGTCATTCAATCATTTTCTCTATACACAACATATTATATATATTTTTTTAATATCTTTCTTACTAAATATATGATACATGGATGTTGAGTAGAATATTTTAATTAGTTTAGAAAGAATAAAACAAAAAGATTAAAAAACTAAAAATTAAAATAAAATAAAATAAGGTTCTGTTTGAATACATAGGTGAGATGAAACTATCTTATCTCATATAATGTGATAATCTCATTATTATTTATAAATAATCTCAACTTATTTTATATTATTTCAATATTCAAATAAAAAAGTTCTATCGGCTAAAACGAAAATCTCTCTCTCTCGCTCTCTCTCTCTCCCCCGGTACACATGCATCTCTTGCCATTTCTCATCGGTGATGATTCATGCGTTTTAGCTCCTGTTAGTTGTTAAAGTATCAGCTTCTTGGTGGCATTAATGGACCGTCCAACTGAAGCAGTAATCGAGTCTAAGAGATTTATTATTGCTAAGGAAGGAAGGCTAATAAGGATCATTGAGAAGAATTGGAAGGGAGAACGCTCTTTCGCACTGGGTTTTAAGGTAGTGACTTGGCTCGTTGAGGTCCTGGCAGAATGCTCGAGAGGGGAAAAGAAGAAGGAGGTTTACTCATCTACAAGGGAAGGATATCGCAGCTTCGTTACGTAACTTTGTTCGAACATGCGTGGTCGTTTCATTGAGGTCTCCGAGTATGACCAAGGGGGAAGGAGGACAGCGTTATTCTTTCTTGAGGGGGAAGAAGGTTGGGGATGGTGGAAAATCCGTGAGAGATTGTCAGACTGGGGCTACGGTAGTTCATCAAAGGAAGGAAACGAGATCAGTTAGAGGGTACCAGCGAAGGGAGAACAGAGGGCAGCCCTAAGATCTTACAAGGAGGTGCTCGCTTCATCAGAGCCGTTACAGGGGAGGGAAGACGGGCGGTCTTTGTCCAGTGGTTTCAAACACAAAGGGAAGTCTGACAAATAGCCGGGAGCATCGAGCCACTCCCACAACACGTACATGTCAAGCCAAATGGGATGGGACACCCGAAGGATGCTGCTAGAAGTACAAGTTCAGCTACGGTCCCTGCAACGCGACATGGTCACTGTGGTCCGAATGGTCGGGTTACTTCAGGAAAAGGATGCTGAGGGAGAAAGGAAAGTGTCAAAGGTGTTGGAGTTATTAGATAGAGATACAAATGAAGAACCGCGGGTCAATAAGAGGACACAAATGAATAGAATGAGGGGGAAAGGCCAATTTGTATGGCGTAAAGTGAGTGGGTCTCGGCCCAAACTCGTGGCCCATGGGGACGAGGAAACTAACGGTGTGAGCAACGGAGGGAATGGGCCTTCCCGAAATCCAGCCCACTCTCAGTTAGTAACGGGCCAATCTAGCTTGCAGCCCACAGTTGTCGAAGCTGGTTCGGAGTCAGGTTTTCTCCAACCCGAGAACCCGAGACTCACACCCTCGTTTGATAGTAATTTGAAGACATTCGGGTTTGTGCCGGATAGTGGCCCGACGGGTGTGAGTCAGGCAATGGCGAAATAGAAAACGTCGACGGTATCAGGGGGCAACTCCGATGAGACCCTGGCGACCCGTAGCTCCGACGTAATCCCGGCGCGCCACAGTACGCCTATGCAACTCACGAAAACAGCCTAGGATATGTAACAGAAGTCGCCGATCCTTCCAGGGAGTAGCTCAGACGAGATTCCGGTGACCCTAAGCATGCCACAACAACTCAGTCTTGTTGCTACGAAGGCTCAGGAGGTGCAGGCCCAACTAGGGGAGCGGATTTTTTGTGCAGAGGCAACTAAGTGCTTAATCCATGAGGATCTGTTGACGGACTCAAATGAGGATTCTAATGAATGCAATGTACCAGACTCATATCTTCTACCAGGTATAGAGGATATCCCCTTGGGAAAGGAATTTCAACCTGTTCCGTTGAACTCTTTTGTTCCAAATCAATCCTCCAGTTGGGTTATGAGAACCATCTTGGCAATTCAACAGATAGTGGGTATCCAGTGTGAGGGATATGAAGAGCAGATGATGGCTTTATTCACTACTATGGAGGCCAATCATAACTTGAATAACAAGGAGAAGTCTAAACAATTCTGGGAACTTAGATGCCTTACTTGGTCACTGAACACAGAGAGCCCCCCATAAAAGGGAGAGTTAAGGGCAAGGGGCTTTCTATTCGTCAATGAAGCCAAAAATTGTGTCATGGAACGTTCGAGAACTAAACAACGCTAATAAACGTCTTCGGATTTGGAATCTGCTACGTGAATGGAAAGTGTAAATTGTATGCCTACAAGAGACTAAATTGAATCTAATTACTAGGAGAATTGTGAGTAGCCTATGGAGCGGTGTACACGTGGATTGGGTATATTTGGCGTCTACAGGGCATCAGGGGGCATTGTGGTGATGTGGGATTGGAGGGTGGTAGAAAAAATGGATGAGTATATTGGGAGGCACACAATAGCTTGTACTTTTAAATGTATTTCTGATGACTTTACTTGGGCTTTTGCAGGTGTATATGGGCCAAATGTAGATGCGGACCGCAGATTTATATGGGAAGAACTAGCCGGGGTGCATAGTTGGTGGGAGCTACCGTGGTGTATCGGGGGTGATTTCAACATCGTTCGTTTTCCTAGCGAGACATGTGGCAATAGAAGTGTGAGATCAACAAGCCTAGAATTTACAGAAAGTATCTCTGATTTGAATCTTTTGGATTTACCTTTAGTGGGGGGTCCGGCTACTTGGTCTAACAACCAGTCGTGGTCTAGGTTGGATCGCTTCCTTATCTCTCCCGAGTGGGAAAGTCATTTTCCAGACGTTTTGCAGAAGAGTTTGGGTCGTGTATGCTCGGATCACTAGCCCATCTTATTAGATTGCGGAGGGCTTCGGAGTGGGCATCGGTATTTCAAGTTTGAGAATATGTGGTTGAAGTCGGAGGGTTTTAACGATAGGGTCCGACAGTGGTGGCGTCGTATCATTTTCAGGGCACAACTAGTTTCATTTTTGCTAAGAAGTTAAAAGCCCTTAAAGGGGATTTGAAGGCATGGAACTCGCACTCTTTTGGAAATGTGGAGGAAAACAAGAATCGATTGAAGAGAGATATCGAGGATTTAGATAGGGTTCAAGCAGGTCATGGTCTTACTCAAGAAGAACAGACGCGAAAGACTTCTTTGGTCTTGAACTCGAGAGATTGCTATTGTTAGAAGAGATTTCTTGGAGGCAAAAGTCAAGAGCTTTGTGGTTACGGGAAGGAGATCGTTGTACAAAATTTTTTCATAAAATCGCAAATTTGCATAGAAGAAATAACAATATTGAGGTTCTTAGAATCGACAGGGAAGAGATTAAAGATGAAGGAGCCATACATGGCCATATAGTAGATTTCTACAAGAAGCTTTTGGCTGAACAAGAAGTCTTGAGACCTACTTTAGATGGCCTTGCTTTTGAGACGAGACTTTAGGGTTGGAGGATATTGTTCGTTTGGAGAAAGTTTTCGAATAAGAGGAGGTGCTCGAGGCTATCCGAAAAATGGTCAAAGACAAAGCACTGAGACCAGACGGTTTCTCCATGGGTTTTTTCCAAGAGTGCTGGGGAGTGATAAGAGAAGACCTTTTAAATATCTTTAAAGAGCTGTTCTCAGATGGAAAATTTGAGAAAAGTCTTAATAACACATTCTTAGTCCTTATTCCAAAAAAGCCTGGAGCTATAGATATCAAGGACTTTCGGCCTATTAGTCTTGTTGGAGGGGGTATATAAGATCATTTCAAAGGTCTTAGCTAATCGTCTCAGCGGGATAATCGGGAAAATAATCTCTACTCCGCAAAATGCCTTTATCAAAGGTAGACAGATCCTTGATGCGGTTCCTATAGCTAACGAATGCATTGAGAGCAGAAGGAAAGCCGGTACCACTAGAAGATTATGCAAGCTGGATATGGAAAATGCCTATGATCATGTCAATTAGAATTTTCTATAGTACTTACTCGGTAGGTGTGGTTTCGGGGAAAGGTAGAAGGCTTGGATATGGTGGTGTATTACCACCGCAAGATTCTTTGTCTTAATTAATGGAAGTCCAAAAGGATTTTTTCCGAGCTCTCGAGGTTTGAGACAAGGGGATCCCTTATCGCCATTGCTTTTCGTCATAATTACGGAGGCTTTCAACAGGATGTTATCGGCCTTGGTAGCTAATGGTCTGGTAAATGAATTCCTAGTTGTTACCCCTGTTAGGGGCATCACCAACATATCGCATTTACTATTTGTAGACGACACACTTGTCCTTTGTGAGGCAGATTAGAACCAGGTGCGTGTGTTAAAAGCATTGATCCTATGTTTCGAAGCGGCCTCTAGATTAAAAGTGAATTACGATAAATCTGAGATGGTTCCAATAAGAGACGTCCAAAATATACGTTCGTTGGCTAGTAATCTCGGGTGTAAAATTTCTGCGTTTAAAGATAGATTCAAAAGTCGATATTCGATTGCTACAGCCTCAAAATTTGGGACACGGTAATCAAGAAAGTGGAAAGGAAGCTAGCAGGGTGGAAGAGACTGTATCTATTTAAAAGGGGTCGTATTACTCTGATCAAAAGTACATTGTCAAATCTACCCACATATTTCTTATCCCTTTTTCCAATACCAGCAAGTGTGGCAGGCCGATTAGAAAAGCTCCAAACGAACTTCCTATGGGGTGGATTGGGGGAAGAGTTTAAATATCATTTAGTCAACTGGAAGACGGTTTGTCAGCCTATCTCGAATGGTGGCTTGGGTATCCGCAACTTGAGACAATTCAATCAAGAGTTGCTGGGCAAATGGCTATGGAGATGTCACAAGCAACCTGAGGCTCTGTGGAAAATAGTGATTGACCGTAAATATGGTAGTTTGTGGGGGGCTGGAATTCAAATGAGATCAGCAGAACAGGGAGGGTGGGAGTGTGGAAAAATATTCGAAAATGGTGGTACTTTTTTAGGAGGAAGACCAGGTTTCAACTTAGGGATGAGACGAGAATTAAATTTTGGAAGGATAACTGATGTGGGGATAGAGCTTTATGTGGGATTTTCCCTTCTCTTTATCAAATAGTTAGTGCTAAAGACGCAACAGTGGTAGAGGTTATGGAGTTGTGGGGTGGGCGCATTAGTTGGAACATAGCTTTTCTTAGGGCAGCACAGGACTAGGAAGTTGGGATTTTCGCTGAGTTCTTTGGCCTTATTTATTCGCAAAGACCAAACAGACACCGACATGATAGGATATGGTGGATACCTGATAGGAGAGGGTGTTTTAATGTTCGTTCTTTTTACAAGGTTCTTACTCATGGTTCTGTTTTGCAGTTCCCTTGGAGACAGATTTGGCATCACAAAACACCTCTCAAAGCAGTCTTTTTCGCCTGAACAACATCTTTGGGGCACATTCTAACCACGGACAATTTGTGGAAACGGAGGGTTATTGTTGCTGACTGGTGTTTTCTATGTCGAAAGGCGGGCGAGTTAGTGAACCATCTTTTTCTACATTGCGAGATAGCCAGAGTTCTCTGGGATGAGGTCTTTGGCAGACTTAATTTGGCATGGGTTATGTCGAAAACCGTTTTAGAAATGATGGAGAGTTGGCCTTCGATTCGGGGCACAAGACATATCAAGGCTATCTAGAAGATGATTCCTATCTGTATAATATGGTGCTTATGGCAAGAGTGGAATGAGCGGACTTTCGAAGACAATGAGAGAACTGTAAAGGAGCTTAAAGATTTATTTTTTAGAACTCTTTGTACATGGTCCATCGCCGTAAATTTTAACGGCATGGACCTACATGAATTTTTTGTCTCTAACGATCCTCCATAAGAGGGCATGTGTGTTTTGCTTTGTAACTGGTTAAAATGCCATCCATTCTATTAATAAAATTATTTACTTATAAAAAAAAATATTCAAACAAATTCTAAATGTAATGTATGTTATATGAGGATAATAAGTAACAAAATCCCACCATGTATCTTTCCCTTCTACAGTGAAAAAGATTCTCATTAATTTGTATTTTTTTTTACTATTTTGTGTTTTTTTATTACAAAGAGCTAATGACTCTTGCTTCAGTAATTATAAGTCTTTGTGTTGTTTAAAAAAAATAAAAATAAAAATAATAATAAAATCCCAAAAAATAATCCCAGTTAGCAAGTATGAGCTAATGGGCTAACTTTTATATGTACAATCGGGCAGACATTTGTCGAATCCAAGGCGAGACAGATCTAGTAGTCAATCAGGCGCTTTGATAATGCCTTCAATCATGTGGTGATGTGTAAGTATCGGATAGACCACATCGAACAGCAAATCTTGCAATTCTCATGACTCAATCATTGAAAGGAAAATGCTACTTCAGCTAGTGCCTTATTGTATTTTTTTATTTTTTTAATTTAATGATTAAGGAAATAAGTAATAGTAAATTGATATTTTTTTAAAGAATATCTAAAAAATATATAAAAAATAATAATTGAAATAAAAGAAGAAAAATAGAAAAAGTGCATTTGCATTTGTTAGACATCATCAGTTAACCATCGGTTTCATAAAAATTTTGAATTTCATACTATATTAATCGGTATGAACTGTACCATTCAATGCACCGGTAGAAAAATAGTTATTTTGTATCAGATCAAATATTGGTTGTTTTGGTGCAAATCTGTCAATATTGGCCGAAATTCCAACCTGCCTAATCATATATATATTTTTATTTTTAGTGTATATTCATAATTTTACTCCAATTATCACATCTAAAGATTAGTTTTTTAACCCCCTTTTATCAAATACTTAAAATTAAATTCTTACTATTATTTTCGTAATAAAAATGAGTGATTTTTTTTAATAGTTAAATTGGGAACATAGAAATATTATTGAGTTTTATGACTGAATAAATCTATTCATTATCATTTTTTTTTTATCATTCTATAATATGGCATTACATAATAAACTTATAAGTGAAACATAATAAATAATTTTCAATTATCTAATATCATTATTTTTTAAAATATAATTTACATATATATAATTTTTTTGATAGAAAATGTTGCATTTCATTCCAACAATTTGAGATTATAATAGTGACATAATAAATTGGGCAAACCCAGATTACAAGTCAAATTAATTCAACTAATTGACACACCACTGCACACAAAATCCTTATAAAGGATATTATCTTTACCTCTATTCACTCACAAGTGACAACACTATTAGAAACTTCTATCTCAAGTTGTCAAATGGTGTAATTATCTAAATAGAGAAAAAAACTAAACATCACCCACCACTATTATTTAAAAGAGAGAAGGAGATCAACACCACCACCCTAAAAAAAGGGGGTGGAACAAAGAAATGAATAATCTTTTCTTGTTTATTAATACTTAATACACATTACAACACAAAATAAAAAAACTATATATAAACAGAATACAAAAAACAGAACACAATACAAACATGGCTGCGGTGGCTGGTTTAGAACACGCGCCGCATTGCATATGATCGAACCAACATCCTGAAGTCCCGACTGTCGCAAACTCCTAAGACGCCATACGTGGCAGAAATGTATGCTACTGTTCAAAGACAAGTTGGATCTATACGTGCCTACCTCTTGCGCGTGTATTTTAGACACTATTTCTAATGGCTAGCGGGTGCTCTGGTCGGTTGGGATATCGATGCTAGATGAAGCCCTTGAAGGGGCGCGTGGTAGTCCTTCACCGCTGAAGGTCACCAGACCAAAACCATGGTGTATTGTGTAGCAATTTGATTTTTGAATATATAATTAATTAATTTATATATAAATTATTTTGATCTCAAAATAAAATCATTACCAAAATATTTATATATATATAAAGTGGCTATTTAACGAAAATTCTTGTTTTAACGAATTTTTTTTTTCTCGTTAAAGTTAACACTTTCCGTTAGTTTATGTTAAAATTAATATTGCATTTAATGAAAATTACTTTTTTAAACACAATTTATTAAATTTATTCACTGAAATAATATTTTTGGCATTAAAATTAATTCCACCTTTTCAACTTTCTACAACAGTAAACTTTCTATTTAAAACTCATTTAACATCTATTTAATACCACTTAATACTTTAAATACAATTCATTAAGTCCATAAATAATGCTAGAAATTTCTATTTTAGAATTCCTACGTAGGACATATTTTTTACTTTAATTTTATATAAAATAAATATAGAATAATAATAATAATATAGAATGACACAATAATAGTATAAAATATATAAATATAACAATATATATATAAATAAACCATTCATAACAATTTTTACGTTAGAGAGTTTAATTTTATTCATAAAAATTTTATTCCTATTATATGATTAATAATTTAATTTTTTTTAAAATAATTTATAATTTTAAAATAAATGCATTATTTATTAAATTAACTATATATATGGTATATATAGTTAATATACGATATATACAATTTATTATAATTATATTAAATTGGTAATAATAAGTAATAAATATAATTAATATTATATGTTTGATATTTAATTAAAAAATATATGTTTAAATAAATTTATATAAATTATAAATTATAAATTATAATATAACATTCTTATATAAATTATAAACTCAATAACTTATTTTTTCAAAAAACTCATATTATATTTTAAAAATAATCACATAACTAAAAAAATATAGATATTTTAATATCATCTATTTTGAGACCGTACAAATAATATAAATGTTAAATTATCATTTTGAAATTAAAAAAATATCATATATTAAACTAACATTTTATTAAAATTTAAATTAAAATTATTTCAAACAAATTTGATAAATTTTTTTATAATATATAAAAACATATAATTATTAATCATCTATTTAATTATAAATAATTGTTAAATTTTTATTATAAATTAAATTAAATAAACACACTTATTTCTATCTAATATTATTCTAATCCGTTAATTGAAACGATAACCAAAACGGTTTTTAAAACTTTGGTTCCATCATGTCATATCGTCTACGTACCACCCTACGTTCTTTACGGGTGATCTCCTGGAGTTCTCACACGTGCAAACCCCTCATCTGGGAAGCGATTCCGCACGAGAAACCCTGTACTTTCACTCACTCATTCGCTCGCTTTCTCTGCACTCATAGTAATGGCGACGATACAGAAGAATTAGGGATTTTAAGTAAGGAAGAGAAAATTAGAAATTCTATTAGATTGCTCAAAGGATGTTTTCGTTAACGGTGAAACCCTCCTTTCCACCTCAAGCTGCTGCTTCTTCTTCTTCTCCTCCTTCATTTCCTGCTTCATATTTCTCGCCTCGTTCCTGGTCTTCAATTTGCTTCCCGATAGGGACTAAGTACAGAGGATGCAGCAGACTCGCTTTGAGGATTCGCGCTTACGATTCTTCCAAGAACGACACTTCCAATGCCTCCAGCGACTCCAAGCCCCCCAATGGCTCTGTGGTTGGTCTCTCTCTGTCTGTCTCATTAGACGTACATTTGTATATTCGTTAGCCGAGACTCCTTTCTAGTTGTTGGTTTTTTTCTTTTTCCCGGTATGGAAGTTTCTGTTAATCTTTATGGATTGGATAATGTGGTTATTAGTGAATGATATTTATACAGAAAAGCAGTGAAGAGGGGCATGATGAGAAATTGATCACAAGTGCCTCATGAAGTTTTATTTTCATTGATTAAGGGCTGTGATAATATTTTGTGTTTACTTGTATAACAGCGAATGAGATTAACTTACAATAAGCTACATGATTAACTGAACAAAAGAGGTTGTGGTCTGTAAATATTATGGTAGAGAGTGTCCCTAGAGATGCTGCGGGATTCTAGCAGTATCTGGACTTGGAACCAGAGAAAAATCTCTCATTTAGTCGCGGGTCCTTCCTTAGTGTTGCTGGGCCACCATTGGATGGTTGGATACACAACTTTGTTTCATTATTACTGGCTTGGACAAGGTATTTGATGATACGCCATTTATGGTGGTTAAATATCATGCAAAATGTGATGCGTAACAGCCCTAGTCATTCAAACGGGAAGTGCTTAACCTTCGGCTTCAAAATGCTGTGCATGAGTTTTATCAGTGTTGTTTGGCCAAACATTACTTATTTTGATACTCTTAATTTGAGAAATTTGCATTTGCTTTGCAGCAGTTATGGTTGATTGATTTTGCTACCCTTTTTTGAACTACACAGCCAAAAACCCGGAGAGACATCCTATTGGAGTATGTGAAAAATGTGCAGCCTGAATTTATGGAGTTGTTTGTAAAGAGAGCACCCCAGCAGGTACCATATCCTTCATATGAGCATGATAATAGTGCTGTAGGGTTACTAGGAGGCTTTTGTTTTTCCATGGCCATTAGATATAGTGGACATGATTTTCTTTTTTCATGCCTACCCTTCAGGTAGTTGATGCAATGCGCCAAACAGTGACAAATATGATTGGAACACTTCCACCACAATTTTTTGCAGTTACAGTCACCACTGTAAGTGTAATTACTTTTGATATGTAAACTACTGCGAGAACTTTGTTGATCTTGTGGGATTGATTCTCTCTGAGAATTTCCATTATAATTTTTAAGCTGTTCTGATTACTTTATTAATGTTTCTTCACATTCTTATCCCACTTTAGGCATCATACATTTTATGTGAAGTTTCTTTATGAGTATTTTCAGTTAGATCACTTGGCTTTCTTTCAGGTTGCTGAAAACCTTGCGCAACTAATGTACAGTGTCATGATGACTGGATATATGTTTAGGAATGCACAATACCGATTGGAACTGCAACAAAGCTTGGAGCAGGTTGCTCTTCCCGAAGTTCAAGACAAAAAGGTAACGTCTTTTCCATCCTATTTCTCGTGTCTTGAATAAACTAATTTTGTAGTGTCGCCACTTTTGAAGAGGAACATTGAAATTGCATGATAATTTGATTGGAAGTTCAGTTATGAAGTCCTCTTATTTTTGGTTGTAAGCATTCTGGTAATTTTCTGTGCAGTGTCCATTAGGTGAAGTTGATGATGTTACATAGTGAGCAGACTACTTTTTCTAAATCATTAACCATGCAAGGAATTTATCTTTTTGAATCTTCTTTTATTGTTATCGTTTTTGTTTTCCATTGTAAGTGAATGTACTTATAGAAGGTGGAAACTCTCTTATGTCAGTGGCATAATTGTTCTATGTGAAGGTATAGTGGTCTTGCTCTTATATGATATGAGGGAAGTTCTAAGTAAACTCATAAAACTAATTTTCCCAGCTGATTTTTTCCTCAATGCATGAAGGGCTTTGCAATTTTTCTCGGTTGATATTCTGTCTATGTTTGTGAAATACAACAAGCTTGCACTCAAAAGAACATGATTGACATAACATATTCTTTCTAATTGAACTCTGAGCCGGGTTGGGCTTGCAGTAGAATTGAGAGTAGGTGTAAACGCTTGTATACCTCTTGTGGACTTGGGCTATGCCTACTCTTATTAATATAATCTGTTATAAGAAAAAAAAAATCTAGTAAGAAGTGAGGATTGAACTATTCTTACCCAAATCACCACATAGATAAGTGGTTGTGCAGCGCCTTGGCATTCTAGTGATTTTCTTGGAGATGCTATTCTCTTATTTGCTTTGCTGAATAGAGTTGTCTCTTCCTTTCATCAGACACTTTATCAAGTCTGTCTATTTCTGCCTGAAATCTTGTTGACAGTACTAATTCTATTTTAGGATACCATTATTTTGAGATGCTATGTTCTACATTTGCAAGTAAATGTTTTCTCACGTGTTGATAGAACCTAGCTTCAGCTTTGGTTAGCACGTTATTTGACATGATCCTATGACTGTTACAGGATGTGCCAGATTATGCCCCTGGTACACAGAAGAATTTGTCAGGTGAAGTTATTAGGTGGAATAATGTCTCTGGTCCCGAGAGAATTGATGCTATAAAGTACATAGAATTGCTTGAAGCTGAGATTGAAGAACTGAATCGTCAAGTTGGTAGAAAGTCAGCAAATGGGCAGAATGAATTGTTGGAATATCTCAAATCTCTTGAACCCCAAAATCTGAAGGTAAGAATACCTGCTGCTCCATTGGATAGTAGTTTATAATGTGTTAACGATCCTCCTTTGAACCTCTTTTTACACTAAAACTTTTGCAGGATTTGACAAGTAGTGCTGGAGAGGATGTTGTCCTCGCAATGAATACATTCATAAAGCGCCTTATGGCTGTTTCGGATCCGAATCAAATGAAGGTTTTCCTTTTATATTGAGATCCTTTTTCCTTCTTTACCTCTCTGATTGATTCAATAGTTACAACTAGCTCCTACTTTAGCTCTCTGATACAATCTTTATATTTTATAACATGGTTAAAATTCCAGTTGATCCCTCTTGTAACTAACAAATTGTGAACTTATAACTGCTGAAAACCTTTTGATTAATAAGACCTTTTTCTTTAACTGATCTTGAAATTAAGTAGGATGTGATATTGTTTAGTTTCAAAGAAGGGATAGCAATCGTTGCATGATAAGTACTTGATTAGAAATTGTAATTGAAATGCACCTATTGTCTGGTGATATCCATAGAGGTTTTCCAATTCCTTTCTATGACTTATTGATGCGGTGGAATTAAGCTCTGTGACTCTTACCGCTTATTTGAATCGAACATTTCCATGCTTTATATGCTAAATAACAATGGGATCTAACTGTGAAGGTAATATAATGTCAAAATTGGTTGGGTACCCTATCGCAATCATGAAATCAAAAGCTATTGTATTGATGAATTTTCTGGTCACATCTTTTGGCTGAATTCAATTTGCCGTACCGTAATGATATAAAAATTGCTTGTGTAGATCTTCAACTTATGATATCATAAATTGCGGTCAGGTTCTCTTTGGCATTGCGATTTGGGATATTGGGTAACCTTGATCTATGTTAATTATAACAGACAAGTGTGACGGAGACTAGTGCGCCAGAACTTGCCAAGCTTATTTATTGGCTAATGGTGGTTGGGTACGGCATTCGGAACATCGAAGTCCGTTTTGATATGGAACGAGTGCTAGGGACTCCCCCAAAGCTTGCGGAACTGCCTCCTGGAGAAAATATTTAAAGCACCAAGGATTTAATTGCAAAGAACGTTAGTTCTGGTGATGTCAGGACAGTGTTCTTTTCACTGGAACTACTATGTTTGAAAACAAAGCTGAAATCTCAATCCGTGGATGATCCACTAATTGGTTAGGGAGGCGAAATATTCACTTGCCACAGAGTTGTTTTCCCGAGTAGTTGAAAATTATTGATGACATTAATTGTCGAAACTAAAGATAGATTTTAGAGAGATCCCTGTGTATCTCGCTTCTTTATTTTGTACCAAACATATGATCCTTTACTAATTATTTTTACAACTACCAAGAGGGCTTAGAATTCTTGGGATTGTTTTTAAGGACGTCATTTGTATTTTGAAAACGATGGACATGCAGCTCTTTTCTGGGCTTGATTTTGGAAGCCCTGTTAAAATGCCCAAATTACCCTTGCTGTTGGAAGTAACTCGCATCCTTCGCACATCTTCCCTAGGGCCGAGACTACAGTGATTAGATGGGTCACACCTTCTTTATGAGCAGACTTCAGTTTGCACAAAAAGAGATTTCAGTAATGGGGTGTTTGATAAGATGGTTTTTGTTTGGATTAAAAAACTATATTATTTCGTATTATTATTATTGTTATTTTTTTAAAATTTTTAAATAAAATATGATTAATAATTTAAATGATGATTTTATCAAAACACCTCATTATAAGAACTAGAATATAAAAAATTATATTCTAATCAAATGACGCACAATGTATTGATATCGATTATTTTAGGTGTAATTATATGAAAAACGTGTTAGGGTGGAAAATGCAATCTCCATTTTCCCTCCTTTAAATTTTCCAATGATCGATACATTGTAAATTTGGTCGCTAGCATCACATGGAAAGCAAGATGACATTATGAAATATTACGAAATGTTGACCTTTGAAGATTGGAATGGTATTATTATTTTATACTATTTGATATAAAATGCATAGCTTGTCGTTGTGCTAGGACCAACGAGGGTTATAATATTCTTTTATTTGGAGCATTACCCATGTCTGCGATGAAAACGTGTTATCCTCGGATCGTTCCGCCAAACAATAAATATTAATTTCCCGGCATGTCTTTATTTATAATCAAAATAATCCTTGAGATGATTTGAAGGCGGCTAGCTGCTTGTGATGGGTACATCGACACAGCGACATCCCCGTTTGCATTTACGCATTGAACGTGTCTTATTAACCTGCATACATATATATATATATATATATTCGGGAGACGCGGGTCGGTCCCTCCTATAAAAATAGTTAAAGTCGCCCACGGCTTTTGGATCCATTTCAAAGTTAAGGTTGCATGGGGACACCGGAGGTTGTGATAGAGACTTCGGTCTTGCCCCGATCATTTAAGGATTTCTCATTGCAATGTTTGTTTTCTCCAATGACTGAGTTGGACTCCAATGTTTGATAAGGATAATATAGATGAAGGAAAGAGTTAAGTGAAGTTAAGATTTAGTGGAGTTAGAGGTAAATGGGTGGCTAATTGGCTAGGTTTGGTGTAAAAGGGTGCACGACGAGAGTGGATTTGGGGTGCACAGCTAGGGTGGCTTGTATTTGGGCTAGATGTTGTTTGCCTAGGGTTTGTGATGGCTGAATATGGCTTAGGGCATCACTAGGGTTTCAGCCAAGGTGATTAGGGTTAGGGAGTTAAAGTTTTGAGTGGTTTTGGATAAGTCTTAAAAAATAGGAGTATGACTTATAGTCAAGTGAGGTGGGCGGCAAAGATAATGATTATGTTGGCCGAATATGTGTTGATGATGGGGAGAGATTTGATTGGTTCACTCTTCAATTGATGACAAATCAAATGAGAGAATGATGTGGTAATTTAATGAGCTGGCAATAGAGATTTCGACTAGGGCGTATGTGGCATGGCCGAATATACTAGGGTTAGGGAATGAGTTTGATTTGAGTTTGAAATTATTTGAATTAGTGGGGAAATATGTGGCCGGTCATGCAAGGGCTAGGGGGTTCGAATGTGGCTATTGGATGGATGATGGATGATGTGGATTTAAGTGAGAAAATATAGGAGATAAGGTGATGGGTGGCCGGCTAGGGTGAAGGGCAAGATGGGCAAGTGTCTTGGCTAGGGTTGCATGGCCTATGGCCGAATGCTTCTAGGGTTTGTGGAATTGTTTCCGTGGGCTGCTTGGAGGCAAGAGAACACTAAAATGATTAAATGAACAATCAAATGAAGATTGAATAAGTAACCAATGATGAACACGCCAATGCCCTTCAAGCACTTAAAGGTTTCGGCATATGCACTTCCTTCAACATGCACTACACTCATACTCAACTCTCTTGAGCAATTCGAATCTCCCAATGGGGATTCCTTTAAGACACACACAATTACTCAAATCTACAATTGGTATGGATTTGGCCTCACCAACACAAACTCACTCAACAATCAAACAATCAACTCAAGAACACAAGAACATAAAATCAATCACAAGAACATACCCAACCCGAACACTATTTCTGAATAACCTCAATATTTTTATAAATAACTGAAAATAAAAGAATAGATATGGATTACCAATTCATGAATTGCACCCTAGGGAAGCCCAAGAAATAAGCACCGAATCCAAACCACAAGAGATGTGGCCGGCCTAACTCTTTCTCAAGAGAAAATTCTAAAAGTCAATTGTCTAAGAATTATGAAAATGAAACCTAGAAAACTTACTTAAAGTGTCTTACAACTTGGAAAGCCCCATTAGGTCCCTTATTAAAAATAACTAATTACTAAAATAACCAATGTAATAAAATAATAAATTAACATAAAATAAAAAGGTGGATGGCGCCAAATGCATGTGTGGTCGTGGGTTGCATGTGCCCCCTGGTGGGCTGGTGTGATGCTATCTTCACGGCCAGGCTTATCTTATGCTGTCCAGCTGCATGGCGTCTGGTGGTGCGCAGGACATGACTTTGTGTAGGGCTAACTGATGGTGATCATGGTAGTGTGTCATGCATGGTCCTGGTGGTAGGCACAAGGTTAAGCCACGTCGCTCTGATGCTGCCGAGTGAAGGTGCTCGGGTGGTGGTCCTGTATGGCCCGAACTGGGTGCCGAGGTGATGTGTAGGCATGATCCAAACTGACGGTCTGGGCACAGGCTGCATGGCACGGCTGGTGCCGTTCGCAGGATGGCATACATGCTGGTCTGCTCTACAATGTGTGGGCTGGTGCCGCGCGCTGGATGACGTGCTTGTGAAGACGCGCCACTAATCTCGCTGAGTGGGGCTGTGGTGCACAGTGATGCGCGCATGGTGGGGCTGGTAGGGGCCTCGGTCTAGCCCCTAACCAATGCGGGTCCTCCTCCGCGCACGTCTCCTCCTGTGACCGAATAGTCTCAAAGGTTTGGTTGGTTTAGGCACTTTCTTTTGCTTTCTTGAGTTCTTGTGACAATGAGATTAGGGTGTTTAAGGGATAGGTTTGGTTTGCATAGGGAGATGTGGTGGTCTAAGTGGTAGATTATGTTAGAAAAGGTTTAAAGGAATGTCTTTTGAGTATGACTATGTATTGTGGTCCTTTTGGTAAGGAATATGGGTCATATGGTGTAGTAGGGTTAGGGTTTTAATGGAGGCTAAGAGAAATTTCGAGATTGAGGATTAGGGTTAGGTTTTTTGTCATTTGGATAAGGTAGTGGATGAATAAGGCTAGCCTAGAGTTTCTAGAGGTGAATGAGAGGTTAATTGACTAGGTTTGGAGCAATGTGATGCACGGCTAAGGGTAATTTGGGGTGCACGGCTAGGATAGCTTGTGTTTAGGCTATGTGGTGTTTGGTTAGGGCATGTAATGGCTAAATATGGTTTAGGATTCCTCTAGGGTTTCGGCCAAGTCAATTAGGGTTAGGGATCTATGGTTTTTGAGTAGTTTTAGATAAGTTCTAAAAAAGGAGTATGGCTTATAGCCAAGTGAGGTGGGCGGCAATACTAGGGTTATGGTGGCCGAATATGTGTGATGTGGAGGTAGGTTTTGATTGGTTCAATGCTTCCCTTGAGGACCAATCAAATGAGAGAATGATGTGGCAATTTAATGAGGTGGCAAGGTAGAATTCGACTAGGGCATATGTGGCATGGCCGAATATGCTAGGGTTAAGGAATGAATTTGATCTGAATTTAAAATTATTTGAATTAGTGGGGAATTATGTGGCCAATCATGCAAGGGCTAGGGGGGGCACGAAATTGGCTTGAGTTGGATGAGAGATTAGGTGGATTTAAGTGAGAAAATATAGGAGGTGATGAGATTTGAATTTAAGTTGATTTGAATTCAAATGGAAAGTTTTGAATTCAAATGGGAAGTGATGGCCGGTTGTGGTTGTTGGAGATTTGATTTAAATTTTAATTTGGGTTGTGAATTTGAATTGATTTGGTTAAGAGAAACATGAGAAGTTATGATGGATAAAGTAGCAAGTGAGGGGTTTGATTAGGGCTTGGTGTGAGGTGGCTGAATGGATTGGTTGTGGAATGGGATTTGATTGAGTCAATTAGGTATTAATTGATCAATCAAGAGGATATTTTGGAGATAGGATTGGTGAGTGTGCAAGGGAATTCTCGGCAAAGGCAAGTGGTGCTTTAGCCGAGCATGGTGGTTATGGCAAGTGGCTAAAATTGTGGGATTTGAATTATTTTAAAGTGGAGGGAATTAGTGGTCGGCTATGTGGGGTTTATGTCGAGCGAGATTGGCTAAGTTTATAAAGTAAATAGTTGAATGGATTTGAGAGAAAATAGGAAGACATATGGTAAGGATGGATAAGATTGATGGGGTGGTTAATGGGGTTCGGCTATCTCTAATAGATGAGTTGGCTGAGTAGGTGCTTGTGTAGGATTGAGGTTGATTTGAATTTGAATTGATTTGAATTTAAATTGGTTTTAATTTGAGTTGGTTTGAATTGGTAGGAGGATAAGAATAAGGTGATATGTCAACTAGGATTTTATGACTTATGAGATGAATTGTTATGGAAATGAGTGGGCGGCTAGTCAATGGATGGCTTGGCCGAGTGGCCTAATTATGGTAAGTAAGGGTTGGTTTGATTGGAGGAATTATGGGAAGGGTTTTGGTGATGGATGACCGTGTATGGTAAGTAGGGTTTTGGGGAAATTTGGCTAGGGTGTTTGGGAGATGGGAAATTTCAAGACTTCTTCAAGAAAACTCAAGCAAATCTCGAGCACATGTAAGAAAGTGCATGAACAAGAGAAGTGGTTGAGTAACTCGAAAATGCACAAGAGCAGCTCTTGTGTTTCAGCTTCAATACTTCAACAAGCATTTAACAATGCTTCCAACAATGTAACCATGCCAATATTCACTCAACAAGATGGTGATTTCGAAATTTTCAAGTGATGAGGATTTCGAAAATCACAAGGGAACTCACACACACTTCTCAAATTCACAAGTAGTGTGAATTTGGCACTCAAACAAGACACTAAAACTCTTAATTCTCAAATTTACAAGTGGTGTGAATTTGACACTCAAAATAAAACACAAACACTCAATCACTCTTTTTGTAGTTTTTCAATAATCAAACAAATAGAACGAACTCTTAATCACTTCAAAAACAAAAGAACACTAAAATAAATTAGAACATTAAAATATACAAGATATCAAATGAAAGAAATACCTCAACAACTTGATTGATAAATAAGGGATAGATGTGGATCACCGATTCACAAATTGCACGGATGATCCTCTTCCAAAGGGATTCACGAATTGCACCCTTAGGAAACCCAAGTGCAAAGCATCAAAAATCCAAACCACACTAAGTGGCCGGTTTAAGCTCCTAAGGAAACCACTCCATATATAAGGTGTCTTCAAAATGTCAAATGACTAAAAAGGGTGAAAAAAAAGAGGCCTAGGGTTCTATTTATAGAGCTTACAAAGTGGAAACCCCCAAAACGTCTCTGGCAATTATTTAATTAAATAAAATAACTAAAAGCAACTAATAAGCAAATAAAATAGTTTTGGAGGCCCATATTACCGTGGTCTTCAAAGGTGGATGGTGGGCTTCGCCATCCATGGCATGGGCCATGGGTGTGAACGGCATGTTAGTTTGTCCGCACCTCAGGTGGCCTTGGTTGGTCCATGGCAAAGACCCTAGCCATGGTCAGGTGTTGGCCATGGCTTGTAACTAGTGTGCACATGGCTTGATGGTGACTCGAATGGGCCCGTGCACGTCTTGGTCTGTGGGGCATTGGGCATGACCCAGGTTGGCTGGCACACTAGCATGCTAATGGGGTGCGCTGGGCTAGGCGAATGATGCTCTCCAGGCCTAGTTGTGGCACGGTCAAGGGGAAACAAGTGAGTCACGTCCCAATTGACTTGTGTGTCTCCTCGGACCAACCCCAAACCATAGTTTGGAATTGTTTGAAATCTTCCACATATGTCTTCACTTTGCCTTCTTGCTTGAGCTTAATAAGTTGGCCATGGTGATTGATGGTGGGTAAGGGGCCGAATTGGAGAAGGAATTCCCTCTCAAATGCCTTCCATCTCATCCTTCTTCTCTCTTTGTCATATTGGTTACGGATCCATCTCCACCACTTACTCGCCTTGCCATCAAGATAATAGCAATCAGTTGGCACCATCTCATTCCTCGGGACACCATATGTGTGGAAAAAATGATTCACTTTATCTAACCACTCATAAGGATCTCCCCTTTTAATTTTGGGAATTCAACTTTCGGTGTTTGGAGTCCCCGGTCATAAGCCCGGTTTCCCCTTTCTTGGCCTCTTTCTCCATGTTGATGGGCCATATTGATGCTCGATCATTTTGGGCATTTGCTCCACCTCGATTCACTTCTTACTCGCCCATATTATGCTCTCCATAGTAGGGTATGTCCCGTCTCTCATTTTGAGGTGGTTCATACCTAGGTGGCTCCACCCTTACATCTTGTGGCTTCCTCAAATTGCTAGGACTTCTTGGTTTATCATCACCATCTCGTAGCCATCTTTCAACGACTATATGAAAATTCTCCACACGACTTGCTTGTCGATATATGCGTCTTGGAGGATCACGCATACTCTCATACACATTCAGGTCAGTGTCTTCTACATAGTACTCATCATCATGCCTCGGGACTTCTCTTCTTGCAACTCTCTCATGGTGTGTTCGTGTCTCCCTTGCAAAGCTTCGATACTTCTACGGTGCTTTAAGGATTCACGATTTTGAGTGTTCATTGCCATGACCAAATTGACAATGTTTGTGTTCATTTCATCAAGGGTCTTGTTCATCTTCTCGGCTTGATCCTCTAAAGCATCAATTCGTTCTCGATTGGAACTCTCTTGACTCTCGTTGCTAGGTCCTATATGGCTTATGCTTGCATACTGTCTTGCAACTAGCTTGGACTCGGTGTTGCAACAAAATTCACGGTTTGGGGAAGCCTGGGTGTTCGGCGATGGTGTGGCTTGGGGAGCTTGCTCGGCTTCTCAAGTCCAACCTTGAGTTGCCCACCTTCAAGGATGGACAATCCCTCTTACGCCTTCCAACCTTGGGTCCTCCACCTTTGGATGGTAGCCGACCCCTTCAAGAACCTACCTGTTCTCTTCCTCAAACCCCAAACTTCAACAAGATTAACAATATATTGTGCAAGTAATGTAAACAACGTCGAGGACCTCAGTGGTCCTCCCAACAAATTCAAGGTTCAAGTTAACGCGTCGCTTACCTCGTGGAGAAGTAAAAACTTCTCAAATATCACCAAGTAAGAGGCTCTTGGATTCGACTCTCAATGAAAGCACCAGTTTTGGTAGGGGCCTCGGTCTAGCCCTTAACTAATGCGGGTCCTCCTCCACGCACTTCTTTTCTGAACTTCCTAGGACAAATTCAGAATTCTCAAGGGAGCCCTCCAATGTTGAGCTTGGCGCCACAAGTGGCGCCAACTCAGGTGTCAATGTGTATCTAGAGCCTTAATCATGGGTAATTTTTTATGGGGTATTATCAGGGGTGCAGATGCACACGCACGCGTGCGTGCAGGTAAATGCGATGTGGGGCACACCTATGTGCACGTCGAGCTGTGCGCATGCACTGTGCATGGCCAGTAGTCTTGCTGGGTGTCTGCGACGTGTCAATGCCTGGGCCAAGGCATACCTACAAGCTAACTAGGGAACTGTCCTGACCCTCCAAGGCCTGAGTCAGGGCTCGACCCTGGGCAACTCTCTTAGGGGTTCTGACAGGTCGTTGTGGGTCGCCGTCGCAAGTAAGAGATTGCCGGTCTCGATGGTATGGGCGGTGTTGTCCACGGTGGCCAGCAGCAACTCTGTCTAGGCTGAGGTCGATTGCCTCTTTACCCATCACGTAAAACCATCTTCATTTTATTTTTTTATTGTGTTTTTTATTGTATTTTCATCATTTTCATTTTTTTATTGTATTCATTATTGTATTTTCTAAATTTTATTTTTTAGAATTTTTTATTATATTTTCATCATTTTATTATTAGAGCTGTTTTTAATAGAGGGATCGGTATCGCCAGGCTTTCTATATATATATATATACACTAGTGGGACCACAACGTACAATGCACGTTTGGCTAGTTCCAAAAAAAAAATATGGAAAAATATAGTAGAATGAAGAATCTCTGAAGAAGGTTATATCATAGAATGAACAAACAGTACAAATATAAACCATAGTCTAAAGTCATTACAAAAAACCATCACCAAATCAGATCAATTAAACTATAAAAGCATGCACAAAAAATAAACTACAGTCCAAAGTCTATAAAAAATAAACTATGAAATCAGATCAATTAAAAAAAATAAAGAGAATAAAAGAATGACATAAAAACCAAACCACAACAAATATTAAAAAAACAAAACCAAACCAAAATTTAAAGTCCTTAAAAAACCATCAATTGAACTGTAAAAATATGCACAAATTGGGAAACCAGATATTAACATTTCCTAGTGTCTAGATGTAAATCTCAAGGGTGAAGTCTCAAGAATCATTATCCATCATTTTGAAATTGGTAAATCAATTGTTGCAAAACAATATTCATTTAAACAATAGTAAGTTTAAGCAAATATAATGCATGTTCCAAGAACCAACCCGAAATAGCATGACCCCACTCATGGTAGGCAACTGTATGACGTTCCAACTTGCTTATTACCTACAGATGAATGAGTCGATAGTTCACATATCTTGATAAATGAATTTGGCAATTACTCCATTCTAAGAATTTTTAACAAGATTGTTTGCACATAATTTATATAGTCTATGCCATTTTTTTCTATATCGGTCCCTGTCCAAATTAATTGATTAATGACTATAAATCCCAAAAGCAAGATTCCAACACTAGCAAAGAAATATGTAGACATCATTTACAAGAAGTAAATGCCAACCAACCAGGTTAAAAGTCCTGGTGACTGCTTTAATGCTCAACCATAGTTTGGTGTTGTTTCAATAAAAGATTTAAGGAAAAAAATTGATTTTATCCTTGCCATCTGATTTCAAGAATTGAAAGAGTACATGAAAAAAAATCATGAATTATAAGGGTTTCTTGGGTAACTACCAAAAATAAATTTGCGTGTCTAATATGTGCAAGAAAGTCAGTCTTTTATAGGTCATAGTTTCGTTACCAAAACCCAATGAATGCATCCTAATGCTTATGATTGTTGCAAAATTAAGTGAAACAAAGAAATATGGTCTTCTTCGATTTAAATTTCATTAGTAAGTAAATAAGATTCTGCAGTGACTTGAAATTTCTACAAATGTGTCTTTTCCATTAATCTATAGGGCAAATTTTACCTGGTATGCTTAAAGTAACACTAATTGAGAAGACTCCTAACATATAAAGTTAGGATAACATTAAAGCAAGTTAAAATATCTTTTTTTTTTGTTAAATAAGTTTTAAAATATCCGTTTGGAGATTAAGAAAGATTTGCACCCAAAACCAACTGCTGTTTTTATTTAGCATACATCAATCAGACCAAGAAAACGAAAAAAAACAGTAGTGCTCTAAATAAAAAAGTGCACGAGTAAAATAAAGTTTATCTTGTTCTTATTCTTCAAACCATCTATGACACGGTCTATAGCTGCCTCAAGATGTTCCGTAGTGATCTCTATACTCTCGTTCCTTGCAGCAATCATAGCAGCTTCATTGCAAACATTTCAATGTCTACTCCAGAAAAAACAAAATCAGAGTGTTGGAATTTTTCATTCAAGTACATCAAAAGTTTTAGAAGGTTTAAAATTTACTTTTAATTGTTGTTAGTTAATAATAGTTTATAGGCATTAAAATCCAGATGGAAAAAACCAAGACATTTATACACCTTTCACTTTATACAATTGAATAATATATAAGACTTTCTGGAATAAATAATTTTCAAGTTGGAAATAAAAGAATATGAAGAAATCAAGTGAACTGAACTATCATGATTTTGTATTTCGCAAGATGACTTAGTATTTTAATTTGATTGAAGCATCTAAAGTCAAGGTACACACCACTTTCATTGGAGAACATGGGATGCAAAAAACT
Source organism: Platycarya strobilacea (assembly GCA_036898215.1). NCBI lineage: Eukaryota > Viridiplantae > Streptophyta > Magnoliopsida > Fagales > Juglandaceae > Platycarya > Platycarya strobilacea. The sequence goes on from CM072555.1 coordinate 14,738,998, forward strand.
ATTATAAATACCAAGATCTCAAGAATAAGAACAAAGAAAAAAAAAAGAAAAAAACTTGGAGCATTTTAATTGACATTGAATCCACCCCAAGCCTCCCACCTTTATCTTTTGTAATGCAAGTTCTACAGAAATTCAGATTATCTTTTGCTATATAGACATTAGTGATGTATTGGTTTCTGATATGCAACTTTTTGCATAGATTTTTCTAAGCATTGTAGTTGGACTTGATAAGAAAACATGCATATCATTTTTCAATATGCATATTTCTAACACAAATGGAAGTAGAAGGTAAAAGTGGATGGATTTATAACATGTAGTAGTTGCCCAAAAGTGTTTCTTCTCATATTCTAGCCTACTTTTCGAATCTCTTCATGTAGATTAAGCATAGAGAAAATAAGGAAAAGATTTAATTTCTTTTCCATTCTATTTTATGGCTGAAATATAAGATAAGATGAACAACCAGAAGTCATCCTAATGCCATATGTATGAAAATAGAATACTTAAGAACAAACCAATTCTATAACTCAACAACATCCAACTATAACAATCTACCACCCAACACTTTCACTCAAAACAGCCATGCATAAATAACTTCATACATACTGTCATAAAAACTTCAATCAGTCACAACGATTCTAAAGTATCCAATACCGTCAACACATTTGATAAAATTCAACAATTCCTCCCTGAATATGAAAACAGCACAAGAGTTATCATCAACTTAGAAAAAAAGATTTCTAACATAATCAACATCTTCAAAATAATGTTAAGAAAAATTTACCTAATTATTGGTAATTTAAACTTGTTTAATCTTTGCCAGAAGCCAAGAGTTTTAGGAATATCCAGAGGAAAGACTAATCTTTCAAAGGCAAAATAAAAGAATGAAAAAAAGAGAGTATCTGTTACTAAAAAGTTTAGACATAAAAGCGGACCTTCATTTGAAAAAATGCAGAGAACTAACATAATAGCCATTACATAGATTTGAAAAATAATTTGGCTATCTCAAGCATAAATTGAAAAAAAAAAGTATCTATTTACTTATAAAAAAAATAGCAATTTAAATTGAAAGCTATGTGGTTGATCAAAATCATGTTTTTTGCCAAACCTGAATCGCCCCAACTAACCGATCAACTCCTCTGTTATAATCCCATAGCATCTCCCAAGTTTTCATTCCAAAGTCCTATTAAAGAGACTTCTGGAGAGTGGAAATGTCAAAAAAGTTAGTAATATAAATAACAATATGCAAATAATAGATATAAAATAGTTATTCACTGCATAAGATAATAAAAAATGTAGAGAATATAAATAAACCTCAAAGATTAATGTCTGGTAGGGTGTATTTAAGAAAGATAGATGATTAGGATATAATCTCTAACAATTATAGAAATTATTCGCTCTTATGATAGCCAATAAAGAAAAATTGATTAACCCATGACCCAAAGACTTCTAGAAAGATAAGTAATTCGTGAAATTCTTGAGTGTAGTGAAAGCAACAATAAATTGTCAACTTTAGTTTTGCCTAAGTATTGACATGACACATTTAGAGTACCCTATACACCACTGAACTTCTAAAATTATAATTAAGGTGAGAAAAACATTAAATTTAGTCATAAATAGTTTTGGGTAGCAATATCAAAACGACACATCAAAACTAAGAAAAGATCAAAAATATAAAAATTGCATTAATGATAAAATTAAGTTTTCATTCCAAAGTTCTATTGAAGAGACTCCTGAAGAGTGGAGATGCCAAGAAGGTTAGTAATATAAATAACAATATGCAAATAATAGATATAAAATAGTTATTCAGTGCATAAGATAATAAAAACTGTAGAGAATTTAAATAAATCTAAAAAATTAATGTCTGGCGGGATGTATTCAAGAAAGATAAATGATTAGGATATAATCTCTAATACTTAAAAAAATTATTTGCTCTTATGATAGCCAAGGAAGAAAAACTGATTAACCCATGACCCAAAAACTTCTAGAAATATAATTAATTTGTGAAATTCTTGAGTGTAGTGAAAATAACAATAATTGTCAGCTTTAGTTTTGCCTAAGTACTGACATGACACATTTAAAGTACCCTATACACCACTGAAGTTCTAAAATTATAATTAAGGTGAGAAGAACATTAACTTTAGTTATAAATAGTTTTGGGTAGCAATATCAAAACGACACATCAAAACTGAGAAAATATTAAAAATATAAAAATTTCATTAATGATAAAATTAAGTTTTCATTCCAAAATCCTATTGAAGAGACTCCTGGAGAGTGGAGATGCCAAAAATGTTAGTAATATAAATAAAAATATGCAAATAATAGATATAAAATAGTTATTCAATGCATAAGATAATAAAAACTGTAGAGAATTTAAATAAACCTCAATAATTAATGTCTGGCTGTGTGTATTCAAGAAAGATAGATGATTAGGATATAGTTTCTAACACCTACAGAAATTATTCGCTCTTATGATAGCCAAGGAAGAAAAATTGATTACCCATGACCCAAAAACTTCTAGAAAGATAATTAATTTGTGAAATTCTTGAGTGTAGTGAAAACAACCATAATTGTCAGCTTCAATTTTGCCTAAATATTGACATGACACATTTAAAGTACCTTATACACCACTGAACTTCTAAAATTATAATTAAGGTGAGAAAAACATTAACTTTAGTCATAAATAATTTTGGGTAGCAATATCAAAACGAGACATCAAAACTGAGAAAAGATTAAAAATATAAAAATTTCATAATGATAAAATTAAGTTTTCATTCCAAAGTCCTATTGAAGAGACTTCTGGAGAGTGGAGATGCCAAAAATGTTAGTAATATAAATAAAAATATGCAAATAATAGATATAATATAGTTATTCATTGCATAAGATAATAAAAACTGTAGAGAATTTAAATAAACCTCAATAATTAATGTCTGACGGTGTGTATTCAAGAAAGATAGATGATTAGGATATAGTCTTTAACACTTATAAAAATTATTCGCTCTTATGATAGCCAATGAAGAAAAATTGGTTAACCCATGACCTAAAGACTTCTAGAAAGATAATTAATTTGTGAAATTCTTGAGTGTAGTGAAAAGAACAATAATTGTCAGCTTTAGTTCTGCTTAAGTACTAACATGACACATTTAAAGCACCATATACACCATTGAACTTTTAAAATTATAATTAAGGTGAGAAGAACATTAACTTTAGTCATAAATAGTTTTGGGTAGCAATATCAAAATGACACATTAAAACTGAGAAAATATTAAAAATATAAAAATCCCATTAATGTTAAAATTAAAAATGAAATAAATAAGAAAAGTAAATCCATTGTATTCATTAACAAATTGGAGTTAGTTTCGAAATTTAATAACGAATCTAATACATTTTAATTTTCGAAATCTAAGACAAATCTAAGAAAAGTAACATCACCTATGACTAAACCAAATCTAATAACAACATGTAATTTTTGAAATAGAAGAAAAGACATAGCAAAACAACCATAATAGCATTCGGTTTGGGCAAAAAACAAGGCATTCATATCTGTTTGCAATATAGGAAATTAACTATACCAAAACACAAGCTAAAATCAAACCAAAATCAAATAGGTTAATTTAGGTTTTTTACCTTAATGTTTGATTTTTGCTTCCCAATCATTCTTCTAGAGTTTCCTGGCATGGAGAGACAGTGAGGAGGAGGAAGAGGATGTCGTCGGTGAGAATGAGTGCTAGTGATGGTGGCTAGAGACGTGGGTGGCGGCGTACGGTGGGGAAGCCGTGTATAAAGGGGTGGGTTTCGTGCATGGGTCTATGGAGAAGTTGTAGACTTCGAGTCAAGTGAAGGAGGAAGGGGGTGATAGTGGTATTCGATGGTGGCTGCATTGGTTGATTACGGCGGCGTATGGCTACACGAGGGCAAAAACCCGCATGAAACCCATTTTGGACTGTGCTTGCGTGTGGTTGAAGGAGAGTCTGCTAGGGGACTTCAACGATGGGGTTTTATTGTCGGAGCAAGTAAGAGCTTCTGGAGGTGGCGGTGAGGCTGGGTAGTCGACGATAAAACCTAGCCATGGGTTGCTTGGAGGAATGGGGAGAAACCTCGTTCGGTGTTTTCGCGAGAAGAGAGAGGGAAATTAAATGCATAGAGATAACGACTACACTTAAAACGACAGAGAGGCAAGAACGAAAATAGATAAATGAACTATTCATCCACTATTCATCCGCTATCAACACTTATATTATAGAGGTTAGATACATATGTCTATGTATCCAAAGCACCACGATACTGTCTCACGTGAATGCAAACTTGCTAATCTAGTATGGCTAATACCTTCTTCTGTTTCACACTATATTTAAATGAAATCCAAGAAAGTTATGGTCCTCTCAAAGACTTGGGGAAAGAGGAAGCCCCGTTCAAAGAGAAACGAGACCATTTGATTGATATGAAAATGAGAGAAGCTAAACCTAATGAGTATGGTTTTCATCAAGGGGAAATTGCACTCTTAGAGCTTTAGCTTCTTCTCTAAAGATCCTAACCAATTATGAAACTGGGTTCAAGAAGTTGAACGGGGAAAAATTGATCATAGTAGAGATTGAGACTAGTGGTACAAGCGGCAAATTGTCTACCCATATGTGTGATTCTCTACCCAAATTGTCTACCATGAAGGTGGCTAGAGCAAGGTACGTACAATTCTCTAACCATATGTGTGATGAGTATAATTACATGCCCATGCATCCTTTTGGTTTTGCTCTTTCGGGTATCTCCGAAGATGATCAAAGAGATGTGGAACTTGCTTACCTTCTTTTTGCTACGGCTGAAAAGGTGGGATATCAACAATATGAGTGTGCAGACAGATTGCTTCTACGTTGTGAATGAGTTTCTTCTGCCATAAGTAATTCAACCCAGAGAGTCATTTATCATTTTGTCGAAACACTTCGAGAGAGGATTGAGAAAGAAATAGGAAGAGTGACTATGAAGGGGTTCAAGGAAAAATAAGAAATCGTTCAGGGATTGGTTTACATCCCCACGTTCCTGATAAACTACAAACAAGTTCCTTTCACTCAAGCATTGATATTCCCAGGAATCCAAACCATGGTCGAAACTGTTGAATCAAAATGGAAGGTCCATTTGATAGATATGGGAATCAAGTATGGAGTCCATTGGACAGTCTTGATGCAGGCTCTTGCAGACAGACGAGATTACCCCATCGAACTTCTCAAGATCACTGTTGTTGGATCAACAGACATTGAGGAGATAGGTACGAGTTTAGCCAATTTTGCCAAGTTCTTGAACTTGCCATTTTTGTTCAAGTCAATTATTTTATCAGATATTAAAGATGCCAAGGAAGAATTATTTGAAACAAAAAAGGGTGAAGCAATCATCATTTTTGCTCCATATGTACTGAGGACAATGATCCCAACAACTAATTCCTTGGAAAACTTGATGAGAGTGATGAGAAATCTCAATCCAACTATGGTGGTTGTCATTGAATCCAAAGTAAACTATAATTCACCCTCGTTTGTGAGTCGCTTCATCAAAGCATTATTCTACTATAGCACATATTACGAAAGTCTTGATACTTGCATGAAACAATATGATGAGGATCGAATCAGATTGGAAACAATGTTTGGTGATGCAATCCAAAACATTGTGGCAGAGGAGGGTAAAGAAAGGACTATTTGAAGTGTTTCGTTGGATGTTTGGAGGGTGTATTTCGGAAGGTTTTAAATGGTGGAAATTGGGATGAGTGAGTCATCTTTCAAGGAAGCTAGTTTGGTTCTCCAAGAGTTCGATTGCAAGAATTGTTGCACATTACATAAGAATGGAAAATGTCTAGTTGTTGGGTGGAAGGGAACCTCAATTCATTCCGTTTCAGTTTGGGGGTTCTGTTGAGAGAGAGATCATGTGGCTGGACATGTTTCTCTAGGCTTGTGTTCTTGGAACGTAGAAATTGGATTTGAATTTTCTTCTTTTTAAACACTTCTATCCATGTTTAAAACTATTCTAAATTTTCTAGTAGTTACCAGATGTTGGTTTACTTATTCGGTTGGCTCGTAGAGAAGATTTTGACATTGACAATACCCCTACCTTAGTACTGTTATTTGAAAGAATACGTCTTCTTGTGGGAGTCTTAAAGATGACTTATGTGTCATACCTTTTTAAATATATTATATTTATTTATTTATTTTAATACTTTCATATTTATATTAGAACTTTAGGTAATTAAAAATAAAGATACTACTCATTTAAATACCAAAAATTACATTTCTTAATGAAAGGAAGTAACACTTAGTGAAAAGGGGTTTTGGTCTATCTATAAATAAGGCTTGTGATTTTTCATTATTCACATCCCTTAATATAAAAAAAAAATAGATTGAAAATCACTACCAAATACCCTCTATAAAAAAATCTGTGAGGATTCATAATTAATAAACAATCAATTTTTGCGAATACTTAATCAACAATAATCAGAGATAAATATTCTAACGATTTTTTTAGTATTTGATATTCTCTCAAATCCTTATAATAGTGGTATCAGAGTAAATTCTTGTGCCATATTATTTAACATGAGTTTCGATTATTATGTGAATTGCTTGATGGTAGAATCATGCTTGAATATATGAGTTGACGTTATAATTCATTTATGTGATTTTTTTTTTAAAAAGATCGAAACATATGTTAGTATAAATGTTGTGATTTTGATTTGTGAAAGATCTCAATATTCATGAATCGCAACATATTTTTTTGCAATTTTGATTTGCGATTTTTATAAAAATACATGTCAGATATTTTGAATGCTCATATATTTTTAAATTCAAGAAGATGAAGAGTTTTGTCATTTGTGATAATCTGAGTTTTTCCGTAGAAAAAGTTCTTTCATTTTTTTGTTTTTTACTAAGATTATAATAGAGATTGAGTTGCAAGTTGTAAGAGCATTAGTAATGGTCTAGTCATTGTTAAGCCTAAATTCATTCTTTTGGCTATAATCTATATAGTTTAGCAAAGGGTTTCACATTGATCTAGCTAAATCAAAGTCTAAATAATAATATAATATTATATATTTTAATAAAAAAATTATTTTTAAAATTTTTTTGCAAATACAATTAATATATTAAATATTAATTTTAGTAAACAATAAATTATTTTTTTAATTTTACAAATAATAGTCAATTTAAGATATTAAATAATAATTTTATACACTTAATATATTAATTAGTAATAAACTTGCCAAGAAATAATTTTTAACAAGTTTGAGTGATTTTAATATATTAAATATATTTAATTTTAATATATTAAATATTAAAGTAGAACAAAATATTAAGTGATTAATAATAACCCTTTATTTTTGGCAAGTTTAAGTGATTTACTATTCATCCAGGCCAAATAATTTTGGACTTAGACCAATCTAATGTGGAACTTATTTGATTATTTTACCTTCATTTTGGCTTTGCAATAAATTTTAGCAAGATCATTATTAGTGCCCTAAGGGGTTAGAGATGATTATGAAATTTTTGGGTACCAGAGACTTGAATCCAGCAAAATGGTATCTTTTGGTGATAAGACAATTTACTGTTTGAGTTAGAAAATATGTGTAAAGCAAAACCATGCTCAAACGTTATTTTTAGGACTGCAAACGATCCGAATCGAGTCAAATTCTGGTAGGGGGTCAAAAGCTCGATTAGTATATTTTAGTGCTCGAACTCGACTAGAGCTCGAAAATTTTTAGAAATTTCTAAATGAGCTCAACTCGTTTAACATATAATCTGATTGAACTCGACTGAAACTCGAGTATAAAAAATACTCGAGTTGATACGAGCTCGAGTAGCTTTATTTGAGCTCGATCTAATCTGATACACAATTTGTTTTTTGGTTGGTTTAAGCACAAAGTAGATTATTTCTCCCAATCTTGAACAAAAATTAGAATTGTTTATTTTTATAAACATTTGACTTAATAATTCTTTTATGAACTTAATACATTATTATTGTAACGTATATAACAAAATATGTTATTTATACATAATAGCATAAAAATATCAAAATTAATATATATATAATCCATAAAATATATACAATAAAAGATTATAGGTAAGAAATGAAAAATATATGTAAGAGTGTATATATATATATATCTATATAAAAATATTACGAATATTGTGACAAGTTCAAAATAAGTCGAATTGAGTTTATATGAATATTGTTCACGAGTCTAAATCAAGTCGAGTTGAGATTATACGAGTTTTGTTCGTTTAATATTCGGACCAATATTAGTGTTTATGAATAACTCATTTATTAAATAAACCGAATTCAAGTTCGAATTGTTCACGAATGACTCTGTTCATTTGCAGTCCTAACTACTTCAGAATCTGAAAAAGTGTTCATAAAAGTAGATGTCCTATTTGTACAATAACAATAACAGAAAATCTTCAATTTGGACCGACTGTATTGTGGGTAATACAGTCGGCCATTCATGTAACGCCACGTAGGCATCTCATATTATGTGTTGTGGTGATCAACCACATTGAATCAAATGAAATTATAAACATCCCTTCGTTCAGCCCCGAAACACAGCAAAGCTCCCATCTCTATACCAACAAAACCCAAAACAAGAGTCCACCCCCCTTTGTTCAGCAACAAAACCCACCATCCCCACCCGATGTTCAGTATCGGAAAGACCCCCCCCCCCCACCCGGCCCAGTGTTTAGCAACGAAACATCCCCTTCTCCCGTTGACAAAACTCTTCCTTCGATTTCACAACAATCACAAGCCCCACCGTTACCTAACCCCCCTTTTGTTCGGCACCGAAACCCACCACCCCACCCTGTGTTCATCATCGAAACCTCCCCCCCCCCCACCCCTCGGGCCTGGTGTTTAGCAACAAAACACCCCCGGTTGACGGAACCCCCATTTGATTTCACAACAACTGTTAACGCAAGGACAAGACACCAAGATTTCTATTCGGAGTCTCAAGAAGCTTTGATTTCTGTCTTCATTCAAGGTGCTTCAGTAATAGCTAAACATTATCAAATGAATAAAGTGTTCCAAAAAGATAATCCATTTCCCACCATGAAATGATTGTAAAATTATATGTTCCTCACATAAAATGACTATAACATTCCTCACCATGAAATTATCTAGGACTCAAATTGTTTAGAAAGGATTTTTTGGACTCGTTTATATGTGTTGGGCGACGAAACCAAAATGAGACGCTGTGTGTTGGCAACGGTAAGGGGTGAAGCCGTGAGCGTGGAGGAGAACTACCGTCGATTTCGTGTGTTGGGAGGGGATGATTTTGGGAGGGAAGAAGCCGAGTTTCTTTGCAATCACATGTAAGCGAGATTATAGAGAATTTTGTGAAATTAGTGATGTGTCTCCGCTTTGGTGGATGGCTGTAAGAGTCTTGAGTCTAGCTTGTCCAGACCAAAGAGGGACATTAATAATAATGCTTTAGAAGTCTCATTATGGCGTTTGTGACTTATATATATATATATGGTATTAAAACACTCGATTTGGTTAATATAATTATATATAGGTATAAAATGCCAAAAATATTAGGGATAAACGTCGAGACAAACGACAAAGAAATGCCAACTGATAATCTGTGGTGTTTGGTATTTTTTGTATGATGCATAATATTTGTGAGTTAAGAAATGAATAAATGGATTCAAAATTGAAGGAAATGAAAATCGTGTATCTTGTTTATTATGCTATATTAGTTGGCGTTTGTTTGCCATTTATCCTTAGCGTTTGTCCCCAACATTGCTCAAATGAATTTGGTCCGCAAGTGCATTAGACATTTGAATGCCGTAAGACACCATTCAGATTATATATTTACATAATTATTGTGAATAAATTTTGTGTCATCTTGATTGTTTATTATTTGATTATATAATATCATTGTAGGTGAATATGTTGCCATGATTTTGTCTTTTTTTAATGTCATATTAGAATAAATATTATTATATATTGAGAATGGCCACAGAATCTCTTGACATAATAATATTTTAGTATATTTGATTGTATGAATTTATAATGGCATTTTTTAATTACAATTAAATCATTATAATCATTACTTGGCCCTGCAGGAAGGTAATTATTATAAAAGATGATGATTTAATTAGAATAAGATAGTAAAAAGATATTAGGAAAAATAGATTTCCTATACCCATAGGTGTGGAATTTCTTTTCTTAGGTATTTGTATAACACTAGTCTTATTATAGAGAAATACATATAAGCAAATTTTATGCGAATGCAATCTTACCCACTAAAAATTTAAATTTTCTTTTTGAATTATACATTAGTCAAATCAAATTATAGTTATTGTTTGATTCAAAACATCGATATATGTTCTTAGTTATATTATTGAGGACATTGGAATAAGTGAGAGTAATATTCATTGAAAGATAGAGTGAGAGGAAACACATAATCCAGATATTACATTAAAAAATAATGATTATCATTCAAGGAAATGAATTTGATACTCTTGAAACTCAATCAATTCAAGAACCACAAGCACCTCATAATAAACATACAAACTTTGACTCTACAATCTAACATTCACATTATATGGATGTAGCCGTAGAATTAAAAAGATCCAATATAACAAGGAAACATGTTATTTCTGATGATTACTATGTGTACCTACTAGAATCCGACTTTGATATGGGACCTAAAGATGATCCCATCTCATTTTTACATGCCATAAATGGAGAATATTTAAAATTTTGGTATATAGAAGAAATAAAATCTATGACTAAAAATCAAGTTTGAAAAATTCTTGAGTTGCCTAAAGGAGTTAAAGTTATTGACTGTAAATGGGTTTATAAAATCAAGAGAAACTTAAAAATTAACATCGATAGATATAAAGCCAAACTTATAGTTAATAGATTTACACAAAGAGAATGTATTGACTACTACGATACTTTCTCTCCAGTTTCTAAGAATAATTCTTTTAGAGTGATCATGGTATTAGTAGCTCAATTTGATTTTGAACTACATCAAATAGATATGAAAACAATATTTTTGAATGGGACTCTTGAAGAAGAGGTATACATAAAGCAACCTGAAGGGTTTCACATGCAGAGTTTATAGCATCCTTTGAAGCAACTTCATATGTCAAATGGTTGAAAAGTTTTATCATAGGGTTTTGAGTTGTAGATTCAATATCTAAACTTTTAAGAATTTATGTGATAATTCGGCATCAGTTTTCTTTTTTAAGAATAACAAAAGTGGGAGTAAAAATAAATATATTGACATAAAGTTTGTTGCTGTCAGAGAGAGAGTTAAGGATCAAGAACTTTCAATAGAGCATACAAGTATGTCCTTTATGATTGTTGACCCCACGACAAAAGGACTTCCAATAAAAGTATTTTTGAGATATGTAGAGAGCATGTGGTTAATGAGCTCACTTTATGATTGATATATTCATTGTATATACAGTACTTGTTGTCAATAATAATATTTTTTATTTGTGTGCATAATGTATTTACTCAAATTCTATAAAGTGTAGACGCAAAATGACTTATAGGAAGTCATTCATAAAAATATATACCACATATGAAAAATTATTTAGAAAGGCTAATACAATGTAATACATGGAAGAAAATAATGATATAATAATATAACTTTTATGATTCATGTATTATATATTTCTCTAAAAGCAATGGTTTGAGTAGATTTATATGTGGCTATATTCGATTGTGGTTACTTAGATGATTTTAAATAATTGTCACGTAAGTCAAGTAAGAGAATATCAAATATTAAAAGAATCGTTAGGACACTTACCTCTGATCATTGTTTATTAAATATTCGTAAAAATCTATTGCTTCTTGATTAAAAACCAAAAGTTATATTTCTTAATAGAATGAAGTAACACTTAGTGAAAATGAGTTTTGGTCTATCTATAAATAACGTCTATGATTCTTCATCAACCACATCCATCAACGTAAAAAAATATAGACTAAAAACTCCTACCAAATATTATTTATAAAGAAAACTGTGAGGATTTACAATCAAATAGCAATCGTTTTATAAATATTTAATCAATAATGATTAGAGATAAGTGTTATTACTATTCTTTTAATATTTGATATTCTCCTAAATTCACACTATTTTGATTTTGGTTGGTCATCATCCTCCTAGTTTTTGCATTAAAAAACAAAAGAAAACTAGTAGAATATAAAGGAATTTTACAAGGAATTCTCATAATTTTTTATTTTATTTTATTTATATTTCTCCCTTGCCCCACGTCTCTCCTCTATTCCCAACAGAGCCCCTTGCGCCCCCCGTCTTCCTACATTTCCAAACCTCCAACCCCATCGACGCTGTACCATCTTACACCAACGTTGCTTTTATGTTTCATATTAATTTGCATTTCTCAGTAATTTGATCTGCTATTTGGCTATCTAGAAAAGTGTGGATAAATAAGACAAATAAGCTAAAAGTGTTATGAAGAGTCAGCAGCCGCCCCCTGTCCCACCACTAAAATTATGTGAATGACCCCACAACTATTATTTTAAAATCTGCATAGTGACTTGTATAGTAACTTGCATAGTAATTTCAACGTCTATAAATATGGGTTTCAGTTGTAATGAAATTCATAATAAAATATAGAGAGAGAAAGAAAATTTCAGTTCTTCAGAGTTTCTTTTCTCTTGCAATAGTAGTAGTTTTCTTTTTAATTTTATAACACGTTATTAGCACGAGATTCTATCGATACTGAAGCTAGTGGTCTTCTACTTCAAGTAATATTGCTGAATATTACTTGATAAAATTTTATTTTTATTCTCATGATAATGTGAATATATTTCTTAAATTCACAAATTTATTTTTGTAATATAATGTCAAATATTGAAATTTATTACTATTGACATTTCTGAAAAATATTATTTATCCAGATCCTTGATGAGATCTATTTGGATATGATGATGAATTTGAAAGATACAATTATAGAAGAAAACCATGTGTCCCTGAAGGAGTGTGCTGTGTATCTCATGATGAAAAATCATCTTACTATGTGAAATAAATTAAGAGAGTGATATAAGCACCAGAAGATGTAATCATCTCAAAAGATCATTATGATTTATTGCACCTGAAGTTGCAAGATTTTAAGAGTGGTATTGAATATTTTTCACTCTTTAAAATCAGCTCAATATTAAAATTATACAGTGAAAATGTCACTGATGATGATATATAAAAGAAGACATTATTTTTCATACCTCGAATGTGCTCCTGCAGTAGCAATATCGAGAGTGAAAGTTCAACAAATATTCTGAACTTTTGTTTTGTCTTCCAGTGATTGAGCTAAATAATGAGTTTTTGTTACATCAGTTACGTCCTATTAATGATATCGAATTTACACAATTCCCAGAAGTGAATGGAAACTAAGGGCGTAGACGTGGTAGAAAAATTATAGAAGTGTTGGTCCCAAAAACGACAACACTAAAGATGATAAAAATATATCGTATCACCAGAAGAGATCAAACTCAGAGAAGGGTAAAGGCCCTCAGAATAATTCTTCATAAAAAGATGAAGATGTTTGTCATAGATGTAATATGACTAAACAGTAGTCACGTACCTGTTGTACGACCAAGCACTTGATTTTTTTATATACTAAGTTTTTATATATAAGTTTATTAATATTTCATCATGTTTTGAAATAATGAAATATCGGAGCCTGAAGCACGATAAGAAATTACTTGGGATAATAAAGTCCTGTTTAAATTTGATCCTCTTACAAATAAATGTGAACCAGAAGTTCAGAGGATAATTTATCTGCAAAATGTTGCAAATCAATTACATGATGTATTTACTGACACTAAAGGTGTTGTAAAATCATATATTACTGCTGTTAATGCTTAAGCAAGAATTGAAGTCCCTGAAGGACGACAACAATAAATGAGTCTAAGATACACCTGAAGCGTTGAAGACCTATTGGTGCACAAGAAAAATAAAAATCGGTGCTCATGAAGAGACCGTATTTTCTGTAGAAAATGTAATCCTTCTGAAGAGGAAACCTCCTGAAGAGGTAACTCCTGAAGAGAAAACTCCTGAAGAGTATAACTCCTGAAGAGTATAACTCCTGAAGAGAAAACTCCTGAAGAGTATAAACCTCCTGAAGAGGAACCTCCTGTAGAGGTGTTTCATGAAATGTTTTCCCCTGAAGAGGAACAATGAGATCTCAATACATTTCATGAGTACTGGAAAATTTATGGATAGAAATAAAATTGTTGTCGACAACATATATGATAACACTTGATATTACCAGAAGTAATGAGCCAAAAACCGTCGAAGAATGTCGACGTGGAAATGATTGGCCAAAATGGAAAGCAGTTATTAAAACTGAATTAAACTCGCTAATGAAGCGAGATACATTTGGACCTGTTGAGCTAAATATTAAAATTATACAGTGAAAATGTCAGCTCAATATTAAAATTATACAGTGAAAATGTCACTGATGATGATATATAAAAGAAGACATTATTTTTCATACCTCGAATGTACTCCTGCAGTAGTAATATCGAAAGTGAAAGTTCAACAAATATTCTGAACTTTTGTTTTGTCTTCCAGTGATTGAGTTAAATAATGAGTTTTTGTTACACCAGTTACGTCCTATTAATGATATCGAATTTACACAATTCCCAGAAGTGAACGGGAACTAAGGGCGTAGACGTGGTAGAAAAATTATAGAAGTGTTGGTCCCAAAAGCGACAACACTAAAGATGATAAAAATATATCGTATCACCAGAAGTGATCAAACTCAGAGAAGGGTAAAAGCACTCAGAATAATTCTTCATAAAAAGATGAAGATGTTTGTCATAGATGTAATATGACTAAACAGTAGTCACGTACCTGTTGTACGGCCAAGCATGAGCACTTTTGATGTTTGTTGCAAAACCCTCATTCGGCGTTATTAGGGAGAACTTTTACAGTTTTTATCATACATAGATGGTTTCCAATGTTATTTCCGCCGTATATAAACAAGTTCTCCCTAATAACGCCGAATGAGGGGGAGAAAATTTTAGATGAAAATATTATCATACTCTCTTTAATGCATTATTTAGTTGGAGATCGTGTTTGAATTCTTAACTTGTTATATATACTGAAATCATATTTGCTTATTACTTGAAACACTAACGCATATTATCAGGAGGAGTTTAAGTATTACTGCAGGTATCAGATTTCTATTAAGTCTGTCAATCAAATATTATTTTTCATCTTCAAATCACTCAGAAATTATTGCAATTCATGAAACAAGTCGAGAGTATATTTGGCTAAAATCAATGACTCAACAATTTTATACGAAGATAATGTTGTTTGTATCATTCAAATCAAAGGAGGATATATCAAAGATACGATCAAGTGATAATCTGGCAGATTTATTCACGAAGACATCACCAACTGCGACATTCAAGAAAATTGTGCAGAATATTAAAATGTGAAGACTCAAAAACTATTGTCATGCACTTTCCAGGGGAAGTAAAAGTCCTGAAGACTTGTGCTGATTGTACTCTTTTTCCTTCGCTAAGATTTTATCCCATTGGGTTTTCCTTTGCAAGGTTTTAATGAGGTAATCTTAAAGCACTTGTGGATACATAAAGAGACTGTACTCTTTTTCCTTCGCCATTGGTTTTTCTTCCCACTGGGTTTTTCCTTGGCAAGGTTTTAACGAGGCAGATTTTTTATGGGTGGTCATTTAAGGGGGAGTGTTATGAAGAGTCGGCAGCCGCCCCCTGTCCCACTACTAAAATTATGTGATTGACCTCACCACTATTATTTTAAAATCTGCATAGTGACCTGCATAGTAACTTGCATAGTAATTTCAACGCCTATAAATATGGGTTTCAGTTGTAATGAAATTCATAAGAAAATATAGAGAGAGAAAGAAAGTTTCAGTTCTTAAGAGTTTCTTTTCTCTTGCAATAGTAGTAGTTTTCTTTTTAGTTTTATAACAAAAAGGCTTTAAATGAGTTTTGCCAAGTGATTTTTTTTTTTTAACCTTTCGTTGGTACCCAAATTAATAACATCGAAGGTATTACTGATTGTGGAACGGCCATTCTCGAAGCTAGTTTGAAGCTAGGAATTTCACGCAATCCACAAATCTCTCGATCTAAAGCAAATTCGCCCACGCTCTAAGAATCACTTTCTTTTTATAAAAAAAAAAATTAATTAATTAAATTAAAAAACAACAATCCGAGAAAGAAAAAGACTGACTTTTTAGAACCTGGTGATGAACTCAGGCCAATATATCAGATGGGCCTGAGAATTAGGTCGTAGACCTGTCTCTGCCCATCCTTCAATTGCTGAAAGGATACGACATTTGTCTCAGGAAATTTTAATAATATTGCTAATGCATAATGCCATTGAAATTAATAAGTTGCATGGATATAATATTGACGTTGCAACCAACTATTATGGCTAGATGAGTCGCAACTTCTTTATGATCAGTCTTCAGTTTGCACAAAAATTCTTGTCAACAATGTATTTTTGATGCACCTCTCAACAATAACTTATTAATAATGGGGTTAAAAAGGAGTGATCAGTATGGTACCTGGCATCACTTGACAAACTAATTTAGAGGAGAGATCAATATCAACAATTTATAAAGAGGGAAGAGTACTACTTCCCCTATTTGAATATATTTATTGAATTTGTTTTTCTCATTCTAATTAGGAAATTTTTATATGTAGTCATTTTATATATTCTTTTGTGCATTCTACTAATATGATTGGTTATATCATTTTTTTTTTTAAATACAAAAGCCAATCATAAAAACAGAATGTACAAGGGGTGCACAAAAATAATTGTATGTAGCAGTACTCTTTTAATTAATATGTGTTTTAAACATTGCTTGTCAAATTATGTCAATATGGATACACTACAATCTCAAACCATAAAAATATTATAATAATTAGGAGTGACAATATATAATAGACTCATTAATTTAATATGAATATGAACATGACATGGAATTATAGATTTAGGTTTGATGTTAATGGAGTTGGATTAAAATGAATTGACCCGTTAAGACACGATTTATTAATAGATTATTAATAGGTAAACCCGTTTAACCTATTAGTGATCACCCGTTTAAAATTTATTTCAAAGTTAAAATTTTATTATTGTTAAGTTGTAATATTAGTCTTTCTCATTATGCCTATATTTCTTATTGTTTTATTGTTGAGATTGTAATTTTAAATCTATACTCATGTTTGTTATTATATGGCTTGTGATATTAGTTTTATTTTGTATTAAAATCTGAAAAACATTAATATATATTTTAAGATATTGTGGTAATTATTAATAAATATAGATTTTAACTTTTTTGTGAAATTATGTTAATTATGTCAAATAGATTATGCTTTTAATTCAACCTATTTACATGAAACAATTGAGTTTAATGATTCGTGTCGTATTGACATATTTCTAATCAATTATTAAATTGATCAAAATGGTGATACGACATGACTCGTTGTTTAAATGAGTTGATTTAAAATTTGGAAGTTTTACATATTTAGTTTAACGAATTGGATTTGAGTTAACCTATATATATATATGTATATATATATTTGAATGTTCATAACTTACACGACACAAATACGATAAAAAAAAACGATTTGCCACTCCTAGCAATAATGGAGTGTTTGATAAGATTATTCTTGTTGGATATAAAAATCATCTCAACCCATATTATTTTATTATTATAATTTTTCTAAATTTTTAAATAAAATATAATAAACAATTATATTATTTTAAATTCTAAACTAAAAATAGTATTAAAATTACATTATAATAATATTTTATTTAATTTTTAACTTTTATCTCATTTTAACTCAACTATAATTACAATCAAAACATTTTTACAATAAAACCTCCCCTCTTAAAAGGTTTTGATAGTGGTAATTCAACGTACGAGACCGTTATTTGTTTGTAATCGAACAGCGCAATGTATTGATGTTGATTATTTTAAACGTAATTAGATGAAAAACGTGTTACGTGGAAAATGCGCGCAATTTCCATTTTTTTCCCTCAGATGTTAAAATGATCGAAAGATTACAAATTTGGTCGCTGGCAACACATGGAAATCAAGTAAAATGCACAGCTTGTCGTTGTGCTAGGACCAATGAGAGGTTATCATATGAAACTTCCGACAACATAATCACATCATACGACATAATTGATGCGTTCAGCACACTCCATCTCTAGTCAACACCCTCGTGATCTTTAGATCCTTCCGCTCTTTATTCTTTATACTGAGCTTCCTAAATCCTAAATCTCCAATTCAAGAAACAAAAGCTGAAAATGGAGGTTGAAAATGTTTCCAAAACCTACATTAAACCCTCCTCTCCGACACCCCCTAACCTGAGAATCCACAAATTGTCCTTCTTGGACCAGTTCAGTCCTTCCTCCTATATCCCCCTAATCCTCTTCTATCCCGGGAATCAAAGCGCAGATCACCGCTACGATGTTGCTGATGATATTGTCTCTCGAAGATCACAACTTCTAAAGCAATCCCTATCAGAAACCTTGACTCGATTTTACCCATTTGCTGGAAAAATCAAAGACAATCTCTCCATCGATTGCAATGACGAGGGTGTTTATTATTCAGAAGCCCGTGTACAGAGTCGTCTCGAGGAATTATTGCATCAGCCTGATGTCCCGTCTTTCCAACAACTCATCCTCGAATATACCATTTCAAAAGAGCCCTCTGCTGGCGATCATGTTGTTACGATACAAGTGACGAGCTTTGCATGCGGCGGTGTTGCCATTGGTGTCTATGTTTGCCACGTAATTGCCGATGGAACTACCCTCAGTGTTTTTCTCAAAGATTGGGCTGCCACTGCTATCAAATCAGCATGTGAATTAGCTGTTTATCCTAAATTTGATATTGCCCCATCAATCTTCGTACAAAACAACGCATACCCAAAAGATGCAAAAGTGACGGCTTTGTTCGGACCTTTCTTCAAATCGGGCAAATCTACTTTGAAGAGAATAGTGTTTGATGCTTCGGCCATTGCCTCGCTTAAGGCCAAAGCAGCTAGCTCAAGCTTGCAAAACCCAACAAGAGTTGAGGTTGTCTCCGCACTCCTATGGAAATGCATCATGGCTGCATTCAGGGCCAAATCCAGTGTTCATGAGAGGCCAGCTTTGATTCTCCATGCGGTGAATTTTCGCCGGAGAGTGAGTTCGCCACCGGCACCGATCACACAATTCTTAGCGGGAAATTTGTTCTGGATTGCAGACGCATTATGCAGTGATAAGGAGCCGGAGTTAGCTCAATTGGTAAGCAAGCTCAGAGAAGCAATCATGAAAATCGATGGTGATTTTGTGAAAAGCATACAAGGTGGTGATGGATCAGGGTCTCTCACGGCTTGTGAACGTGTGAAAGCAAAGACTAGAGAATTCTCAGATGTGGGACGTTTTAATTGCGGAATGGATTTTATTGGGGTTTCCAGCTGGTGCAATTTTGGGATCTACGACATTGATTTTGGGTGGGGAAAGCCAAAGTGGGCAAGCTTTGTGGGTTCAACAAGAAGCGATGCAGAGCATGTGTTCCTGAATATGATGAATTTGATGGACACGAGATCAGCCGGTGGAATAGAAGCGTGGGTGCGGTTGGATAAAGAAGTTATGGCCATTTTAGGAGAAGACAAAGAACTCCTTGCATTTGCTTCTCTAGATCCTAGTCCAATAATTATGAACTAGACTATTAATTATGGTATTTCTTATGTTAATTGTCACGATCATCATGCCATGTGATGTGATGTGGGCTTGATCGTGTTGATCAAATATTCGTAAATGTAAGATTATTATTAGCAGAAGAATCAGTATTAGGTGATTCATCCGTAGATTTTGGCTCATGAGTTTGGGTCGATTCGTGCAACAATTCTGCGATTGACTGCAGAGAGAGCGCCCACCGCTAGCTCTGGGAAATAAATAATTAACAGCAATCAGATGAATGATTAATATTATATACACACACACACACACACACACACATATATATATATATATAGACAGATCACAGCAAGCTGGATCACACCTCAAAATTACAAACACTTTAACTAGTACTACTTAATCTCTCATCATGAGTTTAATGCATGCAGTGTCATGTGCATGACATTTTATTTGGCCTTCGAATCGTGAAAGATGGGGAAGGGGGAGGGGGAGGGGGGTGATACTTCTTGACCATGATCAGGAAATTAATTTAATAATTTCTGGATGGCCTGTGGTGTAAAAATAAAATAAATTGCGTTGATTAATGAAGTGAAGTTGCAATATTCACTGCACGCTTATAATTAGCTAATTATATATATATATATATATTATATTAAACTAGATCTGGTTGGGTGATGTCCGACAACTTATGATGATCTCTATGATCATCGACGTACATATTAAATATTAATGATCATCAAATTTAAGCTATTTCTTAATCATAATTATTGTATGAAAATCTCGTGAGGAGATGCGCCAAATTAATTAGATATCAATAGTTTATAAATAGATGTAATTATTATTTGCGCATTTGAAGGAGCTGCTGATAAGAGTTGATTAAAAGGCTATTTGGAAATTAAATAAACCTAATGCAGTAGTGCGATAGGGATTAATTTTTTTTTGTCCTCTCTCTCTCTCTCTCTCTCTCATGTTAGAAGTAATTCTAGATCAAGTTTAAGCTAGATCCAACGATTGATGCATGGATTTTAAATTTGGCCAGTAGTATCACATTTTCGTGCAAGGCAATATTTGGGTTAAGATCAATTACTCGAAGAATCCAACATCGTGCAGTACTCCAAAATCCATCGTTGACTTCGAATAATATTAAAGGTAATTATATATACAGCTAAAAGCAACTTCTCTAGCTTGCATGAATTCGGCATCCTAGCTAGTTACATTCTATATTTAGCTAGCTACCGCTATCGGCTTGTGCCTGAGTGCTGAGCTACATAGTACATCTCCTTTCAAGGACATGCTGGAAATGGAGGTCGAAACTATTTCCAAAGACTACATCAAACCCTCTTCTACAACACCTCCTAACCTGAAAACCTACAAAATCTCCCTCTTGGACCAGTTCCTGTCTTCCATCTATATTCCCACAATCATTTTCTATCCAAACAATCAAACTACTGGCCATGCTGATCATATTGTCTCTCAAAGATCACAACTACTAAAACAATCCCTATCAGAGACCTTGACTCGCTTTTACCCTTTGGCTGGAAAAATCAAAGACAATCTTTCTATTGATTGTAATGATGAGGGTGTCTATTATTCAGAAACAAGTGTAAATTGTCGTCTTGTTGACTGCCTCAACCGGCCTAATCTCCGGACTTTCCATCTCTTTCTTCCCCAAGGTGTCAGCTGGAGCGGCGCAACTGCGGGAGATCATGTAGCTAAGATACAAGTGAACAACTTTGAATGCGGCGGTGTTGCCATCGGTGTCCTTGTTTGTCACATGATTGCTGATGGAACTGCCTTTAGTGCCTTTCTTAAAGCTTGGGCCGCCATTGCCACCACTCTTAAGGTTTCTGAATTAGCTCATGATGTAATATGTCCTAATTTTAATGCCCCGGGAATTTTCATACAAAACGAAGCATACCCCATGGAAGCAACTCTAATGGCTTTGACCATGCCTCTTCTCAGATCCGGTAGGTGTACTGGAATGAGATTTGTGTTTGATGCGTCGGTCATTGCCTCACTTAAGGCTAAAGCAACTAGCTCAAGTGTTCCAACCCCGACAAGGGTTGAGGTTGTCTCAGCTCTCCTAGTAAAATGCATCATGGCTGCCTTCAAGGCCAAATCTGGCATCGAGAAGCCAACCTTTTATACGCATGCAGTGAATTTACGTCGAAAAGCAGCTCCACCATTCCCAGAATCATCTATGGGAAACTTTATTTGGGTAGCAGGCGTGTTATGCAGTACGGATGATCATGAGAAGATGGAGTTGGCTTACATGGTGAGGAAGCTCAGAAAAGCAAAAACCAAAATCAATGCTGAATTTGTGAAAGATTTGGAAGGTGATGGAGGGTTTTCAAAGCTTTACGAGCATGCAAATGCAATAGGAGGGACAATCTCAAGTGAAGCAAGCCGTCATGGAATGAATTACATTAGTTTTACAAGTTGGTGTAACTTTGGTCTCTACGATATTGATTTTGGGTGGGGAAAGCCGATGTGGGTAGGTGGTATTGACTCAAGTGATGAGAGGGAGCAGGTGTTTCCAAATTCGATAATGCTGATGGACACGAGATCATGTGGCGGTGGAATAGAAGCATGGGTGTGGTTGGACAAAGAAGATATAGCCATGTTAGAACAAGATAAGGAACTCCTTGCTTTCGCTTCCTTGGATCCTAGTCCCATAGAGGTCTAATAAAGACAATGGTATTTCGATCACATCCAGGAAGATTGGTCGTTGTCCTGCGATGAAGGCTTCATCATGATCATCATGATGTCGATTCACAAATAAATGTAAGATGGGTGAATAAAGTGATATGTGTGCATCGTTTATAAGTTTTAAACTACATGAAAACATGCAAGCTAGCATTGTTTTTCGTCCAAAATGACAAATCAAAACTAGTAGTGTATTTGTTGTGAGTTTGTTATTATGGGAACAATAATTGATCAGGCCCCGCTTGGATTCGGAGATGAGATGAGTTGAGATGAGTTTGGTTTATTTTTTAATATTATTATTATTTTGAGATTTGAAAAATGTGTGTTGGAATTTGAAAAATGTGTATTGGGATTTGAAAAAGGTGTATAGAAATTTGTGTTTTGTATAAAAAATTATAAAAATATAATGATGAAATGGAAGTGAGTTGAGATGAACTCAACTCACTTTTCAATACAAGCGGGGCCTCAAGATTCCTTTCTAAAACATTTATCTTGTTCAGAATGAGGATCACCATACCGCGTGTACTAACAGGCTCTTGATTAATACGCCCACGACGTACGACTACATTCGGTCCACACTTACACATTTATACTGCTTTATGACATCCATCATCAACAATCCAATCATGACTAACTTAACCCTTGGGGAGTCGTGACTCAATAGCCTTGAGTTATTTTCAGGTAGTGTGACATGTAGTACTAAAACTGGTTCGAACCTAGATATAAGTTTACCATAAATTATTGGTATTAGCCGTCTAAAGATTCATTGAATGATCTATTTGGGATAAAATCTAAGTTATGGCTCAAACCTGACTTGAATGACCGTCTCTAATTTCTTGCCATCTAGCACTCTTTTATCTAGTTTCTACTCGGATACGGTGCTACTATAGCTTCGCTTGGTAGTAAAGCTACACTCCAACTCGTACATTTTTTATTTTCTTTTTGAAAAATCATGTAGAACAAAGGCCCCTAAACTTGTAACTCGAAAAAAGAGCTAAAAAAATAAAGACCTGCAAAGAGATAATTTTACCTTGAACCATCTCACATATGCATGCATGTACAGTAGCTTTTAATTTTGCTAATTTTTTAGTGTATCGAGTCATCGACAACAGAAACAGCTTAAACATATATCTTACATTAGTTTTACCACCATTTTTTTTTCTAAGCCATTAATTTTACCACTCGGTGTAACTCATCTCTCCGATATTGATTTTTGAAGGGGAAGTCGATGCAGGTAAGCTACCTTTATTCAAGTGATGATGCGTTCCCCTAATGTTATGATGCTGATGGACACCAGATCCATAGGGGGAATAGAACCATGATCGTCAACCCTATATATTACACATTTCAATTTGATATGGCATGCCTATTAAGCATTAATGTTTCCTTTTTGAAAAAACGAGCAGAGATTGGTAAATTAATGCCACGTGAGAGATACTTGAGAAACTCGCACGACCATATGACAAGAGAAAGGAAGGGGTACGGATGTCTAGAAAAGTCAATCAAACTAATAGCACGGAGGAGATAACACAATTCAGATACCAATCAAAAGCAACAGCTCAACGGATTTACTTAAAATTAGCTAGTATACGAAATAATGAACCAGCCAAACAAAATGCAGCAAACACCTCTCTCTCAGGATGTATTTTTTTCAGAAGCAACCTTTTCCCTATAAATCTTAAGTTTTCTACGACCATATGATATCAAAGAATATATGTTAAAAAAGGCAAAGAAAAAAATAATAATTACACAAAAAGTAGGATGAGAAAATAGAACCTCCCATCTGACATGTCCACAACAGCATGTAGCTTGACAGAAAAACATAAAATTAGTAATGACAATCTGAACCAGAGCTTCATTCCCATCACCAGCTTGGCCTTTGGCCGCCAACCAAACAGGATTGAGCAACAGCCACGGTTGATCAAGCATCAAGAATTGGGAAGCAACGGTCTGGCCACTTGGGATATGCGCGCTTATACAAGCTCATACACACCGTGTCATGTTGCTGAAGGCCACCATTGAAGACACACTTCATAGCCCCTGATGGGAAAGGGGGAAAAAAGAAGAGAATTAGTACAACAGTCTCATGCACTCCATGTCATGCTTGCCTATGGATGATGCAGCAGCCTTAAGTCTGCAACTTATCAACCATAGTGAGTTTAGGATAGATTCCTTGTTCAGAATGAGCACCATACCATGTGTACCAACAGGTTCTTTAATACGCCCACGACGACCACATTTGCTCCACACTTCCACAGGCTGCAATAATGACACATCCATCATCAACAATCCAATCATGACGAATGTAGACTGAAACTCCAAAACTTCTACCTCAAAGGAGACAAAATGATAAATACTTGCAATGAGATTCTTTTACCTTGAACCATCTAACATCCTCTGGGTGATGAAACATATATCTTACAGTAGCTTTTAATTTTGATACTCTCTGTGGGTAACTGCATCAGAAACAGCTTAAGCTTTAAATAAGAACATCTATAAACCATTACATTTATACTTGTGAAATTCACCCAAAATACATCTCATAAACCACAAATATTTAGAAGTAAGAAGACAAGATAAAAAAAATAAAACCAGGAAAAATAAAATGCCCGGCACGACCTTAGCTACATGCAAAATTTTTAAAAAGTTCAAGCATTTATGTGTAAATATAGAGATCAGTTTTTTGAAAAAAAAAAAAAAAACACGTCAATCTCGTCACCATATGTCCAAACCAAAATCAGAGTGCATGAGTTATCTTGCCTTGTTTGATTTCCCAAATTATCTCATCTCAAACTCATCATTACACTTTTTAAAGTTCTCATATAGAATAAAATAAACAATTCAACATTTTCAAATTCTAAAACAACTTTTTAAAATTTCATAACAAAACTAATATTAAAAAAATATATTATAACAATATTTTATTCTTTTTTTAATTTTTGTCTCATCTCATCTATGAAAACAAACCAGGTCAATCGCACTACTAGGATATTGCATTAGTGATTGTCTCATGCAAATGTGCATCATATTTGATTACTCATGAACCTATTGATAAAGCAGAGTTAGGGTCTGTTTTCTGCACCTTTGCAATTATGCAGAGTATATACTAAAAAAAAAAATCAGAGTAATGTTGAAAAAAAGTGGGGGCCATCAATACAAATGTGATAGAATTATTGTTTATTGTCATTGAACATTCTCTAGAGTCTAGCCAGTGTTACCAACATAGGTGTGCTACAGTTTCCTGGAAGGGGAAGCCTAACAACAAAACTGTGAGCTCAATAAAGAGCAGAGAATAGATCATACCCAGTTAAAATAATCTTCTTCAGTATTATCCTGTCTGGGTCAATGCTTCTCAAAGAACCAACAGCAGCAACAGAAGGTCCAGAACCAGCTTCTGCGCTCTTCAGGACTATTAAGGGAAGAGAAGGAAAAGAAATTGGGGCATAGATAGACGCCAAAGAAAACCGCCCTGCATGAAGAAACCGTTCCATCTTGTTCTTGTCTGAGTTAATGTTGTCAGTAGAAAATATAGGCCTGCACCGCAATGGGAAATGATCTCAAAACTGGCAATTAATATATGCTAGAATGACTAGAATTATAAAACACTACCTGGCAACAAATTGGCGAAAACCAACATGGAAGACAAGTTCCTCTTTGGCTTTAATAGGAGCACTGTACGTGTCATGTTTCTTTATGCTGCAAAACAAAGATGACTCATGAAACCATGACAAAGCAGAGCACTAATCCAGAAACAGAAAAAGGAGAAAGGAGACAGCTAAATAGAAGATACCTGAAGTGGAGGACAGACATCTTGGACTCATGCTGCAAGAGACCACTTGCTACAACAGGCACTGTCTTTCCTCGCAAGCATAATTTGCAAGCAACAGCATTTGGTACGTCCTTTATATGCAGCCTTACATATGAGCTAGCCGGTACACAGTCATCCCTGTTCTCTTGCTCCATATCTAAAGCCTTAGCAAGAACATGTCTTTGTGTTCTAGAAAAATTATCAAATGCAAAAATTTTTGCATATTCTGGAGGTAAAGATTCCTGATTCATTCAAAAGAACTTTAGGGGAGCTCTCTATTCAAAGATGATGTAGATTTCAAAGAAGAACAAGAATTTTACTTTTGGGTCCCAGGAAGAAGTCCTAAAGGACTTGAGGCCTCTATACTTTGCGAAGCGTTTTCTAGCTGGAATATCTAATGGTGTATCCACTTCATCAGGATATTCTGAAAGATAACAAATCATTGAAAAAGAAATGACATATAAGCAACTAGAACAAGCTAATTTCAAAGGATGTTTGTTTCAATTATCCAGTACACTAATATCTCATTCACCTTAAGCAAGTCCACAACCATCCTACACTAGGGGTGTTTATAGGAGTGCGCATTAGTCCATTGCTTTGCAACAGTGAGTGACGCCTATATTATCCCTTTATTTCCTTCTCATCTTTATTTTTGCTTCGCCTTATCTCCTTGTTTCTTCCTTTATTTTTATATTTGTCTAGGAATTTATTACCTAAAGAATGACAATGACAACATGATTATCTTTTTTTTCCTCAAAGAGAGAAGAGAAAGCGAGGCTGAAGACAAGGCAAATTCACTCTCCAAAAGTAATCCAATCATTTAAAGCATTTGCAGCCTATAGACTGTACATTCTTTTTGCCATAGGGTGAGAATGGACCACAAACGATTTTAAGGCTTCATGATCAGGAGAAAGATCTACCTTCATCTTCAGCATGTGCATTTTTAATCCTTTGAATCTCATCTTCTATCTGTTCTCTCGTCAAGTTCTCACCATCCTGCATCACAAAAGAGAGTGTTTGACAGGTTGAGCACCTTCAATACTTTATTTATTTATTTGACAAGTATTTTCTATAAAAAAAAAATTGTATTGACTGCTGTAGGAAGTTATAAATTACATAAAGTAATGTGGACTACGACGGTCCACAACAATACCACTTGGCTTTTTTGTAGATTTGACTAATTCTAGCTACCCTACCTTTAAACTCGGCATCCCCCTTTATATGCCCTGCCAGTGTAGTTGGGTTATGACCCTAGAAGGTAGAAATTTATCAGTCATCCTAGGAAGGTTTAAACTATATCAAGAAATACCTATCCGTGCTTTATGTGATGGCAAGATTTCTACCTTCTAGACAGCCCTTTTTTACTCCCAAAAAAAAAAAATTCAGACAGTCCTTTTGTCTTTTATTTAATTTTTGCTGGAGAAGATAGAAAAAATGCTTTACTTGTTTTAAGCAGTTAACTTAATTAGCACAGGCAGTCTACCCTGAAACTCGAATGATGCTAAATACATCTATAGCATGCTAGAACCCACCATCATCATTGAATCAACATCAGTTTCTTCATCAGAGTCCTTCAAATTCAAGAAGGATCTATCGTCATCAAGGTTTAAATTCTTAGCACCATCTTGATTGGGAAAATCACCCTCCTCTTCATCCAATACCATCCCATCATCGGCTTCATCATTGCTATGTGAATCTTCTTCATCTGAATCATCAACAATCCAAGCAGCCTGCAATGCATAATAAAGCCTATTTATCATAATCATGGAAGCACATACCTAGCAAATGAAGATGTTATAAACATAGGATAATGAAAAGATAAGCTTTAAGATATATTGATGTTTTCTTTTTTTGATAAGGAGTAAACCTCTTTATTAATGAGAATATAACACGACATAGCCCAAGTATACAGGAAGTATAAAAAGAAAATGCACCTAGTTACATTAAGATATATTGATGTTAACAGTATTGAATGCATACCTGGTATTCTGAAGTGCCTGGAGGAAGAGCCCTCTTTCTCAACTTTTTTTTTCTTTGATTTCTATCAGCTTCAGCCATTTCAGCCTCTGTTGGCCATGTCTGATAGGCAAGAACCATGTTATGAATCGCGATTATAAGAAGGTAAATCATTTCATAAATAAGGGAAGCTAAGCACAACTGAACATCATCCTTTAAGAGGAAAAGGGACAAGGGAACACACTCATCAAGACACAAAACCTTCAGGAACTCAGCAATGCCACTATTAATTTCAATCTAAAAGCTGAAAGCTAAATCATAATAAAGCACCTAAGAACAAATGTAATACTTAAAACTTCATCTCATATATATATATATATATATGTATAGGTTTACATCGAAACAATAGGCTTGACAATAAAGCTGATAACAATGGTGTAAAGTAAGAATTGACCAAACACCAAGTACAAAACATCATTTATCAGGTGCTGACTTGCAAGGTTACTAGGTGTGATTATAATCGACAGAGCAACGGTTTGATATTTATGCAAGTTACCTGCTCTCCAGCAAGAGGATCGGGATCATTTTCAACAAGTAAAGGCTCTTGCTTTAAGGGATCGGAAGCCAAAGAGCGAATTACCTGAAACAGCTCAAATAGAATACAAATAAAATGGGCATATCAGACATAAAAATGTTAATTAATGCCAAAAGTGAGTGCCAGTTGTCAACAAATAGAAATGCTGTATGAATGATTGACAAAGAAAATTCATTACATTAATCACCATTGCAATTGTAAGACATTCAAAATAAATGACAAACATGCATAACTTATTGCATCTCATTTTTCCTACTTGCCGTAATTGCATAACAAGAAACTACATATACAACATAGCGCCCCTTCTGTTTCGGCTTCCTCAATATGGGATACTTGGAGCTATATAAATTTGATTTCATATCACATTTCTTTTGCTCAATGCATTACCAAGCGATAATCAACTTCCCAGCTGTATAGCAGTCTCTTCAAAACCGGTATCATGAAATGAAGCATATACTCTATGATTGAAATGAAAAGACAACACCAGTACTCAGTATTCTGGTGCTGACTCTGACTGAAATGTAGAGGAGTATTGAAAAGACGTGATAATTTAAAAAATAACCCATCCAATAGAGGAAGCACTGAGAAAGAAAAAAGATCTACTTCTAAAACAACCCCCGACTCAATTAGAAAAGCAACATCAACATCATGATTTAGCTACAACAGTCAAATTGTAGAACTCACGGCTCAAGACATTTAACTAAATCTTATGTATTATAAATGAATTAGAAAAAAGTAATAAATGTGACCATTGGTGAACAGAAAATAAAATCCAATTTAATTTGGGATAAGCATTAATAATAACTCTAATTTCATATGAAAGATCTCTAGATAAAAGCTTCAGAATCTATCTCTTGATCCTTTATCCCTGCTGTCTTCACATATGATAATTATCACTCAAGATTATCAAAAAATGATAACATCATTACACACAGTACCCTCCAAACGATCAAACTTAGTTTCTTGCTTCATTCATACACCCTCCTTATCTCTAGTATCATATCTTTTTTTTTTTTTTTGATAAGTATCTCTAGTATCATATCTCAGTAGACCCTCCAGTGACTAAGAAGATAAATCATGCTCAATTTAACTACATTACACTTTTCTGATTATGTCCAAAGTAAAATTGCAATACCTCTGTATCATGCACTTCGTCTGAGTCCATGATGTCCCTCTCTTTTCTTGGATTTAGCGGAAATGGGTCCTTTAGAATTTCGATTTTACTCAATTGGTAATCCCCCGCACCAGAAATATGAACCTGAGGTCAGAAATAAGACGACCACCTAAAAGAAGGAACCAGAGGTAAACAAATGGTTGAACAAATACCAGCTGATTCACAGAGAGGCTATGAGCACGCAGGTAGCCCGTTATGATAAGGGTGCATTTCTCCAAATTGCAATCATCAACCGCCATATCAACCTACAATGCATCAGCAAACACAAGAATCAATCATAAAAGAATGTACAGCGTGATATCAATCAAAGCACATAAACCTTTCTTCTAACTTCTTATTTGTCTTTCCTTTTAAATTGATGTGTGGTTACCCAACAACAACAAACAAATACTAAACCATCTAAGACAACTTCAGCCTTCTTTGGTCCATATTGATGCTACCACTAACCAAAAAAACTGTTAGTAAAACCATGTAGAAATAAATGGGCACCATTTGAGCCATGATGTATGGTCGTTGGTTTCGCCAGTGAGGGGCCATCAGCCTCTGCTCCTTGAAAAGCCACATAAACTACAAAATAACACAACAGAGACAAGTTACGGATCAAGGGAAATAGTATGACAGAAATCGTGTGAAACATAATCTGATGCCATCTATTTCTTGAATAGAACCTTGGCACCGATAACGGAAGCTCTAGGCAAATATTCTAGACAGCTACCTTGTGCAACTCATCCTTTGTATCTCCAGGGTAGAACTTACAGTCCTCAGGAAACTCTGAAGCAAGACTATCCATACACACCTTCTTTGAATCATGTCTCCTTTTCAGCTCAGAAGGCAAGTCCTATGGGAATAAAAGCAGAACCATTATTTTTGTACATCAATTCATGGGGAAAAATATTTTTATTTACAAAGTTTTCAACACCATACAAAGAATATTGACAAAAACATACGCGAATTAAGACAACGGTGCTTGGAAAACCAAGAGATCTAAACACAGAGAGACACTGATTTCCAAACGAATCAATATAGCAAGAACTGCTTTCTTCACATGAAGAGCTCGCTGAGGCGACAAACGCAATCAGATCAGCTACCTATCATTCAGACAGGATCGATGAATTAAAGAACAAAGAAAGGAAACTAGGGCACCAAAAAACCATACAAGTACAAAAAACATACCTTAGCCATTTCCATACATGATAGCAAATCCCCATGAGGTGCTTTCAATACCTAGGACATATGACTTTGGTTATATACTCTCAAATTTAAATTTCATTCAGCTACAGCACAAATTATCATCCTTCAAAAGGTCATAAGACGGTATAACCGTGGTCCACTAAGTGTTAATTCTTGACCATGAAAAACCTTGGCTTCAAGAGGAAACCATAAATTTAAATTAAATGCATGATAAGAATTATGTATATAACTCCAAATATTATTAAATGCATACAGCATCTGGGTAAAACTATATGCCCAATCTACAATATAAACATCAAAACATTTTGGCAACAAAGATTATTTCTACTTAGATCTAATTAATATGTGAAACTAAAGACAACTCAACCAAAAGCTCTTGAACAAAGCAAAGGGATCGATTTAACGAACTAAGAATTCTTGAGTCTTTTTCTTGAAACAATAAACAACGCATAATACATGAGAGAGTTAACCAACTAATGGGAGCGGAAAAATCAAATATTTTTCAACACCTATCAACGAAAAGCAACCTTCTTCCAACATTTCCATGTACAAAATTTCTTACCGTTGTTCTCAGCTTATATTCAGAAGAAGCAACTGTTGATGATGCAACTCCAGGACCTTCTTGAGATAATAATGACAGAAGATCCACAGCAAGAGAGTCTACATTGACAGATGCTGAGAGCCCAAAAAGGACCTGTAATTGAGATTAGCTTAGAATGGTGAAATAACTAACAGCAAAGGACATCCTAAAAGTGCAACACAACACACAAAAAGAAGAGGTTAATAAAATTGAACCTAAGAATGCTCTAAGTCATATATTACACCTATTAAAGTTTTAAAGTATCATAAATATAAAAAACACTCACGATAATGCGGGGAGGGCTGGTGTTACCACTCGTTGCCCTTTTTTCTTTCAAGAGGGCAGCCCGTTTCTGTTCTCGTACCTGCAAAAGCGCATAAATTATAAAATATGGAGAGAGAGAGAGAGACAGAGGGAAAATATTGAAAGAGCAGCTACCATTTTATTATGTTGAAGTCGACTAGCCCTAGCTCCCTTGGTAACATTTCGCTCTGATTTTGAAATCCTGCTCTTATCTAAATGAACAATAATTTATGTTAAATTTAAAAAAGAAGCCGACAATGGTAGGAAACAGAAGCATGAATCGATCGAGTCTGAGAAAATTTAAGCAATCAACGGTGTTACATTTGGTTAGCAAGAAAATTGCAGAGAGGACAAGTGTAAAAAAAATCTTCAAACGAAAATTTCTTCTCAAGTGTGCGTCTTCCATATATAGCAAGAAAAATTTCTTCCTCCCTCTCTTTCTAGGTTTCCAATCAAGCAAACAGAGAGCAAAGGCGTAAACGGATTAAACATAAGTTTAAAAAGGAAGACAGACCTTGGGAAGAGGTTTTATGAAGGTTCCGAGAAGACTTGGAGGAGAAGCGGGACTTGTGGGCCTTGTTGACTTGAGCTCTGGATCCTCCCATGACAACCGCAAGAATCGCAACTCGCCTACCTCGCACGTAGAGAAACCCTAGCTATTCATTCGAGGAAGAGAAAAATCACCCTTAAGTCGCCATTAGAGAGAGCAAAATTGGTGGCAAGGGTTTTAGAGAGGTATATATCGTTAGGTAGTGATAGGTTACACCATCTTTCTACTCACTTACAACTTTTTATTTCTTGTATCTAATTATTTTTTAGTATTTTTTTAAGTAAGTTTTTTACATATTTAATTATTAAAAAATTTATAAATTTACTTATCATCACTTCTTTAATTATTAAATAAAATAAAAATTAAAAAACATCAATTACAACAAAATAATAAATAAATAATAAAAATTAATAAAATTAAATTTAACAACTAAACTTTCTTCAATTCTTTTCAATTTTTTTATTATTATTTATTATTTTATTATTATTTTTCATTTATTTTTATTATCATTAATTAATTATTATTATTTAATATTTTATTAGTATTTTTCACCTTATTTTATATTACTATTCACAATTTTTCATCACCTAAACGTAACCTATGCCTCTCCTATATCATTATCCAACAAAACCAGTACCCACATTTTCTGATTCTACTAAGTAATGTACACCGAGCACTCATACGTTGTGATTCTGATAATTATATCTTCCTCTTTAGGGTCTTTTTATAGGATTAGTTAAAAAAAAATTTAATATATATTTTTACATAAATATTAAAAAAATAAAGACAATAAAATATGTAAGAAAATATTCAAAAAAACATTTTTTTGTAAATAATAAAATTAAAATAATTATCAAAAAATTAAAATAATTGTTAATTATTTTAGTTTTTGATAAAGATTTAGTTTTATTATTTACAAAAAAAAATATTTTTTAAATATTTTATTATTATATTTGATTAAATATAATATTTATTTTTTAATATTTATATAAAATACATTTTTAAAAAAATAATTTTTAATCAATCTAATAAAAATACTCTACAAATCTTAAGAGTTCGGATGAAGAAATCAAGTTACCTTTGGGTTTTGTGTAAAGTGGGAGCGGCCCGAGAAGAGGAGAGGGGTAGAGGCTGCGCAGCGCTGAGCCGCGCCGCGCCGCTGCGCGGGTTGAAGACGAAGAGGGAGCCGGCGTGAGGAGAGGGGGCGAGCTACGTGGGTTGAACCATTGAAGACGAAGACGTCGAAGAGGGGGGGGAGCGGCGTGAGAAAAGAACACTGAGAGTCTGAGAAGGAGAAACTACTGTAGTGTGGTTGAGAACAATGAGAAAATAAGAACTAAGGGGTGGGGGCGGCGTGGAAGGTTAAAGTGGGTTAGGAACATAGGGCTTTTTTTGAATTGACACAATTTCAATTTAAAAAGGAAATAGGAAAGGCACTCTAGTCTCCTATTTGAGAATAAACTGCTATTGAATGCTGAATCCACAGCTAGTTCTAATCCCATTCGCTCTCCATACCATACTGGGTAAGAACCAGAGAGCTAATTTTCGTAACCGGTCACTAACGGGTTAATAAGCCATCGGGTTTTATTTTTTATTTAAATGCATAAGCCATCGTGTTTTAGAGCATTCATAGTGATCTCATCTTTTTTTTTTTTTATTAAAAGTATATTTTTTACACAAATATATAATAAAATATATCATATTTAATTAAACATGATTAAAAGAAAGTATGAAAAACATTATAAATATACTTTTGGCACAAATTTAATAATTTACTGTTCAAAATTAAAAAAAAATTTATGATGTTCTCCACACTTTCTTTTAATCATATTTAATTAAATATGATAATTTTTTTAATATTTGTATAAAAAGTATATTTTTAATAATAAAAAAAAATGAGACCAATTTGAATACTTTTAACGAGTCAATTTCGATTTTTTTTTTCTTTTTGAGAGCAAAATTTCGAATTCATTAAGACTAATTTTAATTTGTTTTTATCGTATTATATTTATATTAGCTTAATGAATATTAGTTTTGGTAAGGACAAACTGAGTCGAGATAATTTCTCTTACTATGAAATCCATGTAATTTTCTCTCAACTTATTTTAGATTAGTCGCGTGCTTTGCTCCAACCCAATACCCAAACCTAAAAAACAATTATGTAAGGCTATCGTGTAATATTTATTTTAGGTTAGAGCTCTCACTTTCAACTAAAATTAATTTTTAACAACACTATTGTGGAATGTAGTCATGTTTGGATATAAGAAATATTTAATCTTATTTTATTATTATAATTTTTTCAAATTTTTATATAAAATATAATAATTAATTAATTTTTTCAAATATTAAAATATTAATAATATTCAAAAATATTATATTAATATTATTTTATTTTATTTTTAACTAATATTATTTCATCTCACTATTTAAATCGCATCTCAATCAGGAAGTTGTGATGTTCAATATTGGTGTTCAAATCTAATCTTCAAATAAAAAAATTTAATGTTCGAATCCTGTGCTGCTGTTATTTTTTATTTTTTACAAAGCGTGAGAAAAATGTTACAATACTCATGTAAATAACTGTCTTTTTTCCTGGTTTAATTAGTTATGCTTGGTATAAGATTAGTTTGTACAAAATTCTAGTAAAAATATTGTTTACATAAATAATATTTTTACTATTTATATGTTGCCCACATGACTAACACAAGAGGGGGGTGAATTGAGTTGTATTTAAAAAAAATAACAATTATAAATCAAATATATAATATAAAATATAAATAAAATATGAAACAACAATAAATATAAAGAGCAAGAGTAAGTGAGAAGCAAACTCAGTATGTTAACGAGATTCGGCCCCACTGCCTACGTCATCGCCTCAAGCTACCTCTTGAGGATCTCCAAATCCACTATTCAATCTCCTTTAGGTGGAGATAGAAACCTATTACACCTTTGAGCAGCACCGCTCCAAAGAATCCGTGTAGAACACCCTCTACACTTGGTGATTTAACTATTCCCCGTGTAGAACACCTTCTACACTTCCAATCACCTCACACTTGGTGATTTAACTATTCCCCGTGTAGAACACCTTCTACACACACAAGGGTTATACACACCCTTTTACAAATACAAGAGTTGATAGTAGGTAGACTATCAAAGTACACTCCTCAATGAGTGAGATAGAAACAATACAGCGCAACCTATATCTCTCTCAATAAGAACAAGAATTAAGACTCAAAACTTTAGAAAATAGAGAATGAGAGTTTTGAAAAAATGATGCAAAATTTAGCAATAGATGTATAAGCTCTTGTTATCTCTTTTGCAAAACTCAAGTGAGCTATTTATAGGCAAATGAGTTTTCAATTTCAAATTTGAAAAGATTCTCATGTCAAAAACATCATCATTCACTTTTCAAAAATTTCAAATCTAATATTTTTACTTTTTTGCATGTGACAAAAGGAGCACACTTTACTTTTCAAAAATTTCAAACATAATCTTTTACTTTTTGCATATGACAAAAGGAAAACACTTTACTTTTCAAAATTTTCAAATAAAGACATCTACATTTTGCATAAGTCAAGAAAATCATCCACTACTTTTAAAAATATTCAAATAAAACATGCACATGTGAAAGATGACAATCAATCATCTTAATATTTTCAAAATTCAAACCTTTAATCATGTCATGCACATGTGAAAGATGACAATCAAGCATCTTAATATTTTCAAAATTCAAACCTTTAATCATGTCATGCACATGTGAAAAATGACAATCAATCATCTTTCAAAATTTTTAAAATTTTCAAAATTCAAACATTTAATCATGTCATGCACATGTGAAAGATGACAATCAATCATCTTTCAAAATTTTCAAATTTAATTTTCAAAATATTCATGCACATGTGGAAAATATATTTTAATGCTTTATGATAAAATATTAATTTTGAGCCTTAATCCTAATTTTGAATTTTTAAGAGATTTACAACATTACTCTATGATTTTAATGTGAACTTATTCCCTTCTTGCTCATGCTTGCTTCCTTGATGTACTTGATTATATTGTGTGGACAACTTGAGCTTGAGACTCCTTTATTCTTTGGATTCATTTGTTATCATTAAAATCCATTTGTAGATTTACATGAAACTTGAAACTTTGGGTTCAACAATCTCCCCCTTTTTGATGATGACAAATGCTTGATAGAACCTGAATCCTGTATTAATACTTAAGCTCCCCCTAAGAATGTGCGTTAGTTTTTCGAGTAAAAATATAAATATAATTCCAAGCATATATAACAAGTTTAGCGATTTAAACAATGTTAATGTTCTAGTCTAAAACTTCTCCCCCTTTTGACATCATTAAAAAGGAAGCATAATTATCTCAATAAGATAAATTCCTACAATAACTAACAGACAAATAAAACGCTGCATTAGTAGAGACTATAGAAGTTAGAACCACCCGTGTCCGACAAAACCTGCAAAGGTTGAAGCCGAATTTTATCATTTCGGTGCGGAAGAAGATTTAAATCCGCTTGATGTTATTGACGAATTAGATGTTCCAGAGATTTGAAGTTGAATAATTAAAATTATTCGTGTCCGACAAAGACAGCAAAAGCTGCAGGCCTAGCTCTGGCAATGCGGTGCGGAGCCATGCATGTCCGACAAAACCTGCAAATGTTGGAAGTCTAACTCTGGCAATTCGGTGCGGAGTCACGCGTATCTGACAAAACCTGTAAAGGTTGGAGGCCTAGCTCTAGCAGTCGGTGCGAAAGCAGATCAATCGCTTGATGTTGTTGACAAACGGGTTTGAAAGCTCTGAATTTCTATAAAAAAATCATTTTCACCTATCGGATACCAAAAAAAATTGCTTCTTGACCTAAGTTTTGTTTCTCCATAACGATAGAATGGCCGAACAATTCTCTTCCACTAATGTTCCAGACTTGAATCAGGAACCCTTGACGCATCAACCATCAATCTTCTCTCCTAAGGCCGTCAATGCCATGATAGGAGCAGAGAACCGTTTTTCTAGTAAGAAAACTTTTGACAATGTGTGTCCAACATATCTTATATTTCTTTTGACTAATAAGATTTGAAGAGACAATAGTTTGTCTTGTTCTTTATGCTATCTCTATAAAATCAGTTTTAAAGTTCATCCGATTTGCATCAAATCTTATTCTCATCTCTATAACTCATCTGCATTCCTTCAATATTCTCGTTTTAAGTTTTCAATTCTTTTCTCAATGGCTCATTCTTCTAACATTCCTCTAGATGCATCCATGAGGTATTCTACATCTCAATCTCATGTCCTTTCTGCAGCTACTATTGGCGCCATGTTGCAGCAAGAGAACAATAGTTTGGCTAATAAGCCAGACTCCGATGCTATCTACGACTTGGTGAGTCTCGGGACTCGCTACTCATCCTCTATTGTCGCTTTTTCCCAGCGGCTAGAAGTCAAAAATCATGAGGTTGAAAAGCTTAAAGAACAAATTGTTGTACTTCAACGAATTGTTCAAGAGTCTCACATAAGGGAAGGAATCCTTCGGCAGAAGAATAAAAAGTTGAAATCTCTATTGGATTCTTCATTCCGCTTGCCAGTTCCCATGGATAGGGATGACATGATATTGTATGAAGAGAATGAGCGTCTCAAACATGAGACTAAGAACCTCAAGTTTATGTAAAATTATTTAAAAAAATATCTCTCTATTTTTATGAATTCTGATCTATCTTTCAAGAGATATTCATAACATGCATCATACTTATTTCTCTTCTAATCATACATAATCTATCTTCTGGTAAGGGTTTTGTGAATATATCTGCTAACTGATCGTGTGTATTTGTGAAATCTAGTACTATATCGCCTTTTTTGCACATGATTTCAAAAAAAATGATATCTTATTTCAATATGCTTAATTCTAGAATGTTGTATTGAGTTTTTTTTTTTGAAAGATTTATAGCACTTGTATTATCACATTTGATTGGAATGTGATTATATATAAGTTTAAAATCCTCAAGTTGTTGCTTCATGTAAAAAACTTGAGCACAACAACTACCCGCAGCAACATATTCTGCCTCAACAGTAGATAGTGCAACATAATTTTGTTTTTTTTACTAAACCAGGAAACTAGTGCATGACCTAAGAAATGACATGTTCTACTAAAAATTTTTCGATCATCTTTGCAACCAGTATAATCGATACCTGAATAACTAATAAGATCGAAAAAAGTGTGTTTAGGATACCATAACTCTAAGTCAATGGTACTGGCAAAATATCTAAAAATCTGCTTGACTGCAATAAAATGAAATTGTTTTGGAAATGATTGAAAACGTGTACATAAACATACACTGAACATAATATCAGGTCTACTAATTATCAAATATAATAAACTACTAATCATACCTCGATATACATTTGAGTTAACTGGCTTACCGCTTTCATCTTTATCAAATTTAGTGGTCGGATTTATTGATGTTCCAATTACCTTCGCACGTTCCATCTCAAATTTTGAGTAACTCTTTGATATATTTTGACTGATTAATAAATGTTCCACTTTTTACTCGCTTGATTTGCAATCCGAGAAAGAAATTAAGTTCTCCTATCATGCTCATTTCAAATTCTTCCTGCATAGTCTTAGCAAAAACTTGGCACATATTTTCATTAGTAGCACCGAATATTATATCATCAACATAAATCTGAATCAAAAGAATATCATCATTTTCGTATTTAATGAAAAGAGTTGTATCAAATTTTCCTCTTGAACAGCCTTTTTCAATCAAGAAACCACTAAGTCTCTCGTACCACGCTTTAGGAGCTTGTTTGAGTCCATATAGTGCTTTTGTGAGTTTGAAAACATGATTTGAAAAAATATGATTTTCAAAACCTGGAGGTTGCTCAACATATACCTCTTCATTTATAAAACCGTTTAAGAAAACACTTTTAACATTCATTTGAAAAAATTTGAAATCTTTATAACAAGCATATGCAAGTAGCATTCGAATAGTTTCTAATCTTGCGACTGGTGCATATATCTCATTATAATCGATTCCTTCTTCTTGATTGAAACCTTGGGCTACAAGTCGAGCCTTATTTCTAGTGATGATTTTAGACCATCTTTCTTATTTCTAAAAACTCATTTTGTTCCAATAACAACATAATTTTTAGGTTTAGGAACAAATGTCCATACATTATTTATTTCAAATTAATTTAGTTCTTCTTGCACAACTAGAATCCAAAATTCATCAAGAAGTACTTCATCAATATTTTTAGGTTCAATCTGAGATAGAAAAGCAGTATGATTGCAAATATTTCTAAGAAATGATCGAGTACTTACTCCTCGTGAAGGTTCTCCTAGAATTTATTCCGCTGGATGATCTTTCACATGTTTCCACTATTTGATTGCATCTTGTATTAAGTCTTGATGATCTTTCCTTCTATTTCCATGATCTTTCATTTTGAATTGTTTCCAAATATCACACATATTTTTTCTTTAAAAGTGAAGTCAATGAATTTAGTTTTGTCTTCTGTCACGTATCTTGAGCATCCGTTGTCTAAAAATCATTTATTTTTACCTGTAGAATACTTCATGCATACCTACAAAAGCAATTAAAAACAATTCCTGGTACCCAAGTTCTTTAGGTCCTTTATTTATTAGTATTAGAATAAACAAGATATTTAGGTACCCATATGGCCCAAATAGTCATTGTATGTTTTCTTCTAATAGGACAAGCAAGATAATTATGACCATTTCTATTACAAAAATTACAAATAGCATGTGACATATATGAAGAACTTGAGTGATTATAATAATATCCTTTTTTAACAAAATTA
Source organism: Platycarya strobilacea (assembly GCA_036898215.1). NCBI lineage: Eukaryota > Viridiplantae > Streptophyta > Magnoliopsida > Fagales > Juglandaceae > Platycarya > Platycarya strobilacea. The sequence continues at coordinate 14,779,351 of CM072555.1, forward strand.
TTTTTATGAAAAGAATTTTGAATATTGGACTTTGATTTAGAAGGATTATCAAAGAAGTTTTTATAAGGTTTATATTTTTGTTTTGGCATATATCCCAAACTTGCCTTATCAAAAACACATCTTTGACTACCAAGAAGTTTTTCAAAATTTCTTTTTCCATTCGTAAATTTTTCAATAATATTTTTTAAATCAGTTTTCTTTTTCTTCAACTCAAAATTTTCATCTTTCAAAACAATACTTTCTTTTCTTAAAATATCAATTTCGTTTGTTAAAAAAGAATTTTTCTTTTTCAAAACAGTATACTTGATACCCAATTTTTCAAATTCCTCATATATCTCTTCTAAAATATTTTGCAATTCTTCATATGAAGGATCTTCAATATTATCAAGATTTGTTACCTCAATGTCATCTTTAGCCATAAGACAAAAATTTGCTGATTCTCCATTGCTTGCTTCACTATCTGAGCTACTTGAATCATCATCCCATGTAGCTTTCATTGCTTTTTTGCCTTTGTTTCGATCTTTCTTTAGCAAAGGACAATCTGACTTGATATGACCAGGTTTATTGCATTTATAACAAATTAAAGTGTCATTTTTACCTGAATCTTTCTTGGAAAACTTTTTGAAGGATTTCCTTGGAGGAGTTTTATTTTTCTTTAAGAACCTCTGAATTCTTCTTGTTATCATCGCAACTTCTTCATTTTGTCGTCATTTTCCTCATTTTCATTACTTTCACTTTCATATGGAACAATTTTAAATGCCAAGCTCTTCTTTGACTTTCCTTCTTATTCTCCTCTTTGCAATGTGTACTCATGGGTGATAAGTGACCCGATGAGTTCATTCACTTCGAGCTTCTTGAGGTCTCTAGCTTCAAGAATCGCTGTCACTTTTGATTCCCAACGTTTTGGTAGAGAGTTGAGAATTTTTCTTACTATCTCCACTTTGGAATAAATTTTGCCAAGAGCTGTCAAACTGTTTATGATGTTAGTATAACGAGTGTACATACTAGAAATAGATTCATCATCATTCATCTTAAACATTTCATATTCATGAGTAAGAATATAAATTTTTGATTCCTTGACTTGAGAAGTTCCTTCATAAGTAACTTCCAAGTTATCCCAAATTTCCTTTGCTGTAGCACAAGTTATTATTCTATTAAATTCATTACCATTGAGAGCATTATATAATAAATTCATAGCAGTTAAATTCAAAGTATAAAGTCTATCGTCTTCACGATTAAACTCTTCTTCTTCCTTTTTGACCTTTACTCCATCAACTACTTTTGTTGGAATATAAGGTCCATTTACAATGCATTTCCAGATTTCTCGACCTTGAGCCTGAAGGAATATTCTCATTCTAACTTTCCAGAATGAGTAATTGTCTCCGCAAAAGAGTGGAGGCCGACTGCTAGATTGACCTTCACCAAATGAAGCTGCAATGTTAGCCATAAGATCTTAACTCAAAAGATAGTTAATCTTATAATAGAGCTCTAGCTCTGATACCAATTGTTACTGATCATAGGCCGCACCTATGTCACCTAACAACTGTACCTACCAGACTAGCCGGCCACCGTCTCTACCGGTGCACCGTCACCCATGGTCAGAGAGTCTTGCTTCGCTAACACAGTCACAAGCGAGAGTTCCCATGAGTGATCTGCCTGTATGAACAGTACAGGTCAACTAGCTCTGATACCAATTGTTGCCCAGATGACTAACACAAGAGGGGGTGAATTGAGTTGTATTTAAAAAAAATAACAATTATAAATCAAATATATAATATAAAATATAAGCAAAATATGAAACAACAATAAATATAAAGAGTAAGGGTAATAGAGAAGCAAACTCAGTATGTTAACGAGGTTCGGCCCCACTGCCCACGTCCTCGCCTCAAGCCACCTCTTGAGGATTCCCAAATCCACTATTCAATCTCCTTTAGGTGGAGATAGAAACCTATTACACCTTTGAGCAGCACCGCTCCAAAGAATCCGTGTAGAACACCCTCTACACTTCCAATCACCTTACACTTGGTGATTTAACTATTTCCCGTGTAGAACACCTTCTACACTTCCAATCACCTCACACTTGGTGATTTAACTATTCCCCGTGTAGAACACCTTCTACACACACAAGGGTTATACACACCCTTTTACAAATACAAGAGTTGATAGTAGATAGACTATTAAAGTACACTCCTCAATGAGTGAGATAGAAACAATACAGCGCAACATATATCTCTCTCAACAAGAACAAGAATTAAGGCTCAAAACTTTAGAAAAGAGAGAATGAGAGTTTTGAAAAAACGATGCAAATTTTAGCAATAGATGTGTAAGCTCTTGTTATCTCTTTTGCAAAACTCAAGTGAGTTATTTATAAGCAAATGAGTTTTCAATTTCAAATTTGAAAAGATTCTCATGTCAAAAACATCATCATTCACTTTTCAAAAATTTCAAATCTAATATTTTTACTTTTTGCATGTGACAAAAGGAGCACACTTTACTTTTCAAAAATTTCAAACATAATCTTTTACTTTTTGCATATGACAAAAGGAACACACTTTACTTTACAAAATTTTCAAATAAAGACATCTACCTTTTGCATAAGTCAAGAAAAGCATCCACTACTTTTAAAAATATTCAAATAAAACATGCACATGTGAAATATGACAATCAATCATCTTAATATTTTCAAACTTCAAACCTTTAATCATGTCATGCACATGTGAAAGATGACAATTAAGCATCTTAATATTTTCAAAATTCAAACCTTTAATCATGTCATGCACATGTGAAAAATGACAATCAATCATCTTTCAAAATTTTCAAAATTCAAACATTTAATCATATCATGCACATGTGAAAGATGACAATCAATCATCTTTCAAAATTTTCAAATTTAATTTTCAAAATATTCATGCACATGTGGAAAATATATTTTAATGTTTTATGATAAAATATTAATTTTGAACCTTAATCCTAATTTTGAATTTTTAAGAGATTTACAACATTACTCTATGATTTTAATGTGAACTTGTTCCCTTCTTGCTCATGCTTGTTTCCTTGATGTGCTTGATTATATTGTGTGGACAATTTGAGCTTGAGACTCCTTTATTCTTTGGATTCATTTGTTATCATCAAAATCCATTTGTAGATTTACATGAAACTTGAAACTTTGGGTTCAACATTGTATAAGTGGAGTTTGTACAAATTAAACTTATACTTAAATTTTTTTTAAAGAATAATATTAGAGAGTAGTTAGCATTCAGAACACTCTTTATATTAATAATATCGTGCATTATTTATAGAAAAAATATATAGAGCATCCAATACTCATCACATTCACTCACATGAACAATATACATTATACTATTTATGTGAATGAATATGATGAGTATTGGATGCTCTCTAGCATTATTTTATTTATAATATTATTCATGTAAAAATAAAAAGTACACTAAATATGATTATTCCCCATTTCTCTTTTTTAAATAATTTTGCAGAGGTCATTGATTAAGTTCCATCATTACCGGAAAGAAATGAGAAAATCTTCTAATGGACCAATTTATTTATTTTAAAACAGTAGACACCAATAATATTGTGCCACGTAGAGAGCACACGTTACCATCATTGCACTGCATCTCATTGGATTCGTGTTTTTCATTGTTTTTCAGACCCCTCTTTGCATTTCTCTCTCTTTCAGTGTCTATTTTTCGAGCTCTCAAACCCTAACTGGCGAAGCCATTTTTGGCCCCCTCTCTCTCTCTAGGGCTTCAAAGTACAACCCTCTCGTTTCACATTAACCATCCATGCGTCGAAGCTTACCTTCCCGAAATCTTGCTGGAACTCCACTCCAAAAGTCTTTCGATTTCGCCACCAAACCCCCCTTAAACCACCGCAATCGATGACAAAATCGAATTCAAGTAGAAATTACAGTTCTTACCGACGGCATATAGGGTAAATTCTGTCATTCCTCTAAAATTCAAAACCCAATATCATTTTCTTATAGCCAAACATTTCCATCTCTCTTTAAATCACTAAGTTTGTTACGAAGCTCAATGTTGTTCGTTGGTTGTACTGAAGAAGCATATGCGAATAAATTAGTTAAACCACTCAGTTGTTCACTGGTTGCCTATAAGGTGTTTGACAAAAGGTCTAAGATAAAATCGACTTCAACATCTTCTAGCGCCTTTTTTTTTTCTTAGTTATTGGATTGATTCGTTAGTTTTGATCTGTGATGCATATTTATCATGTTCTCAATTCTAGGAATTTCACATATGTAAGACAAAATTCTGTTGTCCCAAATTCACATATGTAACTCCCCACTAAATCCCATATATGAATTGGTCAGTTGAATGACAGGGTGCTTAAGGATGTAAGCAACATGGGAGAAGGTTATCTTGCCTGTGCAATAGCAGTCCACATTAAAGCTACAATAGTTGGGGAGAGAACAATTAAAAAGTAGCAGGGCTACGATAATATATGGTTTCATCTTGTGGTAAACATGCTTATCCATGTTGAGATTTGGCCATTATGAGAAGCTAATCATAATTTGGTTGTGTTTCTAGGAAGAAAGGTTATTCTAAAGTGCTAATCTTAGTTAAATTGACGCAGTTTCAGAGTACTTGTAAAGATGGTACTCTATTCCAAGATGGCTACTTTGTCCTTGCCAATGTTATTTTGCATTGCACATGGTGTGCTGCATACCACATCAACACAGCTTTAGCTTAATTTAGTTCAAAATTCATCTTGTATGCTGACAAAATAAAGTGATATATGTATTTAATTTTAATTAAGCTGTTTATCAGCTTGATGTATGTATTTAATTTCAATAAAGTGAAATTTGATTGATTATCAGGTGGTGTTCTTGTGCAATTAATTGCAATTTTGTACCAATCGAGGTGCAGCATGCATTTGAGCAGAGACAAACAATTAAATTCAACCCTAAATATTCATCTGAGCACAAACCTGCAGCTTTATCCGAGCACAACCGTGCAACATACAATAATTGTTTCTCGAATAATCGCCTGATCTCAAGTGCAGAGACAAATACACACGCAGTCCTGTAACTAAAGATTAATCAAAGACTCAAAAGTATATGCGTCTCTAAGGATCAACAAAGTATCTATGACCAGACAAATCATTTAAGATAATCTCCTCCAATCAAAGTATCCAAATACATGGGTCAAACACAGATTTCATTTAAATTCAAACATAAAAAGAAAATTACAATGACTCCAAAAACTTGGGTCCAAACATATTAAGGTCTGGATTGTTTTCAGAGATGAAACGAGATGAGATCAAAGTTAAAAAAAGAATAAAATATTATTGTAATAATTTTTTTTTAATATTAGTCTTATTTTAGAATTTAAAAAATATGTTTTGAAATTTGAAAAAGTTGAATTTTTTATTATATTTTATATGAGGATTTGAAAAAGTGTAATGATGAGTTTGAAGTGTATTTTGAATTTTTTATTTCATCCCTGTAAGCAAATCGGGCAATTTCACTACAAGTGTTAAAAATATCGCAATAAAATTTTAGATCTTTAACAGTTTCAAACGTGCATTCGAACCTACTCTAACAAGCCTTTATTTCTACTCTCATTAATCATAACATAATAAAAATAAATAAGAAGAAAGATATACAAATAATAAAGATAAACATATGCATACAATCTAAACATCAACACCAACCTCATGAGTTCTTCTTGAAGATTCAAGTTTTGTGATATGTTTATAGTTTATATTTCTAAGATCCCTACATAGAAGACAAAATTAAAGCATAAATCTGTTGTTAGAGTTTGGATCCTCTGTAGTTCTCCCAAGAATTATTCTCCATGAGCTTTCAACAATCTTGACTAGTTGAGATAGGAATTTTCTTTTAAGAAATCAAAAGCCTCTGAGCAAGTTGACGTCATTTAAATCCCTAAGGATCTATGCACCCAGAAATATTTTTATGGTAATTCCTCTTTTCTATTTTTTTTTTTAATATGATATTGATTTCGGACCTCATTTATTGTCTCTACAAATTCTTCCCTTAGAAGGCCACGACTTTAGCAATTCATATTCTCAATGAACTTGCTCTGGTTAGTGCTTATTTTAATTATATGGTAATTTAAGTCTCCAAGGATCTAAGGACCCAAAAAGATTTTTGTGGTACCTAGTTTCATTTACTTTTGCTTTTAGATCCATTGCCTACTACATTTTCTTCTTGGATTTGTCATATTAAGAAACAAAATGTAGCAGGCAAATTGACATAATCTGATTACCATAGATTTTCTTCTTGAATTTTCTTAATATGACATAAATTGTGATTAGCACCTTAGAATAACCTTGGGTGAAAGCCGCAACAAATAACTGTGTTTAGCATGATATAAACTATGCGACAAATGTTCTCTGTCACCCTAAGCATGGTTATCTAACCCAGGGTTCTTTGTTGCAGATTAGAACATTTCGCCTGGTCATTCTAAAGCCGCAACACTAGATCTTCTTCTTGGATTTTCTTAGTTTGTGGGGATTTTCTTCTTGAAATATGTTTATTCATCAATTTTGGCGCTATGAACTGTGATAAATCCTTAGGAGTACCTTCTGCAATGAAGAAAACAAATCGGAAACTCAATGTCGTGGGTGGAGATGCCGGGAGATCAAAGGGAGGTCGCCGCGACGTCAGAGGAATAAAGGGGAGGTCGCTGAGAGGTTGCAAGCCGACAGATTCATAGGTGCTTGGGGAAGGGTGAGGTCAAGAGTGGGGAGGGAGGAGCGGTCTAGGTCGATAATTTCCCTTCGACTTTATGTAAGCAGGTGTATGGAGGTATGTTATGAATGGTCGATGTGTCTTAACGTGATTGGTGGCCATTTTTCTTAGAGAAGCTGATAAGACCGGTCAAAAGAATGACTGGAAAGAAATTTTATATTAGGAGAAATGAGTCTAGAACGCAAATGCAAACCATATCCAACACATCAAACTTCACACATAACCCACCATTTCCTGTGGTTCTCTCTGTATTCTATCTATTTTTTTGTTTTGAGATGCTTGTATTGATAGATTTACTATTCTTATATCACTCATTTACTATTCTTTTAAATTTTATTTTATTTAATGACTAAGAAAATAACTTTTTGTAGAATTATATATTTTTAATTTTTTATTAATAATTAAATATGTTAAAAAAATTAAATACACTATAGAATAATAAAATACTGCTATAAAAATAATAAGTTTATCATTATTCTTTATTTTTCCTTCCTAAGAAGAATCATATATGAATTATTCTTGTCTTGATATTGACCTTCTCTGTGTGTGTGTGTGTGTGTGAGCTTTTCCTCCTTCTTCTTCTTCTCAAACCTTTCAACTTTCCTAAACAACCAACCCTAACCAAACCTTTTATCTTCCCCGTGTGTGTGTGTGTGTGTGTGTGTGTGTGTGTGTGTGTGTGTGTGCTTTTCCTCGTTCTTCTTCTTCTCAAACCCTTTAACTTTTCTAAACAACCAATCCTAACCAAACCTTTTATCTTCCCCTAACAGCTAGCCATTATCAAATGAGCCATCAACTTACTTTTCCAACAACCTCTCATTATTATATCATTCAGTCTTAACTCTAGTCCATTTGCTATCCCACCATTTTGTCAAATACGTTCATCCCTAAAAAGATGCCAATTTTTACCATTTTGTCGCCAAAAGACCCCACTTTTCCTCTTGCAACCTTCACATTCTCTGTATAAAAACTTCCACTTGCAGCATTCATACCTTTTTTAAGGGTTCATTTATCACAATGTCAACTAATATTCCCAACATTAATACATTGGTGCAAAAAATAAAAACACTAACTTGGGATGATCTCACTCTAGAATTATTGGAAGAGATTGATGCCAAGATGGAAAACCAAATCCTAGTAGGTAAACTGATCTCTGATAAATCTTTGAATAAGTTTATCAATCATTCTACTATCAAAGTTGAATGGAACTTTGTCAAAGAACTTAAGATTCAGGACTTTAGTTTAAATTCTTTTATTTTCACTTTCTCCACTAGAGAAGAAAAAGATCGATTTTTTCATAATCGGCCTTGGAACTTTCATGGGTATCACATGATTTTAAAAGAATGGTCGTCAAAACTTAGTTTGGAAGAACTAGATCTAATCCATTCGGCTTTTTGGATTAGGGTTTATAGCCTTCCTCCTCGACAAATGACGGAACAAACAACTGATATCGAAAATGTTCTCGGGAGGTTACTGGAAATTGATCAAAACCATCTCTCAAGCAAAAATGTTTCTTATTTCCTAAGGATTGGAGTGGAAATCAACACTGAAGAGCCACTTCTAGTAGTTTTATTGTCCCACGAATTAATATGCTTCCCTTTAATGTCAAAATCGAATATGAGAGATTGTCTAAGTTTTGTTATCGGTGCGGAAGATTGGGTCACCTCCATCCAAACTGCACCTATTACGATTCCATTTATGAGCTTGTCTTTGATCTCAAACTTAGGGTCACTGCTATGGAAGCACAATATGGGCAAGGAGGGATCAATCTTTCAAAGGAGCCTAAGCAAATGAAGCCACCTTTGTCAAGTGTAATTCCAAAACTCCATCCTCAAGTAACCTTAAAGGAAGGAGATGGTGAAACAAACAAGTTGAATATGAAAATTGGCAATGGAAAAGAGAAACCACAGATAGTGGAGCATTTAGGGGAAGGTATTGCAAAGTTGATACCCCCTCCTTTAGGCTACATGCATGCTTTCAACATTACACCATTGTTCACTTCGTCTTTACATTTGGTTTCAATGTAAATCAATCAGAACTAGGCATTCAACTCCATATAACGGGAACGACTAGATGATCAATTGTTGACAACACGTGAAGGAAATCTAAGCATAATGCTATCCCAGGTAGCAACAATTATTGATGGAAGTACATATGTTAACTCTAATTCTCAAACCACATTAAATTCCGTCTCTTCAAATCCCCATGCTAACTCCCCAACCTTCCATGTGTCAAACATCCACAACCCATCTGGTGACAATATCCAAAAAGACAACCAAGTATCTGAACAAGCCCACCAAAACAATATAGAACCAATGCATTCTCCAATTATTCAGCCCAGCCCACTTTCAAGCCCATTTAATCTATCATCCTCAATAGTTGGTTGCTTTGAATTCTCAAAAACAAGAAAATTAGGAGTTTCAACGGAGTCAACTATCTTTTTCAAGCCCATCAATACCCAACTGGATCAAAATCTTCCTGAAGCCACCCAAACCAAAATTATCCAAATTGAACCATCAGCCTTCTTCAAACATATTTTGGACCATATGCAAATTATGATCGACCCATCTCAAAGCCCAAAGCCGACTTATAATCTATCCTTAAAGGTGACTCATTCTGAAAGAGTTTGCCTAGCTTTTAACACGTTCCAATTCAGTTTTACCCATACCCTTTCGCATACTTCATCATCAATATTACCATCTCCTTGCAGTACCATAACTCGTAGATCACCAAGCATGGATCTTCCCAAAAATATTGCACATGAATCTCCATCATTTACCTTAAACATTAATCCAGAAGCATCAAGAAAGAGGAAAAATCTCATGGAAGAGAGTGAAGTCAATCTTTATCCTCTTAAAAAATGTTTCTTATAATTTAAGTTTGTTCTTGAAGATGCAGGATGTGAAAGTAACATTCAGGAGATCTCGATAGACATAACTCAGGTTGGAAGCTTCGATATATCCAAGATGAATGAGGTGAAACCAAAAGGAAAAGCTCCAAAATGCAACTCGAGTAAGGGGAAAACGAAGCTAGTCAAATTTGCTCCTAATCAAAAACTGGATTTCAGCACTTTTGGTAAAACTAATCTTCAAGTTACTGGTAACAGTGTGCATACTCAAATAATGAATTTGGCTCCCATGAATCCAATGATCGAGGTGTCAGGGCAATGAGCTATGAGAGTTTTATCTTGAAATTGTCAGGGCATAGCTCAATCCCGTGCAATCAGATTCCTGAGAGCTAATATCAGGACCTTTAATCTTGATCTTATATTTCTTTTTGAACTTTGGTCGATAGTAAAGACTATTATAGTATTGTTAATAGACTTAGGTATGTTTCCTTTCTGTTCTTGTCTTGTGATGGTAAATGAGGTGGGTTACTGCTTATGTATAGACTTGGTGTAGACTTTGAAATTGTGCATATCTCTTATAACGTTATCTCTATTCTAGTGTATTTCGATCATTTTCATAATCCTTGGTTGCTTAATTTGATATATTGTCCTGCTCCTTATAATAGAAAGCAGTTATTTTAGGATACCCTTAACAATAATGTCAACTCATTTTCGAGTCTCTCTAGCTATATGAAATTTTAATTCAATTCTTTCCCAATTTGAGAAGATAGGTGGTAAACTAGTTGCCCATACTTCCAAACTAAGAGGTCTCCACCTATTCATGGATAAAAATGGATTTATTGATTTTGGTTCTTCAAGACTCAAATTTACTTGGAGTAGTAATCGTCATAGCCCTCAACACATTAGGGAAATACTTGATCGAGCCATTGCGAACACCCTTTGGATTAATTAATTTCCCCAAACCACTATTCAAACTCTTAATCGAATTTTCTCGAATCATGCCCACATCTTATTAGATACAAAAAACAAAAGAAACCATCCCAAATCTTTCAAATTTGAATAATTTTGGACTCCGAATCCCTCCAATTTTAAGGTGATTAAAGAAGCTTGGTTATATTACTTTGATGGTTCCACAACCTACATCCTCACCAAAAAGCTTAAAGCAATCAAAAAAGCCATGTGGGATTAGAATATCAAAAGATTTGGTCATATTCAAATCAAATTGAAAATTCTTAATTCCAATCTGCAAAATTTGCAAGCCCAAAATTCTCAATCTCTAACTTCCCTAGAATTGAACCTCAAAGAAAACATTAATGTACTTTTTGTTAGAGAAGAATCTTTTTGGAAACAAAAATAAAAAATTACTTGGCTCACCACTGCAGACCTAAACACCAAGTTTTTTCATGCCTCCACAACTATCAGAGGAAATAATTTCATTGAGATTTTTAAGATTGGAAGAGGACAGTGGACTTTAGATTCCACAATTATCAATAAAACTTTCTTGAATCACTTCAAAAATATATACACCTCCTCTGATCTCGGAAGATATTGGTACTCTTTTTCCCACGAAAATCACGGATTGGAACAACAATTTCATCTATTCTATCCCTATTGAGGAGGATATACGATTGTCAAACAACTCCCAAGTTGCAAAGCCCCTGATCCTGGCTTCACTGATATTTTTTATAAGACTTTCTGGTAAGTGGTGAACAAAGACATCATTGGGATGCTTCAAAATTTCTTCACTAATGGGAAAATGTTCAAAGATTTCAATCACACAAATCTCATGTTAATTCTGAAAATTGAAAACCTTAATGATGTGCATCTTTTTCGACCTATAGCCTCTCTAATGTTTGTTACAAAATCATTGCCAAAATTCTTGTAAACAGATTGAAGACTATTTTTCCAAACATCATTACCCCATATCAAGTGGCGTTCATCCCTGGTAGAAACATTCATGATAACACCATTCTGACTCAAGATTTTTTATCACATAAAAAAAAAAAGGAAGAAAATGTCTTATGGCCATCAAAACTGACATGATCAAAACTTTTGATTAAATGGAATGGTCATTTCTTTTTGTTGTGATGCATCACATGGATTTCAAACAACAGTGGATTGATTGGGTTAAAGAATGTATCACCACTATGTCTCACTCAATTTTGATCAATGGATCTCCTAATATTTTTTTAACCTTCTAGGAGTTTGAAATAAAGAGATCTTCTATCTCCTTTCCTCTTCATTTTGGGAAGCAAGGTTTTGACCCATTTTATCTTGATTAAAGAACAACAGAACACCATCAAAGGCATTAAAGGCATTAAAATCTCCAAAAATGGTCCAAATATTTCATATCTCTTGTTTGTAGATGATCTGATTCTCTTTGGAGAAACTTCCATTAAAACCACCCAAGCTTACAATGATTGTCTTGATATTTATTCCACTAGGTACAGGCAAAAGATCAATCATCATAAATCTTCTTTGCATTTTAGTAACAATACCCTTTAGAATCAAAAGATTGAGATTCACAATATTTTTTACATTAGATTATCCTTTGGCTTATTCCAAATAACTTGGAGTTTCCCTTTTGAGAGGAAAAGATATGAAACTTTGTCTCAATAATATGATTGAGAAAATCCAAAACAAACTCTAAGGATGGAAGCCAAGATTCTCTCTCAAGCAGCTAAAACTGTTCTGATCATGGTTGTTGCTTCATGCTCTCTTCAACCATTCAAATCTACACTATGTCCACCACCTTGCTCTTGAAGACTTTCACAAAAAATTTGAATTCCATCTTCTGCAAATTCTAGTGGGGTGTTGACAAACAAGATACAAAGAAATTCACTCCTAAAGCTTGGAAAGATATTTGTACTCTTAAATCAATTGGTGGTCTTGGATTAAAACTCATGCACAATTTTAACAAAGCTTTATTCTAAAAAAAATTGTGGAATCTCATTAATGGAACCAATAGTCTCTGGAATGAAGTTTTGACCAAAAAATATCTCAACCAAGATTCAACAACACTGATTCAAAGACCAGTGATTCTTGGTTCTGAAAATGTATTATCAAGTTTAAACAATTTTTCTTAGACGGTTGCTGCATTCAAATTAATAATGGAACTTCAGTGAATATTTGGACTGACTATTGGATTCCAACTATACCATCCCATAGGCCTACTCCAAATCCCAACTTTCCTAATCTGGATCAAAACATTACTGTTTTTTAGTTGATCACATAATAACCTAGAAGTTGGAATACTCTTCTTCTTAATACTTTGTTCACTAAAGATTTTTTCAGAGAGATTCAAAAGATTTACTTGGCCATTAAACATTTCAGAAACATTCCTGATAAAATTCAATGGATCCACCACTTTTGGAAACTTTTCCGTCAAATCGGCTTATGGCGCCCTCATCCGGAATAATCCCAATAATCCAAATCCAATTAGCTAGAAAAAAAAATTTGGAAAATCAAAATTCAAGATCGTCTTAAACTCTTTCTCTGGAAAATTGAAAACAACATCATTCTCACCAAAAAGAAGCTTCAACAAGTCATCCCTTTGGATGAGGACCAAGTCTTATGCCTGCTCTATAAATCTGAACTTGAAGATATTAACCATATTTTTCTTAAATGCATTTATTCTAGAATAGTGTGGAGACAATCTACTTGGCTAATTGATATTACCATCTTTGGTAGCTATCATTTCTCCCTTTGGATAAATAATATTCTTAATCCTGGCAGGACTCTTAGAATCCCTGACTCTGAACATCATTACTTCCAAAATTTTGTTTGTGTCACGATAGATATTCTGTAGTTTTTGAGGAATCAGGTTACTCATGATCAAATTCAATCGTCATCTAGAAAATATGTAGAAGCTATTCAAAAAACCTTTTACAAGCTTTTATCAAAAGAGATAAAGTCACAATGAACTATGAAGATACTCAGAAGAGTAAAATAGAAGCATCGATAATTTCTTTTGATGTTGTAGGACCTCATTTCAACATAATCTCAATTATTTGTCAAAATCCATCAGGTGAAACCACTTTTATTAAGACCGACAAGATACATAATACCAATCCAAATGTAGAAGTCGAAGCACCTCTGTGGCTCTTAAAGAAGCTAAAGCATACAAGCTGAAAAATATAGTACTTGAAGAAGATTCATCAATGGTTATCAATGGAATCCGAGGAAATTCAGAGTGCCAAGACTGGACTATATTCCTTATTTTGAATGACATCAACACAATCCTTCAAGATTTCTCACATTGGATTGCGAGAAAAATTCATTGATCTCAGAATCATTTTCACATGATTTGGTGCAATGAACAGCAACAATACAAGTCCTTAAAAATATTCCTAGCAACAAAATCCATCCTAGCTTACTGTTTTTTCGTAGTAGTAAATACCAGCCTTTTGTATAAATTGTTGTATCAGCTTGACTCTTTTTCTCCGTGTTTATAATTTCTTGTTGTTTCTTGCCAAAAATAAAAGTTTCGATGGGGAACCTATAACCATAAAAGCCCACGGACCAATAGACAAAACTCGCATAACGACCCAAGGGCCAGCAGCCACAATGCATTTAAAGATTCAAACGTCCTGAATTGGTACGGCTAATTCAAAATCCAAACAATTTGCAATTCATTAAAGATTAGATGTCAAGGCATATGACAAGCCTCTTCATCACATATTCAACCAATAAATAAAGGTCGAAGGACACACCTTCTCCACACACTACCCTAACTGGCATTGGATGTGTCCCCCACCACATCGAGAAGTCGTTAAGCAGAGATATGAAACACATCCATAACAACATACATGAATGCAAATATACTGTTGAACTGTAGTTGGGCAGATACGAATGACGGTAAAGTCTTCTATTATACTTGTATGCTAACATGTTCTTGTTCGGGTAATGGAAAGTGTTAAAAAATATTGTGAATAGTAATAAAAAATAGAAAAAAAAATTATAAAATATTAAATAGTAATGAAAAATAATGAATAATCGTAAAAAAATATGAAAAATAATAATAAAATAATGAATAATAATAATAAGTAAGTGAGATAATAATAGAGTAATGAATATTATGAGAATACAAAATTCTAGTACCCAAACCTACCCGGTCAAGCAAAATGGATCATCAAAAGATTGAAAATTTGATGGTAAATCTAACTTATTTTTTTTACTTTATAAATAATATTGGCTAATTTTGATGATATTCCTAACTATTTCCCCCACCCCCCCCCCCCCCCAAAAAAAAAAAAACTCATGTCAAGTGAAATCAAGAGTACTTGTTTAATACAAAATGTGGAATAAGATAGGAATGAAAATTCTCCATTTCAAGTCAACTGCATGACAGAAAGGATACTTATCTTTTTAAATGTGGTGCCGCCCTACAAACTAAGCAATTAATTATGGTTAGAAGAATAATTGTATTGTCTATAGACTGCACTAACATACAACAATCTCTGCTTGCCTTTCACCAACGTAAAAATGTCAGAGGGGTATGGCAGAAATGACTGGTCTATTGTACTTGCTTTTGGAAATTCTGGAACAGAACATGAACAATAACAATACCGAGGATAACAAGAAGAGCCTGAAATACGTTCTAATCTCTTGCATTCCAAGCTCAAGCACTTCCATCTTCTTCCCATATCTGCTGCTCCTCTCCATCAAGTAACCATTAAGATAGTCATCAATGGAAACCCACTTGTCCAAAGTGGACACAGGCACCTTTGAATGGACTTCACCAAGTTGGTGTGGACCCAATTTGAAAATTGTGAAAAAAGCAGCAGACCAGTCGTTGAGAACTCTCTGAAGCCGGAAAGAAGACATAGTTAGAGAAGTATGAACCAACTAATCTCATTCTTAATTAAAACATAATTCTGTTCAAGAAACGTGAAAAATAACAAGGAGGGAAAGGAAGAAGTTGGATAATCAAAAGCAATGAAAAGGACATGGATCAATCGATACTAACATACATTGAAGGTAGAGAGGTCAGTGGGATTGAACATTTTAAAGCAGTCTTTAGATGAGGCTCCTTGATCTCCATATATCTGTCAGGCAATGCAAAACGATACAGAAGTGAATGAGTTTTAAATTGTAGCAAGCAATTACAGTATGAGAGTTCTGGTTTCACAAACCTCAAATGTGAACGCCATGGGCACCTTTCCAACGTCATACATGAAATCTGTTGCTGTCCCATGTGCCAAATACCTAAAATTAAAGAAAAGTCCAAACCTTTTTTATAAGTAAGAAAAGTTCAAACTTATGGAAAGACGTTACAAACATGTTGAGATGGTAGACTTTCAGCCCTTCAGACATGGTGAATATGGACTCTCACGTTCAAGTGCCAGTACCTAAATTTAAGCAAAGAATAAACTAGTAGAAAAAATCCCAGTGGAACGATAAATTCGGTCCTCCCAATTGGCTTCTCTAGACTTGCTGAATATTGGCACTATATACGTAAAGACCATGCATTCTACATTTTATATAAGGATAGAAGATAACTTGTTTCTGCCATCCTTATAGCCAGATTCTTGATTTGCTCTATATATAATGTCATTGTCGTAGACAGCTTTGAGGTGATTTTGATATATGTGGGCATCTATCTTCTCTAACTGATGGAATGTTTCACGATAATCATTGTTTTCAACTACAGGTAATACTAACCCAACAGAGCCTCCTCCAGATCCAATCATGCAACGCTTTTGGCAATGGAGATAGTTCACCTCTTGAAGTAACAACTTCATCTGGTGTGATGGAGGTCCATCAGGTGTAGTGTTTTTATGGTCATAAGGCATAAAGAGAGCCTGCACAAACAAGCAACTTAGGCAGTCAGCCAGTGCAGAGTATATTATGAACAGAACAAAAAAAGTAACTGAAAACGAAAAAGAAAACAGTTACATAATACTCCAGCATTTCATATCAATTTATAGAAACTCGGGGGTGTTTTGAGTTCCCCTATAGGAAGCATTGACAATTTACATTTCTTCTGATTCAATAACAATCACACCAGCAAAAAGGCACAAATGCTGAATAACTATTTCATCTAAGTAATCGTGTCTTTTAAACACCCAAGGATTGACTTATTTCTGCACTAGCACATAAACGCGACATCTATCCTATGTAAAGATAATTAATTTTCATCTTTCCTAAATCAATTTTTAACACATGGTGAAACATGCCATACCTGAAAGGAGAAAACCAAGCCACTCCTTTCCGGATTAACACTGAACATTAGTTTAAGGTTAATAAGTTTAGAAACATTGATATGGGGATGAAAGGGAAGATCAAAAGGGTATTTGTTGCGTATACTTTTTCTGAAAAATGATTTTGTTTTGAAAGATCAAAAAGGTGCGATAGACTTTGGGTAGCAATGTCATAAAGATGAGCAGGGACAAGTCAAGCGCTTAATCGTTGTTTATAATCCAGCTTCATAAACTTAGATCAATCTAGAATCAATATCGCTATCAGCCCAATCACACCTAGCCATGTTTTTTGACAGGTCACAACCATTTGAATATTGCTCATGTACATTTGACAAAGCATGAGCAGTTAAAAAGCATATAAAAGAACGTCTATCATCATAACCAAGCTGATTTCAATCTCAACCAGCTCTTACATGATAACAATCAGCTCTTTTCCCTTGGACATGAAGCCAGCATCTTAGCACACACAATAGGGCTTGACAGGATAGTAAGCGAAGGCCAAAGAAATCATTTATCCGGCAAGGTCGAGTAGTTTATAAGCCACTAAACAATACAAAACATAATCTTTTTTTCCTTGAAAGGCGGTGCAGCTCAATGAAATGACAAAATTAACAGGAATGTTCAGACATGAATAGTTTCTAATTCATTCAAGTGCAAGATCCTGGACTTTTTAACATAATAGGCTTGGGTAGACTGATAATATTCATAAGACCTTTCGAGGCAAATGACATGCGCAGTTAACAACAGCCAATAATACTAACAGTACAGCTTACCTCCATTCCAGAGTGTACATTAATCCATACATGTGGGTCAAAAGATAAGGCAAGTTTCCGCATAATTTGAGTTTCAGGCTCGCTGAAGGGAGCAGTTCCAGGATTTTCCTCATATGGATCATAATCCTGAAATTGGAGTACAGCAACAACATGAAAGACTATCACAGAATGGCAAAACATAGCATTGGACAGTTGAATACATGGGTGCTACACGCAAGTGCGCGCGCACACACACACAGGATGCAGATGCAGACATGATTAAACCTAAAGTCTCCTCCAACAGTGTAAAGTGTTCCGTAATCAAATTTGAACTGGGAAAACACCTCGGCGTGATTACCAAATTAATGCATCATCACTGAAAAGTTCAATATATATAGCATACATACAACACAATAAGGGGTACCCAGCATAATTTATACTACACGATTCAAGGGTAAAAGCAGTAGGATTAACAAACCTTTTCCTTTTTGCCCCAATCTACACTCCAATTTCGGTTGAGATCAACTCCTCTCCCTGCAACAAAAAATGCAAATTTAAGCATGTCAATGCCATCCCAAGTGGTCCTTTAACTCTTGAATCAAGAAAATTCAAGTGCATGACCATTTCTCCTCTCACAAAGATCTCCTGCTTCAACAAGCTTGCGGCCATTCAAATTTTCCATTGGCACCACCTGAGGTATCATAAGATATCAGTATCCCAAAATGTAAGGCCACGCAGCACTTTCCACACAGCACTTCCCTTAAAATGGCAAAGAAAGTAGCATATATGATATATTAAATTTTTTCTATACTCACATAAGTCCTTTAATCACTACCAGCTCAGGGACATCCATCCTACTGAATGCAATTTTGAGATATTCTAAAAACCTTACCCTAAAGTTTGCAATGGTCAACTAGTTATCAATAAATTATTGAATGTTTGAGAATTAAGCACACAAACATAAGCCACATGTGAGGATATATTATTTGTGAGCATGCTATGTTGAGACTTATCTTTTGGTACTAGCATCACTTATCAAAAAACAATCTATTGATGCTAGCATTGAAAGCTATCCAGCTCACTCGGTGAGTTTGATTGCTACAAATTCACTTGGTCACCTTGTACATAGACACTGTCTTGGTTCAAAGGGTAGTAACTTGCTGGTGCATACCAATAAAATTCCAACGCATAAACAATTCAATTTACTCGATAGAAGAAAAATGAGCTACAGCAAACTTCTTCAGAAATTAATTAGAGTTACCTTTATGACAAGCTTGTCAAGGGTACCGTTCAGCAAAGCTGGATCCATGTTGGGTAGAAACTGCTCTTCACTTAAGATTGACAAAATCCGGTAAGCAAGTTCAGATGTAATGAGTTCCCTTCCATGCTGGCCAAAACTCTGGAAGACAATGAATTATCTGTCAAAAACACCAGGAATTACCAATCTGAGATAATTTATCCCCTACATTGAATATAAGATTTCCAAAGTACATCGTTTTGCTTCTTAGAGTGGTACTCTAACCTTAAAACTCTGAAAATTAAGGCCCAACAAGCAACTGCTTAGTTAAAATATTGTTAAAAGGCACCAGTCCAAGATAGGCAATTGCACAGAAAACTTACAAGAAGGATCCGAAACTTTGACCTGTCATCATATTCTCTCCCTCCCCTGCAATATGTAACCACTGAGACCTCTGCTCGATAGCCTTTATTTCCAGATTTAATTGTTTCCATCTGTTAAACACATTAACAATCATTTATTTCACCCTTAAAAAAAATATTACCAATCGGAAGCCAAAGACTAAGCATTATGTTTAATTCAGATGAATAATGGGCAACCTACAGTTAGTTTGCCAGGGTGACGATGGACCAAAGCCTTTATCTGCTCCATCAAATCGCCACTACAAAAGTCGAAAGAAAAACATACAAAAGGAAAAATCATCATTATATTTGTATTATCTCAAACGTCAAGCTCACAAAAGATGGCCTTAGTATACCGATAAACTGGATAAAAAGGCCCTCGATTATGGAGACAAAAACTGTAGTTAGGTCATCCGAATATATGTAGAATGAAAATTCCACGGATTGAGGATTTCAGCTCCTACGATTTCAAAACAATTAAACGGAACTTTCGATATAACCGAGACACCGATTAAAATTTTATAAATTCAATACAAAAAAAAAAAACAGAGAGAAAGATCTTGACATGTAAAACCATGTCAGCTTTACTACAGATTCCAGGATTCAAACGAAAATAAGAAATTTCAACGAATCCAGAATACATTCAACAAAACTCGTTCTTTCGATCGAAAAACGAAGAACGCAAACAGATAATTCCGGCGAATAGAACTTGTCCTAGTCCGGCATATAGAACTTGTCCACGTAGAGAGAGAGAGAGACAGAGAGAGAGAGATTAAAACAGGGTTTCAAAAGGAATTACCTGAAATGGTAGAGATCGCGGTTGATGGGCATCGGTGACGTCGGCGTGAGACTATGGTTCCTATTGGCGACGACCAAGAAAACCGCATCTTGCAGGAAAGCAAAGAAGCAGAAGCTGAGTGATATAGAGGATGAGAGAGACAGAAGACGACGACCCATGCCAACGGAAACCGCAAAAGAAGAAGAAAAAGAGAAGGAAGCTTTCGTTGTGTTTTCATTTCATTTTTATTCCCACCAGTCTCTGGTATTTCTCATCCATGTTTGGAGCTTAAAAAAATACAAAACACAGATAATTGAACAACTTGCAAGCAACGACTTCGGTTCTGGTCTTCTGGACGATGAAAAGTTGGAGAGAGAATGAGTGGATTAATCAGTCGTGTCGGACTTTTCCACGTTCAACGGGAAACCAGGTTTTGAATTATTGGGTTTTTTTTTCTGTTTTTTCTTCTTTTCAATTTCCACGTCGGCGGACGGTGAAACAATTCAAAGCTCCAACCAACACGTTCGATCTCATCGAGAATTTGGAGTTTTTTTTTTAATTTTTATTTTAAGCAAATAGATTTTATTAAATTAAAAAGATAATATATAAAGAAAGGTTAGACTTCCAACAAACATACTAAAGTAATAAACTCTAATTCACAAGTGAGGAGAAATAAAATTTTATCAATTTTTTTTATCCAAACCCATATCTTATACTATGACGCTGTCTTCTAAGAAAAAAATAAATAAGATATTTGCATAAAAGTGAATAATAGCATCACCGTTAATGATAGATCCATCACTAAAAAAGATAAGGGTGATAGATCCACTGTCGCTTATTGTCTAAAAATTATTGTTAGAGAAGTTTACGATCCATTTTTCAAGATCACCCATTAGGAAAAGCGATAACATAGGAAAACCAAAATACGTACTGTATTGTCGGCGTAGGACCAACAGTGGTAGTGGCGTATGCATTACACGCACCACTTGAGAAGGTTAACGGACGGTGAGATCCGAAGATCTGAGGTTGCTAGAGTCGCCAAAGCTGCGTGTGACCTCCAAAGTTTCTCTAGAATGCAGCTGCGCGTGGAAGACGTGCACGACAAGTGCTACAAGTGCGATGAACGCGCCAAGCAGAAGTGAAACATTCTTCCGAGAACTTGAAGATCAACGACTTGAAAAGCTAGAGAGGTGGTGCGTTTTGATCGAAGGTTGCTGGTATGCAATAGTTCAGAGAGATTCAACTTAGAAAAACAAATGGAAACACCAAATGCAACAAAAACAAAAGAATATACAAGAAATACTATAGCGAAAAGGGAAAAAATAGCTAGTGGAGGTAGGGGTTGGAGCCGTAACTTTGAACACCCTCTGCCTCAAGGGAGTAGGACGATGCTGGTTATCGACTGTGAGGTGGCCTAGGTAAAGAGGATAATAGAAGAGAGATAAACGATTAATTTGGTGCCTATTTCTAAATGCGCTACTCTAATGCATACCTCTTGAGCACGTGGTGTTAAAGAAAAATTTTAAATATAAGTCAACACATTATAGACCATAATTTTCTTTGTAAATATTTAGTATATAGATAATAAGTAGAAAAATTCAAATAGTTTAAAAAGAATAACCTAAAATTTAAAAAAAAATGTTGTATTTGATGTATGAGCTTATTTATAGCAAAGCTCGATGTTAAAAGACCAATCATTAATCCAAATTTTTTAGGACCATTGATATGAATTTGATTAGAGCTTTCTTACTGATCATTTGTACATCTTACACATCATACTTATTTTATTTTATTCTTTTTTATTAATTAAGTTCTTCTTTTTATTAATAAAAGAAAAAAATTCTGTAGAATGAGGATAATAAATAGAAATTTCTTTAATTAAACATTTAATTCTCAAGATCATAATATTCTATCACGCTTTCAAATTTTATGTTCAGTACGATGGTAATTCACTCTATTGACATTGTGGTGTGACAACTTTTTCTCTTTTATCGACTTCACTCATCTATTAGTATTTAATAACTTAACATGACATCCATATATGATGCTAATATATTTTAAACTATTCTACAGGTTGCCTCTGTGATTTGAACTCGAACATAATCTCTATTTTGATATCAATTATTAAAAATGTAATCATTGATTAAAAGGTATTAGACTATTAAATGCTAATTTGATTAAAAATTTTATGATAACATGTGGAGTGAAACAAGAAGAAAACAAAAAGGGATTATGAAAAGGAAAAACTGATAGAAAATGAAGAATAAGAAAGAATGAAAATGGTGACAATCCCGTTAGGGTATTTGTCCCACAAGTTAGTGATGGCAAAAGGAAGAAAATAGAATGAATGATTTGTGCACTAGTGACCTTTATTTATAAACAATCATACATCTATTCGGAAGAGTCATAACTATTAGAATATCAATGATTACTAGGTGATACAATTCTTAGCAAATGACACAACACTTTGATTAAATCAAAGTGTTGTGTTCTTTAACACTTTACACAAGAGATACAACCTTTTAAATTAGTCAAAAAATTGTCTCTCTACACCCTTAACCACCATCACCCTCTATGGGAACCATCACCATGAAGAGAATGCAATTTCAAGGAGTACACAATTTAGTGATCACACCCCTTAAAATAACATCTCACACTTGATCACACAAAATGGTGATGATCCATTTGAGTATGTACCTTAGTACCAATATAAGTTATCCACTACTTAACTCTTATCTGCATATCTTTGCAGATCGACATCAAATTATGACAAGTCTTTACATGTGCACGTTTTTGTCATTAACTTATCTGACCGCACCCTCCATCACATGTGCTCCCACTAACCACATAGAAAAAGTGAAATGAATGACATCAATTCTCCATGACTTAATCTATAATCAATATCCTTGTCACAATTGACGACTTCAGCCGAATACATAACACATGTAACGATCTGCGCTTAATTGTCGTTAAGTACTTCCTCTAGAGGCTATTCTTGAGACTTTTCCTAATCACTTTATCAGCGACTTTTCACATGATTAACTAATTATTTAGTTAATCAACCTGTACTGAAATTTTATTAAGTACTTATCCTGAGGCCATTTCTGAGGTTTTTTTTAATTATCTTATCAGTGATTTTACATATGATCAAATTTCGTTTGGATATTTTCATAACTCCAATTCTTTAGGCGTCCCCAGAATTTCTCGAGTTATGCATGTCGACCATGGGATTGTCTAGATTTCTCTCAACCTTATTCTAGTCACATGTTCTTTGAATTTCTCCAGAGACAATCCTTTGGTCATCGGATCTGCTACCATCTTGGTTGAGGAAACAAAACTAACTTTGACCTCTCATTTTTCCACTATATATAAAATATAGTGATAATGCACATCAATGTGTTTTCTCCTAGAACTTTGTGTTCTACTTTTTATTAATGAGATAGCGAACTGATTATCACAAAAAATATTGATTGGTTCAATGGATGTACCTACACTTAAGCTTTCTACGAAATGTTTTATCCACACCACATGACTCAATGCAATACTACAAGCAATATATTCTGCTTCCATAGTAGATTTGGCAACACAACCTTGTTTCTTACTTAACCAAGAAATTATTGTTCAACCAAATAGAAATATATATCCAGTTGTAAATTTTCTATCATCTATATCACTTCCAAAATCAGCGTCATTATAGCCGATTAACTCTAAATCATTGTTTCTAAAACACAATTTCAAATTTTTAGTACCTTGTAAATATCTTAAAATATGTTTCACTGCTTGCCAATACTCTTTTCCTGGATTAGATTGATATCTACTTACCAACCCTACTGTATGACAAATATCTAGTCTAGTACTTGTCATTGCATACATAAGACTTCATACAGTTTGAGTATAAGGAACATTACACATTTCGTTTATTTCATCCTCATCTTTTGAACACATACTTTTATTTAAAGTATGACATTTGCAAATATGCGTACTTAAAGATTTACAATTTTCCATACCAAATATTTTAAGCACTTTTTCTTAATATTTTTCTAGATCTAAATACAATATATTTGAATTTATATCTTCAGACAATTACCCGCAAGTAAAATGTTATCAACATATAATGATAACAATGTTAAATTATTATCATTTTTTCATATGTATACACAATGATCTAGTGGACTCACTTGATATTTCATTTCCAAAATGACTTGGTGAAACTTCAAATACCTTTGTCTTGAAGATTGTTTAAGTTCATACAGTGACTTTTTCAACCTGTAGATTTTCTCTTCATGCCCTTTAATCTTGAATCATTCTGGTTGAATCATAAAGATATATTCTTTTAATTCACCATTGAGGAAAGCCGTCTTTACATCTAATTGATGTAATTCCAAATTCATCTGGGCAACAATGGACATGATGATCCTTACGGATGTGAATTTTACCACAGGCGAATATGTGTTTACAAAGTCTACACCTGGTTGTTAAGTATATCCCTTAGCCATTAACCTTGCTTTGTATCTTTCCAGACTATCATCAATTTTAAATTTTTTTCTAAGGACCCTTTTACAACCAATAACTTTTCTATCTTTTGGAAGATCAGTTAACTCTCAAATTTTATTTTTATTTATTGATTCAATTTCATCTTTCATGGCCCCAAGCCATTGATCTGAATCAATTCTATTAATTGCCTTAGAAAAATTTCCAGGATCATTATCTAAATTTTTCAAACTAGTATTTAGAGTATAATAATCTTGAAATAATATAGATGATCGTCTGGATGTTTTATTCCCACTGTCTCCAACATCAATACCTAAAGATTGATTTTCATCTGACTTTCTTTTATTTTTATTATTTTGTTTTTGAATAATATCAGAATTTAAATTGTCAAACTCTGTGAAGATTTGTTGATTTTTTAAATTATTTAATAAATCTAACTGATCGATTGGAGTAATAAGATTTGTATTTTCTAAGAAAACGACATCTCTACTTTCAATTAATCTTTTTTCAGAATGATAAAATCTGTAGTCACTTCCGTTTTCTACATACCCAATAAACCTGCATTCCCAGGTTTTACTTTTTAATTTATCTCTTAGTGGCCTTGGGGTGAGCACTTGTGCCTTACAACCTCACACTTTGAGTTTATTTAAATTTGGTTTATGTCATGTCTATAACTCGTAAGGTGTAAGAGGTTTTACTTTGGTTTCAACTTTATTTAATATATATGTAGCAGTCGATAATGCTTCACCCCAAAAATGTGTTGGAAGATCAGCATATGCCATCATCGATCGCACCATATCCAATAAAGTCCTATTTTTCCTTTCTGCAATACTATTTTGTTGAGGTTTATATGACATAGTATAAATATGTCTTATTCTATTTTGTTTGCAAAAATCATCCAAAGTCTCAAACTCATATCTTCTATCACTATTTAAGTTTTTAATGGATCTGCCCAATTGGGTTTCTACATACGTTTTATATTCTTTAAAATTTTCAATTACATCGAATTTATGTTTAAGTAAGTAGATATGCCCATATCTTGAATAGTCATCAGTGAAAGTAACAAAGTACTTCATTCATCTATGGGTTTTCACTTTGAAAGGTCCACAAACATCAGAATGTAAAATTTCAAATAAATCTATATATTTCCAATTCTTCAAAAAAGATTTACTACTCATTTTTCCTTTGATGCATGATTCACATACATCAAAATTATTTGAATTTATTTTTGGAATTAATCCGCTTTTACACATTCTAATAATTTTATTCTTATTTATGTGGCCTAATCTTAAATGTCATAAATATGCACAATTAGTAGACACATTCAAATAATCAGAAATGAATACTTTATTAATATTAATATTCAGTACATACATATCGTGATCTTTCACGCCTTTAACTGATACATTACTTTTTACTTATTACAACGGTTCCAGACTTAAACTCAACTGTGTAGCCTTTCGGATCTAGTACATGCACTGATGCTAAATTCATTCTAATACTACGTACATATAATACATCATTAAGTAAAATAACGGAACCATCTATTTTAAATTTACATGTATCTTGCCCGAAGACATCGCAATATGTATTGTTACCCATATACACTTTGTGCTCCTCTGTTTGTTTATATTCAAGTTTGACAAACAAATCTTTGTTCTTGCATATATGCCTTGTTACTACAGAGTCAACCCACCATGAATCTGTTGCGGGTTCCACAAGCATTATGTCAGACACTATCATCACAATTTCCTTATTTTTTTGTGTTTTTCCTTTATTTGGACATTGTGATTTGTAATGCTCATTCTTTCCACACTTAAAACAGTTTCCAGAAAATGGTTTTTTTTTTTTTCAACCATTTCTTTTTCTTAAACTGTTTCGGCTTTATATTTTCTGTGTAGAATGTTTATCCTTAACCATCATTAATTTGGAAGATTCACTTTTTTTATTCCTCATCTTTAACATTTTCTCCTCAAGTACTAAAAGTACTGGAAGCGATGTCATTGTCATTTCTTTTCCACTATGTATTAATGAAGTGAAAATGTAATCCCAAGATGAAGGAAGACTATTTAGTATATTTGTAACTTGCATCTTATCAGTGAGAGGATGACCAGCATTATATAATTCTTTTGCAATCAATTCCATTTGAAGTACATGATCACTAATATCATCATTCTCATTTATGCAAGTACGGTTAAACTTATCTAATAATAATTGTATATGAGTATCTAATCTTAAATTATATTTAGTTTTAACTGCATCCATTATTTTTTTTGCAGTTTTATAGTCTTCAAATAAATGAGTAATATAATCATTCATACAATGCAAAATTAAAGCTTTTGTCCATACATTGTGTTCTTTTCATTTATCTCCAGTTATAACATTGCTTCCACTTTCATTTTCGACATTTTCCACAATTATTTTTGGCTTTGGCATTTTCAATATATATAAGGTTTTTCATGGGTTAAAAGAAAAGTAATCTGTCTTTTCCAGACTTTGAAATTTCTTTCATTTAGTTTTTCTATCTCTGAGAGATCAATATCTTTCTTCAGTGTCATAAACAATAAACCTAAATAAATTAACAATAATATTGTAGAAATAATACTAATAATATGTAATATTTAAATACAATACTTCAACTGTAAAAAAAAAACAATAATTACAAATTTAATAATAATAATCCTTGGATTTAATCCAATGAGGTAACTTTAAAATTATCATGTTTTTCAGATAAGGAAAATAATGAAAATGACGCCCCGATCGAAATATTCCACGACCATTTCTTGATATTTCTCATCTTTCAAAGAACTTCTTGCAATTATTTCGTCTAAAAAATATTTTATTATGATTTGACACGAAATTTGGAACACAACATCTTTTGAATGGACCAAATTGAGCTTGAAGTAGTTTCGAACGGCCCAAAAAATCCTTGCTGGTACGAATCGGGTCAGGAAACCGGTCAAACCGAGTCAAGCCGGGTACAAGAGCTAATCCAGAGCCTATGGCTGGGTCAACGGCTTGGTCAGCAGCTTGATCTTCGGCTGGCTTCTCGACTTGGCTTGGGGCGCGACTTGACTGCACTGAAACAATGTCGTTTGACACCAAGGGTTGTGACCCTTGTGAATCGAAAATGGCAACACCGTTTGGTTCTACCAAGCTAAACGACGTGTCGTTTGGCTTAAGCGGCACACAGCCCTTGGCCAAGACGACGCAGTCATTTGGTTCACTTGGGCTAAACTATGCGTCGTTTATCGATGAAAGATTTGAGAATCTACTAAACAACGTATCGTTTACGTCCGGTGGATTTGAGTTCTTGCTAAACGACAGATCATTTAGTGGCTGCGTTTTTTAACCCCTAGTAAACGACAGGTCATTTTCCTCAGGTAGAATTGAATTTTCTTCTTCTTCCTTGATTTGTTTACTAATTGAGATTGAAAATTCACTATTTTCACTTCCGTTTGATGAAGTTGTCACCAGGATTGAACATTCCGATGTACTTTCAAGATTTATAAAATCTGACAGCGGTGAAGAACTTCGACAACCCCCTGAAATACTGTTTGTGGGTGATGAAAAATTGGAAAAAATGTTATTTCTCTGAGTAAAAATTCTCTAATAATTTTCTTCAGAATAATAACAATTTTCCAAATTTTACAAATTACCGGTATACTCCAATCCTCCCATTGTGACTTGATAAAGTGAAATTTTTGGATTTTCAAACTTTCGAAGATGATTATAATATGCAAGTGTGGTTGCGAAACCAATCACTTGTCTATTAATTGTCTTCTCAAATGGTGAAAAAACTCCTAAAATTCCTTCTAACATGACCGGCTTTTAATACCACTGATAGAAAATGAAGAACAAGAATAAATGAAAATGGTGACAATCTCGTTAGGGTATTTGTCCCACAAGTTAGTGATGGCAAAAGGAAGAAAATAGAATGAATGATTTGTGCACTAGTGACCTCTTTTCATAGGCAACCATACATCTTTACAAAAGAGTCACAACCATTAGAATATCAATGATTACTAAGTGATACAATTCTTAGCAAGTGATACAATATTTCGATTAAATCAAAGTGTTGTGTCTTTTAACACTTTATACAAAAGATGTACCTTTTTAATTAGTCAAAAAATTGTGTCTCTACACCCTTAACTACCATCATCTCTTATGAGAACCATCACTATGGAAAGAGTACAATTCCAAAGAGTACACCATTTAGTGATCATACTCCTTAGAATAACAAAAAGGACGACTTGGATCGATAAAATCTATATCATGTTTAATTAAAACCTAGCCAGATCAAGATTTGTGGTTCTTAGATCTTACCATCAAATTGTAAATTTTATTTGAAAAAATTAATTAATTATTGTTAGAACTAAGATTTTGATGGTTTATTTATAGATAAGTTAAAATCTTTGTAATCCACCCACTATTTTCTTTTCTTTGACGATTCCACCTACTATTTTCTAACTTTGCTTCTTTCTATTATAAGGGATAATATTTGAGAGAGAGTCTACACTATACAGTCCTCAAATAAATGTTAATTTTAGTAAAAAATCTAGAATTATATATAATACAATTTATGAGATTAAATAAACAGGTGGCACGTGGGTCGCCTCAACTACCAAAATGAGTAATTAAACCCAATCAAATTTGCTGGATCAATATTTATTAACATTAGGAAATTTCCCTTCACCATTGTAATGGTGAATGTACAAGAAGGCAATTATTTATCAACAAGACCAAAATAACATGATCCTCATCACTTACCGAGATAAGAAAAAAAACATCATCATCGATCGTATCATCAGCTAAAACTGTTCTCATGGATGATCAGCAATCGAGTGCTCAACCGCTAGAGGACTCGGATCCAAGGAAGCAAATGTGAGAAGCTCCGGATTAGTTTCTAATAATGCCATGTCTGGCTCACCTAAGGTCACCCATGCTTCTATCCCATCTCCCAATCTCGTGTCAACCAAAATGATCAGGTTCATGAACACTGTGGCACTTGAACCAAAGCTGCTCACCCATATTGGCTTCCCCCACCCAAAATCAGCTTCATAGAATCCAAACTTACACCAACTGCTAAACCCAAAGTGGTCCGCTACATCTTGGGAGCCTAGCTTTTCAATTTCTCTCAGAGTCTCCCACACGACGGAATTCCTCCCTTCCCCTTGCATTTTCTCAACAAAATCTCCATCAATTCTTGATATTGCACCCCTTAGCTCACCCACCAAGCTCTCCAAACTGGCCTGATCATCTGTCTCCATGCATCTAGCAGCCGCTATCCATAAGAGATTTCCCATAATATGCTCTGACATTAATGGAAATTTCATTCTCCTACGCAGATTCACTAAATGGGTCATTAGAGAAGGCTTTTGGTAACCATAGTTTTGCCTAGAGGCCGCCATGGCATGCTTCCATATGAAAGATGAAACCACCTCCAAACGCGAGGGTTGTTTCACGTATGAGCTGCTTGCTTGTGCCTTTAGGGTGGCCGTAGCCGAGCCAGGAAACACAAATCTCCTTGTCACGCTCTTTCCTTTTCTGAACAAGGAACCCACATAGCCATCGACAGGGGCGGACCCAGCTTAGTGCTTGGGGGCTACCGCCCCCAAGGTTTTTAAAAAATTAAATTATAATAAATATATATAATTATATATATATATATAATTAAAACTCTCTCTCAAATTAAAAATAAATAAAAATTGCTCCCTCCAAATTTTTTTATTAAAATTATTCATCTAAATCTTAATATATATCCATTTATATTCTAACTTTTAATTTCACTTAAACTCAAATTACAATTTATATAATCTTACAGTTACTTAACGAACAGTCTAATTCTAATAAAAAAACTAATAAAAAAATTGTTTATAAATTTATATAATTGTAAAATTGATTGATTATATTTACTTATTTAGTTTCAGTCTAACTTGTATGATTATGAGATATAGTTTGTTAAAAATTTAACAGCATTACATCATTATTTATTAGAAAATTCTTAAATTTATTCTTAATCTATAAATTTTTCTTAAATCATAAAAAAATATGAGCAAGTACTTAAAAATAATTGATTTTTTTTTAAAGAAAAAGACGTGAACAATTCGGAGATTAATATACATTTAGAGAGTTCGTTAATAACAAAATATGACATTTTTATTACTAATGATCATCCTTATAATATTTATATTTATTGTATATTTTATCGATCGCCCCCTTAAATATAAAATTCTGGTTCCGTCCCTGGCCATCGATGAATCTCTAAGCCATAGATCACTTGCGGGAAAGAGAGAACTCGAGTCAAAGTTGGGGAATACTGTATTTGCTGCAATATTAGATTTAGATCCCCTGGCTGCTGTTGTCCATGCCTTGATAAAGGTGCTCAATGCAGCGCCATCTACGATCTTGTGCGAAATGCACAGACCAATGACAATGCCGCCGCACTTAAAGACGTTCGCTTGAACATTTGTCACGAAAGTTCCGGCAGCCGATTCTTTCAAAACGAGGTCGCATGGAAGGAACTTGTGCATAAGCAGGAGGTCCGGTTTCGGCCCGAGAAATTCAGAGAGACAAAAGTTGACATGCGCTTCCACAAAATAAGCCCCTTCATCATTGCATTCGATGTAGAGATCGTCTTTGATCTTTCCGGCGAATGGATAGAAACGAGTTAAGGTCTCCGACAAAGATTTCTTCAGCAATTCTAACCTCTGGGGGATGGTGTCATGGCCTGCACAGTGATGATCATGATTAGGATAGTAGAGGACGATTGGTGCATAGGGAACAGGAAGAAGCTGATCCAGAAGGGAAAGCTTAAAACTTCTGAGGTGAGATGGTATTGGAAAAGATGGTTTGATGTTTTCCTCGGAGACGTTTTCAACTTCCATTTTTTCAGTGCTTTTTGAGTAGTTTCAAATCGAGGACAATAGATCTCTCATCTCCATCTCTCCTCCCCGAGTTCATTTATATGCGATGGAGGCAAATGTGGGTACAAACCGTCAAAAGGTGATTACCGCTGGCGGAGATGGGAAGTCAACTAATCCGTATTTATACAGCTGCTTACATCTGTACAGTTGCACAACAAAATAAAAATTACAACTAATTTTATAATTAATCTATGTAATCATTTCTTCATTTAAAATAATTTCTAATTTTATAAAACTTACTTCCATTACATTTAAAGACGTTGTAAAATAAATATATAAATAAACTTACCATTTTCTATCACTAATGTTGGTCAGAATTGGCAGCTGTATCATTTAAAATAGAGCTGCTACAAGTCAGGACTCATGAGGAAGACGATATTCATGTGATGCAAGTTGAAGGTGGATTAAAACTTAAGTAAAAATATCCTTTGGAGATCATAAAATTAATAATATACAAGACGTCATCTGACTGGTGGAGAACTTAATATGCGTTTGGATGTCAGCCTAATTGAATTGAATTAAGTTGAGTAGGATAAAGTATAGTTAAAATATTAATTTTTAATATTATGAGTGTATTAGGATTTAAAAAAATTAAATTATTTATTATATTTTATATAAAAATTTAAAAAAATTGTAATGACGGGATAAAGTGAATTGAGAAGTATTTAGATTCTAAACAAGACTTAATCAAAATTATCTCGTGAGAGATTTACGCTAACAAAATAGATAGGTCGTCTTCGTCGGTGAGACACTATCAACTATATTAATATTATATCTTCACCCTGATCGCCTTTAGATTGTGCTTTTAATCACACGTAGTCATGTAAAATTTTAGATTGTTTGTCTAAAAATTGCACCATCCGTAATAACAATAATATTAAATAAAGAAATTAAAACATTAATAATTTACTACAAAAAAATGAGTATATATAATTACTTAATTGTAATTAAAATAACTATTTACAATAAAATAATCTATTATTATAAATAATTATTTTAATTATAATTAATTAATTTTTATATTCATTTTTTCTTGTAATGATTAAAAGATTCTTTTGCACAAGCTTTTGAGAAAACGAATCTTTGTTAACAAGGTCACGCATCCCCTACTTGAATTAGGCATATTCAGTGGGAGTCCTAATTTCCACTCTTCACTGATCTTGTCCATTTTTAAGCTGGCAAAATACGAAGTTAGACTTTTGTCACAATAAAGAAACCTGGATGCGCGCATGATTGCCTCAACCTGATCTACACTTCGATGAGAACTAAGATGCATGACATCGATCTTTTCGTTTTGTTATGGTCATAAAAATCGACCAACAGGTCGGGGTAAAAGAAAGAATTATTTCCAATCCACTGGTGTGAGTTGGGCTTTCTTTGAGGTCGTTTGGGGCTCTTGGTGAGATCCCGGCGTGACTATACGTACGTAATAACAGATGAAATAAGAGAGATGGACGCACAATTTTACGTGGTTCGGCGAATGCCTACGTCCACGAGTATTTAGGAATGAGAATATACTATAATGTAGATTTTTACAGTCTCTCATAGCTCACTGTACAAGGAGAAATATAGATGAATATTTAGATAAATTCGCTGTGTTATTTTTGGAGAAATCTGGAGAAACTGAGGTTGAAGAAGAAGAGACCACCTAAATTGTTACAGCCGGCGAGAGTCCCTCTTCTTTCATCTATTCGAGTCCTTTTATAGCTAAATAAAATATCTGGACAGTCAGATATTTTACTTTAGCCGTATGTGCGTATCACTTCATTGCTTTGTTCCTATCTCTTTCTTTATTTTCCTGACAGCCCCTATCACCCCTGGTCAAATCTTGTCTACTTTTGTACTGTTGAGGTGCTGTAGATATTTCTGATCCCTTTCACGTTTGATACCATATTTCATACTAAAATACTGAGATATATGGATTAATAGCTCGAACAATATTACATACAAACATATTTAGCCGACCTAATAGCTACCAACCCATTAAAATATATATCATGCACCTATCTATATATCTCTGACGCCATAGACATAGGAAGCTCCGGCACTAAACTAGCTAGCTCCTAGTAGTACTGGGTTTATTGCGACAAATGCTGCCTCCACAGTTTATCCAAATCATCAATCATAATCATCAAGCTAGTTCATGATCACCTATATAAAGAATTTAAATCAGAGTTGAGAAAAAACAGCATACTATTGTATTAATCCTTTGTTTTTGGATGATTATAGACATATAGCAAGAAGCTACATAAACTCATATAGCAAGAGGCTATATAAACTAAGTATTGCATGCAAAGCCGAAAAGGAAAGTACACAAATCATAGAAATAGAGTGATGCCCAGATGACTAATACAAGAGGGGGGGTGAATTGAGTTGTATTTAAGAAAATAACAATTATAAATCAAATATATAATATAAAATATAAACAAAATATGAAACAACAATAAATATAAATAGTAAGAGTAAGAGAGAAGCAAACTCAGTATGTTAACGAGGTTCGGCCCCACTGCATACGTCCTCACCTCAAGCTACCTCTTGAGGATTCCCAAATCCACTATTCAATCTCCTTTAAGTGGAGATAGAAACCTATTACACCTTTGAGCAGCACCGCTCCAAAGAATCCGTGTAGAACACCCTCTACACTTCTAATCACCTTACACTTGGTGATTTAACTATTCCCCGTGTAGAACACCTTCTACACTTCCAATCACCTCACACTTGGTGATTTAACTATTCCCCGTGTAGAACACCTTCTACACACACAAGGGTTATACACACCCTTTTACAAATACAAGAGTTGATAGTAGGTAGACTATCAAAGTACACTCCTCAATGAGTGAGATAGAAACAATACAGCGCAACCTATATCTCTCTTAACAAGAACAATAATTAAGGCTCAAAACTTTAGAAAAGAGAGAATGAGAGTTTTGAAGAAATGATGCAAAACTTAGCAATAGATGTGTAAGCTCTTGTTGTGAATTTTGCAAAACTCAAGTAAGCTATTTATAGGCAAATGAGTTTTCAATTTCAAATTTGAAAAGATTCCCATGTCAAAAACATCATCATTCACTTTTCAAAAATTTCAAATTTAATATTTTTACTTTTTGCATGTGACAAAAGGAGCACACTTTACTTTTTAAAAATTTCAAACATAATCTTTTACTTTTTGCATATGACAAAAGGAGCACACTTTACTTTTCAAAATTTTCAAATAAAGACATCTACCTTTTGCATAAGTCAAGAAAATCATCCACCACTTTTAAAAATATTCAAATAAAACATGCACATGTGAAAGATGACAATCAATCATCTTAATATTTTCAAAATTCAAACCTTTAATCAGGTCATGCACATGTGAAAGATGACAATCAATCATCTTTCAAAATTTTCAAATTTAATTTTCAAAATATTCATGCATATGTGGAAAATGTATTTTAATGCTTTATGATAAAATATTAATTTTGAGCCTTAATCCTAATTTCAAATTTTTTAAGAGATTTACAAAATTATTCTATGATTTTAATATGAACTTGTTCCCTTCTTGCTCATGCTTGCTTCCTTGATGTGCTTGATTATATTGTGTGGACAACTTGACCTTGAGACTCCTTTATTATTTGGATTCATTTGTTATCATCAAATGCATTTGTAGATTTACATGAAACTTGAAATCTTGGGTTCAACAATCTCCCCCTTTTTGATGATGACAAATATTTGATAGAACCTGAAGCCTGTATTAATACTTAAGCTCCCCCTGAGAATGTGCGTTAGTTTTTCAAGCAAAAATATAAATATAATTCCAAGCATATATAACAAGTTTAGCAATTTAAACAATATTAAAGTTCTAGTCTAAAACTTCTCCCCCTTTTGGCATCATTAAAAAGGAATCATAATTAGTACAATAAAATATATTCCTACAATAACCAATAGATAAATAAAACGCTGCGTTAGTAGAGACCATAGAGAATTCGGTGTGTAGTCACACGTGTTCGACAAAACCTGCAAAGGCTGGAAGCCTAGTTTCGGTAATTCGGTGCGGAAGGAGATTTTGTAAAGAGCTGAATAATCGAAACCATCCGTGCCCGACAAAACCTGCAAAGGTTGAAGCCGAATTTTATCATCTCGGTGTGGAAGAAGATTTAAATCCGCTTGATGTTATTGACGAATTAGATGTTCCAGAGATTTGAAGTTGAATAATTAAAATTATTCGTGTCCGACAAAGACAACAAAAGCTGCAGGCCTAGCTCTGGCAATGTGGTGCGGAGCCATGCATGTCCGACAAAACCTGCAAATGTTGGAAGTCTAACTCTGGCAATTCGGTGCAGAGCCACGTGTATCTGACAAAACCTATAAAGGTTGGAGGCCTAGCTCTAGCAGTCGGTGCGAAAGCAGATTTAAATCAATCGCCTGATGTTGTTGACAAACGGGTTTGAAGGTTCTGAGTTTCTATAAAAAAATCATTTTCACCTATCGGATACAAAAAAAAATCGCTTCTTGACCTAAGTTCTATTTTTTCATAACGATAGAATGACGGAAAAAATTTCGTCTGATAATCTTCCGGATTTGAATCAGGAACCGTCTCAACCAATTATTTTATCTCATGAGGTTGTCAACACCATGATAGAAGCAGAAATGCATTTTTCATAAGAACTGATTCTGAGGTTGTTGCAGCATCAAGAACTCTCAGTACTCAATATGTTGCCTCTGTTACGACCATGTCTCGGAGATTACTAGCGAGGGCAAATGAAGTTGATCGACTTAACAATCAAATATCTGTTTTGCATCAAAAGCTTGCAAATAAAGGCAGAAAGAATAAGAGGTTAAAGTAAGAAAATAAAGATTTGACGGAATTAGCTCGTGTTTTGAAACTTCAAATAGAGGAATCGGAACGAGTAAGAGTTCAAGCACAGAGTCAACATCAGCAGATAATGGCAGCGTTTCACGAGAGAAACAAGGACAATTATAATTAATCTCGCTAGCTTAGTTCGGTAACTTTTGACAATATGCATCTGGCATATCTTGTAATCTTGACTAAGTAAGATTTGAAGAGATGACAATTTGTCTTCTACTTATTTCCATCTTTATAAAAGCAATCCTTGGTTTTATCTAATCCGCATCAAATTTTCTTTTCATTGTTGTAGTTCATCTTCATTCTCACTTTACAAAATCTTAATGGCTCATCAATTCTCTTTCAGTGCTTCTCGTGATCAATCTATTTCTGCATCTGTCGTAAGTGCCATGAAGCAGCAAAACACTGATTTGGCTAATAAATCAGATCATGATGCCATTTACGAGCTTGTGGGTCTCGGGACTCGATACTCATCTTCCATTGTTGCTTTTTCCGCTCGATTGCAGTCCAAAACCCGCGAGATAGAGAAGCTTAATTAAGGGTGTAAAAAGACCGAACCGGACCGGCGGACCAGACCGGATCGGTTGTCCCGGACGGGGACCGGACCAGACCGGACCGGTTGGAGTTCGGTCCGGTCCGGTCCAAAAAATATATGGACCGGAAAATTCCGGTCCGGTCCGGGTCCAGGGAGTTCATCCCCCTGGACCGGACCGGACCGGACCGAATCCCTATTTTTTTTTTTTAAATATATGTATATATAAATAATAATATATAAATTTTAATATTAATATTAATATATATTAATACATAATATATACTCTTATAATATTAACATATAAATAATAAGTGTATTATTATTATTTAATATATTATTACTAATTTATTACTATTTACTAACATATAAATATATAATATACTAATGTAAATTGTAATAATGTTATTACTTATTAGTTATAGTTTATTAACATATACTAATGTAATAATATTATTAGACTATTAGATTATTAGTTATAGTTTACTAATATACTTAATATTTAATATTAACTAATATATTAATAGATAATATATAATCTTATATATTAATATATAAATAATAAGTGTATTATTATTATTTAATATATTATTAATAATTTATCACTATTTACTAACATATAAATATATAATATACTAATGTAAATCGTAATAATGTTATTACTTATTAGTTATAGTTTATTAACATATACTAATGTGAAAGTGTTATTAGACTATTAGTTATAATTTATTAACATACTTAATATATAATATATACTAACATATTAATATATAATATATACTTTTATAATATTAACATATTATAATTTATAATAATTAAATTTGGACCAAAAAAAATTTGATTATTGTAGAATTATATATTAAATTTAGCCCATTAAATCATATGGGGCACCCCTGGACCGGACCGGACCGCCCCTGGACCGAATTAGACCGGACCGGTATGGACTGAACTCCTGTTCGGTCTGGTCCAGGGTGAGAGAATTCTTGGACCGAATGAAATCGGTCCACAAATTTCCCGGACCGGACCGGACCGGACCGGACCATTTACACCCCTAAGCTTAATGAGAAGATCGATATTCTTCAACGACTTGTTCAAGAGTCTAACAAAAAAATAGTAGACTTAAAACAACAGAATAAGGATTTAAAGTCCTTACTCGCCTCTGCATTTCGATTGCCTAATCCTTTAGACAAGGATGGCATGATGATTTATGAGGAGCAAATGCATTTGAATGATGAGGCTAAACGTCTCAAGTTTCTGTAGGTCATTTGAGATAATGGAATAAAAGTATCTAGCAGATATTCATGGCCTGTATAATTTCTATTTATCTTCTAATCATGCATAGTTTATCTTCTAGTAGGGGTTTTGTGAAAATTTCTGCCAATTGATCATATGTACTAGTGAATTCTAATACAATATCGCTCTTCTGCACATGATCTCTAAGAAAATGATATCTAATTTCAATATGTTTGGTCTGAGAATGTTGTATTGGATTCTTCGAAAAATTTATAGCACTTATATTTATCACATTTGATTGGAATGTGATTGTACATAAGTTTAAAATCCTCAAGTTGTTGCTTCATGTAAAGAACTTGAGGACAACAACTGCCTACAGCAACATACTCTGCCTCAGTAATAGATAATGCAACAGAATTTTCTTTTTACTAAATCATGAAACAAGTGCATGACCTAATAAATGACATGTTCTACTAAAACTTTTTCGATCATCTTTGCAACCAGTATAATCGGTACATGAATAACTAATAAGATCGAAAGAAGTGTATTTAGGATACCATAACTCTAAGTCAATGGTATTGGCAAAATATCTAAAAATCCGTTTGACTGCAATCAAATGAGATTTTTTTTTTTTGGAAATGATTGAAAATGTGCACATAAGCATATACTGAACATAATATCAGGTTTACTAGTTATCAAATATAATAAACTACTAATCATACCTCGATATACATTTGAGTCAACTGGCTTACCGGATTCATCTTTATCAAGTTTAGTGGATGGGCTCATTGGTGTTCCAGTTTCCTTAGCACCTTCCATCCCAAACTTCTTCAGCAATTTTTTAATATATTTTGATTGATTGATAAATATCCCACTTTTTGCTTGCTTAATTTGCAATCCGAAAAAGAATATAAGCTCTCCCATCATGCTCATTTCAAATTCTTCCTACATAGTCTTAGCAAAAACTTGGCACATATTTTCATTAGTAGCACCGAATATTATATCATCAACATAAATTTGAATCAAAAGAATATCATCATTTTCGTATATAATGAAAAGAGTTGTATCAATTTTTCCTCTTAAAAATCATTTTTCAATCAAGAAACTACTGAATATTTCGTACCGCGCTCTAGGAGCTTGTTTGAGTCCAAATAGTACTTTTGTGAGTTTGAAAACATGATTTAGAGAAATATGATTTTCAAAACCTGGAGGTGCTCAGCATATAATTCTTCATTTATAAAACCGTTTAAGAAAGCACTTTTAACATCCATTTGAAAAAGGTTGAAATCTTTATAACAAGCAAATGTAAGTAGCATTCGAATAGCTTCTAATCTTGCGACTGGTGCATATGTCTCATCATAATTGATTCATTCTTCTTGATTGAAACCTTGGACCACTAGTCGAGCCTTATTTCTAGTAATGACTCCGGACTCATGTTTCTTGTTTCTAAAAACCCATTTTGTTCCAATAATAGTATGATTTTTGGGTTTAGGAACAAGTGTTCAAACATCATTTCTTTCAAATTGATTAAGCTCTTCTTACATAGCTAGAATCTAAGATTCATCAAGAAGTGTTTCATCAATATTTTTAGGTTCAATCTGAAATAGAAAAGCAATATGATTGCAAATATTTCTAAGAGATGATCGAGTATTTACACCTCGTGAAGGTTCTCCTAGAATTTATTCCTCTGGATGATCTTTCACATGTTTCCACTATTTAGTTGTATCTTGTACTAAGTCTTGATGATCTTTCCTTCTATTTCCATGATCTTCCCTTTTGAATTGTCTCCAAATATCACACATCCTTTTTTAACAAAATTATTTTTATGAAAAGAATTTTGAATATTGGATTTTGATGTAGAAGGATTATCAAAGAAGTTTTTATAAGATTTGTATTTTTGTTTTGGCTTATATCCCAAGCCTGCCTTATCAAAAACACATATTTGACTACCAAGAAATTTTTCAAAATTTCTTTTTCCATTCGTAAAGTTTTCAATGATATTTTCTAAATCAGTTTTCTTTTTCTTCAACTCAAGATTTTCATCTTTCAAAACAATACTTTCTTTTCTTAAAATATCAATTTCGTTTGTTAAAGAAGAATTTTTCTTTTTCAAAACAGTATACTTGATACCCAATTTTTCAAATTCCTCATATACCTCTTCTAAAACATTTTGCAATTTTTCATATGAAAGATCTTCAATATTATCAAGATTTGTTACCTCAATATCATCTTTAGCCATAAGACAAAGATTTGCTGATTCTCCATTGCTTGCTTTACTATCTGAGTTACTTGAGTTACAAAGATTTGCCTTTGTTTCGATCTTTCTTTAGCAGAGGACAACTGTCTTGATATGACCAGGTTTATTGCATTTATAACAAATTAAAGTATCATTTTTACCTGAATCTTTCTTGGAAAACTTATTGAAGGATTTCCTTAGAGGAGTTTTATTTTTCTTTAAGAACCTCTGAATTCTTCTTACTATCATCGCAATTTCTTCATCTTTGTCGTCATTTTCCTCATCTTCATCACTTTCACTTTCATGTGGAACAGCTTTAAGTGCCAAGCTTTTCTTTGACTTTCCTTCTTCTTCTCCTCTTTTCAATGTGTACTCATGGGTGATAAGTGACCCGATGAGTTCATTCATTTCGAGCTTCTTGAGGTCTCTAGCTTCAAGAATCGCTGTCACTTTTGATTCCCAACGTTTTGGTAGAGAGTTGAGAATTTTTCTTACTATCTCCACTTTGGAATAAATTTTGCCAAGAGCTGTCAAACTGTTTATGATGTTAGTAAAACGAGTGTACATACTAGAAATAGATTCATCATCATTCATCTTAAACATTTCATATTCATGAGTAAGAATATAAATTTTTGATTCCTTGACTTGAGAAGTTCCTTCATAAGTAACTTCCAAGTTATCCCAAATTTCCTTTGCTGTAGCACAAGTCATTACTCTATTAAATTCATTATCATTGAGAGCATTATATAATAAATTCATAGCAGTTAAATTCAAAGTATAAAGTCTATCGTCTTCACGATTAAACTCTTCTTCTTCCTTTTTGACCTTTACTCCATCAACCACTTTTGTTGGAATATAAGGTCCATTTACAATGCATTTCCAGATTTCTCGACCTTGAGCCTGAAGGAATATTCTCATTCTAACTTTCCAGAATGAGTAATTGTCTTCGCAAAAGAGTGGAGGCCGACTGCTAGATTGACCTTCACCAAATGAAGCTGCAATGTTAGCCATAAGATCTTAACTCAAAAGATAGTTAATCTTATAATAGAGCTCTAGCTCTGATGCCAATTGATGCCCAGATGACTAACACAAGAGGGGGGGTGAATTGAGTTGTATTTAAGAAAATAACAATTATAAATCAAATATATAATATAAAATATAAACAAAATATGAAACAACAATAAATATAAATAGTAAGAGTAAGAGAGAAGCAAACTCAGTATGTTAACGAGGTTCGGCCCCACTGCCTACGTCCTCGCCTCAAGCTACCTCTTGAGAATTCCCAAATCCACTATTCAATCTCCTTTAGGTGGAGATAAAAACCTATTACACCTTTGAGCAGCACCGCTCCAAAGAATCCGTGTAGAACACCCTCTACACTTCCAATCACCTTACACTTGGTGATTTAACTATTCCCCGTGTAGAACACCTTCTACACTTCCAATCACCTCACACTTGGTGATTTAACTATTCTCCGTGTAGAACACCTTCTACACACACAAAAGTTATACACACCCTTTTACAAATACAAGAGTTGATAGTAGGTAGACTATCAAAGTACACTCCTCAATGAGTGAGATAGAAACAATACAGCGCAACCTATATCTCTCTTAACAAGAACAAGAATTAAGGCTCAAAACTTTAGAAAAGAGAGAATGAGAGCTTTGAAGAAATGATGCAAAACTTAGCAATAGATGTGTAAGCTCTTGTTGTGAATT
Source organism: Platycarya strobilacea (assembly GCA_036898215.1). Lineage (NCBI taxonomy): Eukaryota > Viridiplantae > Streptophyta > Magnoliopsida > Fagales > Juglandaceae > Platycarya > Platycarya strobilacea. The sequence goes on from CM072555.1 coordinate 14,821,296, forward strand.
TTACAAAACTGAAATAAGCTATTTATAGGCAAATGAGTTTTCAATTTCAAATTTGAAAAGATTCCCATGTCCAAAACATCATCATTCACTTTTCAAAAATTTCAAATTTAATATTTTTACTTTTTGCATGTGACAAAAGGAGCACACTTTATTTTTCAAAAATTTCAAACATAATCTTTTACTTTTTGCATATGACAAAAGGAGCACACTTTACTTTTCAAAATTTTCAAATAAAGACATCTACCTTTTGCATAAGTCAAGAAAATCATCCACCACTTTTGAAAATATTCAAATAAAACATGCACATGTGAAAGATGACAATCAATCATCTTAATATTTTCAAAATTCAAACCTTTAATCATGTCATGCACATGTGAAAGATGACAATCAATCATCTTTCAAAATTTTCAAATTTAATTTTCAAAATATTCATGCATATGTGGAAAATGTATTTTAATGCTTTATGATAAAATATTAATTTTGAGCCTTAATCCTAATTTCAAATTTTTTAAGAGATTTACAAAATTACTCTATGATTTTAATATGAACTTGTTCCCTTCTTGCTCATGCTTGCTTCCTTGATGTGCTTGATTATATTGTGTGGACAACTTGAGATTGAGACTCCTTTATTCTTTTGATTCATTTGTTATCATCAAAATCCATTTGTAGATTTACATGAAACTTGAAATATTGGGTTCAACATAGAGTATACACAAAAACATTTTGAACCAAATACACGAAAATGAGAGTAATTAGGATGTTGACCATACAATTTAAAAAATGGAAAAGTATTATCAAGAGTCGGTGTAGGGGTCTTGTTGATTAGGAATACAGCAGTAGAGAAAGCTTCCACCCAAAATCGTTTGGGCAAGTTGCCATGAAAGAGCATTGTGAGGCCAAGTTCTCGAATACTTCTGTGACACCTCTAAGCAACGCCATTTTGTTCCAAGGTGTAAGGGCATGGCATTTGATGAAAAATTTCGTGATCATTAAAAAAATTGGTGAGTTGGGTGCTCAAAAATTCCCCGCCACCATCGGATTGAAACACCCTAATCTTGATAGAGAAATAACAAGATACATATTTAACAAAGTCACAGAATGAGTTGTAAAAGTCTAATTTATTCTTTAAGGGAATGAACCAGATAAATCTACTAAAATCATCAATTAAAACTATATAGTAGTTAAATTTATCCATTGATTGTACAGGGGCAAGACCCTAAAGGTCACAATGAATTTTCTCTAATAAACCATACTGATGTTCAGAAGAAGAAATGAAAGGTAAACGACTAAATTTGCTAATTTGACAGCTATCACAAATAGAAGATTGATTTTTGTCAACAACTTTGATTAAGCCAAGTGACTTCAAGGTATCAACAACTGCGGAGTGGGGATGGCCAAGCCTTTGGTGCCATGGATCGGGACTTCTAGCTTGAAAACGAATAGAAAATAAAGCTTGATGTTGCAACTGGAGGGTATACAGATTACCCTTCTTGTGGTCTTTCAACAAAATGTTGTTGGTGATGCGGTCCTTAACACAAAACCAAGACCAAAAAATTCACAGTTAAGAGATTAATCATTGGTTAGTTGGCCCATAGAGAGTAAATTACATTCTAAGGCAGGAATAACAAGAAGATCGGATTTAAGAATTAATTGAAATGGTTGTGTTCCGATATGAGTGTCACCAGTGTGTGTAATAGGGAGGAGAGTGCCATTACCTACCATTACCTATTCTTGTCCAGTATAAGGACTTAAATTGTGCAAAATACCTGCATTAAATATCATGTGAGTCGAGGCACCTGTGTCCGTAATCCACCCTTGATCAGTTTGAGTGTTGATGGTAAGTGCTGCAAGAGTGTACGAGATTTCAGTGTCCTGGAAAGCTTTGTCAAACCTGTACCAACACTTGAGTGCTTGATGCCCACACTTCTTGCAAATTTGACATTGGGGAAGGCCACTAGTTGGTGCATTTTGAGCCTGAGTATTGGAACCACAAGTGTTTTGATGAGGGAAGCCTTTTCCTTGGGAGGAAAATTTTTTGTTGTTGTGCCGATGGCCTCTTTTGTTGTTGGAGTGAGAGTTGGTCTTTTGTTTATTACCATAGAAGACAACATGATTGCTAGTTTTAGTGGCATGAAGTTTATGGTGACTGTTGACGCTACGAAGAAGAGGGATGATTTCGGTATAGGATGGCATTGGAGGTTTGAGCATGGTGGTGGTGAAGCCTTCATATGGGGCTCCCAAACTATTGAGTAGAGAGAACTTTTTCTTTGTCGTCCACAGGCTTCCCAATTCTGGCAAGGTTGTCACATAAACGTTTAAATTTTAGTAAATAATCATCTAAGGAAAGATTAGATGACTTACGTAGGTAGGATAATTCTTGGCAAAGCTAAAATTCTCATTCTTAAGATGATTGCGTGTATGCCTCCGTAGGGCGATCCATATTTTGGTGGCAGAGTCAATGCCAATGACTAATCCGAGGGCTTCTTCAGTAAGAGTCCCAATAAGCTAGCTTCTGAGTAATCTATCAGATTGCTTCCAAGCAGTGTAGTCGAGATTCAAAAGCCTCTGTCCATCATTAGATTCTTCAGGAGCAGAGATATACTGATCTGGAACTAGAGTTGTTCCTGTAAGAACCCCAACAAGATCTTGGTTCTCGGCCAGAATGAGGAATTGTTCATGCCACAATAGGTAGTTTTCTTTGTTTAGGCGAAGGGTTACAAAATTTCCAACATTGAAAGAGGAAAAACCCATTAGATAGTGTTTTGAAAAGAAGAAAAAAAATGAAGTTGAAGGGAAAACTGCGGGCGTTAGCCTTTGCTGGCTCTGATACCATAAAGAATTTAAACTAGAGTTGAGAAAAAACAGCAAGCGATTGTATTAATCCTTTGTTTTTGGATGATTATAGATGTATAGCAAGAGGCCTATATAAACTAAGTGTTGCATATAAGGCTAAAAATGAAAGTAAACAAATTAAAGAAACAGAGTATACAAAGGGTAAGATTCCAACGGCTAGTTTCCTTATGCGAGAGTTATTATATTTGGTTGCATATTTCATGGAGTAATTTCTGAGATGAGATCGTGATTGCTCTGCTTAAGGGATTGAATTGGGATCTTACTGGTATCACTATATTCTAATTGGCAAACAGCAAATAGAAATTACAGAAAATTAAGAAGGAGAAAGCTCTCCATCACATGCATGCATGCATCAGCTTGCAAGTGACAGGATATTTGAAGCAGGAATAAATGCTTAACCACGTCTTGATGTTCAATAGAATATAATTACAAATCAACGTCAGTTTCTATGATTTATTTGTTTGAAATTTTTCTTTCATTTTTTTTTTGTTTGTGATTTTTGTCTTAACTCTGGATAAGGATCAGATTTAGATGTCATTGCTGTTGTTAAATCGCAATCGACACCTCTCGCTTTTGATTTCGATGTCTAAGATGTAGATTATGCCTGGTTTGAATTAAGAAATGAGATTAAATGAGTTGAGATGAGATGAGTTTTAAAAATTGAATAAAATATTATTAGAATATCATTTTTTTATATTATTATGATTTTGGGATTTGAAAAAGTTGAATTGAAATTTAAAAAAATTAAATTAAATTATTTATTAAATTGTTTATTTCTCAATCCAAACCAGGCTAGTCCATTAATGTCCTTCTCTTCTCTTCCTTTTATTTATCTTTAATCTTTTAGAAGCACTCATGCAATGGTACATTTTTTTTTTGGACTGCCTTTTTCCCTTCTTGTGTACTTCTGTTTGTAGTTTAGTCCAATTTGTTCAAAAATAAAAAATAAAAATTGATGTAGAGAAAGTGAAAATGAAAAAATTGTCGTCCTGGCTCACGTCTCATGGCCCTGCAATTGGATGGTCTAGCCCAAGGCTTGCAGTCATCGGGCTCGAGGAGTCTCAGTCCACCCAATTGGCCTATCATGAAACCCATCATATTCCAAATGTAGCAAAGGCTCTAAATTAGACCGTCTAGATTAATGGAACGTACAGAACGGGATCACCTTTTAAGCACGAGAGACGTATTAATCCTTAAATCCTGCATGGCATGATCCTTTGCAAATTTCTTATATAGAAATTTACAACAAAAAAAAAAAATGCATATGCACCGAAGATAATTAATTTTTTCCATATCTAGCGGATTTCGGTGTTGAAGATTTTACAAAGGGTGCTTATTACAGTTTGCTGAAACTCTTGCTTGTAAGGCTTCTCATGGCCTTTGAATTTTCCTTATTACAGTTTGCTGACACTCTTGTTTGTAAGGCTTCCCATGGCCTTCGCCTTTTCTCTTAAAAAAAATTTCTGTGTCTTCCCAGTTGAAGTCTTTGGCAGATCCTCAAAAACAACAGTTCGAGGAGCCATATAATGGGGCAAGTGTTCCCTACAGAACTTAATGATCTCCTCTTCACTGACACTGTACCCATCTTTCAACTTCACAAATGCACAAGGTGTCTCCCCCCAGTAATCGTCGGGTCTTCCCACAACAGCTGCCTCAAGAACAGCTGGGTGACCAAAAATCACTGATTCCACCTCAATTGTGCTAATGTTTTCACCCCCAGAAATGATGATGTCTTTGGACCGGTCTTTTAGTTCTATATAGCCATCAGGGTGTTTCACCCCCAAGTCCCCACTCCGAAACCATCCGCCATTAAAAGCATCCTGTGTTGCTTTCGAGTCCTTCAAATACCCATTCATCACAGTGTTGCCTCTGAACATAACCTCACCCATGGTTTTTGCATCAGGGGGTACACTCTTCATGGTGACAGGATCTTTAATGTCAATTTCCTCAAGGCCAAGATGGTGCAATCCCTGACGGGACTTGATCTTTGCCTGAGCCTCTCGAGGAAGGGAATTCCATTCTGGTTTCCAAGTGCAAACTGTCCCAGGACCATAAGTTTCTGTTAACCCATAAGCGTGAGTCAAAATAAATCCTAGTTCTTCCATCTTGAATAGCACGTGAGAGGGCGGTGGTGCACCGCCTGTCATCACCACTACCTTGCCTGGAAGTGGCCTGCGCTCGCTAGCTGTTGCATTTATTATCATGTTCAGGACTGTGGGTGCACCACCAAAGTGTGTCACCCTGTGCCTAAAAATATTTTCGAAAATTCCTCTTGCAGTGACATCCCTTTGGCAGATGTTTGTGCCACCCTGAGCAGCAACACCCCAAGTGAGGCACCACCCATTGCAGTGAAACATGGGGACGCACCATAAGTATACAGGCATTGAGCCCATCTCATTGAGAAGTGCTGTTGCAAGTGAATTGAGATAGGCACCTCTGTGACTATAAATCACACCTTTGGGGCTTGATGTAGTGCCTGAAGTGTAATTGAGAGAAATTGGATCCCATTCATCATTTGGCCATCTGACTTCAAAATCGGGTCTTCCTGTTGCTAAAAGACCCTCATATTCCAGGTTTTTGGACCTGGAAATGGCATTGCTGATGTTAGCAGATGGCAGATCAGACTCTGGAATTAAGACCAGAAGGGGCAGCTGGGTCCTTGTCTTGGATAGAATATCAATCGCTCCCTGAGCAACTTGAAGAAACTGGTAGTCCACAAAAATGAGTTTGGCCTCTGAATGTCTAAGTAATGTTGATACCATTGTTGAATCATGTCGTACGTTTAGTGTACAAAGTACCGCACCAGCCATTGGGACACCAAAATGTAACTCATACATTGCAGGGATATTTGGGGCCATTGCAGCGACCTGTGCAAACGCTTAAAAGTTCATTCGCAACACAAATGAAGATTATGGATGATGCAATGGTGTAAGCTAAAACGATTACGAGTGCAAATTCATGCTTCCAAGATAGAGAGTTATAGTTAATACTTCACTAGATTTGTATAGCTTAAGCACTATGAACAGGTCCGATGTAAGGGGAAAAGAAGTGAATAAGAAGTAAACTGAGCACGATTTCTTAAAAGAAATGATAAAGAAACTCAGGCCTTAAAATGCATTACATCTTGAAAACAAGACTTATTCCATGTGCCTCTTGGTCCGTCACACGTTAGATACACAAGTATCAGGCTGCAAACTATATAGATTCAATGAGTACTAGGCTCTGTGTACATTCCCAAGTAGATGGTCCCACAATTCAACTTCAGGATATTCTTTTTTTAAAGCTAAGGTATCAAGTTTCGTCTTTCTAATCACCCTCTATAGATGTAAAATTTGATATGCACTTTACCCTTATCTGGAGCGAATTTAGATCTACCATTGGCAAATTCCCTTTATAGATGTAAAGGTAGAAAAGAAGGGTAAATCATAGACAAACCAAGAAGGGAATTCTCCAACTCCCATTAAAGTGAATTTTCATTTAGCAATGTAGCAAATCCTGAAACTGAAGAAGCAAAGATTCCAACACGATTAAAGTAAATCAAATCATACCTAGTGATAAAAGGAGTTGTTTGGAAGATGGAATGGTTTCATCTCATTTCTTTTCCAAACATCACTACAATTACTTTTCAATTTCAAATATTTAATTTTTTTATCTAATCATTATAATTTTTCCAAACTTTCAAACAAATATTAAAAATAATTCAACTTTTTCAGAATTCAAAACAAAAATTATATTAAAAAATTATATTCTAACAATATTTTTAAATATTTTTATTCTAACTTTTTCTCTCTTTTCCGATTACAGATAGATCAGTACCCAAAAGATAGATTCGAATGGTCGCTAATGTTGCATTAATTTAATATTATTGTTGCTACTTGAAACTGGCTCCACGGATATAAACTAATGAAAACATAATATAAAATAGAATTAGAAAAGAAGTAATCTATACCATCGACAAAAATGATAGGGGGCACAGAGAAACATCTGCAAATGAAGAGTCAGGGTAGGTAGGAGAAAACCAGCAGCAGAATGTTGAAGAAAAACTTCAAAACCGGTATCATGGATTCAGGATAACTACATAGCCACATAATCCCGTGCAATCAAGCAAACAAATACCGAATGATCGCAGAAACAAAAAATCGACCCAGAAATAACAACTTGAAAACTGACAGAGAGTAATCAAATGGCACATAATTAACGATAGAACTGAGAAATGGAAGGGGAGGAAAACAAAAAACAGAGAGAAACACAATAGATTGATAGAAGTTTCTTTCAATACTTTACCACATCTCCGTTAGAAATTCCCAGCTGGGCAATAGCAGAAGCGAGTCTGGTGCACCGTTCAAGCGTCTCTCTCCAGGTGTATCGGACATCACCATACACAACAGAAAATCTGTCTCTGTAGACCATCGCAGAGCGCTCCAAAAAGCTGATTGGAGTGAGAGGGACGTAGTTGGCTGAGCACCGGATCGCACCCTCCATGGATTTCGACAGCGTCTTCATGCTGCAATGTTATAGAGCTTCTCGAGACTCAAAAGTATCCTATGAATTATGGAGCAGAGTCAACAAGCTTCCGACTGCCCTTTATTCAAGGTCCGTGGTCACAGTCGATTTTTAATCTGTTCTCTTATTAAATAATAAAAATTCTATTAATTATTCATGTGCATTTAATAAAAATAATTTAAAAAAAATATTATGTATGTTAGAAAAGTAAGTGACGAATAAAATTTTTCCTCCTTTAAATTGCGTTTAGATGTTGAAGGGTATTGAATTAAATTAATTTTTTTTATAAATAATAATTAATTAAGATAGTTAAATGAATTTTATATAACTTATTTAAATAATTTTAAAATGTATTTAAATAATTAGAGCATCTCTATTAATCTCATTAATATAAATTATTAAAATTTGATAAAAAGTATAAATTTATACATATATTAAAAGATTTGGTCATATTTAATCTAAAATGAAGAAAAAATATAAAAATATTTTTTACATTATTTTTGAATAATAAATCATCAAATTTAATCAAATTTGATGATTTAATTATTTAAAAGTCAAGAAAAAAGTATTTTTATATTATTCTCTATATTTTTTTTAAAATTTTGATTAAATATGTTAAATTTTTTTAATATATATGTAAATTTATATATTTTTATTAAATTTTAATAATTTATTGTGATAAAATTAATAAAAATATTCTTAAATAAATTTATAAAAAGATATAACATTATGGATCTCACCATCAAAATCAACTATTTATCTGACATTTATCAGGATTGCCAGCTCCAAAAACAAATGGCGCAAATAAATATAAACTACTGATCAATGCGCTGCACCAAATGCAAAATTAATAAATTAACTACATAAAATAATATATAATTATACAATTCCTTTAAAAATATATATATGGATATAAAACTAAAAAAAATTACTATTATAAGATATATATATATAAGAAAAAATATTTATAACTCTTTCTTTCTTCTTTCTTTTTTCATATTATGCTTATACACCCCTGATCAAAAAAGTATTTATAGACAATTTCCCAATTGCCATAATTGATTGCATCAATTATTTCTTTTTTATTTTAACGATAAGGTGGAGGAGGGGTCATTCATGCTCTCTCCATTATTCATAACACTCCCCATTGAATTACTATCTATAAAAAATCTGTTTCGTTAAAACCTTGCCAAGAAAAAATCTAGTGGGAAAAAAAATCAATGACGAAGTCAAAAGAGTACAGTGTTCTTATGTATCTACAAGTTTTTTAAGATTGCCTCATTAAAATCTTGCAAAAGAAAACCCAGTGGGACAAAAGTTAGCGAAAAAAAGTACAATCAACACAAGTTTTCAGGACATTTAATTCCCTGAAAAATGCATGACGATAGATTTTTGAGTTTTCGTATTCTAGTATTTTGCACAATCTTTTTAAATGTTGCAGTTGATAATACTTTTGTAAATAATTTGTCAGATTATCACTTGATTGTATCTTTGATATATTCTCCTCTGATTTGAATGATACAAGCAGCATTATTTTCGTATAAAATTATTGAATTATTATTGATTATGAAATACTACACTTTTTTTGGATATGTTGAGTCATTGATCTCAGCCAAATATACTCTCGATTTGTTTCATGAATTGTAATAATCTCTGAGTGATTTGAAGATGTGGAAAATAATATCTGATTGACAGACTTAATAGAAATCTGATACCTGTATTAATACTTAAACTCCCTCTGATAATATGCGTTAGTGTTTCAAGTAATAAGTAAACATGATTTCAGCATATATAACAGGTTAAGAATTCAAAAACGATCTCCAACTAAATAATGCATTAAAGAGAGTATGATAATATTTTCATCTAAAAGTTTTCTCCCCCTCATTCGACGTTATTAGGAATAACTTTTTTATATACGGCGGAAATAGTATTGGAAACCATCCATGTATAATAAAAATTGTAAAAAGTTTAGAGTCTAATATTATCGATTTGGTAGAAAATCAAATCCGTTTAACATTGCTGACAAATGAAATCTTGAAAAGATTTGAAGGCTTCGGTTTGCTATTTAAATATACCCAATTTTACCATCAAAAGATCTTACATTCTTTATATATCCAGTTGTTGTTCATCCAAAACAATATTATGTCTAATAAAAATTCTAATATCCCATATTTGAATCATGAACTTTTTATACCTCAACCACTCATATTTTCTTCTGAAACTGTAAACATTATGATAAGAGTAGAGATATATTTTTCTAGTAAATTTGATTCTGAAATTGTTGCAATATCAAGAACTCTGAGTGTTCAATATGCTGCCTCTCTTACAATCATGTCTCAGAAGCTATTGGCGAGAATGAGTGAGGTTAATTATCTTAAAAATCAAATATCTGAGTTGCATCAAACGCTTGTAATTAAAAATAGAAAAAAAAATAAAGATTTAAGATAATAAAATAAGGAGCTGATGAAATTTGTAAACTGGTATTCTCGTGACTTGAAAATACGAGTAGAAGAACTGAAACGAGAGAGAGCTCAAATACAAAGTTAACAACAGTAGCTAACGGTAGAAATCAGCGTTTATAATAAAATATGGATAGTTGTAATTAATCTCGCTGGCTTTTGAAATTATGCATCCAGTATATCTTGTAAAGTGAGATTTGAAGAGATGATGGTTTGTCTTGTTCTTATTTCCATTTCTATAAGAACCGTTTTTAGCTTCATATAGTTCTCATTAAATTTTCTTCTCATATATATAATTCATCTATATTTGCATTCTTATTCTACAAATTCTCAATGGCTAATCAATTTCCTTTCAATATTTCTCACGATCAACATATGAGGTATCTTTCACCTCTATTATAAGTTGTTCCTGCATCTTCCGCATGTGCTATGTTGCAGTAAGTGAATGATTTGGCTAATAAGTCAGATCTTGAAGCTGTTTATGAGCTTGTGACTCTCGACACCCGATACTCCTACTCTATTGTTGGATTTTCCAATCGATTACAATCCAAAAATCGTGAGATTGAAGAGCTTAATGAGAAGGTTTTTGTATTTCAACGACTCATTCAAGAGTCTGACAGAAAAATTGCAAACTTAAAGTAAGAGAATAAGGATTTAAAATCCTTACTTGCCTCTTCATTTCTACTACCTAATCTTTTAGATAAGGATAACATGCTACTTTATGAAGAGTAAATGCATTTGAGAGATAAGGCTAGAAGTCTCAAATTCTTGTAACTCATCTATCAATTAAATAATAAGATCTTTCATTTTCAAATGCATTCCTTGAATTTATAGCAGCCCTTGTGATCTCTTCAAGAGTTCTAATAAGGTAAATCATCAACGTAAACTGCAATAATAACAAATCTGGGTTCTGATAAAACACATGGGCATATAGGATTATTCTCAAATCTTTCTTTTAATAGATACTCGTTGATTTAATTATACCACATGCGTTTGGATTGCTTTAACCCATATAAAGATTTTTGAAATTTTATAAAGTACATACTCTTAAATGTACTTGGATTAGATGCTTCAAGTATCGTATATCTTTATATATGTAATGATCTAATGATCCTTATAAATATACAGTGACCATATTCATTAATTGCATATCTAATTCTTTTGTAATAACCAAATTGATTAAAAATATGAATGTGATTGCATTCATAACAAGGAAATATGTTTCCTCATAACTACTCTCAGGTTTCTACAGGAAATCTTGTGCGACAAATCGTGTTTTGTACCACACAATTTCATTTTTCTCATTATACTTTCATATAAATACTCATTTATATCTCATAGGTATTACACATTTTACTGTTTGGACAACAAGTCCAAATACCTCTCGCTTTACTAGCGATTTTAATTCAGTTTCAATAGCTGCTTTTCATTTTTGGCCAATCATTTCTACATCGACATTCTTCGACAATTCTTGACTCACTTTTTTCATTACTTCTGGTAATGTTAAGTGTTATCATATATGTTGTCGACAACAATTTTATTTCTATCCATAAATTTTTCAGTACTCATGAAATGTATTGAGATCTCATTGTTTTTTTTCAGTGGAAAACATTTCATGAAACACCTCTATAGGAGGTTCCTCTTCAGGAGGTTTATACTCTTCAGGAATTTTCTATTCAGGAGTTATACTCTTCAGGAATTACGTCTTCAAGAGGTTTCCTCTTCAGAAGGATTATATTTTATACCAAAAGTACGGTCTTTTCATGAGTACCAATTTTTTTTTCTTTTTCTTTTGTACCAATAGGTCTTCAACGCTTCATGTGTATCTTAAACTCATCTATTGCTGTTTTAACAATTTGTCTTTTAGGGATTTCAATTATTGCTTAAACATTAATAGCAGTAATATATAATTTTACAACACCTTTAGTGTTAGTAAATACATCCTGTAACTGATTTGCAACACTTTGCAAATAAGTAATCCTCCGAACTTCTGGTTCACATTTATTTATAAGAGGATCAAATTTAGACAAAATTTTATTATTCCAAGTAATTTCTTGTCGTGCTTCAGGCATTGACTTTTTGTTATTTCAAAACATGATAAAGTTTTAATATAATGTATAAAAGCTTAGTATAAGTAAATCAAGTGCTTGACCGTACAACAGGTATGTGACCATTGTTCAGTCATACCACATCTATGACAAACATTTTCATCTTTCTATGAAAAATGATTCTGAGAGCTTTTACCCTTCTCTGAGTTGGATTACTTCTAGTGATACAGTATATTTTTATCATTTTTAGTGTTGTCGCTTTTGGGACCAACACTTCTATAATTTTTCTACCACGTCTACGCCCTTGATTTTTTTGAAAGGATGCACCGTTCACTTCTGAGAATGATGTAAATTCAATATCATTAATAAGACGTAATTAGTAATTTATTAATAAAAAATCATTATTTAGTTCAATCACTAGAAAATAAAATAAAAGTTCAGAATATTAGTTGAAATTTCGCTTTCGATATTGCTACTGCAGGAGCACATTTGATATATGAAAAATAATATATGTCTTCTTTTAAATATCATCATCAGTGATTTTTTCACTGCATAATTTTAATATTAAGCTGATTTTAAAGAGTGTAGAATATTCAATACAACTTTTAAAATCTTACAATTTTGGGTGTAATAAGTCATAATGATCTTTTGAGAGGATTATATCTTTTGGTGCTCATATCTCTCTTTTAATTCATTTCACACAATAAGATGATTTTTTATCATGAGATACAGAGTACGGTCCTTTAGGGACACATGATTTTCTTCTATGATTGTCTATCCCAAGTTCATCATCTTATCCAAATGGATCTCATCAAGGATCCTGGATAAATAATTTTTTCTAGAAATGTCAATATTAATAAATTTTAATTTTATAAGATTTGATATTTTCTATATATATAATTCACAAAAATAAATATATGTATCTAAGAAATATATTCATATGATTATAAGAATAAAAGTAAAATTTTATCAAGTAATATTCAGTAATATTACCTTTAATATTTATCTCGAAGACTGCAAATAATATATTGAAAAATTTACTTGAAATAGAAGACCATTAATTTTAATATCGGTAAAGTCTCGTACTGATAACGTGTTATAAAACTAAAAAAATAACTACTACTACAAGATATGTATAAAAAAAATATTTATAACTCTTTTTTTCTCTTCCTTTATTTCTACTTTTTCTTCTTTATTTCTTTTATTTCTTTATATTTCTAATGCTTGTACACACTAATCAAAGAAGTATTTATAAATAATTTCTCAATTATCGTAATTTTGCATCAATTATTTTTTCCTTATTTCAACAATAAGGTAGGGAGGGGTCATTCATGCCCCCTCCATTATTCACAACATATATATAATAATAATGCATAAGTGATGAATTGGACGCCAGCTATGTGTACCCATTTCTGAAAAAAAGAAGAAGTAATTTTATAACTATTTATTATTCATATAATTTTTATATATCATAGTTTATATTATTTTATTTTATTTATATAAAAAATTTGATATATAAATAATGAATTAAAAAATTAAATTAGTTTAAAATAAAAAATAAAAAATAAAAAATAAAAATATATAGAGATTAAAAAGTTGTGTATAACTTCTCTTCTGAAAAGTAAGCAGCAACATGATATCTTGGGCAGCAGCCATGTGGGTCTCATGAAAGTGGTAGAAACTTAATTCTTTTGTATTTAATATCTGTCAATCATCGGGCCCACGAAGAATTCATTTTTACCTGAGTGTAAGTCCGATTTGAATTCAACACTTATATTAATTCATTTTTATTTTTATTTTATTATTTTTATTTTTTATATAAAATATAAATTTTAATATAAAATTTTAAATTTTAATATATATTTCTTAAATTTTAATTTAATCTTTTTAAATTTTAAAATAATAATAATATTAAAAATAAATTAAATTTATTTCAACTCATCTCAATTTCCAAATTTAAATTAAGCCAAATCGTACAAAAGTCATCTAAAATATGCCAAATCGTATAAAAGTCATCTAAAATATGTGTTTGAATGCTTTACTCAATTGAAGATGATTTACAACCAAACGGAGGCAATTCTTGTCCATTTCAAACCCACGTGACACACACCCCCTTTAAATGAGTTAAGAATATATACATTTATCTCATCAAATAATTCATCAAATATATATTTAATAATTTATATTTAAAATAATTTCACATTAATCTTATTAAAATATATTTTCTTAACTTTGAGTTATAATAAAAATAAGGAAACCTTTCAAATATGAAAAGTTACTATTTATTCATTATTCTATTTGTTTACTATATTTTATTTCCCTATTTATTTTCTTCATTTTCATTTTCAATTTTCTTTTCCATTTAAAAAAAATATATATACTATTATATTATTATTTTAATTAGTCAAATAATGAATCCAATATAGAATTATAGTGAGTATGGTATGTGCATCTTATCAAGTATGTACTTCTTATCAAATTTTGATGAGTAATTTGATAAGACCAATGTGAAAATTAGTATTGGTCTTATCAAAATAAATTATCAAATTTTGATAAAAAAAATACAAATTTTTAGACATATCAAAAAATTATCGTCATATTTAATTAAATATGACGAAAAAAAGTATGGAGAATAATATAAAAGTATTTTTTGCTTAACTGAATAGTAAATTATCAAATTCATCATATGTGCAAAATTATACTTTTTATCGAAATTTGATGATTTTATTTTGATGAGACTAATAGTAATGTTCTAAGAGTACTTTTATTAGATTATGTATTTATATTTATAAAATAGTACAAATTTATATATCTATCAAAGTTTTTTACTTATATTTAATTAAAAATAAAGACATAAAAGTAGAAGAAATAAATAAAAATAATTCTTATTATCAAAAATAAATAGTAACTTTTTAAATTTATAAAAATTTAAAAGGTTATTATTTATTTTTGAAAACAAAAAAATCTTTTATTTTCTTTTTTCACTTTTTCTTCCTCATTTGTAATCAAATATAACCAATTTATATATATATATATATATAAACTTGTACTTTTTTATAAATGTAAATGTAAAATCTAATAAAAATGCTCTAACATGCGTATTTGGAGTTTGTTACTTCCCTTTTGAATTATTCTAGATAGAAATTTATACATTTTGCAGACTAAAATTTTTAAATATAAAATAAATAAATAAAAATTTAAATAGAAGCTTGTATAGTTTGCACATTCACTCAAAAATATAATTTTATATTATTACTTTCTTCTAATTTACACTTAAAAAATGTTGATTTGCAAAATATACAAACTTCTGTGGCACAACTTAATGCCTAATAATCCTTTCTACTTGTCCGTCTAACGTCTTTATTCATCTTGGGACGGGGATTGGTGTGTGGTTTTGAATTCGAAAAGAATCTTGTTGTATTTAAATATTGAATTTAGTTTAATTGAATTTTTTTTTATTATGAATAATAACAAGTTAAATGGTTGAATGAATTTTACGAGATTTATTTAAATAAATTTAAATGTATTTAAATATTAAAATAAATTAAAATATATTTATAAAAAAATTATAAAATTATTGAGTTTCACTATCAAAATCAACTATTCACCTGACTACTGATCAACGCGCTGCACCAAATGCAAAATTAATAAATTAACAGCATAAAAATGCATAAGTGATGAATTGGAAGCCAGCCATGTGGACCCATCTCTGGAAAGTGAGCAGCAAAATGATATCTTGGGCAACAGCCATGTGGATCCACGAAAGTGATAGAAATTAATTTCATTAATATTGGATAATGTTAGTCTGCCGCTCGGTCATGTCCGCTCCATTTGGCTCTTGACGTGGTGGCTTACATGTAGTGCCTGATGTGGTAGGATGAAAAAAAAAAAAAAAACAAGAAATCAGAACGTAATCAGCTCACTGCCGCTCCATTTGACTCCTTGTACTTCTGCTCTGTTTTTTCCAGCCGAATCCTAGCCCATCTTGCACCACCTGTCCCCCTCCCTCACAGCGCCGACCACCGATTGGTTCATGTTCTCTTTTATCGAAAATCCACCATTAATTCCGTTTGGTTTGTATTCTGAATTTGAAATTAGTTCATTTTTGTTTCAAATCCATGAATTGGATTTCAAATCACTTTAATCAAATGATTGCTGCTGATGTTAATTGTAGGTGCTCCAAAGTTGAGTTTATGGCTTCTGACATAAAGTTATTGGATGATGAGTATGATTAAGTAGTGGTTGATAATGGGCCCGAAGTTAATAGTAGTGTCGAAGAACCTAAGGTTGATGATCCCAAAGTTAGAATGACATTTTCTAATAAGAAAGAAGTCTCTTATTATATGAAATATGTTAGGTAAAAGAGATTCGAGGTGCATAGAAGGAATTCTAGATAAAATAATTATGAAAAGATTAGATAGTTTACATTAGCACGTGTACGACAAGGTACAACAAAGAATCAAGCTTCTAATGTCCTCAAGCCAAGACAAATATAGAGGGTAGGGTGTAAAGCATAAACCTTATAATACTCCTATATTATATGAAGCTATGTTTTAAATCATTTGTTGTAATGGGATTTCTCGTAATGAATGTTTAAACATTGTTGATGAATATTGAAGCACTTCTATAAAATTTTTATGTGACATTAGCTTAAATTCATTTATTCAAGTTCATTCACCATTTATAAAAAAAACAAGCACAAGACTTTTAGGATGCTAAATTCCCATCCAGCCATTAAATTTATACATGATAATATTCAAGTTTACATAGATCTTCCACATACATATTGAATTTACTACTCTCAACAAATACAAAGACCTTCTACATACAAGATAATATTTAAGTCTCAAAAAATACAAAGAACTTTCGCGTACATATAGACTTTCCAAATTTACTATTATTACAACATCGAATCTAAGGGGAGATCCAGCCTAATATCAATTCTTGTAAAAAATTGTGTTTCAGGCATTCCTAATGAGCATCCACTTCTTTAAGCAATCCACATGATACTCATGCCCACAATCAAGAACTCTTAGATTCTCTTGGTTCTTGTATTGATCCTGCAAATTCATAAGAACCCATATATTTAATAGGAAAATTAACATAAAGCTGACTAATCCAATATTATAAATTTCTTTTGAGTTGTACGTGATAACGTCAGGAAACATAGTAGCAGTATGAGTAGATACAATTTAAACTCAGTTGATGGTGGATTTTAAGGTACTTGACATGTTTATACTTTTGTTTATCTGTGGCCAGTGAATAAAATATACCAGTCTTCCATTTCTTTTTGTATATTTTACATGCCATTGAAATTAAATTTGATTGTGTAAAATGTTAATCCAACACCCAAAGGAGTTAAGTTTCCTATGGACCTAGCAATATAAAAAATTGATCAGAACATCATCATTAAGAGTGGAAGTTTGAAACTGAAAACAACTTCAAATAATTTGTAAGTTTCCTGCTCATTGTTTTTAGATTTGGTGAGTTTTAAAATTTATTTGCATGTATACGTGGGCTTGAGCAGGATTGTGTTGGATTTATCCTCACTAAAAGGAGGTGCACCTGGACAGAAAATAGGGCTAGATTTTTATGCCATTGAGTCATTTTCAAACGGCTTAAATTCAACCAGCTGAGCTAACATCCTTCCATGGCAATACTAACTTGGTGATGATAATGAGGCAAAGGACTTCAACCATAGCTTAGATTTGGCAAGTACCTAGAAGCATTAGGGACAGCTTTAGAAAGGTTCGTGATAGTTTTGATAATCTCATAATCCAATAGATGTACAAATTGAAATTGGCCTTGACATTTTGTCAAACACCTTCTGTGCGCCTATCTATATTTCTTGATGCTATCAGCTATCTACCATTCTTGCTAGCCAAATTACAACCTAAGCAGAATGTGACTTTATAAGGAATGAATTTAACAAGGAGTGGTGCGTAAGGAAGGAAACACTTGTTCGGAATAAACTCACTTGTGCAGTAAGGAAGGAATAAACTTACAAGGAAGGTACTCGCAAGGGCATGCCGCGTTAGGCGGTCAAAAGGGACGGTACTAAGCATGCGGCACAGTAGCAGCACCCATTAATATTTTTCAATCATCAAGCTCTACAAAAAATTCACTCTTGAGCTGAGTTCAAATCGTGTAAAAGTTTTTAAAATGTGTGTTTGAATGCTTAATCCAGTTCAAGATGAGTTGCACTGAATACAACTTGACAATCAAACGGAGCTACTATCTTAGAGGAGAAGGAGGAGTGTCGGTTTTAGGGGAGCCTCAACGATCATATTTAATCGGATAGTCTGATATCATTTTAATATTTTTTTTGAATAATTATATTTAGCATATCTCATGCCACACATTTTATTTATTTTATTTTATTTTTTAATTTTTCTTATAACAAACATGTGATATAAAAATGATAAGTAGAACAATTTAATTAATTTAATAAGAATAAATAAAATAAAAATTTTAAAAAATAAAAAATATTTTTAAAATGGGCAATGATGAGTATCATTCACTTTTTTTTTCCCTTTTTCTATATCTACTTATGAAGAAGCAATGATAATGAGACAAAAAATTTTAAACAAAAGCATGCATCATGTACACCCGTTTAAGAATATAATTTGGGTAATGCTAGAATGCCTATCAAGTTTGACATTTCTTATATCTATTTTTTTTTTAATAATAAAGAAAGTAATTATTAGTGTATTGATTTTTTTTATATTTTTTAAAAGATTTAAATACATTAAAAAATATGAAAGAAAAATAGCAAAAAAATATAATCATTAAGTAAAATAAAAATTTTAAAAAAATATAAATATAAGAAGTGTCAAAAAGAGATGTCAAATTAACGAGCATTCTAGCATTGTTCATATAATTTTACTTTTTATTTTATTTTATCTCTTTTCTCCAAATTTTCATTGCTAGGGAAACTCCAGAGTCCTATTTTGTGTCCCGTCAATATAAATTTTATTATTTTTATTTTTTTAGTTATTTACATGTCAACTCTACATCTCCATTCTCCCATACCCTCTCTCATTCTAGAAAGAGAAATATTTGAAATTTTGATGATAGGTTTGAAATTTCTTTTTAAAAAATCCTATTTATTATTTTTATACGATCAAAATCCATATTTATTTATTTTTTTACTTTTGTTATTAAATATTTTATATATAGATAATGAGTAGAGGAATATAATTAATCTTAAAAAATAAATTAAAAAAAGTGGTGCGTAATTTGTAGAAATGATGAGTAGGAAAGCTCTTTTTTCAAATTCTTTTTATTTTTTTAATTTAATAATTAAATAAAATATTTTTGTATTAAATATTGTGAATATATTTTAATTTTATAAAATATTCAAAATATATTAAAAATAGAAAAAAATATACTTATCTATTTGGTGCTCTAGAGCGGCACTAGAGCCTAGGGGTAGGCAGCGGGTACTCGCACCCGCTACCCTGTCCGCATTCCGCCCTGCACCTCCGTGCAGGGACGGAGTTATCCATCAGGCAGGCAAGGGCCAGAGTTCTCCCGCCCTCTTTCTATCTTTAAGGCGGGGGCAGTATATGGTTCATCTGTCCCACCTTTACCTCATCCCCGCCCTCGCATTACTTTAATATATATATATGATTTAATTATATATTATATTTAAAAAAACAATTGAATCAAAACAACATCGCTTTGATTCATCTGTTTTTTTAATTAGGTCACTTATATAAAACGACGTTGTTTTATATAAGTGATCTAAAACTACCGCTAACCCCCCTTTCGAATTTATTTCATTTCTCCCTCCCCCTCCCTTCGAGTTCTGTGATTGCCTCCATCCTCCATTCTCATCGCTCGTCTCTCTCACTCTCAGCTTCAATTCCCCTAGGCTCCAATCGGATTTCTAGCCCTAATCGGAACCCCAGCCCTAATTCTCATCGTCAATATCGTCTTCCCAGGTGGTCACTGGTTGTTTCACCGTATAATTGCTTATTGCTGAACCCTAGCCCAATCGTCTAAGGTAAATGACTAAATTGTACATCTTTTATTTTCATTTTTAAAATATATGCAAATGGATTAATGGAAGATGAGATCATTAATAGAGATAGAGAATGTGATTGTGAATTGTGTAATGTAAAGATTGATTGTTTTGTGTGTGATTGTGACTGTAAACTATGACAGATTCGATTATCATGTGTGTGTGATTGTGTGAGTGTAAATGGACATTATTATATGTGTACGTGTGTAATAGTTTTGTGTGACTATGAATTGTTTCGATATGGTATATACATATATATATATTGTTATTTCTTACTGTCATTAGTTGAATATTATATATTGTTGTTGCCTAGATGACTAATATAAGAGGGGGTGTGAATTGAATTATATTAAAAAATTAACACTTATAAATCAAATAAACAATATAAATATAAGCAAAATACGAAACAGTAGGAAATATAAAGAGTAAGGGTAAGAAGAATCAAACTCAGTATTTTAACGAGATTCAACTCCACTGCCTACGTTCTCGCCTCAAGTTACCCCTTGAGGGTCAAAAATTCACTATCCAATCTCTTTCAGGTGGAGATAAAAACCTATTACACATTTGAGCAATATCACTACAAAGAATTCGTATAGAACACTCTCTATACTTGTAATTATCTCACACTTGGTGATTCAACTATTCTCTGTATAGAATACCTTCTATACACACAAGGGTTATACGTACCCTCTTATTGATACAAGAGCTAATAGTAGGTAGATTATTAGAATACACTCCTCAATAAGTGAAATAAGAACAATACAGCACAACTTATATCTTTTTCAAAATAAATAAGGATTAAAGTACAAAACTTAGATAAGAGAGAATAAAGGCTTTGAAAGAATGATGCAAACTTTTACAATTGATGTGTAAGCTTTTGTTGTTGTAATTTTCTAAAACTCAAGTAAGCTATTTATAGGTAAAATGAGTCTTCAATTTTAAATTTTAACAAATGTGAAAATATAATTCAGATTTCAAAATATTCAAATAAAAGTATCTATTTTCAAGACATCATTCATATTTCAAAAAATTCAAACAACACATGCACATGTCAAAAGATAACACTCATTCATTTTCCAAATTCAAAATTTAAACCTTTTGATGAAGTCATTGCATATGTCATGTGCATGTAAAATATAATTTTTGAAATTAAAACTTTTAATGACGTTATGTAAATGTTATGCACATGTAAAATATAATTTTCGAAATTAAAACTTTTAATGATGTCATGCATATGTGAAAAATGCAATTTGATGTTTTATGAGAAAAGATTAATTTTGAACCTTAACCCAATTTCAAATTTTATCAAGAGATATAAAAAATTATTTTATGAGTTTCATTTGTAGACTTGCTCTCTTTTTTGTTCATGCTTGATTTCTTAATGTGCTTAATTTCATTCATGCATAGATAACTTGAGCCTGAGTCTTGAATTTATTTATTATCATCAAAATCTATACGTAGATACAATACTTAAAACCTTGGGTTCAACAATTATGTTCACAAGTTGGCTTAATTTAATGTGCAAGCTACTTTTTTCAAAAATATGGTTTGGCTATGTTTGTCCATGTGATGTTGCTTATCAGTTAAAGTCCTTTTGAATGGTATACAACTAAGAAAAATGCTATTTGTGTCCCTTTAATCATTATCCTCTATCCCGTGTTCGAATTAACCAAATAATTAGTAAATAAGAGAAATATAAAAATTAGTTTACTAATAATAATTTAATGCCACTTGATCATGGGAAGTTTTTTTAGACTAATAGGAAGTTTTCTTACTTTAGAAGCTCGACTAACAGGAAACGCAGCAAGCGACCAATTTTTTGTATATGTTGGAAATTGGGAGACATCATTTGATATTGTTTAATGGCATAATGCATATACAATCATACCTTTGAGTCTTTGACATTACCATAATACTATTAATTTTGAATTTTGATTGGATGCTTATTATTTATATATTTTTTGACTTTGGATGCTTTTGTGACTTTGTTAATAGTCTTAATACTTAATAGTTGACAACTTAACACATTCATAATGACAATGCTTTTCTTGTTTTAATTTTGAATGACCATTTGTTCGCAATAATTTTTATATTTGTTATTTTTGGTTGACCGAATGAATTTGGAAAATCTAGTTGATTCTAGTACGAGCTCCTCGATCGAGGCCCTGGGTACCCCTACCCCTACTCCTACCCCTCTCACTACTACTACCACTACTCCTAATCCTACTCCTACTCCGATCGAGGATCCTACCACTACCCCTAACCCATCAATTTGCCCCGCCCCCAAGTCTAACAAGAAAGTCATGTCCATAATTTGGGTTCATGTCACCAAAATAGAGGGTGGTGATCCAAATGATCCAAATGATCCAAAATTCAAGTGCAACTATTGTGGCAAAATTTATGGGTGCCCCTATAAGAGACACATCACTTCCCAAATAAAGTTGCATTTAGATGAGCAATTCAAAAAATCTCCAATTTTGAAATCATTGCTAGATAAGAGTCAATCTAAACTTGAAGTTGGCTTAAAAGAAATGAGTGAGAGGAGTAGTAATGAGTTGACATTAAAGGGGTGCACAAAATATGATGCTAACGAGGCTAGGATACCTAACTCGTATGATTGTTATAGATGAGATGTTTTTCCAAGTGATAGATGGGCAATGATTCCAAGCCTATTTTAGGTATTTGAAATTAATATTCAATATTCCTTCTCGGCACACGGTGGAAAGAGATGTTAGAAAACTTTATCGCTTAGAAAAAGAGAAGTTGAATGATTTATTGGCGGGAGAAAGTGATTGTATTACCACTGATTGTTGAATTTCTTGTAATAATATTAATTTCATGTGTATGACTGCGAATTGGGTTGATGGGAGTTGGAAATTGCATAAAAAGATCCTCAAATTTTGTTAATCCACTGATCACAAATGTGAAACGATAGGGAAGTCCAGAGTCTACTGTAAAAGAGTGGAGGTTGACATGGGTTCTGACTTGCATGGTTGATAACGCCGGGGCTAATGATATTGCAATAAGACATCTTAAAACTCTTTAAATAATGTGAGTAAAACGATTTTGGGTGGGTATTATTTGCATGTGCGGTGTGCAACACATATTCTTAATTTGATTGTAGGTGATGGCTTGCAAAAACTTGATGACTCAGGTCAGGACTACTGTGAGGTGGGTGAGATCTTTTCCTACTAGATTGGAGAGGTTTAAAATTGCTGCAAAGACTTCGAACATAACATGTAAAAAATGTCTTTGTACTAATTTGTCTACAAGATGGAACTTAACTTTTTTTTTTTTTTTTTTTATGTTAGAGGCATCCCAAGAGTATAAGTTGGCATTTGACACATTAGGTAATGAATATATCTAATATGTCAAGTATTTTGATGAAATCTTGAGGCATCCTATGTTTGATAATTGCGAGATTGTATATATTTTTGTAGAGTTTCTGAGGTTTTTTACGATGTTACGAAAGTTTTATCTAATTTTTTGTATTTCACAGTACATCAATTTTGTCAACAAATTGCTAAGGTTAAAGAAGAATTGGATGATATTGTAGTGGGTAGTAACACCATATTGCGGGAGATGTCTAGGATGATGATGAAAAAATTCGACAAGTATTGGGGGGAAGACTTTGATAAAGCCAATATATTGTTATATATAACCGTTGTCCTTAACCCATGGTTTAAGGTAAATGGCATAGTATTTGAGTTGACTGATACTATTAGCAAGGTTTACACAGAGTCTGTTGCATCTTGGGTTTGGGAAACACTTGTTAAATTATTTGATGAGTTCACCAACATAGAAGGTAGCGGTATTAGTATTGCAGCACTTACAGATACCCCCTACCTGCTGCAGATGCTGGACGTGGGAGAAATCGTAGAATGGACTGGAGTGATAAGATGGAGACGACCATCTTGGCCTTGACACGTTCCATTATAGATGCCCAATCGGAAGTAGACAAATATTTGGCATTACATCTTCATCCATTTTTATGAGATTTTGATATATTAGTTTAGTGAAAGATGAATGTCCCAAAATATTCCGTACTTTCAAAAATTACCCATAGTATTTTGGCCATCCCGATCAATATAGTAGCCTCAGAGTTGGCCTTCAGTACCGAAAGACACGTATTGGTCCATTCAGGAGCTCATTAGATCCTATCACTGTTGAATTATTGATTTGCACATAGAATTAGATTACAGGTGTTGAAATTCATATTCCAAAAATTTTTATTTATGATCCAGTTGAGGTCGAGGACAAGGGTGCTAATCAGCCTGGATCTGGCTTTGGTAAATTGTCACTTGAAAGCTGAAATAAATTTACATTATTTTGTATTTATTTAATCAAATATTAATTGGTATTAATTTTACATTTAATTGTTGTAACTTTTAACGACTGTAATGCCAACACTTTGGACAGTGTCAACAGCTACCTGTGCTACATTATGACCCACTATCACCATGGTTTACACTTTACACAATTTCTCTCTTAATTATTTTTTCCATTTATATTTTTATAATATTTGTAATGTTAACATCTAATTGTTTTGTAACTTTTATTTATGAGTTTTGATATTTTCTAATTTTTATATTCTCATTGTGTATGACAGTATCAATATGTATGTCAATTGTCAAGACTTAAATCCTTCAATACCCATCTTCCAACCGAATGCCCTAATTTAATATTGGTAATGGTTAGTAACTTAGTATTTTAAATATTTTTTTTCATATTTATAACTCATAGCTTTATATTTGTAATTCTAATATTTTTAACTTATTATTGCAGGTTTTATCATTTTCATTCTCACAGCAATCAAAGACTCAAAATATTGCTAAGTTCAATGACCTAACTTCGCATTCGCAACAACTCTTCAAAGTCCAATTTGAATCACTAATGTTATGATTTTGTTAGTTTAGATTTTTAGAAAGTTAGAAGTAGTATTTGTAAATTATAATATTAATAGTTAATAGTATAATTTATAATTTTGTATAATTAATTTTTATTATTGTAAATTTGTAGTAGTTTAATCTTTACTTTTAAGTTTTAAGTTTTACTGTTTTAGTGTTTTTTTAAACGACTTTAGACTTTAGTAATAATTATTACATATTAGGAAAAACCTTCTATCTGGTCTCTCTGCAAACCCCTTAAGTGCAACCCCTCAATCATCTTGCGCCACGTAGGCGTTCCATTTGCACTCCCCTGGTCGAGCACCACATGAAATCCCCAGTCCCCATTCATTGCTTCTCGCCCTCGCCCTTTCTTTCTCTATCGCTCTCGAATTCAAAGGCCTATACAAGGAAGCGTCCCCAATAATCGAAATTCATTAAGAGCAATCTCATCACCGATTATTAATTGAAAATAACTCATATTGCCGGTCAAAATGGTATTCATGATACTGTGTATTTCTTGATTTGTTGATTTCGTATTTTGTAATTTTTTCTTACTTTGATTCCGTGATTTCTTGAATTTATATACAATTTCTTAGCTTAGCAGTATTTATTGATTTTGATTTCTTGAAGAGTGCTACACTGCGAATGAGAGAGGGGTGAAAGGTGCGATGGGGAGAGGGAAGAGAAAGGAGAAGGGTGCGACGGGGAGCGGGGATGAGGGAGAAGGAGAGAGGGGAAGCAACAAATTGAAGGAGGGGGGAATCGATGTTGAAGCCGAAAATCGATGCTGATGCCGTTCACTCACCCAGATTTTGTCGATTTTGGAATGGGCATCAAAGGTGGAAAGAGAAATCTAAGGGAGATGAATTTAGGGCTTCCGTCAAGTGTTGTTCTCATGTAATTTCTACATTTCATGTTCGAAATGTCCATTTGTGCTAGAGTTTAGGGAATGTTATCAAGGTGGGACATTGGCTTCAGTTGGGACATTCTTTCAAAGAAAACGTGAAAAAAATGTGGATTTTCTTGAGAAAATGTGGGAAAATGTGGGAAAATATCCCAGATAAATTATGCATTTGTACTGGGGTTGAGAGAATGTTGTCAAGTTGGGACATTGGCTTTAGCTAGGACATTTTCTCAAGAAAATGTGGGAAAATATTTTCTCAGGAAAATGTGTGAAAATGCCATGAATTGAGAGCAAGGGAGAGAGAAAGGGTGAGGGAGAGAAGATAAGCTAAGAAATTGGAGAGCGAGGGAGAGAATGGAGAAAATGTTGAAAATCTCATGCACTCGAGTGTGATATTGTTTTAGTGAAGTATAAAACGTGTTGCAATTTTATTGGTCGGTTGCACTCTCCCTCAGTGCAGCCGAACAATATAGAAGAGGAATACTACTTATTAAATATTAATATTTAATAGACTAATATTTTTTAATATGTAATTATGTGTTTAAATTAGGTTTGTTGGTGTTTTGGGCTAAAAATGATTGAAAAACTTGATCTGGTCCAAAAGGGCCCAAAATTGTGAAATGGGCCAAAGCCCTAAAGGGGCGACGGCGGGGGGCGGGACGTCCACCCGCTACCTCACTGTCGGACGGAATACTCTGCCCCCATGTAGGAGGGGGCAGGGGGGCGATGTGGAAGATAGAAATAGAGGTACCCCACCCCCAATAGGGCGGAGATCACCCCTATTAGAGCCACCCTAGTCCCTAGTGCAAAAGTGATTGTGCATTAACTTCTTAGATTTAAATCCTTTTTTAGCATAATTATTGCTCTTAAGTACATCCCAACCCAATTCTTAGTCTTGTTCATGGTATGAACAATTGTTCATGGTATGAGCAAATTATGGAGGACCTAAAAAGCTTCTTCCACAATCCTCCCTCTTTTCAGTTACATTACATATAAAGACTAGGTAATTATGTTGCACACACCACTGCTAAATTAGTTATGGGTTTTAATGAGGAGGTAGTGTGGATTGAGGAAGGTCCTCATGATGTAAAGTAGTGTGTTGAACTTGATTTGTTTTAATTTGTGTTGATGATTAATAAAAATTTCATGATGTATTAAAAGAAAAAGTACAGCCCAACCCTCAATTGATAGGCTAATTAAGCTACCAACATGCCATAGAATGTTGTATATGTTATTTAGGGGTTTGTATCCGAATCCGAATATGGATATTTGGCTATAACCGCATCCAGACCTAGATTCTAAAAATCGGATGGTTATCTGCCTAAATTAATCCTGATCCAATCCGGATGGATAATTGAATTCAATTCGGATATCTGAGTTGTAACTGGATGTTAGGATCCTCTTTTTTTTTTCACTATAAATCTAGTTATCCGGATTATCACTAAATTTAGTTAAAATTTATTAATACTTAAAAAGTAAATGCTTAAAAAATAAATGACTAAAAGTTAAAAAAAAAATTTATAGCATTTTTTATTTAAAAAAATGATATTATTCCATATTTCATTTAAAAATAATAATTTAATACCTTTTAAAAGTTTTTTTTTTAAAATATGGAACCTTCTTGATTAGATCAGAGTCGACAACCACAGGCTTCATGGTCCTTTTAGAGTTGGACCAACCTGCTTGCCGCTGAGCCATTTGATCTTGGTTGTACAGATAAAGAAGTGGGACCCATTGGTGCCAGGCACAAAATTAGCTATGGATATTAATTGGGGCCTGGTGTGCTTCTTGATGAAGTTCTCGTCGGTGAACTTGGTGTCGTAGATGGACTCTATAACATGCTTGATTTATAGTTAGGATTTAGGATTATGAGAGTCGAAGGTTGAAGAAGAGAAGTACGAAGGAAGACATTTGACACGTGCCTTCTCACTAATACAGAGGGCCCTTGATTTAAAGCTCCAGGATGATACGATTATGATTATGATCAGGAATTTAGGATTTGATTTAAAGCTAAGGGGGGGAAAACGACAAGAGAGAAGAGAGAGGGGGAAGACAAGAGAGAGAAAGGGAAGAATGACGATAGAGAGAATGAATTTGTAACCGGTTTCAAGCAGATAAGACAATATGTGTACCTGCTCGAATTAATCCAGGCAATTATCTGTTTGGGTAGCCTGAATTTTCGGGTTTCAATCCAGATTAAAAAAAAAAAAAAGAATTTGGATGAACACTCTTAATCACTCGTACACCCTCTTTTATTATTTATAAAGAAAGAAAATAAATCATAAAAAAAGAAAAAAAATAAATTATTATTAATACGAAAATGCAAAGAGGCCCAGCCACGACCCCGTATAATTACTCAAATGGAATTATTAAAAAAACATATATATTAGAGAGAAAATCTATTTGCAAGCATAATTGTATAGTAATATATGGACTAATCTTATGTGATCGGTCAAAAAGTAGATTTTATTAAAAATAGTGTTAAGTTAAATTTTAAATATAAAATAATCAATATTGGTATCAGATTAGTACGCACTTTTGTAAGCAGCACAACTCATATTAAGATAATTTCAGACCGAGTACGAATGTGACTGTTGGGTGCCCAGCCGCTTACATATAGGTAAGATAATTTCAGACCGATTAAGAATGTGACTGTTGGGTGCCCAGCCACTTGGCTTGATGGCACATGTAGGCTTCTCCAAAATAGAGAAGCCAAGTTCGATCCCCCAGATGGAAAAAAAAAAGTGACCGTTGGAGGCTCCCCAAAAACCGCTCCTCACTCTCCCCTAAGATGATTCTCTTCGAATTCAAAATCACGCTCCTCCCCCCCCCCCCCCAAAAAAAAAAACAAAGAAGAAGACGAATAAAGACGTTTGAGAGAAAGGGCCATTAGGCATTTACGACAAAACCTACACTCTCTCATCCTGTGCAGCTTTCTTTTGAATTTTGAACTCCGTCTGTTTTCTTCTGTTTTCTCCGAACCAAGAATGAAGTCAGATCGCAAGCCGCCACTCCCTAAATCGCCAATACGACTTCGACCACGTCGAGATCTTCGATCGAACTCATCTTCTCTGCAAACCCCTCCAGGTGGGTCTACACAAACATCTATCAAAATCTCTCGCATTCTGTTTGTTTTAGAGTTATTTAACTTATGTGCGCCTTAACCATCTTTTTTACAGGCTCTTTGACAAAATCTGAAAGACCGAACCGTTTTTGGGACAATGGGAAATCGGATCTTCGTCCTGAATGCCGCTCGATCTCGTGCGATTTGCGCGATCTAGCGAGGATAGTACGCGATGAATTGGGCGAAGGAGTTTCGGTCGATGCTGGGGTTTCGAATTCTATAAGTGCCGATTCCAGCTCTCTGTTTGAGAGGGGTCGGTTTTACGAGGAGTACTCCGCTAGAAGGAACGAGAGGCTGAGGCGGAAGAAGAACGACACAGGAATTGAGAAGAAGACCACGTACAATCTCGGTGTCTCGGTGGAGTCTGCGAAAAGGATCAGTAGTACGAAAAAGTTCGAGAGCTTGAGGAAATCTGTCTCAGCGGCTTACACGGTGGATAAGAGCGAGACTCCAACTCCGAGGTACATGCTAAGAAGTACGATGAAAGAGAATAAGAAACCCCCTCGTCCTCTTCCTGCGACTTCAGGGAAATCGACAGTCCTGCTGGGAGCAAGGCCAAAAGCCGTGGTTCGAAGGGTTCATAGAGACTGAGTTTCTAAGTACTATGGTTGTTTAAGGAGGTTCTCTGGTTTATTTACCTTTCGATTTCTGAAAGAAAGTACTGAATTTTATTTCTTTTTGTTTCTTGTTGTATATGGAATTTGAAACTGTTTAATTTCTTTGTTCGTGGATTTCCAGTGAAGGTTTTGTCAGTGATTGCATGTCAGTCAGCCTTGAAACGATTGATGTTTCAATCTGACAAAGGAATGTTGTTAAGTCAGACGTAAATATGGAATGCATTTGGATCTTCATATATTACAATTTACGGGTCTCCTTTGGTTAATATATTTTCAACTATGTTAGTTGAATTGTTCAAACCACGCAGCCATCTAACTGGGAAACTTCATGGCCATAGTTTTCCTTTCCATTCTCTTCTTCAACACTAAAGATCCTAACAGGCTTTCAGGCATCTCACTTAATAGCAGTAGGACTTGACATGTTTCTTGATCCAAACACACCTGCATAGGAGGAGGAGAGATGGAGGTTAAGTTGACTGTGAGTCAAACATTTAATATGAATGAGTGATTTATTATAAAAATAAATAAAATATATATGAATGAGTGATTTGTCCTACAATTCTCTTAACTACGTTATATTAAATAGATTATAGTTTTGTAAAATATTAATTCATTTTTAATTAAGTTTCATGCTTATATTAAATTGATTGCAAAATCTGTAGCAAAAAAGTTGTAGTTACATTGTTCTTGAATAAAAAAACAAATAGCATTGCTACATGTGCACGAGGTTGGGTACCTTTACAAGAAGACAGAACCTGGGGGGCTGACCGTCTGCCCCCCTCCTTAAAAGCAGCCCCGCCGGTCCCGATGGCGTGAGCGGTGTCCCCCGGCAGCCTTCAACCCGTTTCGGACACGTACGGGTCCGAAACGGGTTGAAGGCTGCCGGGGGCACACCGGAGCTCGCTGGAGTTCGCCGTCGAAGGGGTGAGCTTGTCTGAGTCCGCCGGTCCCGATGGCGTGGGCGGGTGTCGCCCACCGCCACCGGCGGCGGCTCCGTTTGCTTTATGGCCGAATTCCCTATTAAATTCATCTTCATTTTATTTTTTTATTGTGTTTTTCATTATGTTTTTTATTATGTTTTGTTCCTTTTATTTTTTTAATATATTTTTAATCTTCATTTTTTTATTTAATTATATTTTTTTATTTTATTTTGATGTGTTTTTCATCATCAAGCAGCCCAACTAGTGTTGGGCTGCTTTGGACGCTGGGGACAGCCGGACCGGTCCCCAGCGTCACCCTTAGAAGAATCATAGTACATTTAAGATATATTAAAAACAAAAAACAAAATATAAAAATTGAAGTAGTTATTTTATTTTTTGAAGCACGTATACGCGAGAAGTATCCCGTCGTGTAGAAATAGATTTACTCGAAAAGAAATTGAACTAGCGATTTGATTAGATTTGGCCCATTGACAAAGCAAACAGCTTTATTGGACCTCATTGACTAACCCTGGAAACTTACCTTTTATTATATCAGCTGGGTCATTCACTACAGGTGGCCCAAGAATGACCTTTTGGGCTTCGTACTACATCTGAGGGACGAATCTGTTCCTAAAGAGAGTGAGATTTTATTTTTACAGCTAGTCTTATTCAAATTTTGTGACAATTTTAATTACTGTATTTCACCGATTGCTGCTGTATAAGTATGTTATCCATCATTCTTTTATTCAACATCTCTAAATATGTTATTAAATAATTAAAAAATCATATCTTATGCTTCACTCATCTACCAATCATTATGTCACATAGAAGATTGTTACAAGAATGATAGTCAAAAGAATCATGGGTAACAGTTTTTAGTTATGTATACTAGGACGAGGAGTGCTACTCCCACGTCCGAGAAAAGGTACCAGATTAAGTACTGAATATTGTTTGTGTGATTTTTTTTTTTGGTTTACTTTTTAAAAACATATTTGTGTTTATTTTGAAACCAATCTGCCTTCGCTAGTTGGAAATAGAGGTCACCCAAATCTTTGTATTTTGCTTGAAAAGGGCTACTACTAATTATGGAGAGTGAAAAGAGAGACAGCGTTCTTGACTAACGTAAGGTCTGCATGTATTGGATTTTTTTTTCACTTGTTATATTAAGCAAGTTGGAGTACCTTTGACACCTAGGTCTCTCTTTCAAGCGAGAGAGAGAGAGAGAGAGAGAGAGAGAGAGAGAGAGAGAGAGAGAGAGAGAGAGAGAGAGAGAGAGAGAGAGAGGAGAGAGAGAGAGAGAGAGAGAGAGAGAGAGAGAGAGAGAGAGAGGAGAGAGAGAGAGAGAGAGAGAGAGAGAGAGAGAGTGCCTAAGTCGTAGTATGATCGAAGCCTCCTACCAAAGATTATGGTGAAATATAATTCTATTTTAGGCAAGTGAGTATCAAAAGAGAAACTCACCAAGCTGATGCAAACTCCTTTGCTTGTTGTTCTTAATTGTAAAGGGTATATCTTGTGCTGATATTGTGATTTTTTAGTGTGTTAATATATTCTCACCCAAAGTAAAGAAGAGATTTTCAAATACCAAATTCAAAAGAAAGGGCATCTATGACTATATATAATATTGTTTAGTATATAGCAAGCTATGGCTTTGACGAGTAGCAAGCAACTACTTTTCTTTTTGGGATATTGGAAGAAGCTCATTTTCTGCAAACATTTCTATAAAATAAGGGAAGAAAGTTCCGCCAAAAGGTGCCTTACTAAGAAGAGGTCGATCACCGGTAACATACGTTCCTTGATCACTTATGAAGAAAGACAAAACTCTAGATCCAAATCAACAAGGGAGAATAAGTGCTTTTCTAATTTTCTAATTTTCTAATTTTCTTTCTTGCTCGTCCCCTTATTTTGGATAGGATGGACTTTGAGTAATAGGCTGAGAGAGGATACACATAAAATTCCTCCATTTAAAATTGGATTGAACTAATTTTAACATTTGTTTAACATTCAAATATTCAACTTTTAAATTATTAAATTCGTTTCAATTTAAAACCTTTTTACAGATATAATTTATAATCTTTTTCAAATCAATAACTCTTTATATGCATGATCTAAGATATTTTTCAACTTTCCATAAATATACTAAAACTTAGAGGTGTAAATAGTTTGGACCGGTCTGGTCCGATCTGAAAAATTTGTGGACCGATTCTATTCAGTCCAAAAATTCTCTCACTCTGGACCGGACCGAAAAGGAGTTCGGTCCATACCGGTCCGGTTCAATTCGGTCCAGGGGCGGTCCGGTCAGGTTCAGTCCAGGGGTGCCCCATATGATTTAATGGGTTAAATTTAATCTAAAATTCTACAATGATCAAATATTTTTTTGACCTAAATTTAACTACTATAAATTATAATATGTTAATATTATAAGAGTATATATTATATATTAATATGTTAGTATATATTATATATTAAGTATGTTAGTAAATTATAACTAATAACACTATTATATTAGTATATTATATATTTATATGTTAGTAAATAGTGATAAATTAATAATAATATATTAAATAATAATAATACACTTATTACTTATAAGTTATTACTAATATTCTATATAGATATACTATAATTTATATTTTTATACTACAACTAGTCAACTAATAAATAATAATATGTTAATATTATAAGAGTATATATTATATATTAATATTTTAATGTATTTTATATGTTAATATATATTACATATTAATTTATTACTTTATTTTAATATTAATATTATAATTTATATACTATTTTTATATATACATATATAAATATATATATGTGGGGTTCGGTCTGGTCTAGGGAGAAAAATCCTTTTGATCGAGACTGGACTGAAATTAATCGGTCCATGTAAAATTTGGATCGAACTGAACCAAATAGAATTCTGTTCGGTCCAGTCTCGGTCTGGGACAACCGGTCTGATCCGGTCTTTTTATAGCCCTACTAAAACTCATAAAATATCTCTAAATATATTTCATGTGGCTTTAAAAAAATTCCCTCTACCATCTCAAATTAATATTATATATAAAAAATTCAATTAATCTTAATACAGCTCAACATCCAAATAGGATTTGAGTTTTTTTTTTTGTTAAAATAAGATTTCGAGATTTTGGACTTTCTTAAATGCTCAGCCAATCTTCATGGATAGGGAAGGCGGAGGC
Source organism: Platycarya strobilacea (assembly GCA_036898215.1). Classification (NCBI taxonomy): domain Eukaryota; kingdom Viridiplantae; phylum Streptophyta; class Magnoliopsida; order Fagales; family Juglandaceae; genus Platycarya; species Platycarya strobilacea. Next base: position 14,854,836 of record CM072555.1, read on the forward strand.
AGAGGCGGGGATTATCAGGGGATTATCACACCTACCAACCAATTCCTTGTGAGTTTGTACAACTAAAAGAAATATTGATTATTTCAAATTACCCCTAGATTATTATGGTATTTTAAACTTCATTTTAAAATAATAATTTTTTAGTAGCTTTTTTATGGGAAGCATGGTTTATTTTGCGGCTGATAATCCAATCTCACAAAGAACTCGTTATAAATTTTTTGCAAATTTAAAGAGTAATATTATATACAATTTTTATTTAGGGATTATTCATGCAGGTCTAAGTAAGTTTATCTATAAATTTTTTTAAGATTATAATGATATTATTATTAAAATAGTATTTTTTTGTTTTCATTTAATAAAGGGTCTATGCAGTCTACTCTGGAACTACAAATAGAAATGATCAGAATTTAGATAAGACTTTTGAGACTGCATAGTACGTAGTAACGTAATATTATTCTAGATCATGATGCAACACAACTCCATTCCATGCATGCGTGCATCAGCTTGCACGTTTGAATCGTATGGAGAGGAGAAGGCTTTATGTTGAAGTCAAACGTGATAAATCATTCTCCACAGCAATGGTCACTCGGAATTCTGTCGGTCATCAAGCATGCTTGATCTCCCGAGATCGAGTATTAATAAACTTTTTTTTTTTTTTTGGATTATTAATAAACCTGAAAAGTAGGGGTGTTCATCCGGGCCGGTTTTTTTTTCCGGTCCGGTTTGAAACCCGGATATCCGGATACCCGGTTCCGGTTTTCAACCCATATTAAACTAGATCCGGAACCCGTATTAAAAGCGGTTTGGACTCCAACCCGGATTCACCCGGATTGAAATCCGGGTTGGACCCGGGTTGAAATCCGGGTTGAACCCGGAAATCCGGTTTTCGGATTTTAAACCGTTTTTTTTTTAGTTTGTATTATTATTTTTTTTATTGAGAAATTTGTTGATAATAAAATAAAAGTTTTTTTATAAATATTTTCAAAACAAATTTCTCAAAAAAAAGTAATAATACCGGTTTTATAAATTAAAAAAAAAAACCGGTTTGAAATCCGGAAACCGGATTTTCGAATCCAACCCGGATTTCAACCCGGGTCCAACCCGGATTTCAACCCGGGTGAATCCGGGTTGGAGTCCAAACCGGTTTTAGTTTTTTGGTTCCGGGCCGGGTTGACCCGGATTTCCGGTCCGGAACCCGCTTGAACACCCCTACTGAAAAGCATATTCTCGATCTACTCGGGGGAGGCGGCGCACGCACATGTAGTATATGCATGCCAGATGGCAGCTTTCTTGCTTTTAAAACCCACCTGGCCATGACACCCCAATCTGATCAACTTTAATTACAACACCACACAACTTCGATCATACATGCATACACCTCCAATGGCAATACTTGCAGGGTACTCGCTAATGCTTTTGGGACTTCTCTGTTTCTTTTTTCTTGGCAGTTGGAAAGTACGTAACAAATCAAGCTCACCCATCACAAGCTGGCCTGTTCTAGGCATGGTTCCGGGGCTTCTTCGCAATGCATTTCATATGTACGAGAGCATAGACCGGGTTCTAAAACATTTATACGGTGGCACTGTCGAGATAAAGGGCCCTTGGTTTGCTGGCATGGACTTACCAGTGATCCCATGAACGTCAACCACATAATTCTGAGCAAAAGCTTTTTCAGCTACGAAAAAGGGCCTGAGATTCAAGAGATTTGGGAGCCTTCGGGAGATGGGATTATCAACTCTGACTCAGATCGGTGGGCGTTCCAGAGAAAGACGAAGCATTCTATTGTAAAAAACAGCAAGTTTGAGCTGTTTGTGGAGAAAGTTGTTCGAGAAAAGGTGGTGGACGGCTTAATTCCGTTTCTCGATCACATCTCCAAGTTAGAGATCGAGGTGGATCTGCAAGAAGTTTTTAAGCGGTTCGCATTCGACAATAGTTGCAAGAAGTTTCCCTTTCTGTCGACTTCCCAAAACTTAAGCATGCAAAGGCTTTCGATGAAATAGAAGAGGCAACCATATATCGATCTATCCTGCCAAAATGGGGTTGGAAGTTTCAGAGATGGCTTCAACTCGGGCAGGAGAAGAAGCTGAGAAAAGCTTGGGAAACCTTCGATGGATTCTTGTACCAATGCATCTCATCAAAGCTGGAAGAACTAAGCCGATGCAGATCAACCGACGGTCGGAGGAAACAGAATTCAACTTATTGACAGCTTATTTGATGCTCAAGGATAAAGAAGGATCACGTATATTGGGAGGGTCCACGAACAAATAATTAAGGGACACTGCCTTTAATCTCATGGCGGCAGTCAGCGACACCATAGGTATCACTTGGTTTCTCTGGCTTCTTGCAACGCACCCATCACACTACAACATATTTGGCCTTTTGCTACAAAATCTTTTTTCACAATATAAATTTGTAGCAAATAGTGACTTATTAACACCAAAACTTTTTGTAGAAAAAAATTATACTCCTTTTACCGCAATATTATATTAGCAAGTAAAACTTTGTAACAAATACATGTTTTGTGGCCAAACAATAGTGTTTTTCTGGCAACATTTTGTCGCGGCAAATAGACTTATAGATTTATTAGATTTACTTTTGCTGTGAAGAAAAGGTTTCCTGAAAATTATCTTTTAGTGGGAAATAAAAAAATTTTAGCGCTACTTATTTTTGCCACAAATAAACTTATAAGAAATATGAATATTAGTTTTTGAGATGATGAATAGTTTTGTGGGAAAAACGATTTGGTGGCAAGATATCTATATATATATATATATATATATATATTTTTTTTTTTTGTTGCGAACACATGCTGTGGCCGGCGAGATATAGTGATCATTTCCGACAACTTTCTGAGTTTTTGCTGCGATTATTACTCGCGGCAAATACCCTTTTAAATTAAATCACTCACCCTAAATTTCATTTCTTCCGTTTACACATTTCATCTCTCGTCTCTCTCTCTCTCCCGCGACGATTGTGAGGGTTTCTCCCCCGCCGCCGAGCTGATCACCCAGAGCAACCCCTCTCCGGCGCAACCTCACCCAGCCAGCCTGATCGTCGTCAAGGCTTGTCAATCCTTGCGACGACGAGAGGATGACCTCGCATCTTTCCCTTTTTGTTTTCTCTCTTTTCGTTCATTAGGGCTCTCTTGATTTTCTCTCTCAGCACATTTCGGTCTCTCTCTCCTTAGCTTCTCTCTCTGTTTTTTTGGCTTTGGCAGGCTTGAAAATGTATTCTTAGGTTCGACGGAAACCACTTCTTCACAATCGATGGCGGCTAGCTCGACAGAAACTCTGCTCAGAGATTTCAAAAATTTCATCAACGGAATCTTTACCCAGGGTTTCTCTTTCACCACCCTATCTCTCTCTCCCTCTCTCATGACTTGTCTCTGTTTTTTCCCCTTTGGTTTTAGTCTACGAAGCATGGTTATAAAGTAATGTGGACATTATTTTGTAGATGCAATGTTTATAGAGTAGTTCCTATTATTACCAAGAAATTAATATCTCAATGATACTGTTAAAAAAAGGTTATAATCTCAAGTGGTGATTATCACTACTGATCTGTGGTCCTAAAGTTGTTGAATTTGTTGAAATTGTGGTCACTTCGACTTATTTATCCTTTTGGTAGGGTTGATGATTTAAAATTGTGGTCATGTTTATTTTTGGATTAGTTTTTGTCAATGGCAGTGTTTGTATGACATTGTTTTATTCCCTTTGTTTTTTTTTTAAATTTAATTGATCTGATTTGGTGTTTATTCCCAGGTTAACTTTAAAATAGCTTCCTCTTTTTAACTTGTTTGCACATTAGATTATGGTGGAATTCAAACTTATTTGCAAATAATATTTTATTAGAAGCTTATGCAGTTCCACTTCTTGTTTTCTTATTTTTATTTTTTGTTCTCTTGAGAAGAGGGGGTTGTGTTAATTCTTGCTGTTGTATGCCTTCTTTAATAAAAAACCATTGCAGTATATATTAATAAATGAAACAGAGAGAATATATGAAACCATTTATATATTAAAAACCATTTAAATAAAATAGAGAGAATATTTAACAAGATAAGCTTATAAATTTTGTAGATTTACAGTAGATGATAGCTGGGACTATTTGACAAATTATTATTTAACAATATAAGCTTATTAATTTTGTAGATTGCAGTAGCAGCACAAAACACAGTTTTCAAAGAATCTCAGCAATGTCAACCAACCTCAAAGAGTGTTCAGGGTAGTACCTGCAAAAATACAACCAGCCATAAATGTTGGCATGGCTGAAAGTATGCACTTTAATAAGATAAACAAGAAAAATTAAATGAGACAAACTTTAATAGTTTGACTGCTTAGCTTTGTAGGAAATAAATAGATAATATTAATAGGGATGAAAGTTCTTTAACATCCATTTAGCCATTTATTAAAAGAAGTTGAAAGTACTACTTGCTAACTTCAGAAAGAACACCCTAATTAATACATTAAAAATCATTGTTATCTCTTTATCTTGAGCCATTTATTATTTGCTTTTTGGTTGGAGATTATTGAATATAAATGTTAGGGCTAGATATAGTTGCTGCTTTGTTCTTTGGAGTGAAGGGTTCTGTTTGATGGACTTGTAGGTTGTATCTCTTGCTTTTGCATGTATTTGCTAATATTTATAGTATTAGCATACTATAGATATTTCTGAGGACAGCTTGCTTGTTGTATTAGATAGCTAGGGACTGAGGATGATGCTTTTGAAAACATTTAAGTAGCTTGACAGATTTCCACTACACTTTTATCTTAGAAAATTGTAGCAATGCATGTCCCTATTGGTTCATTAAAACAAATTATGATTTAACGAGTATATGAATTTGAAAATCAAATTTAGTTGTTCTCCCCATTTGGGTATTAGTTTGAATGGTTCCTCTAAATGCACATATGTGGTTCCTTTAAGAGGAATGTTTGTTATATGCTAGCTTCACTTCATGACATGTTTGGTGCAGCAATTTGCCTTATTCTTGCTATATCTATGGATAATTTTGGAGCAGCAATTTGCCTTATTATTGGCAAAGTGGGATTGACTAGTTTTTCTGCAATGGTAATTTCTATAGATGTTGCTTCCAATTGGCTAGCTTGTTTGAAATTTTCTCGATTTCTTTGATCAAGCATTGAGTTGATATTTGATGCCATGGGACTATGAAGTACAACTAAAATGTTAAAATGTTTAAAATTATTACATTGCACTTTTACTTGTATAAAGGGTGAGTATAAGCTTTTATTTGTGTGATGTACTTGAAGCTGGAAGAAAGCTTGGGAATAATAGAAAATTTTGTTAGGGATATAATGGTGTAGTTTTGATAGTTGAAGTAAGATATCTAGTTCGAGTGACCTTGGGGTACTTGCTATTTTTGATAACATGGGTAGTGGAAGGCTCTTTTACAATAAAATCTGACCATGCTTTCTTGTATAGGATGCTGCTTGCTTTTCATATATTGAAAATATGTATTAAAATACAAGGGTTGGGTAGACAAGGGGAATGAGCAAGAGAGGGTTAAGACCTTGAATGAATTGATTATTGCTTCAACAATGAGAATTTTGGCGATAAGGCTCTTTATAAAAATTATGTTCACTCTTGGAATTACCTAAGACTTTTTAAATATACAATGACATCTTTCATATTTCAGTGTGTTACACTGTCTTTGCTTTACATATTTCATTCAATATATTATTATTCCCTTTTACGTTGGCAAGTTGGCAATTCAGACCTCGAGGGACCTTTGTAAAATTTTTTATTTTTTTGATTTATGATTTGTTATGCTCAATTGACAAGTATTGGCATTGACTTCTTGCTACAAGTTGCTTCCAAAAACAAGTTTTTGAAATTCCAATAGTTCAAGTACGTGGAACAGTGAAAATTATTTATCACTCATGTCAGTGTTTATCACTCTGGAGGCTGAAAGTTGGTCAAGATTGGATTCTTATATGTTTTCCTGAATTACTCTCAGTAGTTGATTGTATTTTGTGGCATGCTATTGTGATTTGGTATTTGCATTCTTGCCTCCTTGCTGCTTATTGGGTAGATTTTTTATTTTTTATTTTTTTTTTGCATTTGAAGATGAGTAATTGCACAAAGTCACATTTTTTTCCTCTCTTGTCAAGCTGAAATGTGCCTTCTTAAAGTTCTTATTCGTGTGATACATGTAATGGTGCTGGTTGCATTATGAAATTGTCAATATTAATTTGATACATGTAATAGTGCAGGTTTATAAGAACAAAAATCGAGCCATGTATATTCTGTTTGGTTCACATTGTTAATTTCAATTTGATTGTATTTTGTTGCCTTCTGGCCAGGAATTATTGTGCAGTGCTAACTAATATTATCATATTGCATCTTGCAACATATAATCAAGACAAAAGCAAGAAAAGCTAAATTCTTGAAATTGTTCCATTTCTGTTGACCTTTTATATGTGTTTGGACCTTGTATATAGCTCTTTCTTGTAACTCACAAAGCTAAAGATACAGCAAAGAGATGGAAAATAAATATGGAAACCAGAGTTTCCAATATTTAAGTTGGACTAAAATATATTCTTGGGGACTGCATATGTTGAATGCTGCCTGGCCTACAACTTTTATTTCATTTTATTTTTTTATGTTTAATGGATCCGCAAATCTTTATCGCTTACCACTTGTAACAAAAAAAAAATCTTTATCACTTACCTATATATTAGAGAGAATTTAAAAAAAAATATATTTTTATGATATCTTCATTGGACATGAATTTTATTAGAAGAACTCTGCAGTTCAAAAACATAGAAGTTCTCATATTTCAAATTTTTTACCATATTTTAATTAATTAAAATTCTTTATCATGTTTCTATAACATGCTTATATTTATGCTATGAATGAATATTATGCTAACTGAACTCCACCATTTTAATATGAATGGAAATTCTCTCATTTAAATTTATACCACTCATTTTCTACTCTTATTTTTGCATCAAAAAGATTGCTAGTGTATTTAAAGCTGACTATTGACCTACATAGCAATTTATGCTATATCAAGTTCATTTTTCCATTTGTGACTTCTAACCCTTTTTTTTTTTTTGCTGTAGGGTCATGAAATCAGGTTGCAAATTATCCTCTCCTACTCTAGATTATGCAAGTTGACAAGATCTTGTGTATGTTTGATGTAAATTTTTTAAGAAAAATGTTTGCTTAAGTTATAATTGTATCTTGAACATTGGGTTTTGTGTTATCTAGAAATATTGATTTAGGCCATGTGAACATTTTATTTGGGAGTAAAGAAAGTTGATTTTGGCTTTCTTTGTGAGAAGATGGATATGCTTCTCATGAATAATGACTATAAAGTATGCATGTTGTCTTTGTCTTTACTCTAGGTAGTGCTTCTTCTTCAATGAATCCATGTAGACATTATGTATGTCTTAATTTAGTAATTGCTTCTCTAGTTAATCTGAATTTTGGAGGTCATATTTTGCCCTGCAACATGAGTTTATGTTTGTGTTGAGAAAATGCCAACACGTAAATATTTGGGTTTGTACTTTGAGTTGGTGATGACATTGAGATAGTTTAGTCGTTTTAAAGACATTGAGTTGGTGAAATTGGTAACAAAGTATATATATATTTGCTTGAGACGGTAACATGATATTTTGCTAAATTTGGATCTCCATTACTTCATATTTATGCTTTTAGGCTTATTACATGATATTGTTTTTCCATTTTTGGACCCATTCTTTATTCATTTGTTCTCTAGTCTATATTTTTTTTGAATTTTTTTTCTATTTGCAGCAATATATTGTTGCCGCAAATATTTTTTTTCTACTAGTAGAGATTATTTTTGACAAAACTATTTGTAGAGAGAAGGAATTATTGACAAAAATTCTGTCACAAAAGTTTTTTTGCATCAAAATTGAGAAAATTGCATAGATATAGCTTCATGCGCACTTGAATATTAGTACTAGCAAGGGACTGTTTTGCCAAAATAAATCTTTTGTGGAGATGTGTTTTGTCAACATAAATCTTTTGTGGAGATGTATTATTGCAGGATTGTTGTGCCAAATAATTCAATATTGGCGATTATGGTTGCCAATAAACTCCATTTGCTACAAAATATAGTGGTTGTTAATAGGAAATTGAGAGAAAGCAGATTGAGGCCAATTATATATTACAGCAACTTGTTTTTGCAGGAAAAGGTCATAGTGATCGAAGTTGGAGCAGTTATGGATGTCATTTCTGGCCAAATATTTTTCCATTAGCTATAATAAGTTTTGTAGCAATAAGAGATTAATTTCTACAAACTGGTACTTTGCCAAAATAGGTAGCATAATTGGCAATTTTTTATCTACAACCATGTGGCAATGAGTTTTAGCAGCAATAAGTTATTTCCTACAAAATTTTCAGCCTTTTGCTGCAAAACATGTTGCGGGTAAAACCCTAAAATGTTGTAGTGTCAGTAGAAACAAAGATTCTGGAGGAGATGAAAGCGATTATTTTGGTGAAAGATGACAAAAAGTGGGGGTCATGTCTTGGTATAAAAGAAGTGGATAGACAAGTTTATCTCCATGCAGTCTTATGCGAGGCACTACGAGTCTACGATTGTATCCAGTGGCGGCTTTCGTTCCGAGAACCGCAGTTGGAGAAGATGTTCTTCCAAGCGGCCACCATGTCTGTCCGATTATTGTTAGGAATGAACCGATAAAACAAACAACGCAAATATGAAATCAAATACAGCGGTAACAATTAAGAGAAGTAAAATAGTAAAGACAATACAGAATACACAGATTTAAGTGGTTCAGCTCAATTGAGTTTATATTCACTGAGGGTTGGTCTCAAAACTTCATTATGATTAAATGGAGATTATAGAGAGAGAATCAAGAGATTCTTACAGTAGAAATCACTCACCTCACGTGTATACACTCAATTCTCACGTGTTTATACTCAATCACTCAAGAAATGGAGAAGAAATGATCGAGAGAGGGTGCTCTGTTCGAGGGTGGAGAAACAGAGGGCTCGAGAGTTTGTCTGGGACGAACGCAGAAAAGAGATCGTGATATTTATATTTATGCAATCTCTCTCGCTCGAGCGAACATTGCTAGGTCAATCTCGTTTGAACTGAACATCGAGTGAGGGTCGAACGTAGTCTCTGCCTGAATCTCACTCGAGCAGGACTTCGAGGGAGGATTGAGCGAACTCTTGGGTTGAACTCTCGCTCGAGCGGGAATACTTCGCTCGAGTGAAAAAATAGGGGAGGCGTGTATCCAAGCCATAGCTCAACAAATCTCCACATTCGCTTGAATACACACAAGCCTCACTGAAACCCAATATCAATAAAAGAAACCAACCCCATCAAAAAAATCCCCTAAGGGATCTAGAAATCTCGAACTCCAATTAAATCCAAACAAAGTTTGAACTTGTGTACTGTAACTAGTTTTGTCATTATGTCTGCTGGATTCTCTGAAGTAGCAATCTTCTGAATACTCACTGTACCATCTGCAACTACTTCTCTAAGAAAATTATACCTGACATCGATGTGCTTCATCCTCTCATGATACATTTGATTTTTAGTCAAATGTATAGCATTCCAGCTATCACAAAACACTGTCATCCCTTCCTGCTGAAGACTCAGGTCACTGATCAGTCCCTTCACCCAAATGGCCTCCTTGATAGCCTCAGTTGCTGCCATGTGTTTTGCCTCCGTAGTTGATAAAGCAACAGTTGATTAAAGTGTTTCTTTCCAACTAATTGCAGAACCACAGAATATGAAAACATAGTCTGTCAATGATTTTCTCTTGTCTAAATCTCTAGCATAGTCAGAATCAACAAAACTAACAACATCAGAACTGAGATTAACATCTCTATCAAATAACAAGCCAACATGCGAGGTTCCCTTCAAGTACCTCATAATCCATTTCACTGCTTGCCAGTGAACTCTACCAGGCTTAGTTATGTACCTGCTAACCATGCCCACTGCCTGTGAAATGTCTGGACGAGTACAAACCATGACATACATAATGCTGCCAACTGCACTAGAGTAAGGAATTCTTGCCTTGGACTGTTCCTCCTCATCTGTTTGGGGAGATAGGGAAACTGAAAGTCTAAAATGCATCGCCAACGACGTGTCTACAGGTTTGGAGTTACACATTCCAAACCTGTCAAGAACCTTCTCAATATATTTTCTTTGGGACAAATACAACTTTCCAGCTTTCCTATCCCTGTGAATTTCCATTCCTAAAATCTTTCTAACAGCACCTAAGTCTTTCATCTCAAACTCATTTCTAAGTTGAGTTTTCATCAAATCAACATCAACCATACTTTTAGCAGCTATAAGCATGTCATCAACATAAAGCAATAATGAAAGACTTATTAGGCAATTATTTATGATACACACAACAATCATAACTACTTCTCAAATAATCATGATCAATCATAAACAAATCAAAACGTTTATACCATTGCCTATGCAACTACTTCAATCCATACAAAGACTTCTTCAGTCTGCATACTCGATCCTCTTTGCCTTCAACAATGAACCTCTCTAGCTGATGCATATAGATAGTCCCTTCAAACTCACCATATAAAAATGTTGTCTTCACATTAAGCTGCTGAAACTTCAGATCATACATAGCCGTGATGGCTAGTAAAACTCTAATTGAATTGTGTTTTACAACTGGAGAGAATACTTCATTGAAGTCAATCCCCTCCCTCTGACTGAAACCTTTAGCAACTAGGCGTGCTTTGTATCTTGCATCTGTCTCAAACTAGATTCCCTCTTTTCTCTTGAAGACCCATTTACAGCCCACAACCTTCATCTTTGCTGGTAACTTAACCAAATCTCAGGTTTGGTTCTTATGAAGAGATTCAATCTCTTCAGTCATCTCTGAGCACCACTGAGCAGACTCGGTACTCTTCACAGTTTTTGAGTAATTGGAAGGCTCTTGCCCAACAATTTCTTCTACTGTAGTAAGTGCATACATAACCATGTTTGCTTGAGCATATCTCTGAGGTGGTCTGATCTGCCTCTTTTGTCTGCTAGTAGCTATACTGTACTGTTTCTAAACTGGTGCTTCAGTCTCGGACTCAAAATCATGCTCATCAACCATAGCATGATCCTGAGTTTTAGGTGGTGTCCTCTGTATAGCCTGTTGTAGCTCCACCTTCTTCCCTATAGACACAGGAATCTCTTTTCTTGAATTAAGCATAGATTTTTCATCAAAAGTAACATCTCTGCTAATCACGAATTTGTGTGACTTGAGATCAGTACACCACAACTGATATTACTTTACCCCAGTAGCATATCCTATAAATATGCATTTCTTTACTTTAGGTTCTAGCTTACCATTAATAACATGACAGGAAGTAGGACAATCAAAAATTTTCAAATTTGAATAATCACAAGGGGCATCAGACCATACCTAATTAGGTGTTTAAACCAATAGCTAGGGGTGGGCAAAAATTCCGACTTCCGACTTCCGAACTACTTCCGCTCCGATTCTGACTTCGATCGAAATCGAAATTCAGAAATCGGAGTCGGAGTCGAGTTTGGAATCGGAATCGGAGCACACGATTGCTCCGAACTCCGACTCCAAATTCCGATCTTTTTTCAAAAAAAAAATCCAGATGCAAAACGACGTCGTTTTGCATATGGGTTTTTTTTTTAAATGAAACGACGTCGTTTCAATTAATGAGGAACAATGTCGTTTTGATATTATTTATCCCCCCCCCCAGATCCCCTCTTCTCTTTCTCTCATCTTCTTTCTTCTTTCTTCCGCTTTGCATTCGGTTTCTCTGGGTTTGCGCAGCCGTTTCTCCAGCTTCATCTTCGATTCTTCTCCCATCTTCGAGGCTCGAGCAACCGTTTCTCCAGCCGTGACGCCACCGCCTGAATTTCACTCCGCCACTGCCGAGGAGATCCGAAAAATCAGAAATCCCCCTTTTTAATTGATATTTTTTAGGGTTTCAAAATAGGAATTTATTTTTAATTTTAATCTGAGAAATTGAGTTTGGATTGTGTTAATTATTTTATGTTGTATTAATTTTGTAAGGTAATTGAATATTCAAAATTATAGTGTTTAATTTATTTGTTTCTTCAAATTTCAAGCCTCTGCCCGCTGTCGTCAGTCGTGGCCCGTGACGCCGTCGCCGTCTGCCCTCTGGCTCTAGGGTTTCGAAAATTATTTAAGAGAAAAATTATCTATGTTTTGATAGAATATTGAGATGCTCACTGCCCACTAGGTGTTTGATAGAATGCTTAGTCTGGACTCCTTATGATATGTTGGCAGCCAACTGTAGAAAGGGAGAACACCAAATAGAGATTAGTTCTATCTCTTGACCTAAGATGTCCTCAATGTTTTAGGGTCCCTAGTTTGTTGGGTTGAAAGAATGGGGAAGAATATCACATTATGGCTAACTGTTAGCAGGACATATACTAAGTTTGTGAATGGTAATTGGTCACAACTATAGGATACCAATTATTTCTCTAGGGTCTCATTGTTATTACATTTTACTTGATCTAAATTTTTTTTATAGAAACCAGAGATGAAATGTTGGTGTACAACTAACTCAATGCTGAATTGTTTGTAATTTGTTTTATACAAGTTCTTTTAAATTCAGTCTGCCAACAATTAACATTAGTAATGTGATATTTGGTGTTATTTTTAAACAACCATGTGTCATTTAGAGCCTTTTTGTGTACTTAGTGGGTCGCTACCCACTTTTTCATTACCAATCACGTACATCTAGCTTGGTGATTTTAGTAATTCTATACACTTTCTTTGTGATTTTAATAAAACTATAGGATACTAGTTTGTTGTTTTTTCTTTCTATTATGGCGCTATTAAATCTAGAACTCGTTGGGATTATATAAGGAAATCATTACCTATGCCTAGGTCTATGTATAGAATTTTCTGGTTGGGTTCTACCCACTTATTCCATCATTATGATTGATAAGAGCATTTAAACTAAATTCATATAGTTAGTGTCTTTGCATCAAGTTTACAAAAGCATCAAGTTTAAACATATATATATAATTTTCCCACAATCAAGGCGCTAATAGTTTAAACACATGAGTCATTTTTAAGCATGATATATGTATTATATGTTTATATATATATATATAGAGAGACTTATAGTACAATCAATGATTCAATAGTGTATGATGAGGCTATGAGCTATAAGAAAGTCAAATGGGTATAATTTTTTTTTCTTTTCTAAAGTTTATGTAATGGGATCAACTTCAATATCCTTCCACTTTGTCCCTTCTATTCCTCTTTTTTTTTTCCTTTTTCGTTTGAATAACTTTTGTATTGAGATGTCATAGGCCTGGCTAGCTACATCCAATTTAAGTGATATGAGAAATGAGAAAATAACAACTGGTCCTTTTCAGTTTTTCTACAATCATGGAACAAAATAATGTTATTTCAAATATGTATTTTAATGTTGATTTTGATTTTAAGTATTTAAATATTAAAAAATATTATTTTATCGATAAGTTGTAAATAAATTGTAATTGGGGTAGTCATTTCATCATAGCTCTAATGATATATTATGTAGTGAAAGGTATTTGAGTGAAATATAGTATTGCTGATTATACATACCATACAAGACAAGTGGTGCCTTTTGTGATTGTTCTTCAGGAATCACTTCTATGATAAATGGGCGGATTGTAAAGGTTTCCCAACTTCCCATCTTTTGCCTTGAGCCATTGCTTTTTTCATAGTAAAAGAATATATTCAATATAATGCCAGCCGCCACGGTCCACACCAAACACCTAATATCTAAAGAGTTACTATTGGTATAAAAACTCGTGGATAATGATCGACACAAGACTTATATATAAATTATAATATATAAATTATAATAATATAAAAAAATGATAAACTTGTATGATCTTTGACTCCTTTACATGTTATACTTGAATTTTAGGTCTACTTAACAGATGGATCCCTCATGCTCATATAGTACCAGTGGGACTCCGACTCCATATGAGACTCCAGATGCCAAGACTCCGTCGGCATCCCAAGTAGCAGTATCGAGTCAGACTCGGAGTCGACTAGTAGTGAATTTCCACTTCCAGTTAACATAGAACTAGAAGCGGGCGATTTCGATCAGTTTATGGAGGAGGAGGATATGGGTCTTGGGGACGATCCGGTTCAGGATCTGGATATACCAGTACACCCTGCAGCTATGAGGCCATCCTGTCCACGATCAAATAAAAAAAGATCGTGGATATGGGAACATTTCACAAAAGTTGACGATGGGGATCCCGAGAAGCCACGGGTTGAATGCAACCATTGTGGCGCTCAAGTTGGGTGTCATTCAAAAAGACAAGGCACCGTTTGTCTGTCATCACATCTCAATGGTTGCCAGCGATACCAAATAGCGAAGGGGTTGGTGTCAAGAGATTAGTGTTTTATTAATCTCTGGATGCCATATGTATTGTGTATGCTAATTGATTTATTCATTTAATTTTAACTTAAAAGTTTAAAACTAATATTGGGCCATAAATTATTATATGCAGTCGTAAGTGGGTCTCAAACTAATCTTAGCCACGAGACCTCTACAGCAACTGATGGGATAGAAAACCAGATGAGAAATCTGGTGGTCTCTCAATACAGTGAGAAAGTGTACCGTGAGGCACTTGCAGAGATGGTTATAGAGGATGAGATGCCATTTAACATTGTTGAAAAGAAAGGGTTCCGCAAGTTTGTGAAGCCAAGATTTCCACTGCCATCCCGTTATACAGGAATGCGTGATTGCATGAAGAGGCATATGAGGGAGAAGGCAGAGATAAAGAAAATGTTCATCACCACTAGCCAGAGAGTGTCATTTACGACTGACACATAGACGTCTATACAGAATATGTCGTACATGTGTATCACAGCACACTACATTGACAGTGAGTGGAATCTTAAAAAGAGATTTATTAGATTTAAAGAAATAGTTGACCATAAGGGTGCATCAATAGGGGTAGAGATGGATGATTGTCTGGTAGATTGGGGCATCCAAAAGATGCTATGCATTACAGTTGATAATGCCAGTGCTAATGAGACTGCCATCGAGTGGTTTTTGCGGAATACGAGGACAAGATATGATGTGATTAAAAATCATCAGTATATCCACATTCGATGCACTGCTCACATACTCAACCTTATTGTTGATGAGCCTTTCTGGTTTTGATTTTGTATTTTATATTTTAACATTTTTATGATTAATAATTATGAAAATGGTATTATTTTTCAATGATGAAACAATTAACGGGATGGAAAATGTGGACGACTCCATCAAGAAAGTCCGTAACATTGTGCGGTACGCGAGGGCTTCTCCCCAAAGGTTGCGGAAGTTCAAGGCAATAGCAGAATAGGTTGGGGTTGAGTCTTCAAAAATGTTGTGTTTGGATATTCCCACTCGATGGAACTCCACATATCTGATGTTGGATGTGGCACTAAAGTACCAGAAGGCATTTGAGCGGCTGGAGATTGAGGATGGGAGTCTGAGGTATGCCCTTCTGGAGCCTAATGGAATGAGGCTTGGTCCGCCAGACAGTACGGATTGGCAAGCTATATCCGAGTTTGTCAATGTTTTACAGATTTTCTATGATATTACTAAACGGGTATCTGGATTGGCATATGCGACGGTAAACATGTGGTTCAGCGAGATCTCAATGGTACACCACCACTTGAAAGAAGGTTGTGCTGATTCGAGCAGACTGTTATCTGGTATGGCATTACAGATGCAGTCGGAATATGATAAATATTGGGGGCAAGTTGAGAAAATAAATCAATTGTTGTTCATAGCATCGATCCTCGACCCCCGATTGAAATTGGCAGTGATAGAATGGTGGGCAACTGAAGTTCTCGGGGCAGTGAAGGCAGCTGCATTTATCATAGCACTTAAGGTAGATCTGAACGACTTATACAACCACTACAGCATTAATAGCCAGCCTTCATCCTCAGCAACCTCAGATAGCTCACATTTGAGCTCGAGGTCAGGACCTCATTCAGATGCCTATACGTCAGGCCAGTGCAAACAGTGTCAATCGATCCCGAGATTTCAACGTTATGACGTCATTTCACGCACGGTCGGTGAGAAATTCACTGCAGTGTACGAATGAGGTTGAGCGGTATTTATTGGCAGACGTCGAGGAGCCTACTGATGAGTTTCAAATCTTGATATGGTGGAGGGCTAATTCTTCCAAGTACCCAATACTCTCCCATATTGCTAGAGATGTACTAGCCGTTCCTATCATTACAGTTGCATCTAAGTCGGCGTTTAGCACCGGAGGTCGAGTGTTGGATGCTTATCGGAGTTCATTGGCACCGTCAACTATGGAGTCCCTCATTTGCACGAAGAATTGGATTAGTGACATTCCTTCTGGACTATAGAGCATTGGCATCGATGCTGTTAGCTATAGGATTGAATCAGGTAAAATTAAATTAATTTATTTACTTTTTTTTATGATTAAAGTAACAAAGTGTATAATTATTTCAATAACTATTTTTTATGATTTCATAAATCTATCTAACTTATATTGTCTATAATTTCACAAATCTACATATCAATCCTGACATAATTGCTGATGACTGATGATTCGATGAGCCACATTACGATGGAGCGGTTGCATATATTTTTTCTCTACTTTACATCGAGTGGTTTTGTAGTTTGTACTATTATTTGTACTATTCAGTTTGTCCTATTATTTGTATTAGTTTTAGTAGTTAGCATTAACAATTAGCATTGTAAATTATAATAATATAATTTATATAATTGTATTATTTGTTTATCAAATATCAACTATTCAAAGGTAGATTATTTAACACTAATTTACTAATTTATTATTTATATGTAAAACAGATAAAATACATCAAAAAATTGGCTCCTTTGATCCAAGTAGAATCAGAAATGGGCCAAAAAATTTGCCCATTTAAGTCGGAAGTCGGAACGGAAATTGGAGTTCCGACTTCCGATCAGAACTCCGATTGAACTTTGATCGGAGTTTGAAGTTCCGAACTCCAATCGGAGTCGGACTCCGATTCCATTTCGGAGTCGGAGTCGGAAGTAATTTTTGACTCCGACAAAAGTCGAAGTCGGAAACTTCAAACTCCGACTCCATCGGAGTCGAAGCCCACCCCTACCAATAGCTGTGGCTGGATAGCGGTTCACCAGAAAGTAGGCTGTGTTGACTGCTTCCGCCCAAAAGTCCTTAGTCAGCCCGGCATTTGAGAGCATACTGTGTGCTCGTTCTAGGAGAGTTCGATTTATCCGTTCAGCTACCCCATTTTGTTGTAGAGTGTGCCTAACTGTACGGTGCCTGACAATCCCTTCATTCTTGCAGAACTCATCAAAGTTACTACTACAAAATTCCATTCCATTGTCAGTGCAAAGTCGTTTAACCTTCTTGCAAGTCTTGTTCTTTATCAGAACTTTCCACTGCTTGAAATTCTTGAAGATATCACTTTTCTACTTCAGAAAATAAACCTACACCTTCCGTGAGTAATCACCAAACAAAGTAAGCAAGTAGTTTGCTCCACCTTTTAATGGAACTGAGGATGGACCTCAAAGGTCGGAATGAATGTAATCTACTATACCTTTAGTGCTGTGGATCCCTGTTGGAAACTGGACCCTACTCTATTTGGCAAACACGCAGTGCTTGCACAAGTCAAGTTTGCCTAAATTTTGATTCCCTAACAACTATTGCTTACAGAGGATAGATATCCCCTTCTCATTCATATGACCCAATCTCATGTGCCATAGACGAGTGTTATCTGACTCTACTTCATCAGATATTGAAATTGCAGCTTCATTGTTAACAGCACTGCCCTAGAGGACATAGAGACCATCTTTCTGATCTCCCTTCATAATAATCATGGAGCTTTTGCTGACTTTCGGTATTCCACCTTATCCCCGTGTACTTCAACCCCAAAGAATCAAGAGCTCCCATGGAGATAAGATTCTTTTTCAGATTTGGAATGTGCTAGACATTGGTCAATGTCCTAACTATCCCATCAAACATCTTGATCTTCACTGAACCCATTCCCGCAATCTTGCAAGCTGTGTCGTTACCCAACAAAACAGAACCACTGTTGACTGGTTCATAAGTCATGAACCAGTCCCTTTTGGGACACATGTGAAAAGTGCAAGCTGAGTCCATGACCCACTTGTCACTAAATCGACTGGTTGAATCACTGATTGCAAGAACCACATCCAAGCCATCAGATTCATCAGCAACACTGACGGCATTAGAGGAACTCGTGGATTCCTCCTTCTTCTTCAGCTTAGTACACTCACTCTTGTAATGTCCAAACTTCTAGCAGTAATAACACTTGACCTTTTTCTTGTTGGACTTGGATTTCCCTCGTGACTTACATCTGCCCTTCTCTGAATCCTTATTACTGAATCTTCCTCTGTTGTAGGAATCTTTGACAATCAACCCACTAACTTGAGTTTCACCACCCTTATCACTATACCTGTTCCTTAACTCTTTCGAGTTCAAAGCTGACTTCACATCAGCTAAGGAGATGTAGCTCGGCCATATAGCATAAAATTTACAAAATTCTCAAATGATGCAGGTAATGAACACAATACTATTAAAGCTTGATGTCAACATTTCTAAGATCCATAGCAATTTTGTTAAACTCATCTAAGTGTTTAGTAACAGACGAACCCTCATTCATCTTGAGAGTATATAACCGTTGTTTTAAATACAACCGGTTAGTAAGCGATTTCTTAATGTACAAGCTCTCAAGCTTGTTCTAGAGACTCTCAACAGTCTCTTCCTCAGCAATCTCTCTTAACACTCCATCAGATAAAGACAATAAAATAGTGCTATGTACATTCTCTTCATCGTCCTTAAATAGTACAGGAGAATCAGCAGATCTCTCCTCAAGAACTTTGAATAACCCTTACTGGCACAACAAAGCTTTCATCTTCAAGCGCCACAAATTGAAACTGTTTTGTCCATCAAACTTCTTTACTTCAAATCTGGTTGTGGCCATCCCTTCAGTCTTTCACAGAGCTAGATAGCTCTGATACTAGTTTTTGGGAATGAACCGATAAAACAAACAACACAGATATGAAATCAAATGTAACGGTAGCAACTAAGATAAGTAAAACAGTAAAGACAATACAGAATACATAGATTTACGTGGTTCGGCTTAAATGAGTACATCCACTGGGGGTTAATCTCAAAACTTCACTATGATCAAATGAAGATTACAGAGAGAGAATCAAGAGATTCTTGCAGTAGAAATCACTTACCTCACGTATATAACTCAATCTTTACGTGTTTACACTCAACCACTCAAGAAATGGAGAAGAAATGATCAAGAAAGGGTGCTCTATTCGCGAGTGGAGAAACAGAGGGCTTGGGAGTTCGTTTGGGACGAACCCAGAAAAGAGATCACGATATTTATATTTATGAGATCTCGCTCGAGCGAGAGTTAATCTCGCTCGAGTGAACACTGCTAGGTCAATTTCGCTCGAGCTGAATATAGAGCGAGGGTCAAGCGTAGTCTCTGCTTGAATCTCGCCCGAGCGGGACTTCAAGCAATGGTTGAACGAACTCTCGGATTGAACTCTCGCTCGAGCGGGAATCCTTCACTCGAGAGAAAAAACAGGAGAGGCGTGTATCCAAGCCATTACTCAACAATTATAATATGTTAATACGCAATGGGGAGAATGGAGGAAATATGGGGTGAAGATTGCTTGAAATATAGGCCGCAGAGATGGATCTCAGAGCAATGAGGAATCATACTTGTGCCATTTTACAAGTTTTTAGTGTTTGGTGGAGGTCCGAGGAGTTGTTTGGTATGGCGATGGCTTTCATTCAAATGAAAATGGTTGCAACCGCCGTCATATGGAATTATCACATTCAAGTGGTTGAAGGCCATCTTGTTTCACCGACTGTTTCTATTGTACTTAATATGAAACATGGTTTAAAAATTAGGGTCAACAAAAAAATTAGTACTGCTTAATCGACAGGTCAAAGTCATGTTAGGTTGTGTAATAATGGTTGAATCAAATGTTTCAAGTTTCATATATACGTATAGATTTTGATGATAACAAATAAATTCAAAACTCAAGTTTAAGTTGTCTACGCATAAAGGGAGTTAAGCACATTAAGAAATCAAGTATGAGTAAGAAGAAGAACAAGTCTACAAATGAAACTCATAAAGTAATTTTGTACATTTCTTAAAATTGGATTAAGGTTCAAAATTAATATTTTCTCATAAAATATCAAATTGCATTTTTTACATTTATATAACATTATTAAAATGTTTAATTTCAAAGTTTTTTTTTTCCACATATGCATAAATATTTGAATTTGTAAGATGATTGATTGTCATATTTGACATGGATATATTTTGTTTGAAAATCTTGAAGGGTGGTTGTGTATTTTTTTGACATATGCAAAAAGAAGATGATTTGGTTTGAAAAATAAATTATACTCATTTTGTCATGTATGAAAAGTAAAAAATTATATTTAATTTCTTTGAAAAATGAATGTAGTTGTCTTTGACATATGTAAAAATGAGATGTTTTTATTTGAATTTTTTTAAAAGTGAATAGTGCTCTTATTTGAAATATGAACATTTTCAAATTTGAATATGAAAACTCATTTGCCTATAAATAGCCCATTTGAGTTTTGCAAAAATCATAACAAGAGTTTACACATCAATTGCTAAGTTTTGTATCATTTTTTTATAGCCTTTATTCTCTCTTCTCTAAGTTTTATACCTTAATTCTTGTTCATTTTGATAGAAATATAAGTTGCGCTGTATTGTTCTTATTTTATTCATTGAGGAGTATACTTTGATAATCTACTCACTATCAGCTCTTGTATTTGTAAGAGGGTGTGTATAACCCTTATATGTGTAGAAGGTATTCTATACAGGGAATAGTTGAATCACCAAGTGTGAGGCGATTGCAAGTATAGAGGGTGTTCTACATGGATTCTTTGTAGCGGTATTACTTAAAAGTGTAATAGGTTTCTATCTCCATTTGAAGGAGATTAAATAGTGAAATTTGGATCCTCAATGGGTAGCTTGAGGTGAGGACATAGATAGTGAGGCTGAATCTCGTTAAAATACTGAGTTTGCTTCTTTTTGTCCTTACTCTTTATATTTCCTACTGCTTCATATTTTATTTATATTTTATATTATATATTTGGTTTATAAATGTTAATTTTTTAATATAACCAATTTCACCCCTCTTGTATTATTTATCTAGACAATAATAATGATTACATGTAATATTTTAAATTTTTGAGTATTGCTTGTGCAATCCTTTTATATAAAGATAGGTGTTATTAATAGCAAAATAATGTTTTACCAATATTACTTACTTTTTCTACAAATTTTTATGCAACTTGTTTATTTAAAATTTGGTACAAATCATTTGTAGAAAGCTTAAGCAGTTTTTCTTTGTTTAGTTTGTTTTCCCTTTTGTAACTATAAAATTACATACAGTCATAAAATTAATTTATTTACATGTAGAGTTCGCATTTATTTACTTTTTTTTAAGGCAATTGCACATTCTCATGATTGTGAATATCATTTTTTTTAATTTGATTTTTGATTAATAGATTGCTACAATAGTCTATATCAAGTATGATAGAATTTTTCTCCTTTTTTTTTTTTGGCTTTAGACCCTTTCTATAATTATAGAAATATTATTTATATGAATTTGTAGACGGTGTGAGTTCAAATATAATTAATTATTATAAGATTCACATATTTGTATTTATATATGAGTGGCAGAAAATGTTACGGACATGGGTATAAGCCTACTCATAATGTTCCATGGTGCAGGGAAAGTGGTTAAACACTAATCTGTTCCTATATTTCCTTGCATATAAATAAATAAGTATTCCTTTGCATATCTAATCCGGATTCTAGGTAACTTTGAAAGAAACTAAATTATGAAAAAGATGGACATCAGTGAATGTAAAACTAATTCTTCACCACACAACTTGAACTGCCATAAGTGAACGCAAAACATACACATAAGAGCCAATGTGATTAAAAATGATACATCTTATTCCTATCTCAAGAGATATGCACTTGTTCAATCGGATCCGAATCTAAATTTCAAAATCCGAGCAGATATTCACCTTGATTGGATCCATATTAAATCCGGGTGGATATATGGAGTTTTTGCTTTTTTTGGCTCAAAATCCGGATATCCATCCAGATATCTGGTTATATAACTGGATTTAATCCAAAATTTTAATATATTTTTCTAAAAAATATTTTATAACTTTAAAAGGAAAATTATTACTTTTTAATAATAATAATTTGATATCATATTTAAATTGACTAGATTTAAAATAAATATATATTTTAAACACTTGTCATTTTTTTTAAACAAATCGAGGAACAAAACAAATAAAAATGTTAAAAAGATAGCTATTATATCACAAATGCAAAACATAAATTTAAAAAAAAAAAACAAAAAAACAATAGCACATCATAAATTTGGAATCTCCATAAATAGGACATGGAATGAAATCATAGAGGGACGGCCATTAATCAAGTTGAGTCCAAACATGAGACTGGTCCTCTATATTCTTCCTTCCATCCTCATCAATCTCCTCAGCTTCTTTTGCCTAATATGCCACGGCCTTCTGCAAAACCCAATGGTAACACCATTTGATATGTTGATCATAAATTTCTAAAGAACATGCATCATCCATCTCTAGTAAATAAACTTAAGCTTGCAAATTTAGTACAGCTAAAAAGAAAATTTGTCTGTGCATATCCCATAGATGCATAAACGTGATCTTGTTTTTGTTGGGATTTTATAAATTTGTCGTTGCGACATCTAACAAGAAGGTTTCCCCTAGCAAGGTTTTCCCTTACATTGCCTTTCCATCTGGAATTGGTTTAAAAGTCTAGCCTTGTAGCTAGAACATTGATGAAAAGCCTCCAGTATCAAATTCCCTCACCATCTAAAAAAATTAGATAAAAATACCCAAAAATTGAAAATGCATACATATGCATACAAAACCCCTATTGTAATTTGTACTATACAATAACCGAATGACTTGCCTTGAGAAACAAAAGCAATGACAGAATTTAGATTTCTAACGTTACCACCTGATTGGTCCCCTTGCCCCAGATTTCTCAAGAAATGGGAACATCACTAGTACAAGCTATGAGAGTTCTTTTAGTCTTCATAGCCTTCATATAACTGTAAATGCCTCAAATAATAAATATGCGAAATATTCTAGAGACCAATATAAAGAGTATACAATAATAAAGAAAATAAGTAAAAAAAATAGCAAATAAGAACCAGCATGAAGTTTCCCTCCATCTAAAAAAAAAAACACCAAACATAAATAAAAGCTCAAGCAACTCAGTCACAAAACCTTGAGATAGATAGTTAAGTCACCCATGAAAAGGTGGGTTCAAATGAAATAAATATCTGGTTCTAATATAAATGTGACCATTTTTCAATGCATTCTTGTCATCCAATACTACATGTGAACATGTAAAATGTGTTTTCTCGAATCATTGAGATGAACCCAAATCATTTATAATGAAATTAAAACCAAAATATTCCATCATTTGCGCAAAAATATTAAATCTATAAGTCAAACACAAATCCAAACAGACCCAAGCGAAAATCAAATACAAACTGCTTCAAATCCTAAACCCAGGAAATCAACACAAATCCAAATAGACCCAAGTAAAAATCAAACACAAACCTCTTTAAATACTAAACCCCGGAAATCAAACACAAGCCCAAATAGACCTAGTAAGATTTAAACACAAAACTAGAAAAAATGAATCCAACTAAATAGAGAGAGAGCGAGAGAGAGAGATGTTAATATACCTTAGGTTTCGAAGTTTATGGAGAGAGAAGAGGCAAACAACGACGGAACAAAATGATAGTAGACTTGTAATCGCACTCTTGCAGACAACTAGGGTTCTTGTCTATTTCAAGAGATAGAGAGACTCGCAATCCAACTAAATCGAGACAGGGAGAAGGAGAGAGAGAGAGAGAGAGTTACCAAGTAAATAGAAGAAAATGACGTTAACGGATGACGACTACTGCTAGTTACCAACGGCGATGGATTTGACTAAAGGAGGCTTGAGTTTCGCTAAAGAGGGATCGAGAGAGAGCTTAAGACTGTCTAAGACGCGAGGGTTCCTTTACACTTTTAGTCGATTCGAGAAACTTCTTTGTCGTCGCAGGCCAAATCCTCGCAGTGTTTGGATTTATTAGGTTTAATATAAATCCGGTTATGGGTATCCAGATCTTGGATCCAGGCAGATATTATATTTTCATATCCGCCCGGATATCTTGGTTTTATGAGTTTAAAATCGGATCTGAAAAAAATCCAGATTCGATTGAACACCCACACATGCTGCCCTTAAAACAAAAAGAACTCGTCCATATGATGATAGACAATATTGCCACATCGTCATAGTAGGATCAATGGCGGAGTCAGAAATTTAGGTTAAGATGGGCCAAGTAAGATTAAAATAAAATATATAAAATATATAAAATATTTTTTTTATTTTATTTGTATATAATTTTTTATGCGGTATAAAATAATTTAATAGTAAGATATAAAATAAAAATAAAATACGTTTAATACAACTTATGTATTAAAAAAATTTATAATATGATAAGAACATATTATCATAATAAAAATATATTAGAAATTATTCAATTTCTTTTTATTTTTTATTTTTATCTATAATAAAAATATGTCATTATGTTATTATTTTATATTATTTTATATGAGATTTATTTTATTTTTAAATTAAATTAATTTTGTAAAGGGAGACCAAGATAATTTTTAAAGAGGGCACCAACACAAAATAAAATAATATTATCCTACAAAATTATAAAAAAAAATAAACATATTTTATTTTTTCTTTAAAAAAACATATATTATATTTTTTTAATTAAAAAAATAGGGATAAGGCCTGTGGGGAGGGGGGGCATGCCCCAACGTGGCTCCGCCATTGAGTAGGATAAAAGTAAAATAAGAGTGAAGTATATATAACTCATGATAACATTAATTCTATACTCAATTTAGAATCGTAATTTTTTGTATCATTGAAACCTATCAAAATCCATAAACAAAAAATAGTCAGAACTAAAAACCTTACATGAGTTGTGCACAAAAGGAAAAAGAAAAAATGATCACTGCCATTCAGATTCATTTTATGTGGTTACCAACAAATGTAAAAGCCCTTTCTGATATTCTACAATTTCAGATCCTCCAAGCTTTGAACTACCATATACTATGTCAACAATGTAATTGGGACTTGTAGACAAGCACAAGATTCAAATAAACTAATGAAGATATCTTTTAAGAACACCTGAAATTACAAAAACATCTATCACGTAAGAGGTGCAACCTCCCAATACCTATACTTGAGCCTTCAAAATCATTTCTCTCCCCTTCCATTCACAACCTCCTTTCTGAGGAGTTCTCCCCTTCCATTCGCAGCCCCACCCCCTTTTTGAGCTTTCTCCCCTTCCCAATCCCCTTTCGTTCTGTTGGGATTGCTTCTTTTTCTTGTCCCACATGGGTTGGGAGTGAAGGAAGAGAAGGAAGAGTAAGGTCTCAAAGGTTATAAAAGGAGACCTAGCCTCCTTAGTTAATTACACCAGTTAAAAATTTATCTAGTAATTTTTGACTTTAGTAAAATTCCTCTGTTGTCCTTTTTTGTATGTAAAAGGAAGAGAGGTGAAAGTTAGAGTTTTACTAGTGGGAGAAGTTTTTGTGGGTGTTGTTGGGGTGAGGAGAAAAATTGTGTGATTGTAAAAATTTTTCATATAGTGTATTTTCTTCTCTGGGTTTGGTGGTTTTTCTCCTGGTTTTGAAAATTTTCACGTAAATTCTTGTGTTGTATTTATTTTTCTATTTTCTTATTATTCTGTCAAAAGTAAATCCTGGTGGGAGGAATTTAGGAGGTCCAAGATTTTCAACAAGTGGTATCAGAGCCACTAGGTTCTTTTTACAGGGTGGAGTTTTGGTGTGGTAGTGTGAATACGTACGGTCTAAGGAGGTTCTGTCTAGGAAATTGAAAATTTTAAGTGTGTCCGTTGTGACCCCCCAATCTTTCCTGAGAATCTTGAAGTTCTGTTTAGGAAAGATCAGTCTTTCCTGGGAACTTACTTAGTGGGTACTATTCATTTCTACGGTAAAATTCATTGAAGTTATGTCAGGAGGTAAAGCTTTAAATCCTATTAGATTTGATGTGGAGAAATTTGATGGGAGAATCAATTTTGGCTTGTAGCAAGTGCAAGTCAAGGATATCTTGATTCAATCAGGATTATACAAGGCGTTGAAAGGTAGACCAGTCCCTGAAGTCAGTAGCGGTTCAAGCACTACTAGTGAAACAAAGAGCAGATTTGGAATGAGCGATGAAAATTGGGAGGATTTGGATTTGAGAGCGGCAAGTGCAATTCGTCTATGCCTAGCCAAGAATGTTCTTGCAAATGTGCATGAAATATTCACGGCAAAGGGATTCTGGGAAAAGTTCGAAGAGTTGTATCAGATAAATGGTGTCTTGAATCGAGTGTACCTAAAGGAGCAGTTTCATACACTGCGGATGAGTGGATGTACGACTATTTCAGATCATTTAAGTGTTCTCAATGGCATTGTCTCTAAGCTGGAATCTATTGGAATTAAAATTGATGATGAGGATCAAGTCTTGAGGTTGATCTGGTCTCTTCTATCTTCCTATGAGCATATGAAGCCTATTTTGATACATGGGAAAGAGAAAAAAAAAATTCAGAGGTTACCAGTAAACTTTTTTTTGAAGAAAGAAGGTTAAGTGGTGGAAGTAATGGTTCAGCTGAAAACTTAGTAATGGTGACAACTGGTGATTAGAAGAGGAAGAACTCCCTGAAGAAGAAAGTAGTCTGTTGGGTGTGTGGACAACCTGGGCACGTCAGAAGAAATTGTCCAAGAGGTGGAGCAGGTTCGGGAAGAGGCTTCAAGTCAGTAAATGGAGATACTAACAATGAAACTAACATCGTGTCTCTCTGTACAGAAGACAGTGTCTGTTAAAAAGAGACATGACATCCTCATGGCATGTCGCTAATCCCAAAGTTGCCATGATAGAGGATGTGTTAATGTTAGTTGTTCCACAAGTTTGCACCCAGGTATTGGTTTGGCATTGATGCAAGGTGTGTGGTGGAAATTCATGTCGATGGCTGATGAACTTTCAGGAATCAAACGTGGGAGTTGCACCATAATTTTTCAGCAAGGTTATTTTCGACATGGGCCGAAATGAAATACTTGGAATTGGTTTATTCTGAGTGAGTATGCTTTTATGGTAGAGCATGATAGCAGAAGCTTTGAAGATCCTCATTGCGGTAGAGCGTGACTGTGGGATCAGTCAAAGTCGCAAGGTGGAGATTGTTGGGATTGCTTATTTTCCTTGTCTCGTATGGGTTGGGAGTGAAGGAAGAGTAAGGTCTCAAAGGTTATAAAAGGAGGCCTAACTTCCTTAGTTAATTACACCAGTCAGAAACTTATCTAGTAACTTTTGACTTTAGTAAAATTCCTCTGTTGTCTTTTTTTGTATGTAAAAGGAAGAGAGGTGAAAGTTAGAGTTTTACTAGTGGGAGAAGTTTTTGTAGGTGTCGTTGAGGTGAGAAGAAAAATTGTGTGATTGTAATAATTTTTTACATAATGTATTTTCTTCTCTGGATCTGGTGGTTTTTCTCTTGGTTTTGAAATTTTCCACGTAAATTCTTGTATTGTGTTTATTTCTCTATTTTCTTGTTATTCTGTCAAAAGTAGATTCTAGTGGGGGGAATTTGGGAAGCTCAGATTCCCAACACGTTCATCATCCAACACAATTCTGACGAGATTAACTCCTCACACAGTGGATTATTATGATCCTCTGTGATAGTGAAGACAAAAGTAAATGTTGTCAAGGGGTGGAGAAGGAAAGTTGTGTTGGGTCGTCCATTAGATAGAGATAAAAGCAAGTTATGTTGCATCGTTTACTGTTATGGCCCAGACGATGCAGTTTGACTTAAATAAAAGAAGTGGTTGTTTTATTCGGTGGAGGACACGCACCTTCTGTCGTAGTTGCTAGGGATAAAATCAGTTAGAGTTGTTATATCCTTTTAGGAATTTTATCTGATGTCCACGAATATAAGGACGGAAAGGGGGACTTGAGAGCGGTCGATCATCTTGAATCTAGAATTTCCTTAGACTTGTTTGTACTTTTCATTTGGAGGAATTGGGGCCTTGAATACCCCAAGGCATGTGAATCCAATAGCATTTCTATCATCTCCTTCTTTATTCTTCTTCTCCATTTTTCATTAATAGTGATTAATAGCAGATGAATTAAAGAAACCATAATAGTGACAAAAATTACAATCCATTTTTCATACAATCATTAGATACCTTACATTTCTGCTAATCAATCTATTGGGAACCATAATAAGTGGTATTAGAGCCATGTTATGATTTAGAATGACTTATATGATTCAGAATGACTTGGTGCCTGGATGGGAATTAGATTTTGGTCTTAGAAGATGAACAGAGTTGGCACTCAAAAAAAGGGGGATTGTTAATTGATAATGGATATTGATTTTTCACTTCTTGGAGTATAAGTTACAGTCAACACCAATGTTATAAACATTGCAGATTAGGTTTTTTTAGGGTGAGAGAATGTTATGATCCTCCATGGCAGTAAAGACAAAAGTAGATGTTGTCAAGGGGTGGAAAATGAAAGTTGTGCTGCTTCATCCACTAGATGGAGAAAAAAGCAAGTTATGTAGCATTGTTTACTACTATGGCCCAGACGATGCCGTTTTACCTAAATAAAAGAAGTGGCCTTTTGTTCGATAGAGCACACATGCCTTTTGTCCATAGCCACTAAAAATAAAACCAGTTAGAGTTGTTATATCTTTTTAGGTATTTTATCTGACATCCAATAATATAAGAAAGAAAGAGGGAGACTAGAGAGGGGGCCGATCATATTGAATCTAGAATTTCCTTAGACTTGTAATTTGCACGTTTCATTTGGAAGAATTGGGGACCTCAAATATCCTGAAGCATGTGAATCTAATAGCATTTTCATCATCTCCTTCTCTGTTCTCCTTCTCTATTTTTCATTTATAGTGATTAATAATCAATTATTAGTAAAAACCATAACAGTAAAGAAGATTACAATCCATTTTTTCGTACAATTGTTATATCCCTTACGTTTCTGCTATTCAGTCTATTGGGAACCATAACATGGATCAACTTATCTCACATAGCCAACTTCCCCACCCCTACCTCTCACGCAGTCTTCTCTTTGAGTGGGTAATTTTTCAATTTATACATTTCATATGCCATTTTTTGTTGGATTTTAGGGTTTGATTTGTGGTTTATTTTTGCATTTAATACGATTCTAGGATTTGATGTATGCAATTTTCTTGTGAGGATCTCTTTCTTGTGCTGTTTGAAGATTTTGCATTTTGATTTATGCATTTTCTTGTGGGGATCTCTATATATTTTGATTATGTTTTTGAATTAGAATTATTTTAATTTTTAAGGAGAATGGCAACTGAAATATTCTAAACCGTGCAATTATATTTATATTAGGGGTGTAACCAATCCGGTTCGATCCAGTTTTAACTAAAATATAGAACCGAATTGGTTCCACCGGTTTTGTAAAATGCAAAACTGGTTACGGCCCGATTATTCCCCAGTACCGGTAGTAGTTTCAGTTCGATGTTTCGGTTTTAATAAATTGTAAATTTCTAAAAAATATATATATGTTTTTTCCTTAAAAAATCTAATTTAAAAATCTATTTTATGTTTATAGCATATGATTGATTAAGTTTTCATGTTTAAAATTAAACTTTTATTTTATAAATATTATAACATTATTTATATACAATTATAATTTTTATAATTATATATAAAATAAAAACATATCATATATATAATATTTAAAAATAATTTTAAATATATAGGTAATATGATCGGTTGGGTCTAGTTTCAAATTATCTAAAACCGGAACAGGATCAGTTCTTACGGATTTTACCTTTCTAGAAACCGGTCTCAGACCGGACCAGTTCAAAACAAGTCTAACTAGTCCAGTTTGGACCAGTCTGGACCGATTTTTCGATTCTCCGATTTTTTTTAACACCCCTAATTTATACCAATAAATAACATTGCCTTGACTATATTTTTTGATAAAACTCTTATAAATGTTATTTGATAAAACAAACAACCTATGACAAGTAGAGGTGATCTCTTAAATCCTTTAGCCATCTAATGAATCCACACATGCTTCTTTGTACACCTTATTATGCATTCTGTGTTATCATGCACCAATTTTTTTTTTAAAGAATGTTATCATGCACTTAAGTAAACCTAATGTTCTCTTATTTGACAAATGGATAGGGTGGGTTAAAGATACATCAGATATTATAAGGTGATATTATTTTGTCAGAAGTACTGCAGACGATCTGGGCTATTGTAGATAGAATAGCAGCCCTCAATTGAGACAGTGACACATAAGAAAAAAAATACAATAAAATAGTTATTCCTCACCACACATAACCACCACACAGAATGAGTTTCTCTTCTCATTTTTTGCCGGAGCCTTTGTCGATGGACCGATAAATCGAGTCGAGAAGAGTGGAAGAAAAAGATAGGTTCTCTCCGGTGTCACTGGCGATCTTCTCGCAACGATTTATCCCGCATCTTATATTTTGCCACCAAGAATTTTAGTCTCGCTCAAACCTAGCATGACACAACTGCTGTAAAAAACCTCTTTCTTGTGTCGATTGCTAACAATATAAACTCCAACGACCCAGAGAGAGAGAGAGAGGTCACCATATCGGATGGAGAGGCAACCAAGAGGAAATTTTTGCAATAATTATCCACAAATTAGGCTTAAGAATCAGCTATACAGTAAAAAAAAATAAAAATATAAAATTGGAGCTTCTCTTTCTCTTTCTGTTTTCCTGGAATTTTTTTTTTCAAGTTTGTTCCCCCTCTTGAAGATATATTTGTGTAGACTAATTTTACATTCTGTTAGAGAAGCAAATTTAGAGAAGCAAATTTAGTGAAGCAGAGCCAAGAAAAAGAGGATTTGATGGGGAAAAGAAAGACCTTCTCTTGAAGCATCAAAATAGTGGTGATTTCAAAACCAAGAAGAGGGGTGGTGTTTTGGAGCCTAATGCTAGTTTTAATGGAGTAAGCAGTAACATCTTCAACAAATTCATTCGTAGCTACAAAATTGAAGGACCCAAAACAATATTAATCCACAAAAATAAAATCTAAGTGAAAGAGAGAAAAGATGAAAAAAACCTCCAGCATGAACTCCCTTTGTTATTCCTTGATCCAAATGGGTTTCCAAATGGGGTGCGAAATGGCTAAGGGATTTCGGGGGTCGAGGCTGAGAGAAGAAAACCAGATGGGAGATGTGAAATGGCAAGGGCTTTGGGGATGTGAAAATATTGGGAGAAGCTCAATAGCTGGGCAGCTTCCTCACAGCTCTTTTGGGATGCAGTGCATCCACAAAATTATTGTGGTAGAATGCCTATGTGTCACAAGTTTTTTGGTGGGCCGTTATCTCAGTAAAATGAGTCCGATCAGTCTGCAGGTTATCTTTTAGTGTGACGCTGGGGGCCGGTCCGACTGCCCCCAACGTCAAAAGCAACCCACACAATAAATATAATAATTTTTTTAAAAAAATATAATAAAAATATAATAAAATGAAAAAAAATATAATAAAAAGTATAATGAAAAATAAAATGAAAAAACCTAATAAAAAACAAAAATATAATAAAAAAATAAAATGAAAATTGTTTTAAGGGATGATTCGGCCCTCAATCGAACGGAGCCGCTACTAGTGGCGGTGGGCGACACCGCCACCGAAAGCAGCGTGCTGCTTTTTATAGGGGGGTCAGCCCGACCGCCAACAGGAAAACACTTTAATTTATTGATTTGTTTATACATGTTTGGTCTTAAGCAAACATAATGACATGTTTGGACGTGCGAAATTCACTTTTCTGTGAGTGGTTCATATTTGGGGAAATAGTCAATATATGTCATAAAAATATAAAATTTGTTA
Source organism: Platycarya strobilacea (assembly GCA_036898215.1). Taxonomy (NCBI): domain Eukaryota; kingdom Viridiplantae; phylum Streptophyta; class Magnoliopsida; order Fagales; family Juglandaceae; genus Platycarya; species Platycarya strobilacea. The sequence goes on from CM072555.1 coordinate 14,886,875, forward strand.
TAAAACTAAAAATGAAACTACTACTATTATAAGAGAGAAATATAAAAAAAAAACTTTTAAGAATTCTCAAGAACTGGAACTTTCTTCGTTCTATATATTTTCTTATGAAATTTATAACAACTGAAACCCATATTTATAGGCTTTGAAATTACTATGCAAATTACTATGTAAGATTTAAAATAATTGTGGTGGAGTCATTCACATAATTTAATGGTGGGGCAGGGGGGTGGCAGTCGCTCCCCCAATTAGTTCTTAACACTTTCCCTTGAATGACCACTCATAAATAATCTACCTCGTTAAAATCTTGTCAAGGAAAAATTTAGTGGGAAGAAAAACCAATGGTGAAAGAAAAAGAGTACAGTATTTTTATGTATCCACAAGTACTTTAAGATTGCCTCATTAAAACCTTACAAAAGAAAACCCAGTGGGACAAAACCTTAGTAAAGGAAAAAGAGTACAATCAGCACAAGTCTTCAAGACATTTACTCCCATTGAAAAGTGCATGACGATAGATCTTTGAGTCTCCGCATTCTAATATTTTGCACAATCTTCTTGAATGTTGCAGTTGGTAATGTTTTCGTAAATAAATTTGCCAGATTATCACTTGATCGTATTTTTGATATATCTTCCTTTGATTTGAATGACACAAGCAGCATTATTTTATGAATTGTAATAATTTCTCAGTGATTTAAAGATATGGTAGATACAAGCAACTCCATATCCCCATCTGATATTGTCTGTGTTGGCACTTCAGGGCATTACAAATTTAAAATGCATTGGATAAAGTAGAGAGAATTTCATATATAAGGTTCTTGACAAATTTAGTAAAAATATGAAATTTGCAATAATACTTAAACTCCTCCTGAAAATATGCGTCAGTTTTTCAAGTAATAAACAATCATGATTCGAGCATATATAACAGGGTATTCAAACAAGATTTCCATTTAAATAATGCATTGGAGGGAACATCTTAATATTCTCATCTAAAATTTTCTCCTCCTTATTCGACATTATTAGGGAGAACTTGTTTATATACGACAGAAATAGCATTGGAAACCATTCATGTATGATAAAAGCTGTAAAAGCTTTGAGGTCTAATATTATCAGTTCGGCGGAAAATCAAATCCGCTTAACATTATTGACAAACGAGATCTTGAAGAGATTTGAAAGTTTCGCGTTATTATTTAAATATAACCAGTTTTACCATTGGTTTACTTCAGCAAAAAGATCTCACATTATTCATAGATTCACTTGTTGTTCTTTTAGAGCAATATTATGTCTGATAGAAATTCTAATGTCCCATATTTGAACCATAAATCTTTTATACCTTAACTACTCATATTTTCTCCTGAGGCTGTAAACACCATGATAGGAGCAGAGATATATCTTTCTAGTAAATGTGATCCTGAAATTATTGCAGCATCAAGAACTCTCAGTGCTCAATATGTTGCCTCTCTCACAACCATATCTCAGAGGTTACTGGCGAGAACGACTGAGGTTGATCATCTTAAAAATCAAATATCTGAGTTACATCAAACGCTTGTAACTAAGGATAGAAAAAATAAAGATTTAAAACAAAAAAACAAAGAGCTGAAGAAATTTGTAGACTGGTATTCTCGTGACCTGAAAATACGAATAAAAAAACTGGAACGAGAGAGCTTAGATACAAAGTTAACAATAGCAGCTAACGGCAGAGGTTTAGTGTTTACAAGAAAATAGGGATAGCTGTAATTAATCTCGCTGGCTTTTGAAATTATGCATCCAGCATATCTTGTAAAGTGAGATTTGAAGAGATGATGGTTTGTCTTGTTCTTAATTCCATTTCTATAAGAATTGTCTTTAGCATCATATAGTTCGCACCAAATCTTCTTCTCATATATATAATTCATTTATATTTGCATTCTTATTCTACAAATTCACAATGGTTCATCAATTTCCTTTTAATATTTCTCACGATCAACATATGAGGTATCCTTCACCTCAATTACAAGTTGTTCTTGCATCTTCTGCAGGTGCCATGTTGTAGCAAGCCGTTTATGAGCTGGTGACTCTAAACGCTAGGCCTGTTCATCCGGGCCGAGTTACCCGGCCCGATTTAAAATTTTATTTATTTTATAATACTTTTGATTTTTTTTTAAAACGTTTAAGAAAATTTTGAATCTGAGTTTCGGATTCCCAAATCCAGAATCCGGATAAACACCCTTACTCGGCACCCGATACTCATTCTCTATTGTTGCGTTTTCCAACCGATTACAATCCAAAAATCGTCAAATTGAGGAGCTTAATGAGAAGGTTTCCGTACTTCAACGACTTGTTCAAAAGTCTGACAGAAAAATTGCAGACTTAAAGTAAGAGAATAAGGATTTAAAATCCTTATTTGCCTCTTCATTTCGATTGCTTAATCCTTTAGATAAGGATGACATGTCGCTTTATGAAGAGCAAATACATTTGAGAGATGAGGCTAGAAGTTTCAAATTTTTGTAACTCATCTATCAATTGAATAATAAGATTTTTTCTTTTCAAAATGCATTCCTTGAATTTATAGCAGCCCTTGTGATCTCTTCAGGAGTTCTAACAAGGTAAATCATCAACGTAAACTACAATAATGACAAATCCAGATTCTGATAAAACACATGGGCATATGGGATTATTCTCAAATTCTTCTTTCAATAGATACTCGTTGATTCAATTATACCACATGCGTCCAAATTTCTTTATCCCATATAAAGATTTTTGAAATTTTATAAAGTATATACTCCTAAATGTACTTGGATTAGATGCTTAAAGTATCGTATATCTTTATATATGTAATGATCTAATGATCCTTATAAATATGCAGTGACCACATTCATCAATTGCATATCTAATCCTTTTGTAATAATCAAATCGATTAAAAATATAAATGTGATTGCATTCATAATAAGAAAATATGTTTCCTCATAACTACTCTCGGGTTTCTACAGGAAACTTTGTGCGATAAATTGTACAGTACAATTTCATTTTTCTTCCATATAAATACTCATTTATATTTGACAGATATTACACCCTTTGGTGTTTGGACAACAGGTCCAAATGCATCTCGCTTCACCAGCGAGTTTAATTCCGTTTCAATAACTTTTTTCTATTTTGGCCAATCATTTTTACGTCGACATTTTTCGACAGTTTTTTACTCACTTTTTTTCATTACTTCTAGTAATGTCAAGGGCCATCATATATAAAAATATATTGTCGACAACAGTTTTATGTCTATCCAGAATTTTTCCAGTATTTATGAAATGTATTAAGATCTTATTATTTCAGGTACCTATTCCTCTCCAGGAGAAAACATTTCATGAAACACCTCTATAGGAGGTTCCTCTTAAAGAGGTTCATACTCTTCAAGAGTTTTCTTTTCAGGAGTTTTCTCTTCAGGAGTTTTTCTCTTCAGTAGATTTGTACTCTTCAGGAGTTTTATACTATTCAAGAGTTTTTTATTTTATACAGAAAGTCTGGATAGATCTTATTTTGTAGGTATGATCTCTTCAAGAGCGCCGATTTATTTTCATTTTTCTCTTTTACATATATAGGTTTTCAACACTTCAGGTGTATCTTAGACTCATCTATTGTTATTTTAACAATTTGTCCTTCAGGAATTTCAATTCTTGCTTAAGTATTAACAGTAGTAATATATAATTTTACAACACATTTCGTCTCAGTAAATACATTATGTAATTGATTTGCAATACTTTGCAGATAGGTCATCCTCTGAACTTCTGGTTCACATTCATTTGTAAGATGATCAAATTTAAACAGGGTTTTATTATCTTAAGTAATTTATTGTCGTGTTACATGCATCGATTTTTTGTTATTTCAAAACATGATAAAATTTTACTATAATGTATAAAAGTTTAGTATAAGTAAATCAAGTGCTTAGCTGTACAACAGGTACTTGACCACTGTTCAGTCATACCACATCTATGACAAACATCTTCATCTTTTTATGAAAAATTATTCTGAGGGCTTTTACCCTTTTCTGAGTTGGATTACTTCTGGTGATACGGTATATTTTTATTATGTTTAGTGTTGTCGCTTTTGGGACCAACACTTCTATAGTTTTTCTATCACGTCTACGCCCTTAATTCCTTTGAAATGATGCACCGTTCACTTTTAGAAATGTTGTAAATTCAATATCATTAATAGGACGTAACTGGTGATTTATTAACAAAAACTCATTATTTAGCTCAATCACTGGAAGACAAAATAAAAGTTCAGAAAATTTGTTGAACTTTCACTCTCGATATTATTACTGCAGGAGCACATTCAAGATATGAAAAATAATGTCTTTTTTTAAATATCATCATCAGTGAATTTCTCACTGTATAATTTTAATATTGAGCTGATTTTAAAGAGTGCAGAATATTCAATGCCACTCTTAAAATCTTGTAATTTCAGATGCAATAAGTCATAATGATCTTTTGAAATGATTATATCTTTTGGTGCTCATATCACTCTCTTAATTCATTTCACACAGTAAGATAATTTTTTATCATGAGATACACAGCACGATCATTCAGGGACACATGATTTTCTTTTATGATTGTATCTCCCAAATTCATCATCATATCCAAATGGATCTCATCAAGGATCCTAGATAAATAACTTTTTCCAGAAATATCAATAGTAATAAATTTCAATATTTGACATTATATATATTATATAAATTACAAAAATAAATCTGTGAATTTAAGAAATATATTCACATAATCATAAGAATAAAAGTAGAATTTTATCAAGTAATATTCAGCAATATTACGTTTAATATTTATCTTGAGGACTGCAAATAATATATTGAAAATCTTACTTGAAGTAGAAGACCACTAGTTTCAGTATCGGTAGAATCTCGTGCTGATAACGTGTTATAAAACTAAAAATGAAATTACCACTATTGCAAGAGAGAAATATAAAAGAAACTTTTAAGAACTCTCAAGAATTGAAACTTTCTTCGTTCTATATATTTTCTTATAAAATTTATAACTACTGAAACTCATATTTATAGGTTTTGAAGTTACTATGCAAGTACTATGCAAATCACTATTTAAGATTTAAAATAATTGTGGTGGGATCATTCACATAATTTAATAATAGGGCAGGGGGCGGCAACCGCTCTCCTAATTAGTTCTTAACAAAATTCACGTGGATTGGTTGAAAGAATTATTGTGAAACTGGTTGAAATAAGGTATAGAATAGCATGTATGGAGCGAAGTTCTTTGGTATAAAATTATATGAGAAGAAAAATCTGGGAAGGGGGCGAAATGAGTTGAGGCAAAGGGCATAAAAATGAATTTATAGGGATGACGTTGCGGTAGGGTTTTAACGGTGTCGCTTTGGGTTTAGGGTGGAGTGAGTCCGACTTTTTGTGATGAAACTGGCGACATTATATTTGGATAGGGGGTGTTGGGCTTCATGCCCATAGATGTTGAGCCGGTGCTGGGCTTCATGCCCATTGATGTAATATTGTTTAATATAATTTATTAATAAAAAAATGTATTTTCAACATAGATTAATTAATAAATATTAATTTCTATATTAATAATAAATTTGATATTAGTGAGAATGTTTCTTGATGTTATTATACCATTCCATTCTAATTAGTAAAAAAAAAATAGGTTTATTAATATAATTATAAAATGAAATATTTATTAGAGATCACTTAATATATTTCATGTAATTTTATTTAACATAATTTATTAATAAAAAAATATTTTCAACATATCAAATCAATCAATAAATATTAATTTATAAATTACTAATAAATCTGATAGTAATAAGAATGTTAATGTTGTTATTAATACATAAAAAAACAATAGTAGTTTTATTAATATATAATATAATTTCTGTAAAATAAGATAATATATTTTATTCACAATTTAGATAGGTCTAATTATTTATTAAATCACTTAATATGTTTAATAAATTAATATGGTCTTAAGACGAAAATAAACTATGATTTTCATCTTGGGCAAAAATTGCGCCATTTAATTAAGAAAAAATCTATATATAAGTCTACACATTACACATCATATATTTTTTAATATATATTTTTTTCCTTTTGTAAAATAACTAATCTATGAATAATGAGTAGGAAATTCAATTAGTTTAAAAAGAAAAAATTCAGAAAAAATGTACAAAATATAAAAATAAAATAAAATAAAATATTTATAATATATAATGTGTAGACTTATGTGTAGCAAAGCGATTTAATTAAAGAGGGTGCGGGTTTATCTTCGTTTCCTTAGGCTGAGCTTCCACACGGGTTGACTTACATTCCTCATCTCTGGGCTTAATAAATACAAATTATGTTATGAAACTTAAAGAAAAGAAACGATTATTACAAAAGAGAAATAAGAAATTCTCTCTAGAACTTTTAAGAATTGAAACTTTTCTTTCTCTCTCTATATTTTCTTATGAATTTCATTACAACTGAAATCCCTATTTATAGGCTTTGAAATTACTATGCAAGTCACTATGCAGAATTTAATATAATAGTGGTGGGGTCATTCATATAATTTTAGTGGTGGGACAGGGGGCAGTTGCCGACGTTCGTTCATTACACTCCCCCTTGAATGACCGCCAATAAGGAATCTATCTCGTTAAAACCTTGCCAAGTAAAAATCCAGTGGGAAGAAAAACCAATGGCGAAGGAAAAAGAGTACAGTCTTCTTATGTATCCACAAGTGCTTTAAGATTGCCTCATTAAAACCTTGCAGAGGAAAACCCAGTAGGACAAAACCTCAGCGAATGAAAAAGAGTACAATCAGCACATTTACTCCCCCTGAAAAGTGCATGACAAAAGATCTTTGAGTCTTCGCATTCCAATGTTATGCACAATCTTCTTGAATGTGGAAGTTGGTAACGCCTTTGTGAATAAATCTGCCAGATTATCACTAGATCATATCTGCTTGACATCAATTTCACATTTTTCTTGAAGTTCATGAGTATAAAAGAATTTCGGTAAAATATGTTTGGTTCTGTCACCTTTGATATATCCTCCTCTGATTTGAGTAATACAAGCAGTATTATCTTCATATAAGATTGTTGGGCTATTATCGATCATGAGAAGTCCACACTTTTCCTAGATATGTTGAATAACTGATCTCAACCAAATACACTCTCGACTTGCTTCATGAATAGTAATGATTTCTGAGTGATTTGAAGAAGTAGCAGATAGTGTCTGCTTAATAGATCTCCATGATATGACAGTATCTCCATAAGTAAATAAATATCCAGTTTGAGATCTACCTCTGTGTGGGTTTGAAAGATAACCTGCATCTGCATACCCAATCAATTATGGACTTGAACCACATTGATAAAATAATCCCATATCAACCGTACCATGAAGGTAATGAAGGACATGTTTAATGCCATTCCAATGCCTTCGAGTTGGTGCAGAACTATATCTTGCAAGCAGATTAACTGAGAATGTAATATCTGGTCGAGTGTAATTTACAAGATACATCAAAGCTCCAATTGCACTGAGATATGGTACTTCAGGACCAAAAATTTCTTCATCGTCATCACAAGGACGGAATGGATCTTTCTTCACATCAAGTGTTCGAACAATCATTGGAGTACTCAGGGGATGAGATTTGTCCATATAAAAATACTTTAGGACTTTCTCAGTATACATGGACTGATGAATAAAAATTCCATTTGGCAAGTGCTCAAGCTGCAGGCCGAGACAAAGTTTTGTTTTGCCAAGATCTTTCATTTCAAATTCATTCTTTAAATATATAACGGTTTTTGAGATCTCTTCAGGAGTTCTCACAATATTTAAATCATCAACATAAACCGCAATAATGACAAATCTGGATTCTGATTTCTTAATAAAAACACATGGGCATATAAGATTATTCTCAAATCCTTCTTTCAATAGATATTCGCTTAAGCGATTATACCACATGCGTCCGGATTGCTTCAACCCATATAAAGATCTTTGTAGTCTGATTGAGTACATATTTCTATATGTACTTGTAGATGTTTCAGGCATCTTATATCCTTCAGGGATTTTCATATATATGTCATGGTCTAAGGATCCATATAAATATGCAGTGACCACATCCATCAACCGCATTTCTAATCCTTTTGTAACAACCAGACTAATCAAAAATCTAAATGTGATTGCATCCATAACGGGAGAGTATGTTTCTTCATAATCAATCCCGGGTTTCTGTAGGAAACCTTGTGCGACAAGCCGTGCTTTGTATCGCACAATTTCATTTTTCTCATTACGTTTTCGTACAAATACCCACTTATATCCAACAGGCATTATACCCTTTGGTGTTTGGACAACAGGTCCAAATACTTCTCGTTTTGCTAGCGAATTTAATTCAGTTTCAATAGCTATTTTCCATTTTGGCCAATCATTTCTACGTCGACATTCTTCGACGCTTTTTGGCTCACTTTTTTCATTACTTCTGGTAATATCAAGGGCCATTTTATATGAAAATATGTTATCGACAACAGTTTTATTTCTATCCAGAATTTCTCCAGTTTTCATGAAATGTATTGAGATCTCATTATTTTCAGGTACCTATTCCTCTTCAGGGGAAAATATTTCAAGACACATCTCCTCAGGAGTTCCCTTTTTAGGAGATTTATACTTTTCAAGAGTTTCCTCTTCAGGAGGTTCTGGAGTAGAAGACTTGAGCTCTTTAGGAGCACCAATTATATTTGTGACCTGTATTGTGTGTACGTGTTCTTCAGGAACACCAAGTTCATTTTGTATTCTTTTCCTTCTGGAAATTTTGTCTTTTGCACCAATAGGTCTTCCACGCTTCAGGCGTATTTTAGATTCACCTATTGCTACTTTGACAATTTATCTTTCAGGGACTTCAATCCTTGCTGGAGTATTAACAGAAGGAATATAAGATTTTACTACACCTTTAGTGTCAGTAAATACATCTGGTAACTGATTTGCAACATTTTGCAAATGAATAATCCTTTAAACTTCCCGTTTACATTCATTTGTAGGAGGATCAAAATGAGACAGGGTCTTATTATCCCAAGTAATATCTTGTCGTGCTTCAGGCACCGACTTTTCTTTACCCATTAACGGAAAATTTGATTCGTCAAAATGACAATTCTCAAAACGTGCTTTAAACATATCCCCTGTAAGGGGTTCAAGATATCTAATAATGGATGGAGAATCAAAACCAACATATATCCCAAGTCTACGTTGAGGGCCCATTTTTGTACGTTGTGGAGGTGCAATTGGAACATATACAGCACATCCAAAAGTACGAAGATGAGAAATATTTGGTTGTTGACCAAATGCAAGCTGTAATAGAGAATATTTATGATATGCAGATGGTCTAATACGAATTAGAGATGCTGCATGAAGTATAGCATGTCCCCAAGTAGAAACAGGTAGTCTTGATTTCATAAGTAAAGGTCTAGCGATTAGTTGAAGCCTTTTGATCAAAGACTCAGCTAAACCGTTTTGTGTGTATGTATGGGCAACAGGATGTTCAACATCTATTCCTATTGACATGCTGCAATAATCATCAAAAACTTGATATGAAAATTCACCTGCATTATCCAATCGAATGGTCTTAATCGGATACTCAGGAAATTGTGCTCGTAGTTTAATTATCTGAGCAAGAAGTCTAGCAAATGCAATATTTCTAGTGGAAAGAAGACAAACATGTGACCATCGACTAGATGCATCAATTAGAATCATAAAATATCTAAATGGTCCACTTGATGGATGAATAGGTCCACATATATCTCCGTGAATCTTTTGTAAAAATGATGGAGATTCAACAATGACTTTTGAGGGAGATGGTCTGATAATTAACTTACCTTGAGAACATGTAGAGCACGGAGATTCATTGGGTAGAAATATCTTTTGATTCTTTAAGGGATGCCCATGCGAATTTTAAATTTTTCGTCTCATCGTTATAGAACCCGGATGTCCAAGGCGATCATGCCAAGTCATAAATACTTTAGGGTCAATGCACTTCTGGTGCATTACTACATATGATTCAATTGTTCTCATTTTTGTATAATACAATCCAGAACATAGAGTAGGCAGTTTTTCTAATACGAGCTTCTGGCCCGATATTGTTTTAGTAATAAGAAGATGCTTTTTACTGCCTTCATTGGTCGTTTCAATATGGTAATCATTACGACGTATATCTTTGAAACTCAATAAATTTCTTCTGGATTGTGAAGAGAATAGAGTATCATCAATACAAAATTTGGTGCCATTAGGCAACACAATATAAGCTCTTCCGGAGCCCTCAATTAAATCCGATGAACCTGATATGGTATGGACATAGGCTTTACTTAGTGTTAGATTTTGAAAATATTTCTTTTCTTTGAGAATTGTGTGAGTTGTAGCATTGTCAGCCAGACATATATCTTTATCATTCAACTCAGAGATAAAAAACTCATCAATGTGATCCATGATTCTACAAAATATACAAATATTTTATTACAGATAGAAAGAAAATACATTAATTGAGTGGAACACTTCCATCTCCAATTAAGTGTTCAATACTACCTTCAGGATGATTAAAGAAATCAGATACATCAAGATGAGTAACGTCTACATCTACTGAATCTAATAAATCATCTGATGGTTCTACTAAATTTGTTTCATGCACTTTATTCTTTCCTTTAATAGAATCTTGATATAAATCAGTTAAGTGACTGGCCGTACAACAGGTACGTAACTACTGTTTAGTCATATTACATCTATGACAAACATCTTCATCTTTTTATTAAGAATTATTCTGAGAGCCTTTACCCTTCTCTGAGTTGGATCACTTCTGGTGATACGATATATTTTTATCATATTTAGTGTTGTCACTTTTGGGACCAACACTTCTATAATTTTTCTACCACGTCTATGCCCTTAATTCCTTTGAAAGGATGCACCGTTCACTTCTAGGAATTGTGTAAATTCGATATTATTAATAGGACGTAACTGGTGTAACAAAAACTCATTATTTAGCTCAATCACTAGAAGACAAAACAAAAGTTCAGAATATTTGTTGAACTTTCACTCTCGATATTGCTACTGCAGGAGTACATTCGAGGTATGAAAAATAATGTCTTTTTTTATATATCATCATCAGTGACATTTTCACTGTATAATTTTAATATTGAGCTGATTTTAAAGAGTGCAGAATATTCAATACCACTCTTAAAATCTTGCAACTTCAGGTGCAATAAATCATAATGATCTTTTGAGAGGATTACATCTTCTGGTGCTTATATCACTCTCTTAATTCATTTCACACAGTAAGATGATTTTTCCATCGTGAGATACACAGCACGGTCCTTCAGGGACACATGGTTTTCTTCTATGATTGTATCTTTCAAGTTCATCATCATATCCAAATAGATCTCATCAAGGATCTTGAATAAATAACATTTTTCAGAAATGTCAATAGTAATAAATCTCAATATTTAACATTATATTACAAAAATAAATCTGTGAATTTAAGAAATATATTCACATTATCATAAAAATAAAAATAAAATTTTATCAAGTAATATTCAGCAATATTACCTTTAATATTTATCTCAAGGACTGTAAATAATATATTGAAAAACTTACTTGAAGTAGAAGACCACTAGTTTCAGTATCGGTAGAATCTCGTACTGATAACGTGTTATGAAACTTAAAGAAATGAAACTACTATTGTAAAAGAGAAATAAGAAATTCTCTCTAGAACTCTTAAGAACTGAAACTTTTTTTCTCTCTCTATATTTTCTTATGAATTTCATTACAACTGAAACCCCTATTTATAGGCTTTGAAATTACTATGCAAGTCACTATACAAGTCACTATACAGAATTTAATATAATAGTGGTGGGGTCATTCACATAATTTTAGTGGTGGGACAGGGGGGCGGCTGCCGACGTTCGTTCATTACAAATTAAACCTTCTTAGCATTAGCCAATCTACAAATTTTATCACAAATAACTTATACTATTTTTTCTTCTAAATTAATACTAATTGTTTATAACAAAAAAATTATGAAGAACAATTTAATTACTTATATGTTATAATATAGTTTAGATTATAAATTTCATGAACAAACATATTATAACATATTTATTTCTTAAGTATATTATGTTATTACTAATATTTTACTTTCATAAATTTAAATAAAAAAACTTAGAATAATTTTCAACCATAAATAAATTTTACAGGAAATATATCATATTATCACAACTGAGCAATTGGGCAAACGTGTTTGCACGTTGCTCCTATTCCTAGGGTTTGTTCCTTTTGGCCAGCTTGCACATGAGTTGGCTTAAGTTTTTAAACCTCAAAGTGTTAAGTTCTAGATATATGACTTATAATAATTTTTTCTTCTAATAAGATAATAATTGTTTATAAACTTTTTATGAAGAGAAATTTACTTATGATATGTTAGATTATAATTTTCGTTACAAATTTAATAAATAAATAAATGATAACATCTTCATATTATATATATATTATATATAATGTCACAAACCTAAATAAAAAATAGCATCTGAATACAGATATTAGTTTTATATACAAATTTGTAATTAAAGACTTTAGCCAAGGATGAAAAAATATAGTTCTAATTGTTACCCTCCATTCATTAACTTATTACTATTGAATTTAACTAATTTCATATATTTATATTAAATTTTTATGCTATTCTATAATGTTCCATTTTTAACAAATTTTTATATATGTTATTTTTAGAGTTTTTTTTATAGAATTGGACAAACGTGATTTGCACGTTGCGCCTCTTAACTAGTATATATATGTTTGTGTTGAATAATATCAAGGTGGGTCCAGAATTTAATGCCGCAGTTGTGTTCATATTATTTTTAGAGTCTTTTATATGATGAGGATTATCTTATGGCTGTGACTTTTGACTTCTGGTTTTTGCAGTGAGTTTGTAGATGAGAAAAAATTGTGCACCTTGTGTTTGTCAAAATATCTCAATATACCGTGTGTTTGTTTACTGCTTGGTTTGATGGATGAACTTGTAGATAGTGATGGATCAACTTGTTGATGTTTATTGACTGCTTGTTTTTATATTCTTTTCTAGAAATGTAGAAAGTAGTGGTGGAGACATCAATCTCTCGCTCCACATATGAAAATAACATCGTATGACCTAATTTGGCCATATTTTTGTCTTGTTCAATCTCACCATCTCGTCAATCATCTCAATTTTATCGATACTAAAATTAGAACTATCTAAAATCTCAATGTGATTTTTTGATGTACTCGTCATTCACTCAACCTGATATGATTTACAGGGTTAAGATAGTTCAATAGACAATCAAGTTTAGTAAATATAAATCAATACAAAACTCTAAAGTAGAATTTAAAGTTTCAAGCAAAATTCGTAAGAAAATCACACGAAATTCCAATATATTTATATGCTGCTGCTGTATGTGGTGCACCACACAAGTTGAAAGGAAGTTATAGAAAAGAACAATAAACAAAGACCAAGATATTGATGGACACGTCAGACCAAGTATAAAGAAAAGATAAATATTATATGGCAGATTATATTAGCTGATAGAGAATGACGAGAAAAGGTCACGCGGGACAACTTGGTTTGCTTTATAGACCAAATCACATGCATAAGATTAAGGGCCACAACACATTTATCATATCATAAAAAATGATCGATGCATAAAAAGAATGTTAGATAAATTAATAAATATGATCCTTAGATTTTTAAAAATATAATCATGAGATATGTTTAAAAAAAAAAAGAGATTAGAAACAAAATGAGAAAGAGAAATGCATACAGGTTGCACCTTTCAGTTGATTAAACTCATGAACCCTAAAATGATAAAAAAAATATCATATTATTATTTGATCGATCTTTAAGATGACTAATCCAATATGAATTCATCTAACTAAAACTTGATACTATAACCATGAAGTGAAATTCTAACTAAATTTTGAACTTAACAATAACTAGACCATTGCCAATGTTGCCTATAGAATATAAAAGTGAGAAATAACGCCGCCTATTGAGAATATTACTCTAAAGTCTAGAGCAAAAATTCTCTAGAATAATAATATAATAATGAAAAGAGAGTTGGTAATTAGTAAGGAAGATCCCTCTTACTAATTTGGTCAAATAGATCAAAGAAACTTCACATGCATAAGATTACTTGGTAGTTGGTAGACTCAGTTTTTCTTTTTTCTTTTAAAAAAAAATTGATTTTGAGGTTTTAACTAGGTTTTTTTTTAAGGAAAGTGCTAATCTTTTCGTTGGGACTTCTGTTGATTTTTTCTTTTTTTTTTGTGAAAAAAAAAACACTTTGACTATAAAAAAAAAAACTAGTTAATGCCAGCAAAATTTTAATATATAACATTTTGATCATTTTGTTTTTATTTATTTATATATAATGATCAGATGTTAATGGACAGTGTCACTTTTTGAATTTTACTCCAAAAAAATAAGATCATCCAAAGCAATACAAGTTCTACAATTTATATAGTGAGGTGAACGTGGGTTGGGATGAAAATGCTATATGTAACATTACTCCAAAAGAATTTGTCAAATTCTTGCTCGAACTTGAGGGCATAAATGAAAGAGATCATGACACGTTTCATTATTATTAGCTATAACGTCCGACTCTTGTTCTTTTTAGAAAGGAATTCAAACGATCAATGGGCCGTAAAAACATGATCTTTAATGTAGTAGTTAGACGATATAACACAAGTTACACAACTCCATTTCATGCAAATGAATCGTATAGAGAGGACAAGTGTTGGAATATATGGGTTATATTTAATGAAAATACAGTGATAAGTGATAGATAGCAGGACGAGTGGGTGAACGATGATATTTGCCTTGCGTGATTTACTTTAGTGGGAACGCTGATTAGTTGAGAGTACAAGGGCAATGCTCCTACAGTATGGTACGATACGAAAATATGTTTATAATTTTTTTAAATACGTTCATACGTCTAGAGTTAGTATAAATATATATGTTATAACTCTAATTTAGATAATAGTAAAATTTAATTGCTCGCTTTCGTAGATGTATGCACATCCCAAATCACATAAACCTATATATTATTTTTTTTTTTTTATTATTTCGTATTATTCATCATAATTATCGAACCATCTTAACAACAAAACTGATCTCATCTGTTGGAGTCGTGATAAATTATTCTCCACGGCACTGATGAATTAATCACACTTTAAATTATTCTCCACCGCATTGAATTAACCACTTGGGATTCTGTGGTCATTAAGCATGTTTGATCTCCAGGCTTATCCTCGATCGACTACTCGGGGGAGGCTATATTATATATAGAGAAATATTTTAGTTATAAATATATCTTTACACAAAAAATAATTTGATAAAATAATATAATTTAATATAATATAAAATTATTTTTATTATAAAATAAATTTAACAGATCATAAATCATGTCCCTTCGTAAAATTATTTTTGTTAATCTCTTTATATATATAGTTATACCAGTACTATATATTATGTGCATGCGAGATGACTCCCCTTGCTTTTAAAAAAATCCACCTGCCATGACCACGCTCTGATCAACTTTACAACACCACACAACTTCATATATACATGCATACACCTCCAATGGAGATTCTTGGGTACTCGGTAATGCTTCTGGCCGGACTTCTCTGCTTCCTCATTCTTGGCCATTGGAAAGTACCACGTAAAAAAAGGTCACCCATAACAAACTGGCCTGTTCTAGGAATGTTTCCGGGGCTTCTTCGCAATGCATTTCATATGTACGAGAGCATGGACCGGGTTCTAAAACATTATGGTGGCACTGTCGAGGTAAAGGGCCCTTGGTTTGCTGGCATGGACTTTATCATCACCAGTGATCCCATGAACGTCCACCACATGTTTGAGTAAAAAATTTTACAACTACGAAAAAGGGTCTGATATTCGAGAGATTTTGGAGCCTTTGGGAGATGGGATTATCAACTCTGATTCAGATTGGTGGAAGTTGCAAAGAAAGACGATGCATTCTATTGTAAAAAACAGCAAGTTTGAGCTGTTTGTGGAGAAAGTTGTTCGAGAAAAGGTGGTGGGTGCATGGCTTAATTCCGTTTCTCGATCATATCTCCAAGTTAGAGATTGAGGTGGATCTGCAAGAAGTTTTTAAGCGGTTCACATACGACAACAGTTGCTTAATGGTTTTGGGGTTCGATCCAGTTTCCCTTTCTGTCGATTTACCAAAACATAAGCGTGCAAAAGTTTTTGATGAAATAGAAGAGGCAACCATATACCGACATATCCAGCCAAAATGGTGTTGGAAGTTTCAGAGATGGCTTCAACTCGGGCAAGAGAAGAAGCTGAGAAAAGCTTGGGAAACCTTCGATGGATTCTTGTACCAATGCATCTCATCAAAGCGAGAAGAACTAAGCCGATTCAGATCAAACCGGCGGCCGGATCAGGAAACGGAATTCAGCTTATTGACAGCTTATTTGATGCTCGAGGATAAAGAAGGATCACGTATGCAGGGAAACAAATTTTTAAGGGACACTGCTTTTAATCTCATGGCGGCAGGCAGCGACACCATGGGTATGGCGCTCACTTGGTTTCTCTGGCTTCTTGCAACGCACCCATCAGTAGAAACAAAGATTCTGGACGAGATGAAAGAGATTATTTTGGTGAAAGATGACAAAAACTGGGGGTCATGTTTTGGTATAAAAGATGTGGATAGACAGGTCTTATCTCCATGCAGCCTTATGCGAGGCACTACGAATGTATCCAGTGGTGGCTTTCGATCCGAGAACCGCAGTTGGAGCAGATGTTCTTCCGAGCGGCCACCATGTCGGTCCGGGTACAAAGATTATAATCTGTCTATACGCAATGGGGAGAATGGAGGAAATATGAGGTGAAGATTGCTTGAAATATAGGCCAGAGATGGATCTCAGAGCGAGGAGGAATCATATATGTGCCATCTTATAAGTTTTCAGCGTTTGGTGGAGGTCCGAGTAATTGTTTGGGTAAGGCGATGGCTTTCAGTCAAATGAAAATGGTTGCAACCGCCGTCATATGGAATTATCACATTCAAGTGGTTGAAGGCCATCATGTTTCGCCGACTGTTTCTGTTGTACTTAATATGAAACATGGTTTAAAAGTTAGGGTCACCAAAAGAAGTACTGCTTAATCGACACGTCAAAGTCATGTTGGATTGTCTAATAATGCATGTAACATTTTGAGTATTGCTTGTATAATCCTTTTATAAAAATATAGGTTTTATAAATAACAAAATAATTTTTTACAATAAAATTTACGACGTTTTTATAAAAATTTATGCAACTTGTTTATTTAAAATTTTGTACCAATCATAATTTGTCTTTCCGTAAGGTAGTGGATAAATGTGTTTGGGCCCGGCTGCAAACTAGATTCAAATTCGATTTGAAGAAAGCCTAAGCAGTTTTTCGTTGTTTAGGTCTCTCTCTTTTTTTTTTAATCTGAATTTCAATGAATAGATTGCTACAATAGTCTATATATCAAGTAAAATATAATTCTTCTCGATTTTTATTTTTTTTGCTTCAGACACTTTCTATAATTATAGAAATATTATTTATATTAATTGTAGACGGTGTGAATTCAAATATTAATTATTGTAAGGTTCACATATTTGTATTTATATATCTTTGTGGCAGAAAATGTCAAGGACTTGGATATGAGCCTACTAATTATAATAA
The DNA here is from genome assembly GCA_036898215.1 of Platycarya strobilacea. NCBI lineage: Eukaryota > Viridiplantae > Streptophyta > Magnoliopsida > Fagales > Juglandaceae > Platycarya > Platycarya strobilacea. The sequence continues at coordinate 14,904,582 of CM072555.1, forward strand.
TGTTCCATGGTGCAGGAAAGTGGTTTAACAATAATCTATTCCTATATTAATTCCTTGTATATATAAATAAATAAGTACTAAAAGATATAATTCTCTCAAAAAAATCATTATAACTTATTGCACATGAAGTTGCAAGATTTTAAAAGTGGTAGTAAATATAACTCTGCACTCTTTAAAATCAGCTCAATATTAAAATTATGCAATGAGAAAGTCATTGATAATGATATTTTAAAAAAAAACATTATTTTTTATATCTCGAATGTGCTACTGCATGCAGTAGCAATATCGAGAGCGAAAGTTCAACAAATATTCTATACTTTTATTTTATCTTCTAAGTGATTGAGCTAAATAATGAGTCTTTATTAATAAATCATCAATTACGTCCTATTAATGATATTGAATTTACATAATTTTTAAAAGTGAACGGTGCATCCTTTCAAAGGAATCAAGGGCGTAAACGTGGTAGAAAAACTATAGAAGTGTTGGTTCTAGAAGCGACAACACTAAATGATAATAATATACAATATCACTATAAGTGATCCAACTCAGATAAGGGTAAAGGCCTTCAGAATAATTTTTTATAGAAAGATGAAAATGTTTGTCATAGATGTGGTATAACTGAACAGTAGCTATGTACTTGTTGTATGGCCAAACGCTTGATTTACTTATATTAAGCTTTTATACATTATAGTAAAACTTTATCATGTTTTGAAATAACAAAAAGTCGATGCCTAAAACACGATAAAAAACTATTTAGAATAATAAAACTCTATCTAAATTTGATTTTCTTACAAATGAATGTGAACCAAAAGTTCAGAAGATTACTTATTTGCAAAGTGTTGCAAATTAATTACTGGATGTATTTACTAACACTAAAGGTGTTGTAAAATTATATATTACTGCTGTTAATGCTTAAATAAGAATTGAAATCCTTGAAGGACAAATTGTTAAAACAACAATAGATGAGTTTAAGACACACCTGAAGTGTTGAACATTTATTGGTACAAAAGAAAAGAAATCAGTGCTCCTAAAGAGACCGTACCCACAAAACAAGTAATAAAATCTATCCAAACATTCTGTATAAAATACAAATCTCCTAAAGAGGAACTCTTGAGGAGGGAACTCCCAAAAAGTACAAACCTCCTGAAGAGATAACTCTTGAAGAGTATAACTCTTGAAAATGTAACTCCTGAAGAGTATAATTGCTGAAGAGGTAACTTCTGAAAATATGTTTCATAAAATGTTTTCCCCTACAGAGGAACAGGTATCTGAAAATAATGAGATCTCAATACATTTCATGAGTAAAAATTATGGATAAAATTGACTGTTGTCGACAACATATTTTCATATAAAATGGCCCTTGACATTACCAGAAGTAATGAAGAAAGTGAGTCAAGAATCATCGAAAAATGTCGACATAGAAATGATTGACCAAAATGGAAAGCAGTTATTAAAATTGAATTAAACTCGCTAGTGAAGCGAAATGTATTTAGACCTCTTGTCCAAACACGAAATGGGGTAATACCTATCAAATATAAGTGAGTATTTATACGAAATCGTAACGAGAAAATGAAATTGTGCGGTACAAAGCACGATTTGTCACACAAGGTTTCTTGTAGAAAGTCGAGATTAGTTATAAGAAAACATATTTCCTTGTTATGAATGCAATCATATTCAGATTTTCAATAGATTTAATTATTATATAAGGATTAGATATGCGGTTGATGGATATGGTCACTGCATATTTATAAGGATTATTAGATCATGAGATATATACAATGCTTGAAGCATCAAATCCAAGTACATTTAAGAGTATGTATTTTATAAAATTTCAAAGATCTTTATATGGGTTAAAGCAATCCGAACGCATGTGGTATAATTGAATCAGCAAGTATCTATTGAAAGAAAAATTTGAGAATAATCCTATATGCCCATGTGTTTTTATTAGAATTCAGATTTGTCATTATTGCAGTTTACGTTGATGAACAGATCACAAAAACTGTTATAAATTCAAAAAATGCATTTGAAAAAGAAAAATTTTATTATTCAAATGCTAGATGAGTTACAAAAATTTGAGATTTCTTGCTTCATCTCTCAATTCATTTGTTTTTCATAAAACAACATGTCATCCTTATCTAAAGGATTAGACAGTTGAAATGAAGGGATAAGTAAGGATTTTAAATCTTTATTTTGTTGCTTTAACTTTACAACTTTGTTATTAGAGTCTTGAACAAGTCATTGAAGTAAGAAAACATTCTGGTTAAACTTCTCAATCTCACGATTTTTGGATTATAATCGTTCAAAAAATCCGACAATAAATTAGGAGTATCGAGTTCTAAGGGTCATCAACTCATATACGGCTTCACGATCTGACTTATTAGTCAGATCCTTTACTTGCTGCAACATGGCACACACGAAAGATACATGAACAACTTGTAACTGAGGTGAATGATGCCTCATATATTGATCGTGAAGAATATTAAAAGGAAACTGATGAGTCATTGAAAAATTGTATAATAAGAATGCAAATATAAATGAATTATAGATATGAGAAGAATATTTGATACGAACTAAATGAAGTTAAAGATGATTCTTATAGAAATAGAAATAAGAACAAGATAAACCATCATCTCTTCAAATCTCACTTAGTCAAAATTATAAGATATGCTGGATGCATAATTTCAAAGCCAGTAAGATTAATCGCAACTATTCCTATTTTCTTGTAAACATTGAACATTTGCCGTTAGCTGCTTTTGTTGACTTTATATTTGAACTCCCTCTCGTTCCAACTATTCTATTCGTGTTTTCAGATCACGATAATACCAGTTTACAAATTTCTTCAACTCTTTGTTTTCTTATCCTAAATTTTTATTTTTTCTATCTTTAGGTACAAGCGTTTGATGCAATTCAGATATTTAATTTTTAAGATGATCAACCTCACTTTTTCGCCAGTAGCATCTGAAATATGGTTATAAGATAGGCAACATATTAAGCATTGAGAGTTTTTAATGCTGCAATAATTTCAGGATTAGTTTTACTAGAAAGATATATCTATGCTCCTATCATGGTGTTTACAGCCTCGGAGAAAATATGAGTGGTTGAGGTATAAAAAGTTTATGGTTTAAATCTTGGACATTAAAATTTCTATCAGATATAATATCATTATGGATGAACAACAACTGGATTTATGAAGAATGTGAGATTTTTTTTTATTGGAGTAAACCAATAGTAAAATGGTTATATTTAAATAGCAACCCAAAACCTTCAAATCTCTTCAAGATCTCGTTTATTAACAATATCAAGCGGATTTGATTTTCCGCTAAGCCAATAAAATTAAACATCAAGCTTTTACAGCTTTTATCATACATGGATGGTTTCCAATGTTCTTTCCGCCGTATATAAACAAATTCTCCCTAATAACATCGAATGAGGGGGTGAAAATTTTAGATGAGAATATTATCATGTTCTTTCTAATACATTTTTTTTAGATGAAAATTATGTTTGAATTCTTAACTCTGTTATATATATGCTGAAATTATGTTTATTTATTGAAATAATACTAACGCATATTCTTAGGGGGAGTTTAAGTATTACTGCAGGTATCATATTTATACTAAATCTGTTAACCAGACATTATCTTCTACATCTTCAAATCACTCAGAGATCATTACAATTCATGAAACAAGTTTAAAGTATATTTGACTGAGATTAGTGATTTTACATATTCAAGAAAAATATGGTTTTCCCGTCATCAATAACAACCCAATAATTTTATATGAAGATAATACTGCTTATATCAGAGGAAAATATATCAAAGATACGATCAAGTGATATTCTAGTAGATTTATTCACAAAAGCATTACCAATTGCAACATTCAAGAAAATTGTGCAGAACATTGAAATATGAATACTCAAAAATATATCGTCAGACACTTTTCAAAGGAAGTAAATATCTTGAAAACTTGTGCTGATTGTACTTTTTTTCCTTCACTGAAGTTTTATCCTACTGGATTTTTCTTTGTACTGTTTTAATGAAATAATCTTAAGGCACTTGGAGATACATAAAAATAATGTACTATTTTTTCTTCGCCATTGATTTTTCTTCTTACTGAATTTTTCCTTGACAAGGTTTTAACTAAACAGATTCTTTATGAGTAGTCATTCAAGGGGAAATGTTATGAATTATTAATAGGACAGCCGCCGCCCCCTATCCCCACCAATAATTTTATGAATGACCCTACTACTATTATTTTAAATCTTGCATAGTAATTTCAAAGCCTATAAATATAAGTTTCAATCGTTCTGAAATTCATAAGAAAATATATATCGAATAAAGAAAGTTTCAGTTTTTAAGAATTCTAAATAGTTTTTTTTTTTATATTTCTCTTGCAATAATTATACTTTCCTTTTAATTTTATAATAGATCCTTAGATTTTTAAAATATAATCGTGAGATATGTAAAATAAAACAAGATTATATAAAAAGAAGAGAGAAATAGAAATGTATACAAGTTGCACCTTTCAATTGATTAAATTCATAAACACTAGAATGGTTGTGGATTTTGTGGGACAAAACAAAAATTTAACTAAATTCATGAACCTTAAAATAATTTGTAGATTTTGTGAGACAAAACAAAAGTGAGAGACTAAGGATTGATTTGGATTCATAGACGATACGAATTTGTTTTAACTTATCTCAGACTTATTATTATATTTTTTTAAATTTTTATACAAAATATAATTTTTAATACAATATTTTTAAATTCTAATATCTATTTTTTAAAATTTAATTTAATTTTTTTAATTTTAAAATAATAATAATATTATAAAATAAAATAAAATAAATTTATCTTATCTCCTAAACTAAGCGAGCCTAAACAAATAAAAAGTTTTACCTTTTAGAAAGTTTCACAAGACACGAGAAGCCCATAAAATCTTTTGAAACCAGATCGTATGAGAGAGAGAGAGAGAGAGAGAGAGAGAGAGAGAGAGGGGAAGAGGGGGGGAGGGGAGGGAATGAGCAGGTCACGTGGGTGCGGGCATCCAAATAAATTGTTTTTATTACCTGTATGACTGTATGAGGTGCAAATAGAAATCTGTAGAGACACCTATGTGACAACATTCGATTGGCTAGTGTAAAAATTCACTTCTCATCACTCCTAGTGCTATTCTTATTTTACTCATTTTTCTTTCATCATCTCCAAATGTGTTATTAAATAATTAAAAAATAATATATTATGTCTCCAAATGTGTTATTAAATAAATTGTTAAGAGAATGATAAGTAATATTTTTTGTTATATATATATATATATATACTAGAATGTGGAGTGCCGCTTCCACCGAGAAAAGGTACCGAATTAAGTACCGAATAGTGTATTGTGTTTTTCTTATTTGTGTTTATTTAAAAAACATTAAAAAATACACACATAAATGTTTAAATAAAAAACAGTATTCAGTACAATTAATTTTCAATATGCTTTTATCGGTGGACAAAGCATTTTCCATGCTTGAACATTTAGCGTGAAAATAATTAAGTAATTAAGAGTATTGGTATTAGAATTAGTCAAATATCAATGCTAAATCCAAATTTTAGCCAGATATAAAAATAAAATCCAATATTTCAAATTTTAAAACTTAGGCTCCGTTTAGATTCGGACTAACAATAATCTCTTGCATATATATAAATAAATAATCTGTTCCTATATTTCCTTGCATATATATAAATAAATAAATAAGTATTCTCTTGCATATCTAATCCGGATTCTAGGTAACTTTGAAACAAACAAAATTATGAAAAAAAAAAAATTAAAATAGACATCAGTGAATGTAAAACTAATTCTTCACCACACATCTTGAACTGCCATAAGTGAACACAAAACATACACATAAGAGTCAATGTGATTAAAAATGATACATCTTATTCCTATCTCAAGACATATGCAGCCCTTAAAACAAAAAGAACCGGTCCATATGATGATAGACAATATTGCCACATCGGCATAGTAGGATGAAAGTAAAATGAGAGTGTAGTATATATAACTCGTGATAACATTAATACCAACACTCAATTCAGAATCATAATTGTTTGTATCATCTAAACCTATCAAAACTCAAAAACAAAAAGATAGTTATAGAACTAAAAAACCTTCATGAGTCGTGCACAAAAGGAAAAAGAAAAAACGATGGCCTGCCATTTTATGTGGTTACCAACAAATATACAAGGCCTTTTAGATATTCTAAAATTTCAGATCCTCCAAGCTTTGAACTACCATATACTCTATCAACAAATGTAATTGGGACCTGTAGACAAGCACATGATTCAAATCATCTATATAATGAAGATATTTTCTAAGAACACTTAGAAACTACATATAAGAGTGAATCCAATCACACAAAGCAGGGACTACATTATAGCAAGTATTCAAGCTGCTTTTAAATCAGATTCTGCACAACTAGCTTAAATCTATACAGTTCACGCATCATACAGTGCACAAAATCTTTTTTTTTTATTTATAAGTAATCATACAGTGCACAAGATCTTCAAGTGTAGCATTAAGTTATAAGCTACCATAACTCCAATGCTAGAATCCCTCCATAAAGAAGGGTGTTTGGGAAAAGAGAGAATACAACATGGTCAGACAAGCAAAACTACAGCATCAATATCTGGCTGTTTATTGCTGATGCTGAACCGAGGTACACTAAGGGAAGAAAACAATAAAAGAGTGAGTGGATACACACAATCGTCGTATAATGACTTCTCTATATAACATTCAAGTAAAACAAGAGCAAACAATCATGAGGACTAACAACCTCTTTCAACTCCAAAAATCTCAACCTTTTCTTTTGCTATCCACAAGTATTTCTTTTCACCCCTGTTGATCACTAACGTTCATAGATTCATTATGGTAGGATGTTTATGTTGCAAACAAGATTGAGTCTGACTAATTTAGCAAATAAGTCATGGGGAGAGGTGCAAAGGCAGTGGAAGAGTCAATCCCTTTTATAAGGACTTTAATCAAGGAGATATTGGGATATACATATATATATATATAGAGAGAGAGAGAGAGAGAGAGAGAGCAAAAGGCGGCTTTTGGTTGGATCAAGATTCACAACTGAATGTTTATCAAAAGTCCATCAATTTCTAAACCATGATAAGAAAAGTATATGGCCTTACCTCTTCAATGTGGTAACCTTTTCTAGAAGCTCGAACAATCATCTCCATTTGAAAGACATATCCCTTGCTAACACAGGAGCCAATGAGATCTTCAAGAACAGACTTCCTGTAAAGCCTTCAAATGATCCAAGTAATGTCAGTTTCAAAATTTTGCAAGCTTCAAATAATTGAATAGATATCTTCATTTTGCAATCTTCTGAGAAAACACTTGAATAGCTTAATACTATAGTTTGTTTACCGGAAAGATCCAGTCAAGTCCGATACACCGGGCCAAAGAAGTGTTTGTGCAAGAACATTTGCTCCCCTACTCGTTAGCTTGCGCATAAGGTTCCATCCATGTACACCACCATCTTTAACATAGCGGGTTCCAGTAACTATACTTGCACCAGTCTCCAACTGCTTCCTTAAAAAATATGTCATGTCAAAAGAAGTCAGAAGGTTTTCCTCAAACTAGGCATGCTAAACTGTGAAAAGGGAAGAAGAAAAAGTAGAAAATAAATCACTGAAAGTTTCCTTACTTGATGAAACTCCGCAAGTACTTTGGCTGTTTGACAAGAAGCAGAAGGATTAGACAAAGAAAACTATATCTGATGCCAAAAGGAATGGAATAATGCAATAAATGTATCCGATAAGCAGAGTTAGCAACGACCCCAAAACTTGGGATCTATAAACATGGAAGAAGGAAGCCCCCCAAAAAATAAATTGGGATGTAGTAACAGGGTCTAGAGGTGACTATAATTTTTATTTTGGCATCGGAATAGAATAATGCAATAAATGTATCCGATAAGCAGAGTGTTAGCAACTACCGCAAAACTTAGGATGCATAAACATGGAAGAAGGAAGCCCCCCAAAAAAATAAATTGGGATTTACAGGGTATAGAGGTGACTATAATTTTTATTTTGACTTTACTTCAGATAACCACATGAACAAAAATACAAGAAAGAAGCGGGTTGCTTTCCTAGTTGCCAACACAAGAAAACTTCTTTAAAAAAATGGCAGAATAGCATGCACAATAACATAGATGCATTCCCATTTCAGACTCTGACACTGCACCAATAATTTATCATCCACGTCCCTAAAACATACTTACATGGTGCGATAGATCAGCATCCATAATCACAACAAAATTTCCAGATGCATGCTTCAGGCCATGAGAGTAAGCAGTTCCTGAAATTTGATTATGCATAAAAAGCAAGTTTCTCATAACTATTTCATTAAAACAAAATTAATAACAGCATACCTAACCCAAGCTTCTTGGGTCTAGCTCTCAACAGCTGAATCAACAAAAAAGAAGGGCTCATTGTTAAAAGTCAGAAATAAGCGTAAAAACTGATCAGCAAAGAAGTTCAATTAATATTATGGTGCTTACAATGCGATCTTCCCCATAAACTTGCTGCAATTGTTTTACGATTTCTTGAGTCCCATCAGGACTCCCATCGTCCACAACAATTATTTCGAAATCTACATCCCTAAAACAGTCATAAATTTGCAAAAGAAACCCATTACAGGGACATGATATCAGATACGAAATCACGAAAAGTAAATCCCACAATCAGATCCCTTAAAAAAGAGCAGGCGCAACAAAAAAAGGTACAGAAAATTGTCGAAGAATCCTAGGATCACAAGACGAGGTGGGCGTACCGGAGATGCTTGAAGACGAGGTAGACGATGAGAGCGATGTTGAGGCGCTCGTTGTAAGTCGGGATGATTATGCTGTACTTGTTCTTGTCTTCCATTCTCTTTCTGTTCATTTCCGATTCTGATTTCTTAAAAAGACTTCCTTAAGTCTTGCCTCTATTCCATAGAGCAACATCGAAGTGGGCTAAAACTTAACCCTGCTGTAAAGCTTTTGGTCCGAGCCCATATTTGCTTGGAAAGGAGTTCAGCTGGCTTTTGTAATTACTAGTTACCCAACAAATATTAGAGACGTGTTACCGTGTTACGTTAAACAAAAAATTCACAAAGATGTTGTAGAAAAAAAAAATCACAAAGATAAATTTATAAATTAACATAATTTTATAAATTTATTTTTATAAAAATTGTTAAAATATTTATTTATTGTGAACTCTTAAAGAGTCTCACATCGCTCCCATGCAGCGCTATCAAGCATCTTATATATGAGACTTCTACTACTTTGTCTAACGTGTTTTAAACTCGTGGATTTTAAAGTGTTAAAGCAGATAATATTAGATAGAGATATAAAACTGTCCATATCTGGTGGCCCATGCAGGTCGCGATGGGGGGTGTTGTGAACTCTTGAAGAATCTCACATCGCTCCTTTGTAGCGCTATCAAGCGCCTTATTTGTGGGACTTCATCTACCTTGTCTGACGCATTTTAAACTCGCGAGACTCTAAAGTGCCAAAGCAGACAATATTGGATAGGGATATAGACCTGCCTGTAACTATGTTATAAAACTAAAAAGAAAATAAAATTACAGAAAAATTTACAAGAGAAAATATTTAAAACTCTCATTATTTAAGAATTAAAGTTTCTCTTTCTCGTTCTTGAATTCTCACTCATACAAAGAATCAATGACTCATATATATAGAGCCTAAAAATAAACTTGAGTGCCAAAAGGAATACGGCTTAATTGTCAAAATTTCAAGATGTTAGGTGGGAATTAGATGGGGTGGTTATCTACCTTGTTAAAGATGCGATTTACAATTAATCATATGCGGTCCAAAGTTAGTCATCCACCTGTTATACAATAATCTCTAAATATTATACGCTTAATCAAATAGGTCAAACAGTTAAATTTGTTTTTCTCAGTTATGCTCATTTATTACACACACATTATAATGTTTTTTTAAAAAAATCCACTCTGTAATGAATCAAGTGTCGTCGGCAGTCGCCCATGTCCCACCACTAAAATTATGTGAATGACCCCACTACTATTATTTTAAATTCGGTATAGTGACTTGCATAGTGACTTGCATAGTAATTTCAAAACCTATAAATAGAGGCTTCAGTTGTAATGAAATTCATAAGAAAATATAGAGAGAGAAAAAACGTTTCAGTTCTTAAGAATTTCAGAGAGAATTTCTTATTTCTCTTTTGCAAGAGTAGTTTCTTTCTTTAAGTTTCATAACACGTTATCAGCACGACGGTTCTACCAATTCTGAAACTAGTAGCTTTATTCCTCTGTAAGTTTTTCAATATATTATTTGAAGTCTTTAATATATTTTATTGATGATTATCTGTGTGAATTTATAAATATATTTTCTGAGATACACATATTTATTTCATTATTTATATGTGTAGAAAATGGTAAATCTTACAAAATTAGAATTTGTTGCTCTTGATATATCTAGAAAAAATAATTTATCCTGGATACTTGATGCTGAAATTCATCTGATGCAATGAACCTGGGAGAAACTATTAAAGAAGGAAATCAAGCATCCCTGCAGGAACGTGCTAAAGTAATGATTTTCTTTCGCCACCATCTTCATGAAGAATTGAAAACTGAATATCTCACAGTAAAATATCCCTATATTTTGTGGAACAATTTAAGGGAGAGGTATGAACACCAGAAGACTGTCACTCTCCCAAGAGCTCGTTCTCAATGGTTGCACCTGAGGTTGCAAGATTATAAAAGTGTTAGTGAGTATAATTCGACACTTTTTAAAATAAGCTCAGTATTAAAATTATGCGGTGAGAAAATCACCGATGATGATATGCTAGAGAAGACTTATACTACATTTTCATGCCTCGAATGTGCTCCTGCAGCAGCAGTATCGAGAGAGAAAGTTCAAGAAATATTCTGAACTTATATCATGTCTTCTAGTAGCTGAGCAGAATAATGAGCTCTTATTAGAAAGCCACCAGTCACGCCCTACTGGCTCAATATCATTCCCTGAAGTGAATGGTAATAGGTTTGCATCATTCCCAGAAGTGAATGGTGCATCCTTTAGAAGAAATCGGGGGCGTGGACGTGGTAAGAGAAATTATAGAAATGTTGGTCCCAGAAATGACAACATTAAAAGGGATAATAATATACCATATCACCAGAAGTGGTACAATTCAGAAAGGGGTAAAAATTCTCAGAATAATTCTTCAAAAAAAAGTGAAGAGGTGTGCCATAAATGTGGAATGACTGAACATTGGTCATGTACCTGTCGTACGGCCAGGCACTTAGCTGATTTATATCAAGCTTCTATTAAAGGAAAGAATAAAGTGCATGAAACAAATTTAGTAGAACCATTAGATGATTTATTAGATTCAATAGATGTAGACGTTACTCATCTTGATGTATCTGATTTCTTTAATCATCTTGAAGGTAGTATTGAACACTTAATTGGAGATGGAAGTGTTACACTCAATTAATGTATTTTCTTTCTATCAGTAATAAAAGTTTTGTATATTTTGTAGAATCATGGATCACATTGATGTGCTTTTTATTTCTGAGTTGAATGATAAAGATATATGTCTGGCTGACAGTGTTACAACTCACACAATTATCAAAGAAAAAAAATATTTTAAAAATCTAACACTAAGTAAAACCTATGTCCATACCATATCAGGTTCATCGGATTTAATTGAGGGCTCCGGAAGAGCTTATATTGTGTTGCCTAATGGCACCAAATTTTGTATTGATGATACTCTATTTTCTTCACAATCTAGAAGAAATTTATTGAGTTTCAAAGATATACGTCGTAATGATTATCATATTGAAACGACCAATGAAGGCAGTAAAGAGTATCTCCTTATTACTAAAACAATATCGGGTCAGAAGCTCGTATTAGAAAAGCTGCATGTTCTATGTTCTGGATTGTATTATATAAAAAAGAGAACAATTGAATCATATGTGGTAATACACCAAAAGTGCATTGACCCTAAAGTATTTATGACTTGGCATGATCGCCTTAGACATCCGGGTTCTATAATGATGAAACGAATTATTGAAAATTCGCATGGGCATCCCTTAAAGAATCAAAAGATATTTCTACTCAATGAATCTCCGTGCTCTGCATGTTCTCAAGGTAAGTTAATTATTAGACCATCTCCCTCAAAAGTCATTGTTGAATCTCCATCATTTTTACAAAGGATTCACGGAGATATATGTGGGCCTATTCATCCATCAAGTGAACCATTTAGATATTTTATAATTCTAATTGATGCTTCTAGTCGATGGTCACATGTTTGTCTTCTTTCCACTAGAAATGTTGCATTTGCTAGACTTCTTGCTCAGATAATTAAACTACAAGCACAATTTCCTGAGTATCCAATTAAGACCATTCGATTGGATAATGCAGATGAATTTTCATCTCAAGTTTTTGATGATTATTGCATGTCAATAGGAATAGATGTTGAACAACCTATTGCCCATACACACACACAAAACGGTTTAGCTGAGTCTTTGATCAAAAGACTTCAACTAATCGCTAGACCTTTACTTATGAAATCAAGACTACCTGTTTCTGCTTGGGGACATGCTATACTTCATGCAGCATCTCTAATTCGCATTAGACCATCTGCATATCATAAATATTCTCCATTACAGCTTGCATTTGGTCAACAACCAAATATTTCTCATCTTCGTACTTTTGGATGTGCTGTATATGTTCCAATTGCACCTCTACAACGTACAAAAATAGGCCCTCAACGTAGATTTGAGATATATGTGGGTTTTGATTCTCCATCCATTATTAGATACCTTGAACCCTGTAAGAGGATATGTTTAAAGCACGTTTTGAGAATTGTCATTTTGACGAATCAAATTTTTCGTTAATGGGTAAAGAAAAATCGGTGCCTGAAGCACGACAAGATATTACTTGGGATAATAAGACCCTGTCTCATTTTGATCCTCCTACAAATAAATGTAAACGAGAAGTTCAAAAGATTATTCATTTGTAAAATGTTGCAAATCAGTTATCGGATGTATTTACTGACACTAAAGGTGTAATAAAATCTTATATTTCTGCTGTTAATACTCCAGCAAGGATTGAAATCCTTGAAGGACAAATTGTCAAAGTAGCAATAGGTGAATCTAAAACACGTCTGAAGCGTGGAAGACCTATTGGTGCAAAAGACAAAATTCCCAGAAGGAAAAGAATACAAATGAATTTGGTGTTCTTGAAGAATACGTACCCACAATACAGGTTACAAATATAATTGGTGCTCTTAAAGAGTTTAAATCTTCTATTCCAGAACCTCCTGAAGAGAAAACTTCTGAAGAGTATAAATCTCCTAAAAAGGGACCTCCTGAAGAGGTGTGTCATGAAATGTTTTCTCCTGAAGAGGAACAGGTACCTGAAAATAATGAGATCTCAATACATTTCATGAAAACTGGAGAAATTCTGGATAGAAATAAAACTGTTGTCGACAACATATTTTCATATAAAATGGCCCTTGACATTACCAGAAGTAATGAAAAAAGTGAGCCAAAAAGTATCGAAAAATATCGACGTAGAAATGATTGACCAAAATGGAAAACAGCTATTGAAGCTGAATTAAATTCGCTAGCAAAACGAGAAGTATTTGGACCTGTTGTCCAAACACTAAAAGGTGTGATGCCTGTTGGATATAAGTGGGTATTTGTACGAAAACGTAATGAGAAAAATGAAATTGTGCGATACAAAGCACAACTTGTTGCACAAGGTTTCCTGCAGAAACCCAGGATTGATTATGAAGAAACATACTCTCCCGTTATGGATGCAATCACATTTAGATTTTTGATTAGTCTGGTTGTTACAAAAGGATTAGAAATGCGGTTGATGGATGTGGTCACTGCATATTTATATGGATCCTTAGACCATGACATATATATGAAAATCCCTGAAGGATATAAGATGCCTGAAGCATCTACAAGTACATCTAGAAATATGTACTCAATCAGACTACAAAGATCTTTATATGGGTTGAAGCAATCCGAACGCATGTGGTATAATCACTTAAGCGAATATCTATTGAAAGAAGGATTTGAGAATAATCTTATATGCCCATGTGTTTTTATTAAGAAATCAGATACCGGATTTGTCATTATTGCGGTTTATGTTGATGATTTAAATATTGTGTGAACTCCTGAAAAGATCTCAAAAACCGCTATATATTTAAGAATGAATTTGAAATGAAAGATCTTGGTAAAACAAAATTTTGTCTTAACCTGCAGCTCGAGCACTTGCCAAATGGAATTTTTATTCATCAGTCCATGTATACTGAGAAAGTCCTAAAACATTTTTATATGGACAAATCTCATCCCCTGAGTACTCCAATAATTGTTTGAACACTTGATGTGAAGAATGATCTATTCCGTCCTTGTGATAACGATGAAGAAATTCTTGGTTTTGAAGTACCATATCTTAGTGCAATTGGAGTTTTGATGTATCTTTCAAATTGCACTCGACCAGATATTACATTCTCAGTTAATCTACTTGCAAGATATAGTTCTGCACCAACTCGAAGGCATTGGAATGGCATTAAACATGTCCTTCGTTGCCTTCATGGTACGATTGATATGAGATTATTTTATCAACGTAGTTCAAGTCCAGAATTGATTGGGTATGCAGATGCAGGTTATCTTTCAGACCCACACAGAGGTAGATCTCAAACTGGATATTTATTTACTTATGGAGATATTGTCATATCATGGAGATATGTTAAACAGACACTATCTGCTACTTCTTCAAATCACTCAGAGATCATTGCTATTCATGAAGCAAGTCGAGAGTGTATTTGGTTGAGATCAGTTATTCAACATATCCAGGAAAAGTGTGGACTTCCCATGATCAATAATAGCCCAACAATCTTATATGAAGATAATACTGCTTGTATCACTCAAATCAGAGGAGGATATATCAAAGGTGACAGAACCAAATATATTTCACCTAAATTCTTTTATACTTATGAATTTTAAGAGAAATGTGAAATTGATGTCAAGCAGATACGATCTAGTGATAATCTGGCAGATTTATTCACAAAGGCGTTACCAGCTTCCACATTCAAGAAGCTTGTGCATAACATTGGAATGCGAAGACTCAAATATCTTTTATCATACACTTTTCAGGGGAGTAAATGTGCTGATTGTACTCTTTTTTCTTCGCTGAGGTTTTGTCCCACCGGGTTTTCCTCTGCAAGGTTTTAATGAGGCAATCTTAAAGCACTTGTGGATACATAAGAAGACTGCACTCTTTTTCCTTCGCCATTGGTTTTTCTTTCCACTGGGTTTTTACTTGACAAGGTTTTAACGAGACAGATTCTTTATGGGTGGTCATTCAAGGGGGAGTGTAATGAATCAAGTGTCGTCGGCAGCCGCCTCTTTCCCACCATTAAAATTATGTGAATGACCCCACCACTATTATTTTAAATTCTGCATAGTGACTTGCATAGTCAAAGTCTATAAATAGGAACTTCAGTTGTAATGAAATTTATAAGAAAATATAGAGAAAGAAAGAAAGTTTCAGTTCTTAAGAGTTTCAGATAGAATTTCTTATTTCTCTTTTACAATAGTAGTTTCTTTTTTTAAGTTTCATAACACACTCATCATTCTTACACTACATACTTATTTTGATTTTTGATTTTTTTTTCTCTTAATAAATTGAAAATCTCAATTATTATAATAAAAATCAAAATAAATGTTGTATATAATGTAAGGGACTGGGCAGCAAAGCTCTAATATGTATGATGAATGTCTTGTGTGCTTATCTTATTAAGATTATAATAATCTTTTTGGAGAAACCAAAAAAAAAAAAAGGTACAACCTTTCATATTGAATTTTCCCATTACAGTCACAGATTGCATCCCAGTCTCTTGCCAATTCGGACTCATTAATATGATACATTTTAAATAACTTAATAGATTAATCATCTTAACGAAAAGTCACGGAAATGTAACACATCAATTGCTGTGGTTAAAAATAATAATACTTAAAAATCAACATTTAAAAAAAATAAAACATCCAATAATTTATCAAAACAAAATATGACCTTTTTTTAATTTTTTTAAAAAAAAAAAAAAAAGAGGATCTGACCGGCTTAAAAAACTAGCTCTGCGAAAGCGCAAGGGACTATATTCCCATTTATGATAATTATATTACATTCCGCAATATCTTTAATCTCATATATATACAACTTACAAGCAGGCCAACACCTTTATATAAAAGGAAATATACAAAGCGCAAATTCAGATCCTTTTATTTATCCACACAAGTTGGTACCACCTTTCCGGCACTGAAACTATGGACAAACTAACTGATGCTTAGCGAACTGACTTCGCTTCTCCGGTCTCTTCTGCTCCTAAGTCTTTTATCTTGGCCGTCTCTTCTACTTCCAAGCCTTTTACCTTGCTTCTAATGGCATCCTCATCTGCCACAGGAGCAGCCGCTGCTTCAAAATTTTTCTCCTTAGCCACGAACTCCGCTGCTGCATTGCTTTCTTCTTCACTTTCTTCCACTCTATAATAAACCTTTTGAAAGATATAACCAAAGACTTAGCAAACCTCGTTTGATTTCATTTTCACAATGAAATGAAAATTTTATAAATAATTTATGAACAAATAGTAAAGTAATTTGAGTGCAGATATTTTACGGGATTTTGATAAAGATAAAAGATAAAAAAATAAAAATTATAAAGTTAAAAGAGGGTTATAATATAATTTATTTAAAATATTTTTTTGTTTTAATATTTTTTAAAAAAATGAATTACTTCTTGTATTTTATTTGAAAGTTTAGAAAAGTTAGAATGATTAAATAATGATTGGATGAAAAAGTTGAAAATTTGACAATTTGAAATTGAAAAAGATTTGTGTTTGAAATTGTTTGGATGTTGAGATGAAGATATTTTACGGGATTTTGATAAAGATAAAAGATAAAAAAATAAAAATTATAAAGTTAAAAGAGGGTTATAATATAATTTATTTAAAATATTTTTTTGTTTTAATATTTTAAAAAAAATGAATTACTTCTTGTATTTTATTTGAAAGTTTAGAAAAGTTAGAATGATTAAATAATGATTGGATGAAAAAGTTGAAAATTTGACAATTTGAAATTGAAAAAGATTTGTGTTTGAAATTGTTTGGATGTTGAGATGAGATAAAATGGTTGAAAGATTTGTAAAATCAATCTAGGCCTAAATCATAGCTCTCAGCTGGAGATCTGATTTCCAAAATGCAGTCATACAAGGCTAACACCAGTTGGGCTCGATGGCTCAAATTAGTTTTCAATACCCCCTAGTTATCAACTCGGGTATTAAGGAATGTGAGGAATGAGGAGATCTTGATTTTTCAATCACCATATTATTTCATTATAATTATATATATATATTTATGGTAAGAAGAAATGAATGATGGCCAGAGATACCAAACTCTAGAAACTAGGAATACCAAAAGGGTAAACCACATACCACACATGTTCGAGGTGGTGAGAGTATTTTGAAGGAATTGGGACGATTATTGAAATTCGTTTCTGGCAGTCCAGGGATCCCTTCAGGAGATGTGAAATGGTCAACATCATGGCCCACCTGCCAAAGAAAGTATCAAAGTCAGCAAAGAGATCAATGACAATGCATGTTTTGACCATGTAAAAGGTGTTCCTTACTCTTCCATGTCCACCAAATTCCTTGGCATCACTATCTAGTGCAACTCTATACTTCCCAGGCAAGTCGCACCCAACTTTGTACCTGTTTGTTCAAGATCACACAAGTCACTAAGAGAATCAAGCACTAAATAAATAAATAAACTTGGCATGCTGCCATTCGCATACAAGGCCACATTCCACATTCAAACAACACAGATCCCACGCATAACTAACAAACAACGTACCCATCATATGTATTCTCTGGATGAAAATTGAACACAAAAACCAGATCTCCACGCTCAAAGACGATAACCTGTAGCATGATAAAATCATGCAATTATGTAATTGTGAAGAATTTCCAAATTAAATGATCATGGCTATAAAATCAACTTCAAATAATATAAATACGTTCATGTTAGTCCCCCTCATGAAAGAACTGAAACAGCTAGAAGCACCAAAGTAAATGAGAAGCTGAGATTAATTTTTAGCAATCTTTTAAATCAATGCAAAAATTCCATCAAATGCTCCCCTCCCCTTTCTTAGTCCAATAAAATGTGATCAAGAGACATAAGCTTAAATGCTACCCTTAATTACCCATTTATTATTTTCTACCAGATCAGGTGCTATCATATAACAATTAGCCAATCTGGATTTGTGCATTATCATGACACATTGATTACTCGAGTTGCTCAAATTCCAAGGGAAATTTGAAAACTACTCTATGGTTTATGGTAAGATAGCATAAATATCCAAAAGAAATATTGATCATTGGGAACGTCTATACCTTGTCTTCTTCATCTGTGCTGCTCACAATCTGTTTTGTTGACTCCAGAAATGAAAACTTATCATCAAGTAAATTCATAGCTCTGTCAAATGCATTCATGAACTGTAAAAGGTCCAGAGGAAAGAGAATAAGATGGTGTTAAAACCTACCATATGATACTCTGTAAACGGGAATTTTGTACATACTTACTATGAGATTATAAAGACATTCCATATTACTTCAACTAATGACCTAAAGTGTTAAAAGATGTGGTCATAAAATGGAAGTTTGCAGAAAAGGGCAACTCATAAACACGAGGGAATAGTGTGGGATGGAAGTGGGTTAGACAAAATTTGTAACATTCCATTACGTGGCCTTGGGTATTGATGCTGGGTGTGAGAATCTGTTCTGGTGATGAATTTGCATTCTTTCTGAGATTTACCACCAGTTAGGAATGTGTGCTAGCCATACTTTACCAAAGTCATGTTGTACAGTAGGGTCAAGGGAAGGGCTCAATAAAAAATAAAATTATGGAATTGCTCAACCAACAAGATTTGATTCTGTACCTGATATCTCAAGTGCTCTGTATCCACTAGGTTCCATTGCCGTCTGCATTTTTCATAGCTCCACCCATTGCCTTCTCTTGGGAAGTCAATCCATTCAGGATGACCAAACTATACAATGATGTTTAAAAATAACTTCAAAATAACATAGACAACTTAAAAAAATCTTCTTTACTTGCTAATGTAATTTTAAATATATTTTCTTTTAAGTATTTGAAATCTTCCAACATATACAGTCAGAATATATAGGACTTGATACACGTTGATTCCATGCAGCAATCTTGAGTGCAGGCTAGTGTGCTTACCTCGTTCCCCATGAAATTAAGGTAGCCCTCACCTCCTAGCGCCATAGTTATAAAGTGTACCATCTGTAAAAATAAATATAACAATAACGGAAAAATTAAATTGATCAAAAGAAATTTTCACTGGAATTAGCTTTTGTCTGGTTCCAGTGTGTAAATCAATGCCACAATCATTGCGCGAAATGGCTATCGTTTCTATTTAGTCCTTAGAAGGGAGCAAACGTGAGTTGTAAGGCCTATAGTTGGGGATAAAACCAGAACCCAATCATAGAAAGAAAGAAAGTAGAGACATCAGCCAATTGAGCTGTCAAAGATACCACAACCCGAGAAAGTAGTAACACAAGCTGGAATTAACTTACCTTGTGAAGTGCAAGCCCTCGCTCAACGGTAGGAGAAGCCTCGGTTAAGCATGACATGCCAGAATATATTTCTTTATCGATTAGGAGAAATGCTATTGTCTTGTCTCCTACAATGGCCTGCACCAGTAAGCTTATCAATATTGAAAAAAAAATTACAAAAATTTTGAAAAAAAAAATTACAAAAATTTGATAAGTATAAATATATGAGTGGGCATAACCAAGTAGATTGAGTGTACACAAGAGGGAACACCTAGCCCATAATAGAGAGCCCCTAATGAACATCGCCCAAATAGGGAGAAATTAGAAACCTATCCAATATACACAAAGCCCCATTGAGACAAAACACGCCTTCCCATAGCAAAGTTAGATTTTCACCGACAAACTAAAATCTGTTTTTTACACTGCACCTCAAGCCACCAAAACTTTCAATTTTCATCTTAAACTATAAATATTTTGCAATTTGCACCCTCAGATAAGATGACCGCTAAGATGAATGAAAAATTAACTGTGGCACAATCTTAACAGTTCAATGTAAACCGAGGGTACAAATTGAAAATTATAGGTGGTTTATGGTGCAAAATGAAACTTTTAGATGTTTTCAGGGAAAGGTGGTAGTTTGTGGATGAAAAGTTTAATTTCCCATATTGAGGAAAGGGTAAAATTGGAGAGAACAAAACATGAAGACTACACCACTTCTGTCTCCTTTCTTCTCTCTTGCTTATCTTGTTGGAAGGTTGGAAGACAGCAAATTGTGATTAAGAACTACATAACTAAAACAAATTCTCATACCTGATCATGGCTTTCAGCATAAGCTATACACCTCTCAGTGTATCTTCTATTCGTCAAAGTTGAGGATATTTCCTTCATTGACCAATCTTCATCTGATTTGTTCTTCAAGTAATCAATCCACTTGTCAGGAATGGCCATTGCCAGGCGGTAATCAAAACCAATTCCCCCCTCAGAGACAGGCCGACCAAGCCCTGGCATACCAGAAACATCTTCAGCTATAACAGTTGCATCAGGCAAAATATTATGAACCAGAGTGTTTGCCAGCATCAGATAAACAACAGCATCGACATCTGTTGCCTCACTAAAATACTCGTTATAATTTCCAGTAAACGCCATATTTATTCCCTGGTGATGATACAACATTGAAGTTACTCCATCAAGTCTAAAGCCATCAAATCTAAACTCTTCAAGCCACCACCGTAAGTTGGATAAAAGGAAGCGAAGAACTTCCCAATTGGCATAGTTAAAGAGCCTGCTATCCCATAACTTATGGTAACCACGATCTCCGCTGTGGAAGTAGGAATCCTGTGAGCTTTGGCCAACATCAAAGCCATTGAGGCCATCAGTCACATTGTTACTGGCATGACTGTGAACAATATCCATCAATACTCGTAGGCCTAAGCTGTGGGCCTTATCAATTAAATACTTCAGGTCCTCTGGAGTCCCAGATCTACTGCTTACAGCGAAAAAGTTTGTAACATGATACCCAAACGATGCATAATAGGAGTGCTCCATCACAGCCATCAACTGGACTGTGTTATAGTTATTTGCTCGAATACGAGGCAGAATCTCATCAGCAAATTCTCTATATGAATTAATGCGGGGTTCTGAGCTACTCATTCCAACATGAGCTTCATATATTCGTGGGGCCTTGGGAATAGGAGGACGGGGATACATAAACTGATACCTGCATGATAAATGGAAGAAAAGTTCAACAATCCTGCCGAGTCTCATGTAGATAAAATTGACATCGTGTTACAATAGCTCCCTTATTTAAATGAAACTAGGCCATGCAACGGTAGAGAGGTCCTTAAAACTGTTGAAGGTTTTTCCCCCATTATAGCCATCATAAATTTTTGATGGATTAAGGAACTGAAAAAACATGCCTGTTATGATGCCATTGGCCCCAAAGCTATTTCTTTCTCCTGATTCTC
Organism: Platycarya strobilacea; assembly: GCA_036898215.1. Lineage (NCBI taxonomy): Eukaryota > Viridiplantae > Streptophyta > Magnoliopsida > Fagales > Juglandaceae > Platycarya > Platycarya strobilacea. The sequence goes on from CM072555.1 coordinate 14,926,196, forward strand.
AATCAATAATATTCACTTCATCCAAATTGGGTTTAAGAGTTTGCACCTTTCTGAAGGAGGTAGATCCCAATACACCCCATCATATGGTGCTCCAAATCTTGTAGGGTCAACAGTGGCATATTTAATCCAAGCAGGGATGCGATCAACCCAAACTCCATTACCATGCTGGAATCGGAACTTGACTTTTGAATTGTGGGGAATTGCAGGGTTTCCATCAGAATCAGGGAGTTTGATACTCCAAACACCAAATTGATTCTTTTCCATTTTGTGGTTGGCACCATCCCATCCATTAAAGTCCCCAACGAGTTGTGCTTCTCTGCATTAGAGGAAATATAACTTCTAAGAAACAATTAATCTGTACAATAGTCAGCAAAGATAATCACTTTATACTTGAAACTTCACAAACTCACTGAACAGCAGGAGCCCACTCACGGTACACAATTCCACCTTCTTCTCTGTTAAATCCAAACTTAAGATAACCTACAGAATGAATGAAGCAAACAGTGGGGTTTTACACTGAAGACAAAACTACTAATTAGGTAAAAGAATTTGCTAAGTTGCTGAACCTAGAAAGGATATGAACCTAATAGAGGCCAATAGATAATCAATTAAACGAAAAGGGAAGCAAGAAAAAGAACTGATGCACTCAACATGATGCTTTTGATTGTATATGAAAAAGTCCATATCAATCCATCTTGGAGCAGAATTATTTATCTTAGGCACTTGTAAATAAAGTAATTCATTTATTACAGGCACCAGTAATGTTAAATACAGGTTGTTTAGTGCTTCTTAACAACTCTCCTCGCACAAATTGAAAAATAAAGTGCAGAGGGAGGAATTTTCACATCTCATAAAAACTAATAACCTTGTGAAAATTCTTCGAGACCTCCTTCATATTTCTCGAGAAGTGCCTTCTGATCAACATATCTCTTCATTCTATATCGAAAGTGATCACTAAATGATTCCAGGCCTGGATCAATGCCCAGGATATCAATTTTGTCTGTCTCTTCCTCAGTTGATGTCATTGTCGAGCTGTCATCTGTTACAAGAGCTGAGATCATGGAACCGTGCTGCACCTAGAGAAGAAAATGCAAAACTCACATCTTGTATACTCACAAATAATAGTTGACAGGAAAAAATATCTTAACCTCCATGTTTACTGAAAAAATGGCATGCACAATCACAAAGTAACAAACTTCTTTTAAATATGAGAAATACTATGCCCAGATTTAAAAGAAAAAAAAAATCAATGATAGGAATGTCAAACATACCCTCCTGTGTATTGCAATTCTTGATGCAAAACGAAAGGTTTGGCGTTCAAGCAATTTTTGAGACCCACTGGCGGCTCTAACTAGCTGTTTGACACTGTGCTGGTTCTTTCTTGAAGACTGTCAAAACAATCGCAATAAGTGATCGATCCAAAATATTTTGAGCTATTGAAAGACATACAGGTGCAGGCACTTGCGGAAGGTAAACTATTAGGCCAGAAAACAAGAACACTGAATTGCATTAAAATTCTGGAACCCTCGTTAATTCAAATTTATATTAAACTAGATCATAACAAAACTAAAAGAACCCGTTATTCAAATTTTGCCAAATATCAAATAATTAAACAACAGGCACCCAATCTGCAGAAAAGTAATGCACTTGCATCATATATGACAAGTATTAGACTAATCATTTCCAAATTAAGCGGGCATAATAATTATAAAAAACAAAGCTAACTTCAGTATGAAAATATCTAAACACCAACGCGCCAGTACATAGCAGCTCACAGAATTCTTATCACTCGTTTGTTGCAGCTTCGAAAACAAAACGAATCCTAATTTTAAGACAAAATATTACGCAAACTGCAAACCTTGTTTGAGGAATGCAGCGGTAAGGACCCAAGAGCAGGTGAGTGGAGAAAACCTAGAGAGTCCATCGTCTTCGTCGACTGCAAGTGACCGCCTCAGTTCGTTCTGCTTGCTGAAATTAAATCTTTAAAGATCGACAATCATAGGGGGCGCTGTCAAGAGGAAACCTCTGGACCGTTGGTCCGTTGGACCCGCAGTCCAGACTTTATAGATTGATTGCTACGCTTTATCTACTTTGTTCTTTTCTTGTCACTTCCGATACGACAGGCACAGGATACCAGTAGAAGCAAAGGATATGCTCCACGAGACAGCAGACTGACCGTGATAATATTAACAATTATTATTACTATTATCCCCTTCATTATTACTTTTCTGAAACATCACGCGCCTATTATACGTTGCCACGTTTAGGGAAGAGTGACGGTAACCGACGGCTATGAACAATCTAACAATTTGTTTTTCTTCTTCTTTTTTTTTTTTCTTGATACTTCATGGACGTCTTAAGATATTTTATAAAAATTAAATTTCGAATTGATTATGTTAAATTTATTTCATAAAAAAATAATTTTATAATTTAATTAATCATATCAATTTATAATTTAATTAATTATATCAATTTATATGTATTTATAAATTTAATTTTTATAAAATTTATTTATAACTGAATTACTTTTATTTTTCAAGATAGTAATATTTTCCATTTACTTCTTAGAACATAAATATTATTTATAAGCTTTTTAAAAATCTTTTCTTTCATTTCAAATTTTTGTAATCATCATTTCATCATCTTTAAATTACAAAAATATTATTATTTATTGCCTAATATAATCATCATGTCATGCAATTCATGAAGGGGCGCTTACTGTAACAACATTTATAAGAGTAATATGGTGGGAGACGGGGAGGGCCCCTTGTCCACTGTCTCGCATGGGATGATGTTGCATTTTGATTCTCGATACACATCTTCGGTGTGCAGGGCAGCAGGAGTACTCTGGAGTAGAGTACTCCATCCGTGTATTGGGGTGCAGAATGCAGATCCCCCACCCAGCCCAAGTGGGGGCAGGGTGAATGAGGTGGGCAGCGGGTGGTGAGTGCCCGCTGTCCGGTACTAATAGTGAACAGGGGCAGAATGCTAGAAATACATGCATCCGAGAGGGTCATTGCCGCTCAAATTTTTTAAAGAACTTAGCTCTCATTTAGATTTGGAAAGCTTTTCACCTTAACTTTTTTTATTTTAATTTTTTTTATATTTTTATATTTTTATATAAAATATAATAAATAATTTAATTTTTTTCAAATTTCAATATAATAATAATTTTTTACAATAATTTTTTATCTAAAATTATCATATCTCCTATTAAATCCAAATTCGAGCCTTAATATAGTATATATTTTTCTACTATCTACCAAATTATTACTAAACTTAGCCTCACTCTTTAAAAAAAACCTGACATTAGCTCCCACAAGTACGAACCGTTGAAATTAGCCTCTAAAATGTCAGACTATAGGCGGCTCTCTTAGTATTCTTTTGAATTTTGAGGCCATTACAGTTTATAAACTTGCAGTCAATTCCATTGTCTATGATATACACTCCTACTCTCAGGCTATTGTACACTTTATTTTTCTGAGTCCTGTGAGTTGTGTTGGTGACTGTGAGGGCTGAGGGCTAACTCGTGACATTGTACTGTTGCCCAATGCTATAGACTGGGTCTGTGAGTTGTCGTTTGTGGGTTGAAGGGTTCCATCCGATGATGCAACCCACAAAATTGTGTTGAGGCTTGGTTCAAGATTAAGGGAAATAAGTGAGTACAAATCTTTGTTTTTTTATTTGATTGTATTGATTTTAACGGCTTTGATACCTGGTAATTTTTATGTTTTTTTCTGGAAATGATGGAGTGCATTTGGTGGTTCTTAGTTTCATGATCCAGTCTCGCGGTTCGTGACTTAATCTTCTGTCGTGTTGAGTTGTTGGCAGTTGCGGCATTGCTGTTGGCAGTTGCGACGTTGCTGTTGGCAGTAACGTCTCAGATGTATTGACGTCGTCGACTTTCAACAAGTTCTCTCGACTCTACTTCAACAAGTTCTCTGACTTCATATTCTAGTTATATGAATATATTATTAATTTATCTATACCATAATACTACTTCAATAGTTCATATTTAGCTTAGCAAAATGGTACGTTTAAGAAGCTTAGAAGTTAGAACTGTATATTATAAAATTATATGCTAATCATAGGTTTAGTCTAGTAATAGCTCATAGTTAGAAACTTAGAAGTGTATTAGTACGGTATATTAAATTAATTAAAACAAGTACTCTTTATTTGATATATATTATATAGAGAGAGAGAGAGATTTGTGTAGTTAGAGAAAATTAAAATTGGTAGTCTTGAATTTTGGGTTGGATATTATAACATAAGCCTAGTTTTAACTACAAAAGCACTCATTCAAAAACACTCATTCAAAAGTTTAAAGATGATGAGTGAGAATCTTTACTTTAAACCATTTTGTGAAAAACTCTAAATTGATATTCCTTATATAAATGGCCAACATACTAGATCTCGAGGCAAATCTCGTCGTCAAGTTGAAATGATAATAATGAAGCATCATTTTAGAATTAATATATTTACTAATACAATATACTTCTAATTGCAAGAATTGAATAATAGATTTAACGACCAAGCAATGAAACTCATTATTAGTGCTACTTTAGATCCTAAAGGTGCATACAAATTATTTAAGTTGATGATATATGCAAATTGGTTAAGAAGTTTTATTTTAGAAAAGTCAAAAATTTTTTATTTGATTGATAGGTTAATTCGTCTAATATTAATTTTTCCTGTTTCTACTACTACTATTGAGCGATAATTTTTTTTCATGAAACTTGTAAAAATTAGATTGCGTGCTCGAATGAAAAATGAGTTTCTTGCAGATCATTTGCTAGTTTATATTGAGAAAGAAATTGTCAAGAATTTTACTTCAAATATGGTAATTGATAAATTTTATTCCATGAAAAAAGTTGCTGAGCTTAATTTGAAGGGAAGATTCTAAGTTTATATTTCATTTTATTTTCTTTTTATAATGGTTTCTAGCAAATTAAGAAAACGTCAAATAAAATCATTATATAAGATGATTTATAGATATGCATTTTATGTATATAATTTTATCACCTATAATTATTGTTTTTATATATGGTAACATGCAAAACACATATTATTTGTACTCACACGTACCACATACTTTATCGATCGCCCCTTAACCACCAAATCCTAATTCCGCCCATGTGGTGGGTGATTGTTATGCCCCCACAAGCACAACAAGGTTATAATGATGTCCTTGGCATGTATTTGCGAGTCTGTGACAATGCTTGTTGAGTGCCTGTTAGGGACTTTGCTCTAGTCCCTAAATATTAGGAGTTCTCTAGCTCGCTTTTCCTTGTGATGATTGAATAAAACTCGTCTAGTCGTCGTCTTGCTTGAACTTGGCTTATTTATGGCAATGAAGGGCCCTTAGGTTAATGGACATATGGTGTTTAGTGGTGAAAATGATAACGATGATGATGAGTTCAGATAATCTAAATGATGGATTTATGTGTTTGATGTAATGTGGAACGTCTTAATGATGACCCTTGGTATTGGGGCCACTTGGGTGATGATTAGGGCTTGTATGGTGAAGTGAGACTAGGTTTTGGATAGTAATTAAGGAGAGTTTCGAGATTGGAAGAAGTGTTTAGGAAATATAGGATTTTGGCTAGGTTAAAGAAGAAAAAGATCTTAGGGTTTGAATAAGTTTAGGGTTATTCCTAAAATGTAGGGATTTGAATATGAATGAGGTGGCTAGGTTTTATCCTAAATGATAAGATAAATTGAGAGTTATTGGGATTTGAACTTTGAATAAGGATGAGAGATAGGATTTGAATTTTTAGAGATTGGAAGTTGGATTAGGGTTTTAACTAAGTTAATAGGTGTTTATACTAGATGTGGTAATATATTACACGATTCGTTAACCCAGCACGAATACGACTTGATAATAGCAGATTATGGTTTAATCTTAACAGGTTCGGTTCAAAATCGGTTGACCTGTTAAGACACAATTGTTTAACGGATCAATCTATTTTAACACGTTATGACACGTTAATAAAGTTAAAATCATAATTATACCATTATACCTAAAAATAAAATTGTTAAAATTTTAACTTTGATTTTTTTTTAAAATTATAATTTCGACCTTATAGTTAGTGTTATGATTTTTATAAATATTGTGATTTTAAATATAAAATTATACTAAATTTAATCAAGTCAAACGAGTTAATTTCAAGCAAATTTAACTCATTTACATAAACAGGTTGAAACGAGTCATATTGTGTTATGTTAATCTATTCCGTAATATTCACTATTAAGTCTAAACGAGTTGACACGACACGACAGAACACGTTATAGTAATAGATTGTGTTAAGATTTGAGATTTTGACATGATAATATTAACAAGTTGGGTTAGGGTTGATCTATATAATATAATATACATACATCGACATAATACGAACACAACCCATTGACATGATTTGACACATCTAGTTTCTACAATGTAGGAATTGTAAATGGAGGCTTGGGTTAGGATCCTTAAAATATAAGAAATCTTTATGGAGGCTAGGGTTAGATTCCTTAAATGTAGGAAATGCTTATGGAGGTTTGAGTTTTGGGCCAAGACTATTGGGATGGATGGAAGATGAATGCAATGACTAAAATGGTGAAATGTATAATGCAATGGAGAATTTAACTACAACAATTGGTATGGACGAATGTAGAGAAATGGATTTAGGATAATATAACAAAGGGAAGATGAATATTTTATTTTTGGTATTTTGGGTATTTGAGAAACCAAAAGATAGGAAGAATAATATGTTGAATATATTTGATATGCGAGAAAATACAAGAAAATATATGAACTAGAAAATATAAGAACAACTGATAGATAATTAGATGGAAATGAATAAATAGTCATAAATTGATAAATGAATTGCCAACTATTCACAAATTACAATGTGAAAATCCTCTTCTTGGGATTCACGAATTATATCCAAGTAACCAAAGTGCAAATCAATGACAATGATTTTAAAACTCTACTCAAGCCGTTCAGAACGAATAATATGCCAAAAGTTCAAAAGATAACTAAATGAAATGTCTACAAGATTTATTTAAAGCAATAAATATAGTTGAAAAATCTTTAAAGATTCCCTTTAAAAGATGGTTTGAATGGGCCTGGTATAGGTTGGCTCATGGCATTGGCCATGAATATGGTTGACATTATATTGGTGGCCTTGACTGGCCCATGACATGGGTCATAGGTATGGCAAAGTGCTTGCCATGGTTAGCATGGCCCATGTAGGGACGTGGGTGCTTGAGTTATCTAGGCATTAGGGCTACTTACTAGTGTTGTTTCTGATGCTAAATCATGCCCAGTGCATGGTTGGCAAGGCCCAAGTGTAGGACTAGGCTAAAAACTGTTTGTTGGTGTTGCTTCTGATGTTAGGTTGTGCCCAGTGCATGGCTGGCAAGGCCCAAGCGTGGGCTTGGGTGCTAAAGCTGCTTGTTGGTGTTGTTGGCTTGCACTACCATGCTGAAGGTGCTGCTGGTGGGCTGCATAGACAGGCTGGTGCCATTACTGATCATGCTGGTTGCGCACTGTGGGACACTGGATTGCACACATGGGGCACATTGGGTTGTCAAGGGCTCGACTATGGCCTTATTGTGGTGCGCGTAGGGGCAAGTAATGGCACGACCATGGCGCTATCATGGCCAGGTCGTAGCTAACCTCATTGCATGCATATGGGACTGTTTTGGGCGTGCCATGTCACGGTCTTGGCCACGTTACAGGTTGTGTTGTGGCATACTCATGGCTCGACTGCGGGGCTATCAAGTCTTGTCAGCGACAATATCATGTGGCTATCAAGAATTGTCAGTGGTAATGTTAGGAGGTTGTTAAGACATGTTAGTGACAGTGTCACGAAGTTGTCAAGGCTTGTCAATGATAGTGTGGAGGCGTGGCTCGTGAGGCTATCAAGACTTGTCAGCAACAATATCGATGTATGGCCAGTAAATCTGTTAGGGATGAGCTAAGATAGTGTCATGGCATGGGCCATGTTGTTGTCAGGCTTGAGCTTCAACAATGTCATGGCATGAACCATGTAGTTGTTAGGGTTGAGTTGCGATAGTGTCATGGCATGGGCCATCAAGCTGTCAAGGTCGTGCGCTGTAATAGTGTCATGACATGGCCCATGGGACTGTCAGGGTTGTGCCATAACACTGTCAGCCGTCAAGGTTGAGCCATGGCGTGATTAAGTGAGAAAAGCTGAGCCACGTTCCAATTGACCCGTACATTTTTTATGAGTTTCTTAAGGCATACCCTAGACCCCCAGGGAAGTCCTCTAAAGTTGAGACTGATCTAAAAAGTGACTCGATCTCGGTTGTCCATTCGTGTCTAAGACCTTAATTGACATGAATATACAGAATAATCGAAAGAGAAATCAAGAGAAAAATAATACAGAAATTTACGTGATTTAGCGGTGTGCTTTTATATCTATGGGAGCGAGTGACAGCAATTCTACTACTATCTAAAGTAGGTTATATCATATGTATTTATATTAACCTTAATTGTACGAATATATTTAAGAAATTTTATAAAAATACTCTCGTAATGTATACTCATTAGATATGAGTTACATACTTCAACATATTTTATTATTGGGTGCTTTTTAGAGGGATATTGATGGTGTCACATTGATTTTTTCATGTATAGATGTCAGGGAAGCGAGGGGCACCCCTTGGCCTTCCCATGCATGCACTGCATGGCTAACTTGGTTCTCATGGCTCTCACCCAAATAAAACAAAATGCATGCACGCACATGGCTCCCAAGACATAGTACCTCATTTACTTGTCCAATATAGTGCATTTGTCCACCATGACAAGTACACAAAAGTCTAATGAAGAGTGCTGCCAATCACTCAAAAAGCCTTATTGTTAGTTATGATGTGCCAAAATTCTACTGATGCAAATTGCCTCAAATCCTTGTTGCATTCAAAAGTTGTCATGCTTGATCACTCACAACTTGGCTCTTTGATATTGTTATCTGTTGCGCATGCATGGGGCGAAAACTTATTTTTAGGTACACTCATGAGTTATATAATTATTGTATATTCTTTTTTAAGAAAAAGATATGATAATTATTCACTTTATAATAATAATATTATTTAATAATTATACAATTGATTGATTTGATACCATCTTGTATTATTTTTCACTTGCATTAAAGTCAAATATTCGATGGAGAAAAGGTACAACGATGGATGGATATATCAACTGACATTATTAAGATATTTGCAATGCATTGACAAGAAATGCTACATTGATAAGACATGCTATATGCTTGTATAGTAGTAATAAGAGAGTTATAAATTCAAACGATTTGATGTTGTACAGGTATTTAGATATAACGTATTATATCAATTTATATATATATATATATGAAATAATATTAGCTGTAGTCTCTACATGCTGCAGTCTAGAAACACATTAAAGAAATTTAAAATAAATAAAAACTAAAAAAAATAAAAGTGATAAGCTGGTCTACTAGTATGCTATTGTATAAAGACTGCATTCCCAAAAAAAAAAAAAACACACACACGCATATATATAAATATATAATAATATAAGGCTTGCTTTGCAGCAGTCCGTACGTAAACAGTAAAATTATTATTCCCGTGAGAGGCTTGCGCGGCAGTCGAGTTGCTGCCTATATTATATATATAAATATATATATAACACTTCCATAATGATAGATTCTTTTATAATTTAAGTTTGATGAATACCGTATATGTTTTTATATGCTATGGAATGTTCTTTTTTGAGGGAAAAAAACAGTCACAAGAGTAGAGATTGATTCTATGAATTCTAGGCTTGTAATGGTTTTATGGCTTGTAATTTGACAATATAAGGTTTGTTTTATTCGATTTATTATTAGTTGATACATGGGATGGTTTTTTTTTTATTATATGTAAATTTCTTGTATCTTGATTTTTTATGGCATTCCTATGTTATTATTAAATGTAATCTTAAATCTTTATATAAAAAAAGTAAAGGTCACAAACTATAAAAGAGCAATGCGTGTGACATTTTAGACGGTAAAAATGCGATTGTGTGAGCTAGGTAACCCATGTAGCTTACAAGTTTATTTGTTTGAGAAAGCAATACATGCATCACTGCCTACTTAAAAGTAGGGGAGGGCTCCAACTTCGATGGAGTCGGAGTTCAGAATTTTCGACTCCGACTCTTACTCTCGTCGAAGCTCAAAATGACCCCTGACTCCGACTCCGAAATGGAGTCGGAATTCGACTCCGATCGAAAGTCGAAATTCCAACATTCGATTGAAATCTCTTCTTCTGTCGCCAACAAAACCCATAGGTTGATACCATCATATCACTGTCAATTTCGCACCAAGATTTCAAAAATAAAAATATACTCCTCCACTAATAAAGAAAATGAGCAAACCCTAAATATTACAAATATCTATCGATTAAGATGAGTATAAATTTTAAAGAGTACTGTTTTGACGTTTTCAGGAGTTATGTGAGAATGAGATTTCGATGTGAAAGATACCATCCAAGCACGGTGTAAGTGAACGAAGACGGAGATGGCTGAAGTTCTCGATATTGACAAAACCAGAGAAAATGGGGAGATAACTGGAGCTACAAGGGGGGCGAAGAGAGAATAGTGGAAAATGAAATGTAGGGTTAGTTGGTTACGATTTTTGAAGGTTGAGATGAATATATAGCACCATCTGAGTCTAGACGACATCTTTTAAGTTAGTCTAGTGTGAAAATTTTAAAATGGCAAAAGCATGACTCGTTACTCGAACCCAGGATGTTTAAAATGGCAAAAGCATGACTCGTTACTCGAAACCAAGATGTAGGACTTATTTAAAAATTCATTTTACCATTAGGTCATTTACACATTTGCTTCCTATTTTACAACATATAATATATAATCTCTAAATGTCAGAGTTCGAAGACGGAAGTTAGAACCCCACTGAGCACTAACTCTAACTCCGAACTCCGACTCTTGCCACTCCGATTCTGACTCCAATTTCTAACTTCTAACTCCAATCGGAGTCGAAATCGAAGCGGAAGTCGGAAGTCAAAATTTTTACATATCTCTATTTAAGAGCATTAGTAATGGACTGGTTATAACCCATTACAAATCTAAAATGAAGGAAGATGGGGAAAAATAAGCCACATTGGACTGACCAAAAAACTCAAGTCTTAAACTTGAGCTACAGTAACTCAAATTCTCAAACTATTTTTGACGTGTTACTGTTCCACCTTCAAGTGATTGATTCTCAATTAAAATACATAGAAGCCACGGGAGACCCTTTTCCCTAGACATTTTCGTCTTTCACATCGTCCCCTCCCATGTCTCCTTGACATTTTCCAAACCGCATCCCCTTCTCTTCGTCGTTGCCATTGTCTCCAAGCCAAATGGTATTAAACTCTTCCTCGCTTTTTTCTCCCTCTTCGAATAACCTGGAACAAAGGCTCTTAGAAATTTTCGATATTTGGATTTATTTATCTGGTTTGGATTTTTGAGTTCTAGGTATACTTATTTGGTTCTAATTTTTGACCTTTTGTTGTGCTAATCGGAGAGAGGCTCTTAGGGAGAGTACCCCGCTTGGATTGGGGAGTGAGTTGAGATCATCTCAACTCACTTCCATTTCATCATTATATTTTTATAATTTTTTATACAAAACACAAATTTCTATACACCTTTTTCAAATCCCAACACACATTTTTTAAATTCCAAAATAATAATAATATTAAAAAATAAACCAAACTCATCTCAACTCATCTCATCTCCGAATCCAAGCGGGGCATAGAGAGAAATGATAAATGCTACCAGAAGTATTTATTTCCATATTTTTTCACTTAAGAGCACTGAGTTACAAAATAAATAAATCAATCGATCAACCGTTATTAAGAAAAATGACAGAAAGAAAGGCATTGCCACAATGAATCATCATCATCGTCACGGTGACAAAATATCATCATCATCGCAGTTCATGTGTTTTATGTATTTGTATATTGTTATAAAAACTAAAGTTTGACTGTTTACTGTTTTTTAGCTTTAGAATATATAATATTTTCCGGTGCTTTAAGTTAATAACAAGTTTGAGTTATTGAATTGGGGGTGCAATGTAGCCTTGGAAACTAGTAAATCTAATTCAATTATTGATTAGTCAATCTGGCACTAATTAAATGATTTGTTGAGGTGCTTTTGATTATTGAATACAATGTTCTAATATTGGTAGGGGTGTTCATCCGGATCGGGTAAAATTTTTATTTATTTCTTAACAATTTTGAATTTTTTTTAAAAAATATTTAAGAAAATTTCGAATCCGGGTTCTGAATTCCCAAATCCAGAACTCGGATGAACACCCCTATATTGGTGTCTGATTTTCCAACATCAAAAAATTAGCAATGTCTTTAAGCAAGACACCATATACTTTTAAAGGTGCATATATTTCTAATTTATTTAGTAACCGATTTCATACAAGTGCACTAGCTTATGAACGGAAATACAAACTGTGCTTGTATGTGTTTTCTTCAGATTTCTCATGATAAAAATTGCATTTTTTCTGCATATTTGAAGGTTCATTTGGCCACCCTCCCTCTTGTAGAATTTGGCTTTGTGTTTTTCTTGACTGTAATTACTGTTTTTATTTTTTATATTTGGGTAGCTGGAATTGTTGTAGTGTGAATGAAGACTTTTTAATTGTATTTGTGTTGGATTAATTATATGTTGAGAGAAGAAATAGTTTTAAAAAAATATCCATGCTAAAGTATATTTTGAATAATTAGGCTTAGAGAAGAAATAGTAAAAAATAATTATTTCTTACTAAAATTAATATTTGATATATTACGTGTATTTGTAAAACCAAAAAAATAAAGAATTGTTTACATTAATTAATATTTAATATTTTAAGTGTATTTGCAAAATTTAAAAGAATTATATTAAAATATATAATATAATATTATTATTTTAATTTTAATTTAGCTAGATCAATATAAATCCCTTAGCTAAACCATATGGATTATAGCTAAAAGAGTAAAATTGAACTTCAATTTAAAATTAATTTTGACTAAATTATTGTAGTGTTCTAAGAGGAGAAAAGTGTATCATAAAAGCTTATAAAATAAAGGATTGCATAAGGTGGAGAAGGGATTGAGGTGTAAGTTATGTAAAACTGCCATAAAAAGTGCTGAGACTTGTTGAGACGATAACCTCAGGGCCTCAACTTTCATTACTTAAAGAGTATTAATAATGGTCTGGTTATTGTTAAGTTTAAAATATAGTTTAAATTAATTTTTTTGACTATAATACAAATGGTTTAGTTAAATAGTCTACAGTGGTCTAGCTATTTCAAAATCTAAATAATATTATAATATTATATATTTTAATATATATTTTATTTAAATTTTGTAAATACACTTAATATATTAAATTTTAATTTTAGTAAACAATAAATTATTTTTTTAATTGCAAATACACTTAATATATTAAATATTAATTTTAATAAACAATAATTTGTGTATCCAAATGAACTTCAATACCATCCAGACCATAAAATTTTGCACAACTCAGTTTTTGAGTTGATAAACCAAACAAATCTATGAATATTATTAAGCCACTGGTATTATAAATATACTTGCTGCCAGTGAATATACTTAAGCCAATGGTATCATAAATATATTTAAGCAGATTTGTAATTATTACACCTCAAGCAGATCTAAATGAAACTTGAAAATAAAATATCCAAGCGTTCTCATTATTATAAAATTTTTGTATTTTTCTTTCTGAGTTCTAAAACTTCAACAACAACTGAAGGTTACATTGGACCAAACATTCTCATCATCATACAAATTTGATGGTCACCATTTCTGATATTAAACTTTGTAATAAATAAAAAGCTGTTACTTTCCTGGATAATAAAGCAATCTAAGTAGCTTAAGTGCATAAAAAAAAAAAGAAAAAAAAAACCAATAAACTCCTTAGCTAAAGGGGAAGTAACCAAACAAAGGTAAGTAATTCCTCTGCAACAAGTACCAAAGTCGTCAATTAATGACCACCCCGTTCCTTGACAAAATATTTAAGGCAATGCTATATACAGTCTAAAAAATTGGACTCCTTTGCAGTTCAAGTAAGGGTAAAACTAAAAAATTTAGTTTGAGAAGTCAATTTACAAAATAAAATTTAGGGAAAAACAAATAATAATTTTTATATAATCTATTTCATAAAAATACCTTTCAAATTTTGATTTTTATTAAGTTTTAAAAATTTTAGAAGGACCAAAACCCTTTAAGCCAAATAGTGGTTCCGCCTCTGAGTCCAAGTAATAAACAAATAGAGAAATCCCTATTTTAGAATAAAATTAATTAAAATAAATTTATTTACAAATAAAAAAACTTTAAAAATCTGAAAAAATCATTTCAGTTAGTCATAAAATTGAAGCGTTTATATGTGGACTGCAATGCAATCCATATTTGATAGACTGTAAAAAGAATTATTCAAATATTTAATACAACAGTGCCCACGATTGTAATCTATGAAACAAACTGAAAACAATTCTATACAAACAATTGCAAACACATAAACTTTTAAGGGAAACCAATCAAAATCTCTAAAGATTCAAAGGCAAGAATTTTATTTAAAGTAATGACTAAACAACAATTAACTTCTAGTTGTCAATAAATCCTGAGAAAGAGAGAGAGAGGACTTAAAACTTCTGCAGTTGAGAGACAAATACATATATAAAATAATACAGACCACTAGATTAAGAAATCTCAAATTAAAGCATGCCATTTTAAAACAGACCACCAGATTCAATGAAACTCTAAATAGAAAGGAAATTCGAGCAAAAATATTGAGTTCTTTGAGGAGAAAGAAATGAAAACACGATTGGAGGAAATAGAAAGAGAAATGGAAGAGAGAGACTTACGTTTGATGTGAAAGACGAGGGAGACAGCTTGACGATCTGTTGGACGACGCCAAAAACTTGCTAGAAGACGAAGGCAGCTTAAAGATTGAAGATAAAATCAGCTTAAAGGTTGAAGATTTATTAGACAATGCCAAGACTTACGTTGGGAGAAGACGATGAAGATGATCGGTTCCTTGTGAAGAACAACAATATGCAAATGAATATCGATATTTAAAGGGAATGAGAAGCCTCCCACGTTTCTTTCTAATTAAAAGAAAATTAAATAAAGGGATACATGCGTGAACAAAAATGCGCAAAACATAGTAGATTTGGAGGAATTACTATAACAAAAGTGGAAAATAAAAGTGGAATGACAAGATTAATATAAATGAAATTTTAAGTTTAAGGCCAAAATTTGAAGATGCTGTAGGCTATAGTCAGTCCGTCCGCTAATACTTTTTAGAACGAAAATAACTTGTAGTGGCTGGGCTGTAGTTGTACGGTAAATCGACATCTACAAATACTTGCATACCAAGAATGCGATCACAAACTTTACAAAATGATAAAAATGCCCCTCACCGTTATTGCGAGGCCAACACCCAACGAGCCAACAGTTACAGCGCTATAAATCTCAGTCCGGAGACAAAAAGGGCCAAGAGTTTGTGGGTTAATTAGGGTTTTACACAGAGCCAGCACGAACGAGAGAGAGAGAGAGAGAGAGAGAGAGGCAGGATGAGCAGGAGCTTGGGGATACCGGTGAAGCTACTACACGAGGCCTCCGGGCACGTGGTGACGGTGGAGCTTAAGAGCGGAGAGCTCTACAGAGGTAGCATGATCGAGTGCGAGGACAACTGGAACTGCCAGCTCGAGAACATTACCTACACTGCTAAGGTACCCACCCAAACCCTAGATTTTTTTCTCTTTAACTTTTGGTGTTCTGGGTGAGTTTCTTGAACCCTACTGTTTGGTGGTTCAGAAAGCGATGCTTCACGAAGACGTTGTGCTCTGAGTCAGAATGAAAATAAAGTCTGGTTTTATGTGTTCCCAGCACTCTCATATATATTGATATATATAGACGTGTACAGGAGGTAGACGTGTACAGGAGGTTTGAATTACATTTGCAGATAAGATCAAGAATTCAAATGTTTAAATATCTAACTAAGTATCTAAACAGAAATTTGAAAAAGGATAATAGACTAAACAGACTAAATGAATAACAAATTAAACAACAAAATCAGTTTGACTTGATTCGGCTGAATCTGGTGCAAGAGGAGTCCTGGAACAGCAGCTATCTCTAACATCCCCCTTCAAGTTGATGGGGAGGTCACAAAGCATCAACTTGTCACGAAGGAACAGGAACCAAGATGAAGTTAAGCCTTTGGTGAAGATATCAGACGGTTGTGCAGCTGTAGGAATATATCGAGCTTGGATATCTCTATTGAAAACCTTTTCTCGAATGAAATGGTAGTCTACTTCAATGTGTTTAGTACGAGCATGGAAGACTGGATTGGAAGAGAGCGCCAAAGCACCAACATTGTCCACCCATAAACAGGGAGTCGTCATGATTGGAATGTGAAGTAATAAGTAGGAGCTGGTTTAGCCCCAGCCATTTTGGTGCGATGTAATAAGTCAATAGCATATTTTGCTTGACTGAGATGGAGCCCTTCTGAGGTGCTGGTGACCTGAATGCCTAGAAAATAAGATAAAGGTCCGAGATCCTTCACAGCAAAGTCAGCACCAAGGTGATTGATGAGATGATCAATGGATGAGGCTGTGTTGCTTACAAGTATGATATCATCAACATAGAGAAGCACAAAAATAGAAATGTTGTTGTGGTGAAATGTGAAAAGTGATGAATCAACCTTTGAGCCATTGAACCCGAGAGCAAGTAATGCTTGGGACAATCTCAAGAACCAAGCTCGAGGAGCTTGCTTTAGTCCATAGATGGACTTGTGTAATCTGCACACATAATTAGGAAAATTAGGATCCTCAAACCCTTTAGGCTGCTCCATATACACCTCCTCTTCAAGATAACCATGCAAAAAGGCATTAGAGATATCAAGTTGTCTAATAGACCAATTGTGATGGACAGCTAGGGCCAACACTAATCTAATTGTTGCTGGTTTAATGACAGGACTAAAGGTCTCGGTGAAATCCACCCCATCAATTTGATCAAAGCCTTTAGCCACTAGTCTGGCCTTGTATCGATCAATAGTCCCATCTGATTTCTGTTTCAGTTTAAACACCCACTTATTTCTCACAACTTTCTTGTGTAAAGGCCGAGGACATAAAGTCCAAGTTTGATTGTCTAGTAAAGCCTGGTATTCAGCTTGCATAGCATCAAACCATCGCTGGTCCTTCACTGCTTCTTTATAGGTTTTTGGTTCAAGAGGTAATGTAATGGCAGAAAGGGCTTGTAATGGGTATTTGGTAGAATAGTATAGTTGATAATCTGGAAACTGTTTTGGTTTGGAGGAATTGGTTTTGGAGCGTGTAATAATTTGATTTGAGGAGAGGTCAGGGATAGGTGTGGTTGTGGAAGGATGTGAAGTAGGAAATAGCTGGGATGATTCACTAGGATTTGGCTCAGATGGTGTATTAGAAGTGGGTGTATTGATCACGGGAAGTGGGCTAAGATGTGAGGGAACAGGTTCAGATAATGTTGATGTAGGTAAGACAGAAGTGGAAAAGTTTGGGGTTTCACAATTAATAAATGAAGGAACTGAAATAGGTGGTAAGGGATTGGAAGATGAACCTGATTGTGGAGGATTGATAGAAGAGTGAGAATTTCCCTGCAAGGTGGAAGTGACAGCAGCTTGATCCTGTGTAGCAGAAGCAGGGAAGCTCATTTCATCAAATATAACATGCCTAGAGATATAAATCTTCTTTGTTTTTAAGTCCAGACAACGATAACCCTTTTGATTTGAGCTATACCCGAGAAAGACACACTTGGTGCTCCTAAAGATTAATTTGTGGGGATTATATGGTCTGAGTAGAGGATAACAGGTGCAACCAAAGGTCTTGAGGAATGTGTAATTGGGTTGCTTGTTAAACAAAGTGAAAAAGGGAGATTGATTGCTTAGTACTGGTGTAGGAAGTCTATTGATGACATACACTGCTGTGAGGAAAGAATCAACCCAGTAACAAGATGGAAGTTGAGATTGAGCTAAGAGAGATAGACCTGTTTCAGTGATATGTCTGTGTTTTCTTTCAGAAATTCCATTTTGCTCCGATGTGTGAGGGCAAGTTTGCTTATGGAGAATGCCATTGGCTGACAGAAAACTTTGGAATGCAGTGGAAATGTATTCTCCACCATTATCAGTGAGTAATTGTTTGATATTTTGAGAGAACTGGTTTTCAACTAACTGTTTAAACTTGATGAAACAAGAGAATACATCAGATTTATGCTTTAAGGGAAACAGCCATGTAAATCTTGAAAAATCATCAATGAATAAAACATAAAGTTTACAACCACTGACTGAGGAAACAGGGGAAATCCAAACATCTGAGTGTATTAACTCAAGAGGATGTTTTGATCTGTTATTGGACTCGGGAAAAGAGAGTTTGTGACTTTTGGCAACTTGGCACGATTCACAAACATTATTGTGCTTTACAGGACCAGAAATAGGAAGAAGAGACTCTCTAACAACTCTAGACACTATAGACTCCGAGGCATGAGCAAGTCTGGAATGCCAGATATGAATTGGAGCTCTGACCCCTTGTAATGCAGTGAAGGATGAAATGTGCGCAGCTTTTGGAATTGATGTGTTGAGCTTCATCTGCCTGAGATACATAGGATATAAGCCAGCTTCACTCTGGCCTTGAAGGAGAATTTTCCTGGTCTGTAGGTCCTTGACAAAGAAATGAGAAGCTGTTAGGACAAAGTAGCAGCTATTGTCACTGCAAAATTTTTGTATGGACAACAGATTTGAGGATGCATGAGGGCAGTGTAAGATATTATGCAAAAGAAATTGTTTGTTAAAGTTTAGAAGCATAGAAGAACCAGTGTTTGTGATGACCAAGCCTCCTCCATTCCCTACTGTGACCTTGTCATTGCCTTGATAGGGCTGCTGCTGTAAAGTCAGATTGTCTAGTTGAGATGTGATATGATTGTTTGCTCCACTGTCAAGGTACCATGGTTGTTCGACTTCTTGTGTGCCATGAGTATGTGCTGCCATGGCTGCTAGTTGAGCTGGTGGATGTCGACCTTGATAAGTAAAATCCATTCTATGATAGCAATCTAATGCCTGATGGTTAGTCTTACCACAGATTTGACACGGTGGGAATTTATTGGAAGAGAAGGGACTGCCAGAGGATGGTGGTTTGGAAGAGTTTTGGCCAGAATTGGAGTTGGAGGTGGGTTGAGAGTATGAGGAAGGCTTGGCTTGCTGGTTGGAGTATTTTGGTTTCTTGCCATATGGAACTTTTGGTTTGTTGGTGAAAAAGGCAAATTGAGTGCCATCACTGGGAAGTGTTTTGGTCTGAGATTCAAGCAGCTGCTCAAAGTTGAGTAATTCAGTTTGGAAGTCATCAAAAGATATGGGTTTGTCTCTAGTGGCAAAATTGAGAGAGGTAATAAAGGGGTTATAGGCAGAGTTGAGACCACCAATAACATAAGAAATTAAGTCTTCCTCATCTACAGGTTTACCTGCTGCTGTAAGCTGGTCAGACCAACTCTTGGCCAGAAGTAAATAATCAGAACAGGATCGAGTACCCTGTTGCAGGGTTTGAAGCTGTCTTTTGAGGTGTGAAATGCGAGATCTGAATTGAGGAGCAAATCTGGTGGCTAGGGTGTTCCAAACCATCTTAGAGGTTGTAAGCCCATAAACTGTGGACAGAATTTTTTCACTGAGAGTGGCGTTTAACCATGCCAAAATAAATTGATCTTTCTTCTGCCAAACCAGATAATCTGGATTGAGATCAGAGGTAGATTTCCCAGTGGAATCAACAAGATATTGAATAGGGCATTTTTCAGACCCATCAACAATGCCTAGCAAGTCATGGCTTCTAAGCACAGGGGTGAATTGGGTGATCCAATTCAAGTAATTTGTTCCATCGAGTTTGACAGAAACTAGTGAGGTAACATTTGGAATAATGAAAGCGGAAGCAGGAGTGGAATTGTATGAGGCCATATGGATCAATTTGCGTGAGCAATGGATGCTCTGATACCAAGTCAGAATGAAAATAAAGTCTGGTTTTATGTGTTCCCAGCACTCTCATATATATTGATATATATAGACGTGTACAGGAGGTAGACGTGTACAGGAGGTTTGAATTACATTTGCAGATAAGATCAAGAATTCAAATGTTTAAATATCTAACTAAGTATCTAAACAGAAATTTGAAAAAGGATAATAGACTAAACAGACTAAATGAATAACAAATTAAACAACAAAATCAGTTTGACTTGATTCGGCTGAATCTGGTGCAAGAGGAGTCCTGGAACAGCAGCTATCTCTAACACTCTGTGGTAGGTCAAAATACTTTAATGAGAACATTTGAGGCCTTTATCTTTGAATGATTGGTTTGAATATACTTACTCCAGAAATTCTGGGTTAGCTTAGAATCGAAATGAAACAAAAAAGTTGAGTCAGACTCAAAATCGTCTAGATACTTTATGATTGTGGAGCATGGTGTTTATATGGAGCAATAAAATGGCGCGATTGTTTGGTAGCAAGTCACTCTTCTATCGTCACACTATAAATTAGCTCATGTCCTCCCAATTTCATAAGGTCATACTCTTCGCTTCTCAGATTATAAATTTTAGGGTTATGCCGGCTAAGGTAGTTGACTTGCGTGCGTGCTGGAAGGGTATTCACGGCTGTCCATAGGTGGTAGCAGCATGGAAGATGATCCCATTGTGTATTATGTGGTGTGTTTGGTTGGAAAGGAATGCACGGTGCTTCGAAGACAGAGAGCGAACAATGGCAGTGCTACAGAATTTTTTTCTGCATACTGGAATCCTTTGGTTCCCAGCCATTGTACCTAATGGAGCAATGTGCATGATTTCCTAACTTTAATTTAGAGCTTATTAGAATGTATTTAGGCATTTCGTGTGTGTACCCCCCGTGTAGTTGGGATTTGCCTATTTATATTCATACCAATGAAATAACTTCTTACTTAGAAAAAAAAACTAAATTTTAGTTCTCAAACAGATTGTAGCTTCTTCAAAACACATGGACGGTCCCCTTAGGAATACGTGGATGTATCGTTCACTATTTAATTTGAGACAATAAGTTATTTTCCCACCTCATTTAGATCAATCTCTATACCTTATAATATGCTTAAATTTATTTTCTAATAGGAAATCATGGTTGACAAAAATAGAGAGGGATCCTTGGACACAAGCAGGTAGGGAAGGTAATAACCATATATGTATATATGAAATGAGAATATATATATGTATGTATTTATCAAGATATTAAATTACAATTGTGGAAAATCTGAGTCACTTGCCTGTATACTTTTCATGCGATTCTCCTCATTACCACGAATATTGGCATAGAAGTAGGTTGATGCCAGTTTTATGTACATATAGTTGAGCTTTTTTGAGACCAAGAGTATAAAATCAAATAATGGGTATTTGGTTTAATACAGCCATTCCTTATAACTTAAATAGTTTTTTAGATAAATTATCTCTTGTTTATACGCATGTTTATTTCCAATGGTTTCTCATTCTTGTTGACTCATCCACAGGATGGGAAGGTCTCACAACTTGAGCATGTCTTTATTCGAGGCAGCAAAGTCAGGTATTCGAATCATCTGTTGTTTTATAAGAAGATTTAAATTATATGTTTCTCAAGTCACCTTTTTGTGCTTGTTGCTATCTTACTAGATTTTTTTTTTTTTGATGATTTGAAATTTTAACAGGTTTATGGTCATACCAGACATGCTGAAGAATGCTCCAATGTTTAAGCGTCTGGATGCCAGGATCAAGGTACCTTTCTGTTTTGAAGTAATTAGATACTATGAATTCTACATTGCTTTACTTTTTCTGACATGTTTTCTGAACTTGTTGAAGGGTAAGGGTGCGGCACTTGGAGTTGGCAGGGGTAGAGCAGTTGCTATGCGGGCTAAGGTAAAACTCTTCTATTTTTAGTGCGTTTAAGCATTATTCTTTTTGGTCAATAACGTGAAAAATAATATCCATAAGCCTTTTCATCATCGTCCTTTCATCAACTTCTGGCATGTCATCAAATTATTGGCAAGTAAATGAATGACACAAATAGGTTTTCAATCATTTGATGATGGGTCAAGAAAAGATGAATTTATGTTTCATTAAAAGGCTACAAATAGCATTTCTCTGATAACATCTTTAGAATGCAAGTATGATTTGAGATACTGAGTGACAGCCGTATGAAGCGAAGATAATTCAGTGTCTTACTTTTCAAAGTAGAAATAATTCAGTTTAATTTGTCACGCATGAAATTATCAAAAAACATTTGTCACGAGTGAGAAAATTGGGAGAAACCCGTCATAAATTTATAATGCCGAGTTTCATTTGAATTAATGAAATTTCTTTTGCCCATAAAAAATTTAGAATGCTGCGTGAGCAATGCTATTCTTTTTCATCTTTGAGTGCTGCGTGCCTGCCTAAGCAGCAAAAAGTACTTTGAAATCTTATGTTGTTGGTATGCATGCGTGCTTCTTTTCTTGATGGATTTGGAAGTGTCCTGACTTGCATTATTATTATATCATTATTATTGTTATTACTATTTTGTTCTGCAGGCTCAGGCTGCTGGACGTGGAGCAGCACCTGGTAGGGGCATTGTACCACCTGTTCGGAGGTAATCAGCCTCTGAATGGTTTCTTACCTCTCCATTCTAGAGCATCGATTGGCTCATAGTTAGTTGCCTTTGGAAGCTTTTGGATTCTGCTTTCGATATCCCCGAAATTTATGTAAAAGAATGGGCGTTTTTGGTTAGATAGATAAAAAGATGGGAGCCAATATTTCTGAACCTTAAACTGCTCTTACTTATGCATGTATGTTATGCCAAATTTGTTATAGTCACTCTTCTTTTTTTAATCATTTAATACCTATCGTGTACACTACTTACATATATGCAAGTCTGAGTACCTGGACTATGCCTATTTCATTCTCTTTAATAATACTTACTTCTTACTTATAAAATATATATATATGCAAGTCTGTGATACTGTATCTATCTTATCGAAAATATTTAAAAAGAAAATGAAAAAAGTTATGGGGAAAGGCGGGAAAGGAAATTTTCCCTTTCTGACCAAATTGTTCATTGCAAAATTTTTCTACTTGCTGACCTGAAGCATATTGTCTTTTCACCTAATCGTCACGGTTCCGGCTTGCCATTTTTGAAATATTTTCGATGCACTGGTTTAACTTGAGTAACAAGATTTACTCAAGTATTGGATGAAAAAAATTGGCCATTCATTGAATGCGCGTTTGGCAGATCCTTAGAAGTTGACTAAAGGTTTTGAGATAAGTTCCCTCCAGGTCGAAGGTTCAATTTCTTTTCAAGTGCAAACAATTTTATGTGTCATCAAATTGAAGGATTTTTTTTTTTAAAATTATTCGAGATGTACTTACAAAAAATTTCTTGAGAGCCTGTGTACCCTCAAGATTAGTGGGGGCGTTTATCCTAGATACCCAGTGCCACAGAGAAAAAAAAAAAGAATTCGTGTTTGGCCAAATGTGTAGGATGCAAATAAAATGCCTTGAGAGATTATTCTTGCTTTATTCGCACAACCAAGCAAATGTACACGATGGGGGGATATTATACAGTATGATACAGAAGCCAGAGAGGCACGTAATTCCCGTGAAACTAGTGAAAATAACCATAAAGTTCTAGGAGGCAAATGCAGAAGTTCCAGGGGTTAGAAACATCAGTGGTGGGGCTGGTCAGAATAACCCTAAAGAATCTAAAGGGTAGGAGGGCATTTGGTCCAACCACAGGCCATGATGCAAACTGACCAGCTTTGCACACTGTTTGGTCATTCTCATGTACTCTCAAGTTTGTCCAAGTCTTCCCATCCAGAGAGCCCTGAAAATAAATTCATGAGAAAGACATTTCTGTAAATTTTCACCCGCATTACCAAGGTAAACAAAATATATATATACATATTAACATTCTTAAAAAAAGAACAAAAAAGAAAAGAAAAGAAAAGAAGAAAATTTTATCCTATATCCAGGAGATGGCGGCTGTACCTGGAGATTCCAAGATCTCATAAAAGCCCTTGACCCATCCTGTCTCAAAGTGTAGTAGTTGCACATAAGCTGCATCAATTACCTCTTGTATCAGGGATACAATAAGAGACGTAGTTCAAAGCATCTTTTACACCATGATGAAATGAAGGTGTTGCAGGAAAAACCTAACTTAGACCGACAATCTCTCTACAACTGCTATATCTTTTGCCACCCTAATCAAATTGTAGTATTTGATTTGATTTTATTCAGCTATTTTGTTTATTCAACTTCTCCCAATATCCTCTTGCTTCCAGAGTATGAGCCTTCCCCACCTCCCAATTTCAATTTTTATGGGCATGAAACTCAAAAGACAGGTCCTTCACTAATCATGAAAAGAAACCGGCCAAACGGGATGTTACATAAGTTTAATTGAGTTCATGGAATTGTGGGGGATGATACCATCATCTAACAAGGCCAAAACAAAGCTGATGCTCTTTTTTATATGCTATTAAAAGCATGTTGCTTTAGTGATAAGGACATTCTTCTAAGTGCCTGGGAGAGGAAACTTGGTGTGAAGAACACCAGTTATATTTTGTGACATCATAAGAAGATCACCGTTGTCTGATACGCATCATCATACTGAGCAAGTAAAGAGAATTAAACCTGATGTTCTTCACCAATGTCCACTGCCCACCATGCACATTTATATCCATCTTCCATGCGAGGCCCAGCGAAAGACGTTCCCTTACATAGGGAAATACTTTTCAGTTGCCGTTTAGAGAAGCTTATGGTGCAACAACTTCTAAAAAACTTTCCATTCATAATACCTGATAAGTTCTTGAGACCAAAACCTTGGGATCAGTGTATCTTGAAGGGGGACTGCTGGCTATGACACTGATTTTCTGAAAAATTCAAATTTACAAGGGATTGGAAGCCGTGTTAAAAATGATTGATGACCTATCATGATCTTGATATGAGGAAAAAATTGGGGAAGAAGAACAAGAAAATGACAGGAAAGAAAGAAGAATCAAGAATTTTACCTTGGAAAGAACGGGATTTACCCACTGATGTTCCCCATATGATGTGCCTGAAAAGTACAAAACTCCATTGCTGTCTCCATCACAGATGTATTGGAGCTCCTTATAACTAGATCGCCGATGTTGAAATCTCACACTGCAAAAGGAAGACTGTGTCAGCTAACTTGTATTTGAAGATCTACAGAAAGGATATCATCCAGACTCTTTGTCATGCATTTTGGCTCTACCTGACAAAACGAAATAATACAAAAGACAATGTCAACTAAATGCTCTTTAAAGGTGTCCACGGAAAGAACATTAGCCAAATTCATTATTTTGATCGGTAGGAATCTTAGCCAAATTCATTGTCCTTGGCAGCCAAATAAACTATGGTCATCATGCTTTGTGGATCTATCTTAGATAAATGTAACAATTTAAGCCATTAGGGAAGCCACTTGCATCCAGAGATAAGAAACCATCAATAACAGAAACATAATATACTTTTTTGACTTACTTTTGACCAACTTCTGCCCTGGCCAATCTATATTCTGCATAATAGATGGCCTCCTTCACCTGTGACATTAGAATTGAAGAAAATCAGTCGAAACAAAAGTTCCGTATGCTCACCAAATAGTGCAATTAGTAAAAATTTAAAATAAGGAAATAACTTACAAGATTATCAAAATTATAAATATGCCTGCTAATGCTGCTCTTCTCCAACTGAAAAATCATTACAAATACAAATGAAGTAAAAATAGTGAACGGAAACATTCAGTACACTGGTCGATAGATCTCTATATCAAGGGAAATTAATACCTTCTTAAGTAAAGCATGCGAAAGTAACGGAAACCGCACAAATGGCAACAGATCCTGTACCGACTGAAGCCTTTCCTGAAAAAGCTGTTCAGGGGCTGAAGTTATAATCAGCTCATCCACCATCTCCCATCCATACAATTCCTTTGCTTGCAAGCCCCACATTAAGATTGCATTGAGAACTTTTTCTTCAGAAGTGACTGTCAAATCTGGATGCTGTAATACCCACAATGTCGAGAATACAATATTATCAATTGACTTTTCAGAAGTACAGATATAGAGTTTATAAAAGAATTATTATAGGCTGCCCAAACTATCAGAAAGAAAATGATTCATGAGTAGCCTTATATCTACTTTGAACTTGTGATATTTTTAGCTTAAGACAGGGAATTTTCCTTTCTCAACTCCAAGCAGTGGGAGCCTATCTCAAAATCCGAAATAAATGGGTCCAAACATCTAAATTGCAATCAAGGTATTTGAGATCATTCTCAGCACTTTCTTCAACAACTAACCAACATGGTATACTTGTGTGACAAACGCTCTTCAGTCCAATACACTTAAATTACCAAACCGACCATTATACCACTCATCAAGCCGGAACCATACTCCATTTGTGGAGCATTCTTCTTTTCTATTTTTTGGTTATCAGCGCATTCCAAGGAGAGAGTACATCTGCTCTTATCTAGCTATCTTAATCCTAAAATGCCAATCTCAAAACTAATAAGAGACATGAAAAGTGAGGACCGACCTGAATGATATTGCTAAAAATTGTCTCATCTAGTAAGACAAAGTCGATGCTTGCGGTTGTACAGTAATCAAAGTGCATTGCAAATTTCCTCTGGCATGTTTCTTCAATAAGTTTACATGATGGTATCGATGTAACCACTTCGAGAATTGGACATACTGAGTCCTGCAACAAAGTTCAATGGTTAGCTTGAAAAGCAACAGTCCAATTACTTTGCCAAAACTGTCTGCTTCCTCGTCCATTAAACTTGTGCATAATAGAAAAACTCGTTGTATGACCTTCTTCCACTAGGAGAACTCCATCCCTGCATGTAATATGTACATGAGAGGAGTCAATATTTAATAACTCATTCACACAAAGCGGATCTCTTCTCTTTTTTTTTTTTTTTTCAGAAGTCCGGAACCGCAAGTCACTTGTCCATCCTTTACTTCTAGTCATAGAAGCAACTTACTGTAATAATAACAGACAAAAATGATGATTTTAACCACTATCAGAAAACTAAATATGAGGCAAGATAAGGGTTACCAATCTACCTCCGAAAGGCATTCTAAAAGTGTTTTGCAGCATTCCTGATGGAGAAGAGTAACTCCAAATTGATCGGACAGAAGTAGAAGTTGGAGTAATAAGGCCCCAGAACCCATGATTGCCTCCAAATCAAGTTCACCACTATACATGAACTCGAGCATAGCTTTGAATGCTTCTGGTGACACATCCCTTAATGAAACCTCCGAGGACATGGTTTCACTCATTCCATTCGTGAACATCTGCCAGTTCAACTTTTTGTTTAATAGCGAATCATGTGAATCGGTAAAAGAAAAACCAACCAGATGCACAAGGAGCAATGAACTATTAAAATGTCCTCTTTCAAAGGATGTGCATAAAGAAAAACTTCTTACTCTGTTAAATCTATATGCCACACTTTTCTAGTAGTTTCTGTTAACCACCTGTGCATTGGATATGGACACAAGTAGGTTACGAGCATTGTTCGACCCAAGAGACTAGAATTTGAAATAAAATTCACATTTTTGCCCCATTTAAGATACACAAGATTATCTGTGGTTTGTCGGAAATTTATTGGAACATACACGAGCCATTTTTTTAAAAAATTTTACAAGCATTAAATAAAAGCTAATTATGGGGTTTAGAAAGATTATTACACACTTTCAATTGGTACATTTTTTATTTTTTATTTTATTTATTTTTTTATAATTGAAGCACAAAAAATATCTAACCCATTTGAAACTATTTATTTCATATGAATCCAGTTCACCAGACAGAAAATACTAGCTGTCCCCTGTTTAGAAGGGAATTGCTAGACTACAGGAAGATTGCAAATATTGAAGGCCGCAACTTTTCATCGTAAAATATCCTTTATGTCATGAAAGGGGCCAGGGATTCACACAAGAATGAATTTGGCTCACCTTTGCAAATGGAAAACTCCATAAACTAAGAACAATTTTATGTGGCTGGGCAACAAGACCATGACCCTCGATATTGATGTTCACATCACTGTATTTTCCGGTTAAGAGCAGTTGTTTGAGCTTTTGCACATTTACTGGAAGTCCAGAGGGGAAGGTTGCACAACAGTGAGGCCGATTGCTTGGATATGATAATACTACGCTCTTTCC
Source organism: Platycarya strobilacea (assembly GCA_036898215.1). Lineage (NCBI taxonomy): Eukaryota > Viridiplantae > Streptophyta > Magnoliopsida > Fagales > Juglandaceae > Platycarya > Platycarya strobilacea. The sequence goes on from CM072555.1 coordinate 14,954,434, forward strand.
TGAGTCAAACAACTTTTTATTTAGTTTAAACCTTTCCATGGTCTCTTCACACTGTTTCACTAATGGTATCACTTCAAAATGTAAGCCCAAAGTCCTCAGGGGACCAAGTTGTGACTCTGGAATCTGCATTAAACATAGACCCGACCATTGTTATTGTACAAGTCTCCATATCAAAGTAACAATTTCCATATTTGAGAGAATAGAAAGTAAAGTAATCGAAATTTAGAAAATTAATGTACCTGGGTCTGGCCTGTGTAGATATATTGAAGAAGTGCACGGAGAACTGGATAAGTTACATCATGCAGCCGGACAACATCTTCAGAGGAACTCAAAGGCCAATTACCAGATGCTACCAAGATAGCCTTGTGAGCAGGTACATGCCTTTCCTCTGTACCAATAATGAAAACCATATCAGATAACTCCCAACTCTCAAGAAAATTCTCAAGACCCCAGTTCGCATAGCCCATGAATTCATCTTTAAGTTCTTCTTCCCCATCCTCCTCACCTTCTACTTCACCACAATCCACATGCTTCCACAAAGATATATGATTGTGCGTTAATGGCAATACATTCACATTTCTGTATCCAACATGTTTATCCCAGCTACTAAGCCCAATATACCGAACACTACAATTCGGGTTCGAATCTAGCCATTGAAAGACCAGATTCTGGAAAGGGTATCTTCCCTTGCCAATACTAATCAACCCATCATAGATACTGATCCAGTAGCTTTGAAATGCTGAAGAACAGCAAAGCCCAACACCCGCAACATCAACCACAGTTTTCCCATCTACCTCAATTTTCAACCTCTTATTCCTGTGACTCCCTAATATGATTGTATAGTGAGGACTATTATCTCTTTTGTAATGGTAGTGCTGGCTTCCCACATTCTCCCGGAACACCAGGGTAACATCGTTGTGAGCAAAAGCTTCAAAAGCTACACAGCCCCGGCCGGCTTCCCGAAACTTCAAATCCTTTCTCCAAGCACATTCGAAGGGCGCCACAGTGAGGAATTTCTTCTCTTTCATTTCAGTCATTCTTCGTTGAGCAATAACCCAATATTTTAACGCTCCCGAGGCACTTACAAACTGGAAAATTCAACAATATCAATAGGAACCTCACATACTGAGAGAGACACGACTATCTGAAGGAAGAAAGAAAGAAAAGAGACAGATTTTTATTAGAGCAACAAGACAAACATCTTAGATTCTAAGACAACTGGCTCAGGTGAAAATCCCCCCCAAACGCACAAGAAAATGAAAATTGCGCTAAAATTCGACCATTACCGTTCCTGTAAGAAACTGACAAATTATTTGGGGAAGTTAAAAATATCGCTATCTACGGATAACCCAGAAATCGCTAGAAACCTCCCAACTTGACACAAAAAGATCTAAACCACGTCAACGACAAGAATCACTCAAGAAACTCGCTATCAATCCTACACCACGTTCTTATCTAGGTACACGACTAGTACAAAAATATCTACGAAGAAAAAAATTCATATATGGCCACCAGAAACACATCAATGACAAAGAAAAGCTATGGGTGCTGATGTTAATAGGTGGGTTGGGGGAATCAGGTTTGGATCAAAACCAACCTCAAAATTGCGTAAAAAAATGGGAACTTTGTTTTCCGTGGCGGGTATTTCTCTTACCTGATTAAAGATTCATGAGGGCCATCTCTGTCTGTCAGGGAACCAGAATCAGAGCTAGGACAGTGCACAAACACGGATATTTTTACAAATTGGAGAACAATTAGGCACAAGTGGGTTGCTATTGATAAAAAATAGGGGTAAGGGCAGTGCTAGTATGCCGCTGCCCTTTACCGCTATTTCATACCGCTAGTCTATTTCTTTTTTCAATTTTTTATTATTTTTAAATATTTTTAAGAAATAAGAAATAAGAAATAAGAAATAAGAAATAAGAAATAAGAAATAAGAAATAAGAAATAAGAAATAAGAAATAAGAAATATAAATACATTAATAATTAATTTTTTAATTATTAAATATTTTTCTAAAAAAAATCAAAATATATAAAATATCAAATTTGATGGATAACGTATCAATTTTCTTTTCCTTCAGAAATTGAATCGATCTCTGGGCATGAAGGGGTGTGACTGACATATGGAGAATGAAACATGGCAGATAGTGCGTGGCAGCTGGAGCATAGATAGATCATAGAAGTATGAAGGAGATTTTTTCTTTGGAGTCATCCTTATGATTTTGCCATTCCCATATTTCCTTTTTTTGGTTAACTGGGGGGAATAACGTCACAACTTCAGAGTTTATCTTCTTGGAATGGTCGCAAATGAATGGAGCCCACCTAGAATCTACCCTTGCCTCGTTTCTCGCTCTTCAATATTTTGTTGATTTTCTTGTTTTAGTTTAAGGAAAGGTTGAATTGAAACTTTGAACCAATATTTTGATTTTTGTATCATATCAATAAATATAATTGTTATATTATATTAAAACAGTTATTAATATAGAAATATACATATTTTATATCGACTCAAATACTGACCGACATTTCGATTATATCATATTTATACTGACGGTACTAATTTTGAGATTTTATTTTTTATTTTTTTGTTATTTTTTTTTATCTTAAATTAGATTAGATTATTTATATATATAATTTATTCATATATTAATTATTATTTTGAAATATAATATATATTTATATATATAATTTTTTTTATGTATAAACTATTTTAAATATTATACGAAACAATATTAATATCGAAATATTTCGTTCTACTATTTTGACCATACAACCATCCGTATTCAAAATATTGATTTGTACTGTGCTAAAATTGATAAAAGTTGAAAGTGAAGATTTAAATAAAATATTGAAATTATTATTTTTTATTATATTATAGATAGTCATTTTTATATATATTATGAATGTGATTGATTAAAATAATTATTTTATATTAAAAAATTATGCTGCTTATCACATTAGTGAAATATATATATATATAAAGTATATAAACGTGATTGTATATAAATTTTTTGTATTATTATTTTAAAATTTGAAAAATTAAATTATTTATTATATTTTATGATAAAAATTTAATAAATTTATAATAAATAATTGATATGAGTTAAAATTTAAAAAAATTGATATTTATAATTGTGAATTGTACCATCATTATGTAATTGCTTTAAAAATATATATAAAATATAAAATTTATATGAAAAAAATAATTTTTTTTAATAATAAATCTTACTCTTTTTAAAATATTTATATAATAATTATACCTTTCACAATTATATAAAATTAATAGGAGGAATTTGTATCCGAACCGGACCTAATCATATTTTTTTAGGACACTGCAACTCCAATAATTACACGTATGACACTACTTGTCTACTTCAAAGATTCACTGCCATCTTTTTAGCACGTGGGCTCCATATACAAAAACAAGCTAGTTTGTGTTATGAAACTTAAAAAAAGAAACTACTATTGTAAAAGAGAAATAAAAAATTCACTCTGAAACTCTTAAGAACTGAAACTTTCTTTCTCTCTCTATATTTTCTTATGAATTTCATTACAACTGAAACTCCTATTTATAGGTTTTGAAATTACTATGTAAATTACAATGCAAGTCACTATGCAAGTCACTATGCAGAATTTAAAATAATAGTAGTGGGGTCATTCACATAATTTTAATGGTGGGATAGGGGGCGGCTGCCGACGTTCGTTCATTACACTCCTTCTTGAATGACCGCCAATAAGGAATCTGCCTCGTTAAAATCTTGCCAAGTAAAAACCCAGTGGGAAGAAAAACCAATAGCGAAGGAAAAAGAGTACAGTCTTCTTATGTATCCACAAGTGCTTTAAGATTGCCTCATTAAAACCTTGCAGAGGAAAACCCAGCGGGACAAAACCTCAGCGAAGGAAAAAGAGTACAATCAGCACATTTACTCCCCCTGAAAAGTGCATGACAAAAGATCTTTTAGTCTTTGCATTCCAATGTTATGCACAATCTTTTTGAATGTGAAAGTTGGTAATGCCTTTGTGAATAAATCTGCCAGATTATCATTAGATCGTATCTGCTTAACATTAATTTCACCTTTCTCTTAAAGTTCATGAGTATAAAAGAATTTAGGTGAAATATGTTTGGTTCTGTCACCTTTGATATATCCTCCTCTGATTTGAGTGATATAAGCAGTATTATCTTTATATAAGATTGTTGGGCTATTATTGATCATAGGAAGTCCACACTTTTCCTGGATATGTTGAATAACTGATCTCAACCAAATACACTCTCGACTTGCTTCATGAAGAGCAATGATCTCTAAGTGATTTGAAGAAGTAGCAGATAGTGTCTGCTTAACAGATCTTCATGATATGGCAGTTTGTCCATAAGTAAATAAATATCCAGTTTGAGATCTACCTCTGTGTGGGTCTGAAAGATAACCTGCATCTGTATATCCAATCAATTCTGGACTTGAACCACGTTGATAAAATAATCCCATATCAACCGTACCATGAAGGTAACGAAGGACATGTTTAATACCATTCCAATGCCTTCGAGTTGGTGCAGAACTATATCTTGCAAGCAGATTAACTGAGAATGTAATATCTGGTCGAGTGCAATTTGCAAGATACATCAAAGCTCCAATTGCACTGAGATATGGTACTTCAGGACCAAGAATTTCTTCATCGTCATCACAAGGATGGAATGGATCTTTCTTCACATCAAGTGTTTGAACAATCATTGGAATACTCAGAGGATGAGATCTGTCCATATAAAAATGTTTTAGGACTTTCTCAGTATACATGGACTGATGAATAAAAATTCCATTTGGCAAGTGCTCGAGCTGCAGGCCGAGACAAAGTTTTGTTTTGCCAAGATCTTTCATTTCAAATTCATTCTTTAAATATATAGCGGTTTTTGAGATCTCTTCAGGAGTTCCCACAATATTTAAATCATCAACATAAACTGCAATAATGACAAATCCGGATTCTGATTTCTTAATAAAAACACATGGATATATAGGATTATTCTCAAATCCTTCTTTCAATAGATATTCGCTTAAGCGATTATACCACATGCGTCCGGATTGCTTCAACCCATATAAAGATCTTTGTAGTCTGATTGAGTACATATTTCTAGATGTACTTGTAGATGCTTCAGGCATCTTATATCCTTCAGGGATTTTCATATATATGTCATGGTCTAAGGATCCATATAAATATGCAGTGACCACATCCATCAACCGCATTTCTAATCCTTTTGTAACAACCAGACTAATCAAAAATCTAAATGTGATTACATCCATAACGGGAGAGTATGTTTCTTCATAATCAATCTCGGGTTTCTGCAGGAAACCTTGTACAACAAGCCGTGCTTTGTATCGCACAATTTCATTTTTCTCATTACGTTTTCGTACAAATACCCACTTATATTCAACAGGCATCACACCCTTTGATGTCTGGACAACAGGTCCAAATATTTCTCGTTTTGCCAGCGAATTTAATTCAGCTTCAATAGCTGTTTTCCATTTTGGCCAATCATTTCTACGTCGACATTCTTCGACGCTTTTTGGCTCACTTTCTTCATTACTTCTGCTAATGTCAAGGGTCATTTTATATGAAAATATGTTGTCGACAACAATTTTATTTCTATCCAGAATTTCTCCAGTTTTCATGAAATGTATTGAGATCTCATTATTTTCAGGTACCTGTTCCTCTTCAGGGGAAAACATTTCATAACACACCTCTTCAGGAGATCCCTTTTTAGGAGATTTATACTCTTCAGGAGTTTCCTCTTCAGGAGATTCTGAAATAGAAGATTTGAGCTCTTTAGGAGCACCAATTATATTTGTAGCCTGTATTATGGATATGTGTTCTTCAGGAACACTAAATTCATTTTGTATTCTTTTCCTTCTGGAAATTTTGTCTTTTACACAGGTCTTCCACTCTTCAGGCGTATTTTAGATTCACCTATTGCTGTTTTGACAATTTGTCCTTCAGGGACTTCAATCCTTGCTGGAGTATTAACAGAAGGAATATAAGATTTTACTACACCTTTAGTGTCAGTAAATACATCCGGTAACTGATTTGCAACATTTTGCAAATAAATAATCCTTTGAACTTCCCGTTTACATTCATTTGTAGGAAGATCAAAATGAGACAGGGTCTTATTATCCCAAGTAATATCTTGTCGTGCTTCAGGCACCGACTTTTCTTTACCCATTAACGGAAAATTTGATTCGTCAAAATGACGATTTTCAAAACGTGCTTTAAACATATCCCCTGTAAGGGGTTCAATGTATCTAATAATGGATGGAGAATCAAAACCAACATATATCCCAAGTCTACGTTGAGGGCCCATTTTTGTACGTTGTGGAGGTGCAATTGGAACATATACAGCACATCCAAAAGTACGAAGATGAGAAATATTTGGTTGTTGACCAAATGCAAGCTATAATGGAGAATATTTATGATATGCAGATGGTCTAATACGAATTAGAGATGCTGCATGAAGTATAGCATGTCCCCAAACAGAAATAGCTGGTCTTAATTTTATAAGTAAAGGTTTAGCGATTAGTTGAAACCTTTTGATTAAAGACTCAGCTAAACCGTTTTGTGTATGTGTATGGGCAACAGGATGTTCAACATCTATTCCTATTGACATGCAATAATCATCAAAAATTTGAGATGAAAATTCACCTGCATTATCCAATCGAATAGTCTTAATTGGATATTCAGGAAATTGTGCTCGTAGTTTAATTATCTGATCAAGAAGTTTAGCAAATGCAACATTTCTAGTGGAAAGAAGACAAACATGTGACCATCGAATAGATGCATCAATTAGAACCATAAAATATCTAAATGATCCACTTGATGGATGAATAGGCCCACATATATCTCCGTGAATCCTTTGTAAAAAGGATGGAGATTCAACAATGACTTTTGAGGGAGATGGTCTAATAATTAACTTACCTTGAGAACATGCAGAGTACGGAGATTCATTGGGTAGAAATATCTTTTGATTCTTTAAGGGATACCCATGCGAATTTTCAATAATTCGTCTCATCATTATAGAACCCGGATGTCCAAGGCGATCATGCCAAGTCATAAATACTTTAGGGTCAATGCACTTCTGGTGCATTACCACATATGATTCAATTATTCTCATTTTTTTTATAATACAATCCAGAACATAGAGCAGACAGTTTTTCTAATACGAGCTTCTGGCCCGATATTGTTTTAGTAATAAGAAGATGCTCTTTACTGCCTTCATTGGTCGTTTCAATATGGTAATCATTACGACGTATATCTTTGAAACTCAATAAATTTCTTCTGGATTGTGAAGAGAATAGAGTATCATCAATACAAAATTTGGTGCCATTAGGCAACACAATATAAGCTCTTCCGGAGCCCTCAATTAAATCCGATGAACCTGATATGGTATGGACATAGGCTTTACTTAGTGTTAGATTTTGAAAATATTTCTTTTCTTTAAGAATTGTGTGAGTTGTAGCACTGTCAGCCAGACATATATCTTTATCATTCAACTCAGAGATAAAAAAACTCATCAATGTGATTCATGATTCTACAAAATATACAAAACTTTTATTACTGATAGAAAGAAAATACATTAATTGAGTGGAACACTTCCATCTCCAATTAAGTGTTCAATACTACCTTCAGGATGATTAAAGAAATCAGATACATCAAGATGAGTAACGTCTACATCTACTGAATCTAATAAATCATCTGATGGTTCTACTAAATTTGTTTCATGCACTTTATTCTTTCTTTTAATAAAAACTTGATATAAATCAGCTAAGTGCCTGGCCGTACGACAGGTACGTGACCAATGTCCAGTCATTCCACATCTATGGCACACCTCTTCACTTTTCTTTGAAAAATTATTCTGAGGATTTTTACCCCTTTCTGAATTGTACCACTTCTAGTGATATGGTATATTATAATCCCTTTTAATGTTGTCATTCCTGAGACCAACATTTATATAATTTCTCCTAGCACGTCCACGCCTCCGATTTCTTCTAAAGGATGCACCATTCACTTCTGGGAATGATGCAAACCTATTACCATTCACTTCAGGGAATGATATTGAGCCAGTAGGACGTGACTGGTGGCTTTCTAATAAGAGCTCATTATTCTGCTCAGCTACTAGAAGACATGATATAAGTTTAGAATATTTTTTGAACTTTCTCTCTCGATACTGCTGCTGCAGGAGCACATTCGAGGCATGAAATGTAGTAAAAGTATTCTCTAGCATATCTTCATCGGTGATTTTCTCACCGCATAATTTTAATACTGAGCTTATTTTAAAAAGTGCGGAATTATACTCACTAACACTTTTAAAATCTTGCAACCTCAGGTGCATCCATTGAGAACGAGCTATTGGGAGGATGACAGTCTTCTGGTATTCATACCTCTCCCTTAAATTGTTCCACAAAATATAAGAATCTTTTACTGTGAGATATTCAGTTTTCAATTCTTCATGAAGATGGTGGCGAAGGAAAATCATTGCTTTAGCACGTTCCTGCAGGGATGCTTGATTTCCTTCTTTAATAGTTTCTCCCAGGTTCATTGCATCAAGATGTATTTCAGCATCAAGTATCCAGGATAAATAATTTTTTCCAGATATATCAAGAGCAACAAATTCTAATTTTGTAAGATTTGCCATTTTCTACACATATAAATAATGAAATAAATATGAGTATCTCATATTTATAAATTCACACAGATAATCATCAATAAAATATATTAAAAATTTCACATAATATATTGAAAAACTTACAGAGGAATAAGGCCACTAGTTTCAGAATTGGTAGAACCGTCGTGCTGATAACGTGTTATGAAATTTAAAAAAAGAAACTACTATTGCAAAAGAGAAATAAGAAATTCTCTCTGAAACTCTTAAGAATTTAAACTTTCTTTCTCTCTCTATATTTTCTTATGAATTTCATTACAACTGAAGCCCCTATTTATAGACTTTGAAATTACTATGCAAGTAACTATGTAAGTCACTATGCAAGTCACTATGCGAAATTTAAAATAATAGTGGTAGAGTCATTCACATAATTTTAGTGGTGGGACAGGGGGCGGCTGCCGACGTTCGTTCATTACAGCTTGTGTATTCTACGAATTTTCCACAAGGTCAAGAATCGATTGCTGCTTCCAATTGTAGTTATAGAGGCACTTCGGGACAACCCTCCTGGTTTTATACGAAAATCAGCCTCTAATCAGGATGCAACGCATAAGTAATTGTGGAATAAATACCATAGACCAAAGCACAGGAGATTGCAAATAAAAAGAGAAGAGAAACCCGCAATGCTAGTCAAGACTCTTTCGAACCTTTTTATCAAACAACCGTTAAGCAATGAAAAATAATAGATATAGTAATGAAATTGTAAGTAGCGGACAGTCACTTAAAAAAAAATAGATATATATGGGATCCACGTGAAAAAAATTAATTTTTTTAAAACAACTGTACGCCGTTTGTAATTACACGACTGTATGAAGCATTACTCTTAAGCAATTGCTATGTATAAATATAAGAAATCGAAAGCAAATACAGAGGCAAAGAAAGAAAAAAACTTGCTCAAGAAATTGAGAAAAATATGATGAAGAAACACGATCGGGGTTGAGTTGCTTTGCACTATGAGAAATGAAGATTTGGGAGTAGTGAATTAGTTAAGTTAGGTGTAGACTCCAGCGTTTTACACAGCTTTGATGTAGGGGTGTCAAATCGTGTCAACGGATCGTATTCATGTCGTATCAAGACATGTATATTATACTCTATAAGTCAACCCTAACCTAATCCGTTAAATTTGTCGTGTCAAAATCTCAAATCCTAATACGATCCGTTAACATAACATGTCGTGTCGTGTCAACTTGTTATGACTCATTAATGAATATTACGAAATAAATTAACATAACAAAATATGATACATTTCAATTTGTTTATATAAATGTGTTGAATATGCCCGAAATTACTCCGTTTGACTTAATTAAACTTAGCATAATTTTATACAAATGTTAAAATTACAATATTTATAAAAATTATAATACTAACTATAAGTATGAATTACAATTTAAATAATAAAAATATCAAAATTAAGATTCCAACAATTTTACTTTTAAATGTAAATATATACTTGTAATTCTAACTTTCTTAAATTGTCATAACGGGTTAAAACAAGTTGACCCGTTATCAACCTGCTAAGCAATCATGTTGTAATGGGTCAACCCGTTTTGACCCAAAACTCATTAAAACAAAACCCTAATCCGCTATTATCGTATCGTGTTCGTATTGGGTTAATGGGTCGTGTAACATATTGCCACCCCTACCTTGATAGGCCACAATTAAGGTATTCCCGAAATCGTAATACTACTAATGGTAATAATTCTAGTACTAACTCCCGGAAAAGGAAGCGAGTTTTTTGGATAATTGTGAGAACATTTGTCCGAGTCACCTTCCACCAAGAGATGGGTCAGGTGTGTGCTTTCACTTCAGTTTTGGAAGCATGAACTAATCATGCTTTAGCTGGGTTTAGCTTCAATATTTTGAGTTTCTTTTTAATTGAAAGTTGTGAGAATTTGAATGACTAGGTGACAATTTGAATTGTGCCTTGCAATCAGATTGAGTTTCGATAGTGTTCATCCAAAAACATTTATTGGATTTATATGTGTTGCCCAGATGACTAACACAAGAGGGGGGTGAATTGAGTTGTATTTAAAAAAAATAACAATTATAAATCAAATATATAATATAAAATATAAACAAAATATGAAACAACAATAAATATAGATAGTAAGAGTAAGAGAGAAGCAAACTCAGTATGTTAACGAGGTTCGGCCCCACTGCCTACGTCCTCGCCTCAAGCTACCTCTTGAGGATCCCCAAATCCACTATTCAATCTCCTTTAGGTGGAGATAGAAACCTATTACACCTTTGAGCGACACCGCTCCAAAGAATCCGTGTAGAACACCCTCTACACTTTCAATCACCTTATACTTGGTGATTTAACTATTCCCCGTGTAGAACACCTTCTACACTTCCAATCACCTCACACTTGGTGATTTAACTATTCCCCGTGTAGAACACCTTCTACACTTTCAATCACCTCACACTTGGTGATTTAACTATTCTCCGTGTAGAACACCTTCTACACACACAAGGGTTATACACACTCTTTTACAAATACAAGAGTTGATAGTAGGTAGACTATCAAAGTACACTCCTCAATGAGTGAGATAGAAACAATACAGCGCAACCTATATCTCTCTCAACAAGAACAAGAATTAAGGCTCAAAACTTTAGAAAAGAGAGAATTAGAGCTTTGAAGAAATGATGCAAAACTTAGCAATAGATGTGTAAGCTCTTGTTGTGAATTTTGCAAAACTCAAGTGAGCTATTTATAGGCAAATGAGTTTTCAATTTGAAATTTGAAAAGATTCCCATGTCAAAAACATCATCATTCACTTTTCAAAAATTTCAAATATAATATTTTTACTTTTTGCATGTGACAAAAGGAGCACACTTTACTTTTCAAAAATTTCAAACATAATCTTTTACTTTTTGCATATGACAAAAGGAGCACACTTTACTTTTCAAAATTTTCAAATAAAGACATCTACCTTTTGCATAAGTCAAGAAAATCATCTACTACTTTTGAAAATATTCAAATAAAACATGCATATGTGAAAGATGACAATCAATCATCTTAATATTTTCAAAATTCAAACATTTAATCATGTCATGCACATGTGAAAGATGACAATCAATCATCTTTCAAAATTTTCAAATTTAATTTTCAAAATATTCATGCATATGTGGAAAATGTATTTTAATACTGATTCAGGTAAAAATGACATTTTAATTTGTTATAAATGCAATAAATCTGGTCATATCAAGTCAGATTGTCCTCTGCTAAAGAAAGATTGAAACAAAGACAAAAAAGCAATGAAAGCTACATGGGATGATGATTCAAGTAGCTCAGATAGTGAAGCAAGCAATGGAGAATCAACAAATCTTTGTCTTATGGCTAAAGATGACATTGAGGTAACAAATCTTGATAATATTGAAGATCCTTCATATGAAGAATTGCAAAATATTTTAGAAGAGGTGTATGAGGAATTTGAAAAATTGGGTATCAAGTATACTGTTTTGAAAAAGAAAAATTTTTCTTTAACAAACGAAATTGATATTTTAAGAAAAGAAAGTATTGTTTTGAAAGATGAAAATCTTGAGTTGAAGAAAAAGAATACTGATTTAGAAAATATTATTGAAAACTTTACGAATAGAAAAAGAAATTTTGAAAAACTTCTTGGTAGTCAAAGATGTGTTTTTGATAAGGCAAGCTTGGGATATAAGCCAAAACAAAAATACAAATCTTTTAAAAACTTCTTTGATAATCCTTCTACATCAAAATCCAATATTCAAAATTCTTTGCATAAAAATAATTTTGTTAAAAAATGATACTATTATAATCACTCAAGTTCTTCATATATGTCACATGCTATTTGCAATTTTTGTAATAGAAATGGTCATAATTATTTTGCTTGTCCTATTAGAAGAAAACATACAATGACTATTAGAGCCATATGGGTACCTAAAAATCTTATTTCTTCTAATACTAATAAATAAAGGACCCAGAGAACTTGGGTACCAGGAATTGTTTTTAATTGCTTTTGTAGGTATGCATGAAGTATTCTACAGGTAAAAATAAATGATTTTTAGATAACGGATGCTCAAGATACGTGACAGAAGACAAAACTAAATTCATTGACTTCACTTCTAAAGAAAAATAATGTGTGATATTTGGAGACAATTCAAAAGGGAAGATCATGGAAATAGAAGGAAAGATCATCAATACTTAGTACAAGATGCAACCAAATAGTGGAAACATGTGAAAGATCATCCAGCGAAATAAATTCTAGGAGAACCTTCACGAGGTGTAAGTACTCGATCATCTCTTAGAAATATTTGCAATCATACTGCTTTTCTATCTCAGATTGAACCTAAAAATATTGATGAAGCACTTCTTGATGAATCTTGGATTCTAGTTATGCAAGAAGAGATTAATCAATTTGAAAGAAATGATGTTTGGACACTTGTTCCTAGACCCAAAAATCATACTATTATTAGAACAAAATGGGTTTTTAGAAACAAGAAAGATGAGTCCGGAGTCATTACTAGAAATAAGGCTCGACTTGTAGCCCAAGGTTTCAATCAAGAAGAAGGAATCGATTATGATGAGACATATGCACCAGTCACAAGATTAGAAACTATTCGAATGCTACTTGCATATGCTTGTTATAAAGATTTCAAACTTTTTCAAACGGATGTTAAAAGTGTTTTCTTAAACGGTTTTATAAATGAAGAAGTATATGCTGAGCAACCTCCAGGTTTTGAAAATCATATTTCTCTAAATCATGTTTTCAAACTCACAAAAGTACTATTTGGACTCAAACAAGCTCCTAGAGCGCGGTACGAGAGATTCAGTAGTTTCTTGATTGAAAAAGGCTTTTTATGAGGAAAAATTTATACAACTCTTTTCATTATATACGAAAATGATGATATTCTTTGATTCAAATTTATGTTGATGATATAATATTCGGTGCTACTAATGAAAATATGTGCCAAGTTTTTGCTAAAACTATGCAGGAAAAATTTGAAATGAGCATGATGGGAGAGCTTATATTCTTTCTCGGATTGCAAATTAAGCAAGCAAAAAGTGGGATATTCATCAATCAATCAAAATATATTAAAAATTGTTGAAAAAGTTTGGGATGGAAGGTGCTAAGGAAACTGGAACACCAATGAGCCCATCCACTAAACTTGATAAAGATGAATCCGGTAAACTAGTTGATTCGAAGGTATATCGATATATGATTGGTAGCTTATTATATTTGACAGCCAGTAGACCAGATATTATGTTTAGTGTATGTTTATGTGCACGTTTTCAATCATTTCCAAAATAATCTCATTTGATTGCAGTCAAGCGGATTTTTAGATATTTTGCCAATACCATTGATTTAGAGTTATGATATCCTAAACACACTTCTTTCGATCTTATTAGTTATTCAGGTACCGATTATACTGGTTGTAAAGATGATCGAAAAAAAATTTTAGTAGAATATGTCATTTCTTAGGTCGTGCACTAGTTTCCTGGTCTAGTAAAAAAAACAAAACAAAATTCTGTTGCACTATCTACTGCTGAGGCAGAATATGTTGCTGCGGGTAGTTGTTGTGCTCAAGTTCTTTACATGAAGCAACAACTTGAGGATTTTAAACTTATGTATAATCACATTCCAATCAAATGTGATAATACAAGTGTTATAAATCTTAAAAAAAAAAACTCAATACAACATTCTAGAATTAAGTATATTGAAATAAGATATCATTTTTTTTAGATCATGTGCAGAAAGGCGATCCAGTACTGGAGTTCACAAACATATACGATCAGTTAGCAAATATATTCACAAAACCCTTACCAGAAGATAGATTATTTATGATTAGAAGAGAAATAGGTATGATGCATGTTATGAATATCTCTTGAAAGATAGATCAGAGTTCATAAAAATAGAGAGATACTCATTCTCTTCATACAATATCATGTCATCCCTATCCATGGGAACTGGCAAGCGGAATGAAGAATCTAATAGAGATTTCAACTTTTTATTCTTCTGTCGAAAGATTCCTTCCCTTGTGTGAGACTCTTGAACAATTCGTTGAAGTACAACAATTTGTTCTTTAAGCTTTTCAACCTCATGATTTTTGGCTTGTAGCCGCTGGGAAAAAGCGACAATAGAGGATGAGTAGCGAGTCCCGAGACTCACCAAGTCATAGATAGCATCGGAGTCTGGCTTATTAGCCAAACTATTGTTCTCTTGCTGCAACATGGCGCCAATGGTAGCTGCAGAAAGAACATGAGATTGAAATGTAAAATACCTCATGGATGCATCTAGAGGAATGTTAGAAGGATGAGCCATTGAGAAAAGAATTGAAAACTTAAAGCGAGAATATTATCGAAATGCAGAGGCGAGTAAGGACTTTAAATCCTTACTCTGTTGTTTTAAGTCTACTATTTTTTTGTTAGACTCTTGAACAAGTCGTTGAAGAATATCGATCTTCTCATTAAGTTTCTCTATCTCGCGGGTTTTGGACTGCAACCGAGCGGAAAAAGCAACAATGGAAGATGAGTATCGAGTCCCGAGACCCACAAGGTCGTAAATGGCATCATGATCTGATTTATTAGCCAAATCAGTGTTTTGCTGCTTCATGGCACTTACGACAGATGCAGAAATAGATTGATCACGAGAAGCACTGAAGGAGAATTGATGAGCCATTAAGATTTTGTAAAGTGAGAATGAAGATGAACTACAACAATGAAAAGAAGATTTGATGCGGATTAGATAAAACCAAGGATTGCTTTTATAAAGATGGAAATAAGTAGAAGACAAACTGTCATCTCTTCAAATCTTACTTAGTCAAGATTACAAGATATGCCGGATGCATATTGTCAAAAGTTACCGAACTAAGTTAGTGAGATTAATTATAATTGTCCCTGTTTCTCTCGTGAAACGCTGCCATTATCTGCTGATGTTGACTCTGTGCTTGAACTCTTACTCGTTCCGATTCCTCTATTTGAAGTTTCAAAACACGAGCTAATTCCGTCAAATCTTTATTTTCTTACTTTAACCTCTTATTCTTTCTGCCTTTATTTGTAAGCTTTTGATCCAGAACAGATATTTGATTGTTAAGTCGATCAACTTCATATGCCCTCGCTAGTAATCTCCGAGACATGGTCGTAACAGAGGCAGCATATTGAGCACTGAGAGTTCTTGATGCTGCAACAACCTCAGAATCGGTTCTATTTGAAAAATGCATTTCTGCTTCTATCATGGTGTTGACAACCTCATGAGATAAAATGATTGGTTGAGACGGTTCCTGATTCAAATCCGGAAGATTATCAGACGAAATTTTTTCCGTCATTCTATCGTTATGAAAAAACAGAATTTAGGTCAAGAAGCGATGTTTTTTTTTTGGTATCCGATAGGTGAAAATGATTTTTTTTTTATAGAAACCCAGAGCCTTCAAACCCGTTTGTCAACAACATCAGGCGATTGATTTAAATCTGCTTTCGCACCGACTGCTAGAGCTAGACCTCCAACCTTTACAGGTTTTGTCAGATACGCGTGGCTCCGCACCGAATTGCCAGAGTTAGACTTCCAACATTTGCAGGTTTTGTCGGACATGCATGGCTCCGCACCGCATTGCCAAAGCTAGGCTTGCAGCTTTTGCTGTCTTTGTCGGACACGAATAATTTTAATTATTCAACTTCAAATCTCTGGAACATCTAATTCGTCAATAACATCAAGAGGATTTAAATCTTCTTCCGCACCGAGATGATAAAATTCGGCTTCAACCTTTGCAGGTTTTGTCGGACACGGGTGGTTCTAACTTCTACAGTCTCTACTAACGCATCGTTTTATTTGTCTGTTAGTTATTGTAAGAATATATCTTATTGATATAATTATGATTCCTTTTTAATGATGCCAAAATGGGGAGAAGTTTTAGACTAGAACATTAACATTGTTTAAATCGCTAAACTTGTTATATATGCTTGGAATTATGTTTATATTTTTGTTTGAAAAACTAACGCACATTCTCAGGGGGAGCTTAAGTATTAATACAGGTTTCAGGTTCTATCAAGTATTTGTCATCATCAAAAAGGGGGAGATTGTTGAATCCAAGGTTTCAAGTTTCATGTAAATCTACAAATGGATTTTGATGATAACAAATGAATCCAAAGAATAAAGGAGTCTCAAGCTCAAGTTGTCCACACAATATAATCAAGCACATCAAGGAAGCAAGCATGAGCAATAAGGGAACAAGTTCATATTAAAATCATAGAGTAATTTTGTAAATCTCTTAAAAAATTTTGAAATTAGGATTAAGGCTCAAAATTAATAATTTATCATAAAGCATTAAAATACATTTTCCACATATGCATGAATATTTTGAAAATTAAATTTGAATGCTTTATGATAAAATATTAATTTTGAGCCTTAATCCTAATTTCAAAATTTTTTAAGAGATTTACAAAATTACTCTATGATTTTAATATGAACTTGTTCCCTTATTGCTCATGCTTGCTTCCTTGATGTGCTTGATTATATTGTGTGGACAACTTGAGCTTGAGACTCCTTTATTCTTTGGATTCATTTGTTATCATCAAAATCCATTTGTAGATTTACATGAAACTTGAAACCTTGGGTTCAACAATATGTAATATTACAATTCTTATGAAATGAAAGTAAATTTGTTGAGAACAGATTTATTGGCCACTAGATGTTGATTGGTATTCTGGATGAGTTGTAGATTACAACCCAATTGAGTTCAAACCAACCCAAACTCATCGTGACTTTGGTGGAAGATGAAGAAGTGAGGGAGGGACTGAGACTAGGTGAGGTGGTTGAGTTCTGGGTTTCCAAGGGCATGAGGTGAAGATTTGAGGAGTTTTGTGGGTTCCATCCATCGAGCTCCTTCGCCGCTGGCTCGCCATGTTTTTCCATCAGAGATGAGTGGGGTTCGAAAACGAATAAGAAGAAGCATGAATGAGTTTGAGTTGGTTTGAACTCAATCAAGTGTAGGCATGCACATGATAGTTTCAATAAGCTGTTGACGTGTCGAAATGATAGTGGATGGTAGGTTATTGGGGGAGACTAGTCCGGCTAGTCTCCAGGTTTTCTCTTGTAGTTATGGTTTTATCAAACTAATTAGGTAGGGAGTTAGATTCACTGTATAATTTTTTAATATTTTTCTTTCATTTATATTGGATGTGATATTTTAGGAAGAGAAATGAAAAATAAATCTCATAAAAAATAAATTTATAAATTGATTTAATTTAATATGATACGTTAAATTGTAATTTTTTATTAAAAACAAACTCACAATTAAATTTTATAAAAATAAAATCATAAACTGATCTAACTTGATGCGATATAACAAATCATAAATTATACTATGAAGTAAATATGATATGCCACAACAAATCCCATCAATTTATGAAGCACTTCTCTTTTTTAGATCCCTACCCCTAACATTTTGTATCTTATATTTTAATCTTGATAGAAAATTGTTTAAGGAAACATAAAATTTGGGAAATGATTCTTATTGCAGTCCATAGATTGTGGACTGCAATGCAAGTCAAATGAAATACAACCATATAATTAAATAACTGAAACGCAGTGTGTTGAGTTTCACCAACTAAAGCAGCCATCATCCCATGAACACTGGATTTCTCCATCACCATCGCCCTTTTTGCAAAAATGAACACTGATTTCATTTCAAATGCATCTTGCATTTCTTTCTTCAAAAAAGAAAAATGCTTCTAGCAGTTGTCACTTGTCTTTCCATTTTATCAGAAGCCAATAGGTGGCTGCCCCGTAAGGAAAATGTTTCAAACATGATGAAGCCGCGTTGCAGGCACTACAGAAAAAAATGGTTTTTGGGACAGATATTTTTCGTCCAAATACAATTTGTTTGCAAATAATGACATTTTGCTATAAAAAATTATCTGTCAGAAATGTTTTGTCGAAGATAATTATAATGAACCATTTTATTTCTGACAATGTAAAAACTGTGAATATTAGTGACTTTTTCCAACAGATATAGAATTATAGAAAAAATTTGGCATATAATATTTTTTTCTTACGAGCTATAAAATTATTACTGACGACACTAATTAGTAACAAAAGAAATATATTTTCCAATTATAAATTTGGCAACAAATAATTATCTTTTTCTACTTAATTCACATCGTCACAAAAATTGTTGTTCCAAATAATTATATTGTACAAATTTATATGTTACGAATTAAATTTTGTGAAAATTAAAGACTTTTTTCTACCAATTAAGATCATCAAAAAAAATTATACATTATATGTTTGAATTTTTCCCACAAAAGTAATTGATGACGATTATAAATTTCCTTTCCCCCCTTCTTTCACTTCTCTCTCTCTCTCTAATCTCTCATCCCTCTCTTTCAGCCGATAGCCCTCTCCCATCTTCCCTTTCTTCTCTTTCGGCCACAATAGTGCCACTGTTGTGTAGCCACGTAGTTACTAACGTTAGCCTCCTCTTGTTAGTGCCAACCTGCCTCAGCCCCTACATCGCCGGCCTTCCTACCTCCATTCCGAAATAACCCATTCCTCACCCAATCTGCTCTCCTCTTTAGCCAGCGCTGCCGCAACCTCCTACCATCTCAGACGACCACCACAACCTCATTAGACCACCCTCACCTCCGATCTGCCTTCTCGCACGCCTCCCACCTTTCCTCCTCGCCTAATCGAGCCTCCTCCCTACACATGTTCTTTGCCATCGCATGGCCCAGATCTGCTGCCAGCGTCAGCCACACCACCTCCTCAAGGCTATTGGTCATCCACTGGCACCCTCTGCTCCCCCAAGGCCAGCCTGAGTCCTCTCTCCTCTCAGACCCATGTATACCTCTCTCTCCCTCTCCTACATATGTCACGGCCTCCACCACTCATTTTATTTTTGTAGTTCTATCACACTCAATCTTTATTGTGTGGTGAATTGCACAAATGGAATATTTAGTGTGGATAAGAAATCTGGTCAACAATTGTTACTTTAAAACAAGGTAAGCTACTATGACCTGATGATAGATTCAATTTGTTAATGTGGTCAAATGCAGTTTCTAACTTATGATAAGCTATGCTATGTTATAAATTACATATGTGTGCTCTAATTGTGCTCGTTGAATATGTATATACTATGAACAATTTGTTTAATATGATGACATGATGATGTGTACACATAAACAAACTTGCCTGCTTTTTATTGTGATGAGTAGGGGTGGAAATGGTCCGATCCGGGAAATTTGTGGACTGGTTCCATTCGGTCCAAGAATTCTCTCACCCTGGACCAGACTAAACTCTTATTCGATCCATACCGCTTCGGTCCAATTTGGTCTAAGGGAGGTTCAGTCCGGTCCAAGAAAGCCCAATATAATTTAATGGGCTAAATTTAATCTAAAATTCTACAATAATCAAATATTTTCTTGGCCAAAATTTAATTATTTTCAACCCAATTTACATATTTATCACAGATTTAAGTCAAAAAATATTAAAAAAAACTTACTCTTAAAAAAATGACAAAAAAAAAATCTAAATAAAAAATAGGAAAAAAAGTATTACTAATAACACTATTAAATTAGCATATTATATATTTATATCTTAGTAAATAGTGATAAATTAGTAATAATATATTAAATAATAATAATACATTTATTACTTATAAATTATTACTAATACTCTATATAGATATATTATAATTTATATTTTTATACTACAACTAATCAACTATTATAAATTATAATATGTTAATATTATAAGAGTTTATATTAGATATTAATATATATTATATATCAATATGTTATTATATTAATATATATTAATATTAATATTTGTATACTATTATTTATATATACATATATATATATAATTTTTAAAAAAATACTTTAGGGGTTCGGTCTGGTCCTGTCCGGTCCGGTCTAGGGGGAGAAATCCCATGGATCGGGACCGAACCGAAACTATTCGGTCCATGTATAATTTGGACTGGACCGGACCGAACTCCAACCAGTCCAGTCCGGTCCGGTCCGGTCTTTTTACAACCTTAGTGATGAGAATTTTAGTCATGAGCTTTGTATTGTTTCCTTTTTTGTTTTGGTGGCCATAGATTTGAACTTTTGTAGAGCTGGTGTATAATGAGGTTTTATTTTCACCTAATTAGTTGTAACTGTTAGGATTGGTAGCTAGATTCAGATTTGAAATTTACTGGGGATAGCAGTTCTATGAGGGAAATTGGGGACCTAGTAAACTATTCTCTTCTCCCAATTTCTTGTATATAGTGTTTGATTAGAAAAGAGCAAGTTAGTATTTTTGCATTATCTATGCATATGTTTAAAGAAGAAAACATCATGCAAGCATGGTTTGCAGTGTCGGGCAGATGGTATTCTATTGGACCAAATTTTGAGAATTTAGTGGGGAGGGAAAGAAGAGAAATCACTTAGCATTTCACCTTTACTACAAATTTTTGGCAAAATGTTACCATCACATTTGGTTTGGTTTTAACTACTTTTAGTGTTTGAGTTCACCCCATCCAATCTTACTTTGATCCTTGGAGTAAGTGGGGTGATCAGGTTGGGTTTCCTGCACTTTGAGTTCGCTAAATTTTGAATCTTTTAGCCCTTTTTCTTGAGCGTATTCAGGAGCTGCTTTGACCCATCTCTCTGAATTATGTATTTTTTATATTCATGAGCTGTTCATAAATATTTATTAATATATTGACAGGTCAATATTCAAATGGAAGCAAGAAGTTGGGAAATTGCCTTTCAGAGGCCCTAAAGTTGGTTATATTAAGTACTTTGTTATACTCACTAACTCCATCTATATATCTATTTTCAACTTTCCATTTACACAAATTTCTAAATGTAAATTGTATCATTATTTTTGGTATTACTTTATGAGAGGGATTGATTTACAAGCATTGTAATTGATTGAGCTCTCAGTATCACTTTTTGGTTCCTAGTATTCTTGAGTTGAAGCTGACCTTGCTTTCTTTTTTAGTCTCAAATCCCTGAAGAGGAGAAAAATCTTGGCGCCCGTGATCGTTTGATCCAAGTTTATCATTTCACCAAAAAGCCTGCACAAAACCAAATGACATTCCAATTTAAATTATTTATTGTTAGGAGGCTTTTTTTTATAAGTAAAATTTATTCTCAGGAGTTTTTTTACATTGTTTCAAGCTATTTAGTTATTTAAGTCATAGATGGGTATTACTTGCATGGGAAAATATCAACATTATCATTATTGTTCTTTCATCAGCTAGTCCAAAATTTTGGGTAACCCTTTTTCTTGGAAATACATGAAACAAAGATATTAGCAGAAGTCAAAGTGTGAATCCAAAAGAAGTTACAGGTTCTGGATGAGGAGTTTCTAAAGGTACCAAGGAGTGCTCTTTTCCAATGCTATTTTCTATTTTAAGATCACATTGCATTATGGAAGATCACCTTTATTTTTTTGATTGATTGATGTGGCATATGCATAATCCTTTGTTATTGTGTGCTAAATTGAGTTTCTGTATTTGGGATGTGTTGAACGTGTTTTGGGCTGCATGATTGATAAGGTATGTTGAAGTGGCATGTGTTGATTATGCAAACACATCAGATCTATGCATACATGTACTGTCTATGCTATGTTGTCTAACTAGCATTATCTAGATTGAATGTTATGTTTCTGATTAAGTTTGATTTATTAAAATAACTATTAAGTTTAGTATATTAAGTTTAGAATATTTTTATTATTTATTAAGCTTAGTATACTTGTAATATATTATGCACATTCTTGATATGTTTTAGGTAGAGGTATAAGGATATTGTTTTACTAGTATTTTTTTAATTTATGACCTTAGTGTGGTATTGGTAATATGTTATTCACATTTTTCTTATCTTAGTTATAAAGTTCTTATACTGTTTTACTATTTTTTTTAATTTCATAAAAGACTATTTCCAGTGATCACAAATTGCTAGAAATATTTTTTTAGTTGCAAATGCTTATTCCTCGTGATTTTCATCATGACATGTAAGTATTTTTGACTCCTATTAACCATAGTTAGCACATTTTTTGCAATCAAATCTTATACTTTTTGCGATGAAAAGATTCGTAAAAAATAAGAGTATTTCTCACGATTTTTAGGGTGGTAGCTTTAAGCCCTTAAAGTTACTAGTCTATTCCTGCGAGTTTGTTGCAATCTAATTTGGTGATAAAAACTTTATTCCGACAGAAATATATAGTATTAGTCACGAAAAAACATGCAGGAAAATACTATTCTTGTTGTAGTGAGGGGAATGCTTCAGTCGAGCCCCCCTTCTCTCGAACCCCACCTTGTTTTTCCCATTCACAAGAATAATTTCCTGCAACGCGTTGTGCCTCTGAAATCATCTATAAAGCGTCCAAACTCGTCTTTACACTCTCCCTTTCCTTCTTGAAGATTTTCAAGGTACGCCAGCCAAGGTGTTGTTCTCTTTAATCTTAATGAAAATTTAGTGTTAAAATTTGAAATAGCTGGGAACAGACTGGATTAATTTTCCTAAAAAAAATAGAAAATGAAGGAAAAGAAAATAAATTTTTATAAAAAACACCAACCTTAAATTCTACCCAAAAAGGTACAAATTAAGTATTGTGAACCATTCAAACAATTCAGAAGCAAATATATATATATATACACATACAGATCTGTACCCAACAACACAAATAGTTAAAACTCCCATGAAAATTCACAAAAGAAAGATCCATGTCAGATCATATCTATATCTTCAAGAGTGCCATAATTTCTTATCGTGGCCACCAGTTTCAACTGGATCTTCGGTCACCCTTATCTTCTTTACCAGAGCTTGATCCAACGCCGCCAACCTCAGCGCCTTGGGGATCTGTCACAGCCATAGCCGCATCGTTGGAAGATAAGGTGAATTACAGTCTAGTTGAAAGAAAGAAAGAAAAAAAAAATACCAAACAAAGGAAGAAGGTGAATTCTCGACGATTTTATGAAGATAGATAGGCGTATAATGAATTTGCTAATTTATTATGGTGATAGCAGGGGTTCATAAAGGAGATGGGGAATGATGAAGGTGTTAGGGTTCGTGATGGAGATAGGGACGGGAGCAAGAGTGGGTTCGAGAGCGAGAGAATGGGGGCTCACGTTCCCCTGCAGCGTGGTGCATTATTTTTTAAGTGCTTTTCCTACATGACAGTCACTTTGTAGCTTTCGATAAAATGAGATTATAGGTGACACCTGCATAAAGTTATTCTCTTCGAGAAATGATAGTCCCACAAGTGGGATTCCCCAACTGTAGGATTTATATTTTTTATTTTTATTTTTACGTAGTAATTAAAAATGTATTGTTTTATAATATTTGATTTTTTTAGAAGTATTTAAACATGTTAAAAAAAATATATATATATATATATTAAAGAAACATCCTAACAATAGACAAGATCCTGCAAGAGTGAGTAGCATCACTCACTCTTGTTGAATTCAAGATTTCAAGTTTCGTATAAATCTACATATGGATTTTGATGATAACAAATGAATTCAAAGAATAAAGGAGTCTCAAGCTCAAGTTGTTCACACAATAGAATCAAGCACATCAAGGAAGCAAGCATGAGCAAGAAGGGAACAAGTTCACATTAAAATCATAGAATAATATTGTAAATCTCTTAAAAATTCGAAATTAGGATTAAGGCTCAAAATTAACATTTTATCATAAAGCATTAAAATAAATTTTCCACATGTGCATAAATATTTTGAAAATTAAATTTGAAATTTTTAAAAGATGATTGATTGTCATCTTTCACATGTGCATGACATGATTAAAAGTTTGAATTTTGAAAATATTAAAATGATTGATTGTCATCTTTCACATGTGCATGACATGATTAAATGTTTGAATTTTGAAAATATTAAGATGATTGATTGTCATTTTTCACATGTGCATGTTTTATTTGAATATTTTCAAAAGTGATAGATGCTTTTCTTGACTTATACAAAAGGTAGATGTCTTTGTTTGAAAATTTTGAAAAGTAAAGTGTGCTTCTTTTGTCATATGTTAAAAGTAAAAGATTAGATTTGAAATTTTTGAAAAGTAAAGTGTGCTCCTTTTGTCACATGCAAAAAGTAAAAAGATTAAGTTTGAAATTTTTGAAAAGTGAATGATGATATTTTTGACATGTGAATCTTTTTAAATTTGAATATGAAGTCTCATATGCCTATAAATAGATCATTTGAGAGCTTCACATTAACAACACCAAGAGCATACAATATTCATTCAAAGTTTTCATTCTCTCTTCTCTAAGCATTGAGCCTTAACCCTTGTTTATTTTGAGAGATATAGTTTGTGTTGTATTGTTTTTATTTCACTCATTGAGAAGTGTTTTCTGATAGCCTACCCACTATCAATTCTTGTATCAGTAAAAAAGTGTGTATAACCCTTGTGTGTGTAGAAGGTGTTCTACACGGAGAATAGTTAAATCACCAAGTGTGAGGTGATTGGAAGTGTAGAGGGTGTTCTACACGGATTCTTTGGAGCGGTGCTGCTCAAAGGTGTAGTAGGTTTCTATCTCCACCTAAAGGAGATTGAATAGTGGATTTGGGGATCCTCAAGGGGTAACTTGAGGCGAGGACGTAGGCAGTGGGGCCGAACCTCGTTAACATACTGAGTTTGCTTCTCTTTTACCTTTACTATTTATATTTATTATTGTTTCATATTTTGTTTATATTTTATATTGTATACTTGATTTATAATTGTTAATTTTTTAATACAACTTAATTCACCCCCCCTCTTGTGTTAGTCATCTGGGCAACAACTCTTCTTTCTTAAAGCTTTGGATTATTAAAAAAAAGGGATGAACTGCTTGATGAGGAAAATTGTGATTGAAACATCAAATATATGTGGCAAGGGAATAACTTCATGCAAGATGGGTGTAGAATGAAGATTTACACCCTCTAATAAACTTATAACACGTCAGCATTCTATAAAATGTAAGAATAGGATCACTTCACATAATCAAATCTCACTAACAGCCATCCCTCTCCCTCTTTCTCTCCACTTTCTTTGGCTCTGATCTCTCTCTCAATATATGTTTTTTTTTTCTTTATTTCACATTATCTGATTTTATTTTAGCTTTAATCATCAATTGTCATCTTTCTTTTTTGTAGAACTTCTTTATTTTTTCTCTTTATTTTTTTATTGTAGGTTTTTAGCGTGAAGCATTGGGAATTTACCCTATCCTCTTTGTTGCTCTCTTTCTCTCTCCATTTTTCTCTGGCGTTAGTTTAATACATAGATCGACATGCTCAGTCACTAGAATAATTCTTGCACAGTAGAAAAAAATAGAATAATTCTTCCTCTAGTTTTAACGTCAAGCTACGGAGGAACACAGTCAAAATAATTCTTGCGCAGAGTTTGAACTTTTAGCGCTAGTCTAATATATAGACCGGCATGTTCATGGTAGTTTTATGTTTTAAAGCTATTTTATGTGTTTTTGTTTTTGTTTTTGTTTTTTTGCTTTAATTTGTAGGGAACAGGCCTTTAATTCGATAAATTAGAGGAAGTTGTTCGATGAGAGCGAGAGTGACCAAAGGAGGAGAGAGAGAAAAAGAGAGAAAAAAAGATTTATGAAATTAGATTATTTAAACCAATTCTATCTTATCATTTACTAAAATGCAAATTTGTCAAAAAATTGATATTTTTTACAACCATTCGGCTCCTAGTCTCTCCCATGTGAAAATTGGTCATTTATACAATTTTCAAATACAACGGCTAGTGAGTCATTGCCGTTAGATCTCCCGGATGAAAAGTTGCATTATGTTTCAGCCCTAAATGCTATCTTTGCACATCATATACTTTAAAATGATAAATGATACTTGTAGTTGTGAGTGCAAATGTTGTATAATAACTTTGAAATACATGATCTACATAAGAAATTTAATTTTTTAATAGTTAACTCTATTTTTTTATAGAATAATTACACGATATTTATACACTTCACAACTGTATATGACATTATTTTTTAAAATTTTGTATTATGCTTACACATTAGTACCATATGATATGCCATATAAGGGTAGGAACGTAATAAAAGCGGTATATCCACTTGTTAATTTGGATGCCCATAATCTCCACGTCTAAGATGGTAGTGTCGCGTTAGTGAAGTCAAAAGTAATTGTTTTTTAGGCGCGAATAATAATTAGTTGAGAGCTTCTACACATTAGTTCACACATCATATTTTTTTATTTTTTATTTTTTATTTTGATTTTCTTCAATTTTTTTGAATTTATTTTTCTTAAATAATTGAATTCTTTTACTTATTATCCATATGTCAAATATTTTATAAAAGAAGAAATTAAAAAATTTTAAAAAAATATAATATATAATGTGTAGGTTATATTTAGAATTTCTCTAATTAGTTACCATCTAGAGAAACAAAAGAATTATATTTGCTTTTTAATAAAAGTTCATGTATGTAAATCAAGTCTTGTCACGTAAAAAGTGTAAGATGTGTTGTCTATTTTAGTTTATATCTAGTGCGTTTTTTGCTCTTTTATTTTTTATCGTATATGAGTAAAGTCTAAGACTTACAAAAACAAGTTTAGCCTTTTTAATTAAGTGTATTAGTCAAAGACTTGGTTAATAACTTTTAACTCTAATCAATTTTTTTTATTAAGTTTTGCTTGTAAAATGAGAAGAGGTAAAAATTAAAGTTTTATAGATATATTTGGGACGAGAAAAAAAATTATGTGATTATAACATTGCTTCATATAGTGAATTTTTTTCTTCGAATTTGGTGATTTTTCACTTATTTTTAGGAGTTTTTCATTTAAATTCTTTTGTTATTATTATTTTTTTGTTTTTTGTTTTTTGATATTCCTATAAAGGTAGATCATAGAGGGTGAATTTAGAAAGTCCAGATTCTCAACAAGTAATATCAGAGTCATTAGGTTCTTTTGGAGAGGTGTAGCTTTAGTATTACAGTATGGATACATACCGTCTAAGAAGGTTCTATCTAGAATATTAGTATTTAAGCGTGTCCAGTATAACCCTTCAATCTTTCTTGGGAATCTTAAAATTCTATTTAGGAAAAAACAATCTATTCTGGAAACTTACTTAATAAAAACTACTTATTTTATGGTAAAATTCATTGAAACAATATCAAGAAGTGGGCCTTTAAATCCAATTAGATTTGAAGTAGAGAATTTTGATAAGATAATCAATTTTGACCTGTGGCAAATATAAGTCAAAGATGTTTTGATTTAATCAGGATTGCACAAGATATTGAAGGACAAACCATCTCATGAAGTCAGTAATTTACTAAAGGTGTGTGAACAATCTAGGCACATCAAGAAAAAATATTCAAGAGTTAGAGTAGGTTCAGCAAGTGGTTGAAGGGGTGACAATATATTATACGACCCATTAACCCAACAAGAACACAACATGATAATAACGGGTTAGGATTTAGTCTTAACAGGTTTTGATAAAAATAAGATGATCTGTTAATACACGATTGCTTAATGGATTGATAACGGGTCAACCCATTTTAACTTGTTATAACACGTTATGATATGTTAAGAAAATTAAAACTATAATTATACCCTTATACCTAAAAATAAAATTATTAGTATTTTAATTTCGATATATTTATTGTTTGAATTATAATTTTGAACTTGTCGTTAATTTTATAATTTTATAGATATTGTGATTTTAAAATTTATATAAAATTATGCTAAATTTAATTAGATCAAATGGATTAATTTCATACTTATTCAAACCATTTACATAAACAGATTGAAACGGTTCGTATTATATCGTGTTAACTTATTTCATAATATTTACTAATAGGTCAAAACGAGTTAATACGACACGACCCGTTAGTTAAAATTTGAGATATTGACACGATATGTTTAACGGGTCAGATTAGTGTTGACTCATATAGTATAATATACATGTCTTGATACAACACGAACACTATCGGTTAATACAATTCAACACCTCTAAATGATTTCAAGTAAATAAATGGAGATACTGGTAATGAAATTAACGTTGTGTCTCTCTTCAAGAAAGTCGATATCTTTTGAAAAAAGACATGTATATTTGTCGTTAATCCTAACATTATTATGATAGATGATATATTAATGTTAGCGGGTCGACAAATTTGCACACGAACATTGGTTTGACATTGATGTAAGGTATGTGGTAAGAATTCATGTCAATGGCTGATGAATTTTCAAAAAAACCAAACGTGAGAGTTACACCATAATTTTTAACAAGATTGTTTTTTACATTGGTCGAAGTGAAATGTTTGGAATTGGTTTATTCTGAATAGGTATGCTTTTATGATGGAGCATGATAGCGGAAGTTATAAAGATTTTCATTGCAGTGGAGTGTAGCTGTGGGATCAGTCAAAGTCGTAAGGTGGAAATTATTGAATTTTTTGCTCCTTTATTTTTTATCCCACATGGATAAAGAGTGAATAAGTGAAACTTAAAGCTTATAAAAGGAGGCTTAGCCTCCTTGATTAAGTGTACCAATCAAAAATTTAGTTAGTAACTCTTGATTTCAATAAATTCATTTGTTGGCCAGCTTTGCTTGTAAAAGAGAAATATGTGAGAGTTAAAATTTTGCTAGTGAGAAAGTTATGTGGATATACTTAGAGTGATGAGAAAAATTGTGTGATTGTAACAATGTTTTATATAGTGAATTTTTTTCTATGGATCTGATAGATTTTCTCCTGTTTTTAGGAGTTTTTCATTTAAATTATTGTATTGTTATTATTTTTCTATTTTTTTTTATATTCTTGCAAAGATAAATTTTAATGAGTGAATTTGGGAGATTTAGATTTCGAACAATATGAACTTGTAAGTAAGGGAATTCATATGATATTATTACTTAGCGACAAGTCCATCATTTGAAGGATAATAAATTGGACAGATATGATAAGAGGAATGAAATTTAATTAAAAAACATATATATTTTTAAAAAATTATAATCAGTTGGAAATATTATCGACATAACAATAAACCCACGTCTTAAACAAAATGTAATTACTACGTATCTTGATTTAGATACCAAATATATTAATTTGGACCATAAAGTGGTGACGCATACAACCTAGTAGATTCTTAACATCTAATTTGATGAAGTGTTACTGATATAGGGCTCTAATTAATAAATCTAAACAAAATTTTACTTATTTCCTCGTCAAAAGAAAAATGATCTCCGTTGTTATATATATTGGGCTAGCTCTCAGGCTTTGGTAATGTTGCTAGAGACCATACGAGTTCAAACGTAATTTACAGTTAGGATATAATTTAGGGATAGGGTGGGGGATTTCCTACAAAACTTGCTACCTAGGAGAGACATTAATTATTATTGTGGGAGAGGTGCAATGGATTGGTTAATATATTATTAGTTAGATCCCATGAATCCATCTGATCATCATGTGGTCGCAGATAATTTTGTTATCCTATGTAAGTTATCAAGATCGACATGCATTCAGCCTACCAGCCTAGTCTCTGCCTTTGAATAGTTCCATCCCAATCCATCACAGATGGTTGCACATTTGGTTATCCTATATATGTAAGTTGGCAAGCCATGCATTAAGCCTATCTCTCTGCCTTCTTTGAATAGTTCCATCCATTCCCCTATGTTCATGGGCTGGAACCATATATTTGATACTACAAATATTTTACCTGGGTGAACATGTTTGAAGGATAAGGCATCTTTGAACACTTGGAATTTTTCAGGATTTTGTGATAATAGTAAAAATGTTTATTGGATTTTGGGAAATTAGAGATAAAAATTTGAATAAACATATTATTAGTTAAAAAATTGTTTGAATATAGTTTTGTAAATATTATTTTTATTTTAAAGTTTATAAAAATTGTATTGATTTTTGTATTTGAATAATGATTAAACAAAAATGTTAAAATTTGAAATTGAAATCATGTGTTTTTTCCTTGGTGATGTTTGAGGATGTACTTGCCCTTAAGCTTAGTTAAGTACACGTATTATTCAAGCTAAATAAGTAACATGGTTTTCTTATGTTTTGTCATGAGATACATATTATACATTGAGTTAGTGCATATTTGGAATTGCACTTTTCAAGTTTTAATAATATAATAATTAGATAAAGTGTTCCCAAACAAGCGGGCCGTTTTGGTGTTAAGATCTCATGCATCTCAATTACAAACAATTGTTAATTTCACATTTGAACTTTTTTTTTATCTAATTATTATATTATTTTTAAAATTTTTAAATAAAATACAAAAACAATTCAAAATTTAAATTAAAAATACAAATATATTATTATAATATTTTAAATCTATAAAAATTTTATTCAAATTTTTTCTATCACGTTTATCAAAATCTCGTAAAATATTTTAACTCATATCATATTATTAATATTTATAAAAAAAATAAAAAATTTATCTCACCCCATATCATCATATTAACATCTAAAAGCACGATGCTAGAAATATCTTGCAAGATCATTTTACCCATGTTCCAAGCATTGCAAGATCACAGAAATTTAAAGATATTAAAATGTTGTGGGAACGTAGCGCCATGGAGTAATTATTAAGAGCCTGTTTATAATTGCAGTGAAAAATATAATTTATAATTTTAGAGTATATAACTTATAACTTAAATAATTAATTTTATACTTCAAATTTTGTTTACTGCTTGATAAACATATATTTAAAGTGTTTTTAAATTTAATTACAATAATTTTTTTAATTAAATGTACAATTTTTCGTAGAAGATTTTTAATAAAAGCTTTAATTTAGTATTTTATGATAAAGATGACTTTTAACTTTTTTTTAATTGATAAAAGTATTTTTAATAAATTTAGTAAATATATATTTTTTTAAATATTTTTAACCATTTAAAAGTATTTTTTAAATTTTAAATTACAATCTCAAACAAGCTCGAAATAATTTTAAGAGAATTCATGGAGTTCGATCTGACCGAACCAAATGCAGCTCCCGTCATCCCCAGTAGCGGTGGATGACACCGTCCATCCCATCGAGATTAAAGGAAGCCGGCAAACGGATTCATTTCGATTTTAAGGCCGTCGAGTGCACACCGAAAGTCACCGGCTCCCTCCAGTTTCAATAGGATGAGTGGTGTCGCCTACTACTATCAGCGGCAGCAAGGAATAAACTAAGGTCGAATCTCTCTTAAAAATTTATCTTCATTTTATTTTTTATTGTATTTTTTATTATATTTTTTTATTTTGTTACTTTGTTATATTTTTTAATTTTTTATTATATTTTTTATTATAATTTTATAAAAATTATCAAAATTTAGAAAGTGAACTACAAAATATTAAGATGGAACTTAACCGCATCCTAACGTCCCCTAATTTTAAACCGCTCAAAATTTTAAACTAACAAAAATAAATAAATTTAATAATGTGAATTATATTTTTAACACTGCTCTCACGTGTCGAGGGATTCTCCTTTAATAATTTTAACGATTCAGGGCCTCATTAATTATTTAATTATTTTGAAAGGGATCCAGGCTCTCAGGGCCTCATATTTACTCAGAACAATCTAGCCGTTTGTACGAGATTAACAACCTTTCAAAAAAGTTGGTTTCTATTTCAGGCTCCGCGGAAAGCATTTCCTCACAAAAAGAACAGAAACCCGAAAAGCCCGCCAAAACCTTATTTACCACCTGCCAAAGAATTATCACCGCTGTCCTGTAATTACACACTGGATATTAGGGTTAGGGTTTTCTTTCTCTTTTCGTTTCTCTTTCCCTGAACCTTCCTGACCACGGCCATTATTATGCTGTGGTAGAAAGGAAGGAAAATAATCAGAACCTCCACTTCAGTGGCAGAGTACTTGATATAAAAAACCCCAGAAACCCTAGCTTCTGGGTTGTGCAGTGGCTGCAGACCAATGACAATGGATACAGAGCGAGAGGAGGGAGAAGGAGGGGTAGTGGAAATTGTAGAGGAAGGTAACGTACTGCTTGAAGCTTCGAACCAACCGGACAAGTTGGATGTGGTTGAAGAACTAGTGGGGGTGGTTGAATCAGTGGCCCGGTTTGGAGATTACCGAAGGACACAGAGGAAAGAATGTTGCGGTATTGTTAGGCGCATGAAGGTCTTGTTGCCGCTTTTTGAAGAGATCAGGGACCTCGAAAAGCCGCTTCCAGAGGCTGGTGTTGCTTGGTTATGCAATTTGAAGAAGGCTTTTCTCATGTCAAAGAAATTATTGAAAACCTGCAATGAGGGTAGCAAGATCTATCTGGTTAGGACTTTGAATTTTTTTTAGATTTTTCTTTCATAGAAGGTGTAAGCAAGATAATTAGGAATGGCTTTTTCTCTCCTGTTATTTTTTTTTTCATTTATTCTGTTTTGCTGTCAATTTAGGCATTGGAAAGCGAGGCGGTCACAGTCAAATTTTATGCCATTTATGAAAAATTTAGTCAAGCTTTGGATGGTTTCCCTAGCGAGGCGCTTGATGTCTCGGATGAAATGAAAGAGCAGGTAATTTCTATCAGCATCGCCCCTTGTTTCCCAATATGAAATTATATTCTGTCAAATAATAGCATGCATCTTGTTCTCATCTTTGTTGGCTTGGTGAGAAATGATGAGACTTTGGTCTTCGAAGAATTAGCCATATAGCTTATAGGCTAATATTTATAATTTAAAAAGCAGCTAATGTTTGATCTGTCGTCTGTTCTGAACTCTGTACAAGGCAATGAAGTGTATTTTACATGGAAAAAGTTAAATTATTTTCAATTATTTGTGTTTTCAATTTATACTTCCGCTAAAATCTTGTCAAGGTTTTTCTTCCTTCTTTTCCCCTGTTTTTCTTCTGCAGGCCCTTGTAGGCTTTTGAAGTTGGGAACTGATATGTAACTGAGAGATACAAAGACATGAGAGGGTTTGAAGAGATTTAACGTATTTGAATGCGACGATGTAGATCAAAAGTTCATTTAATCTAAACCAGTTCTTTTAACATTTTTGTGAGATAATATTGTTCTTCACTTCAAATTTCTAAAAAGTTGTGCTTATGCTGTGGTTCAGATTGAGCTAATGAGCGTGCAACTTAGAAGAGCAAGGAAGCGAACGGATACACAGGACATAGAACTAGCAATGGATATGATGGTGGTGTTTTCTAAAAGGGATGACCGGAATGCTGACAGTGCCATAATAGAACGATTAGCAAACAAACTGGCGCTGCATACCATTGAGGACCTTAAGATAGAGACAATTGCTGTGAGGAACCTTGTTAGAGAAAGAGGAGGGCAAAATGCAGAGACTACCCAACAGATCATTGATCTTCTTAACAAATTCAAACAAGTTGCAGGAATGGAAGTCACAAATGTTCTTGAAGATCCTGTAATGCCTAAAATGCTTGAGAAGTGCACATCTTTAATTATCCCTCATGAGTTCCTTTGCCCGATCACACTCGAGATAATGACGGATCCTGTTATTGTTGCTAGTGGACAGGTATCTCAAACGCCTAATCCCCTTGTATTTGCATTTTCTTTGTTTGGGTAAGTAGAATACTTTAAGTTACATTAACATGGAATGTAAGTGGCACAAGTAGATAGGAAGAAAAGGGCTGTATTCAGTTGAATCCATTTTCTTTACGGAAATTAATATTTTTTTTTTCTATTTTTGTACCCTTGTTTCTCTGGCTATTAATCAAAGACATACGAGAGAGAGAGCATACAGAAGTGGTTCGACTCCAACCATCGGACCTGTCCGAAGACACGGCAAACTCTGGTTCACCTATCACTAGCACCAAATTATGCTCTAAAAAATCTAATCTTGCAGTGGTGCGAGAAGAACAATTTTCAGCTTCCTAAGAAAGACATTTGTGAGTGCCAGGAGGGCTCCTCAGCACAACTCAAAGAGGAAGTCATGTCTTTGGTTGAAAGCCTATCTTCTAGTCTGTTGGAAGTGCAGAGAAAGGCTGTAAAGAAGATTCGTATGCTCTCAAAAGAGAATCCCGAGAACAGAGTTCTAATTGCTAAGAGTGGAGGAATCACGCCATTAGTGAATATCCTGTCCTATCCAGATTCTAAAATTCAAGAACATGCTGTAACAGCTCTGTTGAATTTATCCATTGATGAGACTAATAAGAAACTCATATCTAGAAAAGGAGCCATTCCATCTATAATAGAGGTCTTGCAGAAAGGAAATATTGAGGCTAGAGAGAACTCTGCAGCAGCTTTGTTTAGCTTATCAATGCTGGATGAGAATAAAGTAACTGTGGGGTTAGCAGGTGGCATTCCACCATTGGTAAATCTGTTGCAGCATGGGACAATTAGAGGGAAAAAAGATGCAGTCACTGCACTTTTCAATTTATCTCTCAACCAAGCAAATAAGGTCAGGGCCATTAGTGCTGGCATTGTGCCATCCTTACTCCAGTTACTCAAGGACACAAACTTGGGCATGGTTGATGAGGCCCTTTCCATTTTCTTACTTCTTGCATCACATCCAGATGGACGACACGAGATCGGCGAACTCTCATTTATTGAAACTCTTGTTGAATTCATCCGAGATGGAACCCCCAAGAACAAGGAGTGTGCAACATCAGTTCTTCTGGAGTTGGGATCAAACAATTCTTCTTTCATATTGGCAGCACTTCAGTTTGGAGTATATGAGCATTTGACTGAGGTTGCAAAGAGTGGAACCAATAGAGCTCAAAGGAAAGCAAACACATTTTTACAGCTGATAAGCAAGAGTGAACAAATTCCATAAAATCTCCAATGTGTTTATTATATTATTTAGCTGATCTTTGATTGAAGTACCTACGTTCATATGAATGCCTGCAGCGAGCATTTGTTATTCAGTGTGTTTTTGTATATGAAATGATAAGAAAGATTGAACATATTCCGTAAAGTTACAACTTACAGTATAAGTTCTTTTCCAATTTGGTGATTTTTTTGCTTTTCTTTGATTAAAGTATGATATCCTTGTTCATATTCAATGATTTATGTGTACATTTGCTATTCAGTGTGTAATGTATGTGAAGTAATGAGCAAAATGCATATTCCGTAAGTCATAGTGTTACGTTTCCAATTTGTTAATTATGTTTTTCTGTATTTATGTTCATAGTTGAAAAAAATGAGTGATGTTAGGTATAAGTTCAAAATATGCAAATTTTGCGCATTCAATCTCCTTAAAATATGAAATCTTTTTTACACTATTTTACGATGAAGTCTAATTTTTTTTTTTTTTTTTTATTTTAATAAAAGTAATGCACGACACTTGTATATTGTACAAATCAGTACTCTTTGAAAATCTAGAATAAATATAAGAAAACGTCAAATCATTATTTCTATTTTTTTTTTAATAGAATTAAGAACTCTAAGCAACCACAGATCAACAACTCGCAATATTAAAAGTAAAAAAATCATGGCACGCCTCTGAGCAGTATTCAGCAGTTTTTGTCATTATAATATTTTTCTGGACTCCGAGAATCAACTGACAGCAGCGGGCGTAAGGATAAGATCATATGAGAAGTGTTTTTATGTGTAGAAATTTCAATATAGAAGCTGTCAAAGAGGCGCGTGCTGTATTGTTGGGTCATTATTATGACGTAACTTCTACAATCAGACAATGAACATGGAGGTCCAAGCCCATGCACAAAGCTAGGCTAATGGCCCTACACCTCATCAAGTGGACGCAAGTTTCTCGATCTGTTTTTGTTAATAAAAGCTAAAATATTTGTACAAATTTGTCTGTACAAAGAAGTGCACTAGATGGTGTGTGCCAGCTATTGATGCTCTCTTTGTCATTAAATAAAATAATAAAATAAATAAGAAGATGGGATTAGACTCGGCAACCGAAAAAAGCATCTTTGCATGGCATCAAGTTGATAATAATTTGAGAGATTTCAAAAATCTAGGTCGGGGTAAGGCTACGTTTGGCGCGTAAGACTTTTTTTTAATTAATTTTAAAATATTTTATTATTATTTATTATCTATTTTTATTATTATTATTTTTTTATTATTATTTAAATTTTTTTTACCTACTTTTTATTATTATTCACAATACTTTTTACCACTCAAATCGAACATATATCTTTCTAGTCTCTCTCCTTTCCTCTCAGCCTATCAAAGATCCTTATGAACTTTATCGTTGCCATGGGCTCTTTCATACTTTTCTATATCTTTATTATTTTTCCTAGTGTCTTTCCAATTTTTATAGCTTTATTCTGTTTTACTATGTTTCGTAGTGCCAACTGTCGATTTACTGACAACCGACAATCTTCAACCACCATGCATGGGCCTCTATGACTTCCCCACCAGCTAATCTTCATGTTCACAATGGGGGACTGCGATTTCGACAAGCTCGTTGGCCGTACGCGCGGCTCTTGCCGTACACGTTCGCCACGCACAGCCGAGGTTTAGGATAGTTCTTGACGACACACGCGACTGCGCTGGATTCAGATGCCTCAAATCTCTCAGAATTGGCCGTCTTACTTTGCTTCAGGTGGCGCATGAGTCTCATGCTCCGCCACTATCACACGTACCTTTGGAGAACTGTCTCACACACCTTCGGAGAACTGCTTCCAATAATCCGTGGTATTGAAAGATGGATCCATCCTACAACTTACTTCAAACAACTTGTGGCAGTGCTCTCATCAGCCGCACCGCTTAGAGCGAAAGAACCATTGTCTCTAGCAGTAGTTTTGTTATTCGCTTTTTAGCGAATATTTTAATTCCATCTTTTATAAAAAGGTGATTTGTTTTAAAACATGGATAAGGACCAAGTTTTTGGTTTCAAATAAACTCATTTTATTCTTTTTTTTACTTTGCTTAGCACGGTTGTTTGTTTGTTTTGGGGTAGTTGTTAAGAAACCACACCCCTCTCCTCATGTATCATTTTGTCTAATTTAATAAATATGCTTGCTCAAAACAAAAAATTCGAGAGAGATTTCGAGATAGGATAACTAAATACCATACTAATTTTTATAGATGAGATCAAATAAATTAATATAAAATTAAAAATAAAATAATATATTATTAATATGTACTTTTTTTAATATTATTATCTTGTAAAGATTAGACTGAATAGTTTCTGTACAGATAGATTATAGATTGAAAATTTGATTTATACAGTTTTTATTTTCTTTAGAATTATTTGATATTTATATAAAATTTATATTTTAATAGTGGGGTCTCACTTTTCTTTTCTAAATAAAATATATGAAATTCGCACATTACAAAACTATATATAAACAGTAGTCATTATCTACATCTCTATAAATCTCATTAGGAACTCAATTGATTGACGGTGATAGAACGCAATATGCCATTATGTTGCCAACATCAGCCTTACTTTGGCATTGTATCGAATTTGGATCGTTATATTATTCCAAGCATAATGATAAGGTTAGATTTATTATTGTTATTTTATATTATTTTAATTTTCTTTTATTTAATAATTAAAAAAGTAATTATTAATAAAATTATATTTTTAAAATTTTTTAATGATTAAAAATATTTAAAAAATATTTTATAATATTTTAAATATATATTTTAAATAATAAAATAATAATAAATGAGATGTAAACTATCACTACTCTATTCCCAAAATATGCCTTTCCAGTCAGTCATATCTCATCGTAACCTAACTTCAAATGATTAGGGCATCCTAATCGCCTAAATTCATATATGATAAAGAGCAATAATATCCGTACGATTATTTTTATAATTTATAGAGTAAATAAGTTTTTTATTTTTTTTATTTTTTTAAAATATTTTTTCAGAATTTTTAATTATTTAGAAAAAAATAAAAAATAAAAAATATATAATTGTATTAGTATTTATATTCTTAATCACTAAGTAAAATTAAAAATTGAATAAAAAAATTATAAATTAGTAATAAGTACATATTTTTCATTTTTGTATGATTAAACGGAGAATCAATTCAATCATTCTAGTTTTGGCATCTGTTGAAACTAGTGTAATGATCAAATTATCCAGTAACTTTTTTCTTTTCTGTTTTGTCCTTTTTTGCCCTTTTAGGCCTTTTTTTTAGCCCCTTATAGGCCTTTAATGGTAAAGTCTGCGTTCAAAATGTGATTATAGCTTACATTTGGAAATGGTATATTAAATTTTTTATGGTAACGTTATATACAATTTTAGTATCCCCCTCTCTAATAAAGCCTCTTTAGTCTAAGATTTCTCAATCCCTTCGCAAGTCAGTGTGGGCTCTCTCCATCCAATAAAGTCTTTTTAGTCTAGGCTTTCTCAATCTCTTTGCAAGCCGGGAGGAAGAGAGTTTCGATTCCATTCCTTTTCTGCCTTCTATTTTCATTTTTGTCTCTCTCCTTTTCTCAATCACTGTGGTTTGCATTGGTGATTTTTCGAAGATTTTTTAGTTCAACGATTATTTTTGTAGGTATACAGGAGATAAAAGATCTAAGCAATCGCGTGTTGTGCCAAAATTTCTCTCATCCGCCAATTGTGTAATTAGTCGGCATTTTTATCGAATGGAAAGGTGCGTATCCTAAATGCATGAGGTCCGTTTTAAACGAACGCATATTGCATCGGACGGATCATTCTTGTCGGTTGTCTTGCTAGCTGTATTTTGGTGTTCGCTACTCTAGTGACCTGTCGTTTATCACTCTTAATGTGGCACGTGGTACCCACGCGATACCACAGAAAGCTACTTATTTGTTTATTGTTTAGAGTTGTTTGGCTAGGTTGTGTTTTCTTGTTAATGTTGTTTGTGTAGAGAAAATTATTAAATGAAGAAATAGTGTCTCGAACTTTTAAGTCCGTGGAATCTAAGTACTCTCTTCTGTGATGATGAAATTGTAGTTTACAACTATTTGACGGTACTTAGTCTCTCAGACTTTGTCTGAAAAGAATTAAGAGTTAAACTCTATCTATATTAAATTGACTTATATACTAAATTTTTCTTAGTTATTGGTCACATTGTAAGTTTCGTTATCTTGATTTGATAAAGTAAACCTATTTCTTAAAAAAAAATAGTATGTGCAAGTTTCTCGTATTTCTTTTGAAAAAATTATGATTTACTTTTGAAAATACGATTTTTGTTTTTCATGTATGTTAGAATTTTACCAATTTTGTCAAAGAAATGAACAAAATTTACAACCTCTATAAATATGATTTTTCAATTGAAAAAATATTCATCGAACTCATATTTAAAAAACAAAACTAAAATCAGATTAACTTCAAATAAAATGGAGAGAATCTAAGAGCACTAGCAACTACCAACTTAGTTAAATTCTGGCCAGAGTTTAATTTGACTGCATAAAACTGACTATAATGAAGTAGTTAATGTGTCTACAATGTTTTTAAGCGAAGATATTTTCACTGCTCAAATAGGTCAGTCCAAATTATTGGCCGAATATTATTTTAAGCATAAAAAGTTATTACTCAATTTCTTTATCTACCCCTCCTCATAAAAGCACGTCATAGAAATAGGAACGTACTGTTTAGTGGCGGTTAATGGTCGAAGATTCCTGAAAGATAAGGAAAGTCAAGTCAATTTTATAAATAAATAAATAAATAAATAAATAAATAAAATCTTATTTTCCATTTGGCATCAAGGAGAGTGCCATTTAGCATTTGTTTTTATTGTATGCGAATGTTTGCATAGGCAAACTCGTATTTTTAACAAAGCATTCTTGTAAATAATTAAAAATATATTTAAATAAATATAAATTAAAATATTAAAATTAATATTTTAATATGAATAGTGATATTTTTGAAGAATGGATTCTCCAAAGTGGGGTGAACGTGCATCTCCATATTTAGGGATCTATTAGACATCCACATACCAAATTTCATGATTGTTTGTATCGAACTTTTCTATCCCATTTTACCTCTACCTACTATCATACCATGACTAAATTTTCAAATCTACGGTTTTGAAAAAAAAAACCTAGATTTCATGAAGGTTTTCAATTGGACTTCAATTTGTGCATTTTCTTGGATTTTTGTTGAATATTTATCCTCCATTATTGTAATAATAATTTTCTATGCTAGATTTGAGGCTATTTTTATCTGATTTTATAATTTTCTATGCTAGATTAGGAGGGCAAATCCTAGCCTTTTTGTTTTCTCTTAAATTGATATGTGTTGTTTCTCTTGGTTTGATTTGTCTTGTTTTGTTAGTCTGTAATGTTGGATTGATCTATTTCCTTGGTCTCTGATGTTGGGTTGGTCTGTGTAGTTACATTGTTCTGTGCAGTTTCACTATTTTGTGTTGTTTTAATTGGTTTGTATTGTTTCATTACTATGTGTAGTTTAATTGCAAGTAGGCAATTTAATTGCTCTGTGCAGTTTCATTGCTTGGTAATGTTTTATTGCTACGTGCAATTTCACTACTTTTGTGTTGTTTAACTAGTTTGTGTTATTTTATTGTTATGTGCAATTTCATTATTTTGTGTTGTGAAATGCAATCGTGTTGTTTTATTGTTCAGTGCAATTTCATTGCTATGTGCAGTTTAGTTATTGCTAAGCGTTGTTCCATTGTTTTGTACATATCTTAATTGCTCTATGCTGTTTTATTGCTTTGTGCTATTTCATTACTCATGTGTTGTAAATTGCACTTTGATGTTGAATCACTTTTGTGTTTCTTTCTATGCTGAATTGTTATGTGCTGCTGGATCCTTTGCAATATTTGATACTGATGAATAAATATCTTTGAGGGGTACATGTCTACTGTTAGGCTATGATGATGATATTAAATGAGAGTTAATTCACAGGTATTAGTGAGACCCTATCGATATGGCGGGTTGATCCTCACCCGAATGGCTATATTGTAGTTTGTGATAGTTTTCACAAAAGGCAATCGAGATTTGGATAAGGTTTTGCAACCATTTGATGTTAGGCTCCTGTCTTAGGCATGTTGTAAATAGACAAACCATTCTAAACTACATTTGTTTATATATTCGATATAGAATGCCCGATGCAAATGCTCTTATTTAGCATGATTGTTTTTGTGATTTTGCATGATGTTTGGATTTGCTTTTTATTTTGTTGGATTTTGTAAATTAAATTTATTTGTGTTATGTTGTGATAAAGAAGTAATATGTAAATTAAACCTCATTGGTTGTGATGATGACAAAGCCTAATGGGGACATGGGAAATTTAGTACATATCTCAATGGCTGGGTAATTTGGACAGCCAATAAGTAGTGGCAATCGGTTGTTGCAGCCATTTGAGGGTGTCTAATTTCCTAAATATTACCATTCGGTCGCTGAGCTGGCAATAGAGAAATCACACTCTCCATTTGATTTCATTTTGTATAATATTGGTTGTTGACCCACTCAATTGTGATGATCACATAATTGAATTAATGGTTTGAGTATGTTTGGGGGCCTTACAAGAGAAAGTTGAGTATCGATAATGGTAATACTCATTGTTTGTTTACAATCTTCAAGCAAACTAAAAGATAACATTATCCAATATCTGGGCCAAGCAGTAGCACTATTAATATCTCATGCTCGGCAAATTATCGTTAGTGTTAATGTCCAATATATTATTATGGTATTAAAACACCTCGATGAACTGCTCATATTGATGATAATGAAAGTCGTCATTTTTTCGATTGCGTAATCTATGAGGTAATGTTGCAAATTAGCGATTGTACGCATTTTTATACCATTATTGTTGAACCTAAATCATTTACAAATTTCAAAACTTGTTAACTGTGTAGGCTACAATTTTATGAGTCATTTTGGTTGATATGATCCTAAAATATCAATATATAGCTAGATAACAACTCATCGATTAAAAATTGACTTTCATAAGATACAAACTTCAATGGGTTAGACATCAAGTAGAAATTGAATTAGAGAGGCATATGAGAAAATCGGAGAAAATGAGTTTGATTATTGTGATTTTGATATCGTGATTATTTGTTTGAACAAATTTTTGTCAAAAATTATTTTTTTATAGGAAATAATTTAATTATTCAAATAAAATCGAAATTACAATTGTGACCTGATAAATACAAGTCAAATTACTCAACTATTTGGAGCACCACCGCATACAAGTTTATTTATGGTGGATATTGTCTTAATTTCTATACTCTCTTAAGCGACAAAGCTTGCAAAGAATTTAATTTCGACTTCTCTGAGAGTATGGATTTTTATAAACAAAGATAAAACAAACCCCACTCTCCCAAAAATGGAGAGAGAATTAACATCATCATCCTCCACAGAAAGAGTGGGATAGCCAAAGAAAAGTCTTTTCATTTTTATTATTATATAAACCAAACAACAACATAATCAAACACGAAAGAAAATGAACACCAAAATAGAAAACACAAAAGACATTATAACACTACACAAGTCATGGTTGTAGTGGCACGTGTAAAGTACACGTCACGTCGAGAGAGACCGGGCAGAAGATCTTGACGCTATTGAAAGCATGAAACTCAGAAACGCCGCGTGTGACAGCAACATAAGCATTTGGAGGAGGCGTGTGGAATGCATACATTCTTCAACGACACGTGTGTGTAGTGCATGCTCCGCTCCTTATGGCATATCCTTTGATCAGCTGGTAGATTGGCGCCTGACGAAATCCTTGATGGGACGCGTGGTTGTCGTGGGCCGCTGGAAAACACCAAACTCATCACCCCGTGCTTGAAACGAAAACAATACATAAAAACAATAAAAAAACAAACGGTTAAGAAATGAATTGAGTGAGGGAGGGAGGGAAGGAGTGGGAGCCGAGGCTCCCAACCTCGGGGCGGTGAGATCCTGTCTGTTGGGTGCAGGAGATAGCGGTTTGGAGGATCTGAAATCACCGAAATGAAAGAGGTTTTCGAAAGTTCACAACGGTATAACTAGGTTCTAATAATAATAAAATATTCTCAAATATTATGAGTAATCTTATATTGACATGCAATAAACTTTTGGGTTTGGTGTATGACCATTTTCAACGTTTGTAATTATAATATTAAGGTTGATAATATCCGTACAACACTTTTATACTTCTAATGTTATAGAGTTTTTTTTTTTTTAATTTTTTTATCATTTTCTTTTAAGCATTTTTTTAACATTTTAATCATTAAAATAAAATAATATTTTTATCAATATTTACATTCTTAATCACTAAGTAAAATTAAAAATTAAATTAAAAAAGTTGTAAAATAATTATAATTTAGTTGTAAGTGTATCATTATTATAATATTAATATTTCTTTCATGTCACATATAATTTTTGTGAAAAATACACCACCATGAGTATTATAGGAAAACAATTACAACTCTTGTCATTTTATTATTGGCTATAAATAAAATATCCTTTTAAACGGTGAATATTAATTATTAATATTAAAATCATAATATATTTGTCACTATTCTTGTACTGGTTTTCTAAAAAATAAATTTCGTGCTCAAGAGCTAAATTTATGTAGAAGATGATATTGTTTAATCTAGAAAAAATATAAAAGAAATAATAGTTAAGATTGAAAATGAAAGTGAGAGAAAAAAATAATAAAGAAAGAATAGAAAAATAGTATTTTAAAGAATGAAAAATTTATGGTGAATGAAATGTAGGAAGTTTTTGAAAGATTAGTAAAATTTAGAATAGAATTTATAGAATAATATATTTTAATTAATTTTTTTAATAGAAAATGGAATGAGAATGCTCCAATCTAAGACAAAAACGTAAAAAGATATTGGTTTTGAAAAGGAAAATATTGGGGGTTGGCCGGCCGACCTCCCATTAAAAATAGCCTACCGCTCTCGGAAGTGGTAGGTGACACTGCCCATACTATCGGGATCGGCGGGATCCAGCGACCTCA
The DNA here is from genome assembly GCA_036898215.1 of Platycarya strobilacea. NCBI lineage: Eukaryota > Viridiplantae > Streptophyta > Magnoliopsida > Fagales > Juglandaceae > Platycarya > Platycarya strobilacea. The sequence goes on from CM072555.1 coordinate 14,998,830, forward strand.
CTCTTACGATGGCGACCCCCGACGACCTCTCATCTTCTCCCGACAGTTTTTAATTTGAAATGGGTTCTGATTGCAGGGGTGAAGTCGCTGGAGCTCGCCGGTGCCAATGGTATGGGTTGTGTTGCCCACCGCTATCGACGGCGGCTCTGTCTGGGCTAAGATTAAAAGTTCCCTATCTGATCATTTTTATCTTATTTTTTATTGTATTTTTTATTAGATTTTTTTATTAGATTTTTTTTATTGTATTTTATGAATTTTATTTTTTTATTATATTTTTATTAAAAATATAAGAGTAGAAAATTTTTGAGGACGGGGATGGTCGACCGATCCCAACGTGGCTCTTTTGAAAATGAAAAAGAAATGAAAGAAAACAGCCGAATGAGAATCGGTGGAGCCAGGATTCAACGATTTGTCCTGGTCATGACCTAGCAAGTGGGCCTTGAAACCCAGTCAAGTGGCCCATTGTCACGTGGTTTGAAATTGTAGCTAACCACCAAAATCAACCGATAATCCCTGATTCGCTATCCTCTCCATTATCTACACAAATCTCTCAAAATACAGAAGAAAGCAGCACGTGGCTAAAAGTGGGACCCGCTTCATATTTTTAAATAAAAAATATCAAAGGATAAGGTTAGACTTTGTTTGTCTGGACATGATAAGGTTACTACGTTACTATATTAGTGAAGATAATTTTAAAAGATGATTTATTTCTGCCGTTTAGGACAGGTTAGCGAAAAGGAAAATAATATAGCAGTAGTGGGGGCCATTAGTGAACTATTTCAATCTCTAACCAGTACGTTTTCTTATTGAGCGGGGCCCGCTCAATTATTCCGACGCCGAACACAAAGGATAAAGATGATGACGAGACGAATTCGGCGTCTCAACTCTCAATCCCACATCGAGAAGATGGGAGCCAAATTTCTTGATTATATATATATATATTGTAATTTATTACTGAGATTTGCATTCCTCAAATATAAAAATATTATTGCTACATGATTTGAATATTTTGATGTATATATCATATAAAAATATTTTTTATACATATTTTTTTTATCTAATTATTTATGTTTTTATTATTTATTTTTCTTTTATTATATTTTTATTTTAATATTTTAATTGATACATTATTATTAGCACGTTACTAATTTTATAAAAAATATATAAAAAAATATATTAATTGTCGTATAATTAACTTAAAAAAATAATTATTTAAAAAAATAAAAAAAACATAAGACTCATATAAAAAATTAATTTTTAAATAATAAATTTTATTTATTTTTAAAATAATTATATAATATTTATACATCTTACAATTATATATAACATTATTTCTTAAAAATGTATACAATGTAAATATTTTTCTTTCAAGAAAGAAAAAGACCAAAATTTACGCTCGTGTGATCTAGTCCTTATAAATATTAAACGGTCGCTATCTTATTCGTACCAACTCACCCGCTCGTACGAAAAGACTCAATTATTTCAACAAAACTTTCCTCCTTCACTCCTGCAATTTGGATTTATAATATCAGAGACTGAAAAACACTCCGTCTCTAATTGTTGCCCTCTATTAGTAATTTCTTTCCTCAAACAAGAAATTTGTCTCTGACAAGTCAAACTTCCATTATAAAAAGTTATCTTCATAAATCTTACGTATAAATTTTGATTATCAATTTTTGTAAGAAATAATAATATAAATATTCACATAATAAATTTTACAATATATTCCACAATATATATTTTAAAATGAGGGGAATAGAAAGGATTATTTTGTAACCAGATTTTTCAGTTAAAACAATTCTAGATTTCATTAAAGATTTGGATTAAATTCCTTGTTTTATAAAAACAATTCTATTATATTTTATGTGATTTTCAGATTTTTTAGGTAAGTAGTTATTTAATTTTTTTGCTAATAATTATTTTTTTTAAGGGTAGAGTTTTAATTTGGAGTTAAGGGTTATTTAATTCTCGATAAAATAATACTTTTATAGAGTTTTTTAAGCGCTAGGGAGTTTTTTCTATTTGTATTTTGAAGGCTGAAGGGTTATTTTGTTAATTTTGAGAGGAGGAAAAATTTAATTATAAGTGATTTTGTATATTAATTAATATGCATATTTATATAATGTGATTGGTCAGAAAATTATATTTTAATTAAAAAATAATATAAATTTAAATTCTGAATATAAAAATAATAATATTTATATGCAGATCCATGACATCCATGCGCAAATTCATTTGTACTTAAGAAATTCCATATATTTATCGATGTTTATAACCCAGTAATTGAATAAGTTTAGAAACTACGAGGTGCATGAGTCTCCATTTTTCCAACCCTTTCACCTTCGCTATTTTGATCTGGTACCTACGAGCTATGCCTAGGCGATTTCTTTTCCTCTTTCTTTCTATGCAAATATAACAATTACAATTAAATTAATTCAAAAAAATAAAAAAAATCAAGAGATTGTTACGAAAATGCTCCACGTTTATCTATCTGTTCAAAAATACACAAATGGTATTTGGGTGTATATGTGTCCGTTAAGAGAAACAGACAACACGACAGACATGTCACGTACATTAGATGGACGAATATTGAATAGTCTCAGCGTAGAAATCGCTATATTGGAGTAGCCTAGCACTAGAGGTCCTTGATCTACTCCAACTGTTGCTTGAAAGTTTCAGACATGGACAAATATTTGATCAAGATAGCTTTTTAACCCCCCACAGCCCGCCACTCTACGGTGGAAAGTTTAAGCCAATATTTACACTTTCAATAATGAAAAATTACTCCCAAGTACGTAGAAGTACGTATAACAAGCGTCTGGGCCAAGGTTTTCTGTTTATAAATATTCCCAACTCAAGAGCAGACATTGCCACACTCACTATTCTCTCTCTCCTCATCAGTCATCATCATCTCTCCTTTTCTCTCTCCTCTACACACTTGCTCCATGGATCCCTACAAGGTACTCGTACTACTCAAGCTCCCATTTGTTTTTGTTTTCCTAATTTGTCGGAATTAATGTCCACTTTCTTAACCAATTTTCTGGGGAGTTTGATCTTGGGTCTTCGTTATTTTTGTTATTTTTTTTGTTTTCCGGATGATCTGGTTGCCAGAAGATCCAGGAAACAAAGATATATGCTACGTCGAAAGCAAAATAAGATTATATATGGATAATGATTTTTTTTAATATACAGTCCAAGATCATGTCACGTCTAATTAATTAGTAGTTAATTAATATAGTAATATGCTTAAGCTTTCAACTTTACCAGTATCTAAATACTATATTAAGATCTCCTGGAAAGATTCACTTGGGTGCTAAGTTTCCCGAGTGATGATGGTATCAAAGATGATGGTCATTGGACAGGATATTTTAAAAGATCCGATTCGACGAGACTATATATTTAAGTAAGATCGATCTCGAATTTGGAACACATCATCTATAATATTGTTGTGGGATCTCCTGAGATTCTTGATCGATCTAATTTAGCCGTGATGTATAGAGAGTCATGGACTGATTAATTATAAGAAGCGTGTGGTTTGCACGCACAGTTTTGACCATTTGGATCAGCTTGACGGTGACGTACGCTGGATGCTAGCTGTGAAAGACTCGGTTTTTTTTTTTTTATGCGAAACGAATTATTAATGGTGTCCCAAAAACATGTTGTATTTAATTTGGACTTACTGATCAGAAACTCGGACTGAGACAGACATGTCAATTTTAGCATGTTTTTAAATCTAAATACTTAGAAATCAAGCAGAGGAGTCTGTTTTTAGACTTATAAATTTGGTTTTTGTTGTTGTTTTTGTATGATCTTTGATATTCCCTAAGCTAAGAGGTTGTTAAAAATGGTGTTTTTGTTAAATAATCATGGCAGTACCGTCCCTCAAGTGCCTTCAATACTCCCTTCTGGACCACGAACGCTGGTGCTCCGGTTTATAACAACGACTCCGCCTTGACCGTTGGATCCCGAGGTATTTTTACCATCATAAAAGTTGCTACTATTTTTTTTTTTTTTTTTTTTACCAAAGTTAAACAATCTTATGGACCAAGTCCAAGTAGAAGATATTTAGAAAGTACAGTGTTCTGAATTGGGAAATTTTTCCTCAGATCTTATGTTATTTTTGTCGAGCGATCCTCATGGTCGCTCGATGTTCTTCCTATTTCTTGTTTTTAGCTTCCTTGTGCCTCTCACGAGATTCCAATGAGATTTATCTGCCCTATTGGGAGATATATAGAGATATTCATCTTGGTTTTTTTGGTGTACACGACCTTACCTTCTTCATACCGAGGATCTTCGTATGTCTCGTTAATTCTCATAAAAAAGATCCCTCTTTTAGTGGAAATTACAGATCGAGTTGAGATCAAGCATCATGTTAAAGTTTTGAGTCCTGTTTTTTTCAAACAGGTCCAATTCTTCTCGAGGACTATCATCTGGTGGAGAAACTTGCCAACTTTGAGAGGGAGCGGATCCCCGAACGTGTTGTCCATGCCAGGGGAGCCAGTGCCAAGGGGTTCTTCGAGGTCACCCATGATATTACTCATCTTACATGTGCTGATTTCCTGAGAGCCCCAGGAGTTCAGACTCCTGTGATTGTCCGTTTCTCCACTGTTATCCATGAGCGCGGCAGCCCTGAAACCATTAGGGACCCTCGAGGTTTTGCCGTCAAATTTTACACAAGAGAGGTGAGGTTTTCCTTTGATGTGTCATCGTATAACCAAGCAAGCAGATCATGTGTTTGACATAATGATCTTGACCCTTTTTTTCTTTGACGCTCAGGGTAATTATGATCTTGTGGGAAACAATTTCCCCATCTTCTTCATCCGTGATGCAATGAAATTTCCAGACGTGATCCATGCATTCAAGCCCAACCCTAAGACGAACATACAAGAGTATTGGAGGGTTATGGACTTCCTCTCCTACCATCCAGAAAGTTTGAACACGTTCATGCTCCTGTTCGATGATATTGGTATTCCACAGGATTACAGGCACATCGAAGGTGCAGGTGTTCACACCTATACTCTGATCAACAAGGCTGGGAAAGTGCATTACGTTAAATTTCACTGGAAACCCACTCTTGGGGTCAAGTGTTTGTTGGAGGAAGAGGCTATTAGGGTCGGAGGAACTAATCACAGCCATGCCACCAAGGATCTCTACGATTCCATTGCAGCTGGAAACTATCCTGAGTGGAAATTCTATATCCAAATAATGGATCCCAAAGATGAGGATAAATTCGACTTCGATCCACTTGATACAAGCAAAATCTGGCCCGAGGATATCATACCCCTGCTGCCAGTCGGCCGCTTGGTCTTGAACAAGAACATTGACAATTTCTTTGCAGAGAATGAGCAACTTGCATTTAACCCTGCCCATGTGGTTCCTGGCATCTACTACTCGAATGATAAGATGCTCCAGGGTCGGATTTTTGCCTACTCCGACACTCACAGGCACCGTCTCGGACCCAACTATCTGCAACTTCCAGTTAATGCTCCCAAGTGTGCTCATCACAACAATCACCATGACGGTTTCATGAATAACATTCACAGGGATGAGGAGGTACTTAATTAAGCTGGTTAATTACTGCATGGTTTTTTTAGTCAAATCAGATTCAAACTTGTATTTATATATGCAACCTTAGGCTCGTTTAATTATTGTATATTTATTCTGATCCGATGCTATTTATAATGCTAATTTTCAGGTCAATTACTACCCCTCGAGGTTTGATCCTGTTCGTCCTGCTGAGAGATTCCCCATTCCTCGTGATATACTCTCTGGACTGCGCGAGCAGGTTAGTTGATCCGTATGTTCGTCTTTTGTCGAGATGTACCCTCGATATGTCGTTGAATGTTCGCCCCCTGATCATGAAACATTGGTTAATGCAGCGCGTCATTGAGAAGGAGAACAATTTTAAGCAACCAGGAGATAGATACAGATCCTGGGCACCAGACAGGTACCATCGGTTCCCCGTTATTTTTACCGTAGACGTGAGTTAAATAAGGTGTGTTGTACTAAAACTTTTGCATCTCTGTTGGGATGTTTTCTCAGGCAAGATAGGTGTATCCGCCGATGGGTTGAGGTTTTGTCTGACCCACGTGTCACCCATGAGATCCGTAGCATCTGGGTCTCATATCTCTCTCAGGTACTGAGCCTTTTATATATCTCTCTGCAACTTCAAAGATTATGCATGAGATAATTAGGAAGGTCGACTTTAATGGTATTTTTTTTTTCCTCCTGATTTGTAACGTTCTTTCTTCGATTGGCTGCAGGCTGACAGGTCTCTGGGTCAGAAGGTGTCATCTCGTATTCATGTGAGGCCACAGCTGTGAAGAGTGATGCAAGCTGCTGCATCACTCTTTTCAGCTAAAGAGACTCGTCGAAATAAGAAAGATTAAAAATGGGAGAGGAAGACCAAATCATATTTTCTGTTTAATATCGTATATATTTACTAAAACCTTTGGCATATTGTTGTGTAATGTTTATGTATCAATCCAATAAATGCTGCGGTTGTATGTGCAAGTACTATTTATGTCCTGTCATTTCCTTGTAAACCGTATGTGGTTGGATTAAGTAGTTCTTTTTATGCTTAATATGCAAAGGAATTTTACTATATTCAAAGGGTGCAAAGGGATGCTCCAAAGGTCATCACCAACAAATGTTCAAGCTTTGTTCTTCTTGAAAATATTATCAAGGAAAATTGAAAGTTTTCCAAGTTCTGATTCATAGCCAATTATCTGCCCTAACTCAATCCATTGTTGCCTAATTGGAAGGAACCAAGTCCAATGAAATATGTCCAAAAGAGTCAAACCTAATATGATAGCCCAATATGTAAGCCCAACTTGGACAAAGTATGTCCGAGACTAAGAGATCCTACCATCTGCATGCATTTCCAAGCGGAATGCATGAAAAGAATTCGCAGGTAAGAATTTTAGAGAAAAATCTTTAATTATGAAGAAATTATATAAAAATAAATTTATATATAGACACTTTTATATAATATAATAGATTTATTTTATAATCTAACATATCATATCAATTTGTATATTTATTTTTATAAATCTAATGAGAAAATTTAATTACATATTAATTAAATAAAAATCATATTAAATTATATTAATTTATATATTTATTTTTATAAATCTAATGAGAAAATTTAATTACATATTAATTAAATAAAAGTGAGTAGTATAAGATTTTCTTCTCTCTTCTTTCTCCCAAAGCTCTTAGTTCAGGGACTTCTGTCTTGTGTAGACTCCTAGGCATGACTTGGGCTCTTATTCTACTCTTTCTACTTGGGTTCTTGAAGTGCTGTGATGGGCCTCTTTTTCATGTACTGGATTTAAGATATCCCGAGCCGACACAATAGTTATGTCTCCGTGTACTTTTCTTCGATGGAATTCATATCAAAGGTCGAGGTTTGCGATAAGTTTTTAACTTTTTTCAGAGAGAACCTTCACGCCTCCATTGGAGCCAACGTTTCCTGCCTCTTTTCGAATATACAAAATACAAATCTGAAATCTTTCGTTTTCTCGCTCCACGGAAGGTTGCGAAACCTGCTCTGTTTTGATGGTAATTCTTCTATCCATTTTCTTTTTTTCCTCTTTAAGTATCGTTCTTTTCGTGAAGATCCTAAACTTTTGATTCTGCTCCTTTAACTTAATTATCTTACACCTTCGATTTGGGGGTTTTCTCTGAAATTTAAGGTAGAGCACACTACTGTCTACTGGTGCTATATAAGTTTGAATTCGTGAATACTGCGTATAAGATTTTTAAGTTAGAAGTTGTTTTCAACTTATAAAAAAAAGAAGAAAAGTTTGAATTCATTATTTTCGTATTTTTAATAATAATAAAAAAAACAAGATTAACTGCAAGACAGTATGAATATGTTACCTAGTTCGAAGTTGAACCTTATATCTGTGTCGATATTTCCGCGTTTTCTAATTTAGAAAGTTGCACTTTACTCATATTGAGGATTTTGAATAATTCTTCAGCTCTAAATTATTGGAATTGCCGGTAAAATATTTTATCTTGGAAAAAAATTGAGTAGCATCCTCGTTATAATTGGAATACGTCAAAAGCAAATACAATTAGTCCTATGTTGTGACATAGGACAGTTTTGGGCAAGTTTTTTTCTCTTCTATTTTGGGTTTTCAGAGATTTAAGGGAGAGATGTTTTATTTCTATCACTTCGGCTATATCAGATGGACAACTTGAACACAAACATAACTTTCCCAGAAAAGAAATTTTATTCATGAGACTTACCTCGTGCTTTATTTCTAATTCAAGATAGTTTTTTTAAATAACTATTTTACCGCATCATTCAGGTAATGACGTTATAAATGATACCATTATGAGTGAGTCCCGCCACCCTTTGTCAAGTTATTCAGCCAAAGAAAGAGTATTAATTGGTAGTTATTCAGCCAAATAAAGAGTTTTAGTTGTTAGTTGTATACTTATTATACAATTTTTTAAAGCGATGTAAAATGGCTATCTTGTCAGCACCAAAGCATATGGTGGGAATATAATGATGCCTCTATAGAGAATTTCATCTCACTTAGACTTGATTCTTGGTCATGTACCTGTGTAGTCCTTATCAGTATGATGTACGAAGTACTTTGTGCAAGGGTATTTTCATTTTTATTAATTATTCATTAGGAATTTTTCCCAACCTTATCAATTTTTTTTTCCCAAGTTGATTTAAGCTGGTTCCACAAATGATCAACTGTAATCTCAAAATAGGGTGTAATTGGTCTGGTCCAGTACGGGGTCATGGACCAAAAATTTTGGTCCACCCTTTTTCCGGACTGGACCGATTACCCTTAAGGACCGGACCGTTAGCTATCAATCCGGTCGGTCCAATTCGGTCCATATGAGTTAAGAACATTTTTTTTCTCTTCTTTATTTTTGGTAAATAATTAATACAAAAAAATAATTAGATTAGTAAAATCAAAATTAAGTGAGCTCTTTAATGTGAATTATGTAACTAATTCATTAAAAAAATAATTATATTTATGGTGTTAAATTACTAACGTAGTACTTTATTGGAGTATGTATGTACATATAATAACATATATTATCATATAATTTATTGTATAATATATTAGTTAATTGATAATATATATTATTTTATATGGTTAATGATGATAGATTAGAGAAAATTACATAATTAACTTATGCAACTCCTATCTAAATAATATATATTATGTATATAAAAAATATTTGAAAATTTTATATGTAAGTGGTTTGGTCAGTTTCGGTCTAGTCTGTTCCAAAAACACCACACTCTGGGACCGGACTGAAAATCGAATTTTAGAGACACCATAGACCAAGACTGAGTAGGGTTGAATTTAGTCCCGTCCAGTTGGTTTTTCCAGTCCTGACCGAAATTTTCACCCATACTAAAAAACAACAGGCTAGGAAAATACTGGACCAGTTTTCCTGTTCACAATAAACAACACCAATTACACGAAGAAGATACCTTTGAGAGATGTGCAGAAAGATATTAGGAGCTCAACACAGAATGATTTCTTAGAAAAGGATGGGATTCTTTTGCAAAAAATATCAGATTTAAGGTGGGTGATGGGAAGAGGATTCTTTTTTGGCATGATCCATGGTGTGGGGATTCCGCTTTAAAGTTACAATTTCCAGCCCTTTTCAGCATTGCAAGGGACCAGAATGCTGCAATTTCAGATTCTTATTGCTGTGGTAATAATAATCTAGGCTGGAATGTTGCTTTCAAAAGGGACGTCAATGATTGGGAAGTGGAAGATGTTCAATCTTTCCTGGTCCAGCTTTATAGCTCTAAGCTGTGGGTTAATAGAGAGGATAGCATGTTGTGGACTCTTGCTGCAAATGGACAGTTTTCAGTTACTTATTATATAAATTTATCCAGCCCTAGTTCATGTGCCTTTCCTTGGAAAAATATTTGGAGAGTGAAAGTCCCTTCCAAGGTTGTTTTTTTCTGTTGGGTGGTTTCATGGGGCAAGGTGTTGACAACTGATAACCTTAGAAGGAGAGGTATGTTCATTGCTGGTTGGTGTGTAATGTGCAAAAGAAATGGGGAATCTGTTAACCATCTATTCCTTCATTGTGAAGTAGCTAGATTCTTGTGGTATGAAGTTTTGAGATGGACCGTTCTTCAGTGGGTTATGCCCAAAGAAGTGACGGATTTATTGGCTGGGTGGAAATGTTTTAAGAATTGTAAAAAGGCGAAAATTGTTTGGAAAATGATTCCTCCTTATCTCATGCGGTGCGTTTGGCTCAAAAGAAACGGAAGATGCTTTGAAGACAAAGAGCGCTCTTTGTGTGATCTTAGGGGCTTTTTCTTGAACACTTTGGATTAAATTTTTTGTAACGGTTGATAATTTTCAGATTCTGTTTTAGAGTCTTGGGGGGTGTTTCTTTTTGTTGTTTGAAGGAAGTAGGTATTTCCTTTTGTATACGTCTTGTATACTAATGCTTATGCCTATTTTTTTGGAATAAAATCTTTTATCACTTACAAAAAAATAAAAAACACAGAATGATTCCTTGAGTTCAAGGTTTCTGTGAATTGGAGACTTTTTTTTTTATAAGTGAAAGGGTTCTGGGAATAAGAGATTTACCCCTAAATTCCCTTTGAAACTATATTGCTTCAAGTCAAGGAGAAGTAATGGTGCAAATTAACGCTTCACATATGCTGATCAGAGTTTTGATGCAGAACTAGGCAAGAGTTGAGTACAAGAAATGCCTGTCAGAAAAACTGATTTTCTGAAGGCGAGAAATTATTTTCCCAACCAGCTGGAACTCCCCCAACAACATCCTGATGAGCAGGAAAAAAATACATCTTGTGTATCTGCATATGCATTAACTCCTATAGGTTCTCTACCAACCGTTTTGCCAGGTAGACCACCAGTTTCTATTTTTCTTAAAGAGCCTGGCAATTGTTGTCCAGCTTCTGAATCTAATCAGCTTTGGTTTACTTCTGAACATGGCGTTCCTCATTCAGCTGATTCTAGGGGGAACACTGATAATGAAAGAAAAGAACAGTTACCATATATACAGAAGCCTCTGAACCTCCACGAAGAGTATGATAAGAGTAATAACATTCAAAGTAAGACACTGGAACCCAGTGGTGCCACTTTAGAATGTTATCCAATTTTTGTTCTCCATCTTTATTCTTTTTACTTGAGAGTTCTGAAAATGTTTTTTCTTATTTGTGATTTCATCAGTGTTCTGTCATTTATCATCTGTTGAGCTTAGCAGATATGCCTTCGATTTGGAGAAAAGATCAATCCAGCTATCAATTGAGGAAGGTATTTCTTTCAATGGGAGTCTCTGTTATTTTTTCAATACCATGTTGTGTCGCAAAAGGTATGAACTTGACAGATGGAAGCATAACATCTTATGCATGGAACTTTTTTTTTCCCCTTGTGGTATATTTGTATGCGTATGCATTTTAATTTCTATATACATGTGTGCGTTGAAGTGAAATCAGCATAGAATCTTAAATAGCACGAAATGCAAGTTAAATATGAAAGGGGCTTTTGAATTGAAATCTTTACCCTGCATTACATCATTATATATGAGACTGCAATGTAAAATATATCTTTTAGTTATGATAAAACACTACTATGGCACGATCTCTAATGTGAATGAGTTATTTTTTCACCCAAACATGATGTACTGTATCACATCTTATCAACCTAACTTTCAAAGTGGTAGCGACACCCTTACCCAAGCACCACATGTAATGCATGTATATGCTGCACATTATTCCTTAGCCTTGAAATACATTTTTGAGCTGCTCTTTATTTAGGATTGTAGATATATAGCAAGGCAGGTAAATGGTCATAAAACATTGAGATTGGTTAACTTGTCGAAACTGTCTAGTAAAATTAGGCAATGATAAGGGGTTGCAGTGTCTGGTTCGTGGAAGTCTCTTGTATGTATGAAATGTTAACATGGTGATAAGTTACCAAAAATTTACAAGTTGAAGATGAGATGAGAATGTGATACCCATTTTGATAAATGATAAGGGTGTGTGGTATATGAGATCTCATATTGGTTGGGAATGAGAAGTTCTTACCTTTATAATGTTTCAATGAAACTCCAATTATATCATCGACTAGTTCTTTTGAAGTATATTTCGTTAATTTATTTTTTTATTGGGAAAAAATAAAGTTTGTATAAATTGTATCCACTGACTCTTATATTTGTTTGATAGGATATTTCGTTAATTGATTTTTTTATTGGGAAAAAAGAGAGTTTGTATAAATTATATGTTGACTCGAGGTGTCACTTATCTAAAAAATGTTGACTTGAGTTGTCTTTCTTTTATCTGAAGAAAGTGCATTCTAAACATCTTCCTTCTAGAAAAAAAAAAATTATACATGCAACTTTGCCAAGACCACACCTCATAAACTTTCTTCTATTCCCCCTATTTTCTTTGCCCCATTTGATATTTGCTTGCTCGGATTATATTGTTCAATGAAGTTTAATGGAGTCTTTCATGCCAAAGGATTTTAACTAACAATAGAAATGAATGGTATTTGGTATGATGAAAGAAGGCAATTACTCTACTCCATTGCAGTGAAAGAGATCAGAAGGATGAATGCTCTAAATATATTTGGAAAGTCTTCACCAAACAGCCATCCCTCGCCAACATTTCAACAAGATCAAATTAAAAGGTAAATGGTGGTTCGATATGTTTTTGTTAAATTCTAGTGATTTTGCTGATGACCAGGTAAATGAATCTGCTTCAATTTCTTCATTGTTCCTATCCATCTTCTTGGTTGGCCTGAAACGAATCTACCTCTTTCTGGTTACGGAGAACCTTGTGCTTAGGATCGGAATTTACCGATTATAATCTGTCATCTTTTACCTTTGAGTGGTAGAATTAGTGAGGGATCGGGAATACTTTTCAATATGAATCCTTCTTTCACGGTGGATGAAGAAAGTCTTATCAATGGGTGGCACCACAACCGCCGATTACAAGAATCAATTTGGGATTGATTAGTTTATTATTATTTTTTCTAATATATTCAGTAACACCCTTAATTTTTTTTTTTAAATACATCATTAAAAAACACTTTCTTAATCATTAAGGAAAAAAAAAGTGTCTAGATGCACTATCGGGAGTCGGGACCCACTATTGGTGGTTTAGCATTTCTCCTTATCAATATCAAACTCTGTTATTTCTTTAACCAGAATAAATGTTGTAGTGAAATGGTTTGAGTTAAAATGTTCATTGAATTTTGAAAAATGAGAGAAAATATGATAAAGTTAAAATATTATTATAATATGATTTTTAATACTATATTTATTTTAAAATTTGAAATAGTAGTATTATCTTTTGTATTTTGCTTGAAAGTTTGAGAAAATTGTAATAATTAGGTAACGATTAGATGAAAAAATTGAAGATTTGAAATTGAAGTTGTTTGAATTTGAGTGGTGTTTGGGAAAGGAATTATGAGAAATTTTAAAATGAGATGAGATGAGATGAAATTATCTCTCCCTATAAGAAAAATATTTGCATATTTGTTTCGATGTAATTGTTTCACTCAATTTGGTGGATGTTGGAGTTTTATTTATAAACTTGTACATAATCTGTTATTTACATGATAAGATATATACCCTACTTTTTCAAATATTCAAACAAAATAAGACATTATCTTGCTGCTGTGATTTGCTTTATCTTCATCTGATTGTTGCTGAGCGTTATCTTCATATGGCTGTTGAGCTTTATCTTTAGTATTTGGTAGGGATTGAGGACTGTAATATAGGTTCTTGTTAGGTGGGAAAAGATATGCTGAGGTTGGTAGATAAAAGAGTGGGAGTTGGTGGTCGATTTAGAATAGACGAATTTAAGTGTTTAAAAGGGAGGGAGTTTTCATCAAATACTACATGGCGAGCAATGTAGATGAGCCTAGTGGAGGGGTGCAAACACTTCCTTGTGTTTACCCAACGTGGGATGGGTTGCAGCCAAGAAAAATGCAGAGAGAAACCCAAAGCCGGAACTTGTGTTTGTTGTAGGAACGTAAGAATGGCTAACAAGCTGAACTAAAGGTGTGAAGAAATGTGTAGTCTGGTTCACAATTATAGAGACATCAAAATGGAGAGAGACCAGATAATGTTGGAAAAGACATTTGATAAATAAGGAAACATGTTGTTTGGCAAGCACCATCCCAATGTAATTGAGAAGCATAACGGTGGGCAAAAAGAGCAAGGCCAATCTCGACAAGATGTCAATGTCTATGCTCTACAACACCATTTTGGTGATGACTCATGAGTGTGAGGACAAGTGAACTTGTGGTGGATTCCTTGGGAGTGAAGGAGATTGTGCAAAGGCTGATATTTACCACCCTAGTCAATTTGGAGTGATTTAGTTTTGTGTGAATGATAACGCTTGACATGGAGTTGAAAGATTTGGAAAATTTTTGTTACTTCTCATTTTTCTTTGATTGGAAATAACGATATATGTTTTGAGCATGTATCAATGAAAGAAACATGAAATTTATTTCCTTTGCTAGAGAGTCAAGGGAAGGATCTCATACATCAATAAAAATAATTTATAAAGGTGCATTGACATTAGAGATAGTAGATAGGAAATGAAGACGATGGCTTTTTGCTTGTTGACATGAATCACACAGGTGATCATTTATTGGACTCGAGAGGTAAATTAAATTTGGAGACAATTTGACAAACAATGCGAAGTGTAGGATGTCTAAGATGCGAGTGTCATCGAGCAAGAGATGTGCTCTCACCAACTAGAGTAGAGGTGAGAAGAAGGCCATGCTTGAGGGCCATGGATAAAGGTCATTCCTACTCTGACCTTTGAGCAGGCATTGACTTGTGCGACAATCCTCAACACAAAAGGAGTCAGCATAAAATTCAAGAAAAACATTGTTTTCACAAATAATCTAACGAAAATAAGATTTTTAGTAATTTGAGGAATATGAAGAAGATTATTAAAGTGGAGAGGGCGATTAGAGGATTTTAGAGAAGTTGAGCCAATATGCGTAATTTCCAAACCTTGATAATTGCCGACTTGAATGTGATTTGTGCCATGGTAATCCTCGATTGGAGTGAGATTGTTAAATTTTGGAGTGAGGTGGTTGGTTGCCCTTGTGTTGGCTGCCAAGTGGGATTAGGATGTGTTTAATGAGAGGCAATGTAGGCTTGAGCAAGAGCATTTGAAGTGGAGGATCCTTGGTATCAGAGGTCATACCTATTGTAGCATTTGGTAGCATTATGGCCTACCTTTCTGCATACTTGACAGATGGACTGAGGTGCTCCATTGGTGGAATTGTTGTTGTGGCGCCCACGACCACATCCACGACCTCTACTGGAATGGTGATATGGTCGATAGCTGTTGTTGGAGCTAGGCGAGGGTGAGGAGGGTGTGCGAGAAGCTGTTCCATTTTTACTGGCAGTATTAACAGTTGCATTGTTGAGATCTAAGGAACTTTGTTGGTGAGCAAGTCGGCTTACATGTGTGAGGAGATGATCATAGAAAACATCAAGGGGCATAGATTCCACTCTGGTTAAAATAGAGGTGATGATGGAATCATATTCTAGGCCAAGACCAGCGAGAACATTGGAGGTGATGTGATCATCAGCGGTTCACCACAGGTAGCAAGCAAGATTCTTCATTTGCTGAAAGTAGTCCGCAATGGAGAGATTTGCCTTTTCGAGAGAAGCAAGTTGGATGCAGACATGAGTAATACGAGCACAAGAAGTGATAGAATATAGTGTTTCAAGTTCGAGCCAGACATCACTGGAGGTTTCTTTGCCAATTACTTGGGTGAGAATAGTTTCGAAAAGTGAAGAAATAAGAGCAGGGAGGATTATTTGATCTTGCTTGCACCAATTGGAGAAATAATGGTGGTAAGAGGTGGTGGACAGGAAATACTCCTATTAAGATAACCAAAGAGATGTTGCCCTTTGAGGTAGGGGACAACTTGAGCAATCCAATCCATAGGAGATAGTTCTCACGTGAGTTTGAGTGTGACAACATGCTAAAAATTATGTGGTTAAGGAAGGTAAGGCCATTAGGATCGGTGGACAGATGTCTAGTAGTCTAATACCATATAAGAAAAATATTTGCACACTAATTTTAGTATAATTGTTATGCTCAATTTGGTGGACGTTGGAGTTTTATTTATAGGGTAAACGTGTACATAATCTGTTATTTACATGATAAGATATATAAACCATTTCAAATATTCAAACGAGATAAGACATTATCTTTAGCTGTTGTGATTTGCTTTATCTTTAGAATAATGCTACTATGCCCCTCCATCGTATCCACTCATTTGACCATTTGCGGATTTAGTTATTTTAGTATTGATATTTTACTTATTGATTAAGAAAGTAACTATTAGTATATTGATTTTTTAAATATTTTTTTAAAATGTTTTAAAATGATAAAAAAAAATGAATAAAAAAAAATTTGAAAAAAATGAATTTGGCCGAGGCAGCATGTCGATGGTCAATGCTGAGCGGCAGCCTAGCACCACTCTTATGATCTTTATTTGGTCATGTAGCTGATTTTGAATTGGTTTCTTCTTGATGATGTGTTCCAATACTTATCCAAACAAGCCGAAATCATGGTTTCCAAATTCTATTGAAACTGTATTGCGAGTCGGTGGACGCAGAATGACTAATTAGCAAAAGCGAAAGGTCTCGGTAGCAGCTAAAGACAAATATATATTTTCCTAAATCTTAGGAGCAAGAATTTAATCTATATATATAACACTAGATAGCCTATGCAACAATACCTGAGGAAAACACGAAGTGGGTCCAAAAAGATCCTCATGGGCCTTGAAAACAAAAAAGGTTTTTACAATATAAATGGTGCATGTCCTCGAGCACTTATATATAACGAGAAATTGATAGTTTAATAGAGAGATGATATAATTCTTGCCACTGACAAGGATGGTCTCATTTTTCCTCATTGACGCCAAATGTTGTGTTATCCCAATCATAGATACTTTCTAAATTTTAAAACAAGCTTTCTCGACCCCACAATGTTTCCATGCCCCCAAGAAATTTCCGACCAGCACATTTGAAACATAAAGCAAAAATTCCCAAGCCACAAGGCATTCAACTACGTGGCAGGTTTTGATTGTTTCATTTAGGATCACTAAAGTAGCTGAAAATGACCCCTTGATTCCTAAGTTCATGTAATGTCAAATAAAAAAATAAACCTCTTTGTCCTCTTGTCGTTCCAACGTGTGTTGTACGATTCTCGTTTCCTCTACCATGAATTTTTTCATGACGCGAAATAAATATGTTGTCCCATAACTTACCACGTTATTACTCGTGTCTGTTTTTTGGTCTCGGCAAACGTGCCATAGATTCTAAGGAAAAAAAGTGAACAATTGGGTAACAAAATTAACTGCTTCCTCTTTAATTTTGTGAAATTTCAATCCATCTGGTCGGGTGGGCGTTGGCAGACCCGACTGCCCATTTTATTTCCCTTACTTTTTCTAGAATAATGCTAGTATGTATGATGCTTTATTTTGCTCCTTCATTTTGACCCTATATATATATATATATATTTATTTTAATTTTATTTAATGGT
The DNA here is from genome assembly GCA_036898215.1 of Platycarya strobilacea. Lineage (NCBI taxonomy): Eukaryota > Viridiplantae > Streptophyta > Magnoliopsida > Fagales > Juglandaceae > Platycarya > Platycarya strobilacea. The sequence goes on from CM072555.1 coordinate 15,016,387, forward strand.
TAAAAAATGATTATTAGTGTATTGATATCTTTTTATTTTCTAAAAATATTTATATTTCTCCCCTAACCTTTGTATTCCTTTTGTTTCGATGTAATTAGCTGGACGTTGCTTTTCGCATATTCCCTAGCTAGCCATGATCCTGAGCCTTTGCTCCACTAGTTTTTTTAGACTTTTGCAATGCCACATAGACAACAAATGAGGCCCACAAGCCATTGTTGTTGAACGACGTGGGTGGCTCTTGCATGAAATCTATTTTCGCCACCTCTCTATTTGCATGTTTTACTAATAACAAGACGGCTATTTGATGAGGATTAATCGTAGTTGGAGCAGTGGTTGGCCATGCATTGTGGAGACAATAGAGATTGGGAGGAGCACCAAACATCTAAACAGATCGAGACTTAGAAATGGAACGTGAAATATGACACCCCCCCCCCCCCCCCCAAAAAAAAAAAAACCTAGCTTCTAAATAGAATATTTATTTGAAACTTTATTAATAAATATGACATCTTTTGATTCAATCTATCCTTGCCTCTCTTTTTGAAAATTTAAATATGTACTCATAAGAGGATGATACTCTTTTATTTTTCCCAAAAAAATGAAAATTTTAAAATTTATTAAAAAATAAATTTTACTTTATTTTAATATATATATATAACTTGAAAACTACAAAAACTCCACGTAATATTTACTCTTTATTAAGCAAATAGTCAAGGGCATTGAATTGTGAACGAATTTGGCTAAAAGTTGACGTACCAAGCTTTTCCACCACCAAACATTTGTGTTTAAGCATATTCTTTGAGCTGAAGTGACATTCACGTGTTTGTCATTACTTTGTGGAGAAATAAAATAATAATACAAAATTTGATGGGGGCCCAGAAGTCTTAAGTCTTGTGGCCGACGCTCACCTCACGGTCACGGCCCATCGGCATAATTCCCGTAGCTTTCCTTTCACACCTGCGTTCCTGTAAGACTCCAAAAGGGAGTTTTGGCCTTTTCAAAGTAGGAGAATTTTAAATGGAAGTAATATTAAGTATTTATATATGTATTAATATAGAGGTGAAAAGATAAATTTAATAAAATATTTAAATTTAAAATAAAAAATAAAAAAATAATTAATTAAAATAAATATGTGTATATATGAGTGGTTAATATTATTTATATGGAGTATTATATTTTTTAAATATATTTAGAATACTTTCTGCGGCCGAGCGGGCACACGTATCAAGGAATTTTTGGAGGCTAACGTGGCAAGTTTTCAGTGGCCCAGACAACAGCTTCCCATAAGTGGTTGCGAATAAATAAGAAGATGAAGCCAAAACCAGGATAAGGAAGCATCAGTTCTTGACATTCTCAATTTTTCCAACAAATTTTATGATTTATGTCATCCTTAGAACACAACAACCCCTATCTCCAAATGGGCCCCTTGCCCTTTCATATTTTTCGTTAATTTGAATATATCACCCATTCTTCGCGATAATATCAGGTATATCATTTTGTTTTTTGAGAGGACCTGAAAAATTGATATCTAGAATTTTCTTTAGAGTTCTTCAACAATTACAAAGATATAAAAATATTTATTAATTATTAAATTGTTTTATAAAATCCATATATACATAATTACTATATGTATCATGAATCCATATTCAAGAGAGGAAAATAAAAAATGATATTTAGGTCCAATTTATATTGGGAGATGCTAATTTATCTTAAATTTATCATTATATTTTTTTTAATTTTTAAATAAAATATAATTTTTAATTTAATTTTTTTTTAATTTTAATATAATTTTTTCAAATTTTAAAATAATAATAATATTAAAAAAACAATATTTTATTTCACTTTCAAGATTTATTTTATCTCATCTTTTAATTTAAACCGAATCTTAACAGTTTTATTTGACAATCTTGTGGACAAAAAATATCAATTTCCACATAAGTTGAAAATTCTTTAAAAGTCTAGATCTATAAACAAATTTTATAAAATTAAGTGTATATTTAAGGTTGTAGTAGAAAATATTATTTTTAATATAAGGTTTATAGTTTAAAGTTTAATGTAATAAATTCTATTACTAAAAAATTATTTGCTGTTTGGGATCTATATATCTAAAACATTTTTAAAGTTAGTTACAGTAGTTTTTTAAAAATATCTAGTTATTTGCATGTATTTTTTTATAAAAGTTCTAATTTAGTGCTTATAAAAAAAATTAATTTTTAACTTTTTTTAAATTGACTAAAGCATTTTTAATAAAGTTATCTAAACATATTTTTTTTTAAAATACTTTTAACTGTTTAAAAATATTTTTAAAATTTCGAAACACAATCTCAGACATATTCTAAATTTATAACATAATTTAACTTAAAAATAAGTTTATAGATAAGATATACCAGATTTATTATATAATAAAAAAATTATTATAAAATACACCAAATTAAGCCGATTGATTTTTTCATAGATTTTTGTTCAAACATTTCCAAATAATGTTGACGGATGAAGGCGCGAGACGTTAAATTGGGTGGATGTTCTCTCTCGAGTCTCGGCCGCATTTTTGGTTGTCTATTGGGAAAACCGAGAAGATTAGGATTGGCGAGATGAAATTACGGAAATAGGCAAAAGAAAAAGAAAAAGAAAAAAACCAGCACAAAAAGTGCGAGCCTCGGGTTTCACTATAAAAAGTTCCGAATCAATAAGATCCAGACCCCACAGATTTGCCCACTGAAATTTCAATTTAACAAGAACTTCTTCCTTCCTCTTCATTCTGACCCATCGCCATGGATCCTTACAAGGTACTACTCTTTTGGATTTTATGTTCCTATTCCATATATCATCGATCGCTTTGATACCTCTTCTTTATTTTTTTTCGTGTTGGATTCGTTTCATTTCTGGTTGATGGTTTTTATTTCATCGATATTCTTAGCAATCGAGTGAAGTCTCATCGTTGCGGACATTATTTTTGTTGGTTAATATTGTTTAATTAGCCTAGAGCTAGCTGACTACATTTTTTATGGTGCAGTACCGTCCCTCTAGTGCTTACAACTCACCCTTCTGGACTACGAATTCCGGTGCTCCGGTTTGGAACAACAACTCGTCCTTGACCGTTGGGTCCAGAGGTAATTGGCTGTGTTTTTCGTCGTTGAATTTTCTTAATGATTGACGTGGCTGTTGTTGCTGCTATGAGGATATGATATAATCAAGCCAGCTCTGGATTAATTAACGTTATTAATTTTGTTTTTTTTATGAATTTTTGTCAAATTGAAGTTTGTGAGTACTTTCAAATGGGTTTTCGAACATGAATCTGATATTGCTTGTTGGTCCTTGTGAAATAAATAGTTCATCATCCCTATCGTTGATTATTAATCACGTAGATGTTGTAATTGTTGTTTCTTTCTTACACCATGACGAATATTATTTTTGCTTTTGTTGTTGTGTGGGTGTTGGAGTTTACGTGATGAATGAATTCAACGTTGTGAGATAAGATGAGGGTTTAGTGGATCGAAATTAAGCATCTTATGAATGACGGACCAAAGTCGGACCAAGTGAGATTTTAGAATGTCTCGTGTTTCTAAATCGTGAGACTTTCTTAAATGGTGTCTTTTGTTTTATTATTACTGTCAGTTATCTTTTTCTAACAGAAATATATATATTCATGTTAACTCTAATTCTTCACATCACGTTATGTAATCCTTATTGGAAATTTTTTGTTCTTTTTGGGGATATTAAGACATTCACAATAGCGCCTCTGCATCCTATTGCAAATTTTTATCATATTGGTTTTGCAGTTATTTGGTGTAGGTATTCGCAGTTAGACAAAAAGGATGAGTTGGTACTGATAGAAAAACCGTATCACTTGCTAAATTTTACAGGAAAATGGCCTTGAATAGAGCTGGAAGAATATGATTTACATCAGTTGCCCAAATGATTAGATAGGCTGTCTCCCTTGTTTTTTTTAGGTTGACAGACCTTTTTCAATTCTTCATTAAAATTTATTTCTGCATGTGTTCACTTTACAAAAGGCATAAATTATTGGATATAATGTATTATATGCATGAAGATGGTCATTATTAAGCTTTGGTTTAGTCTTTTCAAGTTTTTTCCCCATAAACAAATAGAGTTGGGAAGCTCTGTTTAATTTAACTCTCTTTCCGTTTCTATTTCTTTTTCACAGGACCAATTCTTCTTGAGGACTATCATCTGGTGGAGAAACTGGCACAGTTTGATAGGGAGCGGATCCCAGAACGTGTAGTCCATGCTAGGGGAGCCAGTGCCAAGGGATTCTTTGAGGTCACCCATGATATATCTCACCTAACATGTGCTGATTTCCTTCGTGCCCCAGGAGTTCAGACACCTATTATTCTTCGTTTCTCAACTGTTATCCATGAGCGTGGTAGCCCTGAAACCCTGAGGGATCCTCGAGGTTTTGCGGTGAAATTTTACACCAGAGAGGTGAGGTTCACTTAATATTGGGTGAGTTTAAAACGTTGACTGTATTGGATGGTATTCATGTGTCTGACACTAGTGATGATTTTGTATTGGGGGAGGGCCACATTTTTCAAAGGGAATGTGCAAGGCTTGCACACCCTAAGACTGTATCTAACATTACTCATTGTGAATATGTTGATGAATCAATGTTAATGTAGCAGTTACAAGCTACAAACAGCCACTTAATTATACAACCATACTACTAGCTGTTAGTTTGTTTTTGCTCCTTGAATCCCACATGGGAAAGGAGTGGGAGAGGAGGCAGCCCCAAGGCTTATAAAATAAGGCTTGAGCTTTTTGGTTTAATTACACCAGTCAGAAACTTATCTAGTAACTTTTGACTTTAGTAAAATTCTTCTATTGTCCTTTTTGTATGTAAAAGGAAGAGAGGTGAAAGTTAGAGTTTTACTAGTGGGAAAAGTTTTTGTGGGTGTCGTTGGGGTGAGGAGAAAAATTGTGTGATTGTAACAATTTTTCACATAGTGTATTTTCTTCTCTGGGTCTGGTGGTTTTTCTCCTGTTTTGAAGTTTTCCACGTAAATTCTTGTGTTGTATTTATTTCTCTATTTTTCTTGTTATTCTGTTAAAAGTAGAATCTGGTGGGGGGAATTTGGTAGCCCAGATTCCCAACAGTGGTATCAGAGCCACTAGGTTCTCTTTGCAGGGTAGAGCTTTGGTGTAGTAGTGTGAATACGTATGATCTAAGGAGGTTCTGTCTAGGAGATTGGAAATTTTAAGTGTGTCTGTTGTGACCCTCCAATCTTTCCTGGGAACCTTGAAGTTCTGTCTAGGAAAGATCAGTCTTTCCTGGGAACTTACTTAGTGGGTACTATTCATTTTTACGGTAAAATTCATCGAAGTTATGTCAGGAGGTAGAGCTTCAAATCCTATCAGATTTGATGTGGAGAAATTTGATGGGAGAATCAATTTTGGCTTGTGGCAAGTGCAAGTCAAGGATATCTTGATTCAATCAGGATTACACAAGGCGTTGAAAGGTAGACCAGTCCCTGAAGTCAGTAGCAGTCCAAGCACTACTGGTGAAACAAAGAGTAGATTTAGAATGAGCGATGAAGATTGGGAGGATTTGGATTTAAGAGCGGCAAGTGCAATTCGTCTGTGCCTAGCCAAGAATGTTCTTGCAAATGTGCATGGAATATTCACGGTAAAGGGACTCTGGGAAAAGCTCGAAGAGTTGTATCAGACGAAGGGTGTCTCGAATCGAGTGTACCTGAAGGAGCAGTTTCATACACTGCGGATGAGTGAAGGTACGACTATTTCAGATCATTTAAGTATTCTCAATGGCATTGTCTCTGAGCTGGAATCTATTGGAGTTAAAATTGACGATGAGGATCAAGCCTTGAGGCTGATCTGGTCTCTTCCATCTCCCTATGAGCATATGAAGTCTATTTTGATACATGGGAAGGAGAAAATAATTTTTTCAGAGGTTACCAGTAAATTTTTTTCTGAAGAAAGAAGGCTAAGTAGTGGAAGTAATGGTTCACTTAAGAACTTAGCAATGGTGACAGCTGGTGATTGGAAGAGAAAGAACTCCATGAAGAAAAAAGTAGTCTGCTGGGTGTGTGGACAACCTGGGCACGTCAAAAGAAATTGTCTAACAGGTGGAGCAGGTTCGGCAAGTGGTTCCAAGTCAGTAAATGGAGATACTGGTATGAAACTAACATTGTGTCTCTCTCCATAGAAAAAGAGACATGTATATCCTTATGGCATGCCGCTAATCTCAAAGTTGCCATGATAGAGGATGTGTTAATGTTAGTTGTTCCACAAATTTGCACACGGGCATTGGTTTGGCATTGATGCAAGGTGTGTGGTGGAAATTCATGTCGATGGCTGATGAACTTCCAGGAAAGCCAAACGTGGGAGTTGCACCATAATTTTTCAGCAAGATTATTTTCGACATGGGCCGAAGTGAAATGCTTGGAATTGGTTTTTTCTGAGTGGTTATGTTTTTATGGTGGAGCATGATAGCGGAAGCTATGAAGATCCTCATTGCGGTGGAGCATGACTGTGGGATCAGTCAAAGTCGCAAGGTGGGGATTATTATTTTGTTTTTGCTCCTTGAATCCCACATGGGAAAGGAGTGGGAGAGGAGGCAGCGCCAAGGCTTATAAAATAAGGCTTGGACTCCTTGGTTTAATTACACCAGTCAGAAACTTATCTAGTAATTTTTGACTTTAGTAATATTCTTCTATTGTCCTTTTTGTATGTAAAAGGAAGAGAGGTGAAAGTTAGAGTTTTACTAGTGGGAAAAGTTTTTGTGGGTGTCGTTGGGGTGAGGAGAAAAATTGTGTGATTGTAACAATTTTTCACATAGTGTATTTTCTTCTCTGGGTCTGGTGGTTTTTCTCCTGTTTTAGAGTTTTCCACGTAAATTCTTGTGTTGTGTTTATTTCTCTATTTTTCTTGTTATTCTGTTAAAAATAGATCCTGGTAGGAGGAATTTGGTAGCCCAGATTCCCAACACTAGCATCTCAAATCTATTTGGCCAACATATTTGTATGGGGCTGCAACTGCAAGAAATGTTTTTTACTGCATATTTGAGGACTGCTACATACTCAAAGGAATTACACAAAAACAATCCCACAGACTGACTTTGTTTTATTCGATCTGTTAGATCTACTCTATAATAAAAATAACTTTATAATCTGACAAATCACATTAAGTCATATCAGTTTGTGAGATTATTTGTGTAATCACTTTTTGGTAGAATATTTCCCAATTTATTAATCTGAGGAAAAAAAAAAAATTGATGTCATATCTAGGTGCAAAAATTTCCTGGAACTAGTAGCTGCTTTAAAATATCTCAGAGAGTTTATTTCATGCAACAGAATTAATTTCTCGAGTCAATAAAGGTTATTGGCTCTAAGCTTTCAAGCTATTTTTGTTCATATCTTGACCTTTTTTCTTGTGCGTTCAGGGTAATTTTGATCTGGTGGGAAACAATTTCCCTGTCTTTTTTATTCGTGATGGTATGAAATTTCCAGACATGGTCCATGCCCTGAAACCCAACCCTAAGTCTCATATCCAAGAGAATTGGAGGATTGTTGACTTCTTTTCCCACCATCCAGAAAGCCTGCACATGTTCACCTTCCTTTTTGATGATTTGGGTGTTCCACAAGATTACAGACACATGGAAGGTGCAGGTGTTAACACCTATACCTTGATCAACAAGGCTGGGAAAGCACATTATGTGAAATTTCACTGGAAACCCACTTGTGGGGTTAAGTGTTTGTTGGAGGACGAGGCTATTAAAGTTGGAGGAGCTAATCACAGCCATGCCACACAGGATCTATATGACTCAATTGCAGCTGGAAACTATCCTGAGTGGAAACTATACATCCAGACTATTGATCCTGATCATGAGGACAAATTTGACTTTGATCCACTTGATGTAACCAAAACCTGGCCCGAGGACATTTTGCCCTTGCAACCAGTTGGCCGCCTGGTCTTAAACAAGAACATTGATAACTTCTTCGCTGAGAATGAACAACTTGCATTTTGCCCTTCCATTGTGGTTCCTGGTATCTATTACTCAGATGACAAGTTGCTCCAGACTCGGATCTTTTCCTATTCTGATACTCAGAGGCACCGTCTTGGACCAAACTACCTGCAGCTTCCAGCTAATTCTCCAAAGTGTGCTCATCACAACAATCACCACGAGGGTTTCATGAATTTCATGCACAGGGATGAGGAGGTACTTAACCTGGTTATACTGCATCCTTTAGTCATTGAGACCTGTATGCAACCTCGGTGCCTTATAACCTTGTATGGTATAAGATGCTAAGGTGGTCTTGCATTTTTATGCTTTTCAATTTCATGTAGATTGAGTCTTCTCAGATGCTGTGATGCTAATTTTTAGGTCAATTACTTCCCCTCGAGATATGATCCTGTTCGTCATGCTGAGAGGTTCCCCATTCCTCCTGCTGTCTGCTCTGGAAAGCGTGAGAAGGTCAGTTTTCATTAATTTCATCAACCTTTTGTCAAAATGAGACTTATATGTAGGTTATTGAGGTTGTTGAGTTCTCCCATTATGGTGAAGGTTGTGAGAGCCTTCCCAATCGTTTCCCTGACTAATTTTTCATGGATTTTACATAAATTAAGTAGATGGCTGAAACATGAGAATATACATATTGGAATTCACACTGAATATGTTGGTTAATGGTTGATGCAGTGCATCATTGATAAAGAGAACAACTTCAAACAACCTGGAGAGAGATACAGATCCTGGGCACCAGACAGGTACCTGGGTTCCTCCATTGTCTCAACTCCATATCTAAATATGCCATATATCTCTGCTAATTTATTATTGTTTGTTTGTATTTATGTCGTGATATTTTTCAGGCAAGAGCGATTTATAGCCCGATGGGTAGGTGCTTTATCTGATCCACGTGTCACCCATGAGATCCGTAGCATCTGGATCTCATACTGGTCTCAGGTGACTCTCTCTCTCTCTCTCTCTCTCAAAAAAAATTATGGCTGTGATAGTTGGAAGGCCAAAATTGGAACGGTTCTGTGAAATGAATTTGTGATATTTTGTTGATTTGGTGTTCCTGCTGCTGGCATTGGCTACAGGCTGACAGGTCTCTGGGTCAGAAGCTAGCATCTCGTCTTAATGTGAGACCGACCATGTAAAACAGGGATGCAAGCTGGAACTTTTGAGTTGGAGAGGGTAAAGAAAGGAATGTGAGAGGAAGCGGGTCATTTGGAAGGGTAAAATCAGTGTTAGTCCAACGTTTACTGTGTAATCATATGCTAAAACTTGAATCTTGTCTCTTTAAACTGAGGCTTCGATCTAATAATGCCGGTTGTATGTGCAAATGCTATTTAAAATGTCATCTGTTGATTTACCGTCATTTTGGGATACTGTATGGCTGTATGTTTAATATTATTATTTACCGATACATTATGCTTTTATATTCTCGTGTTTCAACCATTTGCCCAGCATTCGAGGGTTGGGTAGTCACATGGATTGGCATCGAGGCCCAATTGAACCTTATGTGGACAAATCAACTACAATAAAATTCGATAGGATTTTGCAGTTTTTACTTCTGCAATTATCATTTACCACATCATAACATAAGCGTAAAGGGTACAATAGTCAGATTTCTTTTTCATGCTCAAAAACCAGTGTGATCAAGAATAGTATTTCATCCCCTATTCCTCTTCCTAAAATGGGCCTTGTACCGCCTAAGAAGTAAACGAGAACAAGAAAGGGCACGCAAATCGGTGATACCAGAGCCTCAAAACTCTCCAACTAGATGTAAGCAGACCTATATATATATCCACTCATATAAATAATATTTTTACTATTTATATAATAAAAATATTGTTTATGTGAGTGAGAAGGCACACAAACCTGTTTGCATATAAATTTTTTCTTAAAGAAATATGCATCTTCAAAGGAAGATTTCAACACAAAACAAAATGCAACACTACTTCAGAAAATCCGAAAACGTGAAAAACTTGTATAATTGAAAAAACGATATTATAGGTTTATGATGTTATATTATGGTATAATTGACATATGAAAGCTTGAGCTATGAAACATTATTCGCTATTTGGCTATGTTACAATCATCTAATCTCATATCAAAAACTTGTAATTTGATTGGCATAATCTCTAATCTCTAAAATAAAAGTCTGAAATTTGAAATTCTCATCTTCCAAATATATATAAAAAAAAAACTTCCAACCTTCTATCTCCATACTCTCGTATGCAAACTAGAGTTTAGTTTGGGCAACCTTAAAATGATTTCGACTTGGGTCCTAAAAAAAATAAAAATCATGTTGGTCGTGTGATGGTTGGTTTATGAGAAAAATAAAAAAATAAAAATCATAACTTGGATGGTGGGTTTATGAGAAAATGGAGACTCTGGAGCGTAGGAAACTTACAAGAAGTGATAGATCACTGGCTTGTCCTACCTTTCGCATTTGTTTGCCATAAAGTAAAAACTTTATCCGCAATTTGATCCGCTTTGGTCGTTGAATTGAAAAATGATTGTGTTCGACGGCTTCACGTCTCTACTTACGTATTTAATTTGGTCAAACTTTTTTTATGACCTGTATCTGAGATTAATTAAACAAGAATATTCTATGGTTTATTATTTTATTCATCAACTTAATAATACTCACTCATATGCTACATTTTTAATTAATTTCATAACTTAACCATCTATATAAAAATCTCTCCAGAAGATTCGGATTTTTCCGGCTTTGAGTATTTTTATGGAATCATATATTTTTCTGGTTAAGCCATTGAAATTGTTGTCCACATTTGTTAAGTTAAAATATAAATGATTAATTTATCTATTTATATCTGTCTAAATTTTTTGGATTGTTTTATTAAATATTTCACGTGTTAAATTTACTTATTAAGAAAGAGTTTGATACATATGTGAGTAAGAGTATTAAGATAAACTATAAATGAATATTTTGTTATTTACTTTTTAAATATTTTTTGAAATTTTTAATTAAAAATAAAAAATATATAATTTTATTAATAGTCACATATTTAATTATTAAGTAAAATTAAATACTCGAATGGTTTTGAACGATAACATTGTGGAGGCTTTTAGTGTTGATTTGAAAAATGAGGTGAGATAAGAATTTTGTGAAAAATAATAAGATAATTTGTGAATAGTAGTGAGATAATTTGATTTTAATGTTTTTTAGATTTTGAGAGAGGAAATCGAAAAGGTTGAATAAAAATATTATAAAATTAAAATATATAAAATTATTATTTTATAATATTATTTTATTCAAAGATTTTAACAAGTTGAAGTTGTTTTTATTTTATAATTAAAAGTTTAAAATATTGTAATAATTAGTTTGAAAAAGTTGTAAGGATTAGTTTGTAAATTTTATATTTTAAGTATATTTAAAAATAAAATAAGATGAGATAAAATTAAATTAAATAAAAATTTTATATATCAGATGAGATCATATGAAATAAGTAGCATTTTCCTTAAACATTTGTTAATTTGTCTATAAATAAAAGTAATAGGTCATCCAAGATTTAAGTCTTTAAGATTTTTATTGCTTTAAGGTTTCGTTTGTACTTGAAAATGAGTTGAATTCATCTCAATTTATTTTCATTTCATCATTATATTTTTATAATTTTTTATATAAAATATAAATTCCTATATACATTTTTTAAATCTCAATACATATTTTTTAAATTCCAATACACTTTTTTCAAATCCCAATACATTTTTTTCAAATTTTAAAATAATAATAATATTAAAAAATAAATTAAATTAAATTCACTTCAATTCATTTCATTTCTAAATACAAACGAGACCTAAATTTAAAAAGACAAATAAGATTCCAAGTCATACCACTAAGAGTCAAATGTTGATTATTTTATAGAAATGAAAGGTTAAGATAAAATCCGTACGATCGATCATAGAAATATCCTTAAAATAATATCAATAGTAATATTACTTTTTATTATGATTTTTAGTGGGACAGTTTTCTTCATTTTATAATCCCTATTTAATATTATAATTATCCGCAATAGATAATGTATCAGTTCAAATATATTTCTAATCTTTTACAAGGTCATTTATGTTTGTTATGTAGCACATTCACTCTTTTTTTTTTTTTTTTAACTTTTTTAAAGTAGAACAAATTACATTCATTTATGATGGGACATTACAACTGTTATATGAGACATTATAAGCCAACTATTGTTTTCAAGACTCCTTAATATACATTTTTTTTTAATGATTGATATGGTCTAATTTATTTTTATAACTCTCTATAGATAAATTAGAGATAGTACTTTATCTTAAGATAGATTTCACAATTTTATCTAAAGATAATTAAATAATTCCATACTCTGTCTAAGATGGAATAGAGGACAAACTCTATAAATAAAAACAAGTCTAAAAAATTATATAATTATTTTAACTCAAAACAAAAGAAATAACATAAAACAAAAATAAGATGGATTGAAAAATAACGAATTACAACTTAAAAATTTATAAATCCACATTTTTAACTTTGGAGGAAATCAAAATTGCAAACACAAAAACTATAGTGCCTCCACCCTAAAAACATGGCAGACAATTTGTTTTAAAAAAACTGATGGTTTTGGTTTGAGAAATGTTGTGCTTGTAGGCAATGGAGCTCCTATCGTAACGGCATATGGATGTCACGTGGATACTTTGGACTGCGTGTGTGACTTATGCGTTGCTTCATTTGGCGAGATCTTTTCTGGGCTTTGGGAATATTATATATAGTTATAATTATACATTTTAAATGATTTTATAAATTAATTATTTAAATATAAAAATCACTTAAAAAAAATATTCTCCGATATTAAATATGGACATGAAACAGCATTTTTTTTTTTTAAATTTTTGCCAGCATTATTAATGGATGTCCAACTAAACATCAAAACATTAATGGACTGATTGCGTCAAATGAATCTTCACTCTGTCGTTCAGGTATCGATCTTAACTCCATGGAATCCTGAAAGTCAATCTTGTTGGCCGTGAATCCAAGTAAAAGTAAGATGAAGAAAAGGATGAGTGAAATTCTTTTAACCCTAGAAGCGAGCACCAGTGGCTGGCTATCTGTTTCTATTTTTATATGCAGACAAATCAATTAGAGCATCTGGCAGCCGTTGTGCAAAGTGACAGCCACAAGCTCCCCATTTTGGATTCCCCGAAAAAAACTAATATTTCTCCCCGATTCCATCGCTAAACAAGATATATAATACCACGCCATCGGAATTCGGCAAATAGCAGCATCATGTATTCAGTATTGCATCAGCGGTGATGGAGATCTCTCCTCCCCTAAAACGCTTGCCTGTTAGTTGACTTTCCATTTTAGTCTCCAGGCCCAAGAGCCAGCCTCTACGTGCGTGTGCGGACGTGTGTGTGGGGTCGCCCTTTTGGAGAGTGAAATCTTCTTCTCTAACAGTGGCTAGGAGTCATAAAAGACTGTGAATCACGCAGATTGTACTGCGAGCGAATAACTTTGGGGGAAAAAAGGATTGTGTCGTGTCTTGTGGAGGAAATATTGTATCATAGCCAGGCTGTTAAGAGTTCGATGGAGATGATATCACAAAGTGCAAGACTCCTGAGAGCTTTTGCGAGTTCGCTTGTTTCCCATGTTGCTGTCTCTGAGTCATGAGACAGTTTCTTCTTGGGGTATTTCAGGAAAAGTGTAAGAGTGAAGAGAAAATACATAAATAAATAAATCAACCCGACTCAAGAATCTCCTAGAATCTTTACTTGGTATGGAGTTCTTATACTTATCCTTTTCCATTTCTCTCGTTTTCTTTTCTTGGCTTTCATCTGTTTTTGTGTTTTGACTTTTCAGTCGTAAAACTAGCTCGGTTCTGATTTCCTGAAGTGCTGTATTATTTTTTAATCTGTTGATGGAACTGAATTTTGGGATTTTTCTTTTGTTGAAAAATTGAATATTGAAGGATCTATGCAGAGTGAGTTTTCATTTAACTCAAAACTTTCAGGATATGGGGGTTTTCTGCTAGTTTTAACTTCTTCTTATATTTTTGGTGTTCGGCTTTTGATTAGTAAAGTTTCTTGGTCTTCATTGAGAAAACACTTGTTGCTAAGTTCTCCTCTAATTGTCTGTCTCGTTTGACTATGTTTCCCCAATTTGAACAGAGTAGTGTTTGAACTTGGAAGAGTGGAGACTAGAGAATCCCCTCAACTCCCTCGATTGGATATTCTACCTCCTTTAGATCATTTGCGGAACGTCAAACTTCTAAAATTCAGAGGAATAAAATCTCAGAGCAGTGGGGTTTTGAAGAAGGATCAGAATGGAAGATGGCGTTTTATCACCCGGTACCATGCTGGATGCTCTGCCCGATTCAGGTATGGATTTGGACTTCATGGACAATCTCTTTTTCGATGGATGCTGGCTGGAAGCGACAAATGGATCTGAATTCCTTCATCAGAGTCCCTCTAGTTCTGGTGCCCTCTTAGTCCCTTCGTTTGAATGGCCTGCTTTGGAGGCTATTGGCAACTTGAAAGCCAACTCATCCCAAAAGGACAATGAATCGCAGGAAAGAGGTTTGGTTAATGCCATATCTCTCGAACAGAATATGATTAATGTTGCTGGGTGGTCTCGCGAATCAGAAAATGAAGTAATTGAAAGTTCTGAACCGGGCACGAGGTGGTGGATTGCACCCGGCAGTAATCCAGGTTGTACTACTTCTGTAACACAGAGATTAATCAAGGCAGTTGAGTACCTTAGAAAACTAGCAAGAAATAAAGATGTTCTTATACAGATATGGGTACCTGTCAATAGAGGGGGTAGACGTGTTCTAACAACCAGTGATCAGCCTTACTCTCTTGATTCCAGCTGTCCAAGGCTTGCAAGATACCGGGACGTTTCTGGGAAGTTTCATTTCTCAGCCGAGGAGGATTCTAAGGATACGGTGGGATTACCTGGTCGAGTTTTCCTGGGGAAGGTTCCTGAGTGGACACCTGATGTTCGATTCTTTAGAAGTGAAGAGTACCCAAGAGTTGCTCATGCTCAAGAGTTTAATATTTGTGGAACGCTTGCCCTTCCAATCTTTGAACAAGGTAGCAAGACTTGCTTGGGAGTTATTGAGGTTGTGATGACTACACAGCAGATCAAGATTCGCTCTGAGCTTGAAAGTGTCCGTGAGGCACTTGAGGTCTGTTTTCTTCCCTTTTTTCCTCTTCAGAATTTTCTGTTCTTCTTGTTATCTCCACTTGAAATTTTATCCATCTTCTTGTCAAAGTATATTGGAATTTTTTAGGGAATGGTATTATTTTGCAATACTAACTATGTGTAAAAGAACTTTACCCATGCAATTCTGATGATAAATTCTTAAAGGAAAAAAAGGTGAAGAAGACTGCAGAACTCACTTAGAAGATACAGGACAGCTTAAGTAGTGATCTTCAGTTTCTCCCTCTCTTTGGTGTGAGGTGTGGTGTCAAATGGAGATATCTTGTTTAGCAATGCCCAGTAAATAAGGACAATTGTGTATTTCTGTTGAGGTCGTGGCATTTAGGAACTTAAATATAATTTTTGATCTTCAAAACGTTTATGGGTTGCAGATTAGTAAAATCTAGGAATGAGTTTGTATTCAATAACGAATATCAGTGACTTGTCTCGTGTTGGCCATCTCCAGGAGAGAACTGTACTGTTACTTATTGTCTTTATTTGTGTTGTATTATCTAAACCAACGATAGGTCTCAATCTGAAACTACAGATAGATCATAGCTTCTCTTGTATAATTCACTGGTTTTTATTCCTATTAAAAAAAAAACTGGTTTTTATGCATAATGTGCACAAGTTCAGTACAGAACTCACATTACTGTTTTTTTCTGATTGGGGCTACTTGTTAATTTGCAGGCTGTTGATCTTAGGGGTTCTGATGCTTTGAGCACTGATAATGTGAAGGTACTGGATAATTGTTGCAAGAGGAAATATTAGTTAATTTAATAGAAATATCCTCTTTTTTTTTATGTCATTGTTGGGTTCTCTTTAGCAGGCATGCAACACGGCCTACCAAGCTGCATTACCTGAGATTCAAGAGGTTTTGAGATCTGCTTGTGAGACACATAGATTGCCGTTAGCTCAAACTTGGGTTCCCTGCATTCAGCAAGGTAAAGAGGGCTGCCGGCACTCTGATGACAACTATGTGGATTGTGTTTCCACAGTGGATCATGCTTGCATTGTAGCAGATCCCAATATGCTGGGTTTTCACGAGGCTTGCTCTGAGCATCACTTGTTAAAGGGTCAAGGCATTGTTGGGGGAGCATTCATGACAAATCAACCATGTTTCTCAACTGATATAACATCATTTAGCAAGACAGAGTACCCGTTGTCTCACCACGCAAGGGTGTTTGGATTGCATGCTGCTGTTGCAATACACCTGCGCAGCATCCACACTGGTACAACTGACTTTGTTTTGGAGTTCTTCTTGCCTGTGAATTGCACTGATCCTGAAGAGCAAAAGAATATGCTCAGTTCATTGTCCAATATTATAGAACAGGTTTGCCAGATTTTACGGGTTGTAACAGATAAGGAGCTAGAGGAGGATACTTATTTGCCTGTTAATGGCAAACCTAGTACAGAAGGTATGTTACATGAGAAGTCCACGGAGTTTTGGCCATGTCAACCAGATTCTAGCCTAAAACAAAATGTTGTATTTGGTGAAGAGTGTTCTGCATATGATGAGGGTAGCTTCCGAAGTAGGGGTATGGGTATGGGTAAAGCAGGAGAGAAAAGACGTACCAAGGCAGAGAAAAACATCACCTTGGAAGTTCTTCGGCAATATTTTGCTGGCAGTCTAAAAGATGCTGCAAAGAATATTGGAGGTAAAGCTTCATTGCAACTGAAGCTATATTTCATTTTGAAGCTTTATTGTGGGTTATTAAAATGTTAAAACAAAATACAAAACCATTAAAAAAAAAGTACCACTTATCCTCAATAATGATATGAATATAACCCAATGAGGGAGAAGCTAGATGGAAGGCACACTATGAGTCTGTTCTGCATCTATCCTAGGTAAGAGGTCCGTTGCATAAGTGTGTTTGGATACAACAAAGTAACTTCTCCCATATATAGAATCACTAGTATCAGGTTTGTTG
Organism: Platycarya strobilacea; assembly: GCA_036898215.1. Classification (NCBI taxonomy): domain Eukaryota; kingdom Viridiplantae; phylum Streptophyta; class Magnoliopsida; order Fagales; family Juglandaceae; genus Platycarya; species Platycarya strobilacea. The sequence goes on from CM072555.1 coordinate 15,033,482, forward strand.
GCAGTTGCATTGCTCAATACTTTATTGGTGTTTCAGAATTCTAGATATTTCCCCTCTTTAAGGTAGGCTGTGTCAACAAATTCCACTATCAGTCTCTTGAGTTTGACATTTTTAACCGTTATTTACTTCCAGTATGTCCGACGACTTTGAAAAGAATCTGCCGACAACATGGGATTAAACGGTGGCCTTCTCGAAAAATTAAGAAGGTTGGTCACTCCTTACAGAAACTCCAACTTGTAATCGACTCAGTCCAGGGTGCATCTGGTGCTTTTCAAATGAATCCCTTGTACACAAACTTCACGGAGCTAACCTCTCCAAAATTATCGGGAACCTGCTCACTTACAGCTTCAAAGCTCAGTGATCACCTGCAGCCATCAAGCATAAAGGCTGAAGGTGAGTTTTTCAGCCCTGAAGCTGTAGCATCAAAATCTCCCTCCTCATGCAGTCAGACTTCGACATCAAGTCCAAGTTGTTCCAGTGGGGCACAGCAACATTCTCGTGTTGGTGGTTGTGAAGTGGTTGGAGAAAACCACGGTGATGCTGTGCTAAAGAGGATCAGCAGTGAAGCAGATATCCAGGCCACATATCAAGGACCAAAGCTCCTGCCAAGATCCCAGAGCCATAAATCTCTCAATGTCAAGAACCTTACATCCTCGCTGAAAAATAGCGCTCGGGTATTTCAAGAAGGATTTGCTCAGAAAGTAAAAGTCACATATGGAGATGAGAAAGTTCGTTTTCGCATGCAAAACAATTGGAGTTACACAGATTTATTGCTAGAGATTGCCAGGCGATACAATATCAAAGACATGAGTGGATTTTATATCAAGTACTTGGATGATGATGCCGAGTGGATCTTATTAACATGTGATGCTGATTTGGAGGAATGTATTGATGTCTGCCAATCATCACAAAGCCACACTATCAAACTCTCCCTCCATGTTTCTCATCATCCTTTGGGAAAGTCTTTAGGCATCAGTGGCCCTTCTTGATTGTAAAATGCCTTTAGTGATGACAAGTTCTGCAGAGTTTCAAGTTCAAAATGGAAGTTTCTCATCATTAGTTAGCAAATTCCTTTGGCTGCAGTAACCAACCTTCATTGTAAAATGATCTGCGTATGATGATGAGGTCTTCGGAAATTCCAGTTCCCGATATTTCCAATCCTTCCAGTAATTTTGGGCTGCTGACTGGAATTAGTGGCCATAGAATGCCCGGAGGAAAGGGGTGGTAGGAAGCAGTGAATCTCGACTGTTCATTGTGGGCCACAACAGCTGTGTATCTTAATAAGATGCCTCAAGAGTCAAGACTCAAAATCATATCATTATCCTCAGTAGTGTAGCTTGAAGAATCAAACATTCTTCTTTTTTCTCTTAAGAGAGAACTATGTTTTCTCTCTACTGGTTGATGAGTTATTGTATATTTTAAATTTTAATGGATTGGTGTAATAGTTGAGAATTGAAATGAAAGTGAAATCTTTGTCCTTTTTGGGAAAGGTAGACGGATGCAAGTGAAAGTCTATCCCCTCCCCCCTCTTTTTTCTCACACTCATTCTTTACTTTTTAAAGTCTCCATGTTGCAGGTGAAGATTTTGTATGTGTAATAATTGTGGAGTGTGACCTGACAAGTGGTACACCTGGAGTGTAACTTGAACTCGTATATATTTGTTTTCACTTTTACGTCAACCCCTTAAATTATGCTGCAGTCAAATACAGCCTATAGGTGGGTCTGCCCTTCCAAGAAAACAACTGGCTGATGCTGATTAGCATTTTGCCTTCTGGGTCTCTTGGCTTAATTTGATTGGTTGGTTGGTTGGTATAATATTAGACAGGGCGGTTTGCAGTTGAGTACTCATGAAAGTGATCTTCCAAGCCTGATTACACTGTCTTACAAGTTAGATCACAAAAAACATAAAATAATGCACACAAGTCGTCATAGTGCACTTCCTCTCGCATACACTATTAGTTTACAAACTGGTGGAACAGCACAATTTTCGTGATTCCGTCATCTTTTTGTCTGTTTAAAATGGATCAATTCATTTGAGCTTTGAACTTTAGATGGGTCAAATAAGTGCAGGAGATCTTGAATAGAATATAAGGACCAGCTGTTTATAAATGATCCGGGAACTGGAATCTGCCTTTATTTATCAAAACGTACCCAATGGGCATCGTTGATTTAAAACACTAATCCATAGTTGCAAGAATGACCTAATCAACATTAAACCCCAATCATTAGAAACTCATATTGAGATTATAAAGAAATGTTAATCCGAATTTGCCCATGGTGCTCTGCCAAGGAGGGCATAAAAATTTGATTATTAAAACTAATTACAATCACTCGAGTCCACAGCGCATTAACTTAGAAAGGATATAGAACAACTTCAGAAAGAGAGCAAGAGAGCCAATTAAACCCAAGAAATGATCTTTGTAATTGTAAAGTGTGTAATCGTCGCGTAATCGCTTTAAAAAAATTGAGTAAAACACAGACCCACATGAAAAAGTTTAATTTTTTAATAGTAAATTTCACTATTTTTTAAAATAATTACACAATAATTATGCACTCTACAATTGTATATAACATTACTGGATCTCCTTGTAGTGTCTCATCTCAAGTATCTTTTTTTTTTTTTCCTCATACATTTATTTTTCCCAAGAAACCTTGAAGACCTTGTTATCCACGTCTGTGGTGCGATTCCTTGGTGTGCTACTTTGACTTGAGTATGTTCAAGTTCTCACCCCTAAATTTTAATATGCAGTCATGATTTAAGAAAGAAAATCAGTAAAAATTGGAAAGTTTTTCTTATAGGTAATTGCTAATTTCATAGTACACCTCTGCATGCACTTGTTTATATAGACAAGTAGCACACTTAGTATGAAACTATATTCCACGGGAAGACACTTCTGCATACACTACTAGGTTTGGAGGCCATGGTTCCATTTTCATTTCCTTGGCCCCATACTTAGGTGAATTATGGGGAACTTCTGGAACAAAAGATTGATCATGATCTTGGTGATTTGGGTTAGGGAGATGATGGAACGTGTATCTTGGCTGCACTTGGAACTGTTTGAATGAGTTAAGTTTGGATCCTTATTAGCCAATGATACAACAGCAGGGTTCGAATTAGAGGAATTTCTGGATGGGCAATCAGTAATATAAACTTTTAAGCCGAGCTCTCCCCTAACACGTGAGCGGGAGTGGGAACTGGTAGCTTTTTGCATTATTGTAGATATAGACATCAAGAATGTGATAGTGCAAGTTAGAAGGATAAAATATGTTGAACAACGATCTTGGTGGTGATGTTATTGGCTGTGATGTTACAATGTCACCACCAATATTGGATTTCTCAACTCTCAGATACTGGTATGAAAATAACAACCCCTTTGGAGCAGCTAGAAGATCGTACGTCTTCTTCATCATAGCTATAGGCAGACTTTTTGTTGGTTAATGTCCTTCTCTTTTGTACTGAAATTGCAGGTATCATTGGTGCGAAAACATATCTCCAGTGCTTCTGACACGTAGTATACAACAGTTTTTTTTTTTTTATAATGAAAAAGAATTAGGGACATCAGTAATGTTAGGTACAGTCGTAGAGTGCGCCGTGTAATCACTTTAAAAAAAATTGGGATTCACCATTAAAAGATTAATTTTTTTTCATGTGAGTCTCGTGTTTTATTCAATTTTTTCAAAACAATTAGGCAACGTTTGCATATTTCACGATTGCAAATATCATCTCTCGAGAAAATTATAGTACTAAAAGTTGAATTAGCTGTATAAGTTGCAGGAAACATTAATGAAAGTTATCATTTCCCCTGAAAATGATAGTTCGGTACAGAGGTCGGGGGGGTAGACAAGAAATTATGTTTTTGTCCATTCAATTCTACAGAATTCCTTCACCAGTAATCTTTGCAGGAACACAAACCATTACTGAACCTGTGAAACCTATTGACATCTCTTAGAATAATCTCTCTCCCAAATATCTCTGAAGCAAACTTCATAACCGTATGACAATCGCCGCAAGTCCTCAGATTCTTTTTTATTATAATTGGAGCCCCAACTGGAAGGGCCAGTAGCCCAAGTGCAAGGGCAAGTTTCTCGCTGTGATACCATAAGCTTTGCTCTTTGTATCCCTCCACACTGTTAACTGCAAATTGCGTTTCAGGCTTATAACCTTTCCTAATCACCAACTCCTCCAACTTTCTCAACGTCTCATATATCTCGTCTGTCCTAGAATGTGATCTGTCATGCACTGTAAACACACATGTAATGTTCTTAACATCAATCCAGCTACATCCCGGTTCCTTTCTTACTCCATTGACCCCCATCGACCTCCTGACTTCATCGGCTTCCTCCATCATCCCTTCCCGCGTGAGCATATTAGCAAGCAGCACATAATTCCCTGGATTGTGTGGTTCCAAATCAAAAAGTCTCTTCGCAATCTCTCTTCCTATTTCAAGATTGCCATAATTCCTACAAGCCCCAAGCAAGGCTCCCAACACCGACGAGTCAGGTTTGATTGGCATTGACTCAATAAGCCTCTTAGCTTCTTCCAACTTACCAACACGACCAAGCAAGTCAACCATGCAGGCATAGTGTTCAGGCCCAGGATTCATGCCATGAACCTCAGTCATGGAAGAAAAGTAAACAAATCCTTCTTCGACGTGACCAGCATGGCTACAAGCTGATAGAACAGATACAAACGAAATGTAATCAGGTTCAATTCCCTTCCCAAGCATTTCCTCAAACAACTCAATGGCTTGGTTTGCACAGCCATGTTGTTGACAAGCAGCAATCATCGCTGTCCAACAAACCACATTTCGTTCCTGAATCTCTTCAAACACGCGATTGGCATCAACCAAGCTCCCACTTTTTGCATACATTGTAATCAATGAGCTTGCAACGCATGCATTGCTCATAAAACCTGTTTTTATGGTCTGATCATGGATCAAAGTACCTTGAATAAGTGCTGAAAGACTAGCAGAAGCATGAAGGACAGAAGAATATGTAGCCTCATCAGGTGCTACACCTTCCGTCCTCATGAAACAAAAATATCTGCAAGCCTCCTCAAATTTACCACTGTGGACACACCCCATTATCACCACATTCCATGCAACAACATCTGTGTCTCCGATGGTCTTGAACAACTCAAGAGCATCATCAAACAATCCACATTTACAGTACATATCCATTAATGAGTTATTCACGTAAGTCAATGCTACCAAACCATGCTTGAAAGCAATTCCATGAACTTGTCTCCCAAATTCCAAGCAGCCCATATTAGCACAAGCACTCAGCACACCCGAGCAACTCACTTCATCAGGACTATCCGAAACCTGCCTACGAACTTCCCTGAAAATTTCAATTGCCCGATAATATAACTTTTTCTGCAAGAACCCAACAATCATAGAATTCCAGGAAACAAGATTTCTATCAGGCATTTCACCAAACACTCTCTCTGCTGAGGTCATATCAGTACACTTTGCATACATGTCAACCAGTGCAGTGCCAACAAATATATCGATTTGGAACCCATGTTTCCAAATTAAACAGTGCATTTGTTCACCATGTTCGACCATCATGGAGTGAGCACAAGCTGGTAAGATGGCAGAGAAGGTAAAGTGGTTTGGATAAATACCAGTGCTCCTCATTTTGTTGAAAAACGTCAAAGCCTTAAAGGGTTTACTAAAGCGGGATAACTGGGTAATAAGAGAGGTCCAAATGACAACATTTTTAAACCCACCATGGTTAGTTGAGAATAGCAGTAAGCTTCGGTTGATGTTACCACATTTAGCATACAAGTTGAGGAGGTTGTTAAGGAGGAAAGTGAGACAAGTGTAGTTGTTCGTGATGATCTGGGTGTGAATTTGGGTGGCATGTTTCAGGTTCTTGGTGTGTAGAGTGGCGTTGAGGAGATTGTTGAGATGAGTGGGACGATGGGTTGACGATGTTAGGCGGTCCGATTGGTGGGAGAGTTTGAGAAGAGATGGATCAGTAGAGTGGAAGATTGCGTTGATTTTATTGGATTTTAGACGGAATGGAACTTTCATAATAAGACTACAGAGTGAGTTAGGGCCGCATCGTATGAGATATAACGGATCATGACAAGTTCAGGGTAGGGGTGTCAAATCGTGTTAACGGGTCGTGTTCGTGTCGTGTCAAGACATATATATTATACTATATAGGTCAACCCTAACCCGACCCGTTAAGCTTATCGTGTCAAAATCTCAAACCCTAACCCGACCCGTTAACATAACGTGTCGTATCGTGTCAACCCGTTATGACCCGTTAGTAAATATTACAAAATATATTAATACGACATAATATAATTCGTTTTAACCTGTTTATATAAATGAGTTGAATATGTCCAAAATTAACCCGTTTGACTTAATTAAATTTAGTATAATTTTATATAAATATTAAAATCACAAATCTATAAAACTAATAACACTAATTATAAGTCTAAATTACATTCTAAACAATAAAATATCAAAATTAAAATTCTAACAATCTTACTTTTAAGTATAAGAATATAATTGTAATTTTAACTTTCTTAACGTGTCATAACGTGTCATAACGGGTTAAAGCAGGTCAACCCGCTATCAACCCGTTAAGCAATCGTGTCATAACGGGTCAACCCGTTTTGACCCTAAACCCGTTAAGACTAAACCCTAACCCGCTATTATCGTGTCGTGTTCGTGTTGGGTTAACGGGTCGTGTAAGAAATTGCCACCCCTAGTTCAGGGCATGGCTCTATGCTGCTTATTAGAAAAAATTTCTATTCTACTAAAGTATAATATAATATAATTTGATTTAAAATATAAATTTTATGAATTAGATTTACACTTAATTATAGAATAACTTTATTATATTTAGTACGAGAGGCAGAACAAAACTAATGAGTTGAGAAGAAGAAGAACAAATGAAGGGTCCAAAATTCAAATTGCTTCATTTCAAAACATGAAGCCATTGAAAAGAGGAAAGACCACTAACAAAAATGATAGGGCAGCCCAGCACACCGATAATCCCTCACATGAACAGTGTAGTTACAATAGTAACTACACTATTTATATGAGGGGGCTGCCGGTGTGCTGGGCTGGCCCTAACACGTCCCAAAGACGAGTGGGTAGGTGAGTATCCGAATGGTTCTGCTGAGTTGTATGAGACTCCATTTTAACACTATTTGTGGGGTTGAATTGCATTCCTGACCCACTTGTTACAGTTGGAAATAACACGGTTGCATGTTGAACATTGCTGCAATGATTGTACCCAACTCGATTAGCGTGAGATCATCATCGTCCCATGTGTAACGTTGGTGGCTCACTCATGCACTTTCTTAGATTTTTCAGACAAGAAACAACATTAAATAATGCCCACACTTCGTCAAAGTGCTCTGCCTCACGCATATCCTACTTGCTTGCACGCCAGTGGCGGTGGAACAGCTCAACTTTCATAATTCCGTCATCTTTTTGACTGTTAAAATGGGTCAATTCATCATGAGTTTTGAACGTAAGATTATACAAAAATGCTAGGGACCCGTCAAAAACAAATATCGAACAAATAACAACGGATAACATGTGATGTTTGATGTATATTGTATACTATACAATATATGTGAGCAAAAAATGAAGAAATTGATTCAAAATTGAAAGAAATGAAAACGATACATTTTATTTATTATGTCATATTTTGTCCCTAACATCTAAAACTTAATACATGGTCCAAGAACTGCCATCTCTACTTATTCAAATGGTCCAGGATCTGGCATCTGCCCCTACTTATTTAAACGTATCCAAAGGGCATCATTGATGTAAACCACTTATTCATAGTTGCAAGAATGACCTAATCAACATTAAAACCCCACTCATCAGAAACTAATGTTGAGATTATAAAGAAATGTTGATCTGAAATTGCCCGTGGTGCTCCACCAAAGAGGGTCTACAAAATTGATCGTTAAAAATAGTTGCGATCATAAAAGTCTATGCACTAACTCAGAAAGGATAAAGAAAAAGTTGCAACTGAGAGAGAGAGAGAGAGAGAGAGAGAGTCCGGCCTATTGAACTCATTCTTTCAATGTTCATTTTTGAATTCTTTCATAAATATATCATCACAGTTTTTTTTTCTTTCTTGTTCATCTTAATTGTACATCAAGAAGTGCTCTAATGGGTCAGTGCATGTCATCACCATTGGCCGTACAGAAAAGAACCTATCAACCTTGATGGACCAAAAGACAAACAAAAGTTATTTACTTCCTCTTTCCATAGCTCACATAACTAGTGACATAAAGGTTAAAATTCGACGCCTTTTTTTTTACCCTTTTTATTTTTCCTTGTCGAAAAATCCTTATATACTAGGTGTTGGAAGCTACTGGGGATATTTTCTTGCACTAATGATACATGAAATTTCAAAGGTAAGGATTATAACCTACTTAAAAAAAAAAAAAAAAAGTCTGCCTACAGCTGTGATGAAGAAGACGTATGATCTTCTAGCTGCTCCACAAGCACACATCTTGACGGTGGACCAAATATGCTCAAAAATACCTGCGAAAGAGACATGACGGTGGATTGAATATATGAGGAACTATACTCATGCACAATTCATAAATGCAAAACTAGAGGGACTTCCATGCGGTACTTATCAGCCAGTTAAAACGTCAAGTTAATTTTGTTATATTTTTTTTAACTGGCTAAAATGATGCAACATGCATTTTCTCATTGCTATCTTTTATTTAAGTTACTTTTTAGTCCCTCTATAGCTAAGCAATGCTTGGGGTCTAAAATTGTTCATAATTTCAATATTCCGCATAGGTAGACAAATGGGAATCACTTCAGGACAAAAACGTTGTGGTATTGTAATAAAGGGAATATTATGGACATACAGGTAAGAAAACAAGTCCATGCAAGAAACCAAGAAGGACCAATGCGAGATACATTTGGAAGTAATAAACCTGCAATGACATAGGGCAGAGAACATGTTAAAGATACTGAAAAATATTGACCACAAAAACATTAAGAGAAACGAAGTTCAGAGAGGGATTAATACCACAAAAATTTCTGTCCTTGAGAAACAAAGAACGATCACCCCAACTAGCTTTGTCAGCGTAATTCCACTGCAAAATTATATTTAAGACGGATTATTTAAATTTTGAGGTAGTTTCTGGTTGACCGAAAACTTTATGCTGGAAGTGTGACATGTAAGAGAGGCAAAACCCATTTGGCAGCAGTGTCTAGAAGAAAACAATGATATTGGACCTGAAATTTCATTATCTTATCAACCATGGTTTGAAGGTTAAGGACAAAATAGGAGCTCAGACCACAATTAGAAACTGAATCCATGTCTACAACTGTATTTTTAAAAAAATAGAAATATGGAATACTACAGTTATTTTGAGAAAGTACACAACAGTCCATTTATATATATCAGAGAGTAATGCGTGGTTCTTAGGGATGCTGGACATTATCTCTGTTGCCACAGAAGAACATAAATAGCACCTGAAGACAGATGCACCCATCGTACCCAGAGCCTCCTTAGTGCGTTGTTCCTTATCTCCACTGCTTACCTGCACAAGAAATATATGAGTAGACTAACAGAAGAAATTTCCTTATTGTCGCACCAAAGAAATCTGTAAAGCCCAAGAATGAGACAATGTCACAGCATTCAGAATGGGAAGCCATCAGTGACTCACCAACCATAACTCTCAAAACAAATTTAATTTTTTTTTTTCACAACTACAAAAAGGAGTTATAATATTCAAAGTTCTGCTACTACACTCCATTTTTTAGCACTTCGTATTTCATGAGCAAAGAATGTGGTTGTAGTGATATTGAAACTCAAATCAAGTAAAACCATAATCCCAACTAATTGTGGTAGATAAAAAAAAAAAAAGAATCTTTTGTGCCACTTAGCTCCATCTAGGCCATTCCCATTTCCTTTCGTAGTGTAATGATATCAAGTTTGGCGTTTTATTTTGTTCAGATTTTGTGGCTTATTTAAAATGGTATCAAGTATATGCTTGGCCTCCCTCCCCTTGATATTAAGACTCAAGTAAATCATGTGTGGGACAAGGAATAGATTTCAACAAAATGCATTTTATACCATTGAAATAAATACATAACGTAGTATGGAAAAAAAATTAAGTTTGCACAAGTCAATCAAGCACCAAGGGGAAATGTCTTTTACAAGCAGAAAGCAGAATGAAGGAGTGATACTAACCGAGAAAGCATGTGTCATATGCACACAAAACTCAACAGCAATGCCCACTGACATAACAAGATTAACTACAGAGACTGCATTCAATTGTATATCCAGAATTGCCATCACACCCTGTACAGTGTAATCTTGTAAGCGAAGCAAAATCAAAACAACAAATTAATTAAGCAATAATTAACATCACCATTTCAAAGTTCAAATAAAGGAAGAAAATTACCATGAGATCTACGAGAATCATTGCTAACACAAGAAAAATAATTGCTGAACTCCAAAAACTACAAATGATAAACCAAGAACAACAAACAGGATCTCTCAGTTATTTCAGAAAGAATATTATATCACTGACAAGGAGAAAAGAAGGCTATGTCTAAAGCATAGCCTAAAAGCATTAATACTGACCTGCATGTGATGACTAAGCAAACAATAAACACTGCACCTGTTTACATCAAACACATCTAATTAATTCTTGTTAGTCAAAATAACCATGAGTTGAATCGTGTACATTTATACTAGAATATTTAATTTTCACTCTGAAATCCAAATATCATGTAAAAAGTCAAATTATCAACAGAATTTATTTATTTTTAATAAAACAATAGTATCCTCTTCAAAATCTAAGCCCCAAGCTGCCTGATGGTCAAAGGGGTTAGACAGCTAACAAATAAGACTATTGAAACCATAAACTTAATAGCATAGCTCGTAGATCACATTTATGTGACCTGAGAACATAAATACACGTCAGTGACTCAATTTTTCATGGACATTCCTCAAATTCACTAACCAATAGCTATAGCGAGATTGATCAGAGCTGTCCTCCATATATCAAGGTATTGCTCAAAAAACATATAAAAGACTGAATATGGGAAGATCTCAATCTGCAAAAAGAAGAAATGTCATTAACAGATGCAAGATAAACTATTGCACAGTGCATTCTGCAAAAAATCTTTTTCTTGTATAAGGTGAAAAGAGGCTTATATGAAATGTTGTAGGGATTCTTGTTTATTGTAGGGATCAAAGTGATTAACTATCATTGTATTCTACTGTCAATGGTATTGGTGAGAAGATCCGCCCAACAATGGTGCAAAATAAATTTAATACCTAACTGAGAATCTTTTTTCATAATTAGTTCCAAAAAAATATATGAAAGAATTGAGACGGAGCGCTGATATTAGTATATTACCTTCAAAGAGTCAGAAATCTTTGATGCAAACTCTCGAGCAGCCCTCAATGAATTAACATAGTCGATCTAAAATATAACAAAGTGGGGCCTCTCTGTAATACAGGATTAAAAAAAACAACAAAAGCCAGTCTGACTCTCACGATAAAGACACCGCCATACCTGCCTGTTGAGGGGTGTATGATACGTACGGAATGAAGATGCTGGAATAACACTACTCTCATATCCTGTTAATTTGCAATGAATAACAATTATATAATTAATACCAAATTTAGATTTTGGGCCACATACTATGAGCTCAAAGAGTAAACCATTACATGTCTAAACACTGGATATTTTTTCAAGAAGACAAATAATGGAAGAAAACATTCGATCCTACCTACCTTTCAGTTCCACACTACTAGTGTAAGCCCCATGGCCACCTTTGGCACAAGCAGCAGAGGGTAAGGAATTCAGGAACCATGGGAGTTTCTCCTTAAATTGTACTGTAGATGGACGGTCATTATGCAAATCTGAATGACGAAAGCACTGAACAGCTCCAAAACCATTAGTAACTAAGACCCCCCAATTTAAAAATGTCTATCTCACAAACAAAGACTGAGTATGGTACAAAGCAAAGACGCAGAAGATTCATTCAAAAAAATTTTGTGTAATCTATAGTCTGTAAATTACCGTGGTACAATCTTTGCATACTCCATCCAGGCCACAAGAAACTTCATTAGGAGAACAGCAGGGAGGCTGGAAGAAAACTTACTTCAGTGATTACAATGGTATGAAAGCAACACAGAACAAGATTAATAATAGTGGCCAAGTCCAGAAACCAACATGAAAAGCATGATTTGATTTATTGCATGATCACCGTGACCATAATGTGGGTCATACATAGTCAAGCAAGATATTGAATACAAAAGTCCATTGCTTTATAATTGAAAATGGAGGCCTGTTACCAACAATGTTAGAAAACTGTGCTCTATATTTTTGAAGTGGAAAGAATTTTCACTGTTTTGAGATAACTAGTTTTGACCTGAGCCTTTCAAACCTATTAACTCCAAATTCCAATACCTCTGTGCATCAAAGTCTAATGTTATGACATGAGTAAGCCTAATCCTTTTAGTAATATGATTAAGCCTAATCTAAAGCAGTCTAAGTAGAAAAATAGAACCCCAAAATTTCATAGTAATGTTAGAAAAAATAAGCGACAACTCTAAGACCGATTGACCCATCAAGACGCAGCCCAGTAACCAAAGGGCGCAGGTTTGAGATGAGATGAAGACTCAGACATCTTATGTTTGATAGCCCAGTGGGAGTTCCCCTAGACTACTTGATACACGAATTTTTATTTGTATTATTTTTTTGGGTGGCCCCGCGTGTGGGGGGCCTGGGGGGGGAGGGGGTTGGGGGTGGTTTCCAAGGGACGAAGAGACCCTTGGTGAGATTCCACATCAACAAATAAAAAAAAAAGCTCTTAGAATATTTGGATCAAGACCTGATCATCAGGGGGGCAGTAACTCTGATTCGTGAACTTTCGACAGCACCCAAATGCTTCTGGAGACATCCACAGAAGAAAATCATCAAGCCATGAAGCAGCTGGCTTAGCAATGTAACTTGAGTCCGGTGTTAAGGATTCTCTGGCAATCTACAGAAGCAAAAAGGAAAATAATTCAAATTAAGAGGATGAACTTAGTAGACAACCAAAGAAAATTAATAAATGAGTAGCAAATGCCCAAAAACCAAACTATCAATATCTCACCTTTTACAAAAGATTCATATTCACATGAATGTGCTTTATGAAATAAATAGTGCGGGCCATAGGAATAACACATTGAACAATAAAACATCAATCCCATATTTTCATGGTCCTAGCAGATAATCAATGAATTAAAATGATATACAGCCGTATTAACATTTGATGGATACCATAGGCCCTTAATATCATTTTCTAAAAAAATGGCTATCAAACTTGCTCTTTTCCACCTGAGTTCTGATTTAGTTGACAAATATAATAAATACTCACATAAATTTTTTGTAGGCATGCTTTGATATATATTTAATCCAACATAATGAGCTAGATAAACTATATATGTGTGCCATCTTCATCTCATATTGTCTGTTATTCTGTTTTGGGATATCCCAAGATATTATCCACTTAGAAGAGTCAATAAACACAATTCTAATAACTCTCCTTACCCTTTCTTTGAAAAGTCAATAAACCTTTCTTTTTGCTTTATTTGAGTTCAAATTAAGGGGGGCTGATCATTTAAATTTGTGAATTTATTTCAAAGACAATGCATTAAATGATTCCCCTTAAAAGGCCAACATTTTAAAGGTGGAAAAACAATATGATATGGGGAAATCTATAATAACTACAATTTTTCTTCAAACAATTGCTCAATATTAAATATGAAGGATAAATTTACAATCAAATGACAAATAGGCCTCCCTACATATATTTGTTTACTTTTTTATAAGAGATTTGGACCATTTCTCAATTGGTGCAATTATATTTATTTAGAACTATATGGAAAAGTAATTTGCTATTGAGCCTCTAGAATAAATAAATCTTTGAAGAAACTCAGCTTTTAAAATCATACGGATAGAAAGCCAAAGAGACTTTAACATGAATATATATATGGGAATTTTTTTATTGAAAAGGGTGGAAAATATATTTTCTTTATAAGTGAGAAAGTGGTGAAAGAAAATGAGGAATGTAAAAGGTATACTGAAAAGAACAGGCTTGAATTTTTTTTAATATAAGTAAGAACAGGCTCAAATAAGTAGAATAATATGAACATATATGTCACCTTGCGCAAAAGTTTGAGGATCAAAAGAAATTATCAGAAGAATATGCGAGGCATTTGATATGTGGATCGAATGGGCTTAAGAAATTTGTGTCAAAAAAGGAAGTTTTACCTCATTTAAAAGGGAGTCTGAATCACATTGGCTGATGGAGCATAACTGGTTTGTATGTCTTGATTCTGAACTGAGGAGTAGAGCAACATCAGTAACGCAGTCTTAACATAGTGACAAACATCAATCAAAATCCAGTTTCATCCCTTGACACCTTTTCTCCCACAAAGGCACATCATGGAGACATCCAGGTTAAAATCAAATAGTATCATGATTAAAAGCTTAATTTCCTCTCATTATATTGTATAAAAACAAAACAGGCAGCTGGAATTGATCCCTTCCTCTTTTCATCAAGGTAGAGAACCAATGGTATCATAACAATAATAACGAGAGCTACAAAAGAGATCAACTTGGCAGCAAAAGGGAATATAAGGACAATAAGATACCTATAGTTATAGTTCTTCACAACAAAATATAGTGGGGGTCCAATTCTGAGATACTCTGCAACATCATCCAAATATCCCTATAGAAACAGAAATGTAGTCTTAGCATACCGAGTAAATACTTCTGCTCATGATCCATTTGTAATGAAAACATTTCAACCTGAAGATAGGAGTCTCGAGGAAGAACAATCTTTTGTTCCAAACCAGGTTCAATCCTAGTGCATAATGCCTGAGATTCAGAGAGAGAGGCTAGTTTCAGATGTTTAGGAGAAACAGACAAATAAATCCTCATAATCTCACAGAATGCCAAAAAGTGATAGGGGAAAAAAGAAACTTACAATACTAGCCAATGCATATCCAAGAAATACGGAAATGACAACTATTTTTACCACCCAAAGACTGAGGAAGGGTGCGTGGACTTCCTGAAATGAACATTGGAATCCAACAAGATTAGAAAGTAGGGTAAGCAATAAACACCAAGATTGCAAGCAGAAAAAAGAAATTCAAACCACCAAGCAATAATGATCCTTTTTAAATGGAAAACACAAAAAAAATTAGCATGAACGACTCCTGGACTTAGTAAAGACAATGTTTACCATTAGTAACTGAAACTACAATAACATTTAGCATACTGCTCAACAAAGCCTCATGCCCTTCCCTGACTACCTGACCTTGAAGCAATCATAACCTTTCCCCAACTGCCTGAGCTCAATGCAATCATTCGATGCAATCATTCGTGATACTATTTGTCACTACATGAGAAAGTTGTAAGCTTTTGTAGTATGCCGTGCCTTTGGCGCTTGGGTTTGATATCGAATAATACGACTAGAATCAATGCTTAAAAATAATGCATTTTCATTTATGGTTCCTACAGATATATGGTAAGTCTGTAAAGGCTTCCACATCTAAGTGAGGCACGCTAGGAAAAACCTCCACTGGACCACTAGAATTGGAAAATATCTTCTTCCTTTTTTATTTTGATACACAATAAATTGCTTTGAACTGCATAATATTGATCCATTGAGCAATATCAGAAACTTATTACATGTGCCACACAAACTGAATGATCAACCAGGCATAAAAGAGTTATGCCTTATGCTTAAGAAGCATGAAAAGCCTATCAAATTAGAGACAACTAAATATACTAGACATGCTGCAAGTCTGCAACTGTTCAAAATTTGACCTGGTTCCGTTTGGTCCAGGTATGGGGCATACACACCATGAGGCTAAAGAAGGAGAGGTAAGAGCTCTTTCTCCTCGGTTATAAGAATCCCATGTCAGCAAAAGATTTCTGATATATTGCAGTTCACAATGTTTTAAGCAACCCCTGAATATTCTCACTCTCTCGTATTACTTAATCTATAATTCCTTTCAATCTCGAATTTTATTTATTTTGGGGCACTATTATCTCCTATTTATACATTCAGATTATAGTTTAGCACAATTTTATTAAATAAATACAATTTCCATAATTTTTTAAAAGTCAATTACCTTCATATAACGAACCAGCAATCCCGGCTTTCTCTGCTCAATGCCTATGTTTCCATAAGAAAGCCTTCAATTAGATTTAAGTGTACGGGAAGAGGTAAACCACTAAAAATGAAAAAGAAGCTAAAATTTGCGATCTACAATCATCGGAGAGAACCAGGATAGTCCGTCAATTAATCATAAATTATAAAAGTACCATGGATACCTTTATCGGAGTCCACGTCTGATGAAGAAACTTTTATACAAGGAAAACAATCAACCCTCCTATCCTCAGCTCGGAGAAAATCAAAAACAATTAAAGCAACGAAAGCTGTAACTTGCAGAAGGAAGTCGAGAAGAACAGCCAATGCTGTAGAAGAATGTGAGAACAGAGTTTAAACAATTTTCCAGGGATGAAATATCATGATATGAAAAAATTGTAAAAGCCTCGCAGGTGATATTGAAATGCATGAATACTTTTAACCTGCAAACATGGAGAACACACGGCAAGCCGGCATAGGAATAAAACTTCCAACGGCAAAAGCTAAAACCTCCGAGAGACTGGCTAGTGTTATGGATGGCCCTACATCCACAAGTGCATTGCTTATCCGTCCTTCTAAAGGCAACTCTAATGGTTGCCGCTTAACAGCATGCACCAGTATACACATATTATCCACCCCCACCTGATATTAAAAAAAAGGTCGACCATATAAAGATGATGGTGACATAACAATGGGGAGAGAAAAATGGTGGGGTTCATCACCATAAATGGATGATTGTGGATTGACATTCAAATAACTATAACAAGGGGAAAAGCTTGTATGGATACTAATAGATGAAAAGTTAACTGCAAGATGAGTGACAAATATAATGAACATTTTGCAGTTACTGCAACAAAACAGGATTGTGTGTATCCTTCCAGTCAAGAACATGGTAATCACAATGTTGTAGAAAAAACGCATGTAATTTAGAAGATACAGGTGGGAAGGAACTTACAGCTAGAACAAGAAAAGGAATAACTTCCATGATGATCAGTGTCGATTTTACTCCAATGACGCTAAAGAATCCGACTGATGCAAGAACGGACAGCATGACAAGAATGACTCCAGAGAAACCAAGCAACATCTGGAATTCACCCATCATATGATATCAATTATATTAGTGAAAGGTAAGCTTCCTATGCAGATATTCAGCTTCCAAACACTAAAGAGCAGGACTCCAGAATAAACAAAAATTCAATCAACATAGAAGAACAATTAAATCAAGGATGAGACCATACCTTGGATGAAATATAAAAAGAAGATAGACGAGGTGTATCACCCAAAGTAAGAGAAATGTAAGCAAACATCACAAGATAGCTTATCTGCAAAAAATAAAGTAGTAAATATAGACAAGAAATTGTAACCTGATGAAAAAGTACATAAAGATAATAGAAGAAAAATGGCTCAGCCACAAGACTATACAATGAAGAGAATAAATGAGTTTAGGAATATTTTGAAAGTTGTTTCCACATCTTTCCACGCTCAAGGAAAAAAGGGGGAAAGAAAAACCAACCAATATAGTAATGGCATCTGCGGTACTTTCTCTTTTTAATTCTTCCTCAATAGAGCTTTCCGAGGAAAAAGAAAGTGTTAAATTTTGAGACTGCACCAATGGCAACAACTCGTCCTAACAAAAACAGTAATTAAGTAGAAGAGATTAAAAAACAAAACAAAAAGGAGTTCCAACCGCCAACAAATTAGTAATGGTAAAGCAGGAATACATATCTAATCATATCATATCAATAGTTCCAAATCAGCATCCTTGCTTTCTAAAGCAGCATAGCAAGATGATAACACTATCCCAACAACTTGGGTCAGCAAACTAAATCCATTTCCACTTATTTGACCACTTAGGTCCAGATGTTTTTATCATAGGATGCCATGAATTTGCTCATAATCATGAAAGATTTCCTTTTTGCAATGCAGGAGTTGGGATGTTAACATTTGAGTCCAGAATTTGGCTACGTCCACACATTCATATCTTATGTCCAATTGCAGGCTATGATGGCACTAGCAAATCCAAGTTTTGTTGCGCAATTGCTAGAAGCCATATTTATAGTTTTGGAAAAAGTTAAATATTTAACCTGGATCAACATGGTTTTAACTAGCTATTTTAACTTATTCTCCAAGATGACCTCGAAAGTCACTAAAAACCATATAAACAATAACACCCTCAATAATAAATTTCATAGACTGATAACTCAGGACTTACAGATATTCAATGCTAACACCCACATTTCGTCAGTTTTGAGGTGGGAAATTGATTGAAGGTTAGATTTTGGTATGAAGTTTGGTGTGGAGATCAACCTTTGAAGGTAGTCTTCCCAGTTGTTTAGCATTTCAAGCTGTAAGGATGCTTTGGTAACAGAACTTATGCAGTTTTCCGACAAAAAAGTGCAGTGAAATATTATTTTTAACAGATCAGCATATGATTAGGAGGTGGAGGAAATTTCTTCATTACTGCCTTGAGTAACATTCTGTAAAAAAAGACGTTCGAGGTTCAATTTTCTACCATGCGCTCATCCTTCGAGCTGGAGGTTCATTCCTTTGAAAGAGCTTACAGAGGCATTTTTTTGTTGATAGAAGCCCTTGAGAAGATTCTCATGGAGGATAACTTGAGAAAAAGACTGATCACCATAATGGGGTGTGTTGTATGGGCAAACAAGGCAAAGAAAGCATTGATCATCTCCTAATTCTTCAACTTGAGGCAGTTATGGAGTTACATTTTGATCTTTCATCTTTTGGATACAACTGGATCATGCCCCAGCCGAGTGGTGGAGGAGGAATGCTACTTATCATTCCACACCACACATTTCACATATTTTAAAAATATTTTTTATTTTTTATTTTGTTTTTTAGTTTCAATTTAATCTTATTCTTATTAAACTAATTGAGTTGTTTTACTTATTATCCATATACCACATACATGTTATGGGTTGTTCTACACAACCTCCCCGACCTCCACACACCAACATTTTTTAATTTTTTAATATTTTTTAATATTTTTATTTTGAATTTGTTCTTTTTAAAATAATTTTATTTTTTTTATTAATTATTCATATATTAAATATTTAATAAAAATAAAATAAAATAAAAGCGTGGTGTGTGGAGGTTGTGTGAATAGTAGGAGGTTGTATAGATTTTTTCGAGTGCTTAATGTGGTGCGTTTGGTAGGAGTGTGTAATAATCCCTTTGAGGATGGCGAGAAGATGATACTAGAGTTATGATTCCGCTCAAATCTCTTCATAGTTGGGAATGGCTGCCCACAACAGTTCAAAAGTTGCTAGCTTAGTTGATTTTATTAACTCGTGTTCTATTTCAACTTTAGTTAGCACACTTCTCTGTACACAGGTTGCAGCCCTCTACGCAATTATTAAGATTAACTTACATAACAAAAGAAATAAGAAACCCAATACTTCAGAGTAGCACATAAGAAAAAACACGAATGCACAAGAAACAACCATTGAAGGGAAAATTGTACCAAGAACAAACCTTCACTAACTGAATAAAAGCCTTCTCCCAAGCCACTGCTCTTTGAGTTTCATTTCCTTCTTTGTCAACAGCATTATTTACAGGATAAGTAACTATGAATGCGGAAGCCTGTCACAGAATCATCACCGTAAGGTTATCACATGCTCCCACAATCCAATTAAGTTGCCAATTAAAAGGGATGAAAAGGATTACTACCTCGGAATAATTGTTTGCGGGGAAACCTCCTAACGCAGTGCTTGGATCTAAAGGAGCTTTAAATGCACTCATACATTTGTCTGCATTGGAATAATGCTGAAAGAATAGAGGTACAGAATGAGTAAAATAATGTTTAGAGCTCTAGCCATGATGCCAAATAATTGTTTTATCATAGATAAGGATCAAAATCTAAGCACATTGACCCTATGAATATAATGCCAGCATATTAGTATTTCACTGGTCAATCTCACATTATAGCACTATTTAAGCTCATGAATATCTGTTCCATTCATCCCATAATCTATTGTCACCTTACAAAGCATTATGTCTCCAAAAGTAAGTTACTAATTTTGCACAACTAATATGTGTTTAAACACAAATGAAGCATATTCACCTATACCTTCTCTCTCCTATGAGCTCCCTGCACCTGGTTTTTGGAGCATGTGTCTGCGTGTGTGTGTGTGCGCGCGCGCATGTCCGTGTGTATTTGCTATGAAGGGAAAAAAATATATATATACGTAATTGCTAATAGTAGCTAAGTATCAGAAACAGTTGTTTAAAATGAGTTCATGAAAACGCTTGGAATGTAAGTGTAAACATACAACAGCAAAGCCAAACTCTACAGCTTTATACAAAATGAAGATGGAAATTACCAAAAAAGCATACCTGAAAACAATATTCAAGGTGATCAACTCCCCCATAATTGTCATAATTTTCAGGATTCATTTTAAAATACTGTCACCAAGAACAGAAGAAAACAAGAAAAAGTAGGTTAATCTCATACATTAGATATACTTGTAAAAAATACCAATCATGATAGTAGATATAAAGGAGCTTTAGCCATAACTGGAATTAATATAACATGGCACTTCAGCAAAAACAGATCACAACAAATGAAAATCTTAGCAAGATGAATGCCAAATTGACAAAAGAGATATGATAATGTTACACAATGAAACCATAACACAGGCAATATCAGATGGATGCCCAACAACAATTTGAAATAGCTACCCTATATTCTAAATCATAAATTAATTAATTAGTTTTTGCTCGCCAATGCCAAGTGTCCTACACAAAAACTTGCCAATGTATCAATAAGAATAGAAGAAAAAGCAAATGAATAAAAAAATAAAAGGCCTTTAAGTCAGATCTTTCGGCACATATGCACAAATAAAAGAAGTAGGTTAGTAAAACCATACCAAGTCTTTTTACTAATATTAGACTTCCTTAAAGCACTCAATAACAAACATGGCAAAAAGTATTATTAAATGGACATAACTACACAAACATAAAAAGAAAAAAGATTTTACGAGTTTCATCATTAGATCCAATAGTGTCAAGTACCCAAGCACAGACCACCAATTTTACCTGTAACACACTTTGAGTGGCACAATCCTGGTCCAGTGGTTTCATACAAATATCACTGAGGCTTATCATTGATCCTGAATAATTTGCATGAATTCCATCAACCTGAAAAAAAAAAAAAAAAGTATCATTGGAAAAAATTACATGGCCACACTCACAAATGATTTATAAAGAAAAAACAGAAAACAATAGCTAGAAAGAAAATAAATTAAAATCATAGCCCATTGCAAGTCACATCTAAAAAAAAACACCGAATGTATACCTTCTTTTGTATCTCAAACAGTAACTTAATGTTGCTTTCAGTCACTATATTTGGTAATCTACCATCCATAGCATCTGGGATTGTTGCTAATATAATCTGGAAAGAAAATGCAGAACATCATTAGCAATTTGAAGTGAAGTAAATACTACAAGACCCCACCATGGTGCTGTGTAAGAAGTAAAAAATGGCCGGCACTGTTATCAACTTTTGGTCAGTGGCAGAGTCAGGGTTTTTCCACTTCCAGCAAAAGTGTTTTTTTATAAAGGAAATATCTACTACTTTCCAAAAAAGAAAGTAAAACTAAAACAGATTCTGGAAATTATCTTCCATTACAAAATGTTTTAGCCTACAAACTCAAAGGACTAAAGTTAAAATCCCTAAGTTCTCCCAATGAATGTTCTTCGTCTTTGAAGCATCTCCCATTCCTTTCAAGGTATAGGCACCACGAGACAAGAAGAAATCATCTTCCAAACATGAACCGCATTCTTGCATCACTTCAATCCCTTCCACCCTACCAATAAATTCACCACTTCCTTGGGCATTACCCAAAGTAAACCAGTCCGATTCAAAACCTTATTCCACAAGAACCTGCCACTTCACAATAAAGAAAGAGGTGATTAACGGATTCCCCATCCTTCTTGCACATGACACACCACTCAGCAATGTACATACCTCTTCTTCTAAGACTTTCGGTTGTCAACACTATGCCCAAGGATACCACCCAACAAAGAAAAGCAACCTTGGAAGGAACTTTCACAATCAATACGTTTTTCCAGGGATTTACAACTCCTATGGCTGGTTAATATTCTGTAAAAGGAGGAGACTGAGAACTTATTTTCCTGTAGGAATCCACATGTTGTCCTCCCTACCTAGCATCAACTTTGATCTGTAAACTCTTTCCAGAAAAGCCTTAACATCATCCACTTCCCAGTCATTAACATCCCTGATAAAGATAACATTCCACTGAATATTATTGTTAGTGCAACAGAAATAATTTTCTAAAGCTGCATTTTGATCCCTTGCAATTCTAAAAAGAGAGGGAATGTCCATCTTACGTGAAGAATCCCCACACCACAAGTCATGCCAAAAAAGTCTCCCCTTCCCATTTCCCACCTTCAATCTAGTATGATCTTAAAATACCCCCCATCCTTTTCTAATGACTTCCACAAACTCACCCCATAGTCACTGCCAATATCTTTAGAACACCAACCTCCCCACAAATTACCATATTTCACATCAATAACATTATTCCAAAAGGCATTTTTCTAAGTGGTATCTCCAAAGCCCAATCTCAAGTAATGCTCTATTAAACAATCTCAAATATGTTATTCCCAACCCACCACAATCAATCGGTTGACAAACCTTCTTCCAACTAACCAAATTGAACTTTTTTTCAACTCCATTACCACCACATAAAAAATTCCGAAATAAACTCTCAATTCTTCTTTCAACCTGGCAACAGAAAGAGATAAGAAATAAGTGTGAAGGTTAGACATAATACTTTTTATTAGAGTTAGTCTTCCCCACTTAGACAAGCAGATATGTATTTTCCAACCAGCTAACCTCCTACCAATTTTCTCAATCACCCCATCCCATATATTAACAGATTTGTAAGAAGCCAAAGGAAGCCCAAGGTATCTCATAGGGAGTGAAGAAATTCTGCATCCCAGAATATTTTTCAAGTCAATATTCTGAACAGAACCCACAAGAACGAGTTCAGATTTCGATAAATTAACTCTTAATCCTGAATTGCTTCAAAACACAGCAAAAGTGCTCTTAAGCACGTAGATTTTCAGAATCGGGCTCACTAAAAATTAGAGTATCATCAGCAAATAATAAGTGTGAGACCTTTAAAAGACCTTTAAACTACTCCAGACCTCATTACCTACCACAAAGCTGGAGGGAAATTACCATCCGCGGCCTTCTCAATCATTCTACTCAAGGCATCTATAATCATAACTAAAAGAAAGAGGGATGGGATCATCTTGCCTCAAACCATGTGAGCTACTAAAGAAACCAACTAGTTCTCCATTCACCAAAACAGAAAATTTCAAGGTCGACATACAATGCTTCATCCACAAACACCATTTATTACCAAAACCATATCTCCTCAGCAAAAAATCAAGGAAATCCCAGCACACATGATCATAAGCCTTTTCCATGTCCAATTTAATTAAAATACCAGTTTTTCCCAATTTAATTCTACTCTCCAAGCATTCATTTGCAATCAAATAGAGTCTAAAAACTATCCTCCCCTCACAAAAGCATTTTGTAATTATAAAATATCCTCTCCATCACCCTGCTCAAATGGTTGGCCAGCACCTTAGTAATGATTTTATACACTCCATTCACCAAACTAATCGGCTAAAAATCTCTCATCTCCACAGCCCCTACCTTTTTTAAATCAAGTGCAATGAAAGTAGGATTAAAACTCTTCTCAAACCTCATGTATGAATGAAACTCAACAAACAACTTTCGAATATCTTCTCTAACAATGTCTCAGCATGCTTGAAAAAATGCCAAAGAGAACCCATCTAGACCCAGAGCCTTATCCCTATCCATACCTTTAACCACATTCAGTACTTTCTTCCTCAAACTCTCTCTCCAACCAATCAGCTTTGACCTCATCTATAGAGTCGAAAGTCCGTCCACTTTTGGTCTCCAAGAAAAATATTCTGAAAACAGCTGTCATAAAAATTCACAACGTGAGCCTTATGTCTTCTTGATCTGTGACAAGCCTGTCCCCATCTCGAAGATCCTCTCAATCACATTATTATTATTTTTTTGATAAGTAATAACCTTTATTGATTAATGCAACTAGGCAAAGCCCAAGTACACAGGGAATATACAAAAAATAAACCTAGTTACATTCTATTGAAATGAAAACAAGTCAAAAACTCATGGACATCCCCTCTCTTTAGTACAATTGCCAAAAGCCATTGTACCAAAGAAGATACAAAAAAGTCCCAAATTTCCCTCATGGTCATTTCCTTGTTGTTGAAACATCTCTCATTTTTTTCCAAGTAAAGACACCACAGTAGACACAAAGGAATCATCCTACACGTTGCAGCCAAAAGCTTGCACTGATGATATCTTTTCCAACTAGCTAGAAGATCCGCCACACCTTTTGGCATTACCCAATGCAGCCCCCTACCCTTCCTTCAACCACAGCACCCCAGATTTTTTCCTCCACAAACCTTCTTCCATTAATGCTATTTTCCAGTTCAGAAACCACCCCTATTTTTCTTATTTTGTCCTCTCCCAATACCACCCACTTGCACCTCCTCATCCAAACCTCACAACTCTTCCAAAAGAAGCTTCCTCTTGGTATCCAAATTCCCAAAGTCCTCTTTATTCCATCTCTTTATATCTTTCTTAAGAGATTTCAATTTTCTAGTCAAGACAAAACTAGGAGTGCCATAAAAATTATAAGAATTCCACCAACTTCTCATCCTTTCCACAAATTCCTCATCCTTTAGCCACATGTTTTCAAATTCAAAATACCTTCTCCCACCCTCAATTCTCACTCAAACCAATAATTTCTTACTCAAACCAGAAATTGAGCCTCCCAAGAAGGTGACCAAAAACCTATTCAGCCTTGAAAATGACCTACTATTAGACCAAGTATTATCCCACCAAAAGTAAATCATTCAAATTTAATTACAAAATTAGATCTGAAAAAGTAGACATTGCATGTGAAAAATATGATTTCCACGATCTCTCACTAGGGAAAAGAGTGAGATTAAAATCCCCACCAAAAAACCAAGGTAAATTCCACCAATCATATACACCCAAAATTTCATCTCATAATAAACTCCTACTACTATCCACATTAGGGCCATACACTCCAGCAAACACCCATTCAAACCCATCCTCAATATTCTTAAAATGACATGCCACCAAGAATTCCCCCACAAAATGATCCCTTAACTCCACCACCCTCCTATTCCACATTATTATAATTCCACCCGAAGCACCATTAGACACCAACTCTACCCAACCCATACTACTACAATTCCACAAACTCTGAACAATAGCTTGACTCACAATTTTCAGTTTAGTTTCTTGGAGGCAAATCACATCCACCCCTCCATTTTCTAATTCAAATTTTCACCTGACGACACTTTTTTTTTTATAAGTAAAAAAAATGAAAAAAAAAATCTGAAGACACTTTCGAAGGTCTTTTTTTTTTTTTTGATAAGTAAAAACTTTCGAAGGTCATTAAGACCCCTTACATTCCAAGAAATAATCTTTAGCTTCATCTGGAATCTATCACATACCCTTTCCCTTATTCCTAACTACACTCCATCCCTTCCCATCATAGTTTACCGAGCACGACAGCCATTTCAATTCCCTCTCCTTCTTTAAGACAGATCTGGCCAACGAAGGCCGACCAGTCTCAATTGCAATCAATAAAGCTCCAAACTATTCCTCAAAACCATCACAAGAACACCCACACTCTACTTAATCTCATCCGCCTTTCTCAACACCCAATATGAAGATTTTGAATTCCACTCAATATCAGCGAAAACAGAACATAGACTGTTTTAATCCTCCGTTGATATGGGTGTGCTGTTGAGGGTAACAAAAAGGCAAAACAATAGGCTGGTTTTATATTAACAGAACAATTAGTACAACAATGCGTCGAAGAGTCTAAAGCAGGATAACAATTGAAACACCAAATTTGAGCTGAAGTTTTGAAAAAACAAGTTTAAAGCAACAATTGAAACATATTTTCCCCCCAACCCTTGCTCCACCACTGTCCATGGTGTCAACTCACAATTAAATTGCCTTTTCATATATGATATCTCAAAATTGAATAAACAGACAGAATAATATATTACCATTACCACACAGAATTCCCTATATGCTGGTTAGGGCACAAAATGCATTGTAAGGGAAATGAAAATTTAAGAACTATGCATTTTACATCATGTTCTAATACATCATGGTTTGAATATATGTTGCATTGGTATTATTCACCGAAAATACAGGAAAGGAAATAAAAAAGAGAATAGATGTATTTATCTTGTATGTAGTTGAACACAATACGTTAGGAATAATAATCACTATAATATTATGAATAATGATAGCCTTACCACTTTTCTACAACCCTTTTACTACTCTTTTTTATTTTTTTATTTTTTTTTTAAATTCTTTTTTAAATACATCTGTGTTTGACCCAAACGGGAATTTAACCTATATAATAAGAAACGGTGATGGGAAACATCCATAAATAGCACCAGTGAAAACTGATATTGGTTCCCCTTAAGGCATTAAATAAAGTATTCCCGTCTAAATGTATAGTTATTAAACCTAGTTAAAGTATGTAAGTTAAAGTATAACAAGGGACTAGATAAGGTGACAAATTTTTATTAGTAAAATAAAATTTTATTGAATCAAGTAACCAGCCATTGCCCAAGTACACAGTAAGTATACAAAAGAGAACACCTAGTTACAAGTTAGAAGCTAGAAAATGATACAAGAAAGTCATGAAAATTATATCCATTGAGTACAATGACAAAAGCCAAAAGAAATAAGCCATGAAAAAAGAAATTTCTAAGCTCAACAAAGTAGAACCTGTTCAATTCTGTAAAAAGGGGCTAGGTGGCTGTCAAAAAATTGCTTCTCTTCTGCAGCTCTACTCCCAGGCCCAACCCATAGCTGAAACAGTGCATATATCAAATGACATAAATGTAGACAACACAAATATAGTAATAACAGTAAAATACAAGTAAAAATTTTATATTAGATGATGGAAACAGCCAATCCCTTCAGGAAGCTAGATATAGGATCAAGGTGTTAATGTTGAATAAAAGATTCCAAGAGCTAAATATACACTTGAGAATCCATGTACACAGAGTGAAATAATGAGAATATAAAATCCACAAATTCAAACAAATTTAACAAAGATGGTAGCCCACAGAAAATACAGCTCATTTAAGTGCCAAACCAATACCTTCTCAGGCCTTGTCTCCACCTTGAAACGGATTAGACCTAAACAAAGCAGAAGAACTATAGCCAATGATGAACACAAAACTAAGGTCGGATTTCTAGCAACCCATGTTCCATATCTCCTGAACATGAAAAGATGTACACGATGTCAAAAATCATTCTGCTTTTAGAATCATAAGCATTAGTGGAAATGACAGTGACCTGTAAAAGTTTGACATGTATCCTTGTACGACTGAAAGCCGGACCCCATTTCTAATTTGAGGAGAATCTTCTAGCATCTGATATTCAAAGAAAACATGCAATAAGATTGACCATCAAATGAACGGGAAAGAAAGTACACTTCTAAAAAAATGGAGCATAAATTCTTTTTGTAGGAATGAAAATGGAGGAAAAATAGAAGAGAGTTATGTCCCAGTCCATCATGAGCCAGATAATGAGCATAGCTGAGCAGTATTGTTGTTGCTAGAGTACTTATTCAGTCAGACAAGAAAACGTTAAAAAGCAAAAGCACAAAATGAGCATTGCTGGTGACTTCAGGTTCCTTACTTTTTGGTTCTTGGCTAGGAAAATCTATATCAACTAATAAATTAATGAGTATTGGATTATAAGGTGGCAACTCAAACTTTTGTTCATGCACCCAGTTTTTAAGATTTTCTCGTTCTTCTCTTTTACTGCTTAGGTGTACATCTTGTATACATCCTTTTTCGAGTTTGAATAAATACCCTTTTTCTCAAATATAAACATACACAACACATACATTCCTCTGAGAAACAAGCCACAGGATTTTTTTATTTATCAGTAAATAGGATTTTTATTAAAAATAGGTGAGGCCAATGAATTAGTATTTTTTCTTTTCATTGTTTAAACAGCTAGTGACCAATGAGCCTTGCACTCAAGTTATATTATTAGATCTGACTAATTTAGCGAGGTCGATCATTTAATTCTTGGGAATTGTAGCCTTGTAGGTCATCAGCATGTACCTGCATGGGGAAGTTCTCATCCTTTTTCCTGTTAACAGAATGGAGTTGACCAACATCCATTGCATTCAACACTGGTTTTGTTCTAGAATGTGGGTTCCGTTCTCTTGTATGATGAAATAAACCCCATCCTAAGAATATAGAAACCAGTATGACATACAGGATTGCTAATGCAAAGTCAATACATTTGGCCTGCAGTTGGCAAACAGAGAAATTATATAGCGAAATCATCTTCGTTATATGAGGTTACACGACTTAGTGCCAAAAAGAATTTGAATTGGAATGAACATATATAAATCAAAGCAGCTGCCAAGGTTTGGAACTACAGTACAATAGGCTCTCACCTTAAGAGACCCAATTCTCACCGAACAAGAACCCCCTTTGTGGGTAGCAGAAGGAGAAGTATTAGCACATACTGGAGATGAAGGACAATCACCACAAGAACAGCGCAGTGAAATATCACCACATGAATAAGAAGTAACATTCATAGGTTTCATTCCAGATGACTCGGCAGCATTTGAATGGAACATAATGGCATATGGAGAACCTGGCAAATTTAGCCCTGCCCGTCTACCAATAAATGCAAACCATTCTGCCACAAACATTATAGTATGAGCAGAACAACATACAGAACAGCATGAATAATTACAACACATGTAAAAGCAATTAGCACCTCAAAGACCAAAACATTCTTCCTTGCCACTAAATGATTAAAATATAAACTAACTTTCTAAGGAAGTAAAGGCATGAAGGAAGAACAAAACTTAAATGTCAATATTGCTCCTGTACGTGCAGAAATTTTTTTAAAACTATATTGTACTTCCTTTCTAAAACCTCGCATCTTTTTTTATAATAAAATGTTGTGGGGGTTTCCACCATTTTTTCATCTATCACTTTGAGGAGAAAAAATAAAAAATCCATCCACAATAATTTTTCCTAGTCATGGAAGCCTCACAAAACCTAGAAACAAATACATATCTTCCTTTCTCAATAATTATATATTTGTCTCTATATGTTAAGCAATCACATAAACCTTAAAAAACCCATTGATGAGATGGCATCCAATTACAATTTTTAGAGAGGAAGTTGAGCAAATTTCCAATCTAAAATACATTTTTCAGCAAATAATTTCCTTCTAAAAACTGTGGGATTTATAGACAGCAGCCAAGCTATTTACAATAGTACAATAGTCAAGGATACGGATACCCTTCAAGATTTCTCATTCACAAACATGATTAATAGATTAGGCATCTTATTAAATATTTGTTATTCAACCCCACTACAGTATAAAACTACTGCATACAGTGTATGGCAGAGAGAGAGAGACACAGAGAGGTTCTAATTTCAAAAGGATCAGATACCTTTAAAATTTTGAGCGCCAGCACCAATAAATTCTATAGCTCGGGAGTTCATGGTACCATACTTTACATCCTTGCAAGAGTCATATAATCCTTCACCAAAAGCATCAGTTATATAAAAATCAATCCCATCCACGGTCAAATTGCTATTAACCTGAAAAAAAATTAATAAGTTTATATAAATAGATATACACTTTCATATACACCATAATGTGCCTCTCCAATAAGAGATATACACCTCTGGAAATCACTTCCTCAAATAAAAACCAATAGTTTAAAATTTGCTTTAGCAATTTCAAACTTGTATCGAATAGAAGATACTGCAGAGGTGTATATAAGATAGAAAGGGAAGCTACATGGATTACTATATATAGTGTACATGCCATTATCGATACCCTAAGGAGAATATCAAAAATTATAGGATCACTAGTAAAACTGGTGCTTTGGCAACTCAAACTTAGGCAACAATAAACTTTTTATAAATAACAAGATTCCAAATAAGAGTATAACATTTTGCCAATATTATAAAATGGAATTTGTTGCAAAATTATTATCTTTTCCAACGTTATGACGGACAAGATTGCCTGATGAGAGGCATAACAGAATGACAGCAATAAGACCCTTTGCAATCACTACCAGGAAGGATAAGTGGGAGTGCCTGACCTTGGAAACAGAAGTCACATTGATAAATAAACTCTGATTCGGAGAGCAGGTAAGCTCACAG
This sequence comes from Platycarya strobilacea, assembly GCA_036898215.1. Taxonomy (NCBI): domain Eukaryota; kingdom Viridiplantae; phylum Streptophyta; class Magnoliopsida; order Fagales; family Juglandaceae; genus Platycarya; species Platycarya strobilacea. Next base: position 15,063,982 of record CM072555.1, read on the forward strand.
AACAGATTCAAAAAGTTTCTCAAGCATGCTGGACAACCTACAAGGAAAGGAATTGCCTGCAAGAAAAATAATTGTTATAAAACACAACAACATTATTTTGGGGGAACTGAAGAGCTTGAAAAAGAAAGAGCAAGATGGACAAACATATGTGAAAAGCTCTAAAACTCAGCAGATCTCAGGCTCAATTTACCAAAAAATTTACAACAAATGCTTCATGAACATGAACGAGTGAGATATATGGATTATCAGTGATCACATTGAAACCGAATAATACATGAGTGGCCAATCTAAGCCAAACTAACAAAATTGAATGAAAAAAAAAAAGAAAGAAAGAAAAATGAGACTGGGCACAAATGGTAGGATTTAATAAAAATCTTACTTGCTGGACTTGGGTTCGTAATGTGTCAAACTGAGCCTCTGTGCAACAAACATTGCCAGTTATTGTTGGGCATAAACTTTGAATCTTTGACGAAAGCAACTCATCTGGCTGGTAAGCATGACAACATATTACGTAATCAACAGGTAACTACATTCTTCACGGCTTCAAAAATACAGGGAAAAAAAAAAACTTGAACCAGCAGAACTGGAGGTAAGTTAGACTGGCACCTACCCTGTTTTCGAAACAGGGATCAAGCCAGTAATCAAACAATGCCAAAAATGTTGTATAATAAAGCGAGATATATGCATACATATGTACACAAACAGATATAAGAAAGCAAAAGTTATATCGGTCGCTGTGGTAATAGTAATCCAGCCGAGCAAACACTGGGACGGAAATAGACGATTATACCATACCTTCACAGCAGGGGAACCGAAAGGACAGTTCAAAACTTTTCCATCCGTACGTTTTCCACATATGTCATACATCGCACAATGGTCTTCAGTATGTATTTCCCTGAACAACATCGAGAATTATAAATTCTCAAGCATCAAGATACAAAAAATTAAAGACAATCAAGTTCTTTTCATCAAATTTAGAAAAGTAAACGGTAGGGAAGAACAATTCGACTTTTCAGAATAGCAAAGAAAGAAAACGCTCGTCAGAAGACGCAACACTGAGTGAGTTTTTACTTATCAAAAAAGGTATACGCAACACTGAGTATATACCAGACAGAAGCAGGGCGGGCGCGCCGGTATCGCAATTTTTTGTTATATCCTAAATCTAATAACCATTTTAACGTGATTGTTTATAATCTGCGGCGGTTGAACAAAAGAAATGACCTCCTCACCCTGATGTGGCGGACGTCAAAAGAAACCGCGCGTCTGGCATCTCTGCGTTCACTACAGATACGGTAAAAAAGACCTGCACATAATATCCATATTCGGACAAATTAATCAAAAAGAGCGCCCCATTCCTTGCATATCTACATCTTATAATGAATAACTCTATATCTATATCTTATATTTAAAATCAAACCTGCCTAAATAAGACAGTCAGGAGTTACTACACATAATTTGGAACTGCGATTGGTTGCGAAGAGAAAAGAGAATAGAAGAGGACGAAAATATTCTAAAAACACATGAAATCTAACAAATCAGAGAGGAAAAGAAGAGAGGGAGAAAAAAAACTGGCTTCTGTCCTCCGCTTTCGCTTAAAAATTCGAGTAGAAGGCTTGGCAGAGGTAAAATTTTCCGTTTCCTCCAAAAAAAGAAAAACGTCTTCCAATATAAGAAATAAGAATTTTTAATTTTCATCATAGTTTCCTTTTCCATCATATCATCTTAAATGAATAAAGGAAGAAAGATACGAAAAGAAAAAGGGGAAAAGATCGAAGCAAAATGGGGGGAAAAGCTGAGAAGGAAGAGAAAATGGAGAAGGGAGCATGAACAGAGGAGTTCTTGCCTGGAACAAAGAAACAGAAATGAGAAACCCTAGAAGAAGTGACATTGTGCTGCTCCTGCACCAGAGCTCCATCTGGGAGAGATAAACCGCAAGCTATGCGTATCCTTCTGTATCTCTTTGCGTGCGAGAGAGAGAGAGAGAGTGTAGAGTGTGTGAGACTGAAAGTAAAAAGCGAAGAGCCGTTGCTGTTGTATGCCGAGTGAGAGAGTCAAACTCCGTATTTATAGTTACCTGCCCTTTTGAGGTAGGTATATTAACTCATGTCTTGCTTTCCTATTTTAACGTATTCACTATTCAATTTCAATAAACGTTTGGAACCTCTCTGAATTGAAATCATATAAACTTCAATTTAATAATAGATTTAATAATACCTATGCAACATATTTAAATAATAAAATTTGATTTAAAAGGGGTGCAAAGGAAAAATCTGACGTACGTATGGACAGTACGTAGTGCTGTCTTTATTTAAATAATAAAATTTGATTTAAAATATTTAGAATTAAAATTTTAAAATTTTATTTAAAATTTGATTTAAATTTGATCTAAAATTTAAAAAAATTATCTTAAAAATTAAAAAATGTATTAAATTAAAAAAAAACTATATTAAAACTTATATTTTATAAAAAAATATAATAATAAAATTAATATGAGTTGAGCTAATTTATAAATACAAATACAAACGGAATAAATCCTCTTAAATTTGACGTAGATAAGTTTTTATTATTTTATTTCTTTATCTCTCACTTACTTCTAAAATTTCATAATACTAATTATATTGTAGGGAATTTATATATTTTCCTCATGCCAGTAGTAACGGTAGAATTTAGTAATTAACAAACGACAATTAGGCAGACCGAAACTATGTAGACAGAATCATGCGAGCTTTAAAAGGTGCAGTCCACTACGTGGCACAACAGTTCTCTCGCACGGGTATAAAAATAATAAAACCATAGACAGAATCATCTCTATAATCTATTATACAATTATATTTTAAGTGAGATTTTTTTTTATAAAATAACTTATAAAAATAATATTAGTTTACTTAAATATCTTAATTTTAAAATATAATTGTGTAAAGAGTCATAAAAAAAATATATTATACAGGGACGGAAATAAAATTTAGTGTTTGAACAACGATCGATAAAGTGTATAATATGTATGAATATAAATAATATATATTTTTTATACGTGACTATATATAAAGATAATAATCATATATTATTAAATTAGACTTACAATAATCTCACAATTATATAAATTAGAGTGAGATTAAATAAATATAATCAATTAATTTTGACAATTATAAAAATTTATAATCAATTCAAAGTAACAAATGAGCAAGTTAATTATTAAAAAATATCTCATAATTCATAAATGTTATGACCAACAAAAGAAGTGAAATTAGTCAATTTGAAATTTACAAATCCAAATATCAACACAAAACAATTAAATAAAACTTCAAAAAAAAAATCAGAAAAAAAAAAATTGGGAGCTTAGTCTATTTGTTTAGTAAAACTTTAGTGAAAATTGTTGGGATCACAATTTTATTTTATTTTATTTTATAATCTAATGGAGCAATTTTAATTATATATAAAAATAATTACGTATATTTATATACTATATTTTTTTTGAAAAACTTTGGGCGAGGGGGGGGGGCAATAGCCCCCTACTTATAACGTAGGTCCGCCCCTGATATTATGCATGTATCATACTTAGGGTTGTGCAAGTGACCCGATAACCTGCTTAACCCAATTGACCCGACTAGATTGATCCAACAAAAAGTTGGTTCATTGATTCAAAACATTAGGTCTGTGACTATATAGTCAAACTCTAATAGTTCTATATCACCATTCGTAATTGTTGTCCGTTGTCGTTGTCATCATCGTTTGCTTCCTTTGCTATAACTACTAATGACAAATTCAAACAGCCTCGTTTTGTGCAATCACGGTTCTTATTTTTACCTTACAAAGCTTGCTCATGGACTTGTCAGTGAAGAAGAAGGCATCATCTTCAGTTATGTCCTTGCTCGTGGTAGGAGACATCTTTTCCATTGTGGCAAAATGCATTTTCAGAGTGTTTTGAGTCGATTTGCCTACGTTAGTATTAGGAGTTCAACTCGAATCCACCACGAAGTGAATCCCGAAAATCAAACTCACTTCTTGATTTGCACCTAACATGGAAACTACAATCTAAAAAAAGAAGTGTTAGGAGCTCAAATTTTGAGAGATGACAATGGATTGGAGGTCTAAGTGCAAAGGAAAAAATGAGGGTTAGAGTTTTCGATAAGAAAGGAGTCTATTAGAACTAAAGTTGGAGTTGAGTTTGAAGTGGTTTTTCTTATGAAGTTGTGAGTTTGGGATAAGGTGAAAGAAGCACTGCATTTTGTAAAACTCATCATTTGTATGTTAAGTAGGTGTTATGTCATGAAAAAACAAAAGAAGAAATTATATATATGTATATATATATCTAACGAGCTGACTCAACCTTGCGCGAGTCAGGTTGGGTCACGTTCTGCCAAGGTAAATGTCGAGTCGAACCCAATCGAGTATGGACAAGTTGCCGCCCTAATCATACTCATAAGATATAAAAATATATTATTTGTGCTTACAATTTTTATTTGCATGATGATACGTATCAATGTATCAACTGTTGATACATATTAGAGCATTTACATCCTGATGTACCAATATACTGCTTTCCCTATAATTTGAGATTTATTTTACGATTTTAATCAAAGTACTCTTACATCTGAATTTCTATTTCGGAAAAAGGCTTGGGATGAATAGTGGTTTTCAATATATAGGAAATCACTATTCATTTCTTAAACCATTTTTTATCAATATTTTATTATAATAAATAAAATAAGTTCTTCTTTCAATCGTTTATAATTTCTCTTATAATGATATTTGTTATAATTTTAAATAATAGTTTTCAAAAGTTGAATACTATACTGATAAGCATATCGATTAAGGCACTAGAACAAAATATTTTAATACCAATATTATTTCGTGTACCATTTTAGAATAGTTTATATATATAAATATATATATATAAATTGTGTTTCAAAATAATTGTCAACACATGAATAAATTATATATATAAATATATATATAAATAGTTTAGTATGAATTAGGATTAAAAAAATAGTAAAAAATAAAATAAAAAATCATGAAATTTGGTATGGTTAGTACAAGCGAGTACGGTTGGTATTTGAGCCGGTACGAAACATGCTTATATATCGACTATACTGTTCAATATAATATGAAATTTAAAACACTGCTACACATCCACTAAGGGGAGCCACCAATGGTAAGAAAAAACAAATTTCTTTTCAAACATTATTTAACTCTTAGAATAAAGAAAACTCGATTTCATTAAAAAATACTTCATTAACCATTAAATAAAAAATATATATACAATCAGTAGGTTTTGTGGGTGTAAATATTATTTTCCTTAGAAAAAATGATAAAATTAGTCGTATAAATAAAATTGTAAATATATCATAATATTACTCATAAAAATATAAATAAGGCTAGAGTGCACACTAAATGTGAACCCTAAATATGCACACCAATAAAAATAGATTTTTTTTTTCAATTTTTAAATATTCTTAATCAAAAAATACAAATTCACTTCCAGTCATTTTCAGATCATTAAAAATAATTATATATGATTAGATAGAATTGAGAATTATATTATCATCTTTTTAAAAATATATAGGACAATGATAGATGTTTACCCCAAATATTCACACTAATGCAAATGATTTTTTTTTTCTTTTTTTTTTAAGTATATTTTAAACATACTTAACTATTAAAACAATAAACAATAAAAAAAAATATTGATGAGCATATTTGATAGACATATTCAAAAGTCATATTATCAATTTCCATAAATATATATATGCACGCACGGGATGATGACTAGATTCAAACGATAATACCGAATGAATCTGAAAATAAGACAAATCTGACAATATTTTAATATTATAATTCAACCAGAAAAATCAGAAACGATTCCAATTGCCCATCTCCAATTGTTGTCATTTAGGAAGTAACTAATTAGTGTGGTCGGTAAGCGAAAAAGACATGTCCACACGGCAACGGCAACTGCGATGCATTATTTTAATTTCTTTTACATCCATTAACATCATGAAACGTTGAGAATTTATCACACGCAGACTGCACAGTACTGAAGGGGTTTGTATCGTCATTTTCTTAAATAAAATCACAAGCTCTCCCTTATTAGGGAACACATAAACAGTCAAACAACTGTGTACTAAGTTCTTTTCAAAATTGAATTTTCCATTTCAGCGTTGAATTTTATTATTATATAATCATTTTTACATATTTATTTTACATTTTATTGATACGATTAGTTTAAATAATTTTTACATATTTATTTTACATTTTATTGATACGATTAGTTTAAATAATTTATAATTTTTATTCACGATCAATATAATTTTTACTGATTAGATTGTCGTCCAAGAAAAAAGTAAGATCATAGGCGTCATGATAAAAGAACAAGTACTCGCCATCCACCACCATAAGTACACGCAGATTGAGCATCCTTGTTGCAATGAGATTCCTGGACTCCAATTAAGAAGTGGGTCTGAGACTCTCAACCATTAATTCAACTCATTTTTCTGATTTTTTTTTGTTAACTTAATAGACATTCTTAATTATCATTCTACTAAAAAAAAAAAAGTCCCCATTCATGTTTAAATTTTAGAGATGAGTTAATAAACTTTTTCTTCATTTCCAAAATTAAAAACACGTAATCTTGTATGGATTGAAGAGTAAATTGAGCTCATCTTAACTTACCTCTATTTTATTATTATATTTTTTTAATTTCTCATACAAAATATAAAATTTAATATATCATTTTTAAATCTCAATTCAATTTTTTAAAATTTTTAAATATTAATAATATTAAAAAATAAATAAAACTCGTCTCAATTCATTTTATCTCTCAATCCAAATGGAAGGTAAATTTACAAGCCACCAATAAGTTATTTAGAGTATTAACAATAATCTTATTAAAATTTTCTTTTAAAAAATATAATTTTGTAAATTTTTTTAAAAAAATTGATCATATAATTTGAAGAGTTTTGAAATATTACTATTTATAAGAAAATATATATTTCTCTCTATTTTTTTCCTTATTAATAATTAATTGTGACTAATTTTTTTTTTTAAATATACAAAATTATATATTTTTAAAATCTTTTTTAATAAAATCATTGCAAATGCTAATGCTATTACTTCAAGCAAGAAACAAATAACATGCCCGACTCAAGCTATCCCATCACTGATAATGCGTTGGCAATGTTGCCATTCCCAATCATTGAAGACACTCTCACCCAATGTCTAGAAAATATCAATGTTAGATAATCACGCATGATTCGTTAACAGTCGAATTGAGCAGAATGCTTCTTTCTTTTTCTTTTTTTTAATCAAGCAAGCATATATATTAATCTAAAAAGAAGCAGTACATATTATAGATTATTTAATTACAAGTATGAGGTCAGATCATTTCCACTGTAAAAATTAAAAAATTAGACGGTATGTATAAATCAATAAAATATTTCCATCAGGCACTGGTCACAAAAATGGCTTGGACATTCCCTACAAGAAAAAATTGTTTTTAAAAAGATATTCTCACAAAGAAATATTTGAAAGATGCATTATTTTTTGAGACAGTACCAAAAAATTTTGATTCTTGATTTTGGAAAGACCTATCCAAACAAAAAGAATTTCTGAAATCAATTTTTGAAATCAAGTATTTGCATCTGAATTAACAATGATTTAAATACAAAACTCTCGTTATACTCTTAGATACCATCTATTCATTCTCATAGACTATTTCTTAAGAAAAATTATAAAGTGAATCCACACTCAGATCACTTAATCTCATGTATAACTATTCATATGAATAATAATACATGAGATTAAGTGCTCTGAGTGTAGATTCACTCTAATACTATTCATTTCTTAATCTTAAAAATAATCTTATTGATAATACCACAATTGTCTCTAAATTCATATTGAAATGGTCAAGAAGATGGAATATTCTTCTACTACAAATTTTGTTCAGCTGTTAGACTATAATGCTATTCTAAAGATCCCTCCCTCAAACTTGAAATACCAAAACATAAAAGATAATTTAGAATGGAAACATCACAAATCTGATATCTTCTCGGTGAAATCAGCCTAATCCTATACTATATTAATTCTCAATCAAAACAATGTCATAAATTGGAAGTCTTTACGGAAAATCAAAATGCAAGATAAGCTAAAACATTTTCTTTAGAAAGTTAGTCACAACACGCTTCCTACCAAATCTAATTTAAACAGAATCATTTATTTGAAAGATGAAAAAACTAGTTGTCCTTTGTGTGAAGTTAATGAGGAAATAGCAAACCACCTTTTTTTAAATTGTCTTTATACTAAAATACTATAGAGAAATGTCCTTTAATATCTCAAATCTATCCAATCTCGGCATTCAGGCTTCAGCAATGAATTGCTAATGTCCATATACCAGAAAGAGACGTTCATGCCTTCCAGATATTTGCTACTCTTAACTATGGACAGTTTGTATGTAGTTTCTTAAAAATAAAATAGTGCATGGAATACAAATTCCATCCCTTCCCATTTTTCTTAATAATCTTTGGAAATATTACCAAGTACCAAGAACATACTTCGCTAGTACTGCCATTTTGTTTTTTGGTGTATTGGTATTAGGCTGACACTCAACGTGTCTCTATCCTTTCCGTTTCAGATTCTTCATCTGGGTCACGCAAATTGGCTGTTAGCTAGCTATTATTGTATTTTTCTCTCTTTGTTTCTTTCTTTGTCCATCATACAAGTCTCTTTGCATCGGCCACAAATGAAAGAATTTGTTTTCACACCAGATGCATTCCTGCGTGTCCGAGTTTTCTCCCGTTCACATTCTTTTATAGACGTTTCCGTAGGCGAAAATAAAGTAACGACAGATATTTCTCCCTAGCAAATATTTAAAAAATAATAATAATAATAATTCTACTTATTATTCTCATACATCACATATTATATCTATTTTACTCTTTTTTTTATTCTTATATGATAAATATATAATTTAAAGATAATAAGTAGAATAATTTAATTAATTTAACACAAATAAAATAAAATAAAATAAAAAATAATTTTAAAATATGTGATATGAGATGATAGAATAACATTCATTTTTAAAAAATAATTTGCAGCGCAATCTTTCCCCCATCCCTTTTAAGAAAACAAACAAATATAAAATGAAAATAAAAGAATTAATTTTTTTAATTATGAATTCTAAGTTTTTTTAAAAGAGCGTGAAACAATTGAGCTTACACAATCTAATATTATATTTAGTATTATTTGTTTTTTACTATTTCGTTTTAAATAGATGCAATTTTTTTTTTTTTATAAAACAGAATTGTAAGAATATTATTTTTTTAAAACAAAGTAGAAAAAATTATAAATTATTTAAGTTTACAGAAATGTAATTTTTTTTTAAAAACAAACAATTGTATAGAAGTGCTGCTTATTTATATTTTTTCAACTATAATCTTAATGAAACTAGCACGATATGACTAATGACCACAATTACCTCGCTTTGATTGATAATTAGTTGAAATGATGTCTCCAATGAACAATGTATTTTCGGTCTAAATCTAATGCCCCCACTCCGAGAGTGGGTGGTTGGATTTGCTGTCGTGTGCAGCTAGGCCTGTGTTGAAGTGGGTTCCAGAATCCAGAGTCATATATTATATAAATTTATTGAAAGGAAGAAGCTCTTCAGTCTGCACGGCTACTAGTAACTTTATAAATAACGAAGTCAAATATAGACATCTTTTTTAAAACATAAATTTTAAATTTTAAATTTTAATTTATATTTTTTAAATTTTAAATTAATTTTTTTACATTTTTAAATAATAATAATAATATTAAAAAATAAACTAAACATATATTAATTCATCTCATCTTCTAATCTAAACGGAGCCAAAATTTCTAATAACAGTGAAATCATAAGAGTTATATTCCACGGCAACTAAAACCTATCATTATTAATAACCTTTATATCCCCAGACTATCATTTGCAGCATCTTTAGTTCTCTTCTTCTTTTTTTTTTTAATATTTTAATATTTTCACTTTAGATAATCATAAAAATTATTCTTATTTTAAATTCTAAATTTTGAATTCAAATTTCGTATGAACAAGCCTAATAACAATATCGATTCTCGTAGGCTTAGCTATCTGAATATAGACTTATAGTAGCGCAAGAGGTGTGCACAGAAAATGAGTCAACCGCTTTTCTTTCTTCCAACTTAAGAAAGGAAGAGATGCAAAAGAACACTACAACTTAAGAAGGCAAGGTGGGCAATAATTCATTGGATCTTAGCATTTGATTGCTCATTTTATGCGTCTTTTACAGTTTTACCTCGAGAACAAAAACATGGGCAATGCACCCATGTTAGATGTTTCGATCTGAAATAGGAGAATTCAATGAAAACGGTCACTTTATCAATCATTTTGAGCTTTTAGTACGATATATGTATATTTTTTTTAAAAAAAATTATGGGAACGGGAGTTTTAGAATAGAAAACGAAGAAAGAAAAGCTGGATGCAATTGAAGGGACATATTTAAATCGGGGTAATTAGGAGTTAGAGGTTAAGTAAGTGGGAGTAATGATGGTGGAGGTGATGGTGATGGTGGGGACTAAACTAGCATACAAAAGTCATTGGGGAAGAGATTCTAGAGGTGGGGCCGGTTGGGGGCAGAAGAGGCACCTCACCCACCGTAGAACACTCCCCGCAGGGCTTGGCCTTTAGGGTGTCCTTTAGATTAGCCTAAAGGGAGAGAGAGAGAGTCGAGACCCCATTCAGTGTCATGATTGTCACTCATCTGCTCTCATCATCATGCTCGGCGCCACGCCTCGATCATACAAAACTGCCACACGCCAAATGGACATAGACATGGCCTTATAAAATAAAGCAGATTCTCTCTCTCTTCCAAACGGGTTTCAAGTTTTCAACTTTTCACACACCAGTGCAAGTCAAAAGTGGGAATGCCAGACGGGTTTTTTTTGTTCGTACTCTTATTTTTATGGATTTCCCTTGAGTCGAAGATGGATTTAATATGAGGGAATGGAGCTGTGGTTATGTAAACTCATCCAAGTCCACATGTATGCAGTACTTAAAATCATTTCTGAATGGCCCGAGATTGTTTTTATAGTTTGGGTCACTAGGATGCCCACTGAATGTGAACGTTGCATTTAACTGTCCAGTCAAAATTTTGTTTTTATTTTTAGTTTTTATCATTTTAAAATATATAATAATTACTTCCTTAATTATTAAATTAAATTAAATTAAATTCATGAGATGTCAAAATTTGTGGATAAAATAGAATTTTCTTTATAGTTTTATTTCCTGAAAAACTCTAAACATAAGCCTATATATCACTCATCATATTTTTTTTTCTTTTATAAAATATTTGAGATATAGATAATTAGTAGAAGACTTTAAATAGTTTAGGAATAATAAACTCAGTTTTTTTTTTTATAAAATAAAAAAATGTAATATGTGATGTTGAATTTATATGTAGCAAAGCTCTTATTTCCTTGATAACAGAATCCATCCACCCTGTTAGAAATCAACACATGCAAATGAAGAAGTTGGAGGCTTCTGGAAGATGAAGTTAGGCACCGAATAGAAGCAGCCTGAAGGTAGGCGCCGCCTGAAAATGTAGGCCGCCGGAATTTCGAATTTCACCGTCATTACATGTTCACATTATTTATTTCTCCTATAAATACATGTAAAATTGTAATGAGAAGCAGAGAGTCGGAAGTGAGGTCCATTGGAGAGATTAGAAGAGAGAAACCATTGTAAATAATTGGTTTGTTGTTTAATACAAATTCTTCTCTTTGTGTGTGTGGACGTAGGCTAAATTGGCCGAACCACGTTAAATTCTGGTCTCCATATTATTTGTGAGCTTCCGCCGATCCCAACAAGTGGTATCAGAGCCAGGTTGAAGGCCGGATTTGTGAATTTTCGTGAGAGACCCATTTTTAAACTTGATCGAAATCAAGTTTGGAGGATACCATCAGATTCCTCAGGTCAAGACGAAAATTTTGGTGAAAATTTCGTCTCAAACGGACACCGGACGAACCTACACGCTCTACACGCGCCGACTCGGCGACGGCCACGCGCCGGCCACGAGACCCACGCGCCACACGCGCGCGCAGTAAAGAAGACAAGCTCCGACCCGTTAAATCCGGGTGATCCGACCCGAACCAGTTTGACCCGGTTTCCGACCCGCTACAGTAACCCAATGGATAAAAAATATTCTGTCGGTATATTCCGTCGCCGGTAAGAATATTCTGGTGCAGGAATATTCCGGTAACTAAGAGAATATTACGGTGACCGGAATGAATATTCCGGTAGATGGTGGGGAATATTCCGGCAGACAAAGGAATATTCTGTTTTTCTTATTTTTCAGGTTTTCGGCGCAATTTTTGATCGTTTTGGAACGAGACAAGAGTCGTTTCCAAGGTTTTCCACCGTTCCAGACGCAACGGTGAGTTCCGTTTGTTGAGATTCAACTCCGAACGTTGAGAAACGGTCACTCAAATCAAAGATTAAAGCCGAACTGATGGAGGACTCGGGAGCAGGTGCGATAATCAAGCTAACATCTACAAATTACGCACTATGGAGACCTCGAATGGAAGATCTCCTGAATTGTAAAGATCTCTTCGATCAAATTGAAGAGAAAAGCGTAAAGCCAGATGATGTAGCGGAAAAAGACTGGCATAAGTTGAATAAGAAAACTATTGGTCAGATCCGGCAGTGGATTGACCATAGTGTTTTTCATCATGTTGCACAGGAAACGGATGCCTATCAGTTACGGAAAAAGCTGGAAAACATGTACCAGGCAAAAACTGCTCGAAACAAGGCATTACTAATGAGACGCCTTGTCAACTTGAAACTCAAAAGCGGCATCTCAGTGGCCGCACACACCAACGAGTTTCAGAATCTTGTAAATCAACTTGCATCCGTAGATTTTAAGCTCGGAGATGAAGAGCAGTCTCTACTACTTCTCAGTTCCCTACCAGATAGCTGGGAAACGCTAGTGGTCTCACTTAGTAATTCAGCTCCAGATGGAAAGCTCGCCATGTCAATGGTGATAAACGCCTTGTTTAATGAAGAGGCTAGACGAAAGGAGATTGGAGGAGACGAGACAGATGCCTTTGTAACAGAATGAAGGCATCAGAGAAATAGTAGAGGTAGAAGTCGAGAAAGGAACAGAAATCAAAACAAAGGGAGATCCCAAAGTCGCGGTAAACAGCGAAAGAAGGGAAAATGTTTTTATTATGGTATTGAAGGCCACTTTAAAAGAGAATGCCGAAAGCTGCAGAAGGAGCAAAATCAGCCAAGCAATCAGTCAAAGCACGAAGAAGGCGAAGCTGCAGTGACGCTTTCTGGAGATTGTGTACTCCTTTCCGTTGGTGAAGAATCTTGCTTGCACGTTTCAAGCGAGGAAGCCGAGTGGGTAATAGATACAGCAGCATCCTATCATGCCACTCCTTGTAAGGATTTCTTTAGTACTTACAAGGCAGGAGGCTTCGGTACAGTCAAGATGGGAAATTCGAGTTTCTCAAAAATCGTGGGCATCGGAGATGTCAGAATAAAAACCAGTGTTGGCTGTACTATGGTGCTAAATGACGTTCGGCACGTACTCGATCTTCGACTCAACCTAATTTCTATAAGAACCCTTGATCAACAGGATTACGAGAGCATCTTCAGCAACAATGCTTGGAAATTGAAGAAAGGAGCAATGGTTGTTGCACGGGGACATGTCTGTGGCACTTTGTACAAATCAAGTGCTAAAATATGTGCAAACAGTCTCAATGTAGCTGAAGATGATACATCACCAAACTTGTGGCATCGGAGACTTGGCCACATGGGAGAAAAATGGGTGTTTATGCTTGCAAAGAAAGCATTGATTACAGTAAACAAAGGTATTGCTCTCAATCCTTGTGAATACTGTTTATTTGGTAAACAACATAGAGTTTCATTCCAGACATCTGCTGGAAAAAGATCAGAGTTATTGAGCTTGGTACACTCTGATGTTTGCGGTCCTTTTGAAGTTGAATCACTTAGAGGTAACAAATATTTTGTTACTTTTATTGATGATGTTTCACGAAAAGTGTGGGTGTATTTCCTAAAAAGGAAAGATCAAGTTTTTGAGCAATTCAAAAACTTCCATGCTATGGTAGAAAGAGAAACTAGCAAGAAGCTGAAATGCCTCCGGACAGACAATGGAGGTGAATATACTTCTCAAGAGTTCAGAGAATACTGCTCCAGACATGGCATCAGACATGAGAAGACTGTCCCCTACACCCCACAACACAATGGTGTAGCAGAACAGATGAACCGGACCATTGTAGAACGAACTAGATGCATGCTGAGTATGGCAAAGTTGCCTAAGCCATTCTGGGGTGAAGCAGTAAAAATAGCCTGTTACCTGATCAACAGAATACCGTCAGTTCTACTGCAGTTTGAAGTCCCAGAGATGGTGTGGTCAGGCCACAAGATTTCATACTCTCATTTAAGAGTATTTGGGTGCAAAGCATTTGCACATGTATCCAAGGAGAAAAGACAGAAACTTGATGAAAAGTCTACTCCATGTTTTTTCATCGGCTATGGAGATGAAGAGTTTGGATATAGATTATGGGATCCAAAAGCGAAGAAGGTCATCAGAAGCAGGGACGTAGTGTTCCATGAAGACCAGATGTTTGGATCAGAACAAATAACTCCAAGTGCTCCAGAACCAGCTCCGAGTTCACTACCACTTCAGTCTGTTTCAAACACTGAAGATAGACAAGAAGTTTCCCCAGAAGAAGAAGAGGATACTGACAACGGAGAAACCACCACTGAGCAGGGGGAGCAGTTGCCATCTCCATCAGAAACTGCAGAGTTTCCACAGTTGTCAGGTGATCAACCTCAGTAGGACAGATCCTCTAGAGAGTGATTGTTGATTCCGTCACGAAGATATCTGGAATCAGATTATATTCTTCTTACAGATCAGGGGGAGCCAGAAAACTTCCAGGAGGCAATATCTCATCTAGATAGCAACAAATGGATGCAGGCTATGCAGGATGAGATGAACTCGTTACAGAAGAATCAGACTTATGAGCTGATGGAACTTCCAAAAGACAAAAGAGCACTGAGAAACAAATGGGTGTTCAAGCTGAAAAATGATGGCAAACAGGTGAAGCACAAAGCTCGCTTGGTCGTCAAAGGATTCCAGCAGAAGAAAGGAATCGACTTTGATGAGGTATTTTCACCTGTTGTGAAGATGACTTCAATTCGAGTGGTACTCGGATTGGTGGCAAGTCTTGACTTGGAGCTTGAACAGATGGATGTGAAGACAACATTTCTTCACGGCAACCTTGATGAGGAAATTTACATGGAGCAGCCAGAAGGCTTCCAAGTTCCTAGAAATGAACATTTGGTCTGCAAGTTGGAAAAGAGCCTTTACGGCTTGAAGCAGGCTCCCAGACAGTGGTATAAGAAGTTTGACTCATTCATGATGAGTCATGCTCATGACTACAAGAAAACTGCTGCAGATCAGTGCGTTTACATCCGAAGATTTTCAGAAGGTGACTTCGTGATGTTACTGCTCTATGTTGACGATATGCTGATTATTGGAAAAGATCCATCCATTATCAGGAAACTAAAGAAGGATCTCTCTAAAGTCTTTGAGATGAAAGACTTAGGACCTGCCCAGCAGATTTTGGGCATGAGGATCACTCGTGACAGGAAGAAAAAGAAGCTATGGCTGTCACAGGAAAAGTATGTTGAACAAATACTACGAAGGTTCAACATGGAGAAAGCAAAGCCAGTCAGTACTCCACTGGCTAATCACTTCAAATTGAGCAAAAGCTCATGTCTCTCATCACCAAAAAAGGTTCAAGAAATAGCTACAGTACCGTACTCCTCAGTAGTAGGAAGTTTAATGTACGCCATGGTTTGTACCAGACCTGACATCGCTCACGCTGTTGGAGTTGTGAGCCGTTTTCTTTCAAATCCAGGGAAAGAACACTGGAAAGCAGTACAGTGGATTCTCAGGTACCTTAAAGGTACATCAAAGTTGTGCTTGTGCTATGGGGGAGCTAACCCAGTCTTGGATGGCTATACAGATGCTGATATGGCAGGTGATCTTGATGGGAGAAAATCTACATCAGGATATATTTACACATTTGTAGGTGGAGCTGTATCATGGCAGTCTAAACTGCAAAAATGTGTGGCTTTATCCACAACAGAAGCAGAGTATATTGCTATAGCAGAAGCAGGTAAAGAAATGTTGTGGTTAAAGCGGTTTCTCCAAGAAATGCGAGTCAGTCAAAAAGAGTACAGAATCTATTGTGATAGTCAAATTGTTCTTGATCTGAGTAAAAACTCGATGTACCACTCCCGAACAAAGCACATCGATATTCGGTATCACTGGATACGTGAAGTAATGGATCAACAGCTGTTGAAGCTTATCCAGCGGACATGCTAACAAAGGTAGTCACATACGAAAAACTTGAGTTATGTAGAAACATAGCCAGGTTAAGTACCTTGAACTAAAATGTGTCAGGATATCCTCCATTTGGTGTTGAGGGGGAGATTGTTAGAAATCAACATATGCAAATGAAGAAGCTGGAGGCTTCTGGAAGATGAAGTTAGGCACCGAATAGAAGCAGCCGGAAGGTAAGCGCCGCCTGAAAATGTAGGTCGCCGGAATTTCGAATTTCACCGTCATTACATGTTCACATTATTTATTTCTCATATAAATACATGTAAGATTGTAATGAGCAGCAGAGAGTCGGAAGTGAGGTCCGTTGGAGAGATTAGAAGAGAGAAACCATTATAAATAATTGGTTTGTTGTTTAATACAAATTCTTCTCTTTGTGTGTGTGGACGTAGGTTAAATTGGCCGAAACACGTTAAATTCTGGTTTTCATATTATTTGTGAGCTTCTGTCAATCCCAACACACCTAACTTTTCCATTCTACTCTAGGAGAGGAGGGTAAAATTATTTCAAAATTATTTCGAAAATTACTACAGTTTCACCCGAAATCCGATCGACATCTTTCATCACTCCACATTTATGATTTATGAGATATGTCATTAGTAATATTGGGTACTAGTCTCTCTCTGCTTTAAGAAAGCTCTAGTTTTAAGTTCGCAATTTCTAAAATTCAGACCCCTCTCTCCACCCCAACGTCCTTGTCTAATCGTATAAGAGCATTTTTTTGATTTATGCAAATGTATATACAAAATTATATTTGCATAATATAGACTTAAAATTATCTATATTAAAATATACATATTTAAATATTTGAATATTTATGAATAGTGACTATGAAAATTTGAAAAATCACTATTCAAATATGAAAATATATTTTCTCTCTCCTTTCATTGTTCACCTATAAAAATATGTATCCCAATTATATATATATGATTTATATATAAATCATATATATGTTAACGAAATGCATTCCATGTATATATATGTAAATATATGTGCGTTCCAGTTTATAAACTGAAATGATTTATATATAAATGCTTAAAAAAAAGATTTATATATATGTATATATATATATATGCATTCCAGTTATATATATATATATATATATGTTAATGAATTAATTAAAATTAGAGTAAAAGAATATTTTATTATCATTTTTGTCTCGAATTTACATAAAGTTAATGTGTGAGTTTTGGGAATGACAAAATAATCTCTAAAATGGGTGATTTTGTATATGCATATACGTAAGCCAATAAGGATGCTATAACACCTCTACATTGCCCTTATCCCTCCCCTACAAACTGTCATTTTGATTAATGAGTGCTGATACACGTATTATCCTTTTATAATTAATTTATAATTTATTAGTATATTTGAATATTTTTTTCATCATTTTCTTTTAAATATTTTTTTAACATTTTTAATCATTAAGAAAAAATAAACAAATATACAACTTACTTATATTCACATCCTTAATAATTAAGTAAAATTATAAATTATAAAAAAAAATAAATACAAAAATAGTAATAAATAAGTTATAAAATAAAAATAATTCTACCATTTCTGTTAATTTAATTAAAGCCTGCTGGCACGACTTACCACTTTTGATTATTTCGGTTTGAGTTTTCATAATCATCATCTTTATATACTACATATTTTTTTTTTAAATTAATTAAATTCTTCTACTTATTATCTATGTATTACATATTTAATAAGAGAAAAAAAAATTAAAAAAATAAAAAACTTCGTGTAATGTATAATATAAGAATATGAGTAAAATCTTTCCTTTGATGTTCAAAGTATCCTGATTCCTGTGTGCTTCGCTTGGCTGGTCACAAGAGAAAAGACTTGTGAGTATTTATAAAAATAAGCACAAATTTTTTATAAGAATATATTTATAAATTCACATGATCTTACATGATATATTAGATTATTTTATCAAAGCAATAATTTTATAATTTGACATATTGTATCAAATCACATTATTTTATAAATTTATTTTTGTAAAATCTGTTTATATGCTAAATCATTTTCGTTCATTATATAATTTTTTCCTGGAAAATAGTATTATTTTAAAAAATTATTTAAATACCATCGATAGTTATTAATAAATTTTAACTGAAGATGTTGATTGTAGGCCGCAAGGCCTCTACATTGGCATAAAGGGTTGGAAATATTCAAATAGGGACTACATTTCATGGAGCCCAACTATCCACATTTATGGTGGTCACCATACAATATGACTATTCATATATCATTTTATGATCTTGTTGGGATCGGCGGAAGCTCACAAATAATATGGAGACCAGAATATAACGTGGTTCGGCCAATTTAGCCTACATCCACACACACAAAGAAGAGAATTTGTATTAAACAATAAACCAATTATTTACAATGGTTTCTCTCTTCTAATCTCTCCAACGGACCTCACCTCCGACTCACTGCTTCTCATTACAATCTTACATGTATTTATAGGAGAAATAAATAATGTGAACATGTAATGACGGTGAAATTCGAAATTTCGGCGGCCTACATTTTCAGGCGGCGCCTACCTTCCGGCTGCTTCTATTCGGTGCCTAACTTCATCTTCCAGAAGCCTCCAGCTTCTTCATTTGCGTGTTGATTTCCAAAAATCTCCCCCTCAACACCAAATGGAGGATATCCTGACACATTTTAGTTCAAGGTACTTAACCTGGCTATGTTTCTACATAGCTCAAGTTTTTCGTATGTGACTACCTTTGTTAGCATGTCCGCTGGATTCTCCTTTGTATGGATCTTTACAAGCTCCAACAGCTGTTGCTCCATTACTTCACGTATCCAGTGATACCGAATATCGATGTGCTTTGTTCGGGAGTGGTACATCGAGTTTTTACTCAGATCAAGAGCACTTTGACTATCACAATAGATTCTGTACTCTTTTTGACTGACTCCCATTTCTTGGAGGAACCGCTTTAGCCACAACATTTCTTTACCTGCTTCTGCTATAGCAATATACTCTGCTTCTGTTGTAGATAAAGCCACACATTTCTGCAATTTGGACTACCATGATACAGCTCCACCTGCAAATGTGTAAATATATCCTGATGTAGATTTTCTACCATCAAGATCACCTGCCATATCAGCATCTGTATAGCCATCCAAGACTGGGTTAGCTCCCCCGTAGCATAAGCACAACTTTGATGTACCCTTAAGGTATCTGAGAATCCACTGTACTGCTTTTCAGTGTTCTTTCCCTGGATTTGAAAGAAAACGGCTCACAACTCCAACAGCGTGAGCGATGTCAGGTCTGGTACAAACCATAGCGTACATTAAACTTCCTACTGCTGAGGAGTACGGTACTGTAGCCATTTCTTGAACCTTTTCTAGTGATGAGGGACATGAGCTTTTGCTCAATTTGAAGTGATTAGCCAGTGGAGTACTGACTGGCTTTGCTTTCTCCATGTTGAACCTTCGTAGTATTTGTTCAACATACTTTTCCTGTGACAGCCATAGCTTCTTTTTCTTCCTGTCACGAGTGATCCTCATGCCCAAAATCTGCTGGGCAGGTCCTAAGTCTTTCATCTCAAAGACTTTGGAGAGATCCTTCTTTAGCTTCCTGATAATGGATGGATCTTTTCCAATAATCAGCATGTCGTCAACATAGAGCAGTAACATCACGAAGTCACCTTCTGAAAATCTTCGGATGTAAACGCACTGATCTGCAGCAGTTTTCTTGTAGTCATGACTCATCATGAATGAGTCAAACTTCTTATACTACTGTCTGGGAGCCTGCTTTAAACCGTAAAGGCTCTTTTCCAACTTGCAGACCAAATGTTCCTTTCCAGGAACTTGGAAGCCTTCTGGCTGCTCCATGTAAATTTCCTCATCAAGGTTGCCATGAATAAATGCTGTCTTCACATCCATCTGTTCAAGCTCCAAGTCAAAACTTGCCACCAATCCGAGTACCACTCGAATTGAAGTCATCTTCACAACAGGTGAAAATACCTCATCAAAATCGATTCCTTTCTTCTGCTAGAATCCTTTGACGACCAAGCGAGCTTTGTGCTTCACCTGCTTGCCATCATTTTTCAGCTTGAATACCCATTTGTTTCTCAGTGCTCTCTTATCGTTTGGAAGTTCCATCGGCTCATAAGTGTGATTCTTCTGTAACGAGTTCATCTCATCCTGCATAGCCTGCATCCATTTGTTGCTATCTGGATGAGATATTGCCTCCTGAAAGTTTTCTGGCTCCCCCTGATCTGTAAGAAGAATATAATCTGATTTCGGATATCTTCGTGACGGAATCAACAATCGCCCTCTAGAGGATCTGTCCTGCTGAGGTTGATCACCTGACAATTGTGGAAACTCTGCAGTTTCTGATGGAGAAGGCAACTGCTCCCCCTGCTCAGTAGTGGTTTCTCCGTTGTCAGTACCCTCTTCTTCTTCTGGGGAAACTTCCTGTCTATTTTCAGTATTTGAAACAGACTGAAGTGGTAGTGAACTCGGAGCTGGTTCTGGAGCACTTGGAGTTATTTGTTCTGATCCAAACATCTGGTCTTCATGGAACACTACGTCCCTGCTTCTGATGACCTTCTTGGCTTTTGGATCCCATAATCTGTATCCAAACTCTTCATCTCCATAGCCGATGAAAAAACATGGAGTAGACTTTTCATCAAGTTTCTGTCTTTTCTCCTTGGATACATGTGCAAATGCTTTGCACCCAAATACTCTTAGATGAGAGTATGAAATCTTGCGGCCTGACCACACCATCTCTGGGACTTCGAACTGCAAGTGGAACTGACGGTGTTCTGTTGATCAGGTAACAGGCTACTTTTACTGCTTCACCCCAGAATGGCTTAGGCAACTTTGTCATACTCAGCATGCATCTAATTCGTTCCACAATGGTCCGGTTCATCCGTTCTGCTACACCATTGTGTTGTGGGGTGTAGGGGACACTCTTCTCGTGTCTGATGCCATGTCTGGAGCAATATTCTCTGAATTCTCGAGAAGTATATTCACCTCCATTATCTGTCCGAAGGCATTTCAGCTTCTTGCCTGTTTCTCTTTCTACCATGGCATGGAAGTTTTTGAATTGCTCAAAAACTTGATCTTTCCTTTTTAGGAAATACATCCACACTTTTCGTGAAGCATCATCAATAAAAGTAACAAAATATTTATTACCTCCAAGTGATTCAACTTTAAAAGGACCGCAAACATCAGAGTGTACCAAGCTCAATAACTCTGATCTTTTTCCAGCAGATGTCTGGAATGAAACTCTATGCTGTTTACCAAATAAACAGTATTCACAAGGATTGAGGGCAATACCTTTGTTTACTGTAATCAATGCTTTCTTTGCAAGCATAAACACCCCTTTTTCTCCCATGTGGCCAAGTCTCCGATGCCACAAGTTTGGTGATGTATCATCTTCAGTTACATTGAGACTGTTTGCACATATCTTAGCACTTGATCTGTACAAAGTGCCACCGACATGTCCCCGTGCAACAACCATTGCTCCCTTCTTCAATTTCCAAGCATTGTTGCAGAAAATGCTCTCGTAACCCTGTTGATCAAGGGTTCTTATAGAAATTAGGTTGAGTCGAAGATCGGGTACGTGCCGAACGTCATTTAGCACCATAGTACAGCCAACACTGGTTTTTATCCTGACATCTCCAATGCCCACGATCTTTGAGAAACTCGAATTTTCCATCTTGACTGTACCGAAGTCTCCTGCCTTGTAAGTACTGAAGAAATCCTTACAAGGAGTGGCATGATAGGATGCTGCTGTATCTATTACCCACTCGGCTTCCTCGCTTGAAACGTGCAAGCAAGATTCTTCACCAGCGGAAAGGAGTACACAATCTCCAGAAAGCGTCACTGCAGCTTCACCTTCTTCGTGCTTTGACTGATTGCTTGGCTGATTTTGCTCCTTCTACAGCTTTCGGCATTCTCTTTTAAAGTGGCCTTCAATACCACAATAAAAGCATTTTCCCTTCTTTCGCTGTTTACCGCGACTTTGGGATCTCCCTTTGCTTTGACTTCTGTTTCTTTCTCAACTTCTACCTCTACTATTTCTCTGATGCCTTCCTTCTGTTACAAAGGCTATCACCATTAACATGGCGAGCTTTCCATCTGGAGCTGAATTACTAAGTGTGACCACTAGCGTTTCCCAGCTATCTGGTAGGGAACTGAGAAGTAGTAGAGACTGCTCTTCATCTCCGAGCTTAAAATCTACGGATGCAAGTTGATTTACAAGATTCTGAAACTCGTTGGTGTGTGCAGCCACTGAGATGCCGCTTTTGAGTTTCAAGTTGACAAGGCGTCTCATTAGTAATGCCTTGTTCCGAGCAGTTTTTGCCTGGTACATGCTTTCCAGCTTTTTCCGTAACTGATAGGCATCCGTTTCCTGTGCAACATGATGAAAAACACTATGGTCAATCCACTGCCGGATTTGACCAATAGTTTTCTTATTCAACTTATGCCAGTCTTTTTCCGCTACATCATCTAGTTTTACATTTTTCTCTTCAATTGGATCGAAGAGATCTTTACAATTCAGGAGATCTTCCATTCGAGGTCTCCATAGTGCGTAATTTGTAGATGTTAGCTTGATCATCGCACCTGCTCCCGAGTCCTCCATCAGTTCGGCTTTAATCTTTAATTTGAGTGACCGTTTCTCAATGTTCGGAGTTGAATCTCAACAAACGGAGCTCACTGTTGCGACCGAAACGGTGGAAAACCATGGAAACGACTCTTGTCTCGCTCCAAACCGATCAAAATTGCGCCAAAAACCTGAAAAATAAGAAAAATGGAATATTCCTTCGTATGTCGGAATATTCCCCACTATACACCGGAATATTCTCTCCGGTCACCGGAATATTTTCTCAGTCACCGGAATATTCCTGCACCAGAATATTCTTGCCGGCGACGGAATATTCTTTCCGGTGACAGAATATGCTTCCGGCGACGGAATATACCGACAGAATATTCTTTATCTGTTGGGTTACTGTAGCCAATCGAAAACCGGGTCAAACCGGTTCGGGTCGGATCACCCGGATTTAACGGGTCGGAACTTGTCTTCTTCACTGCGCGCACGTGTGGCGTGTGGGTCCCGTAGTCGGCGTGTGGCCGTCGCCGAGTTGGCGCGTGTGGAGCGTGTAACTTCGTCCGGTGTCCGTTTGAGACGAAATTTTCACCAAAATTTTCATCTTGACCTAAGGAATCTGATGGTATCCTCCAAACTTGATTTCGATCAAGTTTAAAAATGGGTCTTTTACGAAAATTCACAAATCCGACCTCCTATCGGCTCTGATACCACTTGTTGGGATCGGCGGAAGCTCACAAATAATATAGAGACCAGAATATAACATGGTTCGGCCAATTTAGCCTACATCCACACACACAAAGAAGAGAATTTGTATTAAACAATAAACCAATTATTTACAATGGTTTCTCTCTTCTAATCTCTCTAACGGACCTCACCTCCGACTCACTGCTTCTCATTACAATCTTACATGTATTTATAGGAGAAATAAATAATGTGAACATGTAATGACGGTGAAATTCGAAATTCCGGCGGCCTACATTTTCAGGCGGCGCCTACCTTCCGGCTGCTTCTATTCGGTGCCTAACTTCATCTTCCAGAAGCTGGAAGCTTCTTCGTTTGCGTGTTGATTTCCAACAGATCTTAATATTCGTCAGCGAGGAGATGGACATATAGAGGCTAATAAACGACAATAATCAGCCCATGTCTTTGTCATCCCCGTTGTATCATTTAATGGCCTTGTACTAAGGAAAATTCCTTGGTCGAATGGTACCTAAACTCGAAGTGCCCAAGTGAAAGGGTTGGTCATGTGTTTGGGAAGTGTCAATTATTATTTATAAATAATTTGGACGAAGAGAGTTGGCATACACTCTTGCGTACGAAGAATGATTAGGCAAATTAGTATTGAATTCACTTGATATATGGATAAAAAGGAAATGAAAAGAATTGGTTGTTGGTGATAATGCATATTAATATGCACACTTATTTAATATAATTGATAAGAAAATCAAAATTTAATAAAAATAATATGTATTTAAATTTTAAATATAAAAATAACGATATTGGTACGCAAATCAACAGATGAGTTTGCTTGTATGTAGCAAACTCAAAAGAAATGGTCCGAAAAAGTCTTTGCATTAGTTTCGTGCACCAAATCAAAATCTTGTACAAAAATAGCCGTACATAGTGGAGCTCATAATTATTTAATACTATTATAACATCTTTGCAAACCAAGTTGATATGCGTGTGATTTGTTTTTATAAATAATCTCATACCAAATGATCGTATTTTTATTTTTTAAATTTTTATATAAAATAAAATAAAAAAATTTAAATTTTAAAATAGATTTTTTAAATTTTAAAATAAAATTAATATTAAAAATATATATTATAATAATAATTTTTTAATTTTTAATTTTTAATTTTTATTTAATTTTATTTAAGAAGAGAAACCAAACCATAAATTTAGAAGAAGTCGGACAAAATTATAATTTTCCTCGAATTTGATGGTGCTGGAGGAGATACACAGAAGTCAGGGTCCTCTGCATCTTTTAACTGCACGTTCAACCGTGACGACTTTGACCGAATGTAACGTAATTTACATCTGTGTACGTGAAAGCCCCCTGCTCTGCTTCCCTTTAAAATTTCCCAGGAAAAGGGGGGATTTTGTTTGAAATTTTATTTTTATTTTAGCCTTAAAAACGATCACCATCCAAGCCGGGCGGCCACGGCAGACCGAGGGCAACTGCGCCATTCAACTTGACAGTTGACGCAGAAGTATATGACAATGGCAAGTCAACGAACTTGCCAACAACTGGAGAAATTTGTTCACAGGGTATTGGTAGGTTTACTTATTATGATGGGTGGCTGCAACCCAGTATCATTGTAGTGCACTCTTTTAAATTTTTATAATTTTTATAAAAATATAATAAAAAAATTAAAAATACAATAAAAATAGAATTAAAAAATTAAAAAATATAATAAATAATTTAATAAATAATAAAATAAAACATTATAAAAAAATATTATAAAAAAAATGAAGATAAAATTTTAAGAGAGATTCGGCTTTAGTCCAACTCCCACGCCTCTGGTGACGGTGGATGATACCGTCCATTCCATCGGAACTGAAGGAAGTCGGCGACCTCACCCCTGTGACGGTAAGTCTCGACGACCTCCTAAACGAATCCATACCAAAAATCGCTGAGGTTTGTCGTCGTAGGAGTGAAGTCGTCGGCTTCTTCCTGTCCTGATGAGATGGGCGGTGTCGCCTATCGCCACCAGAGATGATGAGGGCTGCATTTGGGGGGTTTTGGTTGGACACCCCAGGAATTCTCTATTATTATTCATTTATTATTTATCTTGTATTGTAATTTTTTAATCAATTTTTAAGTATTTTCTAACATCTTTCATCATTAACAAATTTTTTAAAAAATATAATTTTATTAATAATCACTTTCTTAATTATTAAAAAAAAATTAAATACAAAAATAATAATAAATAGGTAGTAAAAAATTTATAACCCTATCATTTTCTTTGTTCACAAATGAGTAATGATATCCACTTGAACTTTTATTGTCGATGACAATTTTGCAAATTTATTCTTATAAAAATCTTTTATCACGGTATCATTTTTTTACACGCTTCGAAATTGAGGCATAAGTTTTATTTTATTTTATTTTATTTAACTTTTGAAATCATATTAAATAAATTCCAAAAACAAAGAAATAAGTTTCGTTCTTTCAACTACATTTTAATATTAAGAAGATATTTATTTAAAAAACTCAATGGCCGAAATACAACCCATAGGATAAATAAATGGGTCATGCGTCGTTATTGTGGGCCCATAGCCAATAAAGATACCAAGCTTATCTAATTAAAAGAGACAAAGATGCATGAGAAATATAAACCAACTTCTTAACACAAAAAGCAAAGTACTTTTGACTATAATGCTTAATTGTAAATTGTAATGGACAAAAGTTTTCTATCGTATTAAATTATTCTAAAATCACATCCTCATAAATAATAAATCCTACTCAATACTCGGAATGGATAACATGGCGCATTAAATGTGAATAAGGCTAGTTGTTGAAGTAATTAAGATACCACAACTAATTTGCAGCTAGTCAAATCTAGTGTGCTTGAGAGGGCTGGACTAAAGGTGTAAAAATAAATAAAAAATAAAAAATTTGAAAAATCGACTTGGATTGATCCAAACGACTAATTGGACCAATTTTGAATCAATCCGGTTCAGGACCAGTTTCTAGAAATACAAAATCAGTAAGTATCGGTCCAATTCCAGTTTCGAACAATTCTAGATCGGACCGATCCTATTACATATATATTTAAAATTATTTTTTAAATATTATATATGATATGTTTTTATATTATATAATTTTTATATCTAACAATAGAAATTATAATTATGTATAAATAATATTATAATATTTATAAAATAAAATTTTAATTTTTAAATATGAAAATTTAATTGATCATATGTTTTAAACATATTTATAACAGTTTTTCAAACCAGATTTTTATTGTAATTTTGTTTAAAGTTTTTATTTTATAACAGTTTTTTATTGCATAATTTTTTTATATAGCATATTTTTTTTAGTAAAACAGATTTTTACAATAAATTACAATTTTTTTTAATAAACCAGATTTTTAAATCAATTTTTTTCTTCAAAACATAGACTTTGTTTTTAGAAATTTGCTATCAATTAAAACCGAAAAATGGAATTGGAACTGAACCGAAATCGATAAAATCAATACTACCAATTTTGAGGGATAATTAGAACGTAATTGATTTTACATTTTACAAAATTGATAATACCAATTCAATTCTATATTTTGATTAAAACTAGATCGAATCAGATCAATTATACTTATAGACTGAAGTGACCTTCTTTTTGTTTAATTTCTAAAACTGATTTAACTTTTACGTCCCATATTATTCTTATTAAGGTCTAAATGGATAGAGAAGGGCGAAGTATATGAATGAGATATATTATAAAAAAAAATATTTATTTGTAATTAATTAATATTAAGAGTACAATATTATTTATAATAAAAATTAATTAGTATTCCTTATCATAAATAATTAATCATAAAAATTTATTTATTTTGTTTTTATATAATAAAGTGAAGAATTGGAATTTTTCTGAGAGTAATAATAGTGTGGTCCTTGAAGTTATAAAACTTCTTGTCTTTTTAATTTAATCATAAACTGTTATGAATTGGTCCCAGCAGATCAGTCTGCATAACATGGGATTGCCAGAGATCCAAGGACTCGGATCCTGTGCTCCTGAAACTTTTTATAGGGTTGCGTGCCCATGTGCATCCCCACCTATACCCCGGGAGTCCCGACTCCCAATTACATGCGTTCTATTCTATTATTTTTTGTTTTTTTGTTCTGATAGATCAGCACCACCATTCATGTAAGATTTGATGGTGAAATTTAAATTTATTTTTTAAATTAAATTATACAATAAATAATAATAATAATTGATAAAAGTTATTTATTGCAAATATATATACAATAAATATATATGCTTTGAAAGTCAAATAGTTAAAAGTTATTTTCGCCTTGGATAAGCAGACATAAAGGCAAATTTTCAAAGGTTTAAAACTGGAATAATAATAGTAATAATTGATAAAAGAATAGCAGCAGAATCTGATCAACTAAGCACAAAAAATCACATGTAAAATAAAAATAAATAAAAAATCGTAAAAAATATGGGATCTAAACTCGCATGAACTGTGGATTAAGAAGAAAAGAGAATCAAATTATTTAATTGTTGCACTGGATGATCAATACAAGCACCTAAAAGTTTGAACCCAATCAGATCACCTATGAGATTTCTGGTTTCCCCACAATTAGCAGTAGTGTCACCATTCCAAGGTAATTAAGTACGTGATTAAACTTTGCAGTAAAGAGTATTGTTATTATATCTCTTTAATTTGTTTATAATTTGATATATTTATAGTATAAATTATATATTTTTTTTGTTTTTTTATTACAAACATTTTTTAAACATATTTAAACATTTAAAAAATAAAAAAATATTAATACATTAGGCCCAGTGTGGACTATAAGGTAAGTTCAACTCATCTTCAATTCATCATTACAATTTTTTAATTTTCCATATAAAATATAAATTTCAATATAAAATTTTCAAATTCTAATACATATTTTTCAAATTTCAAATTCTAAAAAAATAATAATATTAAAAAATAAACTAAACTCATCTCAACTCATTTCATCTCTGAATCCAAACTAATATTTAATTTATTTATGCTTTGATATGTTTGATAGTATAAATTCTATTTTTTTTTCAAACATTTTTTAAACATATTTAAAAATTTAAAAAATAAAAAAATATTAATACATTAATAGTTACTTAATTTCTTAACCATTAAGGTTAGGCTTAGCAAGTAAGAATATCTCAAATATTTTCAGAATATTTTATTATTATTTATTTTTTTTATTACTATTCATGATTATTATTATTATTTTTAATTTAATTTATTTATTTTTACAATTATTTATAATTATTTTTAACATTTTTTACTATCCAAACATATCTAAATATAAAAGAAAGATTTTTAAAAAATTAAATAATATGAGGTCTGAATGAGTAATATGAGAAAGTATAGTAACATTACTCTTGCAACAAATATTCAACACATGATCTAGTACTCCCGTACAGGATAGTAGCTGTAGATCTAGCCGAAAAGATATCCAAATTCTGCATGCTAATTAAATGAAATCTTAGCAAGCCAGGTGACTGACTGTCAATACATTATAGTCATCATGCAATCATGATTAAAGCTAGCGATGATCTAGACTAAAAGAAAACAGCGGCCGGAGGAGCTCCACATTCACGCCCATTTGTTCAGCCGCCGGGGGTGGTCCACCATGCATGGAATATGTGAGAGGACTTAAAAAAAATGGTAGCTAGAAGAAAGAAATCATGGAGGAACGTACAGGCTACAGCTAGCTCTCCAACTAAAAGGCTTGCCCTGCCTTAGTGGATATCAGCGTGCAGCATGTGGAATCATGTCTCTTAATCGCGTTTACTGCATTTATTTTAATCATTAAGCAGCTTAAATAATATTAGTGGATCACTTCGATTGGTTTCATTTTTTTGTAAGGGTTTCACGTGTAGGAGCATGCATGCAATGCAGCGCTTTAAGGAAAACATGCATCTCATTTTATGATGGGAACTCATGTGAAAGTTCAAAGTTATTTATACCTTCTTTTTATTTTTGCATGATAAACTAGGTGGAATGAACACAATCAAAGGCCTCGACCGTTGAAGGTTTTTCAACCATTATTCCTGTGTCAAGCCTACGGAAAATAGCAACTCCGATCCTATAGGGATATTCTCTAGGAGGATTAGGAGCTAGTACTTTAATACTTTAATATATAGCAAAGTTGGTCGGTTTCATTAATCAATAACCCCCAATAATGCATAGCTTTAATTAAAAACAAGATCCATTTGGCTGAACACGGAAACAAATACAATATTGTTTCGAATGGATTCAGGCCTCAATTAGATCGTCTCCTGCCTAGCTAGAATATTATTACGGGAAATTCGGATAGATAAGGTGTGTGTGTGGGAGAGGACCCCATCTCTCTGGAAGGGGATTGATGGATCCACTACAAAAAAATATAGATATTTTTCGGCCATTTTCTAGGTGCCCCAAAAAAGATTGCTGCTTAAAGGGTTTTTTTTTTTTTTTTATGACGAAATATAATTCATTGCAAAGTTAAAACATATTGGTGACCACCCCATTTTTGCAGTGGTTTTAATTAATATTGCGGCTAAAAAAATTACCGTAAAAGGTGTTAACATTATTGCAGCGATTTGTTTTGCCGTCACAGCTAAATGTGCATATAATTAAATAGCTGCAGCGAATTATTTCATCGCAAAAACACTTTTAATAATTATGCGTGAATTCGTGTCTTATTCCCCCCCCCCCCCAATACGTTTTTTCTTTCATTTTTCCCCGTTCACGATTTTCCCTCCCACCCACGAAAGCCTTCCCATGTAAAGCCCTTCGCAAAACATAACTGCTAGATTCACCCCGAGGATCTTTGCTTCGAACACCACCGGTGCATAAACCCACCAGCCAACATAAGGGTGTCACCAGCTCACTGGCGATACCCCAAATCCATTCGCGCGAGGATCTTTGCTTCGAACACCACTGGTGCATAAACCCACCAGCCAACATAAGGGTGTCACCAGCTCACTAGCGATACCCCAAAATCCATTCGCGCGAGGATCTCTACTTCTCATTCTCAAACTTTCAGATAACCCAAACTTTCTCTCTATTATTTAATTAGAAATGACGACTTATAGAAGAAAAAACTTTCTTTTTGTTTCCTAATCACACCTAGCCTTATTTTACAGCTTGGATCGATTGGCTGTTTTCGAATAAGGTATTGAGAATTGGGTATCGCTCCCCCATCAATGCCTTCTATACAACAATCTTGTGGGAAAGGTGTGTACCTGATTTTGAACATGCTTTAGGTTATTAGGGCTTTTAATTTACTAGATATAAACATGCTTTAAGTTAGAGCTTTTGTTTAAACATTGTTTCAAGTTTATTCTATGTTTGATTTACTAGATATCTCTACTTGTTTAAACATGCTTCAAGTTTATTCTATACAATGTGGTATTTTAGATTTTGATTGGGAAAGAAAGCAGATGTAGAAAATATATCACATGCAACTATAAATGGATGATCATATAATGATATATATATTATATTTATATATAACTTGTGTATAACTTTGTTAGCTCAATGGGGATTCAATAACTTGTAGAGTCTAAGGACTCTCAAGCAGTATCAAAGCATATTCCTCAAACGCATTATTGGTCATAATCATGATTATCATCCTATTCTATCACTAATCTGCAGTAGCTAGCCATACATGTATCATTAGTTGAAAGATTACATTTAATTTAATGTTCTTGGTTGTTTCAATTCACATCCAAGTGTTCAGACTTCAGAGTTTACAATTAATTTAAAATTATTGCAGATTAATTTTATCTTTCTCCCCTTAAAAAATTATATTATTATAATATCTAACAATTTTATAAGTACTATAGATTAATTTATTTGTCTTCAACTTTTATTGCAATATTTGAGTGAGGGGAGACCAAATTTCTTATTTCCTTGGCCTTTGAATAACACTTCATATTCTTGTCCAAAATAGTTAAAAGCACAAAATTGAATAGAGGTAAGATGGTTGGTGAGGGAATAATTTGGCCCATAAGCAATTGTTGAGTGATTGGCTCTAAATTGAGTTTTATGATTTACTGAACCAACAAATAAATAAATAAATAAACCTACCTAGGTAGTCTTGATTTATTCTGTCACTCTCTCCGTAGTAATATAGTTAGCCTTTTTGCTTTTCTTCAATTATTAGTGCAACTACATATACCAACAAGCAAGAACTATTAAGAACAGATACGAAGCTAAACTTAAATGGCGCAACTAGAACAATTTGGATATAGTATAAAGTATAATACTGAAATGAACCAATTGAGTTCATCTAGAGCCTTGGTGATATTTTAAATCATCTTTGAGGTAAACAACATACTCTTACACATTTATCTAGAAATTAGTCTTTGGTATACAACAACATTATCTTTCAAGTAAAGGATAAAATGAGATTTCATTACATCATACCCTAAAGATAGAAATACAATAAAAAAATGACCAAAGGGATAAAACTCCTTTTAGCCTTTTCAAATGCCGAACAATTGCATCTAACAACCCATCAACTCTGATGAGTTTTGTGGCAACTTTAGGATCTGGTCCCTACACCCAAAGCAAATTGAAGTCATGCTGTAAATGAAATTTAAGGAATGTCTATATAGGGTTGTGCTTTGACTCCGATGGTGTTGAAGTTGAAATCGACTTTCGACTTCCGACTCCGAAATGGAGTTGGAGTTCAAATCCGAACAGAGTTTGAAACTTCGATGGGAGGTCGGAATTACGACCTCCGATGGGAATCCCTTATTCTGTCTCTGGCGAAGCCCTAAATTCATCTACAGACTACTCGTAACTCCACCAATTTAATGATCAAAGAAAATAAAATAAAAAATCCGAAATTTTAAAAAGCATATATTGAAATCGAATCATTAATAAATAAAATGAGGAAATGGAAACCCTAACTTGGGTTACTTTGTCTCTGACAAAATCACGAATGACGAAACCTATTGATGAATCTGTCGGAGTTGACACTGTCCAGACTCCAAAGCAGGGTTGAAATACCCATTGACAAGCTTGATCTATTGCAAAGATCATGATCACCGATGAAGGATCACGATTCACAATCATCGAGGAAGTCACGAAACCCCTTCTTGATCTGTTGCAAGCTTGCTGACTTAGGGTTAGGATTTTCAAGATATGGTATTGGGTGGACTCTAGAGGCGCGGGGGTGAAGACAAGTAAAGAGAGCCATTCTAAGGGTTTCTGTCATCGTATGTTATATAGGCTTCTCGAATGACGTCGTTTACAGTTTTGTTAAAAAAAAAAAACTGAAAAGAGGAGTTAGTGCCACTACTCGAACTTAGGTTCGGAAGTTGGAGGCTAAAACGCCTGTAACCATTTAGCCACTTGGGTTTATATTACTTATTTTACAATATTTAATATATAATCTTTATATAGTCGGAGTTTGGAGTCGAAATTCAGAATGTTCATGGGCTTTGATTCCGATTCCAAACTCCGATTTCGGAATCATAAATGTTCTGACTCCGACTCCGATTCCGACTTCCAATCCTGATCGAAGTCGAAATCAGAGCGGAAGTCGGTCGGAAATCGGAAGTTGAAAATTTTGCACAACCCTATGTCTATACTCTCTTTAATAAATGAAATTTGACAGATTCAATATGAAAATAGAAACCAATGTCAAACTTTTAATAATGATGATCAAGAAGAGGCATGTAAAGCCTTGCTAACAAAAATAGAACATTATTTTTAAGAAAGACTTTAATTACTGAGTACGCCAACATTAGTGTGTGTAAAATTGGCTCTCTAGAGAATAATTTAATAGCTTTATTAGATTTGACAATGCCCAAGTAGCTATTCTCACAATTGAACCCTTGTTTAGCAACATCATTCTCGCAAGAGGTAGTAATGCCCATGCACATTGCTCGACAACAGACAAGGAGCTCTTTTCTACATCATAATTGCATTATAAATACAAAGCAAAATGCAACATTACAATATAAAACTATTTCAGTTTTCAAGCACATACATATATACCTAACTTAATAAATAATACTTACGCATATATATTATAGATAACTAGGAGAAGCATGTGTTTTAATAATTATTGATGACATGGATCCTTGTATGGAAGAAGGATGCTACCAACAATTTCAATTAGTTTTATTGCTCAATTAGTAATGGATTCAATTAAAATAAGCATTAAAAAGAAACAAAGACACATACTTATAGCCATAAATTCCATCACATTAAAACTTGGGATAAACCATTCTTATTCATTAGCATCGTTGTACCTTCATCAACTGTCTTTTTCACTTTGTTGTAATCACATTTTGCTTGATCTAATGCATCTTTATGTTGATCAATCAGTTGTACCAGAGGATAATAAAAGTAATTTAACAGTAAGAGAAAATTTAGTTTTACAATAATTTCTATTAATAATAAAAATAAAAATAAAAATCCTCCTGTGTTTTTTATAATTCTCTTGAATAGTGAATCAAATCTGCTATATTTCTTTGAAGACACTTCTCAATTTCTCCTCCTCCTCAACAAGTCATTCTTTCTTCTTCTTTGAGTCCTCAATACCTTTTGTTAATTTTTTCATCAATTTTTGACCAGTTTCTATCTAATCTCTATGGTAGTTAAGCTATGTGCTATTTTTGTCAATATCCTAATAGTTGGGTAGCATTAATTAGCACTCACTCAATTGCAATATTGCAGTGATAGATGTTTCATACCTCATTCACATACTTACAGGTTGTCAACACAGAAGTTAAAGGTCATGACCTTTAACTTTTGTGCTTTCAACCTTTCACCACCGGCATTTTCTATGGAATTTTGAAGCTCCAAAGCCTATAGCCAAAAAAATTAAGCATTAAGTCAACCAACTGAGATATCATATGTAATATATATCCTTCGCAAATAAATAATAAGTAAAAAGGCAACATAGTAGGTAAGATAGAACATCAACCACGAACAGGGTGTAGCAACCAGCCTAAATTTTAATGAGTAATAATTAGATCATTTTATCAAAGAAATAATTTTATAATTTTATATATTGTATCAAATTGTAATGAAATGAAAATCGATTGGAAGGATGGTTGTCGCCTCCTATCCCACTACTAAAATTATGTGAATGATCCCACCACTATTATTTTAAATCTTGCATAGTGATTTGTATAGTAACTTGCATAGTAATTTTAAGGCCTATAAATATAGGTTTCAGTTGTTATAAAATTCATAAGAAAATATATAAAACAAAGAAAATTTTAGTTCTTGAGAGTTCTTAAGAGTTCATTTTATATTTCTCTCTTGCAATAATAGTAGTTTACTTTTTAGTTTTATAACACATTATTAGTACGAGGTTTTACCGATACTGAAACTAGTGGTCTTCTACTTCAAGTAAGTTTTTCAATATATTATTTGCAATCATTGAGATAAATATTAAAGGTAATATTACTAAATATTACTTGATAAAATTATACTTTTATTCTTATGATTATGTAAATATATTTATTAAATCCACATATTTATTTTTATGATTTATATATATATAATGTCAAATATTGAGATTTATTACTATTGACATTTCTGAAAAAAGTTATTTATCTAAGATCCTTGATGAGATCTATTTAGATATGATGAAATTTAGATATACAATCAAAGAAGAAAATCATATGTCCCTACAGGACCGTGCTGTGTATCTCATGATAAAAAATCATTTTATTGTGTGAAATGAATTAAGGGAGAGATTTGAGCACCAGAAAATGTAATTCTCTCAAAAAATCATTACGACTTATTGTACCTGAAATTGAAAGATTTTAAGAGTGGTATTGAATATTCTGCACTATTTAAAATCAGTTCAATATTAAAATTATGCAGTGGAAAAGTCACTGATGCTGATATTTAAAATAAGACATATATTATTTTTCATACCTCGAATGTGCTCCTGCGGTAGCAATATCAAGAGCGAACGTTCAACTAATATTCTGAACTTTTATTTTATTTTCTAGTGATTCAACTAAATAAAGTTTTTGTTAATCAATCACCAGTTACGTCCTATTAATAATATTGAATTTACACCATTTCCAGAAGTGAACGATGCATCATTTCAAAAGATCCAAGGACATAGACGTGATAAAAAAACAATAGAAGTGTTGGTCTTAAAAGCGACAACACTAAAAATGATAAAAATATACCGTATCATTAGAAGTGATCCAACTCAGAGAAGGGTAAAGGCCCTCAGAATAATTTTTCATAGAAAGATGAAGATGTTTGTCATAAATGTGGTATAACTGAACAGTGATTATATACCTGTTGTACGGCCAAGCACTTGATATACTTATACTAAACTTTTATATATTATAGTAAAGTTTTATCATGTTTTGAAATTGAAATAATGAGATCTTAAAATATTTCATGAATGCTGGAGAAATTATGGATAGAAATAAAATTATAGTTGACAACATATTTTCATATAAGATGGCACTTGACATTACCAGAAGTAATGAAGAAAGTGAACTAAAAATCGTCAAAAAATATCGACGTATAAATTATTGGACAAAATGAAAAGCAACTACTGAAATTGAATTAAAGTCTCTAGTAAAGTGAGAAATATTTGGACCTGTTGTCCAAACAGCAAAAGATGTAATGCTTATGAGATATAAATGAGTATTTATATGAAAGCGTAATGAGAAAAATGAAATTGTGCGGTATAAATTACGATTTTTCGCACAAGGTTTCCTGCAGAAACCCGAGAGTAGTTATGAGGAAACATATTTCTTTATTATGAATACAATCACATTCATATTTTTAGTCGGTTTAGTTATTACAAAAGGATTAGATATACAATTGATGAATGTGGTCACTGCATATTTATAAAGATCATTAGATCATTACATATATAAAAATATACAATACTTGAAACATATAATTCAAGTACATTTAGGAGTATGTACTTTATAAAATTTTTAATATCTTTATACAGGTTAAAACAATCCGAACGCATGTGGTATAATTAAATCAGCGAGTATTTATTGAAAGAAGGATTCGAGAATAATCCTATATACCCATGTGTTTTATCAAAATCCAGATTTACTATTATTGCAGTTTACGTTAATGATTACCTTATTAGAATTCCTGAAGAGATTACAAAAACTGCTATAAATTCAAGGAATGTATTTGAAAATGCAAGATTTTATTATTCAATTGATAGATGAGTTACAAGAATTTGAAACTTCTAGCCTCATCTCTCAAATGCATTTGCTCTTCATAAAGTAACATGCCATCCTTATCTAAAGGATCAGGCAGTCGAAATGAAGAGGCAAGTAAGGATTTTAAATCCTTATTCTATTGCTTTAAGGCTGTTTTTTTTCTATTAGACTCTTGAACAAGTCATTGAAGTTCGGAAACCTTCTCGTTAAACTCCTTAATCTGACAATTTTTGAATTGTAATCGGTTGGAAAACCCGACAATAGAGGAGGAGTATCGGGTATCGAGAGTCACCAGCTCATAAACGAATTTACGATCTGACTTATTAGTCAGATCATTCGCTTGCTGCAACATGGTACCTGCGGAAGATGTAGGAACAATTTGTAATTGAGGTAAATGATATCTCATATGTTGATCGTGAGAAATATTGAAAGGAAATTGATGAGCCATTGAAAATTTATAAAATAAGAATGTAAATATAGATGAATTATATATATGAGAAGAAGATTTGATGCGTACTAAATGAAGCTAAAGATGGTTCTTATAAAAATGGAAATAAGAACGAGATAAATTATCATTTTTTTAAATCTCATATTACAAGATATGCTGGATGCATAATTTCAAAAGCCGCGAGATTAATTACAACTATCCTTATTTTCTTATAAACGCTAAACTTCTGCTATTAATTGCGGTTGTTAACTTTGTATCTGAACTCTTTCTCGTTCTAACTCTTCTATTCGTGTTTTTAGTTCACAAGAATACCAATCTACAAATTTCTTCAGCTCCTTATTTTCTTATCTTTATTTTTTTTATTTTTAGTTGCAAGCGTTTGATGCAACTCAGATATTTGATTTTTAAGATAATCAACCTCACTCGTTCTCTCCAGTAGCCTCTGAGACATGGTTGTAAGAGAGGCAACATATTGAGCATCGAGAGTTCTTGATGCTGCAATAATTTCAGGATCAGATTTACTAAAAAGATATATCTTTGCTCCTATCATGGTGTTTACAGTCTCAGGAGAAAATATGAGTAGTTGAGGTATAAAAGGTTCATGGTTCAAATCTGAGATATTATAATTTCTATACGACATAATATTATTCCAAATGAACAATAACTGAATCTATGAAGAATGTGAGATCTTTTTACTGGAGTAAACCAATGGTAAAATAGTTATATATAAATAATAATACCAAACCTTCAAATCTCTTCAAGATCTTGTTTGTCAATAATGTCAAGTGGATTTGATTTTCCTCTGAACTGATAATATTAGACCTCAAGCTTTTACAGCTTTTATCATACATAAATGGTTTCCAATGCTATTTTTGCCGTATATAAACAAGTTCTCCCTAATAGCGCCGAATGAGGGAGATAAAATTTTAAATAAAAATATTATCATGTTCTCTCTAATGCATTATTTAGATGGAAAACATGTTTGAATTATTAACTTGTTATATTGCTGAAATCATATTTGTTTATTACTTGAAAAACTGACGTATATTCTCAGGGGGAGTTTAAGTATTACCGTAGGTCTCAGATTTCTATTAAATCTGTCAAGCACCTTATATGTGATGTTCCCTCTACCTTGTCCAACACATTTTAAACCCATAAGGTACTGAATTGTCAAAGAGGACAATATCAGATGGGGATATGGAACTGCATGTATCTATCAAATCTTCAAATCACTCAGAGATTATTATAATTCATGAAACAAGTAGAATGTGTATTTGGTTGAGATCAATAACTCAACATATCCAAGAAACGTGTGGTTTTTCAAGATCAATGATAGCCCAACAATTTTATATGAAGATAATACTACTTGTATCACTTAAATCAGAGGAAGATATATTAAAGGTGATAGAACCAAACATATTTCACCTAAATTTTTTTATACTCACGAACTCTAAGAGAAATGTGAAATTGATGTCAAGCATATACGATCAAGTTATAATCTGGCAGATTTATTCACAAAAATATTACCAATTGCGACATTCAAGAAGATTGTGCATAACATTGAAATGCGAAAACTCAAAAATCTATTGTCATACACTTTTCAGGAGGAGTAAATATTCTGAATACTTATGCTAATTTTACTCTTTTTCCTTCGCCAAGATTTTGTCCCACTGGGTTTTCCTTTGCAAGATTTTAATGAGGCAATCTTAAAACACTTGTAGATATATAAGAAGACTGTACTATTTTTTCTTCGTCATTAGTTTTTCTTTGCATTGAGTTTTTCCTTAATAAAGTTTTAGCAAGGCAGATTCTTTATGGGTGGTTATTCAAGAAGGAGTGTAATGAAACGGAGATCGATTGGAGGGACGGTTGCCGCCCCCCGTTCCACCACTAAAATTATGTGAATGACCCCACTATTATTATTTTAAATCTTGCATAATGATTTGCATAGTGATTTGTATAGTAATTTCAAGGCCTATAAATATGGGTTTTCAGTTGTTATAAAATTTATAAGAAGATATATAAAACGAAAAAAGTTTCAGTTCTTGAGAGTTTCTTTTATATTTCTTTATTGCAATAATAATAGTTTCCTTTTTAATTTTATAATACAAATCATATTATTTTATAAATTTATTTTTATAAAATCTGTTTATGTGCTAAATCATTTTCGTTCATTATATAATTTTTTCTTGAAAAATAGTATTATTTTAAAAAATTATTTAAATACCATCTACAGTTATTTATAAATTTTAACTGAAGATGTTGATTGTAGGCCGCAAGGCCTCTACATTGGCATAAAGGGTTGGAAATAGGGACTACATTTCCTGGAGCCCAACTATCCACATTTAGGGTGGTCACCGTACGACTTGACTATTCATGTATCATTCTATGATCTTAATATGCGTCAGCGAGGACATGGACATATAGAGGCTAATAAACGACAATAATCAGCCCATGTCTTTGTCATCCCCGTTGTATCATTTAATGGCCTTGTAATAAGGAAAATTCCTTGTTCGAATGGTACCTAAAATCGAAGTACCCAAGTGAAAGGGTTGGTCAAGTGTTTGGGAAGTGTCAATTATTATTTATAAATAATTTGGACGAAGAGAGTTGGCATACACTCTTGCGTACGAAGAAGAATGAGTAGGCAAATTAGTATTGAATTCACTTGATATATAGATAAAAAGGATATGAAAAGAATTGGTTATTAGTGATTCAGCATATTAATATGCACACTTAACTAATATGATTGATTAAAAAGTCAAATTTTAATAAAAATAATATATATTTAAATTTTAAATATAAAAATAATGATATTAGTACGCAAATCATCAACATGTGAGTTTGCTCATATATAGCAAACTCAAAAGAAATGGTCGAAAAAGTCTTTGCATTAGGTTCATGCACCAAATCAAATTCTTGCGCAAAAATAGTTGTACATAGGTGCTTATAATTATTTATTTATTTAATACTATTATAACATCTTTGCAAACCAAGTTGATATGCGCGTGATTTATTTTTATAACTAATTTCATCCCATTTGATCGTATTTTAAAATATTTTTTTAAAATTTTAAAATAAAATTAATATTATAAATATATATTATAATAATAATTCATTTAATTTTTATTTAAAAAGAGAAATCAAACCATAAATTCAGAAGAAGTCGGACAAAATCATAATTTTTCCTCGAAGTTGATGGTGCTGGAGGAGATGCACAGAAGTCCGAATAGAAGGGTCCCCTGCATC
The DNA here is from genome assembly GCA_036898215.1 of Platycarya strobilacea. NCBI lineage: Eukaryota > Viridiplantae > Streptophyta > Magnoliopsida > Fagales > Juglandaceae > Platycarya > Platycarya strobilacea. The sequence continues at coordinate 15,104,589 of CM072555.1, forward strand.
ATTTAACTGCACGTTCAACCGTGACGACTTTGACCGAAGGTAACCTATTTTACAGGTGTGTACGTAAACGAAGACAACCGGCCCCCTGCACTGCGTCGCTTTAAATTTTCCCAGGAAAAGGGGGGATTTTGTTTGAAATTTTATTTTTATTTTAGCCTTAAAGACGATCAGTATCCAAGCCGGACGGCCACGGCAGACCGATGACAACTGCGCCATTCAACTTGACAGTCGACGCAGAAGCCTAGGATAATGGCAAGTCAACGTACTTGCCAACAACTTGAGAAATTTGTTCACTGGGTATTGGTAGGGTCACTTATTATTCCTTTATTATTTATCTTGTATTTTTATTTATTTATTTTTCTCATTTCTTAAAATATTTTTTCAATCTTTAATCATTAAGAAAAAATTTAAAAAAAAAATAATTTTATTAATAATCACTTTTTAATCATTAAATAAAATATATAATTAAAAAAATTATAATCTTATCATTTTCTTAGTTCACTTGAACTTTTATTGTCGAATGACAATTTTGCAAATTTATTCTTATAAAAATCTTTTTATTGCGGTATCATTTTTTTACACGCTTCCAAATTGAGGCATAACTTCATTTATTTTATTTTATATAACTTGTGAAATCATATTAAATAAATTCCGAAAACAAAAAAATAAGTTTCGTTCTTTCAACTACATTTTAATATTAAGAAGAGATTTATTTACAAAACTCAATGGACGAAATACAACATATAAGACAAAGAAATGAGTCATACTCACTAGCGGTGGGCCCATAGCCAAGACAGATACCAAACATGTCTAATTAAAAGAGACAAAGATGCATCAGAAATATAAACCAAATTCTTACACAAAAAGCAAACTACTTTTGACTATTATACTTAATTGTAATGGACAAATTATAATTATACTTAAATAGTCAATTATACTTAATTGACTATTTAAGTATAATTATACTATTATACTTAAATATGAATAAGGTCAGTAGTAGTTGAAGTAATTACGATACCACAACTAATTTGCAGCTACAGGTCAAATCTAGTGTGCTCGAGAGGACTGGACTGACTTTCTTTTTGTTTAATTTTTAACTTTTACGTCCTATATTATTCTAATTAAGGTCCAAATGAATAGAGTAGGGTGAAGTATATAAAGAGAGATATTATAAAAAAATTATTTATTTATAATTAGTTAATATTAATAAAATATTATTTATAGTGAAAATTAATCTTTTATTACAAATAATTAATTACAAAAATTATTTATTTTTTATATTGAAGTCAAGAATTGGACACTTTCGTAGAGTTGTAGTTCTGTGGTCCTTGAAGTTAAACTGTTCACTTTTACTTATCCGCTGACATTCTTTGGAAAAAGTGACTTAATCATAAACTGTTAAAGTATTGTTATTGATTTTATTAAAATAAATTATTAAATTTTGATAAAAAAAAATATAAATTTATATACGTATCAAATTTTTTTATTATATTTAATTAAATATGACGAAAAAAATGTGAATAATAAAATAAAAATCTTCAAAAATTAAATAAAAAATATTTTTGTGCTATTATTTACACTTTTTTTATCATATTTAATTAAATATAATAAAATTATTTTAATATATGTACAAATTTGTGTTTTTATTAAAATTTAATAATTTATTTTAATAAAATTAATACCAATGCTCTATGAATTGATCCCAGCAGTGCAGTCTGCAAAACTTTTTTATAGGGTTGCGTGTCCATGAGCATCTTTAGCCCCGGGGAGTCCCGACTCCAAATTGCATGCGTTCTATTTTTTTGTTTTTTATGATAGAGCAAACCATTCAATATTTGATGGTGAAATTTAATTTAATTTTTAAATTAAATTACGGAAATGTTTTGCGCCTCCTTCGAGGTTTTTAAAAAGAAAAAAACTTAAAAAAAATATTTTTATATTTTATCTCTACATATATACATATATATTTTTTATTTTTTTAAATAATTACAGAATATATAAAAAAATTTACACTAAAAGTGCACAAAAGATCTCAACATCAGGGCCCATATCATTGCCCAATAAATTATCCAATAAGCATTTTACTAAATATATATTTATATCTATTAGTAAATATAATTTTTCTTTTAAAATATAAGATGATGTTGGGAATTGGTCTGACGGTTTTTAACGTTAAAAATAATTTTTATTTAAAATAAAAAATAAAATAAAAATAATTTCACATAATTGATAAGAAGGCATTCAGTTTCAATCTAACTCCCGCTGGCGGTAACCATTGGGAGCCAGTTTTGTAGCGGGGTCAGACCGATCCGATGATTTTTCTAAAATATAATCAAACTTCTGTTTAATTATTTTGATTAACCTACATCAGGGCGCTATTTTTCCACGGTTGACGTGCCTTAAAAATAGAAAGCATTTTATACTTATACCTAGATATATATTTGTTTTTATCACAGGATTAATTAAGAACTTTTATACTCTTAAAGGGAATAATTATTAATAGCAAAATATATGCTTTGAAAGTCAAATATTTAAAAGTTATTTTCGCCTTGGATAAGCAGACATAAAGGCAAATTTTCAAAGGTTTAAAACTGGAATAATAATAGTAATAATTGATAAAAGAATAGCAGCAGAATCTGATCAACCAAGCACAAAACATCACATGTAAAATAAAAATAAATAAAAAATCGTAAAAATTATGGAATCTAAACTCGCATGAACTGTGGATTAAAAAGAAAAGAGAATCAAATTATTTAGGTCTGATTTATTTTTGAGATGAGATAAAAATTATAAAAAAAAATTGTTATAATATATATTTTTTAATATTAATTTTGTTTTAAAATTTGAAAAAATATTTTAAAATTTTAAAAAGTTAATTTTTTATTATATTTTATATAAAAAATTTTGAAAAATATAATAAAAAATTTTTAATTTTTAATTTCATCCACGTAAGGAAATTGAGCCTGAATTGTTGAACTGCATGATCAATACAAGCACCTAAAAGTTTGAACCCAATCAGAACACCTGTGAGATTTCTGGTTTCCCCCCAATTAGCAGTAGTGTCACCATCCCAAGCCAAGTACGTGATTAAACTTTGCAGCAAGGAGTACTAATGTTATTATAGCTCTTCAATTTGTTTATAATTTGATAGACCTCATGGTATATATTATATATTTTTTTTGTTTTTTTATTTCAAACGTTTTTTAAACACATTTAAATATTTAAAATATAATAAAAGAATATTATTACATTAATAGGTACTTAATTTTTTAAACATTTTTTTTAAAAGACAATTTTTTAACCACTAAGATTAGGTTTAGCAAGTAAGAATATCTTAAATATTTTCAAAATATTTTATTATTCTTTATTACAGTTTTATTGTTACTTTTCACTTGCTTATTATTATTATTATTATTGATCATTATTTTTTACTATTATTTAATATATTATTATTAGACTTCGGATGTTCGCCTTTCCTCAGGCTTTATTATTTCACTATTATTTATAACTCTTTTCAATATTTTTTACTACCCAAACATATCTTAGTGTAAAAGAAAGACTTTAAAGAAATTAAGATATGTTTGTTTTATAAAATGAGATGATATAAAAGTTAAAAAAAAAATATATATTTTTAATATAATTTTTGAATAATTTTGAGATTTGAAAAAATAGTTTTAAAATTTGAAAAAATTAAATTCTTTATTATATTTTGTATACCAATTTAAAAAAATATAATAATAAATTTAAAAAAAATTTAATTTTATCTCTCAACAAATATTCAACGCATGATCTATCCCGTACAGGATAGTAGCTGTAGATCTAGCCGAAAAGATATCCAAATTCTGCATGATAATAAAATGAACTCTAAGCAAACCAGGCGTCGACTGGCCGTCAATACATTATAATCATCATGCAATCATGCTTAAAGCTAGCGATCGATCTAGACTAAAAGAAAACAGCGGCCGGAGAAGCTTCACATTCACGCCCATTTGTTCAGCCGCCGGGGGTGGTCCACCATGAATGGAATATGTACTGAGAGGACTTAAAAAAAAAAAATGGTAGCTAGAAGAAAGAAATCATGGAGAAACAGCTAGGCTACAGCTAGCTAGCTCTCCAACTAAAAAAAGGCTTGCCCTGCCTTAGTGGATATCAGCGTGCAGCATGTGGAATCATGTCTCTTAATCGCGTTTAGTGCATTTATTTTAATCATTAAGCAGCTTAAATAATATTAATGGATCATGACTTCGATCGGTTTCATTTTTTTGTGAGTAAGGGTTTCACGTGTAGGAGCGTGCATGCAAATGCAGCGCTAGTTTAAGGAAAACATGCATGGGAACTCATGTGAAACTTCAAAGTTATTTATACCTTTTTTTTTTTTAGGTATGATAAACTAGATGGAATGAACACAATCTAAGTCCTCAACCGTTGAAGGTTTTTCAACCATTATTCCTGTGTCAAGCCTACGGAAAATAGCAACTCCGATCGCTTTAGGGATATTCTCTAGTAGGATTAGGAGCTAGTACTTTAATACTTTAATATATAGCAAAGTTGGTCGGTTTCATTAATCAATAACCCCCAATAATGCATAGCTTTAATTAAAAGCAAGATCCATTTGGCTGAACACGGAAACAATATTGTTTCGAATGGATTCAGGCCTCAATTAGATCGTCTCCTGCCTAGCTAGAATATTATTACGGGAAATTCGGATAGATCAGTTGTGTGTGTGGGAGAGGACCCCATCTCTCTGGAAGGAGATTGATGGATCCTAAAGGTAAAAAGAGATTAACCTGTCTCTTCAAGCATGAGATCATCAAGATATATCCCAATGTTCACGTGGACATGAGGCCTACTAGATAAAGTAGCTTTTATGGTGTTTGTTGAACATATTATAAATTGTGTCAAAAAGATTTATACTAGAACAATCTTTTCTATAATTATGTGAAAAAGATGACATGCATAGATTCATACTTCAAACTTACTTTATAAAACCATCTATTTCTGACTTTGACCGATATGTTTACACAAGAGAAGCAAAGCGAACCCTTTTAAAAAAGTATGCAACTGATCATGGTCGTGGTCAGGACTCCAAACATAGTTTTGGGCCGTCAATAATAGACCCAATGTTTTGAGTGGGCTGTGACGGAGGCGAAGGCCCAATCGAAGCCGATAGTAGTGTCGATCGCTTCCAAAGTAGCCCAACTTTTTGGTGTAGTTACCTTTCGTGGAAGACACTTTTCAGAGTGAAGTAGCCAAAAACTAGAGATGCCAACGATGTGCCTTCAGATAAGCTTTCTAATATTACAAGATTGGACTTGTATGTTACAGACTCAAAAACTACATAGAAGAAATAATACTTATGATCTTTAAGCCAGCCAGAGGAATTATCAATGACGATAAGCTCCAAATCTGCCGCCAATAGCATCGTGCCTCCGGTTAATCGGAGACAGATCGCGATGGTAGGAGTTATGGTGAATGGGAGACCGACGATGGTTGGTATTTTTGACCTCTTTGCCTATATTGGCACCATGATGCTTAGCACAGGCTTTTGTTCCAATGGTGTCATTTTAATGGCACTTATCTTCATTAACTCTTCTAATACTTCTCCCATGGATGGACGATTTTTGGGGTCTGATTCGAGACATTTCAGTATCAATTGAGCTGCTTGGAATGCACCTTCTAGTGGGTAATGTCCACGTAGCCTTGGGTCCATTTTTTTCTTCAGTTTATTTTTGTCGGACATAGAAGGTCTAGTCCAATTCACCAAGTTGTGCTCGCACCTGGCCCTATTTGTGTCGTGTACTCGTAAGCCTGTCAGCATTTCTAGCAATACGACCCCAAATCCATAGACATCGCTTTTTACATACAAATGACCTGTTGAATATTAGGGTGTTTGTTAGTATATGGATGCAATATGGGATATATGGTCAAAATTATGTTCTTATATATATTTTTATGTTAATAGATCTCATATTTTATTATAAGAAAATTGTTTATTTACGATTAATTATTTTTAGCAAAATAATTATTTTTTATTAAAATGAGTCTACTTTTTTTACAAATAATCATTTTCATCGCAAATAATTTAATTACAAATATTCAAATATTCTTTTTTCTTTTAATGGATCTTGAGATATAAATTATTCATGAGTATTGAAGTAAATGGTTATGAGTGAAAAGTTAAATCTCCATCTCAAAATTATTATAACTCCCATATATACAACTTCAATAATTGAGAAATAAAATTGTTCTTCGCCTAATATCTTGTTATCTTCGATCGGTGATAATTATTGATAATTAGATATGATGCATTTTAAGTGGTTTTACATGTCTATAATTATCTATATATATATATATAAATAAATATTTAAAATGTATCAGTACATCATGAACAAGCATGACTGAGAGTAATAAAATTTAGAATGAATGATAGTCTTGCTTAAAATAATCTATGCACGTTAAATAGAATTTTTGTACACAGATTTAAAATATACACTTTGTAATCTTTCTAAATTGAATTCAGTTTCTAGGAGTATTAATTAGTACTTTTGAGTGTAATTTATGTGTATGGCTCTAACTAATTCTTAAATGTACATTAAAAGACGACAGTATCATTTTCTAAGAGGAAATCGACAATCTTTTAATTTCACAAAACTCATGTAATAATTGAAAATTGGGGTATATTACCGGTTTCAACATATTCAGGAGCTGCATAGCCATAAGTGCCCACGACTTGTGTTGTCACGTGCGAGTCACCATTTAACGGGCCCAACTTTGCCAGACCAAAATCCGAAAGCTTTGCATTGTAGGCCTACAATAAGAAACCCAACATACAATCAAAGCAACAAGTAAGAAAATGGCAAAGAAAAGAGTAAACCGCCCACTGTGAATAAATTTGTTCATGAAGTGGATTCACTTCCAAATCAGAATGGAAACGGCCTTACACCATCCAGCAGTATATTGGATGTCTTAAAATCGCGATAGATGACAGACTTTTCTGACGTGTGAAGAAAAGACAGCCCCCGAGCGGCTCCTATTGCTATGTCAAGCCTTGTATCCCATGAAAGTGGTTCTGGAGCTCCTTCTAAGTCAATCATTCACACATAATATACGTAAGTACTTAAAGAAATGAAGCAAAATTTGAATGTAAATTATAAGTGGTTCTTAGTTCTTACTTTTGAAAAGGTGGTTTTCCAAGCTTCCCTCTTGCATATATTCGTAGACAAGAAGGTATTCATTGTCTTCCCAACAGTACCCAAGGAGCTTCACTAGGTTCGGATGGGAGAACTTCCCCAAGAATTTCACCTCAGCCTGTGCCCACAATTAACACAATGACAAGCTCTAAAATGGTTCGATTTCCCGTTCCAGTTCAACAAATTAATAAACACATGGCATATATATATATATATATTTAAAAGAAAAAATCGACGTAAGTAGGCAGAATATTATTGTTTTGCTTATTCATTTCTGTCAGCTCCTTGTGTCACGTAAAACCCCACAAATTTCTGGGCTCATCATTACCAGCATATACATATATAAGCAAATTATCTTGTAGAAAAGTAAAACCATGCCCAGTCAAAATATTATATATATATAGATATATAAGAGTCGGTCAACTAAGAAAACTTCAACAACTTATAAGAGAAAATACAAAAAAGTTTTCGTGGAACATTTGAAAAAACTGTCCCGGTGCATTGGCCAATCCCAATAATTGGATGGAATGAACTCTAAAATAATTCTAGAGATAAATCATATAGCCACCTCTTTTCAAAAAACTGAATTAACTTTATGTAGGAATTAAAAGGTAATTACGTCCTTTCCTTCTATATTTTAATTAATTCCGAGTCAGTCAGTCAATGGTATCGCGAACGATGAACATGGAGAATAGACGGCTAGAGGTGGTTACCGCTTACCATCCATTCTTTGTACCCTTGGGCGCTGTCGGGGTTCGATTTCTTGACGGCAACAGCCAAGCCGGAGCCGACCTTGGATGGCGCGTACGTGTTTAGGTCCACCCATCCTTTGAAAACTCTTCCGAAACCTCCTTCTCCCAATACCGTAGCCGGACTGAAATTTCGTGTTGCACTCTTTAGCTCTGCAAGCGTGAACACTTTCAGATTCGGGGTTATGACCCTTCCGGTCTGAGGCGTCATTTCCTCCGAGTTGCTTTGAACGAGGTTTCCATTTTGGGTCGCATTGCTGTTGCTTCGTGATGTCCATCGCCCACTTTCTTTGCTAATGTTTCTTGATATTTCTGCATGAAATGAAATGGAAGGAAAGGAAAAAGTGCGCGTTAAATAGCAGAGTCGTCGGGCGCTTCAAAAGCTACCTCGAACTTTCGATGATATTATTGTTATTTTTAAATTAATATAAACCTTTAAACAACGTACAAAATAGACAAAGCGGACAACATGATCAGTCATGTTAGAAACTCTGATATTTTGTTTGAGAAATTTACGTGAAGAAAAACAAAGGAGACCCGAGAAAGAAGATCACAAAAAATAACGGAAACCGAGAATCCAACAGTTATGGAAGGAGAAAGGGAGAAATGCTTGGTAAATTTAGAAGATGTACGTACCAGATGGGCTAGAAGGTTTGGTGGCGCTTGGGCTATGGTGGTTACTCAGCGGAGCTGCAAAGCAGTTCCCCATGACGATATAACTCTTTTTCTTCTGGTCTTTAAGCCTATCTCGACGCAGATACTTATGCAGTTCTCCACAGTTTCCAACTTCCTCGATCCAGAGAGAAAGAAAGAGCCAAGAAATTATCAAGCAAGAGAGAACTAGTATAGATCAGAGACCTTGGGCTTGGACCTACCTCTCTCTCTTTCTCTCTCTCTCTCTCTCTCTCTCTTTTACGTCGGAATTGTTATTCCCACCGCGTTTTATGTTACTCGCCCCTTATTGGTGCAAATTAATTATCAAGGGAGAGTTATATTACATTTTTTTTTTAAATGAGAGTTATATTACACGAGTAACATTAAAATGAGACTGGGTCCGGTTTGGTGCGTGAGAGAAGTCCCTTGCAATGATAAAAGAGAAACACCAAGAAAGTCAAGCGCAGCAACGTCACCGGACCAATCGCTAAACGAAAATCTCACCAGTTGGGCCCATTAATTATTATTTTTTTTTGAAAGGGCCCATTAACTAATTAGTTGTACAGATACGTTATATATAATTATTTTTACGTATTTATAAAATTTTATAAATATATAAAAATGAATGTAAATATTTTTTTATTGACTATATATGAGGCTCATTCCTAGATTTTTTGCCATAATTAAGCATTATGATTGTGAGAGAAAATCTGTTCGAGAACTCGGACGACCTGCAACATGAGGCCCATGGTACCTTAATCAACCCGGATCTTGGCCTAAGCATACAAGAAGAAAGAGCCAAAGGGAAGAACCCCAGCGATCATGGTCATTCATCGAATTGGAAAAGTGAGTCTAATTAATCCTGAACGTCCACAAAGATCGAGGAAATATTAAGAATATCTTACTATGACCCCTTTGCACCTACCTTTGTATATATTGCAATTGGACGTAATTCTGTCGAGCCAACTGCCTCATTACATGCAAAGTCGGGTAAGGTATGTCACATTAATTGTAATCTTAGATCCCATCTTGCAAGTCATTAATGAGGGAAATTAATACAGCTGAGATGAGATGGAAGGAACCAGACTATTATTGGCTGGCTGACGACCAGGTGGAGTCACCGAACATCATCATTCTTCCTCAGCCACAGATTCAACAGAAGAACACCTATAAATGGCACCCAGCACATCATGAAACATGTGACATTATCTAAACACATTATAATTTCCGAGACCATTATTTTAATCCTCTCTAGAAATTTAATTTTGGCATCAAAAATGTCCGGGACCCCGACCCCATTTCCTCTTTTGATTTGCAGGTAAAAGCTGTCTGGACAACTGTGTTGGGTTGGACTATGAAATACGTTGTTAACAATGGCGTCATTTATAAGATCCTGATTCCATAAAAATGTACCTTTCACGCACCAGCTGCGATACGATTCCAAAAAAAAAAAAAAGTAATATCGAGACCACGCCATGAAAGCAAAGTTATTAGTAATGGAGGAGACAATTAAGAAATTAATTAAGGAAAATGCTGCTCTGCGGCAACTTGACGAAGAACGCACAGCTCACATCGAGATCAACGTTAGTGAAAAAGCAAACTCTTGATGAGAGATTGAGAATGATGTGTCTGAAGCAGAACGATGCCAAATGCACATCGAGTTTAAGGAGCTCGGAGATAAGTATGCTGAAATGGCCAAATTAATAGATCTACCACCTTAGTCGAGCTCATCGCGAGGTAGGCTGGAACGCCTTACAACTTTCATATCATGGCGATACCTTTCCCGTCAAGGTTCAAAATCTCCCAAGTGGAGCTCTACGACGGGTCCAAAAACCTAGTAGAACACTTGAAGCGTTCAAGACACACATAGTTTGCATGATTATCCAAGTGAAGTTGCCTGTCAAGCATTCCCCATGTCGCTGAAAGGAGCATCCCGTATGTGGTTTGGAACCATTCTCCCAAGATCAGTCGACAGCTTTGAAGGACTATCTCAAATTTTCAACGCCTAGTGCATGGCCAGTTGGAAAAGAAGAGCCCCGCAGCATACCTCTTGACTGTTAAACAAAAAGAGAATGAGAGTCCGAAGAAGTATCTCACTAGATTCAACAAAGAGAGGATGACGACGGACGATCAAGATGAGAAGATCACACTGGCAGCACGCTTGGTGGCATATGGCCCAGGAGCATTTTTATGGCTGAAATAGCTCGGAAGAACCCAACCACCTTGAACAAGTTCATGGATCAAGCTGAAGGGTTCATTAATTCCGAAAACACACTCGAAGCCCTGACTGCCCCCCGACGGGGAGAGCTGCGGCAAGTCGACCGCCCAATGACTAACCGTCGACAAAGCCTTAGTCGAGACAAGTCCAAAGGGAGACCCCTTGTTAGAAAGAAGAGACGAGCTCCTCTGCGGACGCTTAAACCCCCGTGGATGTGTGACAGTCTAGTAGTCGAAGATGATCACCACCCGACATCGAAATGAGATCTCGAGCGGAGTTGACGAGGAAGCATGTATTGTGAATATCATAGATCGCAAGGACACATCACAGAAGATTGCCAAGCCTTTATGAAGAAACAAGATGACGAACAACGCTACGATCACCAACGAAAGAGCCGGTCTAGATTGCCTCGAAAGATAGAGCGAAAGCATGATAATAGTAATAACCCCCCATCATCTAACTGCCCTCTTGGTGAGATCCGAACCATCGTGCGTGGTATCACCAAATGAGGGGTTACTTCCTTTTCCTAGAAAGTATATGCCCAGAAGGCCAGATATAAAGAAGTTTACGTTTCGAGGAATACCATGATGAGAGAAACCCGAACATCCCGGGTAATCCTAATCATCTTTGACGAAAGAGACGAGGAAGGTATCATCCATCCCCATGACGATGCATTGGTAATTACAATGTCGGTAGCTAATTTTACAACTAGAAGGATATTGGTGGATAACGGCAGCTTGACATATTTTATTCTGGGAAGCTTTTGCCCGGATGGAAATTGGTCACGACTGAGCCTAAGCACCCGGGGTCCAAATCCGAAAACTCGGGTATCTTGACTTCAAATCCAGATCCGAATATTCGGGTTTTTAGAACCGGAACTGGACTTCAAATTCGAACTAGAACCTATATGAATTCGGGTTTTAAAATCCGGATTCCGGATTTGAATTCGTTTCTTCTTCTTTTTCTTCTTCCTTTGAAAATAATATACAAAATTTTAATTATTTTACGTCCTAAACTTGTCGAAGAACCTAAAGACTAGCCCTATAATATAAAAAGAAAAAAGATTAAAGATGAATCTTGAAATTAAATGATTTCGCAATGAAATGAGAGTTTATGATATATGTCATAAACGATCGATCATGCTCTCAACGTTGTTCCATCTCTTGTTTACATATCTTATTTAGACAAAAGCAAAGAAAATCTATAAAAGTCTTTAATCGACTAGTAGCAGACTCAGTAGTTTTCTTGGGCTAATTACAATATAACAGTATGAGCTCATTCAATACAAACATCTGGAAAGTCTCATGTCGGATACTTAAACAATCCGCTCGTTTCCTAGTTGAGTTAAAAAAGCCCAACAAATGTTAGAATAAGAATCCATTAGAGACCACAAAAGGATCAACATTAGAAAAACTGGAAAGAAAAGGGAAAGAAAAGATGCCTAGTTGAACACTTCCAAAAAGTCATAAAGCTTACCCCATTTTGGCAAAAAAAAAAAAAAAAAGTTCAGATCATCCCAAAAAATAAAAGTTTATTTCATTTATTCTATTCATCCTGCCAAGAAACAAGTGAAATACTAAATTATTAAAATTTCAGAAGCTTTGCAAGTAATGCACACACAAGTAATAACGCACTTACTCTAGTTTTTTTTAGCATGAATAGAAAGGCTGACTCACACCAGTCTCGATCTCGGATAAAACTACTAGATAATCATCTAAAAAATATTTAAAAAACTAAGTTAGATATATAATAAAATAAGTTAGATATTAAAGAAATATTTCATGTTTTAAACTTATCTTCAAACTGCATCAACTCTATGTATTTTTTCAACTCCTGGATGCCTACAAATTTGGTCCTTAACCAATTTTGGGTGCAAATAAGAGTTTCAACAGACTCTAGAGACAGTGAACTCCTAAAAGGATCCAAGATGCGTCCTCCATTACTGAATGCAGATTCCGAGACAACAGTGAAAATGAGGGTGGCTAACACATCACGTGCTATCTGAGCAAGAATGAGATAATTGGCGACATTAACTCTCCGCCAATCCAAGATATCAAAACTTGGTGATTTTTCTGCACGTTCCTTTGACAAATACTTATCTAGTTCTGATCTAAACTCCATGTTGCCCAGATGACTAACACAAGAGGGGGGGTGAATTGGGTTATATTAAAAAATTAATGCTTATAAACTAAATATACAATATAAAATATAACCAAAATATAAAGCAGTAGGAAATATAAAGAGTAGGGTAAGAGAAAGCAAACTCAGTATTTTTACGAGATTCAGCCCCACTGCCTACGTCCTCGCCTCAAGCTACCCCTTGAGGATTTCCAAATCCACTATTCAATCTCCTTTAGGTGGAGATAGAAACCTATTACACTTTTGAGCAGCACCGCTCCAAAGATTCCGTGTAGAACACCCTCTACACTTCCAATCACCTCACACTTGGTGATTCAACTATTCCCTGTGTAGAACACCTTCTACACACACAAGGGTTATACACACCCTCTTACTTCCAATCACCTCACACTTGGTGATTTAACTATTCCCCGTGTAGAACACCTTCTACACACACAAGGGTTATACACACCCTCTTACTGATACAAGAATTGATAGTGGGTAGGCTATCAGAAAACACTCCTCAATGAGTGAAATAAGAACAATACAGCACAAACTATATCTCTCTCAACAAGAACAAGAATTAAGGCTCAAAACTTTAGAAAAGAGAGAATGAGAGCTTTGAAAGAATGATGCAAAATTTAGCAATAGATGTGTAAGCTCTTGTTATGATTTTTGCAAAACTCAAGTGAGCTATTTATAGGTAAATGAGTCTTCAATTTCAAATTTGAAAAGATTCCCATGTCAAATAAGAGCACTATTCACTTTTCAAAAAATTCAAATAAAAACATTTCCTTTTTGCATTTGTCAAAGACAACTCCATTCATTTTTCAAAGAAATCAAACCTAATCTTTTGCTTTTCATACAAGACAAAATGAGCATGATTTATTTTTCAAACCAAATCATCTTCTTTTTACATATGTCAAAAAAACACACAACCACCCTTTAAGATTTTCAAACAAATCATCTATCTTTTATATTTGTCAAAAAAAACACACAACCACCCTTTAAGATTCTCAAACAAAATCATCTACCTTTTGCATTAGTCAAAAAAACACACCACCTCCCTTCAAGACTTTCAAACAAAATATGCACATGTCAAATATGATAATCAATCATCTTATAAAATCAAGTTTTTATAAAAAAAATATAATTTTCGAAATTATTTTGTTTGATGGTGTTATGCACATGTGAAAAACATAATTTTCAAAACTAAGACATTTAAAAATATCTTGCATATGTGGAAAAAGTAATTTGATGTTTTATGAGAAAAAAGAGTAATTTGGAGCCTTAATCCAATTTCTAATTTTATCAAGAGATGTACAAAAATAATCTATGAGCTTCATTTATAGACTTGATATCTTTCTTGCTCATGCTTGATTTCTTGATTTGTTTAGCTCCCTTCATGCATAGACAACTTGAGCTTGAGTTTTCAATATTATTTGTTATCATCAAAATTTATACGTAAATACGAGACTTGAAACCTTGGGTTCAACAATCTCCCCCTTTTTGATGATGACAAATACTTAGTAGAAATCTGCGACCTGCAGTAATACTTAAGCTCCCCCTGAAAATATGCGTTAGTATTTCAAGAAAAATATAAACATGATTCTAGCATATATAACAGGGTAGTATAATACTAGTATAAGACTTCTCCCCCTTTTGGCATCATTAAAAAGGAACCGTAATTGGTTTCAATAAGATTTTTTTTTTTTTTTCGTAATAAGCAATAATCAAATAAAACGGTACGTTAGAGAGTAGAAGTTGGAACCACCCGTGCCCGACAAAACCTGCAAAGGTTGAAGTCGAATTTTATCATCTCGGTGCAGAAGAAGATTTAAATCCGCTTGATGTTATTGACGAATTAGATATTCCAGAGATTTGAAGTTGAATAATTAAAATTATCCGTGTCCGACAAAGACAGCAAAAGCTGCAAGCCTAGCTCTGGCAATGCGGTGCAGAGCCATGCATGTCCGACAAAACCTGCAAATGTTAGAAGTCTAACTCTGACAGTTCGGTGCGGAGCCACGCGTATCTGATAAAACCTACAAAGGTGGCCTAGCTCTAGCAATTCGGTGCAGAGATTTGATCCGCTTGATGTTGCTGAAAAATGAGATATTATCATGATTTGTAAGTTTGTCTTATTCTTATTTCCGTTTCTATAAGAGCAATTCTTAGCTTTATCTATTTCGCATCAAGCTTTCTTCTCATCTTTGCAATTTTCTTGCATTCTCATTCTACAATTTTTCAATGGCTCATAGAATTCCCTTCAGTGCTTCTCTTGATCAAGATTTGAGGTATCCTTCACCTCAGTCTCAATCTATTTCTGCATCTGTCGTGGGTGCTATGAAGCAACAAGAGACTGATTTAGCTAATAAATCAGATCATGACGCCATTTACGAGCTTGTGGGTCTCGGAACTCGATATTCATCATCTATCGTTGCATTTTCTGCTCGGTTGCAGTCCAAAACTAGCGAAATTGAGAAGCTTAACGAGACTGTATCTGTACTTCAACGACTTGTTTATGAGTCAAACAAAAAAATAGTAGAATTAAAGCAACAGAATAAGGATTTGAAATCCTTGCTTACCTCTTCATTTCGATTGCCTAATCCTTTAGATAAGGATGGCATGATGATTTATGAGGAGCAAATGCATTTGAATGATGAGGCTAAACGTCTCAAGTTTCTGTAGGTCATTTAAGATAATGAAATAAAAGTATCTAGCAGATATCTATGGCATGCATCATTCCTATTTCTCTTCTAATCATGCATAATCTATCTTCTGGTAGGGGTTTTGTGAAAATGTCTGCCAATTGATCATGTGTACTAGTGAATTCTAATACAATATCGCCCTTTTGCACATGATCTCTAAGAAAATGATATCTAATTTCAATATGTTTAGTCCGAGAATGTTGTATTGGATTTTTTGAAAGATTTATAGCACTTGTATTATCACATTTGATTGGAATGTGATTGTACATAAGTTTAAAATCCTCAAGTTGTTGCTTCATGTAAAGAACTTGAGCACAACAACTACCCGCAGCAACATATTCTGCCTCAGCAGTAGATAGTGCAACAGAATTTTGTTTTTTACTAAACCAAGAAACTAGTGCACGACCTAAGAAGTGACATGCTCCACTAGTGCTTTTTCGATCTATTTTACAGCCAGCATAATCTGCATCTGTGTAGCTGATTAGATCGAAAGATGTGTGCTTAGGGTACCATAACCCTAAGTTAATTGTACCACTAAGATATCTAAGAATGCGCTTAACTGCAATTAAATGTGATTCTTTTGGAGATGATTGAAAGCGTGCACATAAGCACACACTAAACATAATATCTGGTCTACTGGCTGTCAAATATAATAAGCTACCAATCATACCTCGATATAACTTCGAGTCAACTAGTTTACCGGTTTCATCTTTATCAAGTTTAGTGGATGGACTCATTGGTGTTCCAGTTTCCTTAGCACCTTCCATCCCAAATTTCTTCAGCAATTCCTTAATATATTTCGATTGATTGATGAATGTCCCACTTTTTGCTTGCTTAATTTGCAATCCGAGAAAGAATGTAAGCTCTCCCATCATGCTCATTTCAAATTCTTCCTGCATAGTCTTAGCAAAAACTTGGCACATATTTTCATTAGTAGCACCGAATATTATATCATCAACATAAATCTGAATCAAAAGAATATCATCATTTTCGTATTTAATAAAAAGAGTTGTATCAATTTTTCCTCTTGAAAAGCCTTTTTTAATCAAGAAACCACTAAGTCTCTCGTACCACGCTCTAGGAGCTTGTTTGAGTCCATATAGTGCTTTTGTGAGTTTGAAAACATGATTTGGAAAAATATGATTTTCAAAACCTGGAGGTTGCTCAACATATACCTCTTCATTTATAAAACCGTTTAAGAAAGCACTTTTAACATCCATTTGAAAAAGTTTGAACTCTTTATAACAAGCATATGCAAGTAGCATTCGAATAGTTTCTAATCTTGCGACTGGTGCATATGTCTCATCATAATCGATTCCTTCTTCTTGATTGAAACCTTGGGCTACAAGTCGAGCCTTATTTCTAGTAATGACTCCAGACTCATCTTTCTTGTTTCTAAAAACCCATTTTGTTCCAATAATAGTATGATTTTTTGGTCTAGGAACAAGTGTCCAAACATCATTTCTTTCAAATTGATTAAGCTCTTCTTGCATAGCTAGAATCCAAGATTCATCAAGAAGTGCTTCATCAATATTTTTAGATTCAATCTGAGATAGAAAAGCAGTATGATTGCAAATATTTCTAAAAGATGATCGAGTACTTACACCTCGTGAAGGTTCTCCTAGAATTTATTCCGCTGGATGATCTTTCACATGTTTCCACTATTTGGTTGCATCTTGTACTAAGTCTTGATGATCTTTCCTTCTATTTCCATGATCTTCTCTTTTGAATTGTCTTCAAATATCACGCATCCTTTTTCTTTAGAAGTGAAGTCAATGAATTTAGTTTTGTCTTCTGTCACGTATCTTGAGCATCCGTTGTCTAAAAATCATTTATTTTTACCTGTAGAATACTTCATACATACCTACAAAAGCAATTAAAAACAATTCTCGGTACCCAAGTTCTTTGGGTCCTTTATTTATTAGTATTAGAAGAAACAAGATATTTAGGTACCCATATGGCCCTAATAGTCATTGTATGTTTTCTTCTAATAGGACAAGCAAGATAATTATGACCATTTCTATTACAAAAATTGCAAATAGCATGTGACATATATGAAGAACTTGAGTGATTATAATAGTATCTTTTTTTAACAAAATTATTTTTATGAAAAGAATTTTGAATATTGGACTTTGATGTAGAAGGATTATCAAAGAAGTTTTTATAAGGTTTGTATTTTTGTTTTGGCATATATCCCAAGCCTGCCTTATCAAAAACACATCTTTGACTACCAAGAAGTTTTTCAAAATTTCTTTTTCCATTCGTAAAGTTTTCAATAATATTTTCTAAATCAGTTTTCTTTTTCTTCAACTCAAAATTTTCATCTTTCAAAACAATATTTTCTTTTCTTAAAATATCAATTTCGTTTGTTAAAGAAGAATTTTTCTTTTTCAAAACAGTATACTTGATACCCAATTTTTCAAATTCCTCATATACTTCTTCTAAAACATTTTGCAATTCTTCATATGAAGGATCTTCAATATTATCAAAATTTGTTACCTCAATGTCATCTTTAGCCATAAGACAAAGATTTCCTGATTCTCCATTGCTTGCTTCACTATCTGAGCTACTTGAATCATCATTCCACGTAGCTTTCATTGCTTTTTTGCCTTTGTTTCGATCTTTCTTTAGCAGAGGACAATCTGGCTTGATATGACCGGGTTTATTGCATTTATAACAAATTAAAGTGTCATTTTTACCTGAATCTTTCTTGGAAAACTTATTGAAGGATTTCCTTGGAGGAGTTTTATTTTTCTTTAAGAACCTCTGAATTCTTCTTGTTATCATCGCAACTTCTTCATTTTTGTCGTCATTTTCCTCATCTTCATCACTTTCACTTTCATGTGGAACAGCTTTAAGTGCCAAGCTCTTCTTTGACTTTCCTTCTTCTTCTCCTCTTTTCAATGTGTACTCATGGGTGATAAGTGACCCGATGAGTTCATTCACTTCGAGCTTCTTGAGGTCTCTAGCTTCAAGAATCGCTGTCACTTTTGATTCCCAACGTTTTGGTAGAGAGTTGAGAATTTTTCTTACTATCTCCACTTTGGAATAAACTTTGCCAAGAGCTGTCAAGCTATTTATGATGTTAGTAAAACGAGTGTACATACTAGAAATAGATTCATCATCATTCATCTTAAACATTTCATATTCATGAGTAAGAATATAAATTTTTGATTCCTTGACTTGAGAAGTTCCTTCATAAGTAACTTCCAAGTTATCCCAAATTTCCTTTGCTGTAGCACAAGTCATTACTCTATTAAATTCATTACCATTGAGAGCATTATATAATAAATTCATAGTAGTTAAATTCAAAGTATAAAGTCTATCGTCTTCACGATTAAACTCTTCTTCTTCCTTTTTGACCTTTACTCCATCAACTACTTTTGTTGGAATATAAGGTCCATTTACAATACATTTCCAGATTTCTCGACCTTGAGCCTGAAGGAATATTCTCATTCTAACTTTCCAGAATGAGTAATTGTCTCCACAAAAGAGTGGAGGCCGACTGCTAGATTGACCTTCACCAAATGAAGCTGCAATGTTAGCCATAAGATCTTAACTCAAAAGATAGTTAATCTTATAATAGAGCTCTAGCTCTGATACCACTTGTTGCCCAGATGACTAACACAAGAGGGGGGGTGAATTGAGTTATATTAAAAAATTAATGCTTATAAACTAAATATACAATATAAAATATAACCAAAATATAAAGCAGTAGGAAATATAAAGAGTAGGGTAAGAGAAAGCAAACTCAGTATTTTTACGAGGTTCAGCCCCACTGCCTACGTCCTCGCCTCAAGCTACCCCTTGAGGATTCCCAAATCCACTATTCAATCTCCTTTAGGTGGAGATAGAAACCTATTACACTTTTGAGCAGCACCGCTCCAAAGATTCCGTGTAGAACACCCTCTACACTTCCAATCACCTCACACTTGGTGATTCAACTATTCCCTGTGTAGAACACCTTCTACACACACAAGGGTTATACACACCCTCTTACTTCCAATCACCTCACACTTGGTGATTTAACTATTCCCCGTGTAGAACACCTTCTACACACACAAGGGTTATACACACCCTCTTACTGATACAAGAATTGATAGTGGGTAGGCTATCAGAAAACACTCCTCAATGAGTGAAATAAGAACAATACAGCACAAACTATATCTCTCTCAACAAGAACAAGAATTAAGGCTCAAAACTTTAGAAAAGAGAGAATGAGAGCTTTGAAAGAATGATGCAAAATTTAGCAATAGATGTGTAAGCTCTTGTTATGATTTTTGCAAAACTCAAGTGAGCTATTTATAGGTAAATGAGTCTTCAATTTCAAATTTGAAAAGATTCCCATGTCAAATAAGAGCACTATTCACTTTTCAAAAAATTCAAATAAAAACATTTCCTTTTTGCATTTGTCAAAGACAACTCCATTCATTTTTCAAAGAAATCAAACCTAATCTTTTGCTTTTCATACAAGACAAAATGAGCATGATTTATTTTTCAAACCAAATCATCTTCTTTTTACATATGTCAAAAAAACACACAACCACCCTTTAAGATTTTCAAACAAATCATCTATCTTTTATATTTGTCAAAAAAAACACACAACCACCCTTTAAGATTCTCAAACAAAATCATCTACCTTTTGCATTAGTCAAAAAAACACACCACCTCCCTTCAAGACTTTCAAACAAAATATGCACATGTCAAATATGATAATCAATCATCTTATAAAATCAAGTTTTTATAAAAAAAATATAATTTTCGAAATTATTTTGTTTGATGGTGTTATGCACATGTGAAAAACATAATTTTCAAAACTAAGACATTTAAAAATATCTTGCATATGTGGAAAAAGTAATTTGATGTTTTATGAGAAAAAAGAGTAATTTGGAGCCTTAATCCAATTTCTAATTTTATCAAGAGATGTACAAAAATAATCTATGAGCTTCATTTATAGACTTGATATCTTTCTTGCTCATGCTTGATTTCTTGATTTGTTTAGCTCCCTTCATGCATAGACAACTTGAGCTTGAGTTTTCAATATTATTTGTTATCATCAAAATTTATACGTAAATACGAGACTTGAAACCTTGGGTTCAACACTCCATAAACTCATGCTGCTCAAGATATTTTTTTAATTTCATGTCAAATTTACTCGAGCTATTAGAAGAAGTAGAAGTAGTGCTTGGCCTCCTTTGAGCCACAATAAAACTCCCCCCACTAGCCACACAAAATCTGCCATACTGCTCAATCAAGCGGCTTAACAAGAGTTTGACTTTGACCTCTATCTAATATAAGTACCTATTCTATCACTAATCTGCGATAGCTAGCCATACATGTATCATTAGTTGAAAGATTACATTTAATTTAATGTTCTTAGTTGTTTCAATTCACATCCAGCTAATGTCCAGACTTCAGAGTTTACATTTAATTTAAGATTATTGCAGATTAATTTTATTTCTCTCCTCTTAAAAAATTATATTATTATAATATCTAACGATTCTATAAGTACTACTGATTAATTTATTTGCTTCAACTTTTATTGCAGTATTTGAGTGGGGGGAGACCAAATTTCTTGTTTCCTTGGCCTTTGAATAACACTTCATATTCTTGTCCAAAATAGTTAAAAGCACAAGATTGAATGGAGGTAAGATGGTTGGTGAGGGAATAATTTGGCCCATAAGCAAATGTTGAGTGATTGGCTCTAAACTGAGTTTTATGGCTGGCTGATTTACTGAACCAACAAATAAATAAATAAATAAACCTACCTAGGCAGTCTTGATTTATTCTGTTACTCTCTCCACTCTATTCCGGTAGTAATATAGTTAGCTTTTTTGGTTTTCTTCAATTATTAGTGCAACTACATATACCAACAAGCAAGAACTATTAAGAACAGATATGAAGCTAAACTTAAATGGCGCAACCAGAACAATTTGCATATAGTATAAAGTATAATACTGAAATGAACCAATTGAGTTCATCTAGAGCCTTGGTGACATTTTAAATCATCTTTGAGGTAAACAACATACTCTTACACATTTATCTAGAAATTAGCCTTTGTTATGCAACAACATTATCTTTCAAGTAAAGGATAAAATGAGATTTCATTACATCATGCCCTAAAGATAGAAATACAATAAAAAAAAATGACCAAAAGGGATAAAACTCCTTTTAGCTTTTTCAAATGCCGAACAATTGCATCCAATAACCCATCAACTCTGATGAGTTCTGTGGCAGCTTTAGGATCTGGTCCCTACACCCAAAGCAAATTAAAGTCATGTTGTAAATGAAATTTGAGGAATGTCTATAGAGGGCTGTGCTCCGACTTCGATGGCGTCGAAGTTGAAATCGACTTCCGACTCCGAAATGGAGTCGGAGTTCGAATCCGAACAGAGTTCGAAACTTCGATGGGAGGTCGGAATTCCGACCTCCGATGGGAATCCCTTACTCTATCTTCGGCGAAGCCCTAAATTCATCTACAGACTACTCGTAACTCCACCAATTTAATGATCAAAGAAAATAAAAAAAAATCCTAAATAATAAAAAACATATATTGAAATCGAATAATTAATAAATAATATGAGGAAATGGAAACCCTAACTCAGGTTACTTTGTCTCCGAAAAAATCACGAATGACGAAACCCATCGATGAATCTGTCAGAGTCGACATCGTCCAGACTCCAAAGCAGGGTTGAAAAACCCATTGACAAGTTTGATCTATTGCAAGGATCATGATCACCGATGAAGGATCACAATTCACAATCACCGAGGAAGTCACGAAACTCTTCTTGATCTGTTGCAAGCTTGCTGTCTTAGGGTTAGGATTTTCGATATATGGTATTGGGTGGACTATGGAGGCACGGGGTTGAAGACGAGTGAAGAGAGCCATTCTAAGGGTTTCTGTCATCGCATGTTATATAGGCTTCTCAAATGGCGTCGTATACAGTTTTGTTAAAAAAAAAAAAAAAAGGACGGAAAGAGGAGTCAGTGCCACTACTCGAACCCAGGTTCGGAAGTTGGAGGCTAAAACGCCTGTAACCATTTAGCCACTTGGGTTTATATTACTTATTTTACAATATTTAATATATAATCTTTATATAGTCGGAGTTCGGTGTCGAAATTTGAAACGTTCATGGGCTTTGATTCCGATTCCGAACTCCGACTTTGGAGTCAGAATTGTTCTGACTCCAACTCCGACTTCCAACCCCGATCAGAGTCAGAATCAGAGCAGAAGTCGGTCGGAAGTCAGAAGTCGAAAATTTTGCACAGCCCCATGTCTATACTCTCTTTAATAAATGAAATTTGACAGATTCAATATGAAAACAGAAACCAATGTCAAACTTTTAATAATGCTGATCAAGAAGAGGCATGTGAAGCCTTGCTAACAAAAATAAAACATGGCATGTGAAGCCTTGCTAACAAAAATAAAACATTGTTTTTAAGAAAGCCTTTAATTACTGAGTACGCCACCATTAGTGTGTGTAAAATTGGTTCTCTAGAGAATAATTTAATACCTTTATTATATTTGACAATACCCAAGCAGCTGTTCTCACAATTGAACCCTTGTTTGGCAGCATCATTCTCGCAAGTGGTAGTAAGACCTCTTGGGATAATAAAACACTTCTTAGCTTCTCCCTTTCACCAGCAACATTTCCTAATGCCGATGCACACTGCTCGGCAACAGACAAGGAGCTCTTTTCTGCATCATAATTGCATTATAAATACAAAGCCAAATGCAACATTACAATATAAAACTATTTCAGTTTTCACGCACATACATATATACCCAACTTAACAAACAACACTTACGCATGTATATTATAGATTACCAGGAGAAGCATGTGTTTTAATAATTATTGATGACATGGATCCTTGTATGGAAGAAGGATTGGCTACCAACAATTTCAATTAGTTTTATTGCTCAATTAGTAATGGATTCAATTAAAATAAGCATTAAAAAGAAACAAAGACGCATACTTATAGCCATAAATTCCATCATATCAAAACTTGGGATGAACTGTTCTTATTCATTAGCATCTTTGTACCTTCATCGACTGTCTTTTTCATTTTGTTGTAATCACATTTTGCTTGATCTAATGCATCTTTATGTTGATCAATCAGCTGTACCAGAGGAAAATAAAAGTCATTTAACAATAAGAGAAAATTTTGTTTTACAATAATTTCTATTAAAAATAAAAATGAAAATAAAAAACCTCCTGTGTTTTTTATAATTCTCTTGAATAGTGAATCAAATCTGCTATATTTCTTTGAAGACACTTCTCAATTTCTCCTTCTCCTCAACAACTCATTCTTTCTTCTTTTTTGAGTCCTCAATACCTTTTGTTAATTTTTTCATCAAATTTTGACCAGTTTTTATCTGAACTCTGTGGTAGTTAAGCTCTGTGCTATTTTTCTCAATATCCTAACAGTTGGGTAGCATCAATTAGCACTCACTCACTCAATTGCAATAATGGATGTTTTATACCTCATTCACATACTTACAGGTTGTCAACACAGATCTTTAACTTTTGTGCTTTCAACCTTTTACCACCAGCATTTTCTATGGAATTTTGAAGCTCCAAAGCTTATAGCCAAAAAAATTAAGCACAAGTCAACCAACTGAGATATCATATGTAATATATGTCCTTCGCAAATAAATAATAAGCAAAAAGGCAACATAGTAGGGAAGCCTGAATATCAACCACGAACAGGGTGTAGCAACCAGCCTAAATTCTACCGAGTAATAATTAGATCATTTTATCACAGAAATAATTTTATAATTTGATATATTGTATCAAATCATATTATTTTATAAATTTATTTTTGTAAAATTTGTTTATATGCTAAATCATTTTCGTTCATTATATAATTTTTTCCTGAAAAATAGTATTATTTTAAAAAATTATTTAAATACCATCTACAGTTATTTATAAATTTTAACTGAAGATGTTGATTGTAGGCCGCAAGGCCTCTACATTGGCATAAAGGGTTCGAAATATTCAAATAGGGACTACATTTCCTGGAGCCCAACCATCCACATTTATGGTGGTCACCGTACGACTTGACTATTCATATATCATTCTATGATCTTAATATTCGTCAGCGAGGACATGGACATATAGAGGCTAATAAACGACAATAATCACTAGCCCATGTCCTTGACATCCCCGTTGTATCATTTAATGGCCTTGTAATAAGGAAAATTCCTTGGTCGAATGGTGCCTAAAATCGAAGCACCCAAGTGAAAGGGTTGGTCATGTGTTTGGGAAGTGTCAATTATTATTTATAAATAATTTGGACGAAGAGAGTTGGCATACACTCTTGCGTACGAGGAAGAATGATTTGGCAAATTAGTATTGAATTCACTTGATATATAGATAAAAAGGAAATGAAAAGAATTGGTTATTAGTGATTCAACGTATTAATACGCACACTTATTTAATAGATTGATTAGAAAGTCAAATTTTAATAAAAATAATATATATTTAAATTTTGAATATAAAATAACGATATTAATACGCAAATCAACAGGTGAGTTTGCTTATATGTTGCAAACTCAAAAGAAATAGTCCGAAAAAGTCTTTGCATTAGTTTCATGCACCAAATCAAATTCTTGCGCAAAAATGGTTGTACATAGGTGCTTATAATTATTTATTTATTTCATACTATTATAACATCTTTGCAAACCAAGTTGGTATGCGCGTGATTTATTTTTATAAATAATTTCATCTCATTTGATCGTATTTTAAAATATTTTTTTAAAATTTTAAAATAAAATAAATATTAAAAATAAATATTATAATAATAATTTATTTAATTTTTAATTTTTATTTAAGAAGAGAAATCAAACCATAAATTCAGAAGAAGTCGGACAAAATAATAATTTTTCCTCCAAGTTGATGGTGCTGGAGGAGATGCACAGAAGTCCGAATAGAAGGGTCCCCTGCATCATTTAACTGCACGTTCAACCGTGACGACTTTGACCGAATGTAACCTATTTTACAGGTGTGTACGTAAATGAAGACAACCGGCCCCCTGCTCTGCGTCCCTTTAAATTTTCCCAGGAAAAGGGGGGATTTTGTTTGAAATTTTATTTTTATTTTAGCCTTAAAGACGATCACTATCCAAGCCGGACGGCCACGGCAGACCGATGACAACTGCGCCAATCGACTTGACAGTCGACGCAGAAGCCGAGGATAATGGCAAGTCAACGTACTTGCCAACAACTTGAGAAATTTGTTCACAGGGTATTGGTAGGGTCACTTATTATTCCTTTATTATTTATCTTGTATTTTTATTTTTATTTTTATTTTTCTCATTTCTTAAAGTATTTTTTCAATATCTTTAATCATTAAGAAAAAATTAAAAAATATAATTATATTAATAATTAGTTTTTTAATCATTAAATAAAATAAAAAATTAAAAAAATTAAATGCAAACATAATAATAAATAAATAATAAAAAAATTATAATCCTATCATTTTCTTAGTTCACAAATGAATAATGATATCCACTTAAACTTTTATTGTCGAGTGACAATTTTACAAATTTATTCTTATAAAAATCTTGTATCGCGGTATCATTTTTTTACACGCTTCCAAATTGAGGCATAATTTTATTTATTTTATTTTATTTTATTTTATATAACTTGTGAAATCATATTAAATAAATTCCGAAAACAAAGAAATAAGTTTCGTTCTTTCAACTACATTTTATTATTAAGAAGAGATTTATTTACAAAACTCAATAGACGAAAGACAACACATAGTATAAAGAAATGAGTCATATCTCGTTAATGTTGACACACTAGCGGTGGGCCCATAGCCAAGAAAGATACAAAACTTATCTAATTAAAAGAGACAAAGATGCATGAGAAATATAAACCAAATTCTTACACAAAGAGCAAAGTACTTTTGACTATAATACTTAATTGTAGTGGATAAAAGTTGCGCATTAAATGTGAATAGGGTTAGTGGTTGAAGTAATTACGATACCACAACTAATTTGCAGCTACAGGTCAAATCTAGTGTGCTCGAGAGGACTGGACTGACTTTCTTTTTGTTTAATTTCTGAACATAATCTAACTTTTACGTCCTATATTATTCTAATTAAGGTCCAAATAGATAGAATAGGGTGAAATATATAAAAAGAGATATTATAAGAAAATTATTTATTTATAATTAGTTAATATTAATAAAATATTATTTATAGTGAAAATTAATTATAAAATAATTTTTTATCATAAATAATTAATTACAAAAATTTATTTATTTTTTATATTGAAGTAAATAAGGGTGTAAATGGTCCAGTCCGGTCCGGTCCGGTCCGGTTCGAGAAATTTGTGGAACGATTCCATTCGGTCAAAGAATTCTCTTACCCTGGACTGGACCGAACAGGAGTTCGGTCCATACCGGTCCGGTCCAATTTGGTCCAGGGGCGGTTCGGTCCGCTCTAGGAGTGCCCCATATGATTTAATGGGCTAAATTTAATCTAAAATTCTACAATGATCAAATATTTTTTTGGCCCAAATTTAACTATTATAAAATATAATATGTTAATATTATAAGAGTATATATTATATATTAATATGTTAGTATATATTATATATTAAGTATGTTAGTAAATTATAACTAATAATACTATTATATTAATATACTATATATTTATATGTTAGTAAATAGTAATAAATTAGTAATAATATATTAAATAATAATAATACACTTATTATTTATAAGTTATTACTAATATTCTATATAGATATATTATAATTTATATTTTTATACTATAACTAGTCAACCAATAAATTATAATATGTTAATATTATAAGAGTATATATTATATATTAATATGTTAATATATATTAATATTAATATTATAATTTATATACTATTTTTATATATACATATAAATATATATATGTGTGAGATTCAGTCCGTTCTGGTCCGATCCAGGAGGAAAAATCGTTTAGACTGGAACCGGACAGGAATTAATCGATCCATATAAAATTTGAACCGGTCTTAATTCGAAATAACCGATCCGGCCCGGTCCACCGATCCAGTTTGAATTTTTTTACAGGTTTAGAAGTAAAGAATTGGACACTTTCGTAGAGTTATAGTTCTGTGGTCCTTGAAGTTAAACTATTCACTTTTATTTATCCGCTGATATTCTTTACAATAGTGACTTAATCATAAACTGTTAAAGTATTGTTATTAATTTTATTAAAATAAATTATTACATATTGATAAAAAAATATAAATTTATATACATATCAAATTTTTTTTATTATATTTAATTAAATATGACGAAAAAAAATGTGAATAATAGAATAAAAAAAATTTTTGCTCTTCAAATATTAAATAAAAAATATTTTTATGCTATTATTTATATATATTTTTTATCATATTTAATTAAATATAATAAAATTATTTTAATATATGTACAAATTTATGTTTTTATTAAAATTTTATAATTTATTTTAATAAAATTAATACCAATGCTCAATGAATTGATCCCAGCAGTTCAGTCTGCAAAACTTTTTTATAGGGTTGCGTGTCCATGTGCACCCATCTTTAGCCCCGGGAGTCCCGACTCCCAATTGCATGCGTTCAATTTTGTTTTTGTTTTTGTTTTTTTTTTCTGATAGAGCACACCATACAAGATCTGATAGTGAAATTTTTAAATTAAATTACGGAAATGTTTTGCGCCTCCTTCGAGGTTTTTAAAAAAGAAAAGCAAAACTCAAAAAAAATATTTTCATATTTTATCTCTACATTTTTATTATTATTATTTTTTAAATAATTACAGAATACATAAAAAAAAATTTACACTAAAATGCCCAAAAAATCTCAACATCAGCGTCCATATCATTGTCCATTAAGGCCTCGTTTGGATTCGGAAGTGGATTGAACTCATCTCAACTCACTTCTATTTCATCATTACATTTTTATAATTTTTTATACAAACACAAATTCTTATACACATTTTTTAAATCCTAATATACAATTTTCAAATTCTAATATACTTTTTTCAAATTCTAAAATAATAATAATATTAAAAAATAAATTAAACTCATCTTATCTATGAATCTAAACGAGGCTTAAAAATTATCTAATAAGCATTTTACTAAATATTTATTTATATCTATTGGTAAATATATATTTTTAAAATATAAAATGATGTTGGGAGTTGGTCTGACGGTCTCTAATATTAAAAATAATTTAAAAATATGATAAAAATATAAAATAAAAATAATTTTACGTAATTGGTAAGAAGGCGTTTGACCTTAATTTAACTCTTATTGACGGTGACCACTGAAAACTAATTTTGTAGCGGGGTCAGACTGATCCCAAGATTTCTCTAAAATATAATCAAACTTCTGTTTAATTACTTTGATTAACCTACATTAGGGCACTATTTTTCCACGGTTGACGTGCCTTAAAAATAGAAAGATTTTATAATTATACCTAGATATATATTTGTTTTTATCACAGGATTAATTAAGAACTTTTATACTCTTAAAGGGAATAATTATTAATAGAAATATATATACTTTGAAAGTCAAATATTTAAAAGTTATTTTCGCCTTGGATAAGCAGACATAAAGGCAAATTTTCAAAGGTTTAAAACTGGAATAATAATAGTAATAATTGATAAAAGAATAGTAGCAGAATCTGATCAACCAAGCACAAAACATCACATGTAAAATAAAAATAAATAAAAAATCGTAAAAATTATGGGATCTAAACTCGCATGAACTGTGGATTAAAAAGAAAAGAGATTCAAATTATTTAGGCCTGATTTATTTTTGAGATGAGATAAAAATTTAAAAAAAAAATTGTTATAATATATATTTTTTAATACTAATTTTGTTTTGAAATTTGAAAAAAATATTTTAAAATTTTAAAAAGTTAATTTTTTTATTATATTTTATATAAAAAATTTTGAAAAATATAATAAAAAATTTTTAATTTTTAATTTCATCCACGTAAGCAAATTTAGCCTGAATTGTTGAACTGCATGATCAATACAAGCACCTAAAAGTTTGAACCCAATCAGAACACCTATGAGATTTCTGGTTTCCCCACAATTAGCAGTAGGGTCACCATCCCAAGCCAAGTACGTGATTAAACTTTGCAGCAAAGAGTACTAATGTTATTATAGCTCTTCAATTTGTTTATAATTTGATAGATCTCATGGTATAAATTATATATATATATATATTTTTATTTCAAACGCTTTTTAAACACATTTAAATATTTAAAATATAATAAAAGAATATTATTACATTAATAGGTACTTAATTTTTTAACCATTTTTTTTAAAAGACAATTTTTTAACCATTAATATTAGGTTTAGCAAGTAAGAATATCTTAAATATTTTTAAAATATTTTATTATTATTTATTACAGTTTTATTGTTACTTTTCACTTACTTATTATTATTATTGATCATTACTTTTTACTATTATTTAATATATTATTATTATTATTATTAGACTTTGGATGTTCGCCTTTCCTCATGCTTTATTATTTCACTATTATTTATAACTCTTTTCAATATTTTTTACTATCCAAACATATCTAAATGTAAAAGAAAGACTTTAAAGAAATTAAGATAGGTTTGTTTTGAGAGATAAAATGAGATGATATAAAAGTTTAAAAAAAAAAAAAATTTAATATAATTTTTTAATATTAACTTTATTTTGAAATTTGAAAAAATAGTTTTAAAATTTGAAAAAATTAAATTCTTTATTATATTTTGTATGATCTATCCCGTACAGGATAGTTAGTAGCTGTAGATCTAGCCGAAAAGATATCCAAATTCTGCATGATAATAAAATGAACTCTAAGCAAACCAGGCGTCGACTGGCCGTCAATACATTATAATCATCATGCAATCATGCTTAAAGCTAGCGATCGATCTAGACTAAAAGAAAACAGCGGCCGGAGAAGCTTCACATTCACGCCCATTTGTTCAGCCGCCGGGGGTGGTCCACCATGAATGGAATATGTACTGAGAGGACTTAAAAAAAAATGGTAGCTAGAAGAAAGAAATCATGGAGGAACAGCTAGGCTACAGCTAGCTAGCTCTCCAACTAAAAAAAGGCTTGCCCTGCCTTAGTGGATATCAGCGTGCAGCTTGTGGAATCATGTCTCTTAATCGCGTTTACTGCATTTATTTTAATCATTAAGCAGCTTAAATAATATTAATGGATCATGACTTCGATCGGTTTCATTTTTTTGTGAGTAAGGGTTTCACGTGTAGGAGCATGCATGCAAATGCAGCGCTTTAAGGAAAACATGCATGGGAACTCATGTGAAACTTCAAAGTTATTTATACCTTTTTTTTTTTTAGGTATGATAAACTAGATGGAATGAACACAATCTAAGTCCTCAACCGTTGAAGGTTTTTCAACCATTATTCCTGTGTCAAGCCTACGGAAAATAGCAACTCCGATCGCTTTAGGGATATTCTCTAGTAGGATTAGGAGCTAGTACTTTAATACTTTAATATATAGCAAAGTTGGTCGGTTTCATTAATCAATAACCCCCAATAATGCATAGCTTTAATTAAAAGCAAGATCCATTTGGCTGAACACGGAAACAATATTGTTTCGAATGGATTCAGGCCTCAATTAGATCGTCTCCTGCCTAGCTAGAATATTATTACGGGAAATTCGGATAGATCAGGTGTGTGTGTGTGTGTGTGTGTGGGAGAGGACCCCATCTCTCTGGAAGGGGATTGATGGATCCTAAAGGTAAAAAGAGATTAACCTGTCTCTTCAAGCATGAGATCATCAAGATATATCCCAATGTTCACGTGGACATGAGGCCTACTAGATAAAGTAGCTTTTATGGTGTTTGTTGAACATATTATAAATTGTGTCAAAAAGATTTATACTAGAACAATCTTTTCTATAATTATGTGAAAAAGATGACATGCATAGATTCATACTTCAAACTTACTTTATATAACTATCTATTTCTGACTTTGACCGATATTTTTACACAAGAGAAGCAAAGCGAACCCTTTTAAAAAAGTATGCAACTGATCATGGTCGTGGTCAGGACTCCAAACATAGTTTTGGGCCGTCAATAATAGACCCAATGTTTTGAGTGGGCTGAGTGACGGAGGCGAAGGCCCAATCGAAGCCGATAGTAGTGTCGATCGCTTCCAAAGTAGCCCAACTTTTTGGTGTAGTTACCTTTCGTGGAAGACATTTTTCAGAGTGAAGTAGCCAAAAACTAGAGATGCCAACGATGTGCCTTCAGATAAGCTTTCTAATATTACAAGATTGGACTTGTATGGTACAGACTCAAAAACTACATAGAAGAAATAATACTTATGATCTCTAAGCCAGCCAGAGGAATTATCAATGACGATAAGCTCCAAATCCGCCGCCAATAGCATCGTGCCTCCGGTTAATCGGAGACAGATCACGATGGTGGGAGTCATGGTGAATGGGAGACCGACGATGGTTGGTATTTTTGACCTCTTTGCCTTTATTGGCACCATGATGCTTAGCACAGGCTTTTGTTTCCTTTGGTGTCATTTTAATGGAACTTATCTTCATTAACTCTTCTAATACTTCTCCCATGGATGGACGATTTTTGGGGTCTGATTCGAGACATTTCAGTATCAATTGAGCTGCTTGGAATGCACCTTCTAGTGGGTAATGTCCACGTAGCCTTGGGTCCATTTTTTTCTTCAGTTTATTTTTGTCGGACATAGAAGGTCTAGTCCAATTCACCAAGTTGTGCTCGCGCGTAACCCTATTTGTGTCGTGTGCTCGTAAGCCTGTCAGCATTTCTAGCAATACGACCCCAAATCCATAGACATCGCTTTTTACATACAAATGAC
The DNA here is from genome assembly GCA_036898215.1 of Platycarya strobilacea. Taxonomy (NCBI): domain Eukaryota; kingdom Viridiplantae; phylum Streptophyta; class Magnoliopsida; order Fagales; family Juglandaceae; genus Platycarya; species Platycarya strobilacea. The sequence goes on from CM072555.1 coordinate 15,137,089, forward strand.
CTGTTGAATATTAGGGTGTTTGTTAGTATATGGATGCAATATGGGATATATGGTCAAAATTATGTTCTTATATATATTTTTATGTTAATAAATCTCATATTTTATTATAAGAAAATTATTTATTTACGATTAATTATTTTTAGCAAAATAATTATTTTTTATTAAAATGAATCTACTTTTATTACAAATAATCATTTCATCACAAATAATTTAATTACAAATATTCAAATATTCATTTTTCTTTTAATGGATCTTGAGATATAAATTATTCATGAGTATTGAAGTAAATGGTTATGAGTGAAAAGTTAAATCTCCATCTCAAAATTATTATAACTCCCATATATACAACTTCAATAATTGAGAAATAAAATTGTTCTTCGCCTAATATCTTGTTATCTTCGATCGGTGATAATTATTGATAATTGGATATGATGCATTTTAAGTGGTTTTACATGTCTATAATTATCTATATATATATATATAAATAAATAAATATTTAAAATGTATCAGTACATCATGAACAAGCATGACTGAGAGTAATAAAATTTAGAATGAATGATAGTCTTGCTTAAAATAATCTATGCACGTTAAATGGAATTTTTGTACACAGATTTAAAATATACACTTTGTAATCTTTCTAAATTGAATTCAGTTTCTAGGAGTATTAATTAGTACTTTTGAGTGTAATTTATGTGTATGGCTCTAACTAATTCTTAAATGTACATTAAAAGACGACAGTATCATTTTCTAAGAGGAAATCGACAATCTTTTAATTTCACAAAACTCATGTAATAATGAAAATTGGGGTATATTACCGGTTGCAACATATTCAGGAGCTGCATAGCCATAAGTGCCCATGACTTGTGTTGTCACGTGCGAGTCACCATTTAACGGGCCCAACTTTGCCAGACCAAAATCCGAAAGCTTTGCATTGTAGACCTACAATAAGAAACCCAACATACAATCAAAGCAACAAGTAAGAAAATGGCAAAGAAAAGAGTAAACCGCCCACTGTGAATAAATTTGTTCATGAAGTGGATTCACTTCCAAATCAGAATGGAAACGGCCTTACACCATCCAGCAGTATATTGGATGTCTTAAAATCGCGATAGATGACAGATTTTTCTGACGTGTGAAGAAAAGACAGCCCCCGAGCGGCTCCTATTGCTATGTCAAGCCTTGTATCCCATGAAAGTGGTTCTATAGCTCCTTCTAAGTCAAGCATTCACACATGATATACGTAAGTACTTCAAGAAATGAAGCAAAATTTGAATGGAAATTATAAGTGGTTCTTAGTTATTACTTTTGAAAAGGTGGTTTTCCAAGCTTCCCTTTTGCATATATTCGTAGACAAGAAGGTATTCATTATCTTCCCAACAGTACCCAAGGAGCTTCACTAGGTTCGGATGGGAGAACTTCCCCAAGAATTTCACCTCCGCCTGTGCCCATAATTAACACAATGACAAGCTCTAAAATGGTTCGATTTCCCGTTCCGGTTCAACAAATTAATAAACACATGGCATATATATATATATTTAAAAGAAAAAATCGACGTAAGTAGGCAGAATATTATTGTTTTGCTTATTCATTTCTGTCAGCTCCTTGTGTCATGTAAAACCCCACAAATTTCTGGGCTCATCATTACCAGCATATACATATATAAGCAAATTATCTTATAGAAAAGTAAAACCATGCCCAGTCAAAATATTATATATATATATATATAAGAGTCGGTCAACTAAGAAAACTTCAACAACTTATAAGAGAAAATACAAAAAAGTTTTCGTGGAACATTTGAAAAAACTGTCCCGGTGCAGTGGCCAATCCCAATAATTGGATGGAATGACAAAAACTCTAAAATAATTCTAGAGATAAATCATACAGCCATGCACCTCTTTTGAAAAAACTGAATTAACTTTTTGTAGGAATTAAAAGGTAATTACGTCCTTTCCTTCTATATTTTAATTAATTCCGAGTCAGTCAGTCAATGGTATCGCGAACGATGAACATGGAGAATAGACGGCTAGAGGTGGTTACCACTTACCATCCATTCTTTGTACCCTTGGGCGCTGTCGGGGTTCGATTTCTTGACGGCAACAGCCAAGCCGGAGCCGACCTTGGATGGCGCGTACGTGTTTAGGTCCACCCATCCTTTGAAAACTCTTCCGAAACCTCCTTCTCCCAATACCGTAGCCGGTCTGAAATTTCGTGTTACACTCTTTAGCTCTGCAAGCGTGAACACTTTCAGATTCGGGGTTATGACCCTTCCGGTCTGAGGCGTCATTTCCTCCGAGTTGCTTTGAACGAGGTTTCCATTTTGGGTCGCATTGCTGTTGCTTCGTGATGTCCATCGCCCACTTTCTTTGCTAATGTTTCTTGATATTTCTGCATGAAATGAAATGGAAGGAAAGGAAAAAGTGCGCGTTAAATAGCAGAGTCGTCGGGCGCTTCAAAAGCTACCTCGAACTTTCGATGATATTATTGTTATTTTTAAATCAATATAAACCTTTAAACAACGTACAAAATAGACAAAGCAGGCAACATGATCAGTCATGTTAGAAACTCTGATACTTTGTTTGAGAAATTTACGTGAAGAAAACAAAGGAGACCCGAGAAAGAAGATCACAAAAAATAACGGAAACCGAGAATCCAACAGTTATGGAAGGAGAGAGGGAGAAATGATCGGTAAATTCAGAAGATGTACGTACCAGATGGGCTATGGTGGTTACTCACCGGAGCTGCAAAGCAGTTCCCCATGACGATATAACTCTTTTTCTTCTGGTCTTTAAGCCTATCTCAACGCAGATACTTATGCAGTTCTCCACAGTCTCCAACTTCCTCGATCCAGAGAGAAAGAAAGAGCCAAGAAATTACCAAGCAAGAGAGAACTAGTATAGATCAGAGACCTTGGGCTTGGACCTACCTCTCTCTCTCTCTCTCTCTCTCTCTCTCTCTCTCTCTCTCTCTCGTGTCGGAATTGTTATTCCCACCGCGTTCTATGTTTCTCGCCCTTTATTGGTGCAAATTAATTATCAAGGGAGAGTTATATTACATTTTTTTTTTTTGAAACGAGAGTTATATTACACAAGTAAATTGAAAATGAGTCTGGGTCCGGTTTGGTGCATGAGAGAAGTCCCTTGCAATAATAAAAGATAAACACCAAGAAAGTCAAGCGCAGCAACGTCACCGGACCAATCGCTAAACGAAAATCTCACCAGTTGGGCCCATTAATTATTTTTTTTTGAAAGGGCCCATTAGCTAATTAGTTGTACAGATATGTTATATATAATTATTTTTACGTATTTATAAAATTGTATAAATATATAAAAATGAATGTAAATATTTTTTTATTGACTATATCAGGCTCATTCCTAGATTTTTCGTCATAATTAAGCATTATGATTGTGAGAGAAAATCAATTCGAGAACTCGGACCACCTGCAACATGAGGCCCATGGTCCCATAATCAACCCGGATCTTGGCCTAAGCATACAAGAAAAGGAGCCAAAGGCAAGAATCCCAACGATCCTGGTCATTCATCGAATTGGAAAAATGAGTCTAATTAATCTTGAACGTCCACAAAGATCGAGGAAATATTAAGAATATTTTACTATGACCTCTTTGCACCTACCTTTGTATTTATTGCAATTGGACGTAATTCCGTCGAGCCAACTGCCTCATTACATGCAAAGTCGGATAAGGTATGTCACATTAATTGTAATCTTGGATCCAATCTTATAAGTCATTAATGAGGAAAATTAAACGGTTGAGATAAAATGGAAGGAACCAGACTATTATTGGCTGGCTGACGACCAGGTGGAGTCATTGAACGTCATCATTCTTCCTCAGCCACAGATTCAACAGAAGAACACCTATAAATGGCACCCCGCACATCATGAAACATGTGACATTATCTAAACACATTATAATTTCCGAGACCATTATTTCAATCCTTTCTAGAAATTTAATTTTGGCATCAGAAATGTCTTGGACCCCGACCTCATTTCCTCTTTTGATTTGCAGGTTAAAGCTGTCTGGACAACTGTGTTGGGTTGGGCTATGAAATACGTTGTTAACAATGGCGTCATTTGTGAGATCCTGATTCCATAAAAACGTACCTTTCATGCACCAGTTATGATACGATTTCAAAGAAAAAAAAAGAGTAATATCGAGACCACGCCATGGAAGCAAAAATTATTAGTAACGGAGGAGACAATTAAGAAATTAATTGAGGAAAATGTTGCTCTACGGCAACTTGACAAAGAACGCACAGCTCACATCGAGATCAACGCTAGTGAAAAAACAAACTCTCGATGAGACATTGAGAATGATGTGTCTAAAGAAGAACGATGCCAAATGTACATCGAGTTTAAGGAGCTCAGAGATCAGTATGCCGAAATGGCCAAATTAATAGATCTACCACCTAAATCGAGCTCATCGTGGGGTAGTGCTGGAACGCCTTATAGCTCTCATATCATGGCGATACCTCTCCCGTCAAGGTTCAGAATCCCCAAAATGGAGCTCTACGACAGGTCCAAAAACCCAGTAGAACACTTGAAGCGTTCAAGACACACATAGTTTGCATGATTATCCAAGTGAAGTTGCTTGTCGAGCATTTCCCATGTCGCTGAAAGGAGCATCCCGTACGTGGTTCGGAACCATTCTCCCAAGATCAGTCGATAGCTTTGAAGGACTATCTCGACTTTTCAATGCCTAGTGCATGGCCAGTCGGAAGAGAAGAGCCCCGCAGCATACCTCCTGACTGTTAAACAAAAAGAGAATGAAAGTCCGAAGAAGTATCTCACTAGATTCAACAAAGAAAGGATGACGACGGACGATCAAGATGAGAAGATTGCACTAGCAGCACGCCTGGTGGCATATGACCCATGAGCATTTTTATGGCTGAAATAGCTCGGAAGAACCCAATCACCTTGAACAAGTTCATGGATAAAGGGTTCATTAATTTCGAAAACACACTCGAAGCCTTGACTGCCCCCCGACGGGGAGAGCTGCAGCAAGTCGACCACCCAATGACTAACCGTCAACAAAGCCTTAGTCGAGACAAGTCCAAAGGGAGACCCCTCGTCAGAAAGAAGAGACGAGCTCCTCTACGGACGCTTAAACCCCCGTGGCTGCATGATAGTCTAGTAGTTGAAGACGATCACCACCCAACATCGAAACGAGATCTCGAGCGAAGTCGACGAGGAAGCATGTACTGTGAGTATCATAGATCGCAAGGACACATCACAGAAGATTGCCAAGCCTTTAAGAAGAGACAAGATGACGAACAACGATACGATCACCAACGAAAGAGCCGGTCTAGATTGCCTCGAAAGATAGAGCGAAAGCATGATAATAGTAATAACCCCCCATCATCTAACTGCCCTCTGGATGAGATCCGAACCATCGTGCGTGGTATCACCAAATGAGGGGTTACTTCCTCTTCCCAGAAAGTATATGCCCAGAAGGCCAGATTTAAAGAAGTTTACATTTCGAGGAATACCACGATGAGAGAAATCCGAACATCCCGGGCAATCCCAATAATCTTTGACGAAAGAGATGAGGAGGGTATCATCCATCCCCATGACGATGCATTGGTAATTACAATGTCGGTAGCTAATTTTACAACCAGAAGGATATTGGTGGATAACGGCAGCTTGACATATTTTATTCTGGGAAGCTTTTTCTCGGATGGAAATTGGTCACGACTAAGCCTGAGCACCCGGAGTTCGAATCCGAAAACTCGGGTATCTTGACCTGGAACTGAATTTCAAATCCGAATCTAAAAATTTGGGTTTTTAGAACTTAAACCGGACTTCAAATTTGGACTGGAACCTATATGAATTTGGGTTTTAAAGTCCGGGTTCCAGATTTGAATTCGTTTCTTCTTCTTTTTCTTCTTCCTTTGAAAATAATATACAAAATTTTAATTATTTTACGTTCTAAACTTGCCGAAGAACCTAAAGACTAGCCCTATAATATAAAAAGAAAAAAGATTAAAGATGAATCATGAAATTAAACGATTTCGCAATCAAATGAGAGTTTATGATATATGTCATAAACGATCGATCATGCTCTCAACGTTGTTCCACCTCTTGTTTACATATCTTATTTAGATAAAAGCAAAGAAAATCTATAAAAGTCTTTAATCGACCAGCAGTAGACTCAGTAGTTTTCTTGGGCTAATTACAAAATAACAGTATGAGCTCATTCAATACAAACATCTGGAAAGTCTCATGTCGGATACTTAAACAATTCGCTCATTTCCTAGCATCAGTGATTGATTCAAAATCCTCAACATGTGCCACACCAACAATTCTCCTAACAATCAGAAATGTTGCCCAGATGACTAACACAAGAGGGGAGGTGAATTGAGTTGTATTTAAAAAAATAACAATTATAAATCAAATATATAATATAATATATAAACAAAATATGAAATAACAATAAATATAAAGAGTAAGGGTAAGAGAGAAGCAAACTCAGTATGTTAACGAGGTTCGGCCCTACTGCCTACGTTCTCGCCTCAAGATACCCCTTGAGGATCCCCGAATTCACTATTCAATCTCCTTCAGGTGGAAATAGAAACCTATTACACTTTTGAGCAGCACCGCTCTAAAAAATCCATGTAGAACACCCTCTACACTTCTAATCACCTTACACTTGGTGATTTAACTATTCCCCGTGTAGAACACCTTCTACACACACAAGGGTTATACACACCATTTTACTGATACAAGAATTGATAGTGGGTAGGTTATCAGAAAACACTCCTTAATGAGTGAAATAAAAACAATACAGTGCAAACTATATCTCTCAAAATGAACAAGGGTTAAGGCTCAATGCCTAGAAAAGAGAGAATGAAAATTTTGAATGAATGTTGTATCTCTTGGTGTTGTGAATGTGAGGTTCTCAAATGATCTATTTATAGGCATATGAGACTTCATATTCAAATCTAAAAAGATTCACATGTCAAAAACATCATCATTCACTTTTCAAAAATTTCAAACCTAATCTTTTTACTTTTTGCATGTGACAAAAGGAGTATACTTTACTTTTCAAAAATTTCAAATCTAATATTTTACTTTTTGCATATGACAAAAGGAGCACACTTTACTTTTCAAAATTTTCAAACAAAAACATCTACATTTTGCATAAGTCAAGAAAAACATCTATCACTTTTGAAAATATTCAAATAAAACATGCACATGTGAAAGATGACAATCAATCATCTTAATATTTTCAAAATTCAAACCTTTAATCATGTCATGCACATGTGAAAGATGACAATCAATCATCTTAATATTTTCAAAGTTCAAACCTTTAATCATGTCATGCACATGTGAAAGATGACAATCAATCATCTTTCAAAATTTTCAAATTTAATTTTCAAAATATTCATGCACATGTGGAAAATGTATTTTAATACTTTATGATAAAATATTAATTTTGAGCCTTAATACTAATTTCAAATTTTTAAGAGATTTACAAAATTACTCTATGATTTTAATGTGAATTTGTTCTCTTCTTGCTCATGCTTGCTTTCTTGATGTGCTTGATTTTATTGTGTGGACAACTTGAGTTTGAGACTCCTTTATTCTTTGAATTCATTTGTTATCATCAAAATTTATGTGTAGATTTACACGAAACTTGAAATCTTGAGTTCAACAAAAAAGATGACCTACAAATGAAACATTAATTATTTGAGTTAAAAAAGCCCAACAAATGTTAGAATAAGAATCCATTAGAGACCACTAAAGAATCAACATTAGAAAAACTGGGAAGAAAAGGGAAAGAAAAGATGCCTAGTTGAACACTTCCAAAAAGTCATAAAGCTTACCCCATCTTGGCCAAAAAAAAAAAAAAAATGTTCAGATCATCCAAAAAAATAAAAGTTTATTTCATTTATTCTATTCATCCTGCCAAGAAACAAGTGAAATACTAAATTATTAAAATTTTAGAAGTTTGCAAGTAATGCACACACAAGTAATAACGCACTTACTCTAATTTTTTTTAGCATGAATGCGAAGGCTGACTCACACCAGTCTCGATTTTGGATAAAGTTACTAAATAATCATCTAAAAAATATTAAAAAACTAAGTTAGATATATAATAAAATAAGTTAGATATTAAAAAAATATTTCATGTTTTAAACTTACTTTCAAACTGTATTAACTCTATGTATTTTTCCAACTCCTGGATGCCAACAGGTTTGGTCCTTAACCAATTTTGGGTGCAAATAAGAGTTTCAATAGATTCTGGAGACAGTGAACTCCTAAAAGGATCCAAGATGCGTCTTTCATTACTGAATGCAGATTCCGAGACAACAGTGAAAATGAGGGTGGCTAACACATCACGTGCTACCTAAGCAAGAATGAGATAATTGACGGCATTAACTCTTCACCAATCCAAGATATCAAAACTTGGTGATTTTTCTGCACGTTCCTCTGACAAATACTTATCTAGTTCTGATCTAAACTCCATAAACATATGCTGCTCAAGATATTTTTTGAATTTCATGTCAAATTTATTCGAGCTATTAGAAGAAGTAGAAGTAGTGCTTGACCTCCTTTGAGCCACAATAGAACTCCCCCTACTAACCACACAAAATTTGCCATACTGCTCAATCAAGCGGCTTAACAAGAGCTTGACTTTGACCTCTATCTTATCCGCTAACTCATTCCCTTTGCATTGTTCCAACCAAAATCTCAATGATACCATTTTGTGACGTGGATCAAGCACATGAGCAATATATATCAGCAAGTTGAACCTATCTGTATTACCCCAATACTTTTCACACTTTTCTTTAATGTTTTTGTCCATGGTACTAGTGATGCTATTCTCACTCGTGCACATATCATTTATTGTATCTTAAATTGTGCACAATTTCTGGGAATATACATTAGCTGTCACATATAAAGAATTAGAAATGTTCAATATGACATCGTAAAAAATTTTCAGCAACTCTATAAAAATCAGTGTTTTTCTCCAATCATCACTAGTGGGGTTCACGAAATCATGATCCATATATATATTATAGCGTTCAAAGGCTTTTTTGTGTTTTATAACGGTACTCAACATCAAATATGTGGAATTTCATATGGTAGAAACATCAGTGCACATCCTTCCGCTAATATTTTTCTTTGATGCATAAGCCTTGAACATAAAAAATCTCGACGGTGAAGACTTCACATATTTAATGGCTTCTCTAATCGTTGATATTAAACTTTTAATATCTTCCAAACCATCATTAACAATCAAATTTAATATATGGGCAACACACCGCATGTGAAGGAACTCACCATTTAATATGATGGAATTACTATCTATTATTCACCTCTTCATGTAATCAACACCAATACCAACACCATTAAAGAAGACATTATCAATAGTGATGGTCAAGATCTTATTAATATCCCAATCAAACAAGTCCAAGTTTAACACCCTCCCAATAGTTTTTTCCTTACAGTTGGAAATTTGGCAAAATTTTAATATTTTCTTATGCAATCTCCAATTGCAAATAATCAAATGTGCAATAATGCATATATAGTTCACATTTTGCACCGATGTCCAGGTATCGGTGGTTAAACAAGTTCTTTAACCCTCTAATAATTTCTTTAACTGTATCTTTTCTTCATCATACAACTTCATATAGTCTATTTTTAGAATGGTTCGGGATGGTAAAATAAATTGAAACTCTAGATCAGCCACATACTCAATAAGCCCTTCGTGCTTTACTAACCTAAAAGGCAATTCACACTTAATAAAAAAATTTAGCGGCAGACACTCTAAATTTTTCAGCATCATAGTTGACTAGACCTTGTGAGTTTGAGTTACATGTTTTTCCTTCTGCATCCCTATTACCACTAGAGGATTTACTTTTTTTAGGACGTTTATGGTATATAGGGAATTTTTCACATGTATAATAAAGGTGGTGATTGATAGAAGTGTCATTCTTGTAATGACAATTAAATAACTTATCACAATGTTTGCATCGAGCTTTTGGTTCATCAGAGTCAATAGGTAGCACTTTCTCAAAGTGTTCCCAAGATACCGATTGCTTATTAGGTGTTTTCCTAGGTTTTTTGAGTACAGGTGGAATGGAATGGATATGTGTGGATAAATAGTTTGGAAGACTCCCATCCTACTCTAGATCCACTGGAAAAGAAGATGAGTCACCAATAACCACTTAAGTTGTACCAAGATTCCAACTTGTAGAATCTTCTTCCATCTGTTATAGAGTAACAAAACATAACAAACAAACCAAACTATATAATTAAGTAAATAATACAATTCCATAATTTAAGCATGGATATTTTCAACAAACAAAACAAGTTCATAATTTAAGCATGAATATTTTCAGCAAACAAAACATTTTTTTTTCCTTTACTTTGCCTTGTGAAAATCTAGGAATTAGTGTACAGAATACCAAGAGCTATATTATCAAACAATATATATTTCAATATGTCATTGATGGGTTCCCAAAAATATGATAATTTGGAACCAAAGTTCCAAGATTAATTGGTTTAACATGGAGATAACTTCTTATTATATTTTTGAGATACTAACCATGAGAGTACAAGAATATACTATATTTTTCCATTATTAAATTGAAAAGATTGCATTAATAAATAAATTATATTCTAGTTAAATTAATATTAAAAAATCATGTTAAAGTACATTTATAGGCTTAGACTACACGTCTCTGTTAGTTTATTATCTATAGATTCACCAACTTTTAATATATGAACACTTCCTCCTCTTATTACTCAACTAGTACGGGTGACTGATAAACAAGCCCTAATAAACTAGAGTCACAAACATTACTAACTCACAAGCTCAAATGCCATTACCCTTAACCCTGAAAAGCTTTTGAACTAGCTTGTTGAAGAAACCTATTTCAGGTGATCTTAATAGAAAGACTAAATAAAAGCATAGAAACCTATAGCACAAAATCCATGATTGATAAGGTCTAAATAAAAATATAGAAACCCATAAAACCCTTGGGTTTTTTTTTTTCTTTCAACAAATTCATTCCTAACAAGTTAAATGTGAGAGAGAGAGAGAGTACCAAACAAATTAACGGCTACGGAGATTTGATTCGGAGACGGTGATGGGTCATGGAAGATGAAGGCTTGGGTTTATGCATGCACAAGTTAAATGTGTGAGAGAGAGAGAGATTACTGAACAATTTAACGATGACAGAGATTCGATTTGGAGATGGCGATGGGTCACGGACGATGGAGGCTATTTTGTGGAGAGAGAGAGAGAGAGAGAGAGAGAGAGAGAGAGAGAGAGAGAGGTGAATTCATCTATCTATACTTCGACTTGAGACCAGGGGGTAGAAACTAGGTTATTGTAAAATGACATCGTTTGTAATTTAATTAACCAGCAGGATATTAGGTTTTAATCCGGGTTTCGGATTAAAATGGGTATCCTGCTTATATCAATCCGGTTTACTAAAAATGGGTATCTAGCCCATATTTATGTGAACCGAAAATCAGATATTGAATCCAGGTATCCGATTATCAATCCGTGCTGGGTAAAACTCGGTCCATATGAACATGCCTAATTACGACTGGTTGCGACCAGTGCAGGTCCCTCCCAAAGGTTTCACTGGTGAAGTAATCCAACCTGTGAGAGTGATCACCCTCCCCATTCTGGTGGGTGCAGCTCCTTGGATAGCTTCAACTATGACCAACTTCCTCGTGGTCAAGGCCCTTTCATCTTATGATGCCATCTTGGGAAGACCGATGTTGAACAACTTAAAAGCTGTCACGACAACCTACTATTTCAAAATGAAGTTTCCAACCAACCAGAGAGTGGGAGAGGCTAGAGGAGAACATGTCTAGGCTAGGGAATGCTATGCCAGTGAACTAAAGCACAATGCCCAGGCGGTCGCAATGATAAGTACTGATCGGGAATGCGTTAACCTTCCATCGCCCCCTGTCCTGACGAATTGGGATGAGAGATGAGAGATGAGGCAACCTTGAGGTAAGGGAAGCCAACGAGCCACTGGAGTTGATCCTAATCGACCCGACACGTCCAGAATAAACTGTACGTGTAGGGACCGAGCTCAAACCCGAATTGAAAGAAGAACTGATGAGCATTCTTATCAAACACAAAGATGTGTTCGCATGGGCACATGCAAACATGCCTGAGATTGACCCCTCCATCAATGAACACCAACTGTGCATTGACCCAACAACTTAAAGAGTCAAACAAAAAAAAGAAGCTTTTATGCTGAGAAATATACCGTTATAGGAGAAGAAGTCGATAGACTACTGGTTGCAAAACTCATTCGAGAAGTCCACTACCCAGAGTGGCTTTCTAATATGGTACTTGTGAAGAAGACAAGTGGAAAATGACGTATGTGTGTGGACTTCACCGACCTCAATAAAGCTTGTCTCAAGGATAGTTTTCCCTTATCTCGTATTGACCTCATTGTGGACTCAACGAAGGAACATTCACTCCTTAGTTTCATGGACGCGTACTCAGGCTACAACAAGATCAAAATTAGTCCAGGAGACGAGAAAAAGACGGCCTTTATTACAGACTGAGGGCTCTACTATTACACCGTAATGCCATTTGGACTAAAAAATGCTGGGGTAACCTATCAACGCCTGGTCAATCGAATGTTCAAAAATCAAGTCGGACGAAACATGGAGGTTTATGTTGACGATCTCCTGGTCAAAATTCGAGAGCCCAAACATCATTTGGCGGACCTCCAAGAAACCTTCTTCGTCTTATGACGCTACAAGATGAAACTTAATCCCACAAAGTGTACCTTTAGGGTCGAGTCGGGCAAGTTTTCAGGATTTATGGTCTTTGAACGGGGAATTGAAGCTAACCCAGAAAATGTTCAAGCCATCCTTGACATGATATCACCACATAACTTGTCAAGAAGTTCATCCTTGACATGCGCTCAGTCGCTTTATTGCCAAGTCAATCGACCGATGTCTACCTTTTTTCCAGGTCCTTCAAAAGGCCCATGAATGGAATGATACTTGTGAACAAGCATTCGCCGAACTAAAGGGCTATTTGGCTTCTCCTTCGTTACACAGCCAACCTATACCGGATGAGATCCTGGTAGCCTACTTAGCGGCATCGCCTTATGCAACTTTTACTGTCTTAACCAGAGAAACAAGCTAGGGACAAAAGCCAGTCTACTATGTTAGTCGGGCATTTTGAGGTGCTGAAGAGCCGGATACCCACAAATCGAGATGCTAGTGTTCACCCTCCTGATAGCAGCTTGTCGACTGCACTGTTACTTCTAGGCTCATACGATTAGAGTCTTGATGGATGATGAGTGCACAAAAATGCACTCTAAATACTCTATTTAAATACTAAAAGAAATGAGAAAACAATGGATATAACTCATGTTATTAAAATTAATGGTCATTTATCTTGAGATAGATATAAGCATGATTTAATATATTGATGAGAATATAAAATGCCATATTTTCCTCTCTTAATGTTTAATACTTTATTCTTATTTGATGCCTAAATATACTCATTATTCTTATATTTTAATTTAGGACACAAATAGAGACATTAAGAGCAAATGAAGATAATTGCAGAATTTTAGACAGTTCTGAAATCTTTTCGTAATATGGGCATAACTCTCTCATCCAATTTCCGATTGAGCTGATTCAAGATTATATAGAACCGAAAGAGAAATATCTATAACTTTTATGTTTTATGTTTGAAGCGATATCCACTCAATCTAAGACAAAATCGACCATCAAGTGAACGCACCTGCACTTGACGTTCCTGGATATTTTTCAGCCACTTGCATCAAATCCAAATGTCATCATAATATTTTCCAGCAAGCACTCCTACACCAACTTGGAAATTCAATGATCAATTCATATGCAAGATGAAGTGCACTCAAGTTTCTTGTATACAAATTATTTGACCACAAGATATTAAGTCATACAAGACAACTAATGGATATAGAGAAGCAAAATTGAAACACTTAACCTACAAGCAAAATCCAGCTCATGCATGGTGGGAAAACAAATGATCAAAATGACAACTCACAAATCACTTGAATTCAAGAATGGCACATGGCAAAACAAGTTGAAATTGTGATGATTTTGTCATGACAACTTGCATAAAGGATGCTTATAAATAGAAGGAAGGGGTGTGTGTTCTAAGACAATTCTTAGAGTGGGAGGATGCTTTGGAAGAGCCATTATTTTGAGAGTTTGAGAAAAGAAAAGAAAATCCAAAGAAGAGAGAAGAAATTAATGGTTGGCTCTTCCATATTATCCCTTGAAGAATTTTTGTTGCATATTTTCAATATGTGTAGCTAAATTCTCAAGGAGGGATAGGGATGAACTTGTGTGTGTGATGGTGTTTGTAATTTATTTTTGATTCATGTATTTGGTCTTTAAATATTAAAACTCTTTTGTTCTATTATTCTCAATTTATTTGTGATGTTTTTCGTCTTCAAATAAATATAGAATCTATTTCGTTTATGGATTCAGTCATGCTTTTTCTATTGAGTGAATTAGTTCTATAATTATGTTTGGAGCAATTGATTATCTATATTGATTTAATTCTCTGCTGCAATATTGCCTCTTGGGTATATTGTCGTCGTTAGATTTTCTCAATATCGATAACAATTTATGAGAGTTAAGCGCGAAAAATGATTTTTCAAAGAGTTACATGTGATTTAAATTTTGGTTATTAATGTTATATCTTCCGATTAAGAATTTGGACATAGAATTCTTAATTGAGTTATCAATGAATTAAGAATAAATTTGAATACCACAAATACTTAAGGAATTCCCTACGCTCTACTTTTCGTCTCATTTTTATATTTTTCAAATTACTCATTTAGTTTTAATTTACATCACACTCTAAAATTTACTTATCGCACTCATTTAATTTTTTTGTTAATTTCGTTACTATTCTTCAATTTTTCAATCCATCTCCCTGTGGAATCGACACCCCAAAGCTATACTGCAAACGACCGCGTTATTCTTTGGGTGTAATCAAATTTTGGCGCCGTTGCCGGAGAGACGGTAGAAGAATTTGTAGTTTTTTTTAGTAGTTTGTAAAAAAAAAAAAAAGAGCGGTAGCTTCGTTCATTTTCTTTTTAGCTTTCTGCATCTTTATTTTATTTTACTTTTCTTTTCGTAATTATTTTTTTTTCAGTATTACGCTTTTCTTTACTTTGCATGCGCAGGTACAGAGACGCTTTTGGACGGTTTGCTAGTAGACCCGTGCTAGAATCAGATTCAGAATCTAATTTTTCTAATCGCTTGTTTGATAATTCTTCCAATTCTGACGCGATGAGTGAACACGTGAACCAACCTGTCAGAACCCTCCAAGATTATCTTCATTCCGCACGAACAGCCACACTATCCTGTATTATGTTTTCACCTAATGTTCGTCATGTAGATTTTAAAACAGGAATGATACAATTACTTTCGACTTTCCATGGTCTAGAAAATGAAAACCCTTATGTTCATATTAGGGAATTTGAGGAAGTAGTTGCAGCATTCCACAATCAAAATACCACTGACGACACGGTAAGGCTAAAGTTTTCCTTTTTCTTTGAAAGATAAAGCTAAGAGTTGGTTGTACTCACTAAGACCACAGTCTATTGGAACATGGAGTGAGATAACTCAAGTGTTTTTCAATAAATACTTTCCCCAACATAAGACCAATGCTTTAAAAAGACAAATCTCTACCTTTGCACAAAAGGATAGTGAGACTTTGTACCAGTTTTGGGAAAGATTTAAAGAATTACTGAGTATGTGTCCTCACCATGGATATGAGAATTGGCGCTTAGTGAGTTATTTTTATGAAGGGCTTACGCCCAGGGAACGTTAATTCGTGGAAATGATGTGCAATGGAGAATTTTTACAGAAAAATCCTGTTGAGGCCATAGAGTACCTCAATGAACTTGTTGAAAAAGCTCATACCTGGACTGGACCTAGTGCTACTGATAGCACAAACAGGTCACGACTTACAGGAAATCCGAGTGGTGGTATTTACCATCTAAGGGAAGAGGATAACCTTAAGGCTAAGGTTGAAATGCTCACCAGAGAATTAGAGTTATTGAAAACCAAAAACTCAAAACCAACACACACGGCTAATCATGTAGAATCTTTTGGGCCATGTGTTGTCTGTGGTGGGATAGATCATCATTCCCAAGAGTGTCCTACACATGCTAACAAGAGAGGATGGCGAAATCACCCCAACTTCAGCTGGAAGTCTGAAAATCAACAGCCTGCACAACCTTCTAGATCATATCCTGCACCATACCATGCACCTCAATCTTCTAGAAATTTTTTAGAAGACACTTTGCATGCATTTATTGAAGTACAGGGTAAGACTAACCAAAAATTTGAGTCTTTAATTATGCAGGTTGTTGAAGAACAAAAGGAGATAAAGAGCCAGGTATCTAAAATAACGAGTTTCTTGAGTGTAAATGAGCAAGGTAAGTTCTCTTCTCAAGCTCAGTCTATACCTCATGGTCAACATATGGCACAAGAAACTGTGAAGAATCACGAGTGCCAACAGATATATATGATTGACTCACTCATAGACAGGGAAGTTTTCACAACTCATGATTCTGATCCCCTTGAGAATTTTATTGTTGATTTTGAGTATAATCCTATCAGTGATTCATCTGATGTAGCTAATATTTGTGCAATTTTTGACAATACTCAAGATTATAGCACACGGGCTTGGCAACCGAAGTTTGAGGAGTTTTTTGAGAAAAATGAAAAACAGATTCCTTCAAGTGGGCAAGTAACCAAAGTTAATCTTAAACCTTGCCACCTACCTGTGAAGTTCGAGCACCGAGTTTATTGGGCAAATAAGCGTTTCGTTTTTGACCCAGGAGGAATAGTTCAAGAAGTGGAAGATAGTCTGGTTGTAAACTTGGTCTACCAACTTTGACCACAGCATGCAACAATAATAATTATTATTATTATAATTATTATCATCATTATTATTATTATTATTATTATTATCATCTTATTTGTTTTGTTTTGTTTTTATTTACTACTGTTTTCTTTATTTTTGTTTGCAGGATAGTATCATTTTGTCATTTCAGATCACTACTTTTGACGCTTAGCGAGCTATCTACATCACACATCAGGTGTATCCTACCCTTTTTAGTTACTCCCCATCCAATTTTGATTATTAAATATTGAGAACAATGTTTCATTTAAGTTTGGGGGTGGGAATACAAATCTATTATTTAAACTCTGTGGCATATTTCAATCAATATATAAAAAATTGCCAAATTTTTTCACACAGGCATCTTTTCACACATGATACTCATGCTCATTCATAACCATCTTGGAGAATTCAACAAACCCATTTTAAATCATTTTGCTAAAGCATCTACAGAACCATTTATGCACTTCTCCAAATTTTGTGGTAATATGGTGATTTGACACATGTAACTAAAGAATTATTTTGCTCAAGTATTCATATGAATTTTGTGAGAATTGAGAGCTTACAAATATAGAAATTGTGATAAGTATCCATTGATCTGTTGAATTTGACACTTCTTTTGAGAATATCATTACATGGTTTGTGGTAAGATGGTGGATATACTTGGGATATGACGAAAGTCAACTTAGGATTAACGTTTGAGCCTTTCACCCTGAGCCTTTTCATCATAGATCCCTAGCAGCCAATTTTGAGCCAATATACACATATGGCCTTTTCTTTTCATATCTATATCATCCATACCTCTCCACATTGGAGTATAGCTTATACACTATATTTTCCTACCATTTTACTTCCAAGTGTGTACTAGGTGTGAAATTATCATAAAAAAAAAGAAAAAAAAAAAGAAAAAGAAAACCATGACAAAAATGGCATGGTGCTAGATGTGTCCATCAAATTATTCATGAAAGAGTTCATCAAATTGCGAAGACACCAGTAGCAAAAGAAGATGGAAAAATGTACTTAGTCAAAAATCTAAAAAATTGAAAAATACATCAAAAGGAAAGTATAGTCTACTGAAAAATTTAACAGATTCCCTTTTGTGTATACTTGGAAGTTTTTGAAACCTCTTCACATTTTCTTCTTATGAACCCCAACCCTAAACCACATTACAACCCTTTGTGTTGATTTTTTCGATCCTAAGTATGTTTGTGGAAAGAACGGTGGAAATTTCATTTGTTAGTATTCCTATCATAAGATCAATGTTTACTTGTTACTTATATATAATTGGCTAAATTTTCATGAGAGTAAATGTACACCTTTGTCAACTCCATAGAGAGAACCCATACATGAAACACTTCTATACCCGTGAGTTATGGAGTTGAACCTTTTTGCTTAAGATATTCTAATGCTGCATGTGTCGAAACCTCTGATTTGATAAAAATAGTTTGGAACACATACACACTCTGTGGATTGCTATATTTGAATTACTTGTGAAAGGGTTATTGAATTTCTAAGATTGTTTTGATATGTAAATTTGAAAAATGTGTCTTGATGGCCCCTATGTGTGATTTTCTTTGGTCTTTCTCATCATTTTGCATGAAAATTGCTAGGGATTAGCAATGAGTAAGTTGGGGGGTGTGATGAGTGCACAAAAATGCACTCTAAATACTCTATTTATATACTAAAAGAAATGAGAAAACAATGGATATAACTCATGTTATTAAAATTAATGGTCATTTATCTTGAGATAGATATAAGCATGATTTAATATATTGATGAGAATATAAAATGCCATATTTTCCTCTCTTAATGTTTAATACTTTATTCTTATTTGATGCCTAAATATACTCATTATTCTTATATTTTGATTTAGGACACAAATAGAGGCATTAAGAGCAAATGAAGATAATTGCGGAATTTTAGACAGTTCTGACATCTTTTCGTAATATGGGCATAACTCTCTCATCCAATCTCCGATTGAGCTGATTCAAGATGATATAGAACCGCAAGAGAAATATATATAACTTTTATGTTTTATGTTTGAAGCGATATCCACTCAATCTAAGACAAAATCTACCATCAAGTGGACGCACCTGCACTTGACGTTCCTGGATATTTTTCAGCCACTTGCATCAAATCCAAATGTCATCATAATATTTTCCAGCAAGCACTCCTACACCAACTTGGAAATTCAATGATCAATTCATATGCAAGATGAAGTGCACTCAAGTTTCTTGTAGACAAATTATTTGACCACAAGATATTAAGTCATACAAGACAACTAATGGATAGAGAAGCAAAATTGAAACACTCAACCTACAAGCAAAATCCAGCTCATGCATGGTGGAAAAACATGTTGCCCAGATGACTAACACAAGAGGGGGGGTGAATTGGGTTATATTAAAAAATTAATACTTATAAACTAAATATACAATATAAAATATAACCAAAATATAAAGCAGTAGGAAATATAAAGAGTAGGGTAAGAGAAAGCAAACTCAGTATTTTTACGAGGTTCAGCCCCACTGCCTACGTCCTCGCCTCAAGCTACCCCTTGAGGATTCCCAAATCCACTATTCAATCTCCTTTAGGTGGAGATAGAAACCTATTACACCTTTGAGCAGTACCGCTCCAAAGATTCCGTGTAGAACACCCTCTACACTTCCAATCACCTCACACTTGGTGATTCAACTATTCCCTGTGTAGAACACCTTCTACACACACAAGGGTTATACACACCCTCTTACTTCCAATCACCTCACACTTGGTGATTTAACTATTCCCCGTGTAGAACACCTTCTACACACACAAGGGTTATACACACCCTCTCACTGATACAAGAATTGATAGTGGGTAGGCTATCAGAAAACACTCCTCAATGAGTGAAATAAGAACAATACAGCACAAACTATATCTCTCTCAACAAGAACAAGAATTAAGGCTCAAAACTTTAGAAAAGAGAGAATGAGAGCTTTGAAAGAATGATGCAAAATTTAGCAATAGATGTGTAAGCTCTTGTTGTGATTTTTGTAAAACTCAAGTGAGCTATTTATAGGTAAATGAGTCTTCAATTTCAAATTTGAAAAGATTCCTATGTCAAATAAGAGCACTATTCACTTTTCAAAAAATTCAAATAAAAACATTTCCTTTTTGCATTTGTCAAAGACAACTCCATTCATTTTTCAAAGAAATCAAACCTAATCTTTTGCTTTTCATACAAGACAAAATGAGCATGATTTATTTTTCAAACCAAATCATCTTCTTTTTGCATATGTCAAAAAAACACACAACCACCCTTTAAGATTTTCAAACAAATCATCTATGTTTTATATTTGTCAAAAAAACACACAACCACCCTTTAAGATTCTCAAACAAAATCATCTACCTTTTGTATTAGTCAAAAAAACACACCACCTCCCTTCAAGACTTTCAAACAAAATATGCACATGTCAAATATGATAATCAATCATCTTATAAAATCAAGTTTTTATAAAAAAATATAATTTTCGAAATTATTTTGTTTGATGGTGTTATGCACATGTGAAAAATATAATTTTCAAAACTAAAACATTTAAAAATGTCTTGCATATGTGGAAAAAGTAATTTGATGTTTTATGAGAAAAAAAGAGTAATTTGGAGCCTTAATCCAATTTCTAATTTTATCAAGAGATGTACAAAAATAATCTATGAGCTTCATTTGTAGACTTGATATCTTTCTTGCTCATGCTTGATTTCTTGATGTGTTTAGCTCCCTTCATGCATAGACAACTTGAGTTTGAGTTTTCAATATTATTTGTTATCATCAAAATTTATACGTAAATACGAGACTTGAAACCTTGGGTTCAAAAATCTCCCCCTTTTTGATGATGACAAATACTTAGTAGAAATCTGCGACCTGCAGTAATACTTAAGCTCCCCCTGAAAATATGCGTTAGTATTTCAAGAAAAATATAAACATGATTCTAGCATTTATAACAGGTAGTATAATACTAGTATAAGACTTCTCCCCCTTTTGGCATCATTAAAAAGGAATCATAATTAGATCAATAAGATATATTCCTGCAATAACCAATAGACAAATAAAACGCTGCGTTAGTAGAGACTGTAGAAATTAGAACCACCCGTGTCCGACAAAAGTTGCAAACGTTGAAGCCGAATTTTATCATCTCGGTGCAGAAGAAGATTTAAATCCGCTTGATGTTATTGACGAATTAGATGTTTCGGAGATTTGAAGATGAATAATTAAAATTATTCGTGTCCGACAAAAACAGCAAAAGCTGCAGGCCTAGCTTTGGCAATGCGGTGCGGAGCCATGCATGTCCGACAAAACCTGCAAATGTTGGAAGTCTAACTCTGGCAATTCGGTGCGGAGCCACGCGTATCTGACAAAACCTGTAAAGGTTGGAGGCTTAGCTCTAGCAGTCGGTGCGAAAGCAGATCAATCGCCTGATGTTGTTGACAAACGGGTTTGAAAGCTCTGAGTTTCTATAAAAAAATCATTTTCACCAATCGAATACAAAAAAAAACATTGCTTCTTGACCTAAGTTCTGTTTCTCCATAACGATAGAATGGCCGAACAATTCTCTTCCACTAATGTTCCAGACTTGAATCAGGAACCCTTGACGCATCAACCATCAATCTTCTCTCCTAAGGCCGTCAATGCCATGATAGGAGCAGAGAACCGTTTTTCTAGTAAGAAAACTTTTGACAATGTGTGTCCAGCATATCTTATATTTCTTTTGACTAATAAGATTTGAAGAGACAATAGTTTGTCTTGTTCTTTATGCTATCTCTATAAAATCAGTTTTAAAGTTCATCCGATTTGCATCAAATCTTATTCTCATCTCTATAACTCATCTGCATTCCTTCAATATTCTCGCTTTAAGTTTTCAATTCTTTTCTCAATGGCTCATTCTTCTAACATTCCTCTAGATGCATCTATGAGGTATTCTACATCTCAATCTCATGTCCTTTCTGCAGCTACCATTGGCGCCATGTTACAGCAAGAGAACAATAGTTTGGCTAATAAGCCAGACTCCGATGCTATCTACGACTTGGTGAGTCTCGGGACTCGCTACTCATCCTCTATTGTCGCTTTTTCCCAGCGGCTACAAGTCAAAAATCATGAGGTTGAAAAGCTTAAAGAACAAATTGTTGTACTTCAACGAATTGTTCAAGAGTCTCACACAAGGGAAGGAATCCTTCGGCAGAAGAATAAAAAGTTGAAATCTCTATTGGATTCTTCATTCCGCTTGCCAGTTCCCATGGATAGGGATGACATGATATTGTATGAAGAGAATGAGCGTCTCAAACATGAGGCTAAGAACCTCAAGTTTATGTAAAAGTATTTAAAAAAATATCTCTCTATTTTTATGAACTCTGATCTATCTTTCAAGAGATATTCATAACATGCATCATACCTATTTCTCTTCTAATCATAAATAATCTATCTTCTGGTAAGGGTTTTGTAAAAATGGCTGCCAAATGATCATGTGTACTAGTGAATTCTAATGCAATATCGCCCTTATGCACTTTGGTCTGAGATTGTTGTATTGGATTCTTTGAAAGATTTATAGCACTTGTATTATCAAATTTGATTGGAATGTGATTGTACATACGTTTAAAATCCTCAAGTTGTTGCTTCATGTAAAGAACTTGGGCACAACAACTACCCGCAGCAACATATTCTGCCTCAGCAGTAGATAGTGCAACAGAATTTTGTTTTTTACTAAACCAAGAAATTAGTGCACGACCTAAGAAGTGACATGCTCCACTAGTGCTTTTTCGATCTATTTTACAGCCAGCATAATCTGCATCTGTGTAGCTAATTAGATCGAAAGGTGTGTGCTTAGGGTACCATAACCCTAAGTTAATTGTACCACTAAGATATCTAAGAATGCGCTTAACTGCAATTAAATGTGATTCTTTTGGAGATGATTGAAAGCGTGCACATAAGCACACACTAAACATAATATTTGGTCTACTGGCTGTCAAATATAATAAGCTACCGATCATACCTCGATATACCTTCGAGTCAACTGGTTTACCGGTTTCATCTTTATCAAGTTTAGTGGATGGACTCATTGGTGTTCCAGTTTCCTTAGCACATTCCATCCCAAATTTCGTCAGCAATTCCTTAATATATTTCGATTGATTGATGAATGTCCCACTTTTTGCTTGCTTAATTTGCAATCCAAGAAAGAATGTAAGCTCTCCCATCATGCTCATTTCAAATTCTTCCTGCATAGTCTTAGCAAAAACTTGGCACATATTTTCATTAGTAGCACCGAATATTATATCATCAACATAAATTTGAATCAAAAGAATATCATCATTTTCGCATATAATGAAAAGAGTTGTATCAATTTTTCCTCTTAAAAAGTCTTTTTCAATCAAAAAACTATTGAATCTCTCGTACCGCGCTCTAGGAGCTTGTTTGAGTCCAAATAGTACTTTTGTGAGTTTGAAAACATGATTTAGAGAAATATAATTCTCAAAACCTGGAGGTTGCTCAGCATACTTCTTCATTTATAAAACCGTTTAAGAAAGCACTTTCAACATCAATTTGAAAAAGTTTGAAATTTTTATAACAAGCATATGTAAGTAGCATTCGAATAGCTTCTAATCTTCCGACTGGTGCATATGTCTCATCATAATTGATTCATTCTTCTTGATTGAAATCTTGGACCACTAGTTGAGCCTTATTTCTAGTAATGACTCCGGACTCATATTTCTTGTTTCTAAAAACCCATTTTGTTCCAATAAGAGTATGATTTTTGGGTTTAGGAACAAGTGTTCAAACATCATTTCTTTCAAATTGATTAAGCTCTTCTTACATAGCTAGAATCTAAGATTCATCAAGAAGTGCTTCATCAATATTTTTAGGTTCAATCTGAGATAGAAAAGCAGTATGATTGCAAATATTTCTAAGAGATGATCGAGTACTTACACCTTGTGAAGGTTCTCCTAGAATTTATTCCGCTGGATGATCTTTCACATGTTTCCACTATTTGGTTGCATCTTGTACTAAGTCTTGATGATCTTTCCTTCTATTTCCATGATCTTCCCTTTTGAATTGTCTCCAAATATCACACATACTTTTTTTTTTTAGAAGTGAAGTCAATGAATTTAGTTTTGTCTTCTGTCACGTATCTTGAGCATCCGTTATCTAAAAATCATTTATTTTTACCTATAGAATACTTCATGCATACCTACAAAAGCAATTAAAAACAATTCCTGGTACCCAAGTTCTTTGGGTCCTTTATTTATTAGTATTAGAAAAAATAAGATTTTTAGGTACCCATATGGTCCTAATAGTCATTGTATGTTTTCTTCTAATAGGACAAGCAAAATAATTATGACCATTTCTATTACAAAAATTGCAAATAGCATGTGACATATATGAAGAACTTGAGTGATTATAATAGTATCTTTTTTTAACAAAATTATTTTTATGAAAAGAATTTTGAATATTGGACTTTGATGTAGAAGGATTATCAAAGAAGTTTTTATAAGGTTTGTATTTTTGTTTTGGCATATATCCCAAGTCTGCCTTATCAAAAACACATCTTTGACTACCAAGAAGTTTTTCAAAATTTCTTTTTCCATTCGTAAAGTTTTCAATAATATTTTCTAAATCAGTTTTCTTTTTCTTCAACTCAAAATTTTCATCTTTCAAAACAATATTTTCTTTTCTTAAAATATCAATTTCGTTTGTTAAAGAAGAATTTTTCTTTTTCAAAACAGTATACTTAATACCCAATTTTTCAAATTTCTCATATACTTCTTCTAAAACATTTTGCAATTCTTCATATGAAGGATCTTCAATATTATCAAAATTTGTTACCTCAATGTCATCTTTAGCCATAAGACAAAGATTTCCTGATTCTCCATTGCTTGCTTCACTATCTGAGCTACTTGAATCATCATTCCACGTAGCTTTCATTGCTTTTTTGCCTTTGTTTCGATCTTTCTTTAGCAGAGGACAATCTGGCTTGATATGACCGAGTTTATTGCATTTATAACAAATTAAAGTGTCATTTTTACCTGAATCTTTCTTGGAAAACTTATTGAAGGATTTCCTTGGAGGAGTTTTATTTTTCTTTAAGAACCTCTGAATTCTTCTTGTTATCATCGCAACTTCTTCATCTTTGTCGTCATTTTCCTCATCTTCATCACTTTCACTTTTATGTGGAACAGCTTTAAGTGCCAAGCTCTTCTTTGACTTTCCTTCTTCTTCTCATCTTTTCAATGTGTACTCATGGGTGATAAGTGACCCGATGAGTTCATTCACTTCGAGCTTCTTGAGGTCTCTAGCTTCAAGAATCGCTGTCACTTTTGATTCCCAACGTTTTGGTAGAGAGTTGAGAATTTTTCTTACTATCTCCACTTTGGAATAAACTTTGCCAAGAGCTGTCAAGCTATTTATGATGTTAGTAAAACGAGTGTACATACTAGAAATAGATTCATCATCATTCATCTTAAACATTTCATATTCATGAGTAAGAATATAAATTTTTGATTCCTTGACTTGAGAAGTTCCTTCATAAGTAACTTCCAAGTTATCCCAAATTTCCTTTGCTGTAGCACAAATCATTACTCTATTAAATTCATTACCATTGAGAGCATTATATAATAAATTCATAGCAGTTAAATTCAAAGTATAAAGTCTATCGTCTTCACGATTAAACTCTTCTTCTTCCTTTTTGACCTTTACTCCATCAACTACTTTTGTTGGAATATAAGGTCCATTTACAATACATTTCCAGATTTCTCGACCTTGAGCCTGAAGGAATATTCTCATTCTAACTTTCCAGAATGAGTAATTGTCTCCACAAAAGAGTGGAGGCCGACTGCTAGATTGACCTTCACCAAATGAAGCTGCAATGTTAGCCATAAGATCTTAACTCAAAAGATAGTTAATCTTATAATAGAGCTCTAGCTCTGATACCACTTGTTGCCCAGATAACTAACACAAGAGGGGGGGTGAATTGGGTTATATTAAAAAATTAATACTTATAAACTAAATATACAATATAAAATATAACCAAAATATAAAGCAGTAGGAAATATAAAGAGTAGGGTAAGAGAAAGCAAACTCAGTATTTTTACGAGATTCAGCCCCACTGCCTACGTCCTCGCCTCAAGCTACCCCTTGAGGATTCCCAAATCCACTATTCAATCTCCTTTAGGTGGAGATAGAAACCTATTACACCTTTGAGCAGTACCACTCCAAAGATTCCGTGTAGAACACCCTCTACACTTCCAATCACCTCACACTTGGTGATTCAACTATTCCCTGTGTAGAACACCTTCTACACACATAAGGGTTATACACACCCTCTTACTTCCAATCACCTCACACTTGGTGATTTAACTATTCCCCGTGTAGAACACCTTCTACACACACAAGGGTTATACACACCCTCTTACTGATACAAGAATTGATAGTGGGTAGGCTATCAGAAAACACTCCTCAATGAGTGAAATAAGAACAATACAGCACAAACTATATCTCTCTCAACAAGAACAAGAATTAAGGCTCAAAACTTTAGAAAAGAGAGAATGAGAGCTTTGAAAGAATGATGCAAAATTTAGCAATAGATGTGTAAGCTCTTGTTGTGATTTTTGTAAAACTCAAGTGAGCTATTTATAGGTAAATGAGTCTTCAATTTCAAATTTGAAAAGATTCCTATGTCAAATAAGAGCACTATTCACTTTTCAAAAAATTCAAATAAAAACATTTCCTTTTTGCATTTGTCAAAGACAACTCCATTCATTTTTCAAAGAAATCAAACCTAATCTTTTGCTTTTCATACAAGACAAAATGAGCATGATTTATTTTTCAAACCAAATCATCTTCTTTTTGCATATGTCAAAAAAACACACAACCACCCTTTAAGATTTTCAAACAAATCATCTATGTTTTATATTTGTCAAAAAAACACACAACCACCCTTTAAGATTCTCAAACAAAATCATCTACCTTTTGTATTAGTCAAAAAAACACACCACCTCCCTTCAAGACTTTCAAACAAAATATGCACATGTCAAATATGATAATCAATCATCTTATAAAATCAAGTTTTTATAAAAAAATATAATTTTCGAAATTATTTTGTTTGATGGTGTTATGCACATGTGAAAAATATAATTTTCAAAACTAAAACATTTAAAAATGTCTTGCATATGTGGAAAAAGTAATTTGATGTTTTATGAGAAAAAAAGAGTAATTTGGAGCCTTAATCCAATTTCTAATTTTATCAAGAGATGTACAAAAATAATCTATGAGCTTCATTTGTAGACTTGATATCTTTCTTGCTCATGCTTGATTTCTTGATGTGTTTAGCTCCCTTCATGCATAGACAACTTGAGCTTGAGTTTTCAATATTATTTGTTATCATCAAAATTTATACGTAAATACGAGACTTGAAACCTTGGGTTCAACAAAACAAATGATCAAAATGACAACTTACAAATCACTTGAATTCAAGAATGGCACATGGCAAAACAAGTTGAAATTGTGATGATTTTGTCATGACAACTTGCATAAAGGATGCTTATAAATAGAAGGAAGGGGTGTGTGTTCTAAGACAATGCTTAGAGTGGGAGGATGCTTTGGAAGAGCCATTATTTTGAGAGCTTGAGAAAAGAAAAGAAAAACCAAAGAAGAGAGAAGAAATTAATGGTTGGCTCTTCCATATTATCCCTTGAAGAATTTTTGTTGCATATTTTCAATATGTGTAGCTAAATTCTCAAGGAGGGCTAGGGATGAACTTGTGTGTGTGATGGTGTTTGTAATTTATTTTTGATTCATGTATTTGGTCTTTAAATATTAAAACTCTTTTGTTCTATTATTCTCAATTTATTTGTGATGTTTTTCGTCTTCAAATAAATATAGAATCTATTTCGTTTATAGATTCAGTCATGCTTTTTCTATTGAGTGAATTAGTTCTATAATTATGTTTGGAGCAATTGATTATCTATATTGATTTAATTCTCTGCTGCAATATCGCCTCTTGGGTATATTGTCGTCGTTGGATTTTCTCAATATCGATAACAATTTATGAGAGTTAAGCGCGAAAAATGATTTTTCAAAGAGTTACATGTGATTTAAATTTTGGTTATTAATGTTATATCTTCCGATTAAGAATTTGGACATAGAATTCTTAATTGAGTTATCAATGAATTAAGAATAAATTTGAATACCACAAATACATAAGGAATTCCCTACGCTCTACTTTTCGTCTCATTTTTATATTTTTCAAATTACTCATTTAGTTTTAATTTACATCACACTCTAAAATTTACTTATCACACTCATTTAATATTTTTTGTTAATTTCGTTACTATTTTTCAATTTTTCAATCAATCTCCCTGTGGAATCGACACCCCAAAGCTATACTGTAAACGACCGCGTTATTCTTTGGGCGTAATCAATGGATTTATCCCTTCGGCCATCTTCCAAAAACCTGACACCTCTAGCCGATTGGCCAAGTGGGCGATCGAAGTGAGTGAATTCGATCTAACATTCCAACCAAGGACAGTTGTGAAGGCACTAGCCTTTGTCGACTTCATAGTTGAACTCATGGGTTTCCTAGAGGAACTTCTTGCCCAACCCTAAGGTCGACGTTGGCAATTGTGATTCCATGATTCCTCACGATAGGCTGGGGGAGGGGTGGGAGTACACATCATCTCTGCTTAAGACCCCGAGCACAATTATGCCATAAAACTAGCCTTCAAAAGAACCAACAACAAGGTAGAGTATGAAGCACTCTTAACCGAAATGATTATAACCCAAATACTAGGAGCCACCGAAGTAGAAGCCATGGCATATTCACAAGTAGTAGTGAATCAAATACTGGGTCAATATCAAAGTTTTGAATTCCGTTCCGATTGAGTTACTGGAACAGAATATTTCGGTTCCATTTCGTTCCGGTATTCCGTTTTGGGATTAATTATATATTATAATAAATATTTATATATATATATATAAACTAACAATTAATAGAATAAAAACATATATATATATATGTAAGTGTGTATCATATATATGTATACATATTAGAAGAATTAAAATTTTATAAAATGAATGGAAGTTGAAAAAATACAAATTTGAATTGAGATACAAAAATAAATAAATAGATAAAATATTAAAAATAATGATATTTAAAAAAACGTATTTAAAATTAAAGTATATAAATATATTTTATATTCTAAAATTAATTAAATACCATCTAAATTTAAAATTAAAAAAAAATATCATTCAAACACAAAAAAATTACAAAAATAATCTAAACCGGAATAGGGACTGGAAAGGCTGGAATTTGTACCGGAACGGTCGGAACTTGACCGGAATGGTCGGAATTTAACTGGAACGGCCAGAATTTGGACCGGAACGGAATAAGGTGGTATCTCGTTCCGGTTGAGGCACCGGAACAGAACATTCCGGCCGTTTCGGCTGGAACGGAACGGAATTCAAAACATAGGTCAATATACCACGAATGGGGAAAAGTTGCAGAAATATCTCCAACTCGTGTGTGATGAAAAAGACAAGTTCAGTTATGTTTAGCTATGACAAATCCCTAGAATGAAGAACCAGAAAGCAGACTAGTTGGCAGAAATCGCATCCGGACGAGACGAACGCCCACTACCAAAACACACTGAAATCCAATCAACTGAGGCACCATCTATTGGCAAAGTAATTGCAAGTGTGACTGTTGCCTTCTCCAATTGGGCATAAGACATTACCAAATATTTGTAAGAAGGAAAACTTTTCACAAGCGCCGTAGAGGCACGAAAGATCAGAAACAGGTAAGCTCGACTTGTCCTACCAGAAGGAACATTGTACAAAAGGGATTCTCAGAACCTTTACTCAAATGCCTGACTTAGGAAGAGGCTCAATACATATTAGCTGAAATCCACGAGGGGATCTGTGGAGCCCATATCGGAGGGAGAGCCCTAGCAACTTGAGCAATGCGTAGGCTTTGACCACTTGCAACATGAAGCCCAAGGTCCTATGATCGACTCGGATCTAGGCCTAACCATACAAGAGGAAGGAGCCAAAGGGAAGAACCCAAGCGATTCTGGTCATTCATCGAATTGGGAAAGTGAGCCTAGTTAATCTCGAGCGTCCACAAAGATCGAGAAATTATCAAAGGTATCCTATTATGACCCCTTTGCACCTACCTCCGCATTTAATGCAATTGGACGTAATTTCGCCGAGCCCAATGCCTTCTTAAATGCAAAGTTGGGTCAGGTATGCTACATTAATTTTAATCTTGGATTCAGCCTTGCAAGTCATTAATGAGAGAAATTAATACGATTGAGATGGGATGGAAGGAACCAGACCATCATTGGCTGGTTGATGACCATGTGGAGTCACCGAACATCATCATCCTTCCTCAGCCACAGATTCAACAAAAGAACACCTATAAATAGCGCCCTGCACATAATGAAACAAGTGAGATTATCTAAACACATTATAATTTCCAAGACTATTATTTCAATCCTCTATAGAAATTTAATTTTGGACCCCAACCCCATTTCCTCTTTTGAATTGTAGGTTAAAACTATCTGGACAATCATTTGGGTTGGGCTGGTTTGTGAAATACGTTGTTAATAATGATAATACATGGTATATACTTTATTAGAAAGGTTAAAGATATCTAACAATCAGTCCATTATAGTTTAGCATATATAATAGCAGCTAAAAAAATTAAAAAAACATGTATTTGAGACCAGTTAATTGATCATTTGGTCCCGTCCAATACTTCAACTCCGGCCACATATTTTCGTCAAATCAAAATGGATCTGAGCTTGGAATGACGATTTTGATGATATATTCCAACTTCAACCTGTGTTATGATGTACAATTAAGGGCTTAGTTGGATGATATATGCTACATTTTGTTATTTTGGATAGAATGCCCACTTCCTGATCTTTCTCTTAATTCTTGGCTAGGAGAAGAGATATTATATAATATGTATGTATGTATCAAGTCCTACAAACATGCAACACCGTACTAACGTCTATAGTAGTGAAGTACTTAAAAATAATTGTACTTCCTTGAGTCAAAAATCGTTTGTAAAAGGGCCAAGTTCAGGAGGGAAAGGGGAAAAATACATTAGCACTAAATTTTGTAGGATATCATATTTTTATAACATTAATTTTCTTTTTGACAATCGAGCAGTAGTTATTAATTTCAAAAACATTAAAAGGAGTGAAAAAGAACTCTCTTTCTCTCTCGCGTCTTTCATCTTCTAGGTTTTCAGAAGCAGTGGCATGTGTGAGGGGAGGCAGAGCTTTGGCTTCGTCTCCTCCATTTATGTTTTTCTTTCCCTTTTCCTCTCATTTTCTTGTTTTTTCGGCCACCATGTTTTGCTGTTAATGTTGATGGTAGTTTTCAAGATTCTTAGTTTTTGTAGGCTGGGTATGCAGGTTCGTGGGCTTTCGAGGTTTTAAGGCCAGCACGCGTGGCGTCTTCGGTCTACAAGTTTATTGATCTTGTCGTCGATAGAAGATTTTGTGGATTGGAGAAATGCGTGCTCCTCACGCGCGGGGATTCAATGAGAGTTTTCTTTCATTGTGGCCTCGTCTCGGTGGATCTTGTTGGCCGACGGTAGTTCAGCTCGAATTCGAGACTTTGGAACCTTCCTATCGTGCGGTGCTTCACTCTTAGGGTGGCGCGTGATTTCCACGCGCCCCCTAGACAGCTTTTGTTGTATTTCGTTTTATGTTTTTGTATTTTGTTATTCAATTGGTTATTTGTGAATATTGTTTGTATAGAAAAAATTTTATTAGAGAAATAGTGCTCTGGACTTAGGTATGTGGAATTTTAGTGCTATCATTTTTTAAAAAATGAGATTTTAGTGTACTGCCTATGACAATACTTTGGTCTTATAGATTTTGATCTGTTGAGATTTTAAAGCTATGCTTCAGTATTTATCTAGTTGGCTTATAAACTGTATTTTCTCAATTTAATAAATCAGATTGTAAGTTTCATTATTTTATTTATGAATGAATGAAATAATCATTTTTCTTCTAAAAGAAAATTCCGAAACATTGAAGGCACGTCAGATTTATTTTAGGGCAATTAATGCTATATATATAGTCTAAAAGAATGAACTCAGTTTTTGCAGTCCAAACGATAAAATAGATTTTATATTACTAGAAAAATAACTATGTAGGTAAGTCTTAAATTTATCCACTTTTTAAAAAAAAAGAGTATGTCTGGGGAGCAGCCACACTCGGCGCATTCCCCTCACATGAACAGTGTCGTGCACAGTGCACGGCACTGTTCATGTGAGGGGAGTGCGCTGAGTGTTGGCTACTCCCCTCACTTTTCCTTTAAAGAAATACACTACGACTACATCCTAAAATCTTAAATATCCTCTCTCCATCAGGAGACTTAATGGTCTCCACCATATCCGTAGATTTGATTTTTAGAGTGATATGCACGGCATTAATATACCAATATACGTGTGAATGCACAAGTTTTACTTGCACAAAAAGTAAGGCGGATAGGAAATTCCTGATCAGATATTAAATTGGATTAAGACATCATGTATGGATTGGAATTAGGGATTATTTTCTTTTAAGTGAAAACCTACCACCACTAAATTAAAGTTGTGGGCATAATAGAAGAAATAATATGAGTTAATCATAACCTTGTGCTTAAATCAATAGACCAAGGCTGTCACGCCTTACAGCTGTAAATGTGCTGGACACAAAAAATAGTACATAATTTCCCAGGTTTATATGAAGTCAACAATAATATCATGCTTCCTAATTAAGTTGTTAATTTATAAATTAGGTTTTAATTAATAAATAATCACTTTGCATGGCGACCTAGCCGACCATTGAGGAGAAAGAGAGGAAAATAATTAAGTACTAATTAGTATTAAATTAATTAATTTAGAGACTTTGTATTTAGACTTTTTCATTCAGGTTAGATTTAACTCAGTCCAATTTTAAAACTTTATTTTTTAATAATTTTGATATTTTTATTTAAAAGGTTTAATAAAATTTTGGATTCAAAATCCAAATTTTCATTTCCGAAATCCTGATTAACATGCCCACCTGTATTTGGGTTGATCAAATGTTGGGATCCATTTGTAAGATTCTTGAACACCAACGATAGCATACATGAACTTCTGAATGATGAAGAAGCCATAGAAACCTCTGAAGAAATTAGGTGCAAAGCATTTTTGACTTAAAAGTCCGCGGTCTTATGTATTGGAGAAAGTGCTAATTGTATTTATTTCTTAGTATGGTGCTTGACCATTAAGTTGGTGTTAGCTAGGCATTTAAGGATTGAGTAGCTTTAGATCCAACAATATCTTTAACTTTTATGAACAAAAATATTTGATTTATAAAAATAAATTCACAAATCAATATAATTTGATGCGATATATATTAAATTATAACATTTTTTATACCATAAAATAAATCTAATGTATCGCATTTAGGCATATCAATTTACAATATTACTTTTGTTAAATATATTTTATATAAAAAGAAATATATATATTTAAAGATTCTATGTGTAGTATTTTGTGTTTTTTTTGTGCACTAAGTGACTCCACTAATATTATTGACTATATCAATTTTTTTAATATAAAATAACTATTTTAACTAATAATGTCAGTGAAATGCACAACAATTATGCAAAAATAATTGTATACAGATATATGTTCATGGTTGGCATGGAGAATGTTAAGCTGTTAACATGCAATTTTACTGACTTGTAATTTGAAAATCAAATCTTGTTGTCTCGATGGTGTAGCGAATGTTTCACTCCCACCACTTACAAGTAGAACCAGTGTATTTAATACCGTATCGTATCAGTTGGAATATGTTGTATCAGCCAGTCATCCGATACAGTTCAGAGTGCTGTTTTGTACCGGTTAAAATTTCGACCGTACTGGATTTTGGCCATTCACTATTTTTTTAAAATTTTTGCTATTTTTTTACTTCAATTCACACTAGACTAATTACATATATATATATATATATATATTTATATATAAAATTATTCTTATCTTAACTATTATTTTAAAATATGATCTATATATTTATATAGTATATATAATTTATTTATATATAGAATATTCTGAAACGGTACACGAAAACGGTAACAGTACTGAAATATTTCGTTTCAGTGGCTTGACCGCCCACTAGTACGGTATTCAAAATATTGAGATTGTTTGAGTATTTTGAAACGGTACACGAAAACCCCTATTTTTCTATTTTTATATGTTGCTTTTTGTCGCTTTGTGTAGGGATTGTTTGGGTAAGAAAGTGGCATCAAAGAATTGCCTTAGAGAAATGATAGATGAAGTATGGAATTACAAGTGACGTCGTTTTGAAAAGAAAAAAGAATATATATGGGATCCACATGAAAAAAATTAATTTTTTTTTAAAACGATTGTACACTGCTTGCAACTCCATAATTATATGTAGCATTATTCATTGTCTTAAATGCTGCCAAACCATTTAAACACAAGAACAAAAATGCCTGTAGAAATTGAGGACCAACAAACCGCGTAAAGATATAGAAAATATGGCGATGTTAACATTTGAGGAAGGATGAATGATTCCCCCCATTGGATAATTCATATCCAAAATTCAAGGTCGTAGGAAAAAAACAAACATCCATAATGCAATCCTCTTCTGGGTTGGTGGTCTGAAGGGACGAAAATGGGTCAAACTCCAATGTTATTCATGGCTTAACCCGCTGGATACTCTGTATATTAATTACTCCATTAACAAAGAAAGACCAGCATCATCCTCAACACATCAGAACAGGTCAGGTTGGTCTATTTTACTTTACCATCACCTTCTGCTGGATGGGTTTCAACAACCAAATTCTTCATAGAAAACATGTCTAACGGTCTCCTGTTCACATTCAGCTTGTTTCATACTCGAGAAGAATCTGCAAAAAATCACTTAAAACGGTAAAGGATGAACCCATATTGACTCCAGCACACCAAATAGGTTCTTCATATGATCATGTTTGGCCAAACACAACCAATCAAGAACCCAAATTCTAAAGGCTTGAATGAAAGAGGATGTATCCTACAACATCTATTATGAATTCCATACTGAATGAAATGCCCATATGAATAGTGCTAAATGCTATAAAACCGATTCCACATGTATAAGCCTTAAAGTTCCGACACGAACTGTACGAAATATTAAATCCAAGCAATATCAGAATAATACAAGGTCAAGAACATAGATTTTTTCCCCTAATTTCATCAAATTCAAGATTCAAGAATCCAGACAATAATTACACAAAAAAGGTAGACCCCATAACAGCACAATACAATGTGCATATGGATAGGTTTAACTTATCTTTCTTCTTCTCCTGGCCATGTTGGGCTAAGATGACAACCACAAAATGAGCTCCAAAACCAAGCAAAACCTCACCACGTTTGAATTTCTTGATTCTCATTTCAGTGGCACTATCGAGTTGACTCTGATCTTCTTACAAGTTCGGAGCCAATAATCATAAGCACATAACCACTTTTAATTACTTAAGATAATAATAATAATAAAACTATAACTCACAAACCTGGATATATAACAAAAATCTTTCATATATATATATATACTCATTCTCTAGGTGCATATATAATACAATGGAGAATGGATTTCAATAAAATTTTCTTCTAAATTTGACTAGGCAGCAAACCTGCAAGAAGAAATTATGAAGAACAAATATTGGAAGGCAGACTCCATCATCTTCTCTACTTAAATTAAATAAGGAAGCCAAGGATAATTGAACAACAAATTACATATGACAGAGAGAGGTGTTGGCGTGAGTTGTCCTCCGCGAGATTATAGGAGGAAGTTTTGGGATAGTACACTACATCAATTTAGTTAATTAAGCCGTGATACATGTATAGCCAAATTTAGATGTTTTCATTCTGTTATATACCCACTCATTCTTGTAAAGAAGGTATCGAATACAAGAGATTTCTTATACTTTTTTTCAAAAGGAACTTCCTCTCCTACTGATCAGTTACAATAGAATATTGCTACCAACTCAGGTACTGGTGAAGTTGAAAATCATTTACAAAGACAAAAAGTGTGACACTCCCTCCCATCCCAAAAAGATATTGATACGCAAATACAAATACACAAGAAATAAAGTGTTACGATTCTTAATGAACAAGAAAAATAGAAGGATATAAAGGGATAAAAAGATTTCCCTTCTATAAAGTAACTCCCAGAATGAAAAATGAGGAAAAGACAACTACTGACTTCACTAAGTTAAATAAGTACATACAGAAGACCAGGTGGAATCCTAAATTCACTTTCTTGGGTTATAATTGCTATAGGATAAAATAAAGATGCTGAATAAAGAAAAAAGAAAAGGTAGGAGCCGTAAGACATTTGCAAAGGTATACATAAGGTCTGAAGATTTCTTTAATGTTAACCGATATCTGCACCTTCAATTACTTTGGTAATAATTTGACAATCATACGAAAAATGATATGTAACACAATGATAATTCATGATACGATAATTGGAATTTAGATAAAACAACGAGAATCAATAGCTTCTTTTGACTTTTTCAGGAGGTGGAGCATTGCAGCATCTCTGCAATCAATGGGTGCAACCTTCCTATAACTAAATTTATTTGCAAACAAAAAAACTAAAGTAATTTTTGTTCCTTTTGCCAGTACATTTTGTAACAAAATATTTCTAAACCTAATATTGATTGAGTTAATGCCTTACAGTTAATCAAAACATTTAAGTAGCTTCTACCTATCAATGTTTAAACAGAGGATGATTGAGGCGGGGGGCTGTGGACCCGGCTATATGGACTTCAGAGGTGCAAGTCTGAGAGGACAAGTACTCGAGTGCCACAACAATATAGCCAATAAGAGGGCGGAATGTTGGTTGCTCCTGAAGACACATTGCAGTAATAGTGATTACATGATGCAAACAACGAACAGGGAAGCAACCTTGCAATAAAGGATCAACTAATTGGATAAATTTCCTTCGGTCCCTCAGAAATGGACGTGACTGCAAGGGAGAAACAGATTGCATATCAGAGAGAGAGAGAGAGAGAGAGAGAGATCAGGATCGAAAGAAGTGCATTTCTAATGATGTAGGATCTTCTTTTTTTTGGGATGATGGGGATGCCACCCCACAATAGAGACCTTAGGACTCACCCATGAGACCTAAACCCCTAGGGAGACTAGCAAAGCAATTGACCGCCATGGCCTCCCACTCAAATCGCAGTTTGATCCCAGGGGCAATTGAACCTTCCCCATGCACACATGTTCGTCCTTACCACTTGGGCTACACACGGGTGGGCGATATAGAAGCATTTTTATCACCACAAAACAACATAATTGGATCTCAAACAATCAATTGCTCAAAGATCCAGGAGCCAAACTCATTCATAGAGTCTAGCTTTAAAAGTTCAGTTAGACTTAGGGCCGGTTTGATTATACAAAACGAACCATCTCATCTCATATAATCATCTCTCATATAATTATCATAATTTTTTCAAACTTTCACACAAAATATAATAAACAATTCAACTTTTTGAAATTCTAAAATAAAAATAATTTAAAAAAATATATTTTAACAATATTTAATTCAACTTTCAACTTTTATCTCATGCCATATCATCTTATAAACTTACCATATAGAGAACACGGATCATATTATACACGCTTAATAGTGCTCGGACATACCATGTCCTTATGAATAGAATGGGAAATGAAAAAGGGACGGGAGAGAATAAGAGCATCCTCATTGGTCTCATTGAACCAATTATCAAATACAAATTTGATGATTTATGTTAAAAATTACTCTATATTGATCTCATCAAATTCTATTTCTTAAACTATGAACTACAATAAAAGTAATCAAATCTTTCAAATTTGAAGGGTTACTATTCACCTTTCAACTCATTTATTTAATATATTTTATTTTTTCTACATCTTTTCCTTATTTGTTTAAAATAGTGGTGAAAATTTAAAAGTATTATTTTAAAAAAAATATTATTATATTATTATTTTGATGAGTCTAATGATGAATCTAATGTAGAGTTATGATGAGTATAGTATATGCATCTCATTAAATTTATACTTCTTTTCGAATTTTGATGATTTATTTGATGAGATCAATGTAGATGCTCTAAAAGATTGAAATGCTATAGGAGAAGAGAGAGAGAGAGAGAGAGAGAGAGAGAGTTAACTCACCCAAGAAACAAGGTTCTGCTCTCCCTGCTTCTTACTACAGTCAATTACCTTCTGGCCAGTGATCAACTCCAACAGAACCACACCAAGGCTATAGATATCAGATTTAAGGGTCAACTTGCCAGTCATGGCATACTCGGGGGCACAGTAGCCATATGTTCCAATCACTCTGGTTGAAACATGAGTATTGTCACCAGCAGGTCCCAGTTTAGCAATCCCAAAATCTGAGAGCTTTGGATTGAACTCATTGTCCAGCAAGATGTTTGCAGATTTCAAGTCGCGGTAGATAACAGGGGGATTGGCTTTGCAGTGCAGATACTCAAGGCCCCGAGCTGCACCAACAGCAATTTTTATTCTAGTATTCCAACTCAGTGGTTCTTTCTCAGGGTCCAGATCTGAATACACATAATGACTAATTAGTCCCTTCAATCAAAGAAATTAAAATATGGTCTTGTTGCAGTGTTACAGAAATTCTGGAAGTCTTTCCCTGTGACACAAGAACTTAATACGTAAAGGTTTTTACATGATCTTTTCTGAAGGGAAATCTGGGGTGGAGGAATTACCACTCCAATATCTGGTAAGACAGTAGTACATAGAATAAAACTAACTTCTACTAGATTGCTTGCAAATTTATCGCTCAATTTATTTCGGGGAATAAATTTGAATGGAAATTATAAGTGGTTCTTAGTTCTTACTTTTGAAAAGGTGGTTTTCCAAGCTTCCCTTTTGCATATATTCGTAGACAAGAAGGTATTCATTGTCTTCCCAACAGTACCCAAGGAGCTTCACTAGGTTCGGATGGGAGAACTTCCCCAAGAATTTCACCTCCGCCTGTGCCCACAATTAACACAATGACAAGCTCTAAGATTGTTTGATTTCCCTTTCCGGTTCAACAAATTAATAAACACATGGCACATATATATATATATATATATATATATATATATATTTAAAATCCCACAAATTTCCGGGATCTCCCAGTGGGGTGGCCACAGGGCTTCCCAATAATTAGTTGGAATGAAAAAAACTCTAAAATGATACAGACAAAGCCACTTCTTTTGAAAAAAACTGAATTAAACTTTAGAGAAATGATGAATTTATAATATCTTTTACAATATTTTATATAATATAATATATTATAAAGTATAACTATTTTTATAAAATAATATTAATTTTATAAAATAATTTATAAAAACATTTTTATTTTATAACATGTACGGTATAAATATTATAAAATATATTATACTGAGAAGAGAAACACTTGGAAGAGAATGGGTGTATAAAACATTTTTACACCTGCCAATCATCAACTGCCATGTAGACATTTCAAAAAATTGAAAAATGGACACGCATACACGAAAACTCTTCCTCTCATTTCTTTCTCTCCCTCTCCCTCTCCCTCTCCCTCTCCATCCCCGTCTGCGCTCCAACGCTGCAGAGGAAAGCTGTTTCGTCGAAATGGTCGGGCTTTGCTTCGTCCCAGCTGGAAATTATAAATCTTACAATGTATCCACATCTTAAAAAGATTTTATCATGTGTTGCAAAATTAAAATGGAAATCAAAATCTTCTTCCCTCATGTCGAGTTTCATCCCAGTCAAACCCATTGTGACCAAGCAAGGTTTTTACAACACCATAATCTTTCTTCATAACATTGTAACGGTTCTTAATCTGGTTCTCTTCTAAATTCAAATCAGATTTTTTGTTGAAGTCGCGTGTCACAGATCTAAGAACAAATATCAAAAGCATGAATTCTAGCACGAAAATGTTGAGCCAGCTACGCCGTAAACTACATGTAGGTTTTCCGAATCAAGGTTCTCTTCAAAAGAATGTAAGAAAACCAAAAGCTTCTCTACATGCAGGACTTGTTACTTGTGGTAAGCAATTCTCAAAGAAGTCCATTGAAGAAAGCATAACCATAACCCAAGAAGGAGATGGAGAGGTTTCGGATGTAGCTTCTTGATTGCAGATGGGGGAGGGAGACATTTGGGGTGTAGTATCTGGAATACAGAAAAAGGAAGGGGTGGGGGGAAGAGAGAGAAAATAGGGGAGAGCTTCTGTATATGCAGATCTATTTTAATTTCTTTTAGATATATACGTGGCATGCAATGATTAGATGATGTGAAAATTAGTTTTACACTCATCCAGTGCCACTCATTTGAGAAAGTGTCGTCCTTTTCTTTTAAAATTTTAATTAATTCCGAGTCAGTCAGTCGATGGTATCGCGAAAGAACAGTGAGAATAAACGACTAGAGATTATCGGGAGGTTACCATCCATTCTTTGAAGCCTTGGGCGCTGTCCGGGTTCGATTTCTTGACGGAAACAGCCATGCCGGAGCCGACCTCGGTTGGCGCGTACGTGTTCACATCCACCCAACCTTTGAAAACTCTTCCGAAACCTCCCTCGCCCAGCACCGTGTCCGGTCTGAAATTTCGTGTTGCACTCTTTAGCTCTGCAAGAGAGAACACTTTGAGATTCGGGGTTATGACCCTTCCAGTCTGAGGCGTCGTTTCCTCCGAGTTGCTTTGAACGAGGTTTCCATTTTGGGTCGCATTGCTGTTGCTTCGTGATGTCCATCGCCCACTTTCTTTGCTATTAATGTTTCTTGATATTTCTGCATGAAATGAAAGCAAAGGAAAAAGTGCACGTCAAATAGCAGAGTCGATCGTCGGGCGCTTCAAAAGCTAGCTATACCTCGAACTTTCCATGATGTTATTGTTATTTTTATATTAATAAAAACCTTTAAGCAACGTACAAAATAGACAAAGGAGACCCGAGAAAGAAGATCACAAAAAATAACGGAAACCGAGAATCCGACAGAGTATGGAAGGAGAAAGGGAGAAATGATTGGTAAATTCAGAAGATGTACGTACCAGATGGGCTAGAAGGTTTGGTGGTGCTTGGGATATGGTGGTTACTCACCGGAGCTGCAAAGCAGTTCCCCATGACGATATAACGTCTCTTTTTCTTTTGGTTTTTTAATTCTACCTCGACGCAGATACTTATACAGTTCTCCGCAGTCTCCAACTTCCTCGATCCAGAGAGAAAAGAAAGAGCCAAGAAATTACCAATTTGCAAGAGAGAACTAGTATAGATCAGAGACATCAGGCTTCTCTCTCTCTCTCTCTCTCTCTCTCTCGTTTACGTCGGATTGTGATTCCCACCGCGTTTTATGTTTCTCGCCCCCTATTTCGTGCAAATTAATTATCGAGGGAGAGTTAAATTACACAAGTAACATGAAAATGATAAAATTAGATAAAACACCAAGAAAGAAAGTCAAGCGCCGCAGCAACGGCACCGACTCACCGGACCAATCGCTAAACGAAAATCTCAGCAGTTGGGCTCATTAATTAATTAATTAATTAATTGTACAGATATGTTATATATAATTATTTTTACGTATTTATATATATAATTTTATAAATATACAAATTAAAGTGACTGTAAATAATTTTTTTTATTAATTATATATAAGGCTCATTATTCCTACATTTTATATATATTTCTATAACATTAGTTTTCCTTTTGACGATCGATCGAGCAATATTTAATTAATTTCGGAAATAATAAAGGCACGTACGCATCAGATTTATTTTATAAGAAATTTTATTTGTAATTCTGACTAGGAGACTGCATTGTACTCTCGTTCAGTAGCAAAGCCACGTTGGGGGTAGGGCCGGGGTTCTACCCCTCCCTTAAAACGAATTAAAAAATAATAATATATTTAAAATAAATAAATAAATAAAAATATGTTAATTTTTTTTTTATGATTTAATAAGTTAATATTAATTTTATTTTGTATTGACCTATTTTAAAAATTATCTTGACCTTTCCTCTACAAAATTTAATCTAATTAAAAATAAAATATATCTCATATAAAATAATATAATATAATAATTACATGATAACATATTTTTATTATAGATAAAAATAAAAATAAAAATAAGTTAGATAATTTTTAACATATTTTAAATATATTTTTGTTCTAATGACATATTCTTGATATATCATATATATTTTTAATACATAATTTGTATCAAAATTATTTTATTTTTATTATAAATCTTATTATTAGAATATTTTTTATACTGCATAAAAAATTAGATAAAAATAAAACAAAAAATATTTTATAAATTTTATTTTACTTTTACTTTGCCCCTCCTAAAACAGATCTCTAGTTCTACCACTGATCTCATTAGTAGATAAAAGAGGAAAATATATTATTTAAAAATGATATTATTATAATTTTAATTTTTTTTAAAAATTAGACTTGCATTACAGTTCTCATTTAAAGACTATACGTAACCTTGCTCTTAGTATATGAGATGTAATTAGTCGATAGATCAATGTGTTAAATGAAGGAATAATATAAATAATTTCGTCTTTTCATTTGTTGCTGAGCTGAACCTTTTAGATTTTGCATCGATGAACCAAAAACAGAATAATAAAACACATTAATAAATCATTCGCGGAGGCAAGTGCAGAGTGACAAAAGGGTTGAAGTTATCCAATTTTGTCTAATTCTAAAGTAAATTCATGGTAAAGAACATAATTCTGTCTATTGGTCCATGACCTAATCAGCTGAACCCTTTCCGGATATTTGTTCATGGGGGTTTGACCATACTTATACCAAAATAAAAGAGATCGAATACGTCCCTAAGTCCCTTGTAGGTTTTAGAACGCTCTTATATATATATATATATATAGAGAGAGAGAGAGAGAGAGAGAGAGAGAGAGAGAGAGAGAGAGAGAGACAATTAGGCCTCATCAATTACGTGCCCATTAATGGTCGGCTCATTTTCTTCATAACCAGATTATAAAAATATATCTATAATTAATTTAGTTTGATGTGATGCGATTTTAAAGTTATTTTTATTATAAAATAAAATTAACTTATTATATAAAGTTATATGAATTTATAATTTTTTTTATAAATTTTTTTATTGATATAGTAACACAGTTCTTACTAAAAATGGGGATTTGGGGTACCATTCGTTATTGTGTAAGTTTTTAATTTTTTTCCCCTTAATTTAGCTAAAATACTCTACGAGATTTACTTAATTGATCTAAGATCGATTTTTAACTTTTGTTTGTTTTCTGATAGTTTAATGGGGATACGCTAGGGTGCGGTTGGGCTGCATCCTAACACCTTTACAGCTCCTCCCCCTCCCCTTTAATTCTCTACAAAAATACAATAAAACACAATAAAAAATATTAAAAAATATAATAAAAAATATAATAAAAATAATAAAATTTAAAAACATGATAAAATAATTATAAATATATATAATAAAAAAACATAATAAAAAATACAATAAAAATAAAATGAAGACGAATTTTTATAGTGAATTCAGCCTCCCCTAGCCCGGGCCGGCGTTGGCGGCGGTGGACGACACCGCCCAGCCCATCGGGATTGGAGGGAGCCGGCGACCCCACCCTTGCGACGGCGAGTTCCGGTGATCTCCGGTATGTCCCTGGCGACCTCCGAAACGGGTTTAAGGCCGCCGGGAGCACACCAGAGGTCGCTGGGGCTCACCATCATAGGGGTGGGGTCTTCGACTCCCTCCGGATCCGATAGGCTGGGCGGTGTCGCCCACCGCCGTCGGC
The DNA here is from genome assembly GCA_036898215.1 of Platycarya strobilacea. Taxonomy (NCBI): domain Eukaryota; kingdom Viridiplantae; phylum Streptophyta; class Magnoliopsida; order Fagales; family Juglandaceae; genus Platycarya; species Platycarya strobilacea. The sequence goes on from CM072555.1 coordinate 15,180,841, forward strand.
GCCGGCGCAGGTTGCAAAACGTGAGGGGTTCGGTCGAACCGAACTCCAGGATTCTCCATTTTAATGAGCCATTTTAAGATTTGTAAATCTGATCCAAATGATGTAGTGCTACTTGCACCTGTACCATACAATACTGAATAATTCTCTCTCTACATCTCATCCTCATATTTTGGAGGTGAGATCATAATTTTAAATTCTATATCGTATTAAAGCACTGATTGGTATAGAAATTAAGTATGTTTTGTACCGGTCCAGATTTCAGCCGTACCGATCATGTGTAATAACTTGTACCGAATTTCAGGATTTCATTTTTTTTTCATTTTTTATTATTTTTTATCTTAATTTAGACTAGATTATTTACATATATATATAATTTATTCATATATTGACTATTATTTTAAAATATAATTTATATATATATACATTTATATATATATAATTTTTTTTATGTATAGACTATTCCGAAACGATATCGGTACCGAAATATTTCATTCCAGTGTGTTGACCGATACGCTCACCAGTACAGTATTCAAAACATTGAGTGGAATACCTTGCCCTGCTAGGCAGGGGACGGAGAGATATAAAAGTATTTTTAGATCTAAAAGCAATAAAAAATATAATTTTAGACCTAAATTATAAATTTAAATTTTGTAAATATGATTATAATTTAAAAATTATTTAGTTTTTAAATTTATTAGTGCATATTTTATCTAAGTTATATTGTATTAGTTTTTAAACCATGTAGTTTTTATTTTACTAATGCATATCTTGTGTAAATTATAGTTTTTAAATTTGCTAGTACATACTTTGTGTAAATTATTCTTTTTAAATTATGTAATTTTTAAATTTGTTAGTGTATACTTTGTAAATTTATGTTTATATATAATATATTTATAAGTATATATATATATATATATATATATACTAGGTGAACGCAATGTGCAAAGCACGTTAGTTTAATTTGCTTAATTAATTTATATTGGATTAATTTTTTATTAATAACAACGTATTGATGATTTTGGTTTAAGTAAAAATAATTTGTGACCTAAAATTGAGAAACACTCATATATTATAAAAGAAGAGTATTAATAAAAACAATAATATAGTAAGATAAATAAACATAGTTTTATGAAATATGATTGAGCTAATATTTATTCTAAGATGATTTATCTAGGATGACGATCCAACATTTTCCTCATCTTGCATTTCCTCAATAGCGAGAATATTAAAGTGCCTATATTTCTTCTCCTTCATTTTCTCTGGATCTCCATAAACTTGTATATTCCACTTTTTTTTTGCTAATTTGTCCACAATAATTTTGATGTATGGTCAATGTTCCTATGGAAAAAAAAAATTGTATTTACATAATTTTAAAAAACCCAATATTTTTTATTAGCTCATTATTACGAAATTAAAATTATAAATTTAAATTATAGAAATTACCTCTCCAGCATGTTCCATCAGGTCAAGTGCTGAACAATCAAATGTCTTTTCTACCACTTCACCAAACAAAGAAGCAATTAGCTTTCTAGTAGTATTGTCCAGTTCAACATATGCCCGTGCACTATAAATTGGATGATAATATTATTTATAATTAAAATAGTATTAAATTAATCATCAATTAGAAATTAACATTGGAAGATATATACCGTAGTTTGGAGATGCCTTAACTTTTGCAATATATGCAAACAAAGTTTCATTATATTTATATCCATTTCCTTTATTACAGCCAATATATGACATGTAATAAAATACTTGAGTCAAGTCAATAACATTTATGTTTGCCTTTATCCAAAATTTTGATTTCTACAATAAATGAAATATAATAGTTATGTGGCAATATTGTAAAACCAATTTGAAGAAATATAAAATATGAATAAAATTAAATTTACCACCATTGGTTGTAAACACTTTATCAACTGTGCAATATCACAATTCTTCAAAATTTCTCGAATACCAACAGGTGATAACAGAGCAGATGGGTATGTCAAATATCTTGCAATGATACTCTTAATTGTCAAATCATTATTCTCCTTCCTTAAAATACCAAAATGAAGAACAATATAAGGAAATGAAATATATATTTTAAATATATAAATAACAGAATTAACTGTAATATAAATGCAGTAATATGTATTTGATAAATTTTCAAAATTACCATTGCTTCATTGTAGTTGCCTATGGAAGAAGAGGATTGATTGTAAAAGTGCTTGACGATGTGACGACAAAGATAATCCTTAGTTGAAATTGAAAACATTATTAATGCAAGTATAATAGAAAATGAGAAAATATGTAAGCAGCTTAATTATTAAAAATGTCATTATATGATCCAACAGAAATTTTTCTTCCAAGTATTATTGGTTTATATTCAATCATTTCTGATATTTTCTGACATTCGTCTTGGACAAATCGACCCCACATAGTCAAACGTATAGGGTTCAAGTTACAAAAATTGGAATAAGTAAAATAATTAATAGAATTTTCGTAAATTAATATTGGAATTATATTTTTAAAAAATGAGAACTTATAAGATAAATGTACCTTTTATCAATAACCTATATCTTTTGGATTATTGTTGGTCCAAATGCTGACGTTACCTCTTTAATCGACTTAATTTTGATTGCAACAGCTAAAATATCTAATTATTGAAATATGAATTGTTAATTTTTTTATGATTATTTAATTAAAAAAAATAAAAGTAAATTACCTATTTCTACAATCGACTCTTTATAAGCCTCTAACTCCTTGAACGGGACGATCTTATATTTAGGTGCATCTATTTTTTCTTCATTTGGAGCAACATCTTCTATTATGTTTCTTGAATTGAAAGTCTACTGATATTGATATTCTCCACTCCTGTATTTTGGATCCACTAGTTTGACATATGCATTGTTGATATAATAGGAGTGTAAATTATTTAAAGTGTCATCTTGGCTATCAATATCAATTTTAAAAATTGCTACCTGCACTCGATTCCCCTGGAGAATATAAATAATCGTGATTAATAGCGTACTATATGAAAATATGAGGGGAAATTTTTTATTATATAATATGATAGGATTTAAGAACAAAGAATTCGTAAGAATAAAAAAATTTGATAACATAATGTATAGTAAAAAATATTATACCTCTTGACCAATTAGTGTCAAATTTTGGTATTTGATTGTTGTGTGTTGACTTATTTGCTTGGGTGATTTCTCTGCGACGATCATCTTAATTTTTCAGTTAATTGTATTTGGAGTGATATCCTTTATTGATGTATAGACCGTCCGCATTTTATTTCTTTTTGAAATACAAGAATATAAGATGCATAAGTATAACAAATATCAATTTACATGTATGAATCTTAAAAATAATTGAAATAGACATTTTATTAAATGACAGAATATTAGACATATAGAGATTTATATTATAATAGGAAATAAATGAAAAATATATAATTGAATCCAGTTACCTGTATAACGTTAATTCAAACATGATAAAGTTAGTAATTCTATAAACACAATATTTTTTGTGCAGTTTTTCTCACGGTTCAGTGGACACTGGTCGTATTAGAATCCTTACTGCAGATGCTTTCTTTGCTCTTGATAAAGCGACATATAATTGACCATGTGAAAAAACTAGTTGAGGTAAATAAATTCCAATAAAGTCTAATGTTTGTCCCTGTGACTTATTTATAGTCATTGCAAAACTCAATCTCAATCTTAGAGGAAATTGAGTTCGTTTGAATGGGAAACCACTATTTTCATCAACATTTGGTAAGAATGGTATCCTTGGAATGAAAACTCTTTTTCCGAGATGGTGTCCAACTACTATTTCTACATCTATGACATTTCGGTCAAAGGCCCGACAAATTAAACGGGTTCCGTTGCATAGCCCTTCTCAAGGATTAATGTTTCTAAGCAATATGATGGAACAGTTTTTCTTCAGCAACAGTTCATGAGGCCGGAGTCCATTTGGGGTTAGAGTATTTAAGAAATCCTCCATAACTGATTGTTCAGATGCATCTATTGTCTCATCAAAGCTGCAATATCGTTGAACCTCACCTGGGAACCTATGAATTAATATTGAATTTATTTCATCAACATAACTGTTCTTTGGTGTTAATATTGCCCGATTCATCATAGTCGCAATATTTATTGAATATTGATGAATATTGTGGAAAACATCTTCTATTAAATGATCTAAAGATGTGATGTCTTCATCATAAGGAACAAGCATGCCATCCGGAATTTTTATAGTTTCATCAACTGTGTTTGGTGGCATTCCATTGCCTAATTATAACACATAATATGAAAAAAATGAATCCAATCTTGCTCGCATATTTTCAGTTAATCGAAACTTGGTCAATGTAGGCTACAAATAGGAATAAACCAAACTTGCATTAACTTATTCTTGTCTTGTTCCTTTATGAACTACTGGTAGAACCTGTCTAAAATCTCCACAAAAAACAACAATCTTTTCCCGAATGTTACATCTGAATCATTTATGTCTCTTAGCATTTTATCTAATGCTTCTATGTGTTGTTTTCTTGTCATTGGAGTCTCGTTCTATATTATTAATTTTGCTGCACGTAGTAGGTTTGCCAAGGCACTTTTTTTGCTTATACAACATGTGCTTCTTTCGTTAGTATCAAGTGGAAGCTTAAAACGTGAGCGTGCTGTTCGTCCTCCCAAAAGAATAGATGCAGCAATACCTGATGAACCAGTTGCAAGTGCTATTAATTTTCTTGATCGTACTGTTGCAAAAAGTGCCTTGTACAAGAATGTTTTCCCTGTCCCACCTGGGCCATCGACAAAGAATGCAGCACTTTCGTTTGCAAAAACTTTTTCTAGCACTGCATTATAGACATATTGTTGTTCACTATTAAGGGACCCTGATGCAGTAATATTTTCTTCTGGAATTTCAACAGCCAATTCATCATCGATATCTCTAAATTGAAATTTTTCATCAAAGCATATGTCTTCATCAAGAAGATTGTAGGAATTAATGTCTCTTCCCATTGATTCTATTGTAAAAGAGATTGAGCGAAATAATTTTGTTCTTAAATTTGATATAGAATCTTCTGTTGAATTGAAATCAACTGACATATCTTGCTCAAAACGTTCATAAAGCTCTCTCGGATTGGTTGGATTACAATAAACTAATATTGTTGCAAATAACCGTCTCAAACTGAATGAAATTTGATATAGAGATGCTTCATGCATACAATCTTCTAAACTACGGTTTCTCTGAAGCAAACCATGCATTGTTGCTATCTTATGGAATGTTATTGCCACAACACCATCAAACTGTCTTAAGATTTTCAAACGACAAAGGTCTTCTTACATGGTTTAGCAATATCTAAAGATAATACCTCTTACCTTCAAATGGATTTGCTGTAAACAGTTTTCTTTTTTCTAGGGGTCCACTCTTTGTATTATTGGCTCCAAACATAATATTCTGGAAATTTTTTATACAATAATGTTCTTGCATTCTCATCTACTCGATTTAATGCAAAAAATTTTGTTAATATCGATTTTGTAGAACGGTCTGAATTGACAACATTGATTAGATCTTCATTTACTCGAAACGTCAATGGGTGTTGATCCTCCAGATGTAAATGTAAACTGTAAACTGTAAACTGCTAGATACATTTCATTGATGATGAAACCATATATTCTCCACATAACTTCAGGTAGAGCAATCCATCGGGCTGATTGGAATTGTTGAATTTCATCAATTACTTGATTGCTTTGTTCAGAAATCAAGTTGAAAGCAACACGATCATGTCCTTTATAAATATACTTATATAGATATTTCATTACTTTTATTGTAGAGCAAATCTCAACATTAATATGACAGTTAAATGTTGCAAGAAGATATGGATTATATAGAACAACCCAACGATTATTTAGATCTTTGCCTCTAACTTTTACAATTATTTCATTGTTTGAACGCTTATATATTGGGAAGCAATTATTTCCAACGGTTGTAGAATTTGCATAATTCTTTGGATAATTACTTTTGCAACAACCATTTTTTTTTCATGCAAACATTGGATGGATTTAACACTCCACATGGTCCATGCATCATATGCTTGAGAATAACGTTATGCAAGTGAAAATTTATATTTTTATCAAGTATCTCTGCTGATACGATCTCATCAAAATATTCAGGCGCATAGACTTTCCAATCCTTCTGTAAGATGATTAAAAATGCGCATGTGGTAGACCTCTTTTTTGGTGCTTAATAACATAGAAATATGTTGATACTTTACCAAATATTTGCCTCTTGAATAATTGATCATTTAGTTCTTCTAATTTTGCACAAAAGATTCGAGTAACTTGATTACGCCTAAAGAATAACGCAGTCGTTTGCAGTATAGTTTTGGAGTGTCGATTCCACAGGGAGATGGATTGAAAAATTGAAAAATAGTAACGAAATTAACAAAAAGATTTAGACGAGTGCGAAAAGTAAATTTTAGAGTGTGACGTAAATTAAAACTAAATGAGTAATTTGAAAAGTATAAAAATGAGACGAAAAGTAGAGCATCGGGAATCCTTTATATATAATCGGTATTTTAATTATTTTCGATTTATTAATAACTCAATTGAAAATTCTATGTCCAAATTTTCAATCGGAAGATAAAATATTAATAACCAGATTTAAATCAAATGTAATCTTTCAAAAAATCATTCGTCGTAATATAAGAATGAGAATTGTTATCGATATTAAGGAAATTCAACGTCAACAATATACTCGTAGAGCAATATTGCAGCAGAGAATTAAATTACTATAGATAATCAATTGAACCAAACATAATCAAATGATTATTGCATTCAATAGAAAAAACATGATTGAATTTATAAATGAAATAAATTCTAAAATTATTTGGTGATGAAAATATTTATAATAAATTTCGAATGACTAAACAAAAGAGTTTAATATTTGAAGAACACATATATGAATAAAAAAACAATTATAAATACCATCATATATACAAATTCATCCCTAACTCTACTAGAAAATTAGTTACACATATTGAAAATATGCAACAAAAATTCTCCAAGGGATAATATAGAAAAGCCAACCATTAGTTTCTTCTCTCTTCTTTAGTTTTTCTTTTCTTTTCTCAAACTCTCAAAAGAATATCTCTTCCAAGGCATCCAAACACCCTAAGCATGGTCTTGGAACACACACCCCTCCCTTCTATTTATAAGTATCCTCATGTAAGTTGTTATGACAAAATCATCACAATTTCAACTTGTTTTGCCATGTGCCATTCTTGAATCCAAGTGATTTATGAGTTGTCATTTTGATCATTTGTTTTCTCACTATGCATGAGCTGGATTTTGCTTGTAGGTTGAGTGTTTCAATTTTGCTTCTCTATCCATTAGTTGTCTTATATGACTTAATATCTTGTAGTTAAATAATTTTTCTTGAAGAAACTTGAGTGCACTTCATCTTGCATATGAGTTGATCATTGAATTTTCAAGTTGGTGTAGGAGTGCTTGCTGGAAAATATTATGATGACATTTGGATTTGATGTAAGTGGCTGAAGAATATTCAAGAACGTCAAGTACAGGTGCGTCCACTTGATGGTTGATTTTGTCTTAGATCGAGCTGATATCACTTAAAACATAAAATATAAAAGTTATATATATTTTTCTTGCGGTACTATGTCATCTTGAATCAACTCAATTGGAGATTGGATGAGAGAGTTATGCCCATATTACGAAATGACGTCAGAACTGTCTAAAATTCTGCAATTATCTCCATTTGCTCCTAATGCCTCTATTTGTGTCATAAATCAAAATATAAGAATAATGAGTATATTTAGACATCAAAAAAGAATAAAATATTAAACATTAAGAGAGAAAAATATGGCATTATATATTCCCATCAATATATTAAATCATGCTTATATCTATCCCAAGATAAGTGACTATTAATTTTAATAACATGAGTTATATCCATTATTTTCTCATTTCTTTTAGCATTTAAATAGAGTATTTAGAGTGTCTTTTTATGCACTCATCACACCCTCCAACTTACTCATTGTTAGTCCCTAACAATTTTCATACAAAATGATGAAAAAAACCAAAGAAAATCACACGTAGGAGCCATCAAGACACAGTTTTCAAATTTGCATATAAAAAAAATCTTAGGAATTCAATAACGTTTTCACAAGTAATTTTCATATAGCAATCCATAGAGTGTGTATGTGTTCCAAACTATTTTTATCAAATCAGAAGTTCCAACACAAACAACAGTAGGAATATCTTAAGCAAAATGTTCAACTCTATAACTCATAGGTATATAAGTGTTTTTGTGCAAGAATTCTCTCTATGAAGTTGATAAATGTGTACATTTACTCTCATGAAAATTTAGACAATTATATATAAGTAACAAGTAAATATTGATCTTATGATAGGAATACTAACAAATGAGATTTCCACCATTCTTCCCACAAGCATACTTAGGATCGGAAAAATCAACACAAAGGGTTGTAATGTGGCTTAGGTTTGGGGTTCATAAGAAGAAAAGGGTGAAGAGATTTCAAAAATTTTCAAGTATACACAAAAGAGAATCTGTTAAATTTTTCAGTAGACTATACTTTCCTTTTGATGTACTTTTCAATTTTTTAGATTTTTGACTAATTATACTTTTCCATCTTCTTTTGTCACTGGTGTCTTCGTAATTTGATGAACTCTTTCATGAATAATTTAATGGACACATCTAGCACCATGCCATTTTTGTCATGGTTTTCTTTTTTTCTTTTTTTTTGAAATGATAATTTCACACCTAATACACACTTGGAAGTAAAATTGTAGGAAAAATTAATGTATAAGTTATATTCCAATGTGGAGAGGTATAAATGATGTAGATATAAAAAGAAAATGTCATATGTGTATATTGGCTCAATATTGACTACTAGGAGTCTATAATGAAAATGGTTAGCTTGAAAGGTTTAAACGTTAATTCTAAGTTGACTTTCGTCATATCCCAAGTATATCTAATATTTTACCACAAACCATGTAATGATATTCTCAAAAGAAGTGTTAAATTCAACAGATCAATGGATACTTATCACAATTTCTGTATTTGTAAACTCTCAATTCTCACCAAAATTTACATAAATACTTGAGCAAAATAATTCTTTAGTTACATGTGTCAAATCACCATATTACCACAAAGTTTGGAGAAATGTATAAATGGTTCTGTAGATACTTTAGCAAAATGATTTAAAATGGGTTTGTTGAATTCACCAAAATGGTTATGAATGAGCATGAGTATCATGTGAGAAAAGATGCCTGTGTGATGTAAATTTATAAAAAATTTGGCAATTTTTTATATTTTGATTGAAATATGCCACAAAGTTCAAATAACAGATTTGTATTCCCACCCCCCAACTTAAATGAAATATTGTCCTCAATGTTTAAGAATCAGAATTGAATAACTAAGCAGGGTAGATTACACCTAATGTGGGATGTGGGTGGCTTGCTTGGCATCAAAGATGATATTTGTCAAAATAAAATTAACCTATAACAAAATAAAGTAAACAATAAACAAAAAGAAAATGAACGAAAAGTAAATGAAAGAAAAACATACCTGGAGATGGTCAAGATTGATATACTGGGTCCATAAGTGGAATGTCTTCCACTTCCGAAATTTGTCTATCAATTAAGATTTTGAGGCGCTGACCATTTACTTTGAAGATACATCCATCTTTTGGATTTTCTATTTCTACTGCCCCATTTGTGAAAACGTTTTTTACTATAAAAGGACCGGTCCATCTAGATTGAAGTTTTCCTGGATGCTTATGGAGTCTTGAATCATATAAAAATACTCGATCATTAGGCTTAAATGTTTTTCTCAAAATATTTTTATCATGAAATGCTTTCATTTTAGCCTTATAGATCTTGGAGTTTTTATAAGCATCATTTCTCAATTCTTCTAATTCCGTCAATTGGAATTTTCTAAATTTTCCTGCTTTTTCCAAGTCAAAATTAAAATATTTAATGGCTCAATATGCTCGATGCTCGAGCTCCACGGGCAAGTGACAAGGTTTTTCAAAAACAAGTCTATAAGGTAACATGCCTAAGGGAGTTTTGAAAGCTATATGGTAAGCCCAAAGCGCATCGATTAGTCTCAAAGACCAATCTTTCCGATTCAGGTTAACCATTTTTTTTAAAATTTTTTTAACTTTCCTATTCGCAAGTTCAACCTGTCCACTTCTCTAAGAATGATATGCAGTAGAAAGCTTATGTATCACCCCATATCATTTCATTAAAGCTTCAAAAGAACGGTTGCAAAAATAAGTACCTCGGTCATTAATGATAGCACGTGGGGTACCAAATCGAGATAATACATTTTCTTTGAGAAACTTAATTACCGCCATGTTATCATTGGTCCTGCAAGGTGCTGCCTCTACCCATTTTGACACATAATCTACTGTCACAATAATATATAAATATCCAAAAGAAGGAGGAAATGGTCCCATAAAATCAATGCCCCAATAGTCAAAAATTTCAATTATCAAAATTGGGTTTAAGGGCATCATATTACGACAGGTTATAATTCCTAACTTTTGACATCTTTCGCATAAGCGACAATAGATATTTGTATCTTTAAACAAGGTGGGCCAATAAAATCCACACTGTAAGATTTTTGCAGCGGTTTTCTTCATTGAAAAGTGGCCACCACAAGTTTGGGAATGACAAAATTCCAAAACGATTGCAATCTCTTCATCAGGGATACAACGCCTTAAAATTTGATCAGGGCAGTATTTGAAAAGGTAAGGGTCATCCCAGTAGAATTTTCGTACCTCAATCATGAATTTCTTTTTGTCTTGGGTGCTAAAATTCTTTGGTATTTCACCTGCAGCTAAATAGTTTACAATATGAGCAAACCATGGTAGAGAAATAATAGAAAGTAAATGCTCATCGGGAAAATTACCTTTGATTGGTATATGGTCAGAAGTATCCTCGAATGTGAGTATAGAGAGATGGTCTGCCACTACGTTCTCCACTCCTTTCTTGTCCTTGATGGTGATATCAAATTCCTGCAAAAGCAAAATCCATCGTATTAATCGTGCTTTAATATCCTTCTTTGTAAGAAGGTACTTAAGGGCTGCATGATCTGTAAAGATAATGATAGGAAAACCAATTAAATAAGCACAGAACTTATCCAAAGCAAATACTACAGCTAACAACTCTTTTTCAGTGGTGGAGTAATTCATTTGGGCATTATTTAGAGTTCGACTAGTATAGTAAATGACAAAAGGTTTCCCTTCTCTTTGTTGTCAAAGAACAGCACCTACAGCAAAATTACTAGCATCACACATAATTTCGAAAGGTAAATTCCAATCAGGTGGTTACATTATTGGTGTTGAAGTAAGCTTGCCAATTAATATTTTGAAAGCCTCTTGACAGGCTTGTGTCTATTCAAATGGGGCATCTTTAGCTAGGAGGTTACATAGTGGTCTAGATATGGCGGAAAAATTCTGTATGAATCTCCTATAAAAACTCACATGACCAAGAAATGATCTTATATCCTTGACTGTCCTAGGTGTAGGCAATTTAGAGATTAATTCAACTTTTGATTGATCAACCTCCATTCCATTGGAAGAAATAATATGCCTTAAAATAATACCTGAAGGTACCATAAAGTGATATTTTTTTCAATTTAAAACCAATTATTTTTCTTCACAACGAGTCAGTACTCTTTTTAAACTCATTAAACATGCATCAAAAGAAGATCCAAAAACAGTCAAGTCATCCATAAAAACTTCCATGCACTTTTTAGCCATATCACTAAAAATACTTATCATGCAATGTTAAAAAGTAGCTGGAGTATTACACAGTCCAAATAGCATTCTACAGAAAGTATAAGTACCGAAAGGACAAGTAAAAGTGGTTTTATCCTAGTCTTCTAATACAATTTCAATTTGATAATAACTAGAAGAACCATCCAGAAAGCAATAAAAAGGATGACCAGCCACCCGCTCGAGAATTTGATCAATAAAAGGAAGCAAAAAATGGTCTTTTCGTGTGGCGACATTTAATTTTCTGTAATCAATGCACATCCGCCAACCAGTCACCAATTTTGTAGGAACTAACTCTCTGAGGTCATTTTTTATTACAGTTACCCCTGATTTTTTAGGAACAACCTGCGTACGACTTACCCATTTACTATCAGCAATAGGATATATCATTCTTAGATCTAATAGTTTCAATACTTCATTTTTCACAACTTCTTTCATTGTGGGATTAAGTCTACGCTGGGGGTCTCTTCGAGGATTAGTTCTTTTCTCTAAATTTATTTTATGAGTACAAATCAGGGGACTAATGCCTTTTATATCAGCAATACTCCATCCTATGGCTGATTTATACTTGCATAAAATTCGAATTAATTTCTAACATTGGGACTCAGATAATTCAGATGAAATAATAACAGGAAAAATATCACCTGAATCAAGGAAAACATGCTTTAAACCCTTAGGTAGGGATTTTAATTCAACTTTAGGGGCTTCCCTACTTGAAGGAATCTGTCTTTCTCTTTTTTCAGACAACTTCTCAAACTTTGGTTGCCATGCTTGTGTGCTATAATCTTGAGTTCTGTCAAAAATAGCACAAATGTCAACTACATCAGATGAATCACTTATAGGATTAAATTCAGAATTAACAATAAAGTATTCAAGGGGATCTGAGTCATAAGTTGTAAGAACTTCTCTTTCTATAAGTGAGTCAATCGTGTATGTCTGATGACACTCGACATCCTCTTCTGGCTATTTTGCAATATAAAAAATATTTACCTCAAGAGTCATATTTCCAAAAGAGAGTTTCATCAATCCATTTATGCAATTGATAAGCGCATTAGAAGTAGTAAGAAAAGGTCTACCTAAAATTAATAGAATTTTAGAGGTGGTTTCTACAGCAAAACTAGAGTTTAGAATTAAGAAATCAACAAAATAATAAAATTTGTCAACTTGAATTAAAACATCCTCTACCACATCCCGTGGTGTTCTGACTGAACGATCAGCCAATAGCAATACCACAGAAGTTGGTTTGATTTCTCCCAATCCTAATTGCAAATAAATAAAATATGGCATCAAATTTACACTAGCCACTAAATCTAGCAAGGCCTGTCCAAACTCATAATTGTCAATGTTGCATGTGATGGTTGAACATCCAGGATCCTTGCACTTAGGGGGAATCCGCTGTTCAATTAGAACACTAACTTGCTCTATCAAGAATGCTGTCTTCTTCACATGATGCTTCCTCTTAACTGTACACAAATCTTTGAGAATTTTTGTCTAAGTAGGAACTTGTTTAATTACATGCAAAAGAGGAAGATTAATTTTTACCTGTCTAAGATTTTCCAAAATATCATTGTTATGATTCAGAGTTTGTTTGCTTGACTTTAATGCTTGAGGAAAAGATATCTTACCAGGATTTTTTGTTACCTCAGGTTCCTTAGGTTTCATTATCTCAAGTTCTTTGGGAAGCTCAGGACGGCTGCTATTTTGATCTTTCTCTACATCCTTTGTTTTGTCTATTATTGGATTATGTAGAGACTTACCACTTCGTGTCACAATGGCGTTTACGTCCTTCAGGTCTCCTTGTGCCATATGTTGACCATGAGGTACAGACTAAGCTTGAGAAGGAAACTTACATTTCTCATTCATAGTCAAAAAACTCATTATTTTAGACACTTGGCTTTTGATTTCCTTATTTTCTTCGACAACTTGCGTAATTAAAGATTCAAATTTCTGATTAGTCTTATCCTATATTTCAATAAAAGTATACAAAGTATCTTCTAATGAATTTCTAGAAAATTGAGGTGCATGGTATGGTGCAGGATATGATCTAAAGGGTTGTGTAGGCTGCTGATTTTCAGACTTCCAGCTGAAGTTGGGATGATTACGCCATCTTGGATTGTAGGTTTCAGAGTAAGGTGTGAAGGGCTTTTTGTACATACCCAGAGCATTACTTTGTTCCTCATACATACCATTCATGTTAGTATGTGTAGGACACTCTTGTATATGATGATCTATCCCACCACAGACAACACATGGCCCAAAAGATTCTACATGATTAGCCATATGTGTTAGTTTTGAGTTTTTGGCTTTCAATAACTCTAATTCTCTGGTGAGCATTTCAACCTTAGCCTTAAAATTATCCTTCTCCCTTAGATGGTAAACACCACCACTCGGGTTTCCTATAGATTGTGACCTGTTTGTGCTATTAGTAGCACTAGGTCCAGTTCAAGTATGAGCTTTTTCAGCAAGCTCATTGAGGTACTCTATGGCCTCATCATGATTTTTGTGTAAAAATTCTCCATTGCACATTATTTTTACGAATTGACGTTCCCTGGGCGTAAGCCCTTCATAGAAATAACTCACTAAGCGCCAATTCTCATATCTATAATGGGGACACATAGTCAATAATTCTTTAAATCTTTCCCAAAACTGGTACAAAGTCTCACTATTCTTTTATGCAAAGGTAGAGATTTGTCTTTTTAAAGTATTGGTTTTATGTTGAGGAAAGTATTTATTGAAAAACACTTAAGTCATCTCACTCCATGTTCCAATAGACCGTGGTCTTAGTGAGTACAACCAACTCTTAGCTTTATCTTTCAAAGCAAAAGGAAAGAACTTTAGCCTTACCATGTCGTCAGAAGTATTTTGACTATGAAATGTTGCAACTACTTCCTCAAATTTCCTAATATAAACATAGGGGTTTTCATTTTCTAGACCATGAAAAGTAGGAAGTAATTGTATCATTCCTATTTTAAAATCTACATGACAAACATTAGGTGAGAACATAATACAGGATGGTGTGGCTGTTCATGTGGGATGAAAATAATCTTGGAGGGTTCTAATAGGTTGGTCCGCATGTTCACTCATCGCGTCAGAATTGGAAGAATTATCAAACAAGCGATTAGAAAAATTAGATTCTGAATCTAATTCTAGCATGAGTCTACTAGCAAACCGTCCAAAAGCGTCTTTGTACTTGCGCATGCAAAGTAAAAAAAGCGTAATACTGAAAAAAATAATTACGAAAAGAAAAGTAAAATAAAATAAAGATGCAGAAAGCGAAAAATAAAACGAACGAAGTTACCCTTTTTTTTTTTACAAACTACTAAAACAAATTACAAATTCTCTTCTACCGTCTCCCCGGCAATAGTGCCAAAATTTGATTACACCCAAAGAATAACGCGGTCGTTTGCAGTATAGTTTTGGGGTGTCGATTCCACAGGGAGATGGATTGAAAAATTGAAGAATAATAACAAAATTAACAAAAATATTTAGACGAGTGCAAAAAGTAAATTTTAGAGTGTGACATAAATTAAAACTAAATGAGTAATTTGAAAAGTATAAAAATGAGACGAAAAATAGAGCATCGAGAATCCTTTATTTATAATCGGTATTTTAATTATTTTCGATTCATTAATAACTCAATTGAAAATTTTATGTCCAAATTTTCAACTGGAAGATAAAACATTTATAACCAGATTTAAATTAAATGTAATCTTACGAAAAATCATTCGTCGCATTATAAAAACGGGAATTGCTATCGATATTAAGGAAATTCAACGTCAATAATATACTCGTAGAGCAATATTACAGCAGAGAATTAAATTAATATAGATAATCAATTGAACCAAATATAATCAAAAGATTATTGCATTCAATAGAAAAAGTATGACTGAATCTATAAATGAAATAAATTCTAAAATTATTTGGTGACGAAAATATTTATAATAAATTTCGAATGACTAAACAAAAGAGTTTAATATTTGAAGAACACATATATGAATAAAAAATAATTACAAATACCATCATATATACAAATTCATCCCTAATTCTACTAGAAAATTAGTTACACACATTGAAAATATGCAACAAAAATTCTCCAAGGGATAATATGGAAGAGCCAACCATTATTTTCTTCTCTCTTCTTTGGTTTTTCTTTTCTTTTCTCAAGTTCTCAAAACAATATCTCTTTCAAGACATCCAAGTACACTAAGTATGGTCTTAGAACACACACCTCTCACTTCTATTTATAAGCATCCTCATGCAAGTTGTCATGACAAAATCGTCACAATTTCAACTTGTTTTGTCATGTGCCATTCTTGAATCCAAGTGATTTGTGAGTTGTCATTTTGATAATTTATTTTTCCACTATGCATGAGCTGAATTTTGCTTGTAGGTTGAGTGTTTCAATTTTGCTTCTCTATCAATTAGTTGTTTTGTATGACTTAATATCTTGTGGTCAAATAATTTGTCTTGAAGAAACTTGAGTGCATTTCATCTTGCATATGAGTTGATCATTGAATATCCAAATGGGTGTAGGAGTGCTTGCTGGAAAATATTATGATGACATTTGGATGTGATGCAAGTGGCTGAAAAATATTCAGGAACGTCAAGTGCAGGTGCGTCCACTTGATGATCGATTTTGTCTTGGATCGAGCGGATATCTCTTAAAACATAAAACATAAAAGTTATATATATTTCTCTTGCGGTTCTATATCATCTTGAATCAGATCAATTAGAGATTGGATGAGAGAGTTATGCCCATATTACGAAAAGATGTCAGAACTGTCTAAAATTCCGCAATTATCTTCATTTGCTCCTAATGCCTCTATTTGTGTCCTAAATCAAAATATAAGAATAATGAGTATATTTAGGCATAAAATAAGAATAAAATATTAAACATTAAGAGAGAAAAATATGGTATTTTATATTCTCATCAATATATTAAATCATACTTATATCTATCTCAAGATAAATGACCATTAATTTTAATAACATGAGTTATATCCATTATTTTTTCATTTATTTTAACATTTAAATAGAGTATTTAGAGTGCATATTTGTGCACTTATCACAACCAAATCAGGTCGATTATAGGTCTCCTCATGCAGACTGGGTTCTTTTGTAATTTATTGCCAGTTTGGATTGCACGTCATTGTTAAAAAGATGTCTGGTTTGCCATAACGTTGAACTAAAGCCATTGCTTCCATATATCTTTTTCTTATATCTCTTGGACCTCCAATAAATGATGTCGGCAGTATAATCCGTTTTCCAACATTAGAAGCGTTTGTTTCCCCAAGTGTAATGGTATCAACAATACCTTGATATAACTCAGATCGAATATGTTGTTGCTGGTTTCTAAAATAATATAATCTTGATGTCTCTATCTTAACATACATATCTACTACAAATTGTTGCAATAGTCGACCAGAAAGTAGTAGAATTGATCTGACATTTTCTCTTATTTGCAATTTGTAGCAATAATATTCTCGGCATGAAACAATTGGATCCTTCCTTTTTCTGTTTAATGCTACAAATGTTGAATGTGAATGAAATGTTACTAAAGTTGATGTAATTAGTAAATGAATTCTTGAATATTAATACTGCAGTCTAATCTCGCTGTTCTCTTGCAAGTAATTCTTCTACAGTCGTTGATTGTTGAGGATTTATTGATCAAGTTGTTTCGTTACATGTATATATGCTCCCTCTATTAACCCTTTGAATCCCTTGATGCCAACCGATATCACCAAAAGGAAATAACAACGGATATTGCAATGAATCGTAGTACCCAAAATAGTACTATACTATATGACTTCTACCATAATGGTTAAAGACATAAATGTCACGTCCTTTCAGTTGATCTCCATTATCGTTTTCTACCCATATTGCTGTAACTTGTATGGATGTCGGCCTATTGAATACACGTTGATCTAGGCTAGCATCTGATCTTATATGAATTATTTGATTTTCCAAATCTGACAAATCACCAAGAGAACGAAAAAACACAGAATACGGATTAATGAGAAGAATATCGATGAGTTGAGTTACAATGGATGGATTTATTCTGTTTGAATTAGAAATGCGATTTTATATTTCATGCTTTGTATCATAGAAATACAACTGCAGATAAGAATGACGCCCATTTGAAAGAAGCAAGTCATTGATAAAGTGATAGATTTGTCCTTGAGTCTTGAATGTATAAATTCCCCTATTTCTCCTACAGGCATCTTTATCGAATTTTACTCTAAATGATGTAAAAGCGAACTTGTTATTATAAATTCGAATATAGGTTTTGAAATGTATAGAATCATCTGTGTTGGAGGTAAAAAACTTATAAAGCTGACCAGGAACGTCATTTGTGGCTAAAAAAATTGTGCCATTCACACAATAAAAGCCAGTTGTTTCATGGTGGAATCGCTTTGCTTTACAATATGTGCAGCATAGAACTAATGGTAAACAATATACTTCAGATGACACTACTTTCAACAACTGTCTAAATCCAGTAGAGCGATGATGCACCAATCACAAACTTTTCATGTTGTTTGAATTATCTAACTAAGGAACTATTGCTACAATAGTAATATTTTTTTGTTTCTTACCCCTACAAGATGTCGTTATGTTTGTTTCATAGCTTGACTGCTCTGGAACAACACATATTTCAAGAGACGAGGCTCCTTCAATAATATCACTATGAAAATTAGAATTCCGTTGTCTCTTTGATACTCTTTGAATAAGAGTGAAGTCTTGAACATTGTCTATATGTTGGACATCATTGTTTGGATATTGATGAAGAGATGTATTAAAATCATCATCCCCTAATGATGTGGATTCATTTATATGAATCGAATTTTTTTTGGATGTTTTTTCTTTAACATATATTTCTCTCTGTTTTCTATAGATCTCTTCATTTTTCTCTTCTAATAAATCTCTATATAGGACTCTTTTTGCAAGTCGTTTTCCACGATCTTCAAAAAACTTAAATTTTATATAATTTTTTTTTTAATTTTTTAAAATCAATTAAGGAATCTTACCATTTATCATTCTGTTAAAGAAGGAAATGATTGTTTCAATCGTTGGATAATGTTCTACACAAGCAAAATTAAATAAGTAAATAACAACTACTTAATGTGAAATACACACAATGTGCATCTTAAATGTTATATATAATTCAATTAATTGAAACGCTTAATTAAATTAGTAATAACATTATAAAATACTACGAAAATGGAATCTAACAAAAGCAAATTTGTGAAACTTATTTCCCTATTACAATTAAATACCAACTTAAATTTTAAAGCAGGCATCAAGTATATAATATAGATATTTATAATATAATATAAAATAAAATAAATACACTTACAAGTATTTGAATTGAGATTGGTGTGTCTTATATATGTTGAGATATTCTGATATAGAGAATAATCCCTATTTAGACAAAAATAATCCAAAATAAAAACAACAATGATTATTAGTACAGACGGATATTATGTAAATAAAAAAGGTTAAAATTCAATATTGCGTTGCTACCTAACAATAAATACAATTAACAACATTGTATATTTAGTAAGAATTAATAAAATATTGATAGGTTGTAATATTTAAATTTATATATAACGTATACACAAAAGATAAATAAACATATACAAATATCACTTTCTTTAAATGAGGTTTATCATACAAAATTTTCACCTCTTAATTTTGGAGTTTATGGTTCATTTCTCTTTGAAATTTATATTTCATTGGTGGAATATATTTTTTTTTTTTGTATAACTTGTTTTGGAGTGAATTGTTTTGGGCCTTCATTTTCCTCTTTTCCTGTCCACAGCCTTACTCTCACAAATGTTTTTTTTTTTGTTTAGGCTATTTTGATATGTGAGTAAAATAATTATTTTATATGTATATTTTAATCTTCATTATTTTACTAACATTTATTTGTTATTTTTAATACATTTTATTTTACTTGTTAATTTACTAAGAATGAATAAAAACTCTATTAACATTTTAAAATTTTTTTAAAAAATATATAATAATATTTATATCATGTATAAATTTTTAGGTAATATAAATCTTAATTATATAAGATGACGTTATATTTCAATCTACATTCTTGATTAATATATGTAGATTTATCCTTATATGTAGATTTAAATTTTATTTAATATAGATAGATTTCAGACATTGTTTTTCTATTCAAAAAACAAAAATGGGATTTTTTTTCCTTTTGTGTGCTGGGCCTTTCTATTTGAAATGGGTTTCTGTTTATAAATCGGGTCTAAAAAACTGGTCCGTATGATAAAGCATGAGACCGGGTCATATTTATAAACCCAAAAACCCATTTATACACCCAACGACACCGAAGCCCCTTCTCAATCCTTCTTCAGACTTCCTGCCCTCCACCGAAACCTAAAACCATTTCAAGTCTTTTCTCTTCACATCTCGATTCTTCTTTCGACTTCACTTCACTTCGAGCCAAGATGGGTTGGGATTGGACATCCCGGGGTTTTTTCAAGCTTACCCATGTCTAAAATCTCATCTTCCCCCCCCACCCCCCGCCCCAACCTCTATCTCTCTCTCTCTCTCTCTCTCTCTCTCTCTCTCTCTCTCTCTCTCTCTCTCTCTCTCTCTCTCTCCAGAAATCTTAGCATCCTTTAACGATCTAGCCTCTCCTAGATTTAGGTTTACTTTTTTTCCTTCCTAATCAAACCCTAGATTCCTGATCATGACCATCATCGCCAACCTCATCTTCGATCAAACCCTAGATTCCTAAGCAAACTTCTTCTTTTCATCTCTCTGCTTTTCTTCTCATCTGACCTGCCGAAACCCTAACGTCTAATCCCCGCTTGCAGCGTCGCTTCTCGCGGCCTACTAATATTTTACTTGGATTATTTTAATATTTATTGCTTTATATTTTTTAGACATTTTAATCTAGGATTTACTGTTTTACAGGAATGGATTTAATCTCATCTCTCTCTTGCACTTGCACTCATCTCTTCTCAGTGCCAATGGAAGAAACCTTACCTTTGTTTCGTTCATTTGGTTATGTGTAAATAGTTTTGCATTTAGGGTTTTTGCATTTAATTTCTAAGGGTTTTGTTTACTTTTTGTTTGTCATTCATTTTCTTGATGTTTATGCATTCAAATATGTAAGCTTGTGTTAATGTTTTTGGCATCTCGTGCTTCGAATTTTGATTTTTGCTGGTTTGCTGGACCTCTGTTTTGTGCATTTGGGTATGTGTAAATAATTTTGCATTTAGGGTTTTTGCATTTAATTTCTAATGATTTGTTTACTTTTTGTTTGTCGTTCATTTTCTTGATGTTTATGCGTTCAATGTGCAAGCTTTTGATGGGTTTGTACGTATTTTGGTTCTCGTTGATATTTAGCTTGTATAATAGAGAAGTTGTTTTCTGAACTTTTGTTTCTATTTATTTTTTATTTTTCATGGCTATTTTTAGTTTGGGACTAGGGAAGTCTTCTTAGATATAACTCCTTGATTTTGGTTTTGTTGAGGGACAAATGTTTATGGAGTTTTGATATTAAATAAATGGTATTTTTTTTAAACTTTGATTAGTAATTATACATCACGTTCAGGGCATACCAATATATTAAAGGTATTGGATGGTTCCAACAACAATAGTTGGTTCTTTTTGTAACTTGCAAGTACTTCTTTCTAGGATTTTAGCTGCCAATTGATAATTATGTTTTGTTCTACTCGGACTACTATAAATCTCTTGGCTGCTATGACAAAAATTGACAAAAGTTACCATCCTGAGGTATTAGAGTTTTCCTAATGATATTTGGTTTTCAAATATTGTATTGCTTATATTTCAATAGATCCACAGATGTTACATCAAATGTGCATTGTCAATGCTGGTCTTGGCTTAAAAAAAAAATGCTTTGGCCTGCTGCACAGAAGTTTCTTGATGCAGACCATGGTAAAGATACATGTATGGGATATGTTTAAGTCTATTATTTAGCAAATTTAAATTTATTTGTGGGTGTTGTTAATTAGTTTTCATCCTCATGACTGCTAGGTATTAATTTATTTATTGTTATTTCTTTTATTAATTTATTGTTTTGGGTATAAATTTATCTGTGGGATCTGTTTTGATATTGTTTCATATTGTTTTTTAGTTTTTTTTTAATGCATTTGTTTCAATCCATTTATTTATGTAAACAAAATGCAACAAAATTTGGAATAGACTTTTTTTAAATGTTAAAATTTGGAAATAGAGACTTTTATAATAAATATCATAAATAAAGGTAGTTTTAAAAATATATTGTTTTTATAAAAGTTTCTAATAAACTAAATATGACAATAACTGCTAACTTTCTGATCTTTATTTTCTATACTTTTGGGTTTGGTTGATATTTAATTTCCTTTCTTTTACTTTTCATATTGATTTGGATAAATACATTAATGGGTTCCGATTTTTAATGGCAAATACTATCAAACACTATCAAAATGTTAAAATTTGGGATTTGTTTTGATAGTGTTTCATACTTTTTTTAATTATTTTTTTAATTCCTCTATTTTTTAGGTTTTTTTTATGTTTCTTCCTCTGTCAACTCTACAGATAAATTAAAATTGTTTTTTTTTTGTCTTCTGTTTATCATTTCTTCAAAATTGGTCTTTTGTATTCTGTTTTGTTAATTTTTTGTTTTCTTCATCTTCTATTTTATTATTTTCGTGCACATGTGGGAAATACAATCGAAACCATGACACATTTTTAACAATGCTTGCAAATGATGGTGATTATGATCCCAAAAACCTAAAGTGTTCAATCACAATGATATCTGACTTGATACTTTATATTTGAATGCTCCTGCAAAGAATAGATTTTTCTTGTTCATTTATCATAAGGATTCGTAATGTTAAAATTTGGGGTCTATTTTGATAGTGTTTCATACTGTTTTTTAAGTATTTTTTTTAATTCCTTTGTTTTTTAGGTTTTTTTTTATGTTTCTTACCTTGTCAACTCTACAGATAAATATAAACTTTTTTTTTTGGTCTTTTGTTTAGTTATTTCTTTAAAACTAGGTTTTTGTATTCTGTTTTGTTAATTTTTTGTTTTAATTTAGAAAACATAGAACAGAATACAAACATAATTTAGAAATCATAGAATAGAAGAAAACATAGAAGAGAATAAAATTTCACAAGAAAGCTTTTGTAAATAAATATAGAAGAGAATAACATATGTTTATGTCACTTCCAATCCATATTAAAAACATAATTAAGAAAACATATAACAGAATAAAAACATAATTTAAAAATCATAGAACAGAATAAAACATAGAAGAGAATAAAATTTCACAAGAAATTAGTTTATTTATTTTAATGCATATTAAAAAAGAACATGAAGTTTAACAAAATTAGTTAAACAATAATTGAAGAAATGAAAGAACATATGAATAAAGATACAGAACAGTACCTTAAACCTAGCAAATTTTTAGTAACTCCAAATAGAAACAACATCAATACAGTCTAAACCAAAAAGAGAGAGGAATTTTGAAGAAATAACAGAAGGTGATTATTAAAATAGATGAATACATTCAACCAAAGTAAATGATTGCTTGTGAGTTTGAACACTGCTGCATGTGAATGACTCGAACTTAAGAGATTGTCAGGGTTTTCTTCTGTTTTGGTTATTCTTTTCGCAAATTTTTAGTAACTCCAAACAACAACAAGATTAATACAGTCTAAACCAAAAAGAGAGGGGAATTCTGAAGAAATAACAGAAGGAATTTATTAATATAGATGAATACCTTCAGCCAGATTAAATGATTGCTTGTAAGTCTGAACACTGTTGCACGTGAATGATTTGGGGTTAAGAGATTATCAGGGTTTTCTTCTATTTTGGTTCTTCTTTTCACAAATTTTTAGTAACTCCAAACAGCAACAAGATCAATACAGTCTAAATCAAAAAGAGAGAGGAATTTTGAAAAAATAACAAAAGGTGATTATTAATATAGATGAATACCTTCAACCAGAGTAAATGATTGCTTGTGAGTCTGAACATTGCTACATGTGAATGATCTGGGTTTAAGAGATTGTCAGGGTTTTCTTCTATTTTGGTTCTTCTTTTCTGATGTATTATCAGCAAACAATGATACCTTTAAATCTTTAATTATAAATTTAATATGTAATTGTTAATTTAATAGAGTCTTTTAACATTACTTGAACAATATTAGTGTCTAATACAGTAAATACTATGAATGAGAGCATGCATCTATGGCAGATAGATGGACACAATTTAAATTGCATATTAAACGGATTTAAACGGTAATTATGAATTTAATGTGTAATTGTCAATTTAGTGGAGCCTTTTAATATTATTTTACCGATATTAGTGTCTAATAGAGTAAATACAATGAAGTACAACATGCATGCATAGCAGATGGATGGTCAGATTTAAATTCCATATTAAACGGAGCATGCATATAAAATTCCATATTACTGTCTAATAATCCGGACATTTTATTTAGAAGAATTCCAATTGGAAGGAGCATACGGCAGAAATATTTAAATTCTATATTAAATGGACGTAAAGCAGAGCATTTAAACAGTCGTTAAAACAGATGATTTAGTCAGTAGGGCAGATATTATAAACAAACGTTAAAACAAGAACAATATTTAACAAATCCGTTAAATTAAAAAATTCTGTTAGATATACTTTTTATTTATATATATATATATATATATATATATATAAGTGGGAGTCGAGGCCCTATTCGTGCTAGAGGGGCTAGGTGGAGGGCAGGTTACCCTGCCATGCGAGGGCGGGGCCCTGTTGCCCAGTACCCCTAATCCACAATGAAATGATAACAACACTTATTTATTTCATGTTCTTAAAATTTTCTATTAATATATTTTTTTCTAATATCATACCAAATTTTTTAATGCATAAAAGAATCTTTTAGCTTAATGGTATCGCTAAACTATACATATATAGTTGACATTAGATATTTATTGTATAAGTAGCAGTAATGCTAAATACATTACTTGGGTTGTAGAAACCAGGCACACTTCATAATTTGAAATTTTTAAATAAGATTCACTATTATAAAATAATTTTGTATATAAGTCTTAAATTTATCCACATTTTTAAAGAAAATGCATGACATATACATCCTAAAACTTCAAATATCATCTCTCCATTAGGAGACTTATGCCCAATTTAGATTTATAATTTATTTTTATTTTATCATTATATTTTTAAAATTTTTCTTACAAATTACAATTTTCTATATATATATTTCAAATTTTAATACATATATTTTAAATTTTAAAATAATAATAATATTAAAAAATAAATTAAACTCATTTCAAATCTAAACAATACATTAATAATCTTTAAAGTCTCCCACCATACCTATAGATTTGATCTTTAGAGTGATATGCACGATATTAGTATCCGTGTGAAGTACAAGTTTTATTTGCACAAAAAGTAAGGTGGATAGGAAATTTCTGAGATATTAATTAGGGTTAACGTTCGTTTGGATTTGAACGAGTTTAATTTATTCCAAATTTATTATTATAATTTTTTTAAATTTTAATATAAAATATAATTTTAATACAATTTTTTTAAATTATAATATAATTTTTTAAAATCTTAATAATAATAATAATAATAATTTTTTAAAATTATAATATAATTTTTTAAAATCTTAATAAATTATTATTTAGGTTTAATACAATTTTTTTAAATTATAATAATAATAATAATAATAATAATTTATTTAATTTTTAAAATTTATTTTAATTTATCTCACCTTATCTCAACTTTAAACCTAAATAAGGCTAAGATATCATGTATGTATGGATTGGAATTAGGGATTCTTTAAGTGAAAACCTACCACCACTAAATTAACGTTGTGGCCATAAGAGAAGAAATAATATGAGTTAATTATAACCTTGTGCTTAAATCAATAGACAAAAGCCGTCACGCCTTACAGCTGTAAATGTGCGGGACATGAAAAAAAGTACATAATTTTCCAGATTTACATAAAGTCAACAATAATATCATGCTTCCTAATTAAGTTCTGAATTTAAATATTAGGTTTTGATTAATAAATTATCACTTTCCTGGCATACATGAACTTCTGAATGATGAAGAAGCCATAGAAACTTCTGAAGAAATTAGCTAAAAGGCATTTTTGACATAAAAAGTCCGCGGTCTTACGTATTGAAGAAGGTGCTAATTGTATTTATTTCTTAGTATAGTGCTTGACCATTAAGTTGCTGGCAACTTGCACTTAAGGATTGAGTAGCTTTAGATCCAACAATATCTTTGAATTTTATGAACAAAAATATCGGATTCACAAAATCAAAGTCACGAATTAATGTGATTTGATGTGATAAAATATTCGATTGTAAAATTCTTTATATTATAAAATAAACCTAAAGTATTGCATTTAAACGTATTAGTTTACAATTTTACTTTTATGAAATATATTTTATAAAAAAGAAAGGAAAATACTTTAATTACAAAGAAATTTCATAAAAAAAAAAATTATAAACTGATATAACTTCATGCGGTATATTAAATTATAAAATTACTTCAGATATAAAGTAAATCTAATAGTTATTATGAAACCATATCAATTTATGAATTTTTTTTTTTTGAAATTGTTTTGTGATTCTAGCAGTCTTCAAAAAGAAAATATGTTGTGCAACTATTTTTTTGCATACTTTTTACTGTATATAGTCTTACAGATATATGTTCATGAGTTGGTGCAGAGAATGTTAACACGACACATTGACAATTTTACTGATTTATAATTTGAAAATCAAATCTTGTTGTCTCGACGGTGTAGAGAATGTTTCATTCCCACCACTTGCAAGCAGAACTCCTATTTTTATATGTTTGCTTTTCGTCGCTTTGACTTAAATACTGCCAAACCACCGAAACACAAAGGAACAAAACTGTCCGTAGAAATTGAGGACCGACAAACCCCGCGTGAAGATAAATGTTAACAATCGGGGAAGGATGAATGATTCTCCCATTGGATAATTCTTGTCCAAAATTCAAGGTCTTAGGAAAAAAACAAACATCCATAATGCAATCCTCTTCAGCTCTTCTGGGTCGGTGGTCTGAAGGGACGAAAATGGGTCAAATTCCAGTGTTATTCATAGCTTAACCCGCTGGATACTCTGTATATTTATTACTCCATTAACAAAGAAAGAAGTACAGCATCATCCTTAAAATATTAGAACAACCTTAAAGCACCCACACGTTGTCGTTTTATCAAACAAACTTTAAGGCATGAACAGGTTAGGTTGGTCTATTTTACTTACTATGACTAAAGGGGTTTGAACTGTTATAAAACTATAAAGAAAACTACTACTATTGTAAGAGAAATATAAAGGAAACTTTTAAGAACTGAAACTTTCTTTCTCTCTCTATATTTTCTTATGAATTTCATTACAACTAAAATCCATATTTATAGGCGTTGAAATTACTATGCAAGTTACTATGTAAGTCACTATGCAAGTCACTATGCAGATTTTAAAATAATAGTGGTGGGGTCATTCACATAATTTTTAGTGGTGGGATAGGGGCGGTTGCCGACTCTTAATTAATTCATAACACTCCCTCTTGAATGACCACCCATAAAAAATCTGCCTCGTTAAAACCTTGCCAAGGAAAAACCCAGTAGGAAGAAAAATTAATGGCGAAGGAAAAAGAGTACAGTTTTCTTATGTATCCACAAGTGCTTTAAGATTGCCTCATTAAAACCTTGCAAAGGAAAACTCAATGGGATAAAACCTTAGCGAAGGAAAAATAGTACAATCAACACAAGTCTTCAGGACTTTTACTCCCCTTGGAAAGTGCATGACGATAGATTTTTGAATCTTCACATTTTAATATTCTGCAATTTTCTTGAATATCGCAATTGGTAATGCCTTCGTGAATAAATCTGCCAGATTATCACTTGATCGTATCTTTGATATATCCTCCTTTGATTTGAATGATACAAGTAGCATTATCTTCGTATAAAATTGTTGAACTATCATTGATTATGAAATACCACACTTTTCTTGGATACGTTGAGTCATTGATCTCAGCTAAATATACTCTCAACTTGTTTCATGAATTGCAATAATCTCTGAGTGATTTGAAAATGAAAAATAATATCTGGTTGATAAACTTAATAGAAATCTGATACTTGCAGTAATACTTAAACTCCCCCTGATAATATGCGTTAGTGTTTCAAGTAATAAGCAAATATGATTTCAGTATATATAACAAGTTAAGAATTCAAATACGATCTCCAACTAAATAATGCATTAGAGAGAGTACGATAATATTTTCATTTAAAATTTTCTTCCCCTCATTCGGCGTTATTAGGAAGAACTTGTTTATATATGGCGGAAATAACATTGGAAGCCATCTATGTATGATAAAAGCTGTAAAAGTTTTGAGGTTTAATATTATCGATTCGGCAGAAAATCAAATCCGCTTGACATTGTGGATAAACGAGATCTTGAAGAGATTTGAAGGTTTCGGGTTGTTGTTTAAATATAACCAATTTTACCATTAGTTTACTCCAGCAAAAAGATCTCGCATTCCTCATAGATTCAGTTGTTGTTCATCCAGAACGATATTATGTCTGATAGAAATTCTAATGTCCCAGATTTAAACCACGAACCTTTTATACCTCAACCACTTATATTTTCTCCTGAGGTTGTAAATATCATGATAGGAGCAGAGATATATCTTTCTAGTAAATCTGATCCTGAAATTGTTGCAGCATCAAGAACCTCCAGTGCTCAATATGCTGCCTCTCTTACAACCATGTCTCAGAGGCTATTGACGAGAACAAGTGAGGTTGATCATCTTAAAAATCAAATATCTGAGTTGCATCAAACGCTTGCAACTAAAGATAGAAAAAATAAAGATTTAAAACAAGAAAACAAGGAGCTGAAGAAACTTGTAGACTGGTATTCTCGTGACCTGAAAACACGAGTAGAAGAGCTGGAACGAGAAAGAGTACAGATACAAAGTCAACAACAGCAGCTAACGGCAGAAGTTCAGCGTTTACAAGAAAATAGGGATAGCTGTAACTAATCTCGCTGGCTTTTGAAATTATGCATCCAACATATCTTGTAAAGTGAGATTTGAGGAGATGATGATTTGTCTTGTTCTTATTTCCATTTCTATAAGAACCGTCTTTAGTTTCATTTAGTACGCATCAAATCTTCTTCTCATATCTATAATTCATCTGTATTTATATTCTTATTCTACAAATTTTCAATGGCTCATCAATTTCCTTTTACTATTTCTCACGATCAACATATGAGGTATCCTTCACCTCAATTACAAGTTGATCCTGCATCTTCCGCAGGTGCCATGTTGCAGCAAGCAAATGATCTGGCTAATAAGTCAGATCGTGAAGCCGTTTATGAGCTGGTGACTCTCGGCACTCGATACTCCTCCTCTATTGTTGGATTTTCCAACCGATTACAATCCAAAAATCGTGAGATTGAGGAGCTTAATGAAAAGGTTTCCGTACTTCAACTACTCGTTTAAGAGTCTGACAGAAAAATTGCAGACTTAAAACAAGAAAATAAGGATTTAAAATCCTTACTTGCCTCTTCATTTCGATTGCCTAATCCTTTAGATAAGGATGGTATGTTGCTTTATAAAAAGCAAATGTATTTGAGAGATGAGGCTAGAAGTTTCAAATTCTTGTAACTCATTTATGAATTGAATAATAAGATCTTTCCTTTTCAAATGCATTCCTTGAATTTATAGCAACCCTTGTAATCTTTTCAAGAATTCTAATAAGGTAAATCATCAACGTAAACTGTAATAATGGCAAATCCGAATTTTGATAAAACACATGGACATATAAGATTATTCTTAAATCTTTCTTTCAATAGATACTTGTTGATTCAATTATACCACATGTATCCGGATTGCTTTAACCCATATAAAGATCTTTGAAATTTTATAAAGTACATACTCCTAAATGTACTTTGGATTAGATGTTTCAAGTATCGTATATCTTTATATATGTAATAATTTAATGATTTTTATAAATATGCAGTGACCACATTCATTAACTGCATATCTAATCCTTTTGTTATAACCAAATCAATTAAAAATATGAATGTGATTGCATTCATACCAAGGAAATATGTTTCCTCATAATTGCTCTCGGGTTTCTACAGGAAACCTTGTGCGACAAATTATACCGCACAATTTCATTTCGCATTACACTTTCGTATAAATACTCATTTATATCTGACAAATATTACACATTTTGGTGTTTGGACAATAGGTCCAAATGCACCTCGCTTCACTAGCGAGTTTAATTCAGTTTTAATAATTGCTTTCCATTTTGGCCAATCATTTCTACGTCGACATTCTTCGACGATTTTTAGCTCACTTTCTTCATTACTTCTGGTAATATCAAGTGTTATCATATATGTTGTCGACAACAGTTTTATTTCTATCCATAAATTTTTCAGTACTCATGAAATGTATTGAGATCTCATTGTTCCTCTTCAGGGAAAAACATTTCATGAAACATTTCTACAGATGGTTCCTTTTCAGGAGGTTTATACTTTTCATAAGTTATACTCTTAAGGAGTTACTTCTTCAAGAGTTACACTCTCCAGGAGTTACCTCTTCAGGAGGATTAGAAAATACGGTCTCTTCATGAGCACTGATTTTTTTTTCTTATGTACCAATAGGTCTTCAACGCTTCAGGTGTATCTTAAACTCATTTATTGCTATTTTAACAACTCGTCCTTCAGGACTTCAATTCTTGCTTAAGCACTAACAGCAGTAATATATGATTTTACAACACCTTTAGTGTCAGTAAATACATCATGTAATTGATTTGCAACACTTTGCAAATAGATAATCCTCTGAACTTCTGGTTCACATTTATTTGTAAGAGGGTTAAATTTAAACAGGGCTTTATTATCCCAAGTAATTTCTTGTCGTGCTTCAGGCACCGATATTTCATTATTTCAAAACATGATGAAATATTAATAACCTTATATATAAAAACTTAGTATAAGTAAATCAAGTGCTTGGCCGTACAACAGGTACGTGACTACTGTTTAGTCATATTACATTTATGACAAACATCTTCATCTTTTTATGAAAAATTATTCTGAGATCCTTTACCCTTCTCTGAGTTTGATCACTTCTCGTGATACGATATATTTTTATCATCTTTAGTGTTGTCGCTTTTGGAACCAACACTTTTATAGTTTTTCTACCACGTCTACGCCCTTAATTCCTTTGAAAGGATGCTCTGTTCACTTTTGGGAATTGTGTAAATTCGATATCATTAATAGGACG
Organism: Platycarya strobilacea; assembly: GCA_036898215.1. NCBI lineage: Eukaryota > Viridiplantae > Streptophyta > Magnoliopsida > Fagales > Juglandaceae > Platycarya > Platycarya strobilacea. The sequence continues at coordinate 15,211,964 of CM072555.1, forward strand.
TAACTGGTGTAACAAAAACTCATTATTTAGCTCAATCACTGGAAGACAAAACAAAAGTTCAGAATATTTGTTGAACTTTCACTCTCGATATTGCTACTGCAGGAGCACATTCGATGTATGAAAAATAATGTCTTCTTTTATATATCATCATCAGTGACATTTTCACTGCATAATTTTAATATTGAGCTAATTTTAAATAGTGCAGAATATTCAATACTACTCTTAAAATCTTACAACTTCAGGTGCAATAAATCATAATGATCTTTTGAGAGGATTACATATTTTGGTGCTTATATCACTCTCTTAATTCATTTCACATAGTAAGATGATTTTTCATCATGAGATACACAGCACGGTCCTTCAGAGACACATGATTTTCTTCTATGATTGTATTTTTCAAGTTTATCATCATATCCAAATAGATCTCATCAAGGATCTTGAAGTAGAAGACCACTAACTTCAGTATCGGTAGAATCTCGTGCTGATAACGTGTTATAAAACTAAAAAGAAAACTACTACTATTACAAGAGAAATATAAAAGAAACTCTTAAGAACTGAAACTTTCTTTCTCTCTATATTTTCTTATGAATTTCATTACAACTGAAACCCATATTTATAGGCGTTGAAATTACTATGCAAGTTACTATGCAAATCACTATGCAAATCACTATACAGATTTTAAAATAATAGTGGTGGGATCATTTACATAATTTTTAGTGGTGGGATAGGGGCGGCTGCCGACTCTTAATTAATTCATAACATGAACAACAAAATTCTTCGTAGAAAACATGTCTAACCGTCCTTTTCACATTCCTGTTTCATACTCGAGAAGAATCTGCGAAAAATCACTCAAAAGGTAAAGGAATGAACACCAAATATAGGTTCTTCATATGATCATGTTTAGCCAAGCACAACCAATCAAGATCACAAATTCTAAAGGCTTGAATGATAGAAACATCTATTGAGAATTCCGTACTGAATGAAAAGCCCACTTGAATAGTGCTAAATGCTATAAAACCGATTCCACATATACATCGTTCTCCCATTATATAAGCCTTAAAGTTCCGACACAAACTGTACGAATCTTAAATCCAAGCAATATCAGAATAATACAAGGTCAAGAACATAGATTTTTTCCCCTAATTTCATTAAATTCAAGATTCAAGAATCCAGAAAATAATTACACAAGAAAGGTAGACCCCATAACAGCACAATACAATGTGTATATGGGTAGGTTTAACTTATCATTCTTCTTCTCCTGGCCATGTTGGGCTAAGCATGACAACCACAAAATGAGCTCCAAAACCAAGCAAAACCTCACCACGTTTGAATTTCTTGATTCTCATTTCAAAGGCACCATCGAGTTGACTCTTTACTTCTTACAAGTCCCGAGCCAATAATCATAAGCACCAAACCACATTTAATTACTTAAAATAATAATAATAAAAAACTATACTTCCCAAACCTGGATATATAACAAAAAGCTTTCATATATATACTCATTCTCTAGGTGCAGATATAGTACAATGGAGCATGGATTTCAATAAATTTTTCTTCTAAATTTGACTAGGCAGCAAACCTGCAAGAACAGATTATGAATAACAAATATTAGAAGGCAGATTCCATCATCTTCTCTACTTAAATCAAATAAGGAAGCCAAGGATAATTGAACAACAAATTACATCTGATAGAGAAAGGAACTTCCTCTCTTAATGATCAGTTACAATAGAATATTGCTACCCCAACTCAGGTACTGGTGAAGTATGACACCTACACCTAAACAAGTCAAAAAAATTATCCGTTTCTTTGCATGATAATGGCAAACTCGTGAAAATTATTTACAAAGACAAAAAGTGATACTCCTTCCCACCCCAAAAAGATATTGATACACAAATACAAATACACAGGAAATAATGTGTTACGATTCTTAATGAACAAGAAAAATAGAAGGATATAAAGGGATAAAAATATTTCCTTTCCATACAGTAACTCCCAGAATGAAAAATGAGTAAAAGACAACTACCATACAATCAATACTGACACAGGGTCACAACCTGTCTTCACTGAGTTAAAAAAGCACATACAGAAGACCAGGTGGAATTCTAAATTCACTTTTCTTGGGTTATAATTGCAATAGGAGAAGACAAAGATGCTGAATAAAGAAAAAAGAAAAAGTAGGAGTCGTGAGACATTTGCAAAGGTATACATAAGGTCTGGAGATTTCTCTAATGTTAACCAACATCTGCACCTTTCAATGGCTTTTGTAAGAAATTGACAACCGTATGAAAATGATATGTAACAAAATGATGATTCATGATACGATAATTGGAATTTAGATAAAACAATGAGAATCAATGGCTTCTTTTGACTTTTTCAGGAGGTGGGACCATTGCAGCATCTCTGCAATCAATGGGTGCAACCTTCCTAATAAATGTATTTGCAAACAGCAAAACTAAAGTAATTTTTGTTCCTTTTGCCAGTACATTTTGTAACAAAATATTTCTAAACCCAATATTGAGTGAGTTAGTGCCTTACAGTTAATCAAAGCATTTATGCAGCTTCTGCCTATCAATGTTTAAACAGAAGATGATTGAGGCGGGGGGCTGTGGACCCGGCTATTATGGACTTCAGAGGTGCAAGTCTGAGAGGACAAGTACTCAAGTGCCACGACAATATCGCCAATAAGAGGGCGGAATGTTGGTTGCTCCTGAAGACACATTGCAGTAATAGCGATTGCATGATGCAAACAACGAACAGGGAAGCAACCTTGCAATAAAGGATCAACTAATTGGATGAATTTCCTTCGGTCCCTCAAAAATGGACGTGACTGCAACGGAGAAACAGATTACATATCAGAGAGAGAGAGAGAGCATTTCTGATGATCTAGGAGCTTCTTTGTTTTTTTTTTTGGGATGACAGGGGTGCCACCCCACAACAGAGACCTTAGGACTCACCCATGAAACCTAAATCCCTAGGGAGACTAGCAAAGCAACCGACCACCATGGCTTCCTACTCAAATCGCAGGTTGATCCCAGGGGGAATTGAACCTGTGACATGGGGCTCATGCACACGTGTTCGCCCTTACCACTTGGGCTACACACGGATGGGTGATATAGAAGCATTTTTATCACCACAAAACCTAAATTGGATCTCAAACAATCAATTGCTCAGAGGATTTAGGAGCCAAACTCATTCATAGAGTCTAGCTGTAAACATTCAGTTAGACATAGGGCTGGTTTGGTTACACAAAACAAACCATCTCACCTCATTTAATCATCACAATTTTTCCAAACTCCCACACAAAATATAATAAACAATTCAACTTTTTAAAATTCCAAAACAAAAATAATAATAAAAAAATATATTCTAACAATATTTATTCAACTTTCAAGTTTTATCTCATTTCATCTCATCTCATCTCATGAACATGCCATAGAGAGAACACAGATCAGATTATAGACACTTAATAGTGTTTGGACATGGCATGAACTTATAAACAGAAGGGGAAATGAGAAGGTGACAGGGGAGAATAAAAGATTGAAATGCTACAGGGGAAAAGAGAGAAAGAGAGAGAGAGAGAGAGAGAGAGAGAGAGAGAGAGTTAACTCACCCAAGAAACAAGGTTCTGCTCTCCCTGCTTCTTACTACAGTCAATTGCCCTCCGGCCAGTGATCAACTCCAACAGAACCACACCAAGGCTATAGATATCAGATTTAAGGGTCAACTTGCCACTCATGGCATACTCTGGGGCACAGTAACCATATGTTCCCATCACTCTGGTTGAAACATGAGTATTGTCACCAACAGGTCCCAGTTTAGCAAGCCCAAAATCTGAGAGCTTTGGATTGAACTCATTGTCCAGCAAGATATTTGCAGATTTCAAGTCACGGTAGATAACAGGGGGGTTGGCTTTGCAGTGCAGATACTCAAGGCCCCGAGCTGCACCAACAGCAATTTTTATTCTTGTATTCCAACTCAGTGGTTCTTTCTCAGGGTCCAGATCTGAATACACAAAATGACTAATCAGCCCCTTCAATCAAAGAAATTAAAATATGGTGCTGCAGTGTTAGAGAAATTCTGGAAGTCTTTTCCTGTGACACAAGAACTAAACACACACAGGTTTTTACATGATCCTTTCTGAAGGGAAATCTGGGGTGGGGGAATTACCACTCCAATATCTGATAAGGCAGTACATAGAATAAAACTAACTTCTACTAGATTGCTTGCAAATTTATCACTCAATTTATTTCGGGGAGTAACACCACATGCCAGCAAAGATGGACCAAGTAACTCAAAATCTCACTGGAAGTTCTGAAATCAGTAATTCGTAATCTGCAAGCCCACTATGGTATTTTCCAAATTTAACAACTAGGCAGTTCATGTATGTATTTAACAAGAAAACTATAATCTGCACGATAAATCCTCAAGGTCTTGCAGACAAACCTATCACTAACAATTGATCCTTTTTCTGAATTTTATTTAACTGTCCTCCAATATTAGTAAAGGCTAATTGATTAAATGGGAGGGGGGAACACTAAAGAAAAGCATAGGAAAGATCATCCAGATTTAAATTCTCCAGTTAAAGAAATGAATGTCTACTGTTGAAAAAAGGAATAATAGGCCACTAGCACATTGAAATATGAAAAAAAGAATCCATGCCATTACTCTCCATATATCTTAAAAGAACCCCCCCCCCCCCCCCTCCTCTCCCCCCCTCCTCTACAAAACAAGACCTGGTACTTACCGAAGAGATGATCTTCCAAACAACCCATTGGCATGTACTCGTAAACCAACAGTCTCTGATCTCCATCAGTGCAATAGCCAATCAAGGTGACAAGATTAGAATGGTGTAACAAGCTTAGCATGAGAACCTCCACAAGGAATTCCTTAAACCCCTGGATGCCATCATGATTAAGCTGTTTAATTGCAACGATCTGCTCATGAAAAACAAGTGATTCATGATGAATACAAGTATAACTTAAATGTACCATAAAAATGAGGATGGCTAGTAACATATTTATTCCCATCAAAAGGAACATTTTTGTTAAGCTTCTTGTTCAAGTAACATGCCGAATAATTCCCATATATTGAGCCATCCAAAAATCCAGCAATTAGCAATACTCTACCTATCAATTTTACAAAGGCTGCATTCGGCTGCAATATAATTCAAGAGAAAAACTTTAACTTATCTATGTCAGATTCTTCCAGTGAACAAAAACAAAATTTGTGAAGGCCGCACCATGAACTTAACTATGTTAAGGTTCCAAACACTGAAAATATGTGTTTTTTTTCCCTTTCATATTCAAGAAGCTTAAACTAATATCAAAACCCATAGCCGTGCCCCTAAATTCTTATACTTCAATGCAGCCAAACGCAAATTTCATAACATCTAAAAATGCCAGTACTTGCCTGTCCTGTCTCAAGTCGGCCCTTGTAAACCCTTCCAAAACCGCCTTCGCCGATTAGATTCACCTCCCTAAAACCTCTTGTGGCTGCTGCTAGTTCACGAAATGTAAAACTGCGTGCCGCACTGCATTTTGTGCTGTTGCCCCTGTTATGATTCAAAGTACCTTTCCCTTTCCCATTGTCTGAAATGTTAAAGCACACAATTCAATCCCACCATTCTCAAAAGTAAATATGAGAAGAAAAAACAAGTTCCAAAGTGGCTGGGGATTTCTGTACCATTATCATTGGAGTCCTTTCCCCTGCCACCACCACCTGGATATCCACATCCCAACCAAACAAAAATAGCAGATTGTTCCTGTTAGTGATAATACACTAGCATATGATAAAATCCAAAGGAAACCAGTCTGACCGAAGCACAGAAATTTCACTATTTTTAACACAAAAGCGCGCACATACCTGAGGAATCAGCAGAATGCCGTGTGCTGGATCGCGTACCATTCTCAATTTCGATCCTTCGAACATCATTTCGTCTAGGACTGAAGCAAGAAAAGCAACCCATTCTCTCTCTCTCTCTCTCTCTTTCTAGTGCACACAGAAAAAAATAGAATAAATTCCTACAATCAACAGTGAACCACCACCTGAAACAAATGTCTCATCCCACCCACGCATCTCAAATTCCCACAATTTAACATGAAATAGAAAGAAAAATGAAGACAAAACAACCCAAGTATACTACGAAAACACAGGAGAGATCAAGCAGCCCCTCAACCCGGGAAGAAAAGCGAGAAACTTCACTACTAAATGGAAGCCCAATTAAAAAAATAAATCAACAAATAGAACAAAGACAAACATAAAAATAAAACAAATAAATCTTACAAAAAAAAAACAAAGGGTTTCGACAAGTCCGTTTAGCAAATGGCGTTAGGCTGATGGGCAAGGCACGGGAAAAAGAAAAATCGAAACAAAATTACGCGGAGAAGGCAAAAAATGTGCGCAAAATTCAGAGACTGAGAGAGAAGACAACAAATTTAGAGGCACAGTTAGCGACGACTCTAATAATAGCTGGATTTTACTTTACTTGTCTCTTTGCAGAATTTCTTAGCTTGGGAATGCTTTTTATTTTGTTGGGTTTTTGTAAACCAACATCAGCAAGCATTAATGTTTGTGCGTGATTATTGCCCAGTCGCTCTCGCCGTCCCTCCCGCTCACTTTGATTTTCTTCCTCTCTTCTCCTTCCCTTTTTCTTTTTCTTTTAAATACTTTTTGCTGCATTTAAACGTTACGGTCCCTGCTGGCGTTTGAGATTACGGTTCTGACCTCGCTACTTGGTTATCTATTACGAAGTTCGACACTGATAGTTTCGGATCGCATAAATGAGCTTTATGCGATCGACGTTGGATACGTTTTTTTATCTTCGTCAACGGCTTTGATGCGCGTGACGCTGTGATCCCGGCTTGGTTGATCTGCTGACACCACAAAATGACATAATTGGGCACCGATCATTTCAGTGTTTTACCAATACTATGTCGTGACAAATGTAATTTCATATGCGCATGTGAATGATTCCCTTTTTAATTTATTCGGAAAATGGATCGCTGGATTTATTTTAGTGTTTTTTTAACTCCCTCAGTTCTGATATTTTAGACCATTTAAAATTGCAAGATAATTAATGTAAATTTTTTGTTATAAAAGTATACTATATTTATTAATAAAGAACATTATAACTGAATCTCAAACATATATTACAAAATTACTAAATAACATAATCTATTCCTTACTACAAATCTCTACATACTACTATTTGAGAGACAATATAACTGTGTCAAAATATTTTGACAACAAATCTCATACATATTCTATAATGAAATAGAGAACACACTCTATAGACAAAAATTCAAGAGACCTACTATACAGACTAAAGATCCTAAAGATTTAGATGCGTTTTTTTTTATTATACTAAAACAAAATACATAATAGAAAAAAAAAATAAAAAAAAATAAAAAACATGAGAAAATACGTAATACATCTTAAAAAGACAAATCCACATTTGAGAATCAATCTACCTTACACCCGTTTATTGCAAGCAAAAACTTTACTATAATATATGGTTGAAGTGTTTAATTTATACATGTGGTGACTAAAAATAACTTATTTGAGATTTTTCAGGAAGATGGTGGATTCCGAATATGTGTTAGAGCTAAGTTTTTATAGATTTTTAATTTTATTATTCCTAATGTACAAAATTGATCTGACGGGTTTTAAATAGCTTAAATAATTAAAGACCACTCACTTAGTTATAAAGTTATTTAAAATATAAATTAGGTTAAAGAGGATGCAAGGTACCAAGTGGTAAAGTGAAAAGGAGACCTTACCCAACCTTAATAATATTTTTGGCATTAGGGTGTGTAGTGGCCACAACTTTAAGATTTGATTGAAGGATGCTTAAGATTAGATTAGATTAGATGAAAAAATAAAAGAAAAAAAATTGAATTAAAATATAATTTGTTGTGAAATTAAAAATTTTGGATTAATTTTTTATATTTTGTTGGAAGTTTGATAAATTTGTAATTATTATTAGTTAATGATTAGATTTTAAAAAAAAAAGAAAGAAAATTCGAAATTATTATTTTTTATATATATTTAATTGATATTTAAAAAGAAAATAAGATGATATGAGATAGAATGCAATGAACCGATCCCATCTTCAAAACAAGCACTGATTGTCTATGTGAGATTCATAAAGATCTGTGGGACAAAGGGGATTAAAAAGGTCTATTTTAGTATTTAACCTTAGGGAATAAGAGGGCTAAGTACACTAATACTAAAAGAAAAAAAAAACTTGGAAAAAAGTTTGGTTTTCCTTTTTATTTTTCTTTTGAGTATTGGACTATTTTATCTATTTACTTTGATCTCTTTTCCCACCAACCGACCAAAAGAAAAAAATAAAAAGAAAAGGGATCATGAAATTACGGATAGCTCGCCCAAGTAAAAAACAACATTTCTTGAGGCCGAAACGGACAAAAAAAGAGAGGGAGAAACAACAAGGAAGATTGAAGGTAAAAAGAATATGACAAAAAGAAAAAGTGAAAAAAATAAAATAAAAAGTATTGGTTAGTCAAACTTGTGCAAACGTAACGTACGGGCCATGGCGGTGATTCGGGGATATCTCGATAGCCAATACCGTTACCAGTCCTATTTCTTTTGGACTGTAATGAGAGAAGGTAAAAGGTATGAAACCCGTGAGGCCGTGATCCAATACCTTCGTTGCCCCGGCCCTACGTGGGCCCCAATTGCATGGCCCCACTTCATTGGAGATACCAGGACACAAACTCCCCCAGCAAAACACTCGTAAACCATGTAGAGAATTCACAATACAAGAATCACACACTAGGTCGGTCCAATCTTAGACTATGTAAATTTCATACATTTTTTTTTTTTTTAGAATATAGATTCAGATTCAATAGAGTTTTGCACACAGCACACCTAAAAGTATAAATCCTAATTGTGAAAAATGTATCCATTAACAATGTGTTAAACGCATTAAAAAACAAATCTTATAAAAAAAGGATATATGGAATTATCGAAACTGTTGTCATAATCAAGACACCAAAAACTGTAAAGATCTATGATAAAGGACAAGCGAGGCATTAAAAACAGCTACTTATCTCAACTTGACAGTTGACACTGTAACAGCAAGCAAAAATTATCAAATTATTCAATGGAGTGTAAGTAGGGGTGTCAAATCGTGTTAACGGATCGTGTTCGTGTCGTGTCAAGACATGTATATTATACTATATAGGTCAACCCTAACCCGACCCGTTAAGCTTATCGTGTCAAAATCTCAAACCCTAACCCGACCCGTTAACATAACGTGTCGTATCGTGTCAACCCGTTATGACCCGTTAGTAAATATCATAAAATATATTAATACGACATAATATGATTCGTTTTAACCTGTTTATGTAAATAAGTTGAATATATCCAAAATTAACCCGTTTGACTTAATTAAATTTAGTATAATTTTATATAAATATTAAAATCACAATATCTATAAAACTAATAACACTAATTATAAGTCTAAATTACAATCTAAACAATAAAATATCAAAATTAAAATTCTAACAATCTTATTTTTAAGTATAAGAATATAATTGTAATTTTAACTTTCTTAGCGTGTCATAACGTGTCATAACGGGTTAAAGCAGGTCAACCCGCTATCAACCCGTTAAGCAATCGTGTCATAACGGGTCAACCCGTTTTGACCCTAAACCCGTTAAGACTAAACCCTAACCCGCTATTATCGTGTCGTGTTCGTGTTGGGTTAACGGGTCGTGTAAGAAATTGCCACCCCTAAGTGTAAGCACCCGTGCATCTTTGGGTATGTTAATGTGAATCACTGACTAACTGGAGATTGTCATGAATGGACTGACCTTGAGAGTATATTTAAGATAGATATTGCTTCAAACAAAGAGGAGATCCTCTTCCAAACTAATTTAGTCAATAAAAAGAGTAAAAGAAAATCAATCAATGATGATGGCTGAGTTCCATGTCAAGAGCTTGTTGAATGCCTAATAAAGACACAGTAAGTTTTAGTAAGTAATCCATGTCGGACTCGTTGGCTCTCTCAACTACAACTCCTAACTAGCAGCAATACCAAGCCTTCTGTTTGTGTCCTTTGGGCCCTCTGGTAGAAATTAAAAATAAAAGCTTTGGTGCTGTTTCATTGTAGTTGGTCCCAGAGTTGAAAAATCTCATGGGCTTTGTATTCAACTGCGAGGAGCCCACTCCCTACCACCCATAAGAAATAGAGAGAAAATCATAAACAAGAAAAGAAGACAACAAACCTCTAATGATATTTATTTAACACAAACGTTGCATCAGTATGCATACTTCTCAAGTGTAGTGATCTTGACAAATTAGACAAGCTTATCCGACTTCTATAAAAGAACATAATTGTGTAACCTTTCAAATGTTGTTGAGAATAAAAAATGAATAAATAAAGACAGAAAATCAAAGGAATGAAGTTCAACATGAAAGGAAAATCATGACAATCATGCCTTCGAATAAAACACAACAATTAGAATCTGACTAAAAAGTTAAAAACAAGGCGAAAAGGTTGTTGTTAAGTACTGACACTTACAATTTTTGCTAACCATATATCATGCCATACAATTTAAAGTAAAGTGACTTCAAGTTGCCTTATCTCGTTCCCCTTTTGTCATAACAGATACCTTCAACAAACTATCATGCATGCCTAGCTCAATTTGAAGGTCTTCCATCACTAACTCAGCTAATTACAGCTTAAAAATGAAAACATTATTGGAACTAAGCACACGTACAGCCTATATATAATTATTGTCTGGTTTTTTCACTCAAATAATCCTATTTTTTGTTTATTACTGCAGTCACATACTCCTTGTTAATGTGTTAATCGCATTAATAAACAAAAGCAAAGAAACAAAAACAAAAAAGACACAATGAATACAAGAAGGATAATATCATCTTTTTCGGATAAACAAACTGCAAAAGCAATATCAGATAACAATATTAATCATAAAGAACATCGAATCACTTCGAGAGTTGCCCAATCTATAGGATGTTAAGCAAAGAAATACATAGCTTGCATTCGGATATTTGAACAATCATGATTTTTTTTCCCCTTCCCTGTTAAGAGTAAAGCAAAATCTGTAGTGGTGTAAGGAAATAAGCACACCACAACTTCCTTAACATAGTTAACATTATCAACATGGATAAGCAGATCTACATTCAAAGTTTTAAACAAACCAAGGAACAAAGTATTGCCTAGTTGAATCAAGAAAACCCAGATTCTTTTCTCATAATTTATGAAGTTCATTTCCTCAGTTTGTTACTCAGTATTTGTTATTTACAGATTCTTAAAATGTTTGCAATTCTATGCCAACATAATCTATTGACAGCAACAAGTTCTTGAAGATGATAAACTAAAATTGGGATTCGTACCAAATCTTTCCCCCAATCTAGCCCTAAACCTAAAAACAATTGCATGAGAACAGAACAAAATTATGATGAAAACTTAATCTATTGACAGCAACAAGTTCTTGAAGATGATAAACTAAAATTGGGATTCGTACCAAATCTTTCCCCCAATCTAGCCCTAAACCTAAAAACAATTGCATGAGAACAGAACAAAATTATGATGAAAACATAATCTATTGACAGCAACAAGTTCTTGAAGATGATAAACTAAAATTGTATAATTTCATCACGAGACGTTTACATAATAGAAAACCAGTAAAAGAAAATTATTTTTGAGGTTGAAAATTCGACAATACCAATTTACCCAGATTCAAAATCAAGAATGAATCGACAAATCAAGAGAAAAGGGAAGAAAAAAAATTTGGACCATTTCTCGATTTGTGCGTGTCATCCTTGCGCAGGGGCCATGCTAATCTTCTCTGTATCGTTCCAATTTTATCGGATGTCCCCGAAGGGACACTCCTTGCTCCTCCGTTCTGCATAATAAAGACGAGTAGGTTCGAGTAACTAATCCATGTGGGACTCGTTGGCTCTCAACGAAAACGCCTAACTACTGGTAGCAACAAGTCCTTTTAATTTAATTTCCGGTTATGCTTTTGTATTATTAGAAGACTACTGGGTGGACCAATAATATTATAATATAAATAATTACCACGTCGATATATAGTCGTGTCTTGCACGACTACCCAATGTCTAAGCAAATGCTCCCAGGCCGGCCTCATTTGTCGTACGCGGCCCAAAACCATTGGAGCAGCTAGCTGTGCATGCAGCCCTTTTCACCCATCTTATAAAATTCTTCTATTAATGTAAATTATTGATAGATATAATTAATATATTCATTATTATAAGCAAATCAATACTAGATTGAGACTATTGGCTGAGGTTCTATCTTTCTATTTTATATGCCTCTCTCGATATTCGTCAGCAGGTTACGTATTATATGTATTTTATTATTATTTTGTGTCTCGTATATTATATATAAATGATGTGTTAATCATAAGTTTTTTATTTTATTTTTTAACGTATAATCATTTTTAATATTTTTTTTTTATGTATTTTATTGATGTGATTGACTGTATCATCATTTGAATATATTATAACTGTTCTGATCAACCACATTAATAAAATGTACAAAAAAAAATACATAAAATAACTGTATATAATAAAATTCATTAATAAAAACAAATAAGTATATTAAGAAAAATGTGGAATTTTTGGTTAATTTGATCGTCTAATGGGGAGAGAGCACGTATGATTCGATGATCGGGAACGGGATAAAGCTTCACGTTATTAGGTTTACTTTGGAAGCAATCAAAGGATAAAATGATCGATTCCTTTCGTGATCAAAATGAAATCTTCAAGTTTTTGGAGCCAACTTTGTGTGCATTGGAAGGAGAATAATATATCTAAGTACCGCCGGTGGACATCGGTACTCTACTGCATATTTCACGCCATGTTGTCTCACTAATGCCATTAATTTGATGGTATAAAGGAAAGTGATATACGTAATATATTTTATAATATTTATATAATATAGTTATAAAATAAGAATATTTATATAAATTATTTTATAAAATTAACATCATTTTATAAAAATATTCTTACTTTATAACACATATTATATAATATATTGTATAAATTATTATGAATTTATCATTTTCCTAACAGAAAATTCAGTTCTAACATTTTCTTTATTGGGAATACAATTTTAATTACCACGCGTCAACAGTTCTAATTCCTTCCCTTTTTAATTTTTAATCCTAATTACATCCTACGTATATAATTCCATCTACGTATAATTTATTATAATTAGTTATTCTAATGCTGTGGAAAAAATTACCATTACTTTCATCAAAAGAATTAAATATATATATATTTCTTTAAGCGGGTTTTAGATTCCTCTAATTTTATTTGATGAACTGACCAACTTGACATCTTTGTTTTGGAGCAAATTCCAAAACAAGTTTATCTTAAAATTGAAAAATTTTCCTAGAAAAAAAAAATTTATAATTTTTTCTGCCTCTGTTAATATCTTAGTTTAGAGGATGCTAGCTTTAGTAATAACTTTGCAAAAGGTGAGCCTTAAAGCATACTCTCGGATATACCAATTTAGTAATTTACTACCCATTTTGGTCAAATAATATATATGGCGTAAGATTTAATTGTAATCTAAGTATATATATATATATATGGTAACATATTCATGATCATGTACCAATTCATATTTGATATTTCTTTCCATAACAGTGATTTATTTTTCTTTTGTCAAAAAATAAATTTTTAACCTAAAGTAGTGTAATTTTTATTCCTAATATATTTAAGAAAAATCCATAATTAGCTTAAATTAAGGATTTTTTAAAAATCTAGTTAAGAAGTTATGATTAGTAGTATAATAATAATATTAAACAAATCAATGAAATCATGCCATTCCAATTCCGGGAACATCCCAAAAATAAAAAGGCCGCCACAACAAACAAGCAGAGCAGCCTGTGACGCAATCGGAACTTCACAATCCTTCTCGATCGATCCCCTGCGGGTAGGACCTTCATTAAGATATACGGCCTCCTCCCTCTCCATTCTCCGCCCTCTTCAATGGAGGCTTTGTGAACTTGGGGAAGGTGAACCAAAACCCTTTTCCATTTCATGCAAATATAGTCATGCAGAGAACAAATCCTGCAGATTATTCCGAAAAAGATTAAGCGAGTATGAATAATCCTTATGTTTCCTTTCAGGAAATTCATACGTCCCTGTACATTGATCAATAGGAATTCCAGTTCCGTTGGGAATTTGTATCTCTGCCTCCGAGAAAGCATGCGCCCGAGGGCTCGTAAGGCCCTTCTGTCCTGTTTTCTTGCGATCGTTCTCTTTGCTTTCTTTTCTGTTCGTCTCTCTCGCAAGGCAATCTCGTCGACGTCCAATCTCACTGTTCGATCAAAGATTAATCCGAATAGTCTCAACTATGCGGTCCAAGAGAATCCTCATGACCGCGATGCTCAAGAACTCAGCCGCCCCCTCACTCGCCATGTGTCCTCTATATGGGATTCTATCGCCACCCTCTCGGTTCTCTTGCCGGCGTGGGAGGTCCTCGTGATCGTTCCGCCAGAGACTCCCCTCTCTCCCGGTTTCGGCGAGGAGTACCGGTGTATATTCCAAAATAACGCCACGTCGACTGCGACTTTTTCCGGGGTATTGGCGTTCACGAACGGACCACGTTCAAGTGCGTTATGCCGGACAGCGTTCGCCGTCTCCGCCCGTTCTTGCAGCCGATCCTCATAAAAGAGTCGGATAACGAATCTCCAGTAACGAAACCAATGCCAGAGCTGATCAGGTGGACGTTCATGGCGTACGAGTCGTTCTGGACGGAGGACGACGTAATCCTATTCGTGAAGGGGGTGAACCACCGCCAGGGACTGAACAGGTCTCCGCAAGAGCTCCGGTGCGTGTTCGGCGACGGAACTACAAGCTTTGTCAAAACCGCAGTTACGAGCTCCATCCAAGAGGTATTCAGGTGTCCTCACCCGAATCTAACGGGAGAAATTTCCGGCGCCGACAGTGAGCGAATAAAAATCTCCCTCGAAATCGTGACGGAAAATCTGGTGGTCCCTTCGGTTGCGTACTACACGCCCAGACGAAGCTTAGGCATAGGGAGACCAGAAGAACCGAGGTCAATATTGTGTGCATGCACCATGGTTCACAACGTAGCCAAGTTCTTGAAAGAGTGGGTCGTGTACAACTCCATGATCGGCGTCCAAAAGTTCATCCTCTACGATAACGAGAGCGACGACGATCTTCAACGCGTCGTTGAGGAGCTCAATCAAGACGGTTACAACGTAACGACGCTGTTTTGGGTTTGGCCCAAGACCCAGGAGGCTGGGTTCTCACACGGTGCGGTCTACGCTAAGGACTCGTGCACTTGGATGCTGTACGTTGATGTCGATGAATTCGTTTTTAATCCCTCGTGGGATCACTTCAAGAAACCTTCCAATGACATGCTTACCTCTTTTTTGCCGAGGACCCCACAGAAAACGCCGTCGTCTTCGTCATTGTTGCCTGCATCACACCGTTGGATCGGCCAAGTCATTATGAAGTGCAACGAGTTTGGACCGTCGAATCAGACTTCGCATCCAGCGGAGGGTGTGACACAGGGGTACACGTGTCGTCGGAAGATTGAGCAGCGGCACAAGTCCATGGTGCTATTGGATGCAATGGATCCGTCGTTGCTGAACGTGATACACCATTTTCAGCTGAAGAAGGGGTTCAGGTCAAAGACAATGAGCATGGAGGACGTAGTGGTCAACCACTATAAGTATCAAGCGTGGTCCGAATTTCGAACCAAGTTCCGGCGGCGAGTCTCCGCATATGTCGTGGACTGGATGCAAGCAGTCAACCCGAAATCGAAGGATAGGACACCCGGTTTAGGGTTTGAACCGATAGAGCCCAAAGGTTGGGCTCAGAAGTTTTGTGAGGTTAGAGATGAGAGATTGAAGTTGTTGACCCAAAAGTGGTTTGGGTCTACTGGGTCGCACAGATCTGGAAGATTGGCTTGGTAAAGATTAATTCATTCGAGGTTTAAACTGGCCCAATAGCAATTGTTTCTATTTATTGGATTTTTTTTTTTTCTCAAATGTTTTCGTCTTCAAAGTTCATAAGGTTTTGAGACGAGTTTTAACAGTTGTATTGGCTTGGGATTATCAAACAGCGTGAAGTATGTAGGATTTTTCTGGTACTATTTTTTTTTTTTTAATTCTTAAAAGAGAGGATGGATTATCCATTACTTTTTTTTATTTGCCTTTTTTTCGTTAAATAGTAAAATAAAAAGAAATACTGAGAGTCTTGGTTTGAAAGTTGAGAGTATAATTTGAACAACTTCAACTTCAACTTCAAATGCATCAAATCATATCAAGCTTGCCCGAACAGGCCTGGTGCGTTCATCTCCAATATTTATAGATTGAAGAAGTCCAAATGCACTCTCTTTGTAGTGACAAAAGTAGAAGATATAAAACAAAAGCATTGTCTTTTCACATCATAGCACTGTAAAACATCAATGCTGAAAAGAGAGAGGAAAGTTCACCTCAGAGAATAATAATTACAATAAAAAAAAACCAAGTATTTTGTTCTCTGTACATTAAATTGAGAAAGCGAGAAAAGATCAAAATTCAATGCACTCTCTTTGTAGTGACAAAAGTAGAAGATATAAAACAAAAGCATTGTCTTTTCACATCTTAGCACTGTAAAACATCAATGCTGAAAAGAGAGAGGAAAATTCACCTCAGAGAATAATAATTACAATTAAAAAAAAAAAAACCAAGTATGTTGTTCTCTGTACATTAAATTGAGAAAGCGAGAAAAGATCAGAATTATAGCCTATTCGTGTGTCAACAGGCCAACCCATGTTGTGTCATTGCACTTGATAGATACGAGTAAGCTGCTTCGATTACTCTAATGAAGAAGAAAGAAAAAAATGAAAAAGGAGTTCATTGCTTGTTTTCGATTGAAAAGTGCAACCATCCGTTACGTGTCTATATACGATCGATGATTGTGCATCAAATGGAGATTATTCCACTGTTTATAATCTTGTCTCGATATTTCTATACATAGCATCATCATCAATAGTCAAAATAAAACGATTCGTGGAGGCACCCTGGTAATTTACTTGCCAATGTTCGTAGGAGCTCCACTCCTATGTAAATTGAAAAAAAAAAAGAAAAAAAAAAAAGAGCATCCTCAGAGCTGCAACACTAAATCCGGCTGCTGAGGTGAACCGATCTGGACATTAGAAGTAGGTGAACTCGTTTGCTGAATTCTCACATTTACATCAGGAGGAAATGAATGCTGCATTAACAATCTCTCACCAAGATCACTTCTACTGTTCCACGTGACTTAAGACCAGGGCCCAAGGCCAATAAATTTCCAGAATATGTTCTGGCAATTTCGGGGAACCAGGTTTCATTTGAGTCGATATCATTTCTCGGCATTTAGTAAATGGTAGTGTTGTTACTTGAATTTGTTTCGAGTGCTTGACATGGCAATAAAGTATCATCAGAACAAGAGATTCCAGTTAATCTGGAAAGACTCACCATCCTTACTTGTGATAGAAAACCAAACACCTACCCATCATTAGAACAATTCACATCAGAGCAAACTAACGATTTCAGCTGAATCTCAAGAGGCGGCGGCATAGTTTTTTTTCCCCCACCGACACTACTTTTCAGTGAAAGTCAACTCAAATTGTGAATCAAATCCTGTACTTTCTTCTTGAGCTTGCAACAACAGTCCATCTGCAAAAGCCATATTTGATTCAGATGTCATGTGATATAGAGGCTTACTTTTACTATCATCTGATATTGAGCTCTCTGAATATTGCTCCTGCTTTAATGCCTCAGTTTCACCTATCCATCCAGGACCAAACTTGAGTCCAAAGGGCAATACTCTTTCAATTTTCTTTGAAGCAATCTTCCAAACTACTGGGCCAAGATCAGCAGCAAATTGAGTTAGGCTTCTCGCATAACCATGCTCCAAGTTTAGACCTACCTGATTTACATTTACATTGAGGGAAAAAAGTCACAAATAGATAATACGATAAAGCATATCAAGAGCACAGATATCGTACAGGATAAATTGGTGAAAATAAGAGCGTACCATCCAAACCAAGAAACATAACTGACTTCATGCGCATTACTTTCTGGTTTTCGACAATCCCTTTTTCTTTTTTTTTTTAAGAAGAGTCAAAGCATATGTCCAAAAGTGGCCCCTACCCCAATTTTATTAATAGATCCTCACTTATAGTGGGGGAATACAATGGTAACCAGCCAGGCTCTTGGGATTTACAAATGATAGAAAGAAAATAAAGCATCGCAAGTACCAAAAAAACCACAATAAAAAACAAGGCAAAAACCAAAAATCGCAGAACATCTAAACAGGCCTAAAACAAAATAAGACATTCTAAACAGGCCTATAAAAAGAAGAACCGCAAACAGAAACAGACAAAAACCATGGTTTTCGACAATCACATTTCAGTATAAGTGATATAAATTGCATTCAGAGCAGACATTGGGCAAATTTTTCAAAATTATTGTACTACATTCTAATAGAAGCAGCATCAGCACTTTTTTCCCCAGCACCAAGAGAGAGAGATAGGAAGAGGAAGAAGAAGAAGAGTACGCCATGAGAAAGAAGAACAGGGGTACATACCGCCATTAGTTGCTTCCAGTCCCCCTCAAGGGTGGCCATTAAAGATGGCCCATGACCAGAGTCCAAGAAATCCTTATAGGTGTCACGCCTATTCTCATCTATTGCCAATTGTTTCTTCCCATACTTGACAACACCCTTCAAAACAGAAGCTGCGTTCCAATATGAAAATGGCTCAGCACTTGTTGCAAAGGTTAGAAATTTCAAATGACGTTAACAAAGTACAGATAAAATATACAAAGCAATACAACAACTCAATTCAAATCTTACGTGGAAATTCATTCTCCCATTCAGGCCACCAACTGGTACAAGTTTCACTGTTATGAGATCCATGTGAAGCCCGGAGCAAAGTATCAGCAGACCTGTATGAAGGCTGGCCTTTTCTTAGATTGTAAGCAATTGAGCCCCTTGCATTACCTCCTTCAGAGGCAAGACTTGCATCGAAGGCAGGCTCGGGACAAACACGATCAAAAGGAGCTCTATCAAGGGACTTCCCCAGGTTCTTTCCTGGAGGCCTGCCTCTCCTCACAGCTTTGGGTTGTGGCTCATTATCATCACTATCCTGCCTCAAATTTTTGAAATCCTTGTTTGCCAACTCTTGCATAGCCCGTGCCTAAGAAAAAGTAACTTTCCAGCTATTCAATAAAGAAAACACCAGAAAAATATGAGAATTAAAGTTCAGAGATGACTGAACCTGTCTAAAAAAAATAGTATCTGGTGCATTATACTGCATTGCATTTGTACATATCAGAAACACATCTTTCTGCACAAATTAGAAAGTAAAGAGTTTTAGATTCCTTGACCAGGAAGTCAGGATATAAAAGAAGGCCTTGCTATAATCAAACTTTGAGGAAAATAAAAAAAAGTTCACTATAACCAATATCACAGGAAACTAAAATCCAGTGTACAAGGTAAAATCAAAAGACATTTTGTCACATTTTTAACAAAATGTATCACAAAAAAGCATAATACCATTTCATGCACAAACTCTTTGTAAACTGATCCACAAGCAAATCGATTTATAATAATTCTCAAGTATAACATACCAACCACATAAACGAACTGCGATTTAAAACAGCAAGAACCATTCATCAGAGATGTTGGACTCCTTAACCCAAGCCATACAAGCACATTTTCTTACGACACCATAGCACTCACTGGAGCATGGACTATTTCCTATATTGATCCAATTTCCATTCTATATTTACCTTTTCTTCCAGACTGTAAGGCATCTAGCATGTCCTAATGATGACACAATGCTATCTTGTCTTCATGTTTCCTAGTCACGAGTTCTATTCCTTCTATTCTCATAGCAGCCACGTGTTGAATCAATTTCTTTCCCCTTTTAATGGGTGTCAATAAATCAATAAAGGAAGTTACAAGTATCAAATAATGTCATTTATTAATGGAGTGTTAAAAACTATTACTGGAGAGCTTATTTACCTAACAGGAATCAGATCCATCAACACTGAGAAGACCAAAGTCACCACTGACAAATGGAACTTCAAGAAAAACAAGACAAAGTATATTTGCACCATTCAATGGAAATGAAACTTGTATAACCATAAATGTTACTAAAGAACTAATTTTATAGGTAAAGATCATTCAACCAAAGTTCGCATATGGCTCCCACTTTTTAACATCCAGAGTCATAAACATATCTAGCACTTTGTTTATAATGTGGAGTCTTACTAAGGCAGGGTCCTCGGGACCCCACCCATGGGGGAGTAATCTCTGGATACATGAGCCCACATGCAAAAACTGTAATCTAATGGAACTTCCCATGTTTGACCACCAGGCTGTACCTGTACGGGTGCATCTACTACATTATTTTATATTCATTTTTCCCTTTTCCTGTATGATAAGTGGTGTGGACCAGATTTGTAACTACGAGGAAGGAGATCCCAAATCATATACTACAAATAGAGTATGTGATCCACAAAAACAACTCAAGTACAAATTACAGATCCCATTCATGAGCAGCAGTGGTGTAACTAGCTTAAATCATTTTCCTTGTGAAAAATACAAAAATAAACGTGAACAGATTCAATGAAATTTATGTAAAGATTTAACTGATTGGTAAGTTGTAATGCAAGATCCTGATTTCTGAGGTTCTCGTCTAACTTTACCCTGTAGAGCTGCATGACGCAACCTAACATGAATTTATACTTATCCCTGATAGTACTTCCTTGATGGGATAAACATGGACAACTATTCAAGAAATCACCTTTTTCCAATCTCCCCATCCAGTTTCTTTGGTACTTCCTTTGACATTTGCTTCATAGAAAATACCAATACCAAGGCAACAATTCCAACACTGTTGTTTTAAGCCCTTGTTTCATCCAGTAGTGATGTGCTGAAACAATTATTTTCTTTAGGAGAAAACTCAAAGACTAATTTAATACTCGATTAAGGTAAAAATCAAAAGAAACCAACAAATTTGCAAAAGTGAGCTGACTGCATGTAATTGCAGATCACAATGGAAAAACCATATAAGGAACAAACTTCATTGAAAAATGGCTACTAGGCACTGACAAGTTCATCACTATAAAAAATAAACCAAGGAGTGAAGGCACTAGAGTACATGTGAGAGTGCACAAACAGTGGCAAGAACGTAAAACAAGAGCTTTGCTACTCAGCATCTTCCACCACATACCAGACCTTTATTTTTGTTTTTTTATTTTTTTATTTTAAAATTTTTTTTTGAGTTTATTCTTTTTAAACTAATTTAATTCTTCTACTCTTTATCCATATACCAAATATTTGGTAAAAGGTAAAAAAAAAATAGTACTTGGAAATGATGAGTAGAATTTTTCATAAAATAACTGGTAGAAAATCTATGACCTGTATATAGTCAAAACGAAAATAAAATTCAGAGACAGGTCGACCTTTTTACAATTCTGGCTACAGAAATATAAATGCAATATATTGTGTGCCTGTGCGCACGCAAATCTGCAGGAAATGCAGTCTAAAACTAACCTCAAACTGTTCCAAGTTGGCATAAGCTCCCACATCTAGTTTCTTCCTCACGGTTCCAAAATCCATTGGATTCTCGATGACTTCATGGTAATCAGGAAGCTGGAGGGAAATAAATTTCTAACAAATCAGAAATTGGTATTTAAATATCTACGAAAATCGAGAGTCACCATAGAAATGCACCTCTTCCGGATCAACTGGCTCCGAGAATACCCCATGAGTGTCCTTTCTGCGAACGAGTTGGAATAAACCGATCAAACTCCAAACCCAAACAAGAAATAAATAAATATAAAATCGGAGCAAAAAACAAAACACACTTTTGAAGCCTGTCAAGGATGAACACCAACAACTTTTTGTCCGGCAAAGCTGTCGTGGGACCGGACTCCACCTGCGACCCTGCCCATATATAATGATACTATACGATTAATACCTGTAGAAAGAAAAAATCAATCACTAGAAAAATTCCCCACAAGCTTTTCAGCAAAGAATTGCGATACCATGTATGATGTCGGTCGCTTTCAAAAGCTTTTCACCCTACAAAATTAGACCAATATCTCTGTTGAAATTACCCACATACAGACAAAAAAAAAAAAAAGAAAAAAAAAACCTAAAAGAAAAGGGAATTGCATTAACACTTGGTCAATAATAGAAATAGGGAACAATAATCATATGGAAAGTTGCATTATGGGCGGAGGAGGAGCCGAGGAAGTACAATTGGAAAAAAGAAAATATCTGGAAATAATCTAGGAAAAGACAAGTTGAAGCTTTTACAGTCACGAGGGGGTGTGTGTCTTTCTGCGTATTAATACACAGACAATAAGAATACAGAAGCAAGAAAGGGATAAATAAAATACTCAAGATGTAACTTAGGAAATAATAATAAGAAAGAGAAAACTGAGAGCCCACCCAGATTTCAATAAAAATTACACAATATTATAAACTTAGACCGAGTCAAAGGTGTCTATCCACTCGTTGATTCAACGAACCCACTAACAAAAAGCTATGAGATTGCGCGCGGAATCCTAAGTGGCTCGAATTACTTTTCAAAACACAACCGCGGCAAGAACACGCTATATAGTCTATATATGGCTTTTGGTTCTTCAAAACGTTTTCAGAAATGCACTTAAAGAAATAATGGAAAATTGTGTTATATAATTTGATGATCATCACCATTGCATCAGATGCGTAAGGTACGGGGCTGATAATGCGCCTCTTGATGGCCGAGTCGGTATACTCAACATTCGCATTAGAATCAGAGGCGTATGGATTGGAGCTAAACGACAGGGAATTCTGCGACAATGTCGAGTAATGTGGATGGGGGTTCAGACCATTTAGGAGCTTGTGCTTCTTCTCTTTGCGTTCGTCGTCGTCTCCAGAACCGGAAACCCACTCCGGCTGATCAGGGTAAGAGCTCCGGCGAGTGGAGCGACGGGTAAGGTGAGGACTTAAATTGATCGGGTTAGGGATTTGTTGTTGTTGTTGTTGTTGTTGCTTGAGAGAGCGTTTTTGGAGATCCAAAAGGGATGGGCGTCCCTTCTTCTTCTTCCTCTTCTTCTGATGTTGCCTCGTCATCGTCGTCTCTGATACCTCGCCCATTGTTTTTTCTCTTCTTCCCCTTTGCTTCGTCGTTTCCCCCCTCTCTCTCTCTCTCTCTCTCTCTCTCTCTCTCTTCCCAAACAGCGCTTAATTAGTTTTAGAATAATTTTATTTTCTGCCTCTTTTTGCTTTAGAAAAGATTTAGGATATTGCGGTTGGTTGGTTGTCACGTACAACTTACACGTACGGCGTGGGAAATGTGGTCACGTAAAATGAATATATATATATATATCCATCTGCTCTTTAAAATTTTGTTCATATATTTAGAAGATTTTTTTTAAATTAAAAATTAAAAATGTATAAATTAATTATCTTTATTTAAATAATAAAAATAACGTAATTTATATATGGACTCGAAAATATAACTATGTTTTTTTTTTTTGGAAAAGAAACTATAACTATATTTGATATCTACAAAGTAGGCATGAGTTGGTCTTTTTTCCATTTTTTTAATCGATTTTTTTTATATAAAAATAAAAAGAATAAGATTTATTCATATTAATAACATAAAACGATTTTTATTAAAATGTAAAGCCAAATTCTTACCTCCTAATATCTGTATTTTTTTTATACCCATCATATATGTATTTAAATCTAAAACATTGCTTTCAAACCAATAATAAACATTTATAAAACAAAAAATCCATAATGAGTAACGCTTCCTCTCTCTCTCTCTCTTAAAAAATTAAGGTTTCCAAACTTGAATTTCATCGGGAGGTAAGGGCTGGCAGAGCTCTTACTCATTCCTTCATTCACCTACTTTATTTAACAAAGTTTTTTTTAAAATATATATATATTTTACTTTCTTTTAAGGTTGGAAAGAGAGTTATGATTTCTTGACAAGTCTCAAAGGATAATCATGACACAAATAAATTTACTGGTCAAAATTTGTTTAAAACAAAGTTATAGTTTTGCAAAAATCATCCTTTGATTCTCGTGCGCCCCCTATATTTATATGTGGTTGTGACGTGCCGCTCCTTTCAAAAGCTTTTCTCAATATACATGTTTAGGTTATCGAATTCGCCACCACCATACATTTCATGTCTAACATTTATGGTTGAAAAGTGACAAATATATTATCTTTATGGGTCATCACATATTTTAAAATCAGTTCAAATTATAATTTATCTTTTTTTTCAATCTTATTATTTTTCTTTTTAGTTTCCTTAAATATAGTCAAAAAAATCTTTCAAATGTTTGTCTGTAAATATTTGAGTAAAGTTGAGTTTCTAGTAGAGAATGTCATCTCTTGAACCTTTGTCAGATCACTAACAGGGCCCTATTATATTTTATATGAGAACATCCTAGAATATTTCAAGAGTGGCCCTGCTTAGATCGAGAAATTGTCTAAATTCATCTTATTTTATCTTATCTTATCTTATCTTATTATTATAATTTTTTTAAATTTTCATACAAAATATAATAAATAATTTAATATTTTTAAATCTTAATTAACTATTTCAAATCTTAAAATAATAATAATATTAAAAAATTATATTATATCAATATTTTTTTAACTTTTAACTTTTATATAAAATTATCTAACTTCATCTCACTATCCAACAATAAAAATATAAATAAGACCCCATTAGGATTTAATGTAGTTTTTTTTTATTATGGAATGAATGTAATATTATAACTTAGCTCCTAGGATATTCTGTACAGTATAAGAGCATTGGTAATAATCTAGTTATTGCCAAATTCAAATTTTAGCTAAAATCTTATCTTTTAGCTATAACATCAGCTTTTATCCAGATTAAAGCATCCTTATTGTCATATTTGCAATGTAGACCAAATAAATAAAATACACTTTCTTTCTTCCAATCTTGGTGTGCCCACAACTCCTTTCCGCTTGAATAATATTCAAGGCAGACTACGCCGTAGTGACAGACGTTATTCTCTCCATTCCCATTATTTCAACAATTGTTTTGAATTACTCTTAACACTTTTTTAATTATGTCAATTGTTTCAACAATTTTTTTTCCTTTTATTTTCTTTTATTTCTTTCTCTCTTTAATTTTTAGTTGATTAGTATCAGTAAAAAATGCCAACTATTCTACAATACAATACATGATATTACTCAAATGATTAATACAAGAGGAAGATAAATTAGGTTATAAAAAAATTTAATACTTATAAATTAAATATACAATATAAAATATAAATAAAATACGAAAATATAATAAATATAAAGAGTAAGGACAAGAAAAAGTAAATTGAGTATTTTAATGAAATTCAATCCTACTGCCTACGTTCTCGTCTCAAGTTACCCCTTGAAGATCCCAAATTTACTATTCAATTTCATTCAAGTGGAGATAGAAATCTATTACACTTTTGAGCAACATCGCTACAAAAAATTCGTGTAGAACACCATCTACACTTGCAATCACCTCACATTTGGTTATTCAACTATTCTCTGTTTAGAACACCTTCTACACACACAAAAGTTATACGTATCCTCTTACAAATATAAAAACTGATAATGGGTAGGTTATCAGAATATATTTTTCAATGAGTGAAATAAAAATAATACAGTACAACTTATATATCTCTTAAAATAAACAAGGATTGAGGCACAAAATTTAGAGAAGAGAGAATGATAATTTTGAAAAAATAATGCAAAACTTAGCAATTGATATGTAAGCTTTTGTTGTGATTTTTATAAAACTCAAGTGAGTTATTTATAGGCAAATGAGCTTCATATTTAAATTTGAAAATATTCACATGTCAAATAAGAGCACTATTTACTTTTTCAAAGATTCAAATAAAAACATCTCCTTTTTATATTTGTCAAAGACAACTCCATTCATTTTTCAAAGAAATCAAATCTAATATTTTACTTTTCATACATGAAAAAATAAGCATGATTTATTTTTCAAATCAAATTATCTTCTTTTGCATATGTTAAAAAAATACACAACCACCCTTCAAGATTTTCAAACAAAATCATCTATTTTTTGTATTTGTCAAAAAAACACAAAACTATCCTTCAAAATTTTTAAACAACACATGCACATATTAAAGATGACAATCAATCATCTTACAAATTCAATTATTTATGCATATGTGAAAAAATAATAATTTTGAAATCAAATATTTTAATAAAGTTATGCAAATGTAAAAATGCAATTTGATACTTTATGAGAAAATATTAATTTTGAGATTTAATCTAATTTCAAATTTTAATAGATATGCAAAATTACTCTATGAGTTTTATTTGTAGACTTAATCTTCTTTTTGCTCATACTTGATTTCTTGATGTGCTTAGCTTTCTTCATGCGTAGATAACTTGAGTTTGAGTCTTGAATTTATTTATTATCATCAAAATCTATACATAGATACGAGACTTGAAAAATTGGGTTCAACAATCTTCTCATTTTTTATCATCAAAAATTTGTTTTTATGAAAAGAATTTTGAAATATTGAAAACCTTGAGTGAAATTTTTATTTGAAATTTGTTTTTATTTGAAATTTTTATGTTGAAAACTTTATATGGTTTGAGTTTTTCTTTTGGCATTTATCTTAAACAT
This sequence comes from Platycarya strobilacea, assembly GCA_036898215.1. Lineage (NCBI taxonomy): Eukaryota > Viridiplantae > Streptophyta > Magnoliopsida > Fagales > Juglandaceae > Platycarya > Platycarya strobilacea. The sequence continues at coordinate 15,238,675 of CM072555.1, forward strand.
ACCTTATTAAAAATACATATTTGACTACCAAGAAATTTTTCAATTCTTTTTTTCCATTTGTAAAGTTTTCAACAATTTTTTCTACATTAGTCACTTTCTTTTTCAACTCATCATTTTCATTTTTTGAAATTATATTTTCTTTTCTTAAAATATCAATTTCATTTGTTAAAAAATAATTTTTCTTTTTCAAAACGATATACTTGATACCCAATTTTTTAAGTTTCTCATATACTTCTTCTAAAATATTTTGCAATTTTTTATAAGAAGAATTTTCAATATTTTCAAAATTTATTACCTCAAGATCATTTTTAGCCATAAGATAAATATTTACAAATTTTGCATTGCTTGCATCGCTGTTTAAGCTATTTGAATCATCATCCAATGTAGTTTTTATTATTTTCTTACCTTTGTATCGATCTTTATTTAGCAGGAAACAATTTACTTTGATATGTCCAGACTTTTTATATTTATAACAAATTAATGAATCATTTTTACCTGTATTTTTGTTGGAAAACTTTTTGAAAGCTTTTCTTAGAGGAGCTTTATTTTTCTTTAAGAATCTCTGAAATTTTCTTGTGATCAATGCAATTTCTTCATTTTTGTTATCTTTTTCCTCGTCTTCGTCGCTTTCACTTTCATAGGGAACAACTCTGAGTGCCAAGTTCTTTTGCTTTCTTTTTTCTTCTTTTCCTCTTTTCAATGTGTACTGGTGGGTAATAAGTGACTCGATAAGTTCATTTACTTCAAATTTTTTGAGATCTTTAACTTCAAGAATCGTCATCATTTTTTATTCTTAACATTTTGGCAAAAACTTGAGAATTTTTCTTATTATCTCCAAATTACAATAAATTTTTTCAAGAGCTGTCAAGTTATTTATAATATTAGTAAAGCGAGTATACATAGAGAAGATAGATTTATCATCAATCATTTTTAAACATTCTATATTCATGCGTAAGAAAATAAATTTTTGATTTTTTGACTTGCGAAATTCCTTCATAAGTTACTTCCAAGTTATCTCAAATTTCATTTGCTATCCTGCAAGTCATTATTCTGTTAAATTCATGGTTATTGAGAGCATTATACAGTAAATTCATAACCATTACATTCACTGTATAAAGTCTATTATCTTCACGATCAAACTCTTCTTTTTCCTTATTGACTTTTACTTCATCAACAATTTTTGTTGGAATATAAAGTTTATTTACAATACATTTCCAGATTTCTCGACCCTGAAACTGAATAAATATTCTCATTTTAACTTTCCAGAAAATATATTTGTCTCTACAAAATAGCGGAGGCCGACTACTGGATTGACTTTCAGCGAATATGGCTGCAATGTTAGGTAGATGATCTTAACTCAACAGATAATTAATCTTATAATTGAGCCATTTCTCTGATACCAATTGTTATCCAAATAACTAACACAAAATGAGGGTGAATTGGGTTATAAAAAATTTAACACTTATAAACCAAATACACAATATAAAATATAAATAAAATACGAAGCAGCAAGAAATATAAAGAGTAAGGATAAAAAGAAGTAAACTAAGTATTTTAACGAAATTCAGCCTCACTGCCTACGTTCTCACCTCAAGTTACCCCTTGAGGATCTCAAATTTACTATTCAATCTCTTTCAGGTGGAGATAGAAACCTATTACACATTTGAGTAACACCACTACAAAGAATCCATGTAGAACACTATCTACACTAGCAATTACCTCACACTTGGTGATTTAACTATTCTCTGTGTAGAATACCTTCTACATACACAAGGGTTATACGCACCATCTTACAAACATAAAAGCTGATAATGGGTAGGTTATCAGAATACATTCCTCAATGAGTGAAATAAAAACAATACAGTACAACTTATATCTCTCTTAAAATAAATAAGGATTAAGGCATAAACTTAGAGAAAAGAGAATGATGACTTTGAAAGAATGATACAAAACTTAGCAATTGATGTGTAAGCTCTTGTTGTGATTTTTGCAAAACTCAAGTGAACTATTTATAAGCAAATAAGCCTTCATATTCAAATTTGAAAATATTCACATGTCAAATAAGAGTACTATTCACTTTTTAAAATATTCAAATAAAAACATCTCATTTTTATATTTGTCAAAAATACCTCCATTTATTTTTCAAAGAAATCAAAACTAATATTTTACTTTTCATACATGAAAAAATGAACATGATTTAATTTTCAAACCAAATCATCTTCTTTTGTATATGTCAAAAAAAATACAACTACCCTTCAAGATTTTCAAACAAAATAATTTATCTTTTACATTTGTCAAAAAAATACACAACCACCCTTCAAGATTTTTAAACGACACATGCACATGTTAAATATGACAATCAATCATCTAACAAATTCAAATATTTATGCATATGTAAAAGAAAAAATCGAAATTAAATATTTTAATAAAGTTATGCAAATATAAAAAATGCAATTTGATACTTTATAAGAAAATATTAATTTTGAACTTAATCTAATTTCAAATTTTAAGATATGTACAAAATTATGTAATGAGCTTCATTTGTAGACTTAATTTTCTTATTGTTCATACTTGATTTCTTGATGTGCTTAACTTTCTTCATGCGTAGACAACTTTAGCTTGAGTCTTGAATTGATTTGTTATCATTAAAATTTATACGTAGATACGACACTTAAAATCTTAAGTTCAACACATGACATTTACACAAGTAATAATTAATTCTACCATTAATATAAAAATAAAAACAAAAACTATTGTTAAATTAATAATATTTTATTATTGTTTTGACTAAAAGATAGATAATTTAATATAAGAATAAGTTTTGAGTGAAATAGTCAAATGCAAAATTATGTGAAATTATGTAAGTTTGGCATTTGCAAATGTTTAATCTAATGTGTTTTTAGTCTATATTGGACTAGTCATCTTAAAATCTAAATAATAATATAATATAATATATTTTAATAATTTTTTTAATATTTTGCAAATACACTTCATATATTAATTAAAAAATTTATTAAAAAAAACTATTTTTCCCCCAACCTAATTATTAAAATTATATTTTACCATCCCTTCAAACAACAATCACATCCAAATTATGAAACTCTCGTCATCAAAAATACCAAAAAATTACTCTTAACAACAAAAAAGAAAGTAATAAAAAATTGTGTTTTGCGGTTTAGAAGGAATTCAGCAAGTTGATTTGGTTGGAGATTCATTGTTCTTTCAAAGGCTCCTTCCTGAAGGAGCAAGCAGTGCATTGCTTTGCTACAATTCACTTGAAAAACATCAAATAAACACATGCTCTGGGTACTAATTGTTTGGATGGCTTGGAATCTAAATTTCCAAACAGCACGGATGAAGCCATCAGCTTCATAATATCTGAATAGGAACAACAAATTTACAAGCAATGACGTCTGCTTAAAAAAAAAAAAAGCAAAGGTATTACCAGTTACCACAGAAATATACTAAATGGTATCTTGAAGGAGTACAAAGACGCTTGACCTTTTTTTTATTTTTTCAAATTTTATCAGCAATTTATCTCTTGACTACATAAATGAGAGGAGGATAAGACAAAGGAAAAACAAAAGGTCTTGATTTATATTCAGATTCCCTACTTGGTAAACAAAATCAAAATATATACAAAGAGTGAAAACTATTGCAGACCTTCAATTACTTTCACTATATTCCAAGAAACTGAAAACAAAACCCCAACTCGGAGCTAAAGGTCTAGAGAACATGGAAACAACAACTTCCCTTTACCCCTTTGGCAGTAATGATTAGTCAGCAATCTGAACACAGATTTCAAGTCTAAAGCCTGTTTACAATCGATTGCAAACTTTTAGCAGGTTGTTATACGTCGGCGGTAAGGGAAAGAAAAGCATGGTCTTGAGGCTAGGGTTCATGTGTGAAACGAAGAAGAAGATCAATGAAATGGCATTAGGAACTTCTTGACTGAGTCTTAAGGCTAAGACAAGTTATTGGGCTCGAGTCTTGTACTTGTTGTCGGGTGAAGAAATAAAGTACAAGCTCATACGGATTGGGCTTGAGCCTAATCCTTTTACCTTTTAATTCATGTTTGTATTTCATATGTTTTTAGCATTCGGCCCATGTATTAGGGCATCAGTGATTTACGCTCGACTATAAATAATCCAGATTGCATGGAAAGAATGGGTCTAGAATCATATTCAGTGATCTTAATCTGGAGAAAGTCTACCTCAAAGAAGACAATGTGACTCTCTTTATTCAATACAATTTCTTTCATTAATTCAATTCTCTATTTCTTACCTTACATCACCATTAGCTTTTTACACAGGTATCCCAAATTAGCACCTTGCATAAGTTTTGTCCTAAAAGCTAAAAATGCCAAATGAGAGCCATATAAGAAGATTCTACCATTCTCGCACCAACCAATAAAACTCCCCATCTTTTCAAAACTACTACCATTCTCGAAGAACAACTCTTGCTACTTTCTTCCATCTCAGACAATAGTAATTAATGGATGGTCCTAAGGACCGATGAAAAGATAAATCCATCAGAAACCAATCTATTAGTAAGAAAAGGCAGAGTACCAAATTTGTCATCATGATAAGCATAGACCATGAGTCGTTTAAAATCCCTAACCTCTAGCCCCAGACTCACCAAACTCACTGCAAATTTTACTACAGATTTCTTACAAATGCACAAACATTGGATGAAGAAAAGTTCATACCCATTTCACAAATTCTTACCCATTTCATTCTCAAAATAAATTCATACAAATGCCCGAATTTGCAAATGAAACCAACCAATCAGTGGGTGTTCAGATAAAAACTCAGATTTGTAGAGACTTATATTGGGTTTACTCCTTTTAAAGTCCCACATCGATGGGATTTGATGAGGGGGCAAGCCCAATTGGTTATAAAAGGAGGCATAGTCTCCTTAATTAATGACACTAGTTAGAAACTTATCTAGTAACTTTTGACTTTAGTAAAATTTCTCTATTGTTCTTTTTATATGTAAAAAGGAAGAGAGGTAAAAATTAAAATTTTACTAATAGAGAAGTTTTTGTAAGTGTCGTTGGGGTGAGAAGAAAAATTGTGTGATTGTAACAATTTTCACATAATGGATTTTCTTATCTGGGTCTGGTGATTTTTCTCTTATTTTGGGAGTTTTCCACGTAAATTCTTATATTGTGTTTATTTTTCTATTTTTTTTATATTCTGTTAAAAGTAGATCTTGGTGGGGGGAATTTGGGAGGTTCAAGATTCCCAATAAATGGTATCAGAGCCACTAGGTTCTTTTGGCGGGGTGGAGTTTCGGTGTGGTAGTGTGGATACGTACGGTCTAAGGAGCTTCTATCTAGAAGATTAAAAATTTTAAGTGTGTCCGTTGTGACCCTCTAATCTTTCATGGGAAGCTTGAAGTTCTGTCTAGGAAGGATCAGTCTTTTTTTAGAACATACTTAGTGGGTACTATTCATTTCTACGGTAAAATTCATTTTGGCAATATCAAGAATGGAGGTAGAGAAATTTATTGGGAGAATCAATTTTGACTTGTAGCAAGTGCAAGTCAGAGATATTTTCATTCCATCAAGATTACACAAGGCGTTGATCAACCCATGAAGTCAGTAGTTTGCTGGAGGTGTGGACAACCTGAACACATGAAGAAAAGTTGCCAACAAGAAGTGGAGCCGGTTCGACAAATAGTTCCAAATCAGTAAATGGAGATACTAGTATTGATGCTAATGTTGTGTCTCTCTCTCCATGAAAAAGAAACATGTGTATCCTCATGGCATGCCACTAATCCCAAAATTGTCATGATAGAGGATGTGTTAATATTAGTTGTGAGACCCGTAATTTTACTATCTTTGTAATATATTATTTTAATATTAAATATGTATTGTTGTTAATATGGATATTATGTGTTTTGAGTTAGTGGATATTAATATTATTTTATTGTGCTTGCGGTTAAAATTAAAATGTTGTAATTTATTTTATTTCAAGTGATTTTTGGTGGGAGTATTTATATATATATATATATATACATGGTGGGCTTTTATATAAATGCAGGAATTTATATGTAGTGTTTGAGTTTTAAGTTAATTGGGTTTGCGTGACCAGTTTTGGGTATATATATGTATATATTTGCTTTTAAGAAGCCCAACCCCTTTACTATTAAAACTAGCCCCTTTTATTTAATCCAAACGTTGCCGTTTGGTTAGGGATTTAAATGAAGTCCTAAGCCTTCTGCTTGCGTGCGACCTGCTCCATCTCTTCTTCTTCCTTTATTTCTTTTCATTTCTTTTCTTTACTTTTTCTCCCCTGTTGCGTCGTTCCAGACCGTGATCCAAGCTCTGATTTTTCCAGCTTTCTTCTACTCCTTTTCATCCACAAGTTGCTCTATAAAATACCCAATACCTAGTTGAATGTTTCCCCTTTGATTTTGGTTTCGATCGATGTTGTATGTGCCCGGAAACAGCTTGAAACCGTGAGTGTGTAACTCTGTTTTTACCCTCATTTTCACTCGAAAAATTTAGCATTTCTTCTCCTTTTTAACTTGGTTTTTTTGTCTTGATATTGGTAATGTTTTATGTGATTTTTCCCACCCAAAATTCCACCTTTTTCAGCCTATAAAATACCTATCTATCATGCGAAAAATGCTGAAAACCTCTCAATGCCGTGCCTTGTTTTGGTCTGAAACCGTGAGCTTCACATTCATTTTTATCATTTCTTCCTCTTGAGTTAAACTAGAGTTCATTCTCTTCAAAACCCATTCAATTCCGAAAATTGTAGTGGTCCTTTTATTGGGTATTTATCGCCGTAAAATCATCGTTTACAACAATCTTGGTAAGCTTTTTCTCTAATTTAATTGATTAAATTGTTTTGGTGTTAATTTTAATTTATTTTTGTGGTATGATTTTATTTATGATTAAGTGTTTAGTTTAGTTAGTTAATAATTGTATTTTATTTATTTATAGTAAGAGGATTAATTTATTTGGCTGCAATACTCGGAATAATTATTTGTGTTGTTCTATATGTATGTTTAATGATTTTATATGTTGGCGCTTTGGGTTTGATTATAGCGGCGAGAACACGGTTGGAAGCTTGGAATCGCTATGCAGCATTTTTGGAAATAATTAGCGAGCATACTGTAAGTATTTTCCAAATAAACTCTAAGTTTAAATATATTTTTGGCATTAACAGATGAGTTTGTTTATTGTTGGAATATATTCAGTTGTTGGTTATTTTGTGCATGGTCGTATGCATTGTGTTTTTAAGCGCATATTCATGAAAATATTTGGAGATTGGATTTTTGCATAATTTCGGATATTCATGTGTTGGATTTGAAAACTGGGTTTTCAAATGTGTTAATGGCTTCCGGGTGCGTGTGTAACACGACCCCAAGCCGGGATGGGGCATTATCCCGGTGGAGCTCCTTTGGTCACTCGGGAGCGGAATATACTGAGTGACGTCCCCTGGGTCGTCGCCGGGCGATGACGGGATCGGACGGGATGGTAACGCTCTCGTGCCGACTCTGTGGCTCCTCTGCTGGCGGGAGTTAGGGGATGCCTGGTCATGGTACGTGCTGGGTGCGGTTAGTTAGGCATTGCCCGTTCCGAAGTCACATGCGGGGTCATTACCTTCGGTGTGATGATGAAAGTCAGGGTGTGCGGATGGTCCCTAGGGGAGATCATGGTGCATACGGTTAATAAAACGGATGTTTAGGCCATTTTCTGGAAAAGTGGCGGGTTGTGTTTATTGGTTTTACGTGGACCATTTTCTGGGAAAATGGTTGTGGTTTTAATGGATTTATGGTCATCATTTTCTGGGAAAATGATGGGTGATTTTACTGGAGTTTTATTTTGGGCCAAATGAGATTTTGGCACGTGTGGTTATTTTATTGATTTTGAGGAAGATGATTTTAAATCTCATGCATATGGTAATTTGTTCATGGTTATTGTTGTGATATTAATATATTTATTATTTTGGGTTTGTTTGGGATTTTACTTACCTGCGATACCATTTTGGTATTGTAGATTTTGATACAGAGAACGAGGAGGTTGAGCCTGAAGAGGCGGCTCCACCGCTGGAATGAATTAGTGTAGTTAGTTCTCTTAGATGTCAGTCAGTTAATTCTGATGGTTGTGTATTATTTTTATTTGGACCTTAGATGACTGTATTAAATTTTCGGTTGGAGAATTTACTTTGGCTTGGTTTGTATATATAATTTTAAAATTCTGGTACTTAGTTATCGACTTTATTATCCGCTGCGACTTATATATTTTATGTATGTCACGTGTGCACACATGTTTGGCACTTGTCGTTGAGATATGTGACCCGTGTTGTCATCATCCTGACACCTCGATTCTCATGTTATTTTAAAGGGAATTTGGGGGCGTCACATTAGCGGTTCCACAAGTTTGCACACGGGCATTGGTTTGATATTGATGCAGGGTGTATAGTGAAAATTCATGTCGATGGCTAATGAACTTCCAAGAAATCTAAACGTGGGAGTTGCATCATAATTTTTCAGTAAGGTTATTTTCAACATAGGCCGAAGTGAAATGTTTGGAATTGGTTTATTCTGAGTGATTATGCTTTTATGTAGGAGTATGATAGCGGAAACTATAAAAATCCTCATTGAGGTGGAGCGTGGCTGTGAGATTAGCCAAAGTCGCAAGGTAGAGATTGTTGGGTTTGCTCCTTTTGAAATCCCACATTAGTGGGATTTGATGAGGGGGCAAACCCATGTGGTTATAAAGGAGGCTTAGCCTCCTTAGTTAATTACACTAGTCAAAAACTTATCTAGTAACTTTTTACTTTAGTAAAATTTATCTATTGTTCTTTTTGTATGTAAAAAGGAAGAGGGGTGAAAGTTAAAGTTTTACTAATAGAGAAGTTTTTGTGAGTGTCGTTAGGGTGAGGAGAAAATTTGTGTGATTGTAATAATTTTCACATAATGGATTTTCTTCTCTGGGTCTAGTGGTTTTTCTCTTGTTTTGGGAGTTTTCCACGTAAATTCTTATGTTGTATTTATTTTTCTATTTTTCTTAATATTCTGTCAAAAGTTGATCCTGATGAAGAGAATTTGGGAGGTCCAAGATTTCCAACAACTTAATAGTAAGTTCTTTGCTGCTTTAAAGTTTGCGTATGAGTCATATAAAAATATAGACAAATCTGGTTGTCGAATGTTGAATCTGTCACCAGATCAAGATGTGCTTGTGACGCCCCCAAATTCCCCTTAAAATAACACGGGAATCGAGGCGTCGGGATGATGACAACACGGGTCACACATCCCATCAACCAGTGTCGAACGTGTGTGCACACGTGACATACATAAAAATATAGGTCGCAGCGGATAATAAATTAATATCTAAGTACCAGAATTTTTTAGAAATATTTTACAAACCAATTTAATAAAAACTCTCCAACAGGAGATTTAATACAGTCATCCAAAAATACAAATTTACACAAATACATTATTATAAAAGGGGAAAATAAATTTCCCGAGATATCAATTAATAACCACACCTCAATAGCGGAGCCGTCTCCTCAGGCTCGGTCTCTCCAAAGTCTGCATCCAAACAAAACTACGACGCCAAGATGGCATCGCAGGTAAGTACAACCCAACCAAACCAAAAGACAAAAATACAATAATGCCACAACAATAACCAAGAACAATTTCCATATGCATGAGGCTCAAAATCATCTTTCTCAAAATCGATGAAATAACCACACTCGTCAAAATCCCAATTTAATCCACAATAAAATCACCCATCATTTTCCATAAAATAATATCCTCAAAGTCGATCATACCGGGCGTTACGTATCGCCGTCCCCGATATGATTACACACACACCCGAAACCATAATGGGCGTTACGTATCGCCGTCCCTATTACGATCCACACACACTCATTTCATACTGGGCGTTACGTATCGCCGTCCCCAATATGAAATGCACACCCGATGACCATAATGGGCGTTACGTATCGCCGTCCCCATTATGTCACCCACACACTCACACGCTGATCACAACGGGCGTTACGTATCGCCGTCCCCGTTATGACTCAGCCTAAAACCAATAAAATCCATTAAACTCACTTTAAATCCCCGATTCCATTCTCAACACATGAATATCCAAAATCATGCCAAATTCCAATTTTTAAATATTTTCATGAGCATGCGCGTAAATACACAATGCAGACAACCATGCAGCAATTATCCAACAAATACCAACATCAACCATCACATATTAGCATTAATCAAATACAACAACTGTTGATGCCAAAAATATATTTAAATCTTAAAACTTGTTTGGAAAGTACTTACAGCGGTAAAAACGCATTTCCTTGAACAACGTCAACCTGCAGCGTTTGTAGCGGTCACATGTACGTTAGGCTAAAACACTCGGTTTGACACCAAAATTTAGGGAGGTACTCATTGAAGGGTGGGGAATCTCATGGAGGTGGTGGTGTGGCGGCACAACCACCGGAAGGTGGCGGATCGGGGCCAAAAGTGGTGAAAACCCATTTTCGGGTTTGGGCTCGTACCGGGAAGGTGAGGCCGCGGTTGGGGAAACTGAGCTAGGGGGTTGACCGGCTGGGTGAGGGGAGTCGAATGGTGGCGGAGGTGAGACCTACGGTGGCCGGACGGCGGCGCGGCGAAGAACGACCCGTTTAAGGCCCATTTCGGGTGGAGGGGCTAACCGGCGGCGATGGGTGGCTTTGGGCGGTGGGTTATGCTCGCCGGAGGTTGGGAAGTCTAGTGGTGGTGGTCGGAGGCCAAGGGGTGGCCGGCGGTGGCAGGAAAATGCAAGGGAAGCAAAAATGGCCATTTCGGGTTTGTGGCCGTGGAGGGGCGGTGAGGTGGCCGGAGGGGACACCACCGGTGCCGTTGAGCTCGCCGGCATGAGGGGAAGGTAGTGGGCTGGGCGGTGTCGCCGGTGGGTGGCCGGCGGCAGTCCTGGGTGGGAGAGAAGGGACGGCGAGAGGGAGCAAGGGAGGCAGGGGAGGACGCGGGCTGGGAGGGGGTCTGGGAAGGAAAAAGAAAAGGAAAGAAAAGGAAGAAAAAGAAGAAAAAGAAAAGAAAAGGAAAAGAAAAAAGAGAAAAAAGGAATCCAACAGAAAAAAAAGCACAATAAATTAAATAAAAGCCAGTCAAAATACTACAATCTAATATCAATAAAATAAAATATTTAAAACCCTAACAATATAAATAAATTAAACCCAAGCACAATATTAATTATAAAACAATAATTAATATAACGAAAGCAGATCAAATAAATTCACATAATAAAATAAAAGAATTTAATTCCACCCATTAAAATAATTAACTTATTAAAATAAATAAGAAAAGCAACGTAACTCGATATCAACTAATTAATAGCTCAATTAAATATCTTAAACAAATAAAATATGACCAATAATATTACTTAAATAAATTAAAATAATTAACACCGAGCATAAAATAACGTGTAAAAATACACGTAAATCTGGGATCTCACATCCTCCCCCCCTTAAAAAGAATTTCGTCCTCGAAATTCGCTCGGCTGCAGCTAATAAAACTCCGATAACTCACCTATTACATCACTTAATACTCACTCCAAGTCTTAGTACAATCATCTATTTTCCTCAAATATAAACGAATTATATTTCATCATAAACGTATAGTCTCCGAATAATATTTCATCTCTAAAACTCCTGAGGTAGCCAATCAATCTGAACCCCACATGCACAAAAACTTCAGTACAATCTCCCAAAAATTTAATATCCACTAACTCCTTACAAAAATTTGTGTTACCCTAAAATAACTCCTAAGTTTAACTTTCTAACTTAATCGCCAATAAACATAATTTACCCAACTAAAAGATAAATCCTCACTTACAAGTATCATTCCAAATTTCAACTCACCACTAATTCCTCAAAATTTACACAAGAATTGAACCTCCAACTATATTGCAATTCATCACGCTTCCGCGCGCACTTTGATAACTCGCTAAATTGATAAAAATTTAAATCCTCATAAATTAACACCATTGAATAAAATTTGGCTCAACACCTATTACAAGAAATCATTTGCCACCTTTACAAATCCTAATGCTTTGTCATCGCACAATTCAAGTTATGCCACCCAATATTAAAGCCTAAAAAAATTTTATAACTCCCAAACCGCTAATATACTTGTCCATCATTATAACCCCTCACTCTCATCATAGATTAATTATTTAAATCCGTATTCTCTCAATCGAATCTTCATTACCTATGACATGGAATAACCTCAATTATTTAAACTCTTATATGACCTGAAATATTTTAATTCTTATATGACCTCAAGCCAAAACTAAATTCTTTAAGATACCTCGACAATTGCTGCTAACCATTAAATCCTTCGAAATATTATTCTTAAATTATCCACTCCTAACAATTCGCCCAAAAGCCTAAAATTTATCTCTTAAATTTATTTCCATCGCATCAACTCAACCTTATCACTTAACAAATAAATTTTTCCCAAGTTACACACTAGCCAAAAACTAATACTCTCCAAAATTTACACGCACACTTATTATACATCAATCTCTAATTATCCACAAATAACATCAACATTTCACCAAGAAAATAATTGATTGCCCACCATCATAAGCATTACTAAAACTATTTCTATAACACTATACCAATGGCTAAGAATTTTACACTCACATTAAGAGCCTATCTAAATACAATTCCAATAATCTCCCAGAAATAAAATTAGAACTTAAACACTCAAACACTCAGTGAGACCCAGGTAATTAAATACACAAAAATAGCATATACAATACCGACACAGAAATGCAATTGCATAAATACCAACAAATTATCAAACAAATCCATATCGCAATTATAAATAATAGAATACCCAAATACTAAACAAAAATTCAAGTAATTCACATAATTATTATATAAAAACACAAAAGGGGAAAAGATTTAATAAACAACTAAGTAAAAACCACTCATTCAAGAAAACAAGCCCACCTCCTTTAATAAACACAAATTCACTAAAAACTTTTATTAAATAACGAGAGAATGATAAATTAAAATAATAACAACAAACAAAATCACAAATAAAATTTTAAAATTCTCTACAAAACTCAACTCTTAAAAAGATTACTGTAGAAATCTCTAAAATTTAAAATCTGCTAAAAGAAACGAACCATCATAAAATAATTAAATCGATAAATTAATTAATAAATAAATACAAACAAGTCGCCAAAACAAATCCACTCGTTAAAGTAAATAGATAAATTTTTGAAATAAAACATACGAAAATGTGGAAAGATAATAAATTTTAAAACTTACTTCAAAGCATGTCCCTAAAAATAAAACAACAGAAATGTGAAAATATAATCAATTTAAATTTATCTCAAAGCATAAACTTAAAAAGAAACATGGCAGCGATGCTTTTAAATTTTGTCTAAATAAATTTTAAACGTTCAGAAATACTTAAAATACAAGAGCCATAATTAAATAAACAAATAATAAACCAAATCCAAAACTATCTCATAGGAAACCTATGAATTGAAATTAAAATTAAATCCTGATGATAATTGAATAAAAGCTTAAGACAATAAAACAACTCATAACAAAATAAATAAACTTTAAAATAAGGAATTCTATAACACAACCGTTTAAAATAACAGATTCAATAAATAGATTGATTTAAAATAATAATTTAATCCGAAATATCCAAATTCTAATTTAAACAAAAACAAAGGCATATATATAAAATAAATAAATAATTAAATAAATACTCAACAACCTAACCAAATAAAATCAACTAACAAAAATCTGAATTACTACTCACGTACAATATTTAACAAAAATTAAAATAAAATAAAAAAAAGCTAACAAACCAATCAATCAGAACTAAGTTAATTATGAAAATAAATAAACAATATAAACATTAAAATAACAAGTACAACATAACAAAATAAATATCGATAATGTTACTATATAAATTAGTCGAAAGACTAAGACAACAAATAAAACAATAAAACAATAAAACAATAAAATAAAATAACCCAATCATCAAACAAATAAATTTTTAAAAACCACAAACTTTTCTGGTACTGTCCCTAGGTAACTTGCGGATTTACCCAGAGCCGAACTGCTCTGATACCACCTGTGACGCCCCCAAATTCCCCTTAAAATAATACGGGAATCGAGGCGTCGGGATGATGACAACATGGGTCACACATCCCATCAACCAGTGTCGAACGTGTGTGCACACGTGACATACATAAAAATATAGGTCGCAGCGGATAATAAATTAATATCTAAGTACCAGAATTTTTTAGAAATATTTTACAAACCAATTTAATAAAAACTCTCCAACAGGAGATTTAATACAGTCATCCAAAAATACAAATTTACACAAATACATTATTATAAAAGGGGAAAATAAATTTCCCGAGATATCAATTAATAACCACACCTCAATAGCGGAGCCGTCTCCTCAGGCTCGGCCTCTCCAAAGTCTGCATCCAAACAAAACTACGACGCCAAGATGGCATCGCAGGTAAGTACAACCCAACCAAACCAAAAGACAAAAATACAATAATGCCACAACAATAACCAAGAACAATTTCCATATGCATGAGGCTCAAAATCATCTTTCTCAAAATCGATGAAATAACCACACTCGTCAAAATCCCAATTTAATCCACAATAAAATCACCCATCATTTTCCATAAAATAATATCCTCAAAGTCGATCATACCGGGCGTTACGTATCGCCGTCCCCGATATGATTACACACACACCCGAAACCATAATGGGCGTTACGTATCGCCGTCCCCATTACGATCCACACACACTCATTTCATACTGGGCGTTACGTATCGCCGTCCCCAATATGAAATGCACACCCGATGACCATAATGGGCGTTACGTATCGCCGTCCCCATTATGTCACCCACACACTCACACGCTGATCACAACGGGCGTTACGTATCGCCGTCCCCGTTATGACTCAGCCTAAAACCAATAAAATCCATTAAACTCACTTTAAATCCCCGATTCCATTCTCAACACATGAATATCCAAAATCATGCCAAATTCCAATTTTTAAATATTTTCATGAGCATGCGCGTAAATACACAATGCAGACAACCATGCAGCAATTATTCAACAAATACCAACATCAACCATCACATATTAGCATTAATCAAATACAACAACTGTTGATGCCAAAAATATATTTAAATCTTAAAGCTTGTTTGGAAAGTACTTACAGCGGTAAAAACGCATTTCCTTGAACAACGTCAACCTGCAGCGTTTGTAGCGGTCACATGTACGTTAGGCTAAAACACTCGGTTTGACACCAAAATTTAGGGAGGTACTCATTGAAGGGTGGGGAATCTCATGGAGGTGGTGGTGTGGCGGCACAACCACCGGAAGGTGGCGGATCGGGGCCAAAAGTGGTGAAAACCCATTTTCGGGTTTGGGCTCGTACCGGGAAGGTGAGGCCGCGGTTGGGGAAACTGAGCTAGGGGGTTGACCGGCTGGGTGAGGGGAGTCGAATGGTGGCGGAGGTGAGACCTACGGTGGCCGGACGGCGGCGCGGCGAAGAACGACCCGTTTAAGGCCCATTTCGGGTGGAGGGGCTAACCGGCGGCGATGGGTGGCTTTGGGCGGTGGGTTATGCTCGCCGGAGGTTGGGAAGTCTAGTGGTGGTGGTCGGAGGCCAAGGGGTGGCCGGCGGTGGCAGGAAAATGCAAGGGAAGCAAAAATGGCCATTTCGGGTTTGTGGCCGTGGAGGGGCGGTGAGGTGGCCGGAGGGGACACCACCGGTGCCGTTGAGCTCGCCGGCATGAGGGGAAGGTAATGGGCTGGGCGGTGTCGCCGGTGGGTGGCCGGCGGCAGTCCTGGGTGGGAGAGAAGGGACGGCGAGAGGGAGCAAGGGAGGCAGGGGAGGACGCGGGCTGGGAGGGGGTCTGGGAAGGAAAAAGAAAAGGAAAGAAAAGGAAGAAAAAGAAGAAAAAGAAAAGAAAAGGAAAAGAAAAAAGAGAAAAAAGGAATCCAACAGAAAAAAAAAAGCACAATAAATTAAATAAAAGCCAGTCAAAATACTACAATCTAATATCAATAAAATAAAATATTTAAAACCCTAACAATATAAATAAATTAAACCCAAGCACAATATTAATTATAAAACAATAATTAATATAACGAAAGCAGATCAAATAAATTCACATAATAAAATAAAAGAATTTAATTCCACCCATTAAAATAATTAACTTATTAAAATAAATAAGAAAAACAACGTAACTCGATATCAACTAATTAATAGCTCAATTAAATATCTTAAACAAATAAAATATGACCAATAATATTACTTAAATAAATTAAAATAATTAACACCGAGCATAAAATAACGTGTAAAAATACACGTAAATCTGGGATCTCACAGTGCTAGTCGAACTACTATATGATCTTGAGCACAACTGTTGGAGTGAGGCAATGAAATCAAGAAGATGGCCTGGGAGAGAAGATGGTGAAGATGACGAACGAGGAAGAGAAGAGGGACAAACTCGTTACCATGTGGGTCTGATGAAGGAGAGAGAAAATGTCGAGGGAATGAAAGGGAAGTTCGCACGCGCGTCTTCTTCCAATAATAAAATGATAAAATAATGATTTGGAAACGGAAAAGGAACTCGCCAACATTGGCGAGCTGGAGGTTTTTACTATAGCTCAAGTCTCAAGACTTGAGCCATGGCCAGTCCAATGTAAATGTATTTTTTCACATCTAGATAAATTTTGAGCTTGCATTGGCATATGGTTAGGCCATTGCCAATGCTCTAAGTGCCTCCATCAATATTCCTACTTTGAGAGACTTGATTTGAGCTTCTCACAATCTTCGATAAGCTATGAAACAGAAACTATGGCATCTGAAACAAAAATGGGATTGGAAAAGAAATTTCCAAAGCCTAGGAACATTGATGCTGCTATACTTGCTTGCTTCTGTAAATCGTTGGCTAGTAAAACCAATATGAAAATCAAATCAACTCAGTAGAGATGTAATGGGTTTTGGAACTATGTTTTCAATGAAAAAGAGATTTTAGCATTAGATTAGAAGAAACACTTTTCTCCCGCCATGAAAGTCACGTCAAGGATCCTTCCATGGTAACTGCAGCTGCATCCCTTTTATGGGAAGCGCTTACCCTTTTAACAGGACTTAAGAACCTATTTCATTTTACGAAAGTGAACGGATATGAGATGTTGGGATCGGCGGAAGCTTACAATAATATGGAGACCGGGATTTAACGTAGTTCGGCCAATTTAGCCTACGTCCACACACACAGAGAGAGGAGTTTTTGTATTAAATAACAAACCTACTATTTACAATGGTTTCCCTCAACTCTCACAGATTCTAATCTCTCCAACGGATCTCACCTCAGGCACACTTTCTCATTACAATCTTACATGCATTTATAGGGGAAAGAAATAGTGTGAACATGTAAATGACAGTGGAATTTCGGTGCCTACATTCTTGAATTTTCAGCAGGCGCCTACCTTCCAGCTGCTACTGACGGTGCCTAATTTCATCTTCTAGAAGCCTCCAGCTTCTTCCTTTGCGTGTTGATTTCCAACAATCTCCCCCTCAACACCAAATGGAGGTTATCCTGACACATTTTAGTTCAAGGTACTTAACTTAGCTATGTTTCTACATAGTTCAAGTTTTTCGTATGTGACTACCTTAGTTTGTATGTCCGCTGGATTCTTTTTTGTATGGATCTTTACAAGCTTCAACAGTTGTTACTCCATTACTTCACGTATCCAGTGATAACAAATATCGATGTGCTTTGTCCGAGAGTGATATATTGAGTTTCTACTCAGATCAAGAGTACTTTGACTATCACAATAGATCATGTACTCTTTTTGACTGACTCCCATTTCTTGGAGTAACCGCTTTAGCCACAACATTTCCTTTCCTGCTTCTTCTATAGCAATGTACTCTACTTCTGTTGTAGATAAAGTTACACATTTTTGCAGTTTGGATTGTCATGATACACCTCCACCTACAAATGTGTAAATATATCCTGATGTAGATTTTCTCCCATCAAGATCACATGCCATATCAGCATCTGTATAGCTATCCAAGACTAGGTTAGCTCTCCCGTAGTACAAGCACAACTTTGATGTACCTTTAAGGTACCTGAGAATTCACTGTACTGCTTTCCAGTGTTCTTTCCTTGGATTTGAAAGAAAACGGCTCACAACTCCAACAGTGTGAGCGATGTCAGGTTTGGTACAAACCATGGCGTACATTAAATTTCCTACTGCTGAGAAGTAAGGTACTGTAGCCATTTCTTGAAACTTTTCCGGTGATGAGGGACACGAGCTCTTGCTCAATTTGAAATGATTAGCCAGTGGAGTACTGACTAGCTTTGCTTTCTCCATGTTGAACCTTCTTAGTATTTGTTCAACATATTTTTCCTGTGACAGTCATAACTTCTTTTTCTTCCTGTCACGAGTGATCCTCATGTGACATGTCCAAAATCTGCTGGGCAGGTCCTAAGTCTTTCATATCAAAGATTTTGGAGAGATCCACCTTTAGCTTCCTAATGATGGATGGATCTTTTCCAATAATCAGCATGTCGTCAACATAGAGCAGTAACATCACGAAGTCACCTTTTGAAAGTTTCCAAATGTAAGCACACTGATCTGCAGCAATTTTCTTGTAGTCATAACTCATCATGAATGAGTCAAACTTCTTATACCACTGTCTGAGAGCCTGCTTCAAACCGTAAAGGTTCTTTTCCAACTTGCAGACCAAATGTTCATTTCCAGGAACTTGGCTGCTCTATGTAAATCTCCTCATCAAGGTTGCCGTGAAGAAATGTTGTCTTCATATCCATCTGTTCAAACTCCAAGTCAAGACTTGCCACCAATCTGAGTACCACTCGAATTGAAGTCATTTTCACAACAAGTAAGAATACCTCATCAAAGTCGATTCCTTTCTTCTGCTGGAATCCTTTGACGACCAATCAAGTTTTGTGCTTCACCTGCTTGCCATCATTTTTCTGCTTGAACACCAATTTGTTTCTCAGTGCTCTCTTATCTTTTGGAAGTTTCATCAGCTCATAAGTCTGATTCTTCTGTAACGAGTTCATCTCATCCTGCATAACTTGTATCCATTTGTTGTTATCTGGATGAGATATTGCCTCCTGGAAGTTTTATAGCTCCCCTTCATCTGTAAGAAGAATATCATCTGATTCCGGATATCTTCGAGACGGAATCAACAATTGCCCTCTAGAGGATCTGTCCTGTTGAGGTTGATTACCTAACAACTGTGGAAACTCTACAGTTTTTTATGGAGAAGGCAACTGCTCCTCCTGCTCAGTACTGGTTTCTCCGTCGTCAGTATCCTCTTCTTCTTTTGGGGAAACTTCCTGTCTATCTTCAGTGTTTAAGGTAGACTGAAGTGGTAGTGAACTAGGAACTGGTTCTGGAGCACTTGGAGTTGTTTGTTCTGATCCAAACATCTGGTCTTCATGGAACACAACGTCCCTGCTTCTGATGACCTTCTTCGCTTTTGGATCTCATAATCTGTATCCAAATTCTTCATCTCCATAGCCGATGAAAATACACAGAGTAGACATTTCATCAAGTTTCTATCTTTTCTCCTTGGATACATGTGCAAATGCTTTGCACCCAAATACTCTTAGATGAGAGTATGAACTCTTGCGGCCTGACCACACCATCTCTGGGACTTCGAATTGCAGTGGAACTGATGGTGTTCTGTTGATCAGGTAACAGGCTACTCTTACTGCTTCACCCCATAATGGCTTAGGCAACTTTGCCATACTCAACATGCATCTAGTTCGCTCCACATTGGTCTCGTTCATCCGTTCTGCTACACCATTGTGTTGTGGGGTGTAAGGGACAGCCTTCTCGTATCTAATCCCATGTCTAGAGCAGTATTATCTAAACTCTCGAGAAGTGTATTCACCTCCATTGTCTGTCCGGAGGCATTTCAGTTTCTTGTCTGTATCTCTTTCTACCATGGTATGGAAGTTTTTGAATTACTCAAAAACTTGATCTTTCCTTTTTAGGAAATATACCCACACTTTACGTGAAGCATCATCAATAAAAGTAACAAAATATCTATTACCTCCAAGTGATTCAACTTCAAAAGGACCGCAAACATCAGAGTGTACCAAACTCAATAACTCTGATCTTTTTCCAGAAGATGTCTAAAATGAAACTCTATGCTGTTTACCAAATAAACAGTATTCACAAGGGTTGAGGGTAGTACCTTTTTTCACTGTGATCAATGCTTTCTTTGCAAGCATAAACAATCTTTTTTCTCCCATGTGGCCAAGTCTCCGATGCCACAAGTTTGGTGACGTATCATTTTTAGCTACGTTGAGACTGTTTGCACATATCTTAGCACTTGATTTGTACAAAGTGCCACAGATATGTCCCCGTGCAACAACCATTGTTTCTTTCTTCAATTTCCAAGCATTATTGCTGAAGATGCTCTCGTAACCCTGTTGATCAAGGGTTCTTATAGAAATTAGGTTGAGTCAGAGATCGGGTACGTGCTGAACGTCATTTAGTACCATAGTACAACCAACAATGGTTTTTATTCTGACATCTCCAATGCCCACGATCTTTGAGAAACTTAAATTTCTCATCCTAACTGTACCGAAGTCTCATGCCTTGTAAGTATCGAAGAAATCCTTACAAGGAGTGACATGATAGGATGCTGTTGTATCTATCACCCACTCTGTTTCCTCGCTTGAAACGTGCAAGTAAGATTCTTCACTAGCGAAAAAGAGTACACAATCTCCAGAAAGCGTCACTGCGGCTTCGCCTTCTTCGTGCTTTGACTGACTGCTTGGCTGATTCTACTCCTTCTGCAACTTTCGGCATTCTCTTTTAAAGTGGCTTTGTGATCTCCCTTTAATTTGATTTATGTTCTTTTCTTGACTTTTACTTCTACTATTTCTCTGATGCCTTCCTACTGTTACAAAGGCATCTGTTTGGTCTCTTCCAACCTTCTTTCGTCTATCTTCATTAAACAAGGCGTCTATCACCATTGACATGGCGAACTTTCCATTTGGAGCTAAATTATTGAGAGAGACCACTAACGTTTCCCAGCTATCTGGTAGGGAACTGAGAAGTAATAGAGATTGCACTTCATCTCCGAATTTGAAGTCTACGGATGTAAGTTGATTTACAAGATTCTGAAACTCGTTGGTGTGTGCGGCCACTGAGATGCCGCTTTTGAATTTCAAGTTGACAAGACGTCTCATTAATAATGCCTTGTTTCGAGCAGTTTTTGTGTGGTACATGTTTTCCAGCTTTTTCCACAACTGATAGGCATCCGTTTCCTGTGTAACATGGTGAAAAATACTATGATCAATCCACTGCTGGATTTGACCAATAGTTTTCTTATGCCAGTATTTTTTCGCTACATCAACTGGTTTTACGATTTTCTCTTCAATTGGATCGAAGAGATCTTTACAATTCAGAAGATCTTCCATTCGAGGTTTCCATAGTGCGTAGTTTGTAGATGTTAGTTTGACCATCGCACTTGTCCCTGAGTCCTCCATTAGTTTGGCCTTAATCTGTGATTTAAGTGACCTTTTTTCAACGTTCAGAGTTGAATCTCAATAAACGGAGCTCACCGTTGCGTTCGGAACAGTGGAAAACCTTGGAAACGACTCTGGTCTCATTCCGAAATGATCAAAATTGCTCCAGAAACTTGAAAAATAAGAAAAATAGAATATTCCTTCTGAAACGAAATATTCTCTGACGTTAACAGAATATTCTCTGACGTTAACAGAATATTCCCTTCGTCCACCGAAATATTCTCTCAGTCCACCGAAATATTCTTTCCGTCACCGGAATACTCTTTCACCAGAATATTCCTACCTGTCACCAGAATATTCTCGCTCTCACCCGAATATTCTCGCCAGCGACAGAATATTTCTTCTCCGATCGAGTCACTGAGACGGATCAAGAAGCGGGTCAGTGATGGGTGCGGGTCGGATTGCCCGGATCTCTGGTTGGATCTCTTCTTCCTCCTGCGTCTGGCGCGTGGCCTTTATTTGCCAGAGCAGGGTCGGCGCGTGCTACGCATGCGGTGTCTGCCGGTGTTCGTTCAAGACGAAATTTTCATCAGAATTTTTGTCTTGAGCTAAGAAATCTGATGGTATCCTCCAAACTTGATTTCGATCAAGTTTCAAAATGGGTCTCTCACGAAAATTCACAATGCCGGCCTCCTGCCGGCTCTGATACCACTTGTTGGGATCGGCGGAAGCTCACAAATAATATGGAGACCAGGATTTAACGTGGTTCAGCCAATTTAGCCTACGTCCACACACACAGAGATGAGTTTTTGTATTAATTAACAAACCAACTATTTACAATGGTTTTCCTCAACTCTCACAGCTTCTAATCTCTCCAACAGATCTCACCTCAGGTACACCTTCTTATTACAATTTTACATGTATTTATAGGGGAAAGAAATAGTGTGAACATGTAAATGACGGTAGAATTCCGGCGCCTACATTCTTGAATTTTCAGCTGGCGCCTACCTTCCAGCTGCTACTGACGATGCCTAACTTCATCTTCCAGAAGCCTCCAACTTCTTCCTTTGCATATTGATTTCCAACATGAGATAATATAGAACCAAGCAAGTTATGATTAATGAGATTAAGCTCATAGAGAGGCGTTTTAAAGTTTTAAGGTTGTTACAAATGCTGGTAATGAAGTTTATACTTCTTAGTCACTCATTTCATCCAATTTTTATAATCTCCTTTATCCTTAATAGATTTTTACCTGGTCATTTTTACAAGAATTAGTTTTTATTTAATGACCGTCTGAAGAGTCCTACTTGTAGCAAGCTGGTGTGAAGAACACAACCCTCGCCACTGACATGACAAGGTTCGATTTGCAAGAGAACTAAAATATTTATCCTCCTCTTGCAAATCAAATCCTAGAATGCCAATGGTGTGAGGTGTGTGTGCTCTACACCGGCTTGCAAATATCATTTTTCTGTCAGAATGCTATTCTTTTCTTTTGATCATGTTGTTACTTTTCTTTTTATTTTATGCTTGTTGAGAAATAACTGACTTCCTTAAATGACTACCTCAAACAAGAAAGTCCCATACAGAAGTTCAAGTTTCCATAACCTGTTCTTTGTGTTGGTGGAATTTTGCAGATTGAGCTGCTGGGTAGGGTACAGAGACAAGAAGTGGATGGCTTCTTTTATACATGGTTTGTTCCATACCCTCTTTTCGACAATTTTGTTTTTTTCTATATTCATCTATAGTTATGCAATGGACGACTTGCTATGCCCATCAAATGCTAATTCTCATCCATTGTTATTTTTAAACCACCATATATAGGCTTCAGTCTTTTCCTTAAGTGTTGTATGTTATAACTTATGTTATTGCTTTTGATTCATACACGACATTTGTGTGAATGGATCACATCAGCTACTAGTTACCCCGGAGATAGAGAAAAGACATTCCCAGATTGGATATACAAAAGCAGAGGTGGGAGAGGATAGACTCCAAAATCAGTGTCTTAGCTATCACAAGTTTACTGCCTAGTTTCCCTCTGCCACTAGAACCTGAATCTGGAAATTTTAGTTTTTTCTTCATGTGTCGAGACTTTTAAATACTAACCATGCTCTTTGGTATCTGATTATACTTTTTTTTTTTTTAGATTTACTTTCCCCTATATAACACTTATTTAGCCTAAGCTTTTGTTAGAATGACTAGGGACTGGCTTAACAAGTATATATCAAAAAATAGGTTCTTTTAATTTCTGTGATACACATGCTCACTTCAGCTCACCCTCGGCAAAGTTAGGCTAGTGTTTTACTGCACTGTAGCATTTATTTTAGGTATGGAATAAAAGTTTTCTAAATTAAGTGGGAGAATAAGATTATTGCAATATTAATAATATTAGAAAATTATATTCTAACAAAGAATTTGATTTGAAAACAACTTTTAAAATTTGATAAAATAATTCAAGATTTATATTTAAAAGTAATCCAAACATAAGTTATATCCCAAAAATGATCTTAAACAACCAAAGTCGAAGTGATGTACACTAGAGTATTAAGAGTAGGAAAATGATATATACAACATGCAAGTCTTTGCATATTTTTCAGTAAAGGAAGTACATCTTAAAACTGTTGCTGGAGACCATAAAGTCTAAACTCCATACGAAATCTTAATGAGGACATACAATTACAAGCCGATTCAAACCAAATCATTCCACAATAATCAAAAGAAAGCAAATCAGGAAACAATAACCTTTTCTTCCCCTCCAAACCATTGCAAGGAACAAAGTTGTAGCAGCAATTGAAAGGAACACCATTGTCCAATTCCAAGGAAGTTGTCTGTCATCATGTTTTAAAATTTGTGGAAAATACAAAAGTAAGAACATTTAACTAGAAGTCAAATTTGACACAAAGATGAAATGTACCTGAACTCTAGCTCTCTGGATAAAGCCACCGGTTAGACTGCCCTTCTTTGATAAAAGTCGTCATCTGGAGGAGGGCATATGTGCAGATTAAACCCAAGATTCCTCTGCGATTCCTGAAGAACAGTTACCAATTCCAAGTTGCTCCATAACACCTCCACATCTGCCATAGCATTCGAACTCCAGAGTCTCGAGCGGAGCATATTCAAGTTAGTGCAACGTTTGATGACCAAATGCTGGAGGCATGGCATTGTACGTCTCCTCTGCTTCCATCTCATAATATTCAATCTTTCGAATTTAAGAACTTCGAGACGAGGGAACGAATCTGCAAAGAATGTGAGCTTACTAGAAAGCAAGCAACTCTGTAGCTTCAGTATATAGAGATTGGGAAGCTTCCCCAGCACTCTCATGTCACAGCGGACTTTTAAGCACACTTGTCTTAAGGTGATCTTGGTGATTTTTGATGGAAATGATTCCAATGAAGTCGGAAGACGGGGGCCTTCTGGAAAATTTACGACTTTCAATGTTTGAATATGAGGTAAATGGTGGAGCTTTTCCAAAACCTCAATGGCTCTGCAGTTGTCGTCGTCTGAAGCAAACCATATGCCTAATTTCCTCAAGAGTTCAGATTGAACAATGAGGCTCACATTTTATGGGTCAAGGGATACAGTCGAAAGGACTTGGAGTTTCCAAAGAGCTTCGACGTCTGGGTTCAAATGGTTCGATAAACTCACTGGCCCAGACATATATAGATATTTAAGACTACTGAGCCTCCATATCCCTATAGGCAAGCAATTCAGAAAAGTACCTTTCAGGTCAAGGGTTTCTAGATGTCTAAGGTTGCAAATGGAAGCTGGAATTACTTTGAGAACATCAGACTTTATTCTCAAGTACCTCAAACAGATCAATTCCTCTATATTTGAGGGAATGGAGTACATAATTATGTGACCGAAATTAAGCACCCGAACCAAGCAGAAGTTTTCGTGGACCCATTTCCAAAGGTTTGGATCAAGGTCGCTGTAGGTGGATGAGTCCAAGCGAAATTTCTCTTGGAAGAACAACAAAGAGCGGATACAAATAGCTTTAGAGAGATTTGAAGAAATATAACGAGGAGTGCTACATTGGACGGAAATTCTACGGGATTTGTTCTCAGATAAAAGATTAACATGCCTAAATACCTCAAGAAACTTCTCTTCTTTGTTCTCGTAAATCGAGAAGTGTTGTAGAAGACCATGAATACGACATGTCTTTGCTTTTCCATCTGTCCTGCTGCTAGCCACTTGGATCAAGCTTTGATCACACAGGTCAAGGAAGGAGTCTTCGGCAACATCCTCTATGCTTCTAGAGCCAATATGATGTATGAATCCCTCGGATATCCAAAGTTGGATCAGTTGCCTTACAGGGATCTCAAATCCTTCTGGGTATACTCCAAAATACAAAAAGCAAAATTGCAAGTGCTGCGACAGGTGGGTGTAGCTCAAGGACAGTATGTCCTTGCATGTTGTCTTATTACAAAGATAGGAATTTACTTCTCCAATGTATTTAAACATTGTTCGTTGTGTTTTCTCTTCGACTGCTGCAAGGCCCCCTAATTCCACAATTGAAAGTGGTAAGCCTTCGCAACTTTTTGCGATTTCTCTTCCCAAAGCTTCCAACGGGGGAAGGAATTGCTCTCCTTTGAACAACTTCTTCCTAAAGAGTTCCCAGCTTTCATCTTCATCAAGAATTGGGGGAAAGTGGGTGATGAGGCTTGTAACCGGAGCCACTCTTTTATATGACTCGTGATCAATATTCTGCTTCCGTTAGAGTTATCAGGGAAAGCCGCATTTAGCTCATTCCAAACTTCGGTTGTCCAGATGTTGTCCATGACAACTATATACCTCTTTCCTTCCAAGTATTTGAACAACTTTTCTTTCAGTTCATCTTCAGGCATGTCTTCGATTCCCTCCATCCTTCTTCTTTTTATCCTCTCAGTGTCTTCGAGTTCCCCTATAGATTCATCAGACTCTGGTATCGCAAACTTTAACATTTTAAGCAACAAGTCTTTGGTTTTGAATCGGTAAGATGCATGCACCCATATACGGCAAGTAAAGCGGCTCTTGACGAGAAGAGTATTGAAGATCCTCCAGGCAAGAGTGGTCTTACCCAACCCTCCCATGCCGATGATTGAAATTACAGAAAGCTTTGAATCCCCTTGATCCGTAAGCTGCTTCTCCAATTTTGTAGTGTCAATAGCAAATCCCACCACTTCTTTTTCCCTGACGACCATCTCATATCTTTGCTGTGCAACGTCCACCACTGCAATTGGAGTAGCTTCCGCTTCGTACCTTTGTACAGTGTCCAGGATTTTATTGATTTTGGTTGAAGCCCTCTATCTTCTTTGCTGCATCATGACACTTCATTGGGTAGCGGATTGTCTTCCACACCAAGTTCCTCCTTAGGCCTTCGAACTTCAATGCATCCATAACATCCTCAGCCTCATTGGCAATGTCCCTTAATTGCCTCCTTGCCTCTGTCAGGAATTCATGCTCATTCATGTGTTTTCTCCTGAAATTGTTGATAAGCTCATTTGCCAGCTTTAGGTCCCTAGCAAGTAAAACAAAAAGAATATATAAAACAAAAATTATTTCAAAAGCTTAGTAAGTAATGCACACTAAAGTAATAACATACTTACTCTAATTTTTTTAGCATGTATGGGAAGGTTGACTCATACCAACCTCAATTCCAGATAAAGCTACTAAATAATCATCTAAAAAAATATTAAAAAAACTGAGTTAGATATATAATAAGCTAAGTCAGGAAGATATTAATAAAATATATATTTCATGTTTCAAATTTACCTTCAAGCTGTATCAACTCTATATATTCTTCCAACTCTTGGATGTCGACAGGTTTGTTCCTTAACCAATTTTGGGTACAAATAAGAGCTTCGACAGACTCTGGAGACAATTAATTCCTAAAAGGATCCAAGATGCGTCCTCCAGTACTGAATGTAGATTCGGAGGCAACAGTGGAAATGGGGATGGCTAATATATCATGTGCTACCTCAGCAAGAATGGGATAATTGGCAGCATTAACTCTCCACCAATCCAAGATATCAAAACTGGGTGATTTTCCTGCACGTTTCTCTGAAAAATACTTATCTAGTTCTGATCTAAACTCCATAAACCCATGCTGCTCAAGATATTTTTCTAATTTCATGTCAAATTTACTTGAGCTACTAGAAGAAGTAGAAGTAGTGCTTGGCCTCCTTTGAGCCATAATAGAACTTCCCCCACTAGCCACACGAAATCTACTATACTGCTCAATCAAGCGGCTTAACAAGAGTTTGACTTTGGCCTCTATCTTATCCGCTAACTCATCCCCTTTGCATTGTTCCAACCAAAATTTCAATAACACCATTTTGTAACGTGGATTAAGCACGTGAGCAACATATATCAGGAAGTTGAACCTATCCATATTACCCCAATACTTTTCACACTTTTCTTTCATGTTTTTGCCCATGGTCCTAGTGATGCTATCCTCACTCGTGCACATATCATTTATTGTATCTTCAATTGTACACAATTCTTGGAAATATACATTAGCCGTCACATACAAAGACCCAGAAATGTTCAATGTGACATCGTAAAATATTTTCAGCAACTCTACAAAAATCTGTGCTTTTTTCCAATCATCACTACTAGGGTTCACGAAATCATGATCCACATACATATTATAGCGTTCAAAGGCTTTTTTGTGTTTTATAGCGGTACTCAACATCAAATATGTGGAGTTCCATCTAGTGGAAACATCCGTACACAACATCCTCCCACTAATATTTTCCTCTAATGCACAAGTCTTGAACTTGAAAAATCTTGATGGTAAAGACTTCACATACTTGATGGCTTCTCTAATCGTTGATATAAATGTTTAACATCTTCCAAACCATCATTAACAATCAAATTCAATATATGGGCAGCACACCGCATGTGAAGGAACTCACCATTCAATATGGTAGAATCACTATCTATTATCCTCCTCTTCATGTAATCGACACCAACATCATTAGAGGAGGCGTTATCAACGGTGATGGTCAAATCTTATTAATATCCCAATCAAGCAAGCCCAAGTTTAACACCCTCCCAATAGTTTTTCCCCTACAGTTGGGAATTTGACAAAACTTTAGTATTTTCTTATGCAATCTCCAATTACAATCAATAAAATGTGCAGTAATGCACATATAGTTCACATTTTTCACTGATGTCTAGGTATCGGTGGTTAGACAAATTCTTTGACCCTCTAATAATTTCTTTAGTTGTATTTTTTCTTTATCATACAACTTCATACAGTCCCTTTTCAAAGTGGTTCGGGATGGTAAAATAAATCGAGGCTCTAGATCAGCCACATACTCAATCAGTCCTTCGTGCTCTACTAGCCTAAAAGGCAATTCACACCTAATAACAAACTTAGCGGTAGACACCCTAAGTTTTTCAGCATCATAGTTGACTAGACCTTATGAGCTTGGGCTACATGTTTTTCCCTCCACATCCCTATTACTACTAGAGGATTTACTTTTTCCAGGACGTTTGCGATAAAGAGGAGATTTTTCACATGTATAATAAAGGTGGTGATTCATAGAAGAAGTGCCATTCTTGTAATGACAATTAAACAACTTATCACAATGTTTGCATCGAGCTTTTGGTTCATCAGGGTCAATAAGTAGCAATTTCTCAAAGTGTTCCCAAGACACCGATTGGTTACTAGGTGTTTTCCTAGATTTTTTAGGTACAGGTGGAACGGAATGGGTATGTGTGGATGAATGGGATGGAAGACTCCCATGCTCATCCACATCCACTAGAAAAGAGAAGGAGTCACCACTAACCCCTTGAGTCGTACCAAGATTCCAAGTTGTAGAATCTTCTTCCATCTGTTATTGAGTAACAAAACACAACAAACCAAACCAAACCATATAATTAAGTAAAAAATCATGTACAACTTTAAGCATGGATATTTTCAGCAAACAATACAAGCCAATAACTTCCAAAAAAACAGAATGAAAATGAAATTAATAGACATCAATGTTATTGCCTCCTGCTTATATTAAGAAAAAAACAGGAACAAAGCAAACTTTGATGAGGCTCTTGATATGGAGCAGCAAAGGATGGGTGAACAGTCTCTTGCTCTATCTCTTCAACATCACAAAATATTTGATAATATTTACACACTTTAATAATCACAGTTTCATATACTATATAAGTCAAATTATTTAAACTTATTTAAGTTTTTGTGCTAAATCAGTTTAAAATAACAAAAAAATTTTAATAGTTTTAAAGAAGTACTCTTGCTCAAAAGAGATCATCAGTTCCAGATATTTATAATTTATAATATTCATGAATAAAGTCATCGACGGCACAACACAACTGGATTTTCATTATATAATAAAACTTTGGAAGAAATAATTGGAGCCCTGCATGGGACCATGCACCACCTAGTGGAAAAAAATGGATCACGAGTTTCTACAATTTTCTGTAGTAGATATTTTTCTACAATTCGATTAGAGCGCCTAGACACAACAAGTAGTTACCACTTACCAATATTATAATCATACTTCTGGTTTATTTGGCTGTGATCATATTTGGTTGATAAGTTATTTTAAGTCTTAACTATTTGAACTAGTAATTATAAATCATGAATGTTAGTTCCATGATGAAGAAGATGATCATTCTTCTGAACTTAAATATTTTAAAGTTATTTTATAAATCTATAAATCTCAAACTATTGAATATATTAGTTGGAAAAGAGGTGGAAATGTAATAAATTAAGTTGCAAATTATCCATTGACAGCTATGACACGAATCAATATAATTGAAGACTGTAATTAGTTGGCCAATGATTTTATTCTCTTGAAATTCAAGATTAACTGCAATATGGACAACAACTTGGTTTTCACAGAACAACAAAGAAGGGTGAGGATGTTGTTGATGAAGATCACAAGTGAGGACTGAAGCCAAGTGAGTTCACAAACGGCATAGGCCATGGATTTTCTCAACATTATGTAAATATTATATATATATATATATTACAGGTTAAAAACAATGATAATAAAATGTCAAAAAATTAACATGGACGCTTTAATCCTAAATTCTTAATCACAAACCAAAATATTTCAATCCTATCAACCAGATAAATGTGTTTAATACCCTGTAATCTGGTTGAAAACTTTTTTTTTATAGTTTTCTTTTACGGGTCATAAAACTTATGGTCCCAGCAAATTATATGCTATGTATTCCTCTTTTTTCAGAACATCTTCTGGAGGATTTTTTTGAAGCTAGGAAAATTAATGCAGAAATAGAAAGTGAATTTTGAGTAATTAAGAAACTAAAGTAAGGTAAATATCTGTTCATAAAACATCCAATCTAATTTCTGGTCAAATAACCCAGATTGAGCCGTGGCCCGTACATAAAGAGGAGCTAAAAATCAGCTAGCTAGCTCAAGAGATGGTATATATTTTTTAGCTAGCTAAACCCATAAAACTACGTCTGCAACTCCACGAATCTGTTGCATGAAATCTACTTCAAACATATAAAATACTGTGATACATGAAACCCATAAAACCCTAGAATCAACTTAGATTTTCCTTCAATAAATCTATTTCTAATCCTCACGCAATTACAGGGAGAGAGAGAGAGTACCGAACAATATTTACGGCGATGGAGACTTGGCGACGAAGCTTCGGAGACGGCGATGGAGACTCGGCGACGAAGACTCGGAGACGGCGATGGGTCACGATGATGACTGATGAGGTCGCGGACTCAACACGGGATGGGGCTAGGGTTTGTATGCAGAGAGAGAGACAGACAGACAGTGAAATCGAATGACGAACGAGTCTACAAACGGAGAGGGGAAGAATCGAATTTGAAACCAATATACAAACAACACCGTTTTAATTTGAAAGCCGGGTATGGGTTGATAAAACCGGATTTCAAATTCAATATGGATATCCGGCCCAGTTTGATCCAGTTTGTTAAAAATGGATTCCGGCCCGTTTTTATATAATCCGAAAACTGGATTTAAGACCCGGGTATCCGATTATTAATCCGGGCCGGATAAAATCCGGTCCATATGAACAGCCTTATTTATAACTAATTTTGTATTCTTAATTTATTTTAACTATTCATTTTATTATTATTTATAACTCATCTTATTTATCTTTAAATTCCTTTAAATTCATACGAAATTTCAAAAAAACATAGATTGGAAAGACGCCCATTAGAAGAGAATTAATATTTTACAGTGTAGATAAGGAAAACGCGTTTACACACGATAGTATATATATTATAATAAAAAATCTATACATAAACCTATTACCTATACATTACATATTATGTATTTTTTAATTTTTTTTCTTTTATGAAATATTTAATATCTAAATAATGCATCGAGAATTCAATTAATTTTAAAAAATAAATTCACAAAAAAATTGTAAAATATATATATATATATAATATTTGAACTTATGTAGCAAAACTCATTATAGATAATAGAAGAATGACTCGCCAGGTGACTAGAGAAAAAGAGTCTTTTGTGACAATTTTCATGATATCTTTAATCAATGACTGGATGTTCAAAACTTCAAAATATTTTAGGGTTTAAAACAGATTTGTATGCTCCAAGATAAACTTTTATTTTGTAGAGTTTTTCGAAATTTAACTCTATTACAAAATAATTTATGTGTGAGAGTTTTCCTAATAGTCTTGCAATTTAGTTTGTAAATAGAATCCTCTTTTTATAGGTCTTAACTGTAACTTTCATTTATCATTTTCCTTAAAAAAATATTAAAAAAAACTATTGTATAGAACGTTCTGCATTTACCTACTTATTTATGCCTCTTTTCATTGGTAGAAATGAAGTTGAAGTTAAATAAAATATAATTAAATTTTATTTTTTTAATATTATTTTTTATTTTAAAATCTAAAATTATTAAATTATTTATTTCATATGAAAGTTTTAAAAAATTATAAAATTTATATAAAATAAAATAAAAATAGTTATGAAAGTGAAAATTTCATTGAATGTATAAAAGCCACTATTTATTCATCAGGACCTACCCCTACCCTCTCCCTAGTAGATGAGATCATCATATAGATGACTCGGTCATGCCGGGTAAAAAATGCAGCCACGCTAAAGAACCCAAAAAAAAAAAAAACACACGACCATGAGCATGTCTGATAAAAGAGAAATAGCCTAGGGACAAAAATTGCAATGACTTTCTGGCTTTGGTCATTTCAAATCAATAACTACAAATCAAAGAAATTTATAATTAAAAATTGGATAGGCTCTTTTCTCCTCTCTGACAAGAACCTTCGGTTTTTAAGATTCAATAACCTCCACGTGAGTGTGAGGAGGAAGTAGAGCTTCAACTCCATCTCTCCTTCTTCCTCTTCATTTTCTCTTTTCTTCTTTTTTTTTTCTTTTTCTTCTTCTTTTCTTTTTCCCGGCCACTTTTTTACTTGTCGGTGATGGTAGATTTCAAATTTTTTGAGTTTTGAGACTTGATTTGCAGGTTTGGAGATAGAGGAAGCCCAAAGATCACCACATGTAATGTTGCCAACGTTCTCGTCCGTCGATCTAATTGTCGCCAGGAGTTTTTTTGGCGTTCTGTGAGGTGCGTGTTCTTCACTCGCGAGGTCCGAATAGTTGGGTCTTGCTTCTGGTAGATTATCTCAAGCCGACGGAGAAGATTTGGGGTGTTGGTGCCTCCCAAACTTGCGGTGCTACAATTCGAGAGTGGCACGTGATGTTCATGCACCACTATAGAAAGTTTTTGTTGGTTGTGTTTTGTTGCTTGTATTTTTGTTGTTGTTGTGTTGTATATTTTTGTTTGTATAGTGAAAATGTAAAAATGAGAAATAGTCTCTCAAACTATAGTACGTTAGGAGTTTAGTTTTCTCTTTCGGGATAAACTTGATAACTGCCTCCATTGAAAGTAGTATTTGGTTCTCTCAGATTTATCTGAGAAAAATTGAAGATGTTCGTCTATATGTAATTAGTCGATGAGTTGATCACACTATAGGTTTCTTGTATCATTAGTTTCAATAAATGAAACTATTTCTCAAAAAAATAACTACAAATCGAAAAGAAAGATTCCACTCCCCCTTCAATTGCGATTGAGAACGAGATTTGGGGCCGGTTTCGATTCGTACGAATTCGTATCAATTCATATCAAATTTTTTATTATATGTTTTAAATTTTTTTTATATAAAACATAAATTTTAGTATAATTTTTTAAATTTTAATAAAAAATTTTCAATTTTTAATTCAACTTTTTCAAATCTTAAAATAATAATAATAATATTAAAAAATAAATTAAATTCATCTCAACTCAACTCACTCATTTCTCAATCCAAATCAAACCCTTTATAAAAAGAAAAAACAAGATTTGAGACAATAATTAAAGGAGAATGTTACTGGGACCGGAGGTCCAACTGAATTTATATTGACTCAATACATTTTTTTGTGTTTTTTTAAATTATTTTTTAAACATTTTTATTATTTTTATTTTTTATAAAAAAAATGCATATGTTAAATAATATTTATTTTCTTAATCATTAAGCAAAAGCCAAAATAAAACCATCAATCAACTATCATCAATAATCGGTCTAATTTGTTATAAAATTAAAAGAAAATTACTATTGCAAAAGATTTTATAAAAGAAAATATTTAGAACTCTTATTATTCAATAACTTAATTTTCTCTTTTCCTTGCTCTCTTTTCCTTTCTTTCTTCTCTTTCAATTTTCTTACTTACAAAATGATCCGAAACTCACATATATATATAAAGTTCTGAGAATTTGGGGTGATCATCCACAATTATTAAAGCGGATGATCATTCACAATTATCAAAAATGGGAAGGGAGACATGAGAAGAGAGGGGGGCATATACTGCCCCCCATTTTTTTGACTTTTCATAACAATTTTCCTTGAATGACTATCTATAAAGAATATGTTTTATTAAAATCTTGCCAAGAAAAAATTCAGTGAGAGAAAAACCAATGGCGAAATAATATATTTTACGTCGTGGATGTCTTTTTACATAGCGGGCCATTGTCAATCAATTCTCAGATGCGAAGTTTGTGGTAGACTGGTATCTTATGTTTGAAAGAAGTAACAAATATCCTTATCCCTAGGGCTAAACACATAACTCAAAACTCAACCCTACTCGTTATGTCGTTACATATCGACTCGTTTTTTCGACACATTATTCCATTACATGCCGACCCATTATTCCACTAAGCTGAAATAAACCTATTTCAAACCATTTTCTCATAAACCCACCCCCAATTCGAATCTCTCTCTCTGCTCTCTCTCTCTCTCTCTCTCTCTCTCTCTATAGGCGTTGTCACGATCTCCATCAACGGATCGGCAATCTGAAAGTGTCCGACTTTGGACTCCAAATCAGCCTAGTTTTCTTGAGAAAATCCAATCTCTATCGCCAAGCAACTCGTGCCCAGTTCTAAAGGCGCAGAGAATCTTTCCCTCCTGTTGCCTTCTGATTCTTTAGACTCTTCTTATATGTATGCTACCATTTTATTCTTTTTCTAACTTGTTTTTCATATTTTGCATATATCTTGTTTGGTTGCCGAGAAAGTGGAAGAAAAGTATTTTAGATTTGGCATTTTATCTTGTTTTCAGGAGTAATGAAAACTCTACCAAATTGGGTTCAATACTTCTCACTATATATGCTGCCATTTTGTAAAGTTCTTTTGAATTTTTTTTTACATTGAATTGCTATAAGTGTTCAATCCACTTTTTCAACACTCTTATACTTTGTGTATAAAATTCTAGGGTCTTTATTTCGAGTTCTCCATTTCAAATACGCTTCAACTAACATTCATACGGGAAAATTTGATGTGGATTTGGCTTATTTTGAATCTTTGTGTGCTGTTGCGATACTACGCTAGTGAGCTAGGGTTGTGGGTTTTCCAGTAATCGGGCAATCGGAATGTTGGGTATCAACTAATCGCTACTGAATCACTATCGGGTTAGGTCGGAACAACGTTAAACGAGTTGGGTCGGGTCGGGTCGTATTAAACCTTTTTCCCTCTTCCAAACTGAAACAACCGCGACGTTGTGTCTTTATCCTACCTGAATCCTGCTATCTTTGCCTCCTGGTAGACCTCTTTACACTTTGCAAACCTCCCAGAAACCATGTAGGTTTTAATCAACTTGCGATATATGTCATAAGTTGGAGAAAAATCTGCTTCTTTAAGCTTTGAAAAATATCTTAGGACCCTTGAGATGTCATTTAGTGCAACAAAAAGCTTTATTACCACATAATAAGTTTGAAGATCGAGAAGACAATTAAAAGCTTCCATGTCCCAAGACCAAAACCAATGCCTCCATATATTTTTTAAAGTTTTGAATTCCGTTTTTGTGACCATTCTCGTTGAGGCATTGGAACGAAATATTTCGATTCCGTTCCGGTGTATCATTTCGAGATGGATATTATATGAATAAATTATATATATAATAATTATATTATAAAATAAACATATATACAAATCTTAAAAGCATACATGCTTGTTGAACTTAATAATATTTGTCATTAGTTAATATAAGTCTTAAACACACGTTTATAAAATCTAATACAATATCATAAGTTCTTAATCCAATAATTAAAAGCCATAATCAATATTCCTCATCTTCAATAAGATGATTAGGATTAATAAGAGAATAAGATTTTCAAGCTTCTATTTTTTTAACAAATGCAATCAAAGTGTAAATGTAATGAACTATAAAAACTAAAAACTACAAAGTGTAAATCAAAAAAACAAATGGCACATAACTTCAATCTTAAAAATCAAAATACAAAGAAAAAATGTTGTAGATCAACATCTAAATGAACAAATAAAGACTAATAAGTAATAAGTAATGGTATAAATTGTAAATGAAATGGGAAATTAGTAATTAAACTAACCAAAACCAATACACAAAGTGTTAGTGGCGTTAAATCTTAAAAATGGGATCTTCTCGTCGACGGTCTGAGGCTCAAAAGTCAGAGTTGCAAAGGTGGCACCGTTATGAAGGAAGGAGTTGTGGGCCATGGTCAGCAATGGAGATGAACTCATGAAGTGATGAATCACTGGAGTTGGTCTCGTGAATAGGGCTTTCTTCACTGCTATGCGAAATGCAAATCGGGATTGAGGTTTAAGGGTAAACCATAAGAACTAAGAAGGGTCTCATATAATTACAAAAATAAAAAAGAGATTTGGTATTTACAAAATAACTAACCATCACCAATTTTGGTCTGGAACACATAATGTCACTTGAAATTGGAATTTCGCCTGAAACATTAAATTCCGACTGGAACATCCAGAATTTGATATGGTGCGGAATAGAGTAGCCAACCATTCTGATTACTGTTTCGGAATGATAAATTCCGACCGTTCCGATCGAAACAACAGTGAATTCAAATTTTGATATTTTCTCTCAGAATCATGGCTGTAAATAAGAGAAGTGTACATTACCACACTTGGTTCGTAACAAAACCAATTAAACAGACCATCCACAATGTAAATTTCCCAAGCCTAACGTAGATTTTCATTATTGCCGTACTAACGTAGTGGAAGAGTCCAAAGAAACAAAGGAAGAGCTATGTCTTCCTAGAGAATGAAACAGAGGACCAAATTCAACAATTTTTTTATTCAAAATCAATCCATGCCTCCTACAAATCACCTAGCGTAATATATTAAACTAAGAAAGAAAATTATTGTTCAAAAGGAAATTGATAACAAACTAGGAAGGAAATAACTTGAATCGTAAATAAGGAAATATTGAAGAAATTTTGCAGAAAATTCGTGTGTCAAAAGTTGGAAACGTGAGTTCATGTTGCTGCATTTAGTGTCTTGATTGTCTTGCCTTTTTTGCCTATGTCGTGTCCTGCATCAATTCTCCCCCACTCATAATAGAACTCGACCTTGAGTTATTAACAGAATATAACGGCTCATCGGGTGGGTGATATTCATAGAGGTCTACCTCATTAAAAGTGGGAGAAATAGACATGTCTTCAAGTAATTCAATCACGTAAGCATTGTAATTGATCTTCTTCAAAAATTCTAAAAGGACCATACTTCTTGTTGTTGAGCTTTTTGTAAATGCCTGTTGGAAATATGGACTTGCGCAAATGCACCATTACTAAGTCTCTTTCGTGAAAAATCTTGACATGCCTATGTTTGTCAGCTGAAGCTTTAAATTTCTGATTAGCTTTCTCCAAGTTGATGCGCACCTCTGAGTGTACATGTTGAATGCGTTCTGCCATATGTTCAGCCATCACACTGTAACCCAGAAACTTGGGAAGAGGTACAAGATCAAGAGTGTGATTTGGCGGACTGGCATGCACAATTTGGAAAGGTGTTTTCCTAGTGGAGCGGTTGCTTATGTTATTGAAGGCAAACTCAATTAGAGAAAGAGCAACATCCCATTATTTTGATTTCTCTCCTAAAATGTAATAGATCATATTGCCTAGTGTTTTGTTGGTTACTTCCGTCTGGCCATCTGTTTGGGGGTGGTAAGTTGTGCTGTATTTGAGGGAAGTGCCGAACTTCTTCCATAGGGTCATCCAAAAATGACTTAAGAACTTAACGTCTTGTTCAGAGACTATGGATTTTGGGACTCCATGAAAGCAGATAATTTCCTTGAAAAAGAGGTTGGCTATGTTGGAGGCGTCAGCTGTCTTTCAGCAAGGGAGGAAATGCGCCATTTTAGAGAATCAATCCACGACAACAAAGACTGAATCCACACCACTCTGAGTCCTGGGAAAACCAAGTACAAAATCCATGCTCAAGTTCTCCCATATGTTTTCCAGAATTGGTAGAGGAGTGTACAACTCGGTGTTTTGAATTTGCCCATTTGCCACTTGACACATAAAACAATGTTGGACAAATCGAGCTGCATCACATTTGAGTTGGGGCCAAAAATATCGCTAAGCTACAAGGGTGATGGTCTTATCCCGTCCTACATGACCACCCAATCCTCCTTCGTGTAAGTCAAGTAAAATGAGTTCCCTTAAAGAGGAACGAGGAACATAAAGTTGTGAGCCATGAAATAGGACATGAAAGTCGGTTGCTGACTGTTGCGTGACGCACTTGTCCCATATGTCTGCAAAACCCTCATCTTCGGCATACAATTCGCTCAAATGCTCGAATACAACCACTTCTACTTGTAGTGTTGCAAGTAAATGTGCAAGGCAGCTCAATGCGTCAGCGACCCTGTTTTGCTTGCCAGACTTATGCTTCAATACCATTGTGAACTTTTGAATGAAATTAATCCATTGGGCATGCATGCGGTTTAAGTGGCTCTGAGTATTGATATTTTTTAGCGCTTGATGGTCGTTATATAACACAAACTCTCTTTGTATTAAATGATGCTCCCAATGTTTCAGTGCACGAATTATTGCATAAAATTCCAATTCGTATGTGGACTATTTCTTTCTTGCATCATTCAATTTCTCGCTAAAGAACTCAATTGGTCTGCCTTCTTGTGACAGTATCGTCCCAATTCTGATAAAAAACGCATCACATTCGACCTCGAACAATTTGTCGAAATTGGGCAAAGCTAAGATTGGTGCAGTGGTCAACTTATCCTTCAATGTTGCAAATCTGGTTTCCTGTTCTTCCCCCCCTTTGAACCTTCCCTTCTTCATACACTCCGTGAGGGGTGCTGCTATGGTGCTGAAATTGCGTATAAAATGCCTATAAAAAGTGGCCAATCCATGAAAATTTCGGACTTGAGTGATGGTAGTGGGGCTGGGCCACTCTCAAATGGCACGTACTTTGTCTTGGTCCACATGAATGCCTTCTGTACTCACCACAAAGTCGAGGAACAATAGTTTATTGGTGAAGAAAGTACATTTCTTTAAGTTGATATACAACTTGTTGTTGTGCAAAGTTGATAGTATTTCTCGCAAGTGTTCAACGTGTTGTTGCTCATTTTGGCTATAGAGGAGAATGTCATCAAAATAAACTACCACAAACCTGCCAATAAAAGGTTTGAGCACATGATGCATGATGCGCATGAACGTACTTGGCGCATTAGGGAGACCGAAAGGCATCACCAGCCCTTCATATAGCCCATCTTTGGCCTTGAATGCTGTTTTCCATTATCACCAGGCCGAATCCTTACTTGATGATACTCGTTGTGCAAGTCAATCTTGGAAAAGATCTTTGAACCTGCAAGCATGTCTAACGTATCATTTAATCGAGGGATTGGGAATCTATACTTCACCGTGATTTTGTTGATAGCATGGCTGTCCACACACATTCGCCAACTCCCCATATTTCTTGGGTACAAGTAGTGCGAGCACAGCACAAGGACTCAAGCTCTCTCAAATTAGTCCCTTGCGAATAAGGTCTTCCACCTGTTCTTGCAAGATCTGGTTCTCTTTTGGGCTCATGCGATAATGTGGAAGGTTTGGTAAACTAGCTCTCGAGACCAAATCAATGTGGTGTTGGATGCTTCGCATAGGAGGAAGGCCCTCAGACAACTCGCGGGGAGCTAGCCTCTCAAACTTATCAAGTAAGTAGTGTTGCACTAGTGGAGGAACTTTGCTCACCTCAACACCTTGTTCTCCCTTCACCATTAGTGTCCATACCTCTTCAGCCTCTTTAATGTCCTCCAAAAATTGAGTCTCGCTTACGATTAGAAAGGCTCCCTTTCTCTCTACTATAGTAGGCTCAACACTTTTTATAGATAAAGGAAGTAGTAGGATTTTTTTCTTATGCCACCAGAAAGAGTATACATTCTCATGCCCTTTATAAGTTTCACTTGTATCATATCGCCATGGCCTTCTGAGTAATAAGTGACAGGCGTCCATCTCCACAACATCACAAGTGGCTTCATCTTTATAAAATTTCCCTATTGAGAAAGGAACTCGGCACAAAGTGTTCACTCGCGCTTCAACCCCTTTTTTAATCCAACTAATTTTATATGGGTGAGGGTGCTTCTCAATTTTCAAGTTCAAAGCTGTAACAAGAGCCTTTGATACGATATTTTTCACAACTACCACTATCAATAATTAAATTGCACACCTTGTTGTTGATAGTGCAGCGTGTCTTGAAGATTTCATGCCTTTGAGATTTCTCTTCCTGTTTAGGAGCCAGTAAGAGTCACTGAATTACACAGTTCACCATCTTGCCTTCGTCTCCTTCCACCAATTCGCCTTGTTCTTCCTCATCAATGTCTTCATTTTGCACTTCATGCTCCCCACCTTCAATCATGTTGACTGGCCGATGTTTGGGGCACTCGTTGGAGCGATGTCCAGGCTGGTTACAACGAATACACTTGCCTATCATTGGTTTGGTGTAAGGATTTTTTCTAGAGCTTCCCTTTTTAGAGGTTGTGCTGTAAGTGACCCTTGTGCCTGGTTAACATTGTTGTTTCTTTGTGATCTGCTAGATGATGGTGCTTGCGGGTTGTTGGGTTGTCGATTTGTAGTCTTGTTTGACGACGAATAATTTGGTGCTCAAGGGTTGGGCGAGCTAATTGCATCTCAATTTCCATGACCAAGTTAATAGCTTCCGAGAGGTTCCATGCCATGTGTAGTGAAACCTTGTCCTAGATTACTAACCGTAATCCTCCAATATATCTCGCAACTTTTTGTCAATATGTTTCAGATAAATTGTTTCTCGAGTTCAGCATGTAGAACTCCTCTGTATACTCGTTAATGCTTCTCGATCCTTGTCGGCAGTTTTGATATTGTTGATACAAAA
This sequence comes from Platycarya strobilacea, assembly GCA_036898215.1. Classification (NCBI taxonomy): domain Eukaryota; kingdom Viridiplantae; phylum Streptophyta; class Magnoliopsida; order Fagales; family Juglandaceae; genus Platycarya; species Platycarya strobilacea. The sequence goes on from CM072555.1 coordinate 15,279,883, forward strand.
TCTGCTCATAGTCCAGCAGTAGGTACCTTTCTCTCATCAAACACTTCATTTTTGGCCACGCACGAACAGGTTGCTTGTCTCGCCTCCTACAAGTATTTTGCATCTATTCCCACTAGGCTGACGCACCACCTCTGAGTTTATACTCCACCAATTTCACTTGTTGTGTCTCCGAAATTTGCATATAGTCAAAGAAATTCTCTACCTTTAACAACCAGTCGAGAAATTTCTCTACATGCAAATGGCCATTGAAACATGGCAAATTGATTTTAATTCGATGGTTATTTGTCTTATCCAGGCCTCTTCCATTACCTCAATCTCCCCTAACAGGTTCCTTGAGTTCTTCTTCACTAGAGGAATCGTTCACTTCTTGATGCCCCTACAATGGTATGGCTCCACGATCACCACCCCTATGGTCTCGACCATCCCCATTACAATTTCGGCTGCCATCAACCTGAACACCCACAATGGTTCGTTGTATTTCTTGCAGCATACGTTCGATGCCTTCAAAACGTTGTTGCTTTAGTTGGCTTTGTGAACGCACGGCTGCCCAAAGGGCTGGAACACTTTGTTTCTCACCATCAGGCTAATCTTCTTCTCTCGCCATTAGCGCTACGAACAAGCAAGACTTGGTCTGATGCCAATTAACATAGCGGAAAAGTGCAAAGAAACAAAAGAAGACGTGTATCTTCCTAGAGAACGAAACAAACGACCAAATTCAGCAAACTTTTTATTCAAAATCAATCCATGCCTCCTACAAATCACCTAGCGCAATATATTAAACTAAGAAAGGAAATTATTGTTCAAAAGAAAATTGATAACAAACTAGGAAGGAAATAACTTGAATTGTAAATAAAGAAATATTAAGAAATTTTGCAGAAAAATTGTGTGTCGAAAGCTGAAAACGTGAGTTCATGCTGCTGCATTTAATGTCTTGATTGTCTTGCCTTTTTTGCTTATGTCGTGTCTCGCATCACAGACAATCCTGCTGGCTTAAATTTAAATCTTCTCTTTCTCCCATCTCATCTAGTACGCTCACAATGAGCATGTGTTTATCTGGGTTCTTCCAAAACTCCATTATCAACTTTGCCTAAATGCTTGGGTCCAACAATCTTTTGCCATTCCTGGCAACCGATAGAAGCTTCCAGGCAAGATGCAAGCTTCCTCTTATGAACCGTCTCACCACTGCGGCATTGCCTCCATCACACCAAGACTTTCCAAACTTGTAAACTTTTCCAAGTTGAATGGCACTTTTAGCTCATGGTTCCATGCCGGAACTTCTAATGTCGAGGCCAAAATCTGGTCATCTGGGAAGAGTTGAGGATGTTTCTGCGCCCAGCAGAATGTCTGCAAAGCTCTCTCGGGAAGACCCATGTGACCCAATTCCCGAATTGTCAATGACAGGGATCCCTTCCTCAGAAACCTAGCCCCTTTGTTGAGAACTACAGACACGTCTTCCTCTGAACTAATCACCTTGATCTCTCTGGCTATACCAATAAGGACACCCGGGTTTTTGTACACTTGCTTTGAAAGGGATGCACGCGAAGAAACAACCAGCGGAGAAGCTGATTTAACATGTTTCTTTGGCGTAGGAAGTCCTAGAGGTCGAAGCTTATAGGGAAGGGCTAGTGGCCGGGGTCTCTATTCAACTTTCCAGGCTTTTGAGACACTCTTCCTTGGAAAAGAGATGAAATAGCTTCAATCTCATCTGAATCCCAACAAATACCAGTTTCTTGTCGACCCTCTTCTTCTTGAATATCTTCTTGTTCTTGTTCTTCTCCCACTCCTTTTTTCTTTCAGCTAAACGAGGTTTTTTACCATCTATCAAATATGCAAGTAATATGTCTCTGGATTTCGTGCTTGGCTTCTTCAAGAATAAATTAACACCAAAGTTGGGAGGACTCTTGGGGTGCCGTGGATAACAGAGGTTCTTGGGTGGTCTTCTCCTAGTCTTTGAACGCGCCGGTAAAGTTACCCTTCCATTTGTTGTAAAATTTCTCCCTGATGGTGTTGGGATCGGCGGAAGCTCACAAATAATATGGAGACCAGAATTTAATGTGGTTCGGCCAATTTAGCCTACGTCCACACACATAAAGAGAAGAATTTGTATTAAACAACAAACCAATTATTTACAATGGTTTCTCTCTTCTAATCTCTCCAATGGACCTCACCTCCGACTCTCTGCTTCTCATTACAATCTTACATGTATTTATAGGAGAAATAAATAATGTGAACATGTAATGACGGTGAAATTCGAAATTCCGGCGGCCTACATTTTCAGGCGGCGCCTACCTTCCGGCTGCTTCTATTCGGTGCCTAATTTCATCTTCCAGAAGCCTCCAGCTTCTTCATTTGCATGTGTTGATTTCTAACAATCTCCCCCTCAACACCAAATGGAGGATATCCTGACACATTTTAGTTCAAGGTACTTAGCCTGGCTACGTTTCTACATAGCTCAAGTTTTTCGTATGTGACTACCTTTGTTAGCATGTCCGCTGGATTCTCCTTTGTATGGATCTTTACAAGCTCCAACAGCTGTTGCTCCATTACTTCACGTATCCAGTGATACCGAATATCGATGTGCTTTGTTCGGGAGTGGTACATCGAGTTTTTACTCAGATCAAGAGCACTTTGACTATCACAATAGATTTTGTACTCTTTTTGACTGACTCCCATTTCTTGGAGGAACCGCTTTAGCCACAACATTTCCTTTCCTGCTTTTGCTATAGCAATGTACTCTGCTTCTGTTGTAGATAAAGCCACACATTTCTGCAGTTTGGACTGCCATGATACAGCTCCACCTACAAATGTGTAAATATATTCTGATGTAGATTTTCTACCATCAAGATCACCTGCCATATCGGTATCTGTATAGCCATCCAAGACTGGGTTAGCTCCCCTGTAGCACAAGCACAACTTTGATGTACCTTTAAGGTACCTGAGAATCCACTATACTGCTTTCCAGTGTTCTTTCCCTGGATTTGAAAGAAAACAGCTCACAACTCCAACAGCGTGAGCGATGTCAGGTCTGGTACAAACCATAGCGTACATTAAACTTCCTATTGCTGAGGAGTACGGTACTGTAGCCATTTCTTGAACATTTTCTGGTGATGAGGGACATGAGCTTTTGCTCAATTTGAAGTGATTAGCCAGTGGAGTACTGACTGGCTTTGCTTTCTCCATGTTGAACCTTCTTAGTATTTGTTCAACATACTTTTCCTGTGACAGCCATAACTTCTTTTTCTTCCTGTCACGAGTAATCCTTATGCCCAAAATCTGCTGGGCAGGTCCTAAGTCCTTCATCCAAAGACTTTGGAGAGATCATTCTTTAGCTTCCTGATAATGGATGGATCTTTTCCAATAATTAGCATGTCGTCAACATAGAGCAGTAACATCACGAAGTCACCTTCTGAAAATCTTCGGATGTAAACGCACTGATCTGCAGTAGTTTTCTTGTAGTCATGACTCATCATGAATGAGTCAAACTTCTTATACCACTGTCTGGGAGCCTGCTTCAAACCGTAAAGGCTCTTTTCCAACTTGCAGACCAAATGTTCCTTTCCAGGAACTTGGAAGCCTTCTGGCTGCTCCATGTAAATTTCCTCATCAAGGTTGCCGTGAAAAAATGCTGTCTTCACATCCATCTGTTCAAGCTCCAAGTCAAGACTTGCCACCAATCCGAGTACCACTCGAATTGAAGTCATCTTCACAACAGGTGAAAATACCTCATCAAAGTCGATTCCTTTCTTCTGCTGGAATCCTTTGACGACCAAGCGAGCTTTGTGCTTCACCTGCTTGCCATCATTTTTCAGCTTGAACACCCATTTGTTTCTTAGTGCTCTCTTATCGTTTGGAAGTTCCATCAGCTCATAAGTCTGATTCTTCTGTAACGAGTTCATCTCATCCTGCATAGCCTGCATCCATTTGTTGCTATCTGGATGAGATATTGCCTCTTGGAAGTTTTCTGGCTCCCCTTGATCTGTAAGAAGAATATAATCTGATTCCGGATATCTTCGTGACGGAATCAACAATCGCCCTCTAGAGGATCTGTCCTGCTGAGGTTGATCACCTGACAACTGTGGAAATTCTGCAGTTTCTGATGGAGAAGGCAACTGCTCCCCCTGCTCAGTAGTGGTTTCTCCGTTGTCAGTATCCTCTTGTTCTTCTGGGGAAACTTCCTGTCTATCTTCAGTGTTTGAAACAGACTGAAGTGGTAGTGAACTCGGAGCTGGTTCTGGAGCACTTGGAGTTGTTTGTTCTGATCCAAACATCTAGTCTTCATGGAACACTATGTCCCTGCTTCTGATGACCTTCTTCGTTTTTGGATCCCATAATCTGTATCCAAACTCTTCATCTCCATAGCCGATGAAAAAACATGGAGTAGACTTTTCATCAAGTTTCTGTCTTTTCTCCTTGGATACATGTGCAAATGCTTTGCACCCAAATACTCTTAGATGAGAGTATGAAATCTTGCGGCCTGACCACACCATCTCTGGGACTTCAAACTGCAGTGGAACTGACAGTGTTCTGTTGATCAGGTAACAGGCTACTTTTACTGCTTCACCCCAGAATGGCTTAGGCAACTTTGCCATACTCAGCATGCATCTGGTTCGTTCCACAATGGTCCGGTTCATCCGTTCTGCTACACCATTGTGTTGTGGGGTATAGGGGACACTCTTCTCGTGTCTGATGCCATGTCTGGAGCAATATTCTCTAAATTCTCGAGAAGTATATTCACCTCCATTGTCTGTCCGGAGGCATTTCAGCTTCTTGCCAGTTTCTCTTTCTACCATGGCATGAAAGTTTTTGAATTACTCAAAAACTTGATCTTTCCTTTTTAGGAAATACACCCACACTTTTCGTGAAGCATCATCAATAAAAGTAACAAAATATTTGTTACCTCCAAGTGATTCAACTTCAGAAGGACCGCAAACATCAGAGTGTACCAAGCTCAATAACTCTGATCTTTTTTCAGCAGATGTCTGGAATGAAACTCTATGCTGTTTACCAAATAAACAGTATTCACAAGGATTGAGGGCAATACCTTTGTTTACTGTAATCAATGCTTTCTTTGCAAGCATAAACACCCATTTTTCTCCCATGTGGCCAAGTCTCCGATGCCACAAGTTTGGTGATGTATCATCTTCAGTTACATTGAGACTGTTTGCACATATCTTAGCACTTGATTTGTACAAAGTGCCACAGACATGTCTCCGTGCAACGACCATTGCTCATTTCTTCAATTTCCAAGCATTGTTGCTGAAGATGCTCTCGTAACCCTGTTGATCAAGGGTTCTTATAGAAATTAGGTTGAGTCGAAGATCGGGTACATGCCGAACGTCATTTAGCACCATAGTACAGCCAACACTAGTTTTTATCCTGACATCTTCAATGCCCACGATCTTTGAGAAACTCGAATTTCCCATCTTGACTGTACCGAAGTCTCCTGCCTTGTAAGTACTGAAGAAATCCTTATAAGGAGTGGCATGATAGGATGCTGCTGTATCTATTACCCACTCGGCTTCCTCGCTTGAAACGTGCAAGCAAGATTCTTCACCAGCGGAAAGGAGTACACAATCTCCAGAAAGCGTCACTGCAGCTTCGCCTTCTTCGTGCTTTGACTGATTGCTTGGCTGATTTTGCTCCTTCTGTAGCTTTCGGCATTCTCTTTTAAAGTGGCCTTCAATACCACAATAAAAGCATTTTTCCTTCTTTCGCTGTTTACCGCGACTTTGGGATCTCCCTTTACTTTGACTTCTGTTTCTTTCTCGACTTCTACCTCTACTATTTCTCTGATGCCTTCCTTCTGTTACAAAGGCATCTGTCTCGTCTCCTCCAATCTCCTTTCGTCTAGCCTCTTCATTAAATAAGACGTCTATCACCATTGACATGGCGAGCTTTCCATCTGGAGCTGAATTACTAAGTGAGACCACTAGCGTTTCCCAGCTATCTGGTAGGGAACTGAGAAGTAGTAGAGACTGCTCTTCATCTCCGAGTTTAAAATCTACGGATGCAAGTTGATTTACAAGATTCTGAAACTCGTTGGTGTGTGCGGCCACTGAGATGCCGCTTTTGAGTTTCAAGTTGACAAGGCGTCTCATTAGTAATGCCTTGTTCCGAGCAGTTTTTGCCTGGTACATGCTTTCCACCTTTTTCCATAGCTGATAGGCATCCGTTTCCTGTGCAACATGATGAAAAACACTATGGTCAATCTACTGCCGGATCTGACCAATAGTTTTCTTATTCAACTTATGCCAGTCTTTTTCCGCTACATCATCTGGTTTTACGCTTTTCTCTTCAATTGGATCAAAGAGATCTTTACAATTCAAGAGATCTTCCATCCGAGGTCTCCATAGTGCGTAATTTGTAGATGTTAGCTTGATCATCGCACTTGCTCCTGAGTCCTCCATCAGTTCGGCTTTAATTTTTGATTTGAGAGACCGTTTCTCAACGTTCGGAGTTGAATCTCAACAAACGGAGCTCACCGTTGCGTCCGGAACGGTGGAAAACCTTGAAAACGACTCTTGTCTCGTTCCAAAATGATCAAAATTGCGTCGAAAACCTGAAAATAAGAAAAACGGAATATTCCTTTGTCTACCAGAATATTCCCTCCGGTCACCGGAATATTCCCTCCGGTCACCGGAATATTCTCTCAGTCACCAGAATATTCCTGCACCAGAATATTCTTGCCGGTGACGGAATATTCTTTCCGGTGATGGAATATTCTTCCGGCGACGGAATATACCGACGGAATATTCTTTATCCGTTGGGTTACTGTAGCGGGTCGGAAATCGGGTCAAACCGGTTCGGGTCAGATCACCCGGATTAACGGGTCGGAGCTTGTCTTCTTCACTGCGCGCGCGTGTGGCGCGTGGGTCCCGTGGCCGACGCGTAGCAGTCGCCGAGTCGGCGCGTGTGGAGCGTGTAACTTCGTCCGGTGTCCGTTTGAGACGAAATTTTCACCAAAATTTTCGTCTTGACCTGAGGAATCTGATGGTATCCTCCAAACTTGATTTCGATCAAGTTTAAAAATGGGTCTCTCACGAAAATTCACAAATCCGGCCTCCTACCGTCTCTGATACCACTTGTTGGGATCGGCGGAAGCTCACAAATAATATGGAGACCAGAATTTAATGTGGTTCAGCCAATTTAGTCTACGTCCACACACACAAAGAGAAGAATTTGTATTAAACAACAAACCAATTATTTACAATGGTTTCTCTCTTCTAATCTCTCCAATGGACCTCACCTCCGACTCTCTGCTTCTCATTACAATCTTACATGTATTTATAGGAGAAATAAATAATGTGAACATGTAATGACGGTGAAATTCGAAATTCCGGCGGCCTACATTTTCAGGCGGCGCCTACCTTCCGGCTGCTTCTATTCGGTGCCTAACTTCATCTTCCAGAAGCCTCCAGCTTCTTCATTTGCATGTGTTGATTTCTAACAGATGGCATGGAAAACAGAGTTATGTTTGATAATCTGCAATCCATTGTTTGAAGTGGACTCCTGTGAATCCGACAATGTGCCGCTGTTACTGAGACGTATTTTTAATGGCAAAGAGAAATTTCAGCAAACATCTGGTCTGCTAATGGTAGAGTTGGAATCAAATCTTATAAAGTGAGTCTGGGGAAGAAACACAAAACTGAGACTCCAATCGTTATCCGACGGTCCTTGTCGAAGCAGCCGATAAGGTTGCCAAATCTCCAACCTTGTCGAAGCGTTCGCCGTGCAGTTTGAGGCCTCTGTGAGAGAAGCGTATCGTCGAACTGGGTCTGGTAAATTACTGATTGGAAGAATTTTGGAAGGTTCGTAGAAAGACCATGAGAAATTTGGTGATAAGAATGCTGGGCATTTGATTGAGGGTGTGCATGAAGGTAGGAGTCGTTAGAATCTGGAATCCTTGATACTGAATCCGGAGAATATCGCGCGAGTCATGCCAGGGAAGATATTGAATGTTCATTGCGGCGGGGAACAAGTTTGGGAATGTTTTTTCCTCGTAAAAACAATTAGTGATTTTTCAAGAATTCAATGTTGTTTGACGACTAGACTCTCATGGGTTGTTGTCCTTGCATCCAAGCAGGTATATGTTGTCATTTTTATCTCAACTTTGAATTAATCTTATGCATAATTAAGCTGTCTTTGTCTTGCTGTCTGGACTCTGGTTGATTTGTTACATGGATGGCAGGATGATAATAATCAGTGGTTATTATTAATTTGTTTAAGCTATTGTTAACATGTTCCTTTTCTATTATGAATTTCATATAAAAACTAAAGAATATTGGATCCCCTTTTTTGGAGGTTGGCTAGGCAAGCTTCATACTTAGAACCGACTTCATTGCATTTTACACTTACCATCTGAACTTAGGATAGGAAGAAGTCACCTAAGGGCCGTTGGATATGAAAAAAGAAAAAATCTACTCAACCTCTTATTATTTACATAATCTCTATACCCTATATGTTATTTTATTTTATTTTTAATCAAACATTTAATATATAAATAATGAATAAAAAAATTAAATTAATTCAAAAAAATAAATTCAAAAAAATATATATTAAAAAATTAAAAAAATTAAAGAAAAAAGAAAAAATGATGATATATAAAAATTAAAAAATTATGTAGAAGTGCTCATGAAAAAATAAGTAATTCTGTGGCACACCTAGGCCGACCTAGCTACTGTTGCATATTGTTGAGACTTTGAGAATATTTTTAAGTTCATGCCAACGAAGTACAAAATTTTTTGTCCAAGTCTTAGGAATGATAAATCGTCCAAGCCATGATCATGTTAAGTTAATTGCTTCACTTAATGATGTAAATTTTATTTGAATTGAGAAATGAAATAAATTAAAATGTGTTAAGATAAATTAAGATGAATTAAATTTATTTTTTAATATTATTATTATTTTAAAATTTAAAAAATTTATATTAAAATTTAAAAAATTTATATTTTATATACAAAAATTAAAAAAATATAATAATAAAATAAAAATAAATTAAACTCATTCTTAAATTCAAATCAAAGACGAATTTTTTGTCTGAATTACTAACTCTCACAATATTCTTTTCAGAAAAATTCTAACCAGTCAAATTATTATGAAATAGTAATAATTAACATGAAGGTGACAAAAGCAATAGTAGAGTACTTCACTAGGTTCACTAGGCTTGGTGTGAGTTACGAGGCACTTTCAAATCAAACTAATTTATTTTATTATTATAAATTTTATAAAATTTAATAAATTATTCAAATTTTAAAGTTTTAAAATAATAATATTTTATTTAATTTTTATTTTTATTTTAACTCATCTTATATTATCTTATTTCAATTCATCGATACAAATCTAATCTTAAAATTCTTTTGCGTTATTTGGTGGAAAATAATTTGTGCTCGCCCGCGTGTAGACGTGATTTCTGATACATCATGAACAAATCAAAATACTTCCAAGTTTCCGTTGCAGCCTTGCAGGTTGGGAGAGAGTCTCCAACATAGGTAACTTCCATACTTTTGTTCAGAGACCTTGAGTAACAATGGCTATAAAATCATACTGCCAGCTGCGAGTTTTACGTTATGAACAAAACAAGACTATTGAGGATGTAAAGTGGTTGAAATGGGACTAAATGTATGTATGTATGTATGTATATTATTATTATTATTATGAAGGCAAGATTGCATTAATATTGATAAAAAGAAAACCGTTCTGAACTATCACAACGCCAAATTCAATACAACTAATACTAATGCTACAGCTATAAGTTCCTTGGTAGATCCTTTCTACCGTAAAAGTGTAACAAGCTTGGTGGAATGAAAATAAGTGGGAGGCAGTAATACATTTTGATTGAAACTGCTTATTGCGCGATTAAATATGCACATCGATTAAAATTCGAATGTAATTTTTTGTAGTTTCCAACTATCAAAGGCATTGAGGAATTTATGAATATCTCTTGCAATTGTTTGCCAGGGCGCTCAATATATATTAAAGCCTTAGATGAAATTTAAGTAAGTCATTTATAATTATATATAATATAATAAAATATAAATTATTATATAAGAATAAAACGAGATTTTATTTAAACCTTTAAATAAGTTGTTTTTTAATTTATATTTAATACAACAATTTATATAAAATGAGGTCTTAATGCAAATTTTGTGCCTCAATTTAGTATGATCTTAAAAAAATTATTTAAAAATATAAATAAGCCATTGTATTAAATATTAAATTTAGTATTATAAAGCTTTGCACACATTGAAAAACATAAAAATTATTTAAATTTTATTTTAGAAGATGGCTTTTTTATTTATATTTTTTCAAAAAAATTAAAAAGAAAAATATCTAATCACTTTTATTTTTTAGAGTATTGCATAAGGTGAGGCTTTAGGCAATGGTCTAAATGACCTTACCATTAAGCCAGTCATGTTGGTTGAATTGTCCAGTCCATTGTTTTTTCGGAGTCTTGGATTGCATCAATGACAAGTTGTGAGTCACCTGAAATTGCAATTGATTTAATTGATATGTTGACCGCTTCTTGAATGCCATCATGTGTTGCTTTTGCTTTTCATTGGTTCGGGTTGGTACTATGGGGAGTACCTATGATGACAAACATAATGTCCCCCTCTTCGTATGAGCATATTTTTGACCACACCGATGTGAGTATTTTTCAATACAATGGAGAATGAGTGAGCATTATGTGCATTTGCAGCTCCAAAAAGGATTTGATCATCGACAAAGAGGAGATGAGTATTTTGGGAGCACCTCTGCTAATGCTAATTCCTTTAAGGTTTCCTATAGTTTCCTCTCGAATAATGAGCCTAGAGAGGACTTCAGAACCAAGAATGAATAGGAGGGGGGAAAGCAGATTGCTTTGTTTTAACCCTCAGATTGATTGGAAGCAGCCTTAAGGACAACCATTAACCATTACAGAAAAAGAGACAAAAGAAAAACCAATGCAAGAAAAGATCTTTAAGATAAAACTCCATTCCATATAATCAAATGATTTCTCCATATCAATTTTGATGGCCATGAAGTGACTATTGCCTATTTTCCTCTTTCAGTGATAAATGATTTCATGAGCCAGAATCGAGTTCTCATTGATTTGTCGCCCTGGCACAAAAGCACCTTGGCAAGGAGAGATGATTTTTCCCAGGATTATCTTGAGACGATTAGCCAAATTTTTTTATATGAGTTTGTAGCACACATTTGTTAGGCTAATAGATCGAAATTGATGGACCGAATCAAGATTTTGGGACTTTGGAATCAGAGAAACGTGGGTGTGATTAAGCTCCTATGGTAACTTTCCGTGAATGAAAAAGTTTCTGATAGTCTCAATCACTTTAGTTTTGACAATATCTTAATAGTGTTTATAAAATAAACTAGTAAAACCATCTAGTCTAGGGGCTTTGGAAAAAGGGGTGGCTTTGAGAGTCTCATTGAATTCTTCATCAAATGGAAGTTAACAGAGGAAGAGATTGTCTTGGTCAGTAATCTTATGAGAAAAGAGCTCTTGAATCTCCGAAGTCAAGTCAAGATTAGTGGAAGTGTAAATAGATTTGAAGTGGTCTAGAAAAAGAGTATCTATTTCAGCACTGTTGCTGGTCCAATTTTTTATTTAGACTCTCAGATTTTCAATGGTATTATGCCTTCTTCACATAATAAAAGAATTTTTTGTTAAGGTCCATGGTAGTGAGCCATTGAAGTCTTGACTTTTGTCTCCAGAGTGATTCCTCTCTTTTAAGCATTTTGTGTAGATTAGTTTTGAGATCCTCTTTGTAATGGTGCAAAGAGTGATGGGGGAATTGAGCTTGAATGAGGGAAAGAGAGTTGTTCAGTTCCTTGATTTTGGTTTGGATATGTCCAAAGCATTGAGTGTTCCAAGTTTTCAAGTTTTTTTTGAGTTTTTTTTTTTGGTCAAAATGAAGGCTGATGTTCCAATACAAAGAGTATTTCAGGCTTTCCGAATGACCATCTGACAGGTAGGATCTTGGATCCAAAATTCTTAAAAATGAAAAGATTTGTGGTGACCTCTTGTCCTAATGGTGTCAAGTAAGAAAGGATAATGGTCAAAGGCTAAAATAAGGAAGTGTTTTATAGAGGCAATTGGAAAAAGAGTGGTCCAAAGATGATTAGCAATTCATTTATCAATCTTTTTTCTAGTGTTTCCTAACCCTGATTTGGTATCAATCCAAGTAAAAGTATGTATATGATTATTAATTAAATCTATGATTGGTGGGATTGCAAAATATGATAAAAATAAATTAGACAACAAATAATAATAAAATATTAATTTAATAAGTTTTCATCAGGGACATGGTAATTATCAACTTACAAAATTAATTTGTCAATGTGCAGGAGATGTTCGTCAAATTTTTGAATAATAGTAAATATTGGATAATTATAATATGTATACGTTTTTTATATAAGTAAGGTTAAAAGCTTGGATAAATTTTTAAAAGATCTAAACCTTCATACATCAGCTCAAAAATGAAAACTTGAGAGGAAGAAAGTGGAAATAAGTCTAATTATCAAAACTTATGTTTACAACAATTGTTGAAGCATGTGTTGTTTTGTTAGTTTGTTTAGTTCTGGTTAGTGTGAGTTCTAGAGGATCCCTATTTATAAAATTTATAAGTTAATACATTCTACAAACTCACCCTTACAAGAAAGCCTACAACAAAAATCTTACAAATGTTTAGAGTCTGTTTGGATGTGAGATTAGTTGAAATAAGATAGTTTATTAATAGTAGTGAGATTATTAACTAAAATGAGATGAGATGAGATAGTTTCATCTCACCTCTATATCCAAGTGGGCCCAATCTTCTTAAGCAAAAAATTATCATCATTTTTTTTATCATTATTCTTAACATTGGATTACCCATTTTGAAACTATCTTGTTTGTTTTATTGATATTATCTCTACTTCTGGTGCCCTTCTCCAAGCATCTCTAGGGGCATGAATTTTGCTGGTTTTACTTTCAAGGATGTGATTAGAAGTGACATTTGTATACCACATTTTGTAAGTTTTGTGTTTACCCTTTGTTTTCCACATATTAAAGCATGAAAACTTGCACAACAAACCGAAAGTAGAGAAAAAGTCATTATCGGCCCACTATGACGACTGAGGCCTTAATTGGTGTTATTTGAACCCCCAAACAATGGACCAATGCTCTTGTACGGTGTTGGTGTGTAAGTCCATGACTGTGAATAAAAAATAAGTGTACAGAAAATAAGAGAAAAGAACACAGATTTACGTGATTTGACATGTTGCGTATATCTACAGATATTTGTAGAGGAAAAATCAAATAGTTGTGTACAATCTCTTATGAACTCTTTTTCTCATTGTACAAAGAAAGTTGAAAATCTACTTGTTAGAGAAGATGTTCCCCTAGAGCCCTTTCTCAAGAGGTTGTAGAAAAAGAAAAATGAGAGGAAGATAGCTCTCTAAGTCGTCTGGTCCATTACTTTTATTTGATATTCTATTCCGCCTCTGTTATAATGTGACCGATCCCTCTGTTAGAGCACTCTCATTGAATTGGCTAAAAGCTATCATTCAAAAAATGTATTTTTGCACAAATACCAAAAAATAAATGTCATATTTGATTAATTTGACAATTATTTTAGCTTTTTGGCCATTGTCTTAGTTTTACTATTTATAAAAAGTGTTTTTTGCACTTTCTCTCACACACTTCAATGTCATAATTGATCAAATGTGACATTTATTTTTTGGTATTTATAAAAAAATATATTTTTTGAAAGATAACTTTTAGCCAATCTAACGAGAGTACTCTTATACGCAAGCCTTTTCTCCTTTTTACTTTTTTCTTAACCACCTCTTACACCTCCTGACACTTCCCACATCATTTATTATCTCTGATTCTCTTTATCTCTATTTTATTCTTTAGTGTGGCCTGTTGGGTTTAGGGATGTTAAAACGTGTCATTGTGTCGTATTTATGTCGTGTTAGGACATATACATTACACTTAAAGGGTTAACACGAACACGACCCGTTAAGAGTTTCGTGTCAAAAATCTCAACACTAACACAACTCTTTAAGATAACATGTTGATATGACATGACACGTTAAGACACGTTAGTCAATACAATAAATTTATACGACACGTTTAACACGTTTAGGCCTGTTTGCTGAGTAATTTATCTTATTATTTTATACAAGTATTAAACTATAAATGATAGGCTGATAGCTATAAAACATAAAATATTAAAATATACCACAAATAATCAATATGATTCACAATTACACCACCACAGTCCAGACATTGTAAAATATTAAAATTACATCCCAAATATAAATAATAATAAACAACACACATTATAAATAAATTAATTTTACAATCCCAAATATGATAAAAACACAAACTTAAACACGTTTAAAACTTGCAGAAAGAGGTAGAGCTATTGGATCATCGTCATTGTCCTTGTAGATGTTCAACTCCTTTACTTCTTTGGTTATCTCATCCAATTCAAGATTTTCTTGTATTTCTATAATATATATATATATATCAGTAAACAAAATTATTAAGCATTTCCTCTACAAGTTGATAATGCAAAAAAAATGGATGAGTAACTAAATTATTCAACCAACAATATTCAATCAATTTGTTGACATATAATTTTAAAATCTTACCTTGCTCATCGCCATACAGCCAATCTTGTGTGCAGACTAATACTTCAACGATATCTATTTTTAGTGTATTCCAAAACTGATCAATGATACGCCCACCAACACTAAAAGTAGATTCAGATGCAATCGTAAAAACTGGAACACTTAATATGTCACGAGACATTTTAGCAAGATCATGATAACGAATTTCATTTTCTTTCCAAAAAGAAAGAATGTCAATCTTTGCATAGAAGTTTATCCTAGGTTCATCCAAATAAAGATCCAATTGACTTCTTTGCAAATGAACATTAACATCAACATGTTGAAATGTATGAAATTCCTACACAAAAATATAAAAAAAAGTAAATAAATAAATAAAACTATAATTTAAATATTAAAACAACAATATAATTTAAATCATTAAACAAAAATATTATTTGATATTACCTTAAATATTTTTTTATTACCAGTTAACTCCCTTACTGCTTTACTAACAGAGTTTCCAGAACTCGTAGTAGAAGTAGGACATGTGGTAGAAGCAGCATATTCTATGAAAAGAGATGACAATTTGGTCTGAATATTTTTAAACTCTAAAGAACAATCTCCATAAAACTTTTGATAAGAAAAATTAACAAAAACAAGATTGTACCGAGAATCCAATACAACTACTATAGCCAACAACACATTGAACTCAGACTAATATTTCTCAAACTTAGTAAGCATTTTCATAGCCATCTGTTTCATGTACTCGTCAGTACCTACAGAGTACTCCTTCAAATTATAGTAAATCAGAAATATTGTTGGAAAATACAGATTGGCAGTGGGATACTTGGTCCTAGAGAAGTGGCGTCATAAAAAATACTCAATAAATTTTTAATCTTCTATACTTGTTCCCACTTAGGTGTTGATGGACAATGCTTAAAATTAGAATCAATCAAAGATAAATGGTCAAAAGCATTCCGATAGTAAAGAGCATTATCCAGTATAAGATAAGTAGAATTTCATCTAGTGGAGACATCCTGTCTCAACCCTTTCTTGCTATCCAAAGACATTTGAATTGTTGAAACTAAAAATTTATCTTTTCTTGTTTGTGATCATTTGACATACTTTACACTTTCACAAACTTTGTGGATAGCATCTTCAATCTCTTTTAACCCCTATTGTACTACCAAATTCAGAATATGAGTACAACAACGAAGATGAAAGAACTCACCTTAACAAATAAGAGCTTCTTTAATGTATAATTGAGTTTTTAACAACTGTACTGAGACATCATTAGAAGAAGCATTGTCTAAAGTCAATGCAAAAATCATATTCTCAATTCCCTACTCACATAATAAATTATAAAATTTTTCAGATAAAAATATGCCATTATATGGTGGTGGCATATAAGAAAAGTTCAAAATCCTTTTCTGGAGAGCTCATTTCTTATCCAAAAAATGGGATGTAATGCACATATAACTATAAGTGGTTATAGAAGTCTACAAGTCAGATGTCAAACTAATCCTACCAGGAGAATCATTTAACATACATTTAATCTTATTTTTTTCTCGCTGATACATCTTAACCAAATCTGCCTTGACAGTATTTTTAGAAATAATTGTAACATTGGGGTACAAATATTGTAATAAAGCTCTCACCCCTGAGTATTCAACAAACCAAAAAGGCAAATCATGCTTGACAATAGCGGCTACCAATATTTCTATATATTCTTCAAGGTTAAATTTAGGATTACTTACCGACATAGCTCAACTATTTTGTCCCAAGATCATCTGACCAACATCTCGTGAACTTCTCCTAGGGCATACATCAATGTGACGTTTCATATTTCTGGTCTCATTTTTGCTCGATGCAATGTACGTAACTCCACATAGTTTGCACTTAGCTTGTGGTTTCTTATCCTCAAATTTCTCAGAATCAGGAACTATTTTAAAAGTATTCCACACGTATGACTGTTTTCTTCGTTTTGCTTTAATTTCCGTAGTTTGCAAACTTTCTCCTTAAACTTCAACTTCAGACTAGTCCAAATCAATGAAGTCATTATTTTCATCTTTTGCCTCAGTCATTTAGCAACAAACAATAAGAACAAATGGGTTATATTAAGTAGTTGTGACTACAAATAATTAATAAGTTGTCAAAAGGAAATTGTTGCTTTTTTAAGAAACTTATGACATTTTATAAACAAAAAAGAACTCAAGAGAGAACTCCACTGAACAAAAAAAAGAACTCAAAATGAATGCATTAATGCATGATAGCCTTTAGAATGAGTACATGATGTACATCATATCTCGGTAAAGTAAGACACCAAGAGTTAGAACCTAACAAAATGCCCAATCAGCAAATAAAGATTGATTTAAAAAAATAAAAATCATTAATTTTAATCATTAGGTAAAAAGCAAATTTAAAAAGTAAGATAAACACCAAGAGTCAAACTTAACAAAATGCCCAATCACATCCGGATAATAATCATTATCTTAATCATTAGGTAAAAAGCAAATTTAAAAAACTAGAAAAATAAAAAAAATAGTGATAAAAGTCAATAACAATACGAAGCTCAATCATAATTTAATAAGATATCTTGGCAATGTCAATTTTAGGTTATTGATCTTAAGTACATTGACATTTTATTTCATCAACTTAATTACCACTTCAATAACAGAAAACTACAAGTACCAATTAAAGCAATCAATTATGCCATAAGTAACCAACAAAATAAAATGTACCAAGAAACCAGCTTAACAAATCAGGGACTGAACCGAGTTAAAAAATATGAGAGGTCAAAAAATATGTAACTAGCCTATATTCACCCCAATGCCTTTTTAGAAGATGAGAGGTCAAAAAATATGTAACAGAAACATCATCACCCCCTGCTTTACCAAGACAATCGGACACACAGTTACTTTGAGGCATGTTCTAATAAATTGTCAAGCAAATTTACAACAATATCACGTCGAGACTTGGAATACCACAACCTTTAACAACTGAATCCACTAGAATAGGTCCACAATATAGTTTCCAACCAAAAATTGAGACTTTATAAGGAATAATAGCAATAGCATTCTAAATCATATTTGCTAATTGAAACTCAGGATGTTTCTTCTTATAGCCTGCCAAACACTTTGATCCAAACCAGATTGCAATGGATGACTTATAATTCCTGTACCATAGAATGAACTCCAAGCTGATTCAATATTGAGAAATTCCAAAGTGCACTCACTCTAAGATACCATAGTAAAGGAGAAGGTTCAACCACTGTCATTCCATTCCTCAAACCAAAAGTTAATAAATCATTCTTTGATCTACCAATAATTACTAGCAAGAATCAAAGGAAAGCATTGTGATTGTTCTACATTGAATTAGGTATGCATAAGCTTTTAATTATAGCTTAACATGTATTTTAGAGTGAGTCATGTATTTTGTGAGGAAAGTATTGTGATTGATTTTCTAGCTAAGCAGGAACTATGGGATTAGACATGCATTGGATCGAAGACAAAGTTTTGTTGCCTATTAATGAGAGATCTTCTTTGCATAGATAGACTTGGTATTTATTAGACTTTGTTTTTCTAATATACCATTAGACACATGCACAAGATCAATCTAACTCGCTAGAAAAATTTGACCTTTAGTAAAAAATGAGTGCCTGGTACAAGTACTTGGTGAAGTCCAAATTCACACTTTGAAATCGTAGGAAGAAAAGGCCTACACAAAAACAAGAATAATGAAAACACTCACATTAGAAACCCATAACATTAAAGACGAAAAAAAAATTAAAAGCATGAAACCACTAAACCAACCGATTTCGAAATTCTGCTCGTTGACCGTCCAAGACCAAAAAATTAAATTAAAAAACAAAGAGATCTCAGATGAGACTGAGAGAGAAGCGGCGATACGCCGCGAGGTGAGAAGGCGAGATCGATTGAGAAGGTGAAAGGTGTGGAATTAGAAGCTGATTCCAAAGCCAAGAGGTGAGATCGTGAGAAGGTGAGATCAAGAAGGAAGGAGCGGTGGAGCCAAATTGCGGAATGGAACTCTGTAAGTAAATTCGTCGAACTGTCGAAACTGAAGGAGTTAGGAGATGAGATATGAGAGTCTGGGAGTCCTTGGGAGGGAAATCGAAAGGGCGGAGGGGGGAGGGGCTAATGGGTTAAGGTTACAGACTAGGATTTTTTGAAAATAGTGAAAAAAAAAATTAAAAATAGATTGTATATGAAATCGTGTCTTAACGGGTTATAACGGGTTCGACCCGTTATGAAATCTTGTCTTAACCAAAGTTTTGAATTCCATTCCGGTGACCGTTCCTGTTGAGACACTGGAACGGAATATTTCGGTTCCGTTTCGTTCCGGTGTTCCGTTTCGGGATAGACATTATATGAATAAATTATATATATTAACTTTATTCTAAAATAAACATATGTACACAAATATTAAAAGCATACATGTTTGATAAAATTAATAATATTTTTCAACAGTCATTACAAGCCTTAAAGACATATTTTGAAATATAACACAATATCATAAGTTCTTAATCCAACATATACTCCTCATCTTCAACAAGACGATAAGGATCAATAAGTGGAACATTATTCAAAACATTTTCTTCAATATCATCATCATCATCAAGATCAACATTATCACAATCTTCTAAATTTAGTGAGCCTAATGGCTCCTCAATACATCCCCAATCTAAGTCTTCTCCTTCAATAAGTTCTGGTTCTTCTCCAACCCATTCTTCCATCAAGTCAATATTTTCAAGATTGATTGGATCAAAAGCATCTCTTCCCCTTCTTATATTTCTGCCAAAATAAAGGTTACAGATAAGTATAAGTGTTACATAATTTTTCAAAAATAAATAAATTATTATTTTGGAAAAAAATTTACCTTTCACGTAACTTCAAGTTATAACGTACAAATACTAAGTCATTCAATCGTTTATGCTCTAATCTATTCCTCTTCTTCGAATGAATAAATTCAAATGTACTCCAATTTCTTTCACAACCAGTTACACTACAACGTTGACTTAGTATGCGAACTGCAAACCTTTGAAGAGTTGGAACCTCAATTTCATAATTAGTCCACCATGCAACTATAGCAAAAAAGAAATAATAAATTATTACTTAAAAACAAATAAAAGAATTTAAAGATAAATTCACACTAATTAATAAAATGTATGGAAGTTACCTGGACAAACTTTTGTACGCTGACGAATTGCTAAAGGTTCTCCAAAATCACCGTTTACATTTTTATACAATTCAACTTCTTACATGATTTTGTTTTGCTTATCAGTATCAAGTTCCAACTTTATAACACAACTCATAAACCCTCTTAAAACATCATTTTTACTTTTAAAGCAAGGGTTGAAGTAAATTCCAGGATTAAGAAAACAACCTGCTGCATGTAATGGACTATGAAGTTGCTTATCCCACCTTGCATCAATGATTATGATGAATGGCATAAATGCAGTAACTTTGTTCTTCAATCTTGCTTTTATATTCTCTTTGGCTCTCTCCATTGCATCATACAAATGTCCCATTGCAGGCTTCTCATCTCTATCAACAAGTCGTAATACTCGAACCAAAGGTTCACCGACTTTTACAATAAACTGACACTGAATCCAAAACTCTCCATCTTCTAAAACAATTTTGGCTATTTCCTTCCCTACGCTGCTTCTAGAATAACTTGATGCAACCCACTTATCACAAGTAAACATCTTTCTAAGCTCTTTTTTAAACAAAAGTAAACATTGGATACTTATAAAATTTGTAGCAAATCTTGTGACTGCAGGGCGACATAAATCACGACCGTTGGTGAAGTCTTTTCTCATCAAAGCCAAAACTCAAGCATGGTTGTAAATGAATTTTGTTATTTTTCTTGCCTTCTTTATAGTTTCATCAATAATAGGAAAATGCTTGGGATCACAAAAATTCTCTAACATCAGATCTATACAATGAGCAGTACAAGGAGACCAAAAAAAAGAACCATGCTTTTGCTGTAATTTTTTTCCCGCAGCCTTATAACTTGCATCATTGTCCGTTATGAACTGCACAACATTCTCAACCCCAACTTCTTGAACAACTTCATCAAATATGTTAAATAGTATTTCAGAATCTTTTCTAAGACCCGATGTATCAATAGACTTCAAAAACATTGTACCTTTTGAACAATAAACTAAAAAGTTAATTATTGGTTGTTGCCTCTGGTTTGTCCAACCATCTGCCATTAGTGAACAACCACTTTTCTCCCAAGATGCTTTAATAAACGAAAGATATTTTTGAACCTCAGTCATAGAATTTTTCAAAAGATTTCCTCTCAATTCATACAAAGAAGGACCCTTAAATCTTGGCCCGATGGCAGCTATGGCATCAATAGCAGGCTGATAAAACTTAGATTGAGATGCATTAAAAGGTAAATTAGCATCATACCACTAATTTGCTACAGCCATCTTTGTTTTATCAAGCATCTCCTTTGAACACATAGCACTTTTAATACAAGGTTGAGACCCAAGAGTTGTTTTTGGAGCGAAAAATTTATTTATACCCCTTGTTGACTTTTCGCCTACTTTCTCATTCCCCTTCCCTTTTGAACTATGAATGTATCCTCCATCATCATCAGTAACATCAACATTAATATCATCATATGTTAAATCGATAGGACTTCCAATCTGTGAGTTTATTTTTCTTTTCTTCTCTTTATTTTTTTTCATTTCATTGACTAACTTTTTCATTTGCCATCTTATATCAGCAGGGACCTTTTTACATGCTTCTACATCAGCTGGAATCCCACCCAGATGGTACTTCAATCTTGTGACTCCACCACCTCTAATTGTCTTGTTGCAATAAATACATTCAGTACTACTTCTTGCTCCTGGCACTGCACGTGCATGGGCCCATGCTGGATCCTCTGATCTAGCAGGAGCAAGTGCCATAGATGTAGCACTATTTGATTGACAACTAGACATTTATAATTTTATATACCCCTACATAATTATAAAAATTGGATTAATTCTATTTCAAGCACCAACAGTAATAAAGACACAAAATGGAGGAACTATCAAATGGATAATTTATGCACTAATAGTCTAAATTCTAATACAAATGGAGAAACCATCAAGTCAAGCACCAACGCCAGAACCAAGCTAGTCTACGGTAACCATCAAGAAAAAATATTCAACTTTAAAAAATAAATATACAGAACACATAAAAGATAAAAAAAATTAGCCCAAAGAATCAATAATATCTAAATGAATTTATAAAATAAAATAACATGAATAAATTTACTTAATCTACGGTAACATGAATAAATAACATGAATAAATTTATTCAAGAATTCAAGTCAGTGATTAGTCACTGTCAGTAGCTTCCAAAATTACCAAATTTTTTTTTTATAAAAAATATAAAAATTATGCCAAAGAATCAATAATATCTAACT
Organism: Platycarya strobilacea; assembly: GCA_036898215.1. Classification (NCBI taxonomy): domain Eukaryota; kingdom Viridiplantae; phylum Streptophyta; class Magnoliopsida; order Fagales; family Juglandaceae; genus Platycarya; species Platycarya strobilacea. The sequence continues at coordinate 15,301,918 of CM072555.1, forward strand.
AATTCATAAAATAAAATAACATGAATTTATCAGATAGTTTTAATGGGATTTGAGTACAATAAATTTTATCTACTCGGCGGGCAAAGGAAAAAGCAGAGGGGAAAGCAGAATCGCAGATCCTAAACGAGCTAATGGAAAGCAAATTGAGTCATTGACTAACCCAGTGGAGTCGTGGACCTCAGAAGCAGCTACGGATGGAGGTGGCGCCGCAAAGGAGACACTTTTATCCCGTGGGTGTGGCTCGGCAGTGGGCGATGGAGAAGGCGCCGGAAGTGACTCTGGAAGCCGCAAAGGCCTGGGCGTCGTCGGCAAAGGCAGTGACCGTTGGCTCGGCAGTGGGCGTCGGCGATGAGACCGTCGGCAAGGTCTGGGCGTATACCGTAGGGCTTAGGGTTGAGCAATGAGAGAACTTGAGAAATGAGAAGCAGAAGAAAATTAGTCTCAGTAGTCAGACGTCGAAATGAAGAATAGGACATAGAAAAATTAATAAAATAAAAAAGAAAGTAAACAAATTTACAAAACTGCCATTAATGATGTTCCGGTCCGGAATATGATATTCCGGCCGGAATCCGGAATTCCGGTCGGAACATATAATTCCGGCCGGAACGGCCAAAATTTAATCCGGTGCGGAATGCAGGGTCTATCCGTTCCGGCTACTATTCCGGAACGGTAAATTCCAGCCGGAACGGTACAAAATTTAAAACTTTGGTCTTAACAGGTTGACACAATTTGGCATGAAACCTGTTAAGGCTAAATACTAACTCACTTTTTTCATATTGTGTTCGTTTCATATTAATATATCGTGTTACATATTACCACCTTTAGGTGGGCTAGGTCTAGCCTTAGACTAATATTTTATCCTCCACATTGCTCATTCTTCTCCCCTCGGTATTGTAGTTATAAAAATAAAATAATTTTCAAGGCCACCCTTCATGGGACCGACTAAAAAATGAAACAAAACCGTCAATAAAATAGCTAAAGTCTAAAATCTACCCACTAGCCAAACGGTGTCCCTAATCTTTTCAGATGTCCATCAAATACAAAATTACCAGCATAATTAGATGACTGCAAAATCATACCCTTTTTTATTTTATTTTGATAATATTGGCAGTGTCCTTTTAGGAAAATCGAAATATTGAGAAATTTCATTTTTAGGATTTTAATATTTTCAATCACATACATTTTAAGTTTTTTTTTAAATTTTTTTTATCGTTAAAAATTGGATAAATCCAGAGTTAAGTAGTTCATTTCAATATTAGGTTGTGTTTGACTACCAATAATATCTTAGATGTTCTCAAAAGATTTCATTATTATTCATTACTTTATTATTATTTTTTATTATTTTTCACTCCTATTAATATTTTATTATTATTTCTCTCTTATTTTTTATTTATTTAAGTTCACTACTCTTCTTAACACTTTTTTACAATCCAAACTTACCATAATTCAGAAAACGATATCTTGGGCCCGGATCACTGAAACTTTAGGTCCTATGCATCAGAATTGGGCTTTTTCAGGAGCAAAGAAAATGTAATGGAATTGGGGTTAGACTTGGGCTTGGTCTGACTGCAATACGAGTCCGCCAGAGGGTCGGAGGTAGAAGAAGCACAAGGGAAAACACATTGAGAGTCAAGGACAGAAGACAGAGATCATAGAACACGCTTAAGATCTACGCACAGCCAATATCATGAAAGCACAAGGATTGATGACTTGGCATAAATTTTCAAATCCCGCCTAAACCCCCAAATTTCATTTCGTTCGCAATTGAATTTCAATTTAACCCCCCGAGCTTAATATCTCCGGTTTTCGGCTTCTCAAAGCCCTCTCACTTCCAATCAATCTCCCACTTATCCCTTGTTTTTTCTCTCTCTCTCTCTCTCGCTACGCGTTGAAAGTTGAAACCCTTGCTCCAAACCTAACCCTAACCCTATTAACTAGCTCACCAACTTGTAAGTCATGTTAATTTCGATCAATTTTCGACGATTTTTCACGTATTTCGATTTGTTTCGCTGACCCGATCGTATGTATGCAGGAATCATCATGAAGGGAGCAAAACCGAGGTCTGAGCCGAAGAAAGCTGATGCCAAGTAAGTTTTGTTATTTTCGCTAGCTTTTACTAAGAATCCGTCGCTTCCTTGAGCGTTTCGGGTCATAAACCCGTCGATCATGGTGGCTCAAATATCAGATCTAGAAACTGACGAAAACGTTCTATGCCGGTGCAACTATCTTAGTTTGATCATTTTTATAGTATGGTTTTGTATATGATGGTAGGCTCTCCGTGAATAAGAAACGAGGTGCTTCCACGAAAGCTGTAGGGGCATCGACTAAGAAGGGAAAGGCCGCGAAGGACCCTAACAAGCCTAAGAGGCCTGCCAGTGCCTTCTTCGTTTTCATGTAATCGTCTTCCTGACCCTCAGATCTCTATTTTCAATTTGCCATATTTGTTTAGATGGAGAATACAATGTTCTCCGATGAAGAAAAAAGAGGGGAGAAGTATATATTTAGAGGGACGCGTCATAAGATAGATAGATAGATGTATATATATTTAAAGGGGTATGACCTAAATAAGCTCTGCTTGCTCCCCAACCCCACTCCGCTCTCCTATAACACACCTTGTAGGTAAGAAAGTGAGGGCTATGACCTAGATAGATAGATAGATGCATTCTTCCCGTCAAATCATATGTAAAATATATTCACTAGGTAACAAAGTGAGGGCTATGACCTAATTTATGATTCTTATTGATATTTATTCCCCACTTTATTTTCATTATTATGATCGTTGCAGGGAAGAATTCAGGAAACAGTTCAATAAAGATCACCCTGACAACAAAGCAGTGTCTGCTGTAAGTCTTGTTGGTCCTTCTCTGGGTTGGGTTGGTTTGGAAATTGAAACGGTGCCAATATGACATCCATTGTTAATTTTAAAACAACCAGGTTGGTAAAGCTGCTGGAGCGAAATGGAAGTCTCTGTCTGAGGCCGTAAGATATCCCAGCATGAAAGTCCTTTATTAAAATAATGCATGGATAAATGCATTAAACTAAAGTGGTGTTTATATTTTAGGAGAAAGCACCATATGTAGCAAAGGCCGAAAAAAGGAAGGCCGACTATGAGAAGAACATGAAAGCCTATAACAAGAAACAGGTAAGTCCGTTAATGTATACTCTTGTTTGCCATTGTGTCTTTGTACCCTATAAATGATTTTCATGCTTGTCTTTCTTGTTGAGTCAGGCTGAAGGTGCCAATGCAGCAGAGGAGGAGGTAGAGTCCGAGAAGTCAATGTCTGAGGTGAATGATGATGATGAAGGAGATGAAGAGGGCAGTGATGAGGTTTGTTTTATTGTTTTTGGTCTTGATTCTGTGCAATCAGATTTGAATCATCATTTTAATTGTATCTTTTCAATTTGGTTCTTTTTAGGAAGAAGATGATGAGTAGAAGATGGAATGAAGTATAGGATAATCATTCAGGCTGTCAAAATGTTTGGTCATCCCATGCTAATGGTTCAACGATCTTATGTCTAGACTTTTGTTCTCTTTTCTGAGGATATATATCATCCTTCCCTGTCAATTTGTTTTGCCCTTTCAGGAAAAAAATGGGTAGTGATAGCTTGGAAGTTGTCCTCTATTGTACTTTTATTTGAATTCTAATGATTAGCAAAGGTGTTTGATCTATCGCAGGTTGTCACCTCCCTATCTCTGCTTTAGCTCTTAGCGATAATGCTTCGTCTAATATATGTTTTGTTATATATTAAGTTTTTCTTTGTTATCCCATTCCCCTGTGTTATATATTTCCTTTTCCTTTTTTATTTTTGAAGTTTTGACACATTCTTTATCTTTATTTTTGAGTGGAAGGGAGTGGTCGGTTTGAATTTGTGAAATTTCGGTGACTATTTGATTTGGTAGTTTTTGGTATTTTTTCTCTGAAGATGCAAAGAAATCATATAATGGGGAAAATCGGTCTTCGTTGTCTAATTCATATCCAGGTGCCGTTTGTATTATTCCCTTTTCTGCCATGTGTGGTTGGAGTTAATGTCTCTTGTATCTCGCTGTTTGAAGATTCATATTCTTCTCCTATCCTGTTTTTCAGTTTCCAGACTGGGTTTGGAATTATGCTACTTTTCTGTGCCTTTTATTCTGCTGTGCGAACTAGAAAAAATTCTTATTCCTTTCTATTAAATGGGAATGCGCTGTGCCTAGGGTTGTTCACCCGACCTAATTTGACCCGTACAGATAAGCTGGTTTTCAACCTGACTTGTTTACAAATGTATTCTGATAAGCTGATAAATGTTTAGTCGATAATCGATCGGTAAGGTTAACAGAAAAAAAAAAGTTGAAAGAAACTAATTGGAGAAGATGAAATACTAACTAGGGTTTTAGAAATGAGAGGAAAATCTAACCAAAGGATTTCAACGATCCAATTTCTCCCAAATGTTTTGGTGACTATTGGTTTAGTGCTTTCATAATGCATCTTTGGTGTTTTTCAAGATTGCAACAAGCACGATTATTGTGAAAGTAGCAAAAGTAGTGAACGAGTATCATCTTGATTGTTTTGCGATTGTTATGAAAGTAGTGAACACTTCTTTGTAAAGGCAAGAGGCCGTTTGAAGATTTGGTGATTGTTATGAAAGTAGTGAACACTTTTTATAAAGGCGAGGAGGTTGTTTGAAGATTTGGGTAAGAGCTCTCTCCTAACTTTGTTGCAACTCACCTGTTTGAAGCCTTCAACTCTGTTGCAACTTGGTCGGAAAGTTGAGTTCTTGGATGGCTGAAAAATTCGGACATTCGAAGCCCCCAACTGTATTGCAAATTTGTCAGAAAGTTGATTTATACATAGCTATTCATGAAATTGGTTATTTGGAATATTAATTGTTGAATGTAGAAGCTGAAAACAAAATTGAAATAAGAAAATAAATCGATAATGGGTCATATTTGATTATTTATAATAAGTTAGGAAAGTGGCTTTGAATTGGGTCGGAATACCAAGTTGAAACGGAATTCAGATTTTTTGTTCACCCTAGCTGTGGCAATGAGAGCTCTAGTATTGTTGACTCTGGCTGCTGGTGTACATAGTCAGCAATTAACCTCGTCGTTGACTTAATCAGATCATGATACACGTGGTCAATGAAATTAAACAATATTTTTTGGTGTAGTCATTGAAATTAAAAAAAAAAAAAGTAGTCTTTTAAGATTCTATTAAAAAAAGAAGGTATTACTAGATTATTTTATTTGCCCATGGCTTTTTGTTCTCTGAAAGAGGACAAATCTTTCATTTTTTTTCTCACGTGGGTTCAGGACATATTCCCTCAGTGGGAGACTGACTTTGCTCAAGTGGATCGTCCCATGTTAGGTGAATTTTTCCATAGCGAGCAGTCGAAAATTATATATAAATATATATTTATTGTTTAGGCACCCAACATTATCACTAGCTTGCTTGCTAGCTTAATCAAATCAAGTGTAACTTTGTATTTCCGCCATCTCTTAGGATTCCTTATGGTGGATAATCTTCTAGATTCATTGTCAACCTAATTATTCTTTCTATTTTTCATCGTAATTTTTTAATCATGGTTTGAGGTATCCTTCCTTTCTATCAAAAGTAAAATATAAGACTTAAAAATTTTCAAAAGCATCTTTGTTATGAATTATTAGGGACGGTTCCTGCCCCATTAATTATTTTGTGAATGACCTCACCACTATTATTTTAAGTTTTGTACAATAACTTGTATAGTAATTTCAAAGTTTATAAATATGAGCTTCAATTGTTATGAAATTCATAAAAAAATATAGAGAGAAAAAAGTTTCAGAAAGTTTCTTAAGAGTTTTTTTTTTTTTTTATATTTCTCTTACAATAGTTGTAGTTTTCTTTCTTTAGTTTTATCACATGTTATCAGCACGAAATTCTACCGATATTGAAATTAGTGGTCTTCTATTTCAAGTAAGTTTTTCAATATATTATTTGCAGTATTCGAGATAAATATTAAAAGTAATATTGCTGAATATTACTTGATAAAATTTTACTTTTATTCTGTTGATAATGTGAATATATTTCTTAAATTTACAGATTTATTTTTGTGATATAATGTCAAATATTGAGATTTATTACTATTGACATTTCTAGAAAAATTTAATTTATCTAGGATCCTTGACGAGATCCATTTGGATATGATGATAAATTTGGAAGATACAATCATAGAAAAAAATCATGTGTCCCTGAATGACCGTACTGTGTATATTATGATGAAAAATGATCTTACTGTGTGAAATGAATTAAGAGAGAGATATGAACACCAGAAGATGTAATTCTCTCAAAAGATCATTATGACTTATTGCACCTGAAGTTGCAAGATTTTAAGAGTGGTATTGAATATTGTACACTCTTTAAAATCAGCTCAATATTAAGATTATGCAATGAAAATGTCACTGATGATAATATATAAAAGAAGATATATTATTTTTCATACCTCGAATGTGCTCTTGTAGTAGTAATATTCTGAGAGTGAAAGTTCAACAAATATTCTTAACTTTTATTTTGTCTTCCAGTAATTGAGCTAAATAATGATTTTTTGTTAATAAATCACTAGTTACGTCCTATTAATGATATTGAATTTACACCATTCCCAGAAATGAATGGTGCATCCTATCAAAGGAATTAAGGACGTAGACGTGGTGGAAAAACTATAGATGTGTTGGTTCCAAAAGCGATAACACTTAAGATGATAAAAATATATCGTATCACCAGAACTGAATCAACTCAGAGAAGGGTAAATGCCATCAGAATAATTTTTCATAGAAAAATTAAGATATTTGTCATAGATATGATATAACTGAATAGTGGTCACGTACCTGTTATGCGGCCAAGCACTTGATAAGTTTTTATATATAAACTTATTAATATTTCATCATGTTTTGAAATAATGAAATATCTGTGCTTGAAGCACGACAAGAAATTACTTGGGATAATAAAGCCCTATCTAAATTTGATCCTCTTACAAATAAATGTGAACCAGAAGTTCAGAAGATTATCTATATGTAAAGTGTTACAAATCAATTACATGATGTATTTACTGACACTAAAGATGTTGTAAAATCATATATTACTGCTGTTAATGCTTAAACAAGAATTGAAATCTCTGAAGGACAAATTGTGAAAATAGTAATAGATGAGTTTAAGATACACTTGAAGTGTTGAAGATCTATTGATGCAAAAGAGAAAAATGAAAATAAATCGGTGCTCCTGAAGAGACTGTACCTACAAAATAAGATCTATCCAGACTTTCTATATAAAATATAAAACTCCTGAAGAGTACAAAGCTCCTGAAAAGGAAATTTCCTGAAGAGTATAACTCCTGAAGAGAAAACTTCTAAAGAGGAACATCTTGTAGAGGTGTTTCATGAAATATTTTCCCTTGGAGAGGAACAGGTATCTAAAATAATGAGATCTTAATACATTTCACGAATACTAGAGAAATTCTGAATAGAAATAAAACTGTTGTCGACAACAAATTTTCATATATGATGGCCCTTGACATTACCAGAAGTAATGAAGAAAGTGAGCCAAAAACCGTCGAAGAATATCGACGTAGAAATGATTGGCTAAAATGAAAAGCAGCTAGAAGCTGAATTAAAATCGCTAGCAAAGCGAGAGGTATTTGGACCTGTTGTCCAAACAACAAAGGGTGTAATGCTTATAAGATATAAGTGAGTATTTATACGAAAGCGTAATGAGAAATGAAATTGTGCGGTACAATTTGTTGCACAAGATTTCCTGCAGAAATCCGGGAGTAGTTATGAGGAAATATATTTCCTTGGTATGAATGCAATCACATTCATATTTTTAATCGATTTGGTTATTACAAAAGGATTAGATATGCAATTGATGAATGTGATAACTGTATATTTATAAAGATCATTAGATCATTACTTTTATAAAGATATACGAAGCATCTAATCCAAGTACATTTAGGAGTATGTACTTTATAAAATTTCAAAGATTTTTATATAGGTTAAAGCAATCTGGACGCATGTGATATAATTAAATCAACAAGTATCTATTGAAAGAAGGATTTGAGAATAATCCTATATACCCATGTGTTTCATCAGAATTCGGATTTGTCATTATTACCGTTTACGTTAATGATTTATCTTGTTAGAACTCCTGAAAAGATTACAAGAGCTGTTATAAATTCAATAAATGCATTTGAAAATGAAATATCTTATTATTCAATCGATAGATGAGTTATAAGAATTTGAGACTTCTAGCCTCATCTCTCAAATACATTTGCTCTTCATAAAGCAACATGCCATCCTTATCTAAAGGATCAGGTAGTCGAAATGAAGAGGCAAGTAAGGATTTTAAATCCTTATTCTCTTGTTTTAAGTCTGCAATTTTTCTATCAGATTCATGAACGAGTCGTTGAAGTATGGAAACTTTTTCGTTAAGTTCCTCAATCTCACGATTTTTGGATTATAATTGGTTGGAAAATCCGACAATAGATGAGGAGTATCGGGTGCCGAGAGTCACCAGTTAATAAACGGCTTCACGATCTGACTTATTAGTCAGATCATTCGCTTGCTGCAGCATGACATCTACAGAAGATGCATGAATAATTTGTAATGAAGGATATCTCATATGTTGATCGTGAGAAATATTGAAAGGAAATTAATGAGCCATTGGGAATTTGTAGAATAAGAATGCAAATACAGATGAATTATAGATATGAGAAGAAAATTTGATGCGTACTAAATGAAACTAAAGACGGTTCTTATAGAAATGAAAATAAGAACAAGACAAACCATCATCTCTTCAAATCTCACTTTATAAGATATGCTAGATGCATAATTTCAAAAGCCAGCGACATTAATTACAGCTATCCCTATTTTCTTGTAAACGCTGAACCTCTGCCGTTAACTGCTGTTGTTGACTTTGAATCTGAGCTCTCTCTCGTTCCAGCTCTTCTACTCGTGTTTTCAAGTCACGAGAATACCAATCTACAAATTCTTTCAGCTCCTTGTTTACTTGTCTTATATATTTATTTTTTTCTATCTTTAGTTGCAAGCGTTTGATGCAACTCAAATATTTGATTTTTAAAATAATCAACTCACTCGTTCTCGCCAGTAGCCTCTGAGATATGGTTGTAAGAGAGGCTGCATATTGAGTACTGATGGTTCTTAATGCTGCAACAATTTCAGGATCAGATTTACTAAAAAGATATATCTCTGCTCCTATCATGGTATTTACGGCCTCAAGAGAAAATATAAGTGGTTGAGATATAAAAGGTTCATGATTCAAATCTGGGACATTAGAATTTCTATCAGACATAATATCGTTCTGGATGAACAACAACTGAATCTATGAGGAATGCGAAATCTTTTTGATAGAGTAAACCAATGGTAAAATTGGTTATATTTAAATAACAACCCGAAACCTTCAAATCTTTTCAAGATCTCGTTTGTTAACAATGTTAAGCGGATTTAATTTTCCGCCGAACTGATAATATTAGACCCAAAACTTTTACAGCTTTTGTCATATATAGATGGTTTCCAATACTATTTCCGCCGTATCTAAATAAGTTCTTCCTAATAACGCCGAATGAGGGGGAGAAAACTTTTAGATGAAAATATTATCATGTTCTTTCTAATGCATTATTTAGATGGAAATTATATTTGAATTCGTAATCTGTTACATATGCTGAAATAATATTTGCTTATTACTTGAAACACTAATGCATATTATTAGGGAGAGTTTAAGTATTACTATAGGTATCAGATTTCTACTAAGTCTGTCAACCAGATATTATCTTCCACATATTCAAATCACTCGGAGATTATTGCAATTCATGAAAACAAGTTTAGAGTGTATTTTGATTGAGATCAATGATTCTACATATTCAAGAAAAGTGCGGTCTTCCCATGATCAATGATAGTTTAACAATTTTATACGAAGATAATGCTACTTATCATTCAAATCAAAGGAGGATATATCAAATATACGTTCAAGTGATAATCTGGCAGATTTGTTCATGAAGGCATCACCAACTGCGATATTTAAGAAAATTGTGCAGAATATTAAAATGTGAAAACTCAAAAATCTATCGTCATGCATTTTCCAGGTAGAGTAAAAGTTTTGAAAACTTGTGCTGATTGTACTCTTTTTCTTTCGCTAAGGTTTTATCCCACTGGGTTTTCCTTTGCAAGGTTTTAATGAGGTAATCTTAAAATACTTGTGGATATATAAGAAGACTATACTCTTTTTCCTTCACCATTGGTTTTTCTTTCCACTGGATTTTCCTTGGCAATGTTTTAATGAGGCATATTCTTTATTGGTGGTCATTAAAGGGGGAGTGTTATGAATTATTAAAGGCGGTCCCCGCCCCTTAATTATTTTGTGAATGACCCCACCACCATTATTTTAAATCTTGCACAGTAACTTGCATAGTAATTTCAACGCCTATAAATATAAGGTTTAGTTGTTATGAAATTCATAAGAAAATATAGAGAGAAGAAAGTTTCAGAGAGTTTTTTTAAGAATTTCTTTTATATTTCTTTTGCAATAATAGTAGTTTTCTTTGTTTAATTTTATAACAATCTTCAAATTTTAATATGTTAAAAAAACAAGGGTGCTGTCTGAATAATACCGCTAACCATTATTGCTAGTTTAAATTTTGTATTGTATTTATTTTTTTCAGTTTTTCTATTCATTTTTTTATCATTTTAAAATATTTTAAAATAATATAAAAGTAAAAAATAAATATATTAATAATTATTTGTTTTAATTATTAAATTAAAAAATAAAATAAAATGCATGAGATGTCAAAACTGGTAGGTAAATTAACATTCAAAAAATAAAACAAAAATTGAGGAAGCTAGAAAAGTATTCAATTTAAAAAAAATTAAAGAGAGAAAATATAAACATTAAAAAAATAGTATTGTGAGTAAGAGCGTAAGAAAAAATCAATAAATCAAATTGGACCAGTTCAAACCAGTGAAATTAGTTTGATTTTGGATTGTTACGAGTCTGAAGCTGGTTTTTATAATGTTAAAATTGGTTGGTATTAATTTGGTTCTGTTTCTAAAGATTTTAGAATCAAATCTAGCTAGTTCAATATATATATATATTTTAAATGAATATTTTTAATATTATATGTAATTTAAAATAATTTTTTTAGACTATATATAATATTTTATACATTCATATATATTATAATTTAGTTACAAATTCTATTTTATGGACAATTACTAATAATCTAATACTATATTACTATTAATTGTAATATATTTTAAGTCTATCTATAAATTACTATAATAAATAATTACATATGAAATAATGACATAGTAATATTAATACTATTAATATTAGTATACTATAGCAAATATTAATACATAATTATTCTAATCACTAAAATTAATATTAATAAATAGACTAATCTAAAATTAAAAAATTGGAACTGGTGAAATCAATACTATCGATTTTGAGGGATAATCAGTCTTAAAATATGTAAAATTGATAACATCGATTCAGTTTTAAATTTTATCTAAAACTTGATTGAATTGGACCGATTACGTTTTTAACCGGGAGGAAGGGACTAATATAACAAGAGATGCCCTCCATTGAAGGTGTAGTTATAAAAGAAGGTTGTGTTTTCATCGTTATTCATTTTATCAATACGACATTTTACGAGCGGATAGAAGTGATATCCCATCTATATTCCAGCGGTGCCAATGAGTTTTTCAGAGTTGTATTCTTGAAAAAGTTGAGGCACGTTCACATCAAGAGTAAAAGAAAAGTGAAGCATATATGGTCAATACACAGCCAACTTGGCTCTGGCATGGCCTCGGTTGATTTGAAATTGTTGTGTAATGCCTAGATGCGCCATAAGAAGCCAGACATGAGTGAGGAGCTCCCCACCTTTCCTCAGCTGTTGAGCATGATAGTATCCTCTGCATTGACTTGCTGCGTAGCCTAACATCTCTATCCACACATCACAAACAAACTCCCACTTCTTCTCTCTTTTCATTTCAAGCAATTCATGTGCAAGCCTGCATCCATTGAATAGCACAGATTTGCTCCTGTCCCCTTTTACCTTTGTTGGAAGAACTTCAAGACTCACTTCAAGCAACATCTTGCAGAGATTCGTCTTGTGACTTTTGTCTTTAAATGACAAACCTTTTTCCTTGTAAAATTGCTTGGCCTCCTCACAAGTGTCTCGAAACCTGATCATCCCAATCCCAATTGGCAGCATGAAAGGACATATGACTAAAAGATATAACATGTAGTCTGATATATTCTTGCTCCAACTTTTGACAGCTGAGTCTTCAACCCCTTCTGAGTAATAGCAGAGATCTGTAGCAACATGCCAGACTAAAATGCTTTGATCGAATTCTAACTCAGTGGTCCATTTGAACAAGGGAAAACAGTCATTCTTTTCAAAAACAAGATTCCCTCTCGCACGACATAATGATGCGATGACCTCCTCTGATTTGTCTTTGTTGTCCTTCTCTGTGGTGTCCTTTGATTTCCTCAGAAAGTGATTGAAGATCCAAGATTTCAGTTGAGGACAGATGTTGCAATGATATCTATTCAGGCGCTTCTCCAATAACGGTATATGTTTCACGATCTTTAGGAAAAGATCGCGTTTATCTTCCAGACAAGGTACAAGATTATCTTGAAGGGCGAAGCTCAGCAAATTGTACTGAGCCAAGGTATCCGACCACTTCATTTCATTAGAGGGCAGAGAATAAGATAACATTCGAGAAACTACAGGTGGAAAAAGACTGGAAACTGGAGAAACCGTAAATTGAAAACCAGAGATTAAGCGAGAAAGTATTGACTTAAAATAAGAAATTATTGGAGAGACCAGTTTTCCAAAACAACATATTTGTAGAGAAAACGGAAATTCATGCTTACTACTCCACCATAGCTTTGTCCTGTCGGAGTAGAGTAGCAAAATGAAAGAATAGAATTCCAGAATAATAGCTCCAATCAGAAGTATGTAAGTAATGGCCAGATCAGTCAAGAGGTGATTGCCCTTATCAACAAACAGGAAGACCATCAACACTATAATGGTTAAAGAGTGAGTGATGAAGTGAAAAATGCATCCCCATGTGGTATATATTATAGGTGCTTTGGTATAGAAAACATCATATGCGAATCCGAGTTCAATTTCAACTAACTTGAAACCCTCTTCTGAAGAGAGACCGTTGAAGTGAGACTGGCTATAGTCACGGTCTTGGAAGCTAAGAATAAGATCTACAAAGAGCCGCTTGAAAATCTCGAAGAAGTTGAATGCATCGGCGAGCAATAATGTCCGACTATTAGCAGCACCATCGTTGTTGCCATGGCGGGCATGAGTGTTCAGCTTCCTCAATCACTTCAATGGCCAAGACACTAAACCCTTCACACTTTTTCAAAGTGAATTCCTCCATGAATTTAGCATAATTGGGGCCAGGATCAGGAGGCTCAAGCAAGGAAGCAAGAATCTGCTCCCGATTTGCAGACCTCAAGGCTAATGACCTTTCTCCATACTTTATAACCCCTGTAAAAAGCATGGGAATTGTCAAGAATGAGAGCCAAGTTCCAGTCCAAGCCGTGACAGTGATATACAATGCGACAACAGTTTGGACAACTAGTCCAAGAAAGTGCCTTATCCACAATTCATTGTCTGCTAAAGCATAAGCAGTAATCGTGTCTGGGCCGCCGAGATGCAACAAGAGAAAAGGTGCCCAGAATGCCATAAGCTCCTCATCTGTAGTTTCAGTTTTGTTGGCAGCACAGGGACATGAGGAATTTCCTGGCTTATTGGAGAGGACACCTAGTGCAGCAGTTGCAACCCAGTCTGCCATTAGATATGCAGACCAAATGGAAAATCTGAGCCAAATTCCCGGATTGTACTTTCTGCGGTTGCCCATGACAATTAATAGCATTTGCAAGGTAAGGCTGATCAAGACCATTATTCGTAGCTCCCAATCGTTCCATACTTTCCTCACCGGTTCTGGGAACACCTGGACAAGCCTCCTCTTCTCCACAAAAAGCCAGCCACTCAAAACTGAAAGCAGAAAAAATACACGCACACGAAGCTTAGACAAGAAGACCTTATAAATGGTAAAAACAACTAATAATGACAAGAGAGAAGTTCAGCTTGATGTTTCTGGTGGCTTACTTGTGAATAGCATCCTCAGTTCAGCCTCTGGGATCCCTAATCTGCATTTCTTGTTAAACAGATTTCAGCCATGGTGTAAGATATAGATCCAGAAGTGTAAACTCGAAAAGTCAAGTCAACTTGTCGTTTTTCTTTCAAACAAGTTACATAATTGTATAGAACTACGTATCCAGTCTTAAACACCGCACACTGTTTGATCAGACTCATCATATCCATCTCATTTTTCTTCGTAATCTCTTTCACGGCCTCCAATTCTCTCTCATCGACCTTCTTCTCCTCAAGCTGTCTCTTGACCTGTCTCTTCGACCTCTTTGTCTCTCCTCAACTTTCTCCTCAATTTTTTTCTCACTGAATCTCTCTCATTGAACCCTTCTCTCTCATCAAGAGCTCTCTCTCGCCGAACCTCTTCTCTCTCTCATCGCTCTCTCTCTCTCTCTCTCTCCCTCTACTCGAGCTCTGTTTTGGGTTGCTTTGATTTTTACTTTGTTTTTTTTAATCAAATTATCTACAAGCAAGGCAAAAAGCACTGAAAATCTGAAGTAAATTTTTGTGATTTTATATTTAATTAATGAATCCGATTTGCCATGTTAGATGTGTGGTGTAGAATTCATAGACCGGCTGATGAGAAGATTTACTCAATTATATAGTAATAAATTTCATAACATGTTTTTTTTTCTTATAAATAAAAATATTCTCTCTCTCTCTCTGTCTCTCTCTGAATAGAACCAACCGAGTATCCTAAATAAATCCCAAAACATGTTATTCTTCTATTTCTTGGGTTTTGGTTTCATTACTGCAAGTAGTTGAAATTATTATGTGACAGCTATAATAAACCCATCTGCGGATCCGCTAGGAAATAAAGAAAGACCACGGAGAAACCCAGCAGCAAAGAAGCATCAATCTCGGAGGGAAGGAATGCATATGTATTAAAAGAAAAGAGGTATATTTCTGACCCTGCTCCATGAACATAAGTTTGAATTTAGAGATAAGATGAAATAAATTTAAATAAATAATAAATAAAATTAGATAAAATATTGTTAAAATATTATTTTTTGATATTATTATTGTGTTAAGATTTTAAAAAATTGTATTATTTATT
Organism: Platycarya strobilacea; assembly: GCA_036898215.1. Classification (NCBI taxonomy): domain Eukaryota; kingdom Viridiplantae; phylum Streptophyta; class Magnoliopsida; order Fagales; family Juglandaceae; genus Platycarya; species Platycarya strobilacea. The sequence goes on from CM072555.1 coordinate 15,317,168, forward strand.
ATATTTTATGTAAAAATTTTGAAAAAATTATAATGATGAGGATAATATGAAATGAGAAAAGATAGGAGGAGTTTGAATCCAAACGAAAAGCTTATGTTACGTTTAGATATTAAGAATGTTTGAGAGTGTTTATAAATATTAATAAAAAATAATAATAAAATGTTAAATATTAATAAAAAAAATAATGAATAATAAAAAAAATAAGTAAAAAATAATAATAAAATAATGAATAATAGTCTAGCCCGAAATGAAGAGCCACTAGGTAACTCTTTCATCATGTTGTAGATGAACTGATATTTTGGTTTTTTTATATTTTGGAAAGAGAGGAAGGTCAAATGTTTAACAGTGATTTCTGTCTAAATTTATTAAAAAATTTCTCAATTATGATGAAAGAATATTGTGATAACAACCAAGATATAAAAAATTTACAAATAATCAATAAAATCGTTCCTTGCATTAACACCAAAACCAATGTAAATAAGCCTATATAAAACAAACCAAAACAAATCATACATCCTATAAATTCTTGAAAAATCCATTACATGCCTATCAACAAACCAATAATCGAAAAAGCAACGGGATAAACTTACTGTCCAATATAAGGGCACCCCAAGTATCTTATTTCCAGACCTTTTTCATCTTATCTTGTAAGGAAATTAGCCGCTTGGTTACCTTCTCTACACAAATGATGAATTGAAAATTTTATCTCACTCAAATGAACTAGTGAATCCTCCCAAAAGTCCTAAAAATACCACACCGTACACTTGCAAGATTGTAACCATTCTACCATCACCTTTGAATAATTCACAATGATCACATTTAAAAATCCCATCTCCTTGCACAAAGAAATGTCGAGAGATATAGCTCTAAGTTCAGCTTCCGTGTTTGTCCCAATACCAAACTTTACAGAGAAAACAGTTTGAACAATGCCTGAACAGTCTTAAATCAAACTCCCACCTTCACTAGGACTTGGATTTCCCCTAAAAATTCCATCTACATTCAGCTTGATCCAACCCTCTGGTGGTCTCTACCAACTTATAAGTCCCAATCTCCTTTCAAGTGTCTCTTTAATGGGCACCTCCATGGTTAAAAGAATAGCTTTGTCTATTGTTGATAGCCTACCTTTCACCGAAATGCCTTATGCCAATCTTTGATTGATAGCCATATAGCTTTAGAGAATTCATAAGATCCTTCCATTCAAGCTCGGCATCTCCGAGCCCATAATCTCCAAGAAATTAGAGGGTATAATGCCAATCAAAATCCCACGACATGATGATATCTTGGCACACCTAAAAGGCTAAACCATGTAGAAATCCTAGCTCCCCATGTTACTGTCATGCAGTTTACTCCCAGCGCCATCGTAGCCTTTCGCCAAACATCATGTGCAAATACCCTTACGCTAAGTATATGATCCACCGATTCCTCATGTCCAACTTCACAGCAGTTACATCGAGAAGCCAAAGCAAGACCAACTTGTTTTATTCTAGTATCAACCGAAATAAAGTTAAAGTAAGCTTTTCAAGTACATACCAAAACTTTCAATTGCAGTGAATTGTGCTAGCACCATTCCATCCAGTCAACTCTTTGCCGCTTAACACGTATTAGTTCCCAAGCACTAGCCGCAAAGAACTTTCCATCAGTAGCAGGTTTCAATTGTAAACATCAGCACCTTCCTTTTTCATGATCAAAGAGTGCAAAATCTCTTCTGTTTTTTTAGAACATACTAGCTCCTTAAGAAAACCCACATCCAATTGTCATGAATCCAACAATCTTGAATTTTAAGTTGTGCATTCTCAACCCCAAACTTAGGAGTTGCAAGGGGGCTACTCCGGAGCCATTTATTGTACCAGAAGGAAGCCTTTTCTTCTCGAGCTTTCAATAAAACATTGTCGAAGAAATCCGAAAAAACTGCAAGCACTGATCTCCAAAATCTACTACCCGATCTTGGCATGTTAGCTACAACCATGTGCTCTTTTTTCACATGCTTTGCACGGAAGAAATTAGTCCAAAGATTGTCTTTAGTCATCATTCTCCATGCAAACTTCATGCGAATTGATTTTGAATCTCACCAAAATCCTGAACAGCAATGCCTCCCTCACATGTCGGCTTGCACATCTTAGCCCAAGCATACCATTTTTCTTTTCTACCATTGTTCTCTCCCCCAAAAAAAGAGGAGATAGTGAAAATCAATTTTTTTTGTATCACTCTTGGGAGTATCAAGGATCGCCAGTAAATGGGTCGCCATACTAGGTACGACATGATGAATTAGAATAAGTCTACCTCCTTGAGACAAGTCTCATTTTCCAGCCCCACACATTATTTACAACTTTAGCCACCAAAGACTCCAACATTATAGCAGTTGGCCTCCCCAATACCAATGGTACTCTAAGGTACGTTGTAGGAAAAGTGGCCTCTATAAATCTGGTCATTCTCAATAGACCGCGTTTTCTCACCAAACATATCTTCTTAAAGATAAAAATGATAGAACTTCTCTTTATTGATTACTTGTCTCGACCAACTCTCATACAATTCCAAGGACTAAAGAAGAGCCTGAATGAATTTTTTTTCCACATTAGCAAAAGTTAGTAAGTCATCCGCTTGTTGAATAATCAACACTAATCTGATAAGGTTTGAAGATGAAATCAGTAGTAAAAATTTCTTGAGAAAGATGGATATGCAGCCTTGGAGAGGAAGGATCTACTTGGCAATAGATGAAGATGGTTGAGTTTGCTTAAAGAAAAGGAAAGCAAATGTGGAGGGATACCTAAGAAGCTGCAGCCGAAATATTTGAAGATAAATACCAAACTTAATGATTATTTTATCCCATAAACTCACTATAAATACTTGTATTAGGTTGTAAAATTTGCATGGGTGAGATCAGAAGCACTATCGTGCTGGGAGAGTAAAGTGAAAATCATTGTAAATTTTGGTTTGTGTTTAATCAAATCTCATCTCTATGTGGACGTAGGCCAAATTGGTCGAACCACATTAAATCTTGGTCCACATCTTATTTGTGAGTATATGCCAGTACCAATAAGTGGTATTAAAGTCAGTAGGTGGCCGGAATTTGGATTTTTTATTTTTTATTTTTAAACTTAATCGAAATAAAGTTTAGAGGGTACCACCAGATTCATCACATCGAGAGAAATTTTTTGATGAAAATTTTGTCTCAAATGAACACAAGGAAATGTCGCACATGCCCCACGTGCCGTCTATTTTCTGGAAACTTTTCCCACTCACCAGCTACGTTGTTAGAGACTTTGGTTTAGTCCCTAAACAAAACTGTCCTCTCTATGCATGTCTGCTTGTAGTGACCGAAGGTTACTTGTCAAAAGTCTTGGATATGACTTGTTTTTAACTTTAGTGAGTTCCTTGGGTTATGGGGTTAGAATATGATATGGAGATCTAGTGGTCTAAGTGGTAAGTTATGGTATAAAAGGGTTAAAGGAATGTTCTTTGGGTAGGCTTATAGGTTGGGGTCTTTTTGGTAAGGTGTATGGAGACCAGAGTTTTAGTAGAGGGTTAAAGGGATTTCGAGATTTGTAAGATGAGTCTAGGATTTTGTATTTTGGATGGGATTAGGAGTTTGTATAAGAGTTAGGGGTAAGGTATTTGGATTGGGCAAGGATTATGAGTTTGAGTTGAGTTAAGTTTAAGTTTAAGGTTTCCAAAGTATAGGAAACCCTAAGGTTATGCTATGGATTAAGGCCAAAGGTGGTTGGATGGAAAGAAACTATTTTCTAAAGAATTTATGGGTGATTTTTTAATATATGGATGGATGGACAATTTGGAAGTGTTTGGTGGGTAAGAGAGTGAAAGAAATATGAAGAACACAAAAATATGAACAAATAAAAGTAATTGACACAAAGAAGTGAAAAAAATATCTACTCATAAAATTGAAGAACAAATTAGAAAGATAAGTTGAATTACGCCAATTCACGAATTGCAAAATGTAATACTCTCTAGAGGATTCACGAATATCACCCCTAAAGCCTAATCTAAGTGTAGAGCACCAAAAAAAAGGTCCCTTGACACACTAAATCTGCCTCTAGGAAAAATATGTCAAAATATGTCTAACTTATTTCCTAATGATCTATTTATGAAAAAAAAATAAGTTGGAGACTCCTAATGAGACTCCTAAAAGGATAAGTAAATTTAATCAAATATAACAACTTGGAGACTCTTAATGAGACCCATAAAAGGATAAACTAAATCTAATTAAATTATGAGTCAACTATACTTGGCTCTTAGTGGAATTAGGATGGCCATGCCATGGGCAAGCTGGTGTGTTGGTCGACTGGTCGGTATGGCCCAAACAAGGTGCTTGGGCGATGGGCTTGATGGCTGGAGTGGCCCATACATATGCATGGGCTGCTACTGCTGGTTGCTAGCCTTGGTGCATGGCTAATGTGACCTATGAATGGGCATGATTTGAGGGGTACTGGGCATGGCCTGACTAGTGTTGGTCACACGGCCCAAACTTGGCCTAGGTGCTGGCATGCGCCTAGTGCCTGCTGGGTGCATTGGTGGGCATGCATGGGGCTCGCTAGGGTGCTGGGCGCGTGCTGGCTGCACGCACCGTGGACATTGGGTGTGCACTGGCTGTGTGTAGGCGCTGCACGCAGGGCCTAGATATCAGAACCCCTCCAAAAGTCACCCAAAAACAAACCCAACAACATGACTTGACAAGTTTGGACGAGCCCAAGGACCACACCCTAATATGCCTGGAGAGCCCTATGGGCCATGCCTTGACACTGTCGGGGATAGCTCTTAATAGCCCCATGGCCTTTATCTTGACAGCCAGCGAGGTTAGTAACATGCCTCGCAGCCCAGCGAGATTAGTGGTAAGCCCCTAAGCCCAAGCCAGCAGCCAGCAACCAGCAGCAGCAGCCCATGCCTATGCATGGGCCACACCATCCTGCCGACCAGCACACCAGCTTGCCCATGGCTCATGCCATGGGCTATCGTAAGCCCACTAAAGGCCAAGTCTAGTCGAGTCATAGTTTAATTAAGTTTTGTTTATCCTTTTATGGGTCTCATTATGAGTCTCTAAGTTGTTATGCTTGATTAGATTTACTTATCCTTTTATGGGTCTTATTAGGAGTCTCCAACTTATTATTTTTTCTATAAATAAGTCATTAGGAATTGAGTCTAAATATCTTTTAGCATATTTTTCCTAAAGGCATGTTTAGTATGTCAAGAAACCTTTTTTGTTGGTGCTTTTGCACTTAGGTTTTAGGGGTGCAATTCGTGAATGTGTAATTCAATTTTATCTTTCTATTTTGTTTTTCAATCTTATAAGTAGAGGTTTTTCTCACTTCTTTGTATCAATTACTTTTACTTATTTTCGTGTTCTTCATATTTTTCTTCACTTTCTCTTCCACCAAACACTTTCAATTTTTTCATCCATTATATACTCGAAAATCACCCATAGAATACCCTAGAAAGCATTTTTCATCCCTTCAAACACCCTTTGGCCGGAACTCATAGCATAACCTTAGGGTTTCCTACACTTTGGAAACTAAAGCATATCCTACCCCAACTATAATTCCTAAACCATTTCTAACTCCATCTCCATCTCCTTCTATCTTATTCAAATCCAAAATTCAAATTCAAATTTTTAGACCAATCCATCTTACAACCAAATACAAGAGACATTCTCACAACCAAAATCTATTCCCAATAGGACTCTTATAATCTAGGAATCCTAATCTCAATCTAGCCCTTAATCAAAACCTATCTTAAGACAGCCTACCTTCCATCCTAACTTTATCCAAATACCAAAACCCTAGACCTATCTTCCAAATCTTGAAATCCCCTTAAGCCTCCACTAAAAATCTAACCTTCATACACCTTATAAGCCATACACCTTACCAAAACAAGCACAACCTATAAGTCTACCCAAAGGACAATCAGTTAACCATTTTCCATCATAACCTACCACTTAGACCACCATATCTCCTACCCATACCAATCTTATAACCATAGGAACTCACGAAAGCTAGAAACACGCCTAATCCAAAACCTTTGACAAGTAACCTTCGGTCATTAGAAGGAAACGTGTGTGGAGAGAACCGCTTTGTTTAGAAACTAGACCAAGGTCCCTAACACTGGGTGAGGCTGGTGTACGTGCTTAGTCAGCTGGCCTGCTACACGCAGTGGCTTGCTGTTGGTGGGCCTGGGGGCTTGTCACTAATCTCGCTGGCTGTCAAGACAAAGGCCATGGGGCTATCCCCTATAGTGTTAAAGAGTGGCCCATGGGGTTCTTCAGGCATGTCAAGACATGGTTATTGGACTTGCCTGGACTTGTCAAGCTATGTTGCGTGGCTTATTTTTGGGTGGCTTTTGAAGGGGTTCTGACACGCAAGGTTAGAAAGACCAAATTTGACCCGGAGACCCGTGACCAACCCATGACCCTTTCGACCCACTGGTGACCCGGTCCACAACCTCCGATCCAAAAGGAATATTCTAGTAGAATATTTTGTCGATGACGAGAATATTTTGGCGACTGACAAGAATATTCTAGTTTTCATTTTTTGCAGGTTTTTGGATGATCGTTTTAGGATCAGACTGGAGTCATTTATAAGGTTTTCAACCGTTCCGAAAGCAACGGCGACCTCCGTTCGTAATAAGCCACCCAAAGCACGAATTAAAGTCAAACTAATTGAGGATGTAGGAGCAAGTGCGATGATCAAGCTAACAGTTACAAACTACGCATTATAGAGGCCTTGAATGGAAGATATCCTAAATTATAAGATATGTTCAACCCGATTGAAGAGAAATACGTAAAACCAGATGATGTGGCAAAAAAAGACTGAAAGAAAATGAACAAGAAAACTATTGGTCAGATTCAACAATGGATTGATCATAGTGTTTTCACCATATTACACAAGAAACAGATGCCTATTAGCTGTGAAAAAAGTTGAAAAATATGTACCAGGCGAAAACCGCTCGTAATAAGGCACTTTTAATGAGACGCATTGTCAACTTAAAACTAAAAAGTGGTATCTCATTGCTCGAACACACAAATGAGTTCCAGAATAATTTAAATCAGCTTGCAACTATAGATCCCAAGCTTGGAGACCTGGAGGAAACCAGACAGATGCCTTTGTAAGAGAAAGAAGATAGTAGATAAATAGTAGAGGTAGAAGTCGAGATAGGAACAGAAGTAAAAGCAGAGGTAGATCCAAAACTCGCGGTGGTCAGCGAAAGAAGAATGAAAAGTACTTTTATTGTAGTATTGAAGGTCACTTTAGAAAAGAATGCTAAAAATTACAATGGGAGCGGAATCAACCTAGCAGTCAGACAAAACAAGAAGAAGGAAAAGCCTCAGTGGCACTTCCTGGAGATTGTGCATTTCTTTCTGCCAGTGAAAAATCTTGCCTGCTTGTTTCAAGCCAGGAAATAATAGCATTTTATTACGCCACTCCTTGCAAAAATTTCTTCAGTACTTACAAGGCAGGAGACTTCGGCATAGTCATGATGGAAAATTCAAACTTTTCAAAGATCTTGGGCATAGGAGAAGTCAGAATAAAGACCAATGTCGACTGTGCCATGGTGCTAAATGATGTTCGGCACGTACCCAATCTCCGGCTCAATCTGATATTTGGAAGAACCCTTGATCAACAAGGTTATGAGAGCATATTCAGCAATAATACTTGGAAACTGAATAAATGAACAATGGTCGTCGCACGAGGACATATATGTAAAACTTTGTATAAATCAAGTGCGAAGATATGCACGAACAGTCTCAACATAGCTGAAGATGAGGCATCTCCAAATTTGTGGCACCGGAGACTCGGCCACATAGGAGAGAAATGGTTGTTTATGCTTACAAAGAAAGTGTTGATTACAACAAACAGATGTATCGCTCTCAACCCTTGTGAATTTTGTTTGTTTGGTAAACAACATAGAGTCTCATTCTAGACATTTGTTGGAAAAAATATCAGAATTATTGAGTCTAGTATACTCTGATATTTGCGGCCCTTTTGAAGTCGAATCACTTAGAGGCAACAAATATTTTGTTACTTTATTGATGATACTTTACGTCAAGTGTGGGTGTATTTCTCAAAAATAAAAGATCAAGTTTTTGAACAGTTCAAAAGCTTTCATGTCATTACGGAAAGAGAATACACTTCTCGAGAGTTTAGAGAATACTACTCAGTCATGGCATCAGACGTGAGAAGATTGTCCCCCTACATACCACATCACAATGGTGTGGGTGAATGGATGAACCGAACCATTGTAAAACGAACTAAATGTATGCTGAGCATGGCTAAGATTGGTTATGAGTCTTGACTTAGAGCTCGAACAGATGGATGTGAAAACAACATTCATAACAACTTTGATGAGAATATTTATATGGAGTTAATCCTTTAGTAATAACCAAACCAATTAAAAATCTGAATGTAATTGCGTTCATAACAAGAAAATGTGTTTCCTCATAACTAATCTCGGGAATCTATAGGAAATTTTGTGCGACAAATTATATTTTGTACCGCACAATTTCATTTCTCATTACGCTTTCATATAAATACTCACTTATATCTCATAGGCATTATACCCTTTGTTGTTTGGACAACAGATCCAAATACTTCTCACTTTGCTAGCGAATTTAATTCAGCTTCAATAGCTACTTTTCATTTTGTCCAATAATTTCTACGTCGACATTTTTCAACGGTTTTTAGCTCACTTTCTTCATTACTTCTGGTAATGTCAAGTGTCATCTTATATGAATATATGTTGTCGATTATAATTTTATTTCTATCCATAATTTCTCTAGTATTCATGAAATGTATTAACATCTCATTATTTCAGATACTTGTTTCTCTTCAGGGGAAAACATTTCATGAAACACCTTTTCAGGAGGTTTGTACTCTTTAGGAGTTTTCTCTTTAGGAGGTTTTCTCTTTAGGAAAATTTATACTCTTCAGGAGTTTCCTCTTCAGAATGATTATATTTTATACAGAAAGTACGGTCTCTTTAGGAGCACTGTTTCTTTTCTCTTTTGCACCAATAGGTCTTCAATGCTTCAGGCGTATCTTAGACTCATCTATTGTTGTTTTAACAACTCGTCCTTCAGGGATTTTAATTCTTACTTAAGGATTAACAGCAGTAATATATGATTTTACAACACCTTTAGTGTCAGTAAATACAGATTTGCAATACAAATAGATAATCCTCTGAATTTTTGGTTTACATTCATTTGTAAGAGGATCAAATTTAGACAGAGTTTTATTATTTCAAGTAATTTCTTGTCGTGCTTCAGGCACAGACTTTTGTTATTTCAAAACATGATAAAGCTTTACTATAATATATAAAAACTTAGTATAAGTAAATCAAGTGCTTAGCCATATAACAAGTACGTGACCACTGTTCAGTCTTACCACATATATGACAAACATCTTCATCTTTTTATGAAAAATTATTCTGAAGGCCTTTACCCTTCTCTAAGTTGGATCACTTTTGGTGATACAGTATATTTTTATTATTTTTGTATTGTCGCTTTTGAGACCAACACTTCTATATTTTTTTACCACGTCTATGCCATTAATTCCTTTGAAAGAATGCACCGTTCACTTATGAGAATGGTGTAAATTCAATATCATTAACAGAACGTAACTGGTAATTTATTAACAAAAACTCATTATTTAACTCAATCACTAGAAAACAAAATAAAAATTTAGAACATTAGTTGAACTTTCGCTCTCGATATTGCTACTGTAGAAACACATTCGATGTATACAAAATAATATATGTCTTCTTTTAAATATTATCACCAGTGACTTCTCACTGCATAATTTTAATATTGAGCTAATTTTAAAGAGTACAGAATATTTAATACCACTCTTAAAATCTTGCAATTTCAGGTGCAATAAGTCATAATGATCTTTTGAGAAAATTACATCTTCTGGTGCTCATATCTCTCCATTAATTCATTTCACACCGTAAGATAATTTTTCACCATGAGATACACAGCACGGTCCTGCAAGGACACATAATTTTCTTCTTTGATTGTATCTCCCAAATTCATCATCATATCCAAAAAGATCTTATCAAAGATCCTGGATAAATAACTTTTTTCATAAATGTCATTAGTAATAAATCTCAATATTTGATATTATATATATAAATCACAAAATAAATCTGTAAATTTAAGAAATATATTTACATAATCATAAGAATAAAAGTAGAGTTTTATTAAGTAATATTTAGTAATATTACCTTTAATATTTATCTCGAGAACTGTAAATAATATATTGAAAAATTTACTTGAAGTAGAAGATTACTAGCTTTAGTATCGGTAAAATTTCGTGCTGATAACGAATTATAAAACTAAAAATAAAATTTCTATTACAAAATATATATAAAAAAATCTATTTAGAATTATTTAAGAACTGTGATTTTCTTATAAGATTTTTTAGATGTATTAATGATTGAGCGAAAGCTCGTATATATAGACAGTTTTAGAGGTAGTTGATATATGTTCGGCTTTGGTTATTCACAAAATAATAGAATTCGACACAATAATAAAGTAGGAAGAAAAAGAAGGGCAGGGGGTCATAGACTGCCCTCCCTCGTTTTGACTTTCACAACAGAAATATAATATTGTAAAAATATTTCCAACAGTCTCTGTGTCCATTAACTACGCAACAGTCGTTTAAATTCGAGTCAGAACCATAGCCTTTCTTTAATTAATGCCGATTAAAGACGTTTGGGTAAATTCTGGTTGAGATGTAAGTAAGTTGGAAGAAATGGTTGGAGGTCAGCTTTTAGGTGAAATTATTTCTTCGGTGTCTGTTGTGAGGAGTGGTGAGGATGTATGTATTTAGAAGCCTGCTGTGAATGGAAGGTTTTCTTTAGCGTAATTCGGGTGAAACATTCTCCTTGTGCTGATATGAACTGGGTTTGGCTAAACTGTTGCCTAAAAAAATCACATTATGCGCATGGAAAGCTCGCTTTAAATGTTTATCTGTGGATGTTAAGAGTGCACGATTGTGGGGTGCATCTAGCGTCAAAGTGCGACTGCTGTATGGCTGGCAGAGTTGAGACGATTGATCACGTCCTTTGCTTGGGAGAGTTTGCTTCTGAAATCTGGACAAGAGCATCGACAGCAGTGGGGCTTCCAGTTATGTGTGCTGAAACATGTTGGAGTCGTGTTTCTCATTGGTTTTATTTTGCAAACAAATATTCTTATAGAGGTTTTTTAATTGATATCTTGCCAACTCTCATCACATGGAGACTTTGGCAACGCCGATGTAAAATTCGTATGGAAGGTGTAATAATTTGGGGGGGGAGCCGCCCACATGGGGCAGACCTCCTGCCTCCCCTTCACATGCATGTAACACATGGCTTAAAGCCATGTGTTACATGCTTTTATGGCTGGCCTTTAAGGCCAGCCGTATGAGAATGGGGGCTATAAATAGCCCCCCAGTTTGCTTATTTTCTATATCTATCAAAAATAAGAAAATCTCTCTCTCTTAGTTCTCCCTTAAAATAGGTTCTTAGGCTGTGGATTTATTTAGTGTCACTCTAGTTTTATACTACGTAGTGCACTAACCACTAAGAGGAAACGCCGGTGTTTTATCAATCTGGAAAAACTTGTGGAGCAATTTTTGAAGCTGAACTTGAGGTATTTTTTTCCGCTGTAAATTTTTCTAACATTGGTATCAGAGCCACATGTTAAATTGCTTCCAATTTTTTTATATATATACTTGATATATATTTTTTTTTGTAACTTAAAAAAAAAAAAAATCGGGAAAACGTTTTCTGGTGATGGGACGGCAGTTTCCGACGACAGGCAGCGGCTTGGGGCGCTGTTCTCGGTTTCTGGAAATTGGGTACTGTTCACATGAACAGTGTCCTGGTTTCTGGAAATTGGGCACTGTTCACATGAACAGTGCCCTGGCTGAAGGTTGAAGAAGACAGCTGAAGGTAAAAAAAAAAAAAAGTTTTTAATATATGCTTAGATATATTTCCTGTTATAACATGTGATATTTTATTTAACATTTTAGATTAAATATGATTTCATGTGGATATTTGATGATATTCATTTTTGTTTGATAAATTAAATGTGATAAAATGTATGTGTTATTATTTTATCATGTATAAATGTGAGGCTTATATGATTGAGACATTCGCCTTTATTTATTCTAGTGATAAAATAGGAAATTTCCACTAAGTAGTCTTAGTTAGAGTTGTCAGTGTAGATTGATAGGCTGAAAGAATTGCAGTGACCCCAGTAAGAACTGTAAATGCACTGTATAGCGACAACACCATGGTAGCCCCAGTAAGAACTGTAAATACACTGATGGAATAAGAAAAATGGACTGTAATGGTCTTATATGAACCATCTTTGTAGACTGGCCCAACAGGCTGCTGTGGTTGTTGTAAGCTGTCTTTGTAGACTGGCCCAACAGGTTACTGCGATTTTAGTAGGATCTGTCTCTACGCGTAACTAGGACTAGATGACTACTTTAGATAGTGGGAGTATGGTTGAGATTTATGATTAAATCTCCCATATTTTTTAAATTTGCGCGGGAATTAGGTTAGAAATTTAATAATTGGATATTGTGGCGCAAGAGATGATTCTGAAGCCTAGTGATTTTTCGATCTTGCGACATGTCTAAATTTTTTTTTTTTTCTAGCTTGAATGGACGCGGCAGATTTCTTAGGTGTGTGTGTAATATCCCTCCTTTGCGTTTTGTAGTGAAATGGCATCCAAGAGTATTGTTGCCGATTTAAACAAAGGGGAGAAATTAGATGGGGAGAACTATGACATATGGCATCGCAAGATCCAGTATGTCTTAGATGAGCAAGAAGTCGTAGAGGCCTTGTCTCACTCCCTGACTAAGCCTAAGGAAGGGGACTCTTAACAAAACAAATTAGATGAATTAGCCTATTTTGAATGGGCTAAGAAAAATCGGTGCGCACGCATAATAATGTTAAGCAGCATGCACAATGATCTAATGTGTGAGTTCGAGACCTATAACACTGCCCAAAGCATGTGGGAGGTTTTGAAGTTGAAGTTTGGTGGAACTTCGGCCACCAGGTTACGTGGATTAACCATGAGGTTTGACTCCTATAAGATGCGGTCTGAACATACGATGAAGCAGCATCTTAGGGCTATGTCAACCATGATCCGCGAACTTAAGACGGCAGGAAACGACCTGACTGATGAACAACAAGTCCAGGCAGTGATAAGATCACTACCAAGTTCTTGGGAGAATATGAGCCAGAATCTGACGCATAATGAGAATATAAAAAATTTTGATGATGTCTCGCGTCACTTAGAATTGGAGGCTGAGCGCCTAGAGGCTGCTAAGCCCAATCATTCGGCCTATGTGGCTAATTCTGGTTCACGCAAGACATCAAGGCCTAAGCGTTGGAAGTCCAAGAATGGCGAAGCTGCTGGACAAGTTAAGAAAGTGTCAGGAACTTCTCAGCGCAGCAAAAGGGGCAAGCGTGGGAAGAACAAGTCAAAATTAGAGTGTTACAACTGCGGAAAGAAAGGCCACTTCGCTCGTGACTGCACTAAGCCGAAGAAGGTATACTTTAACTTCTCTCGTATTGTTTTTGTAACTAGCCATGTGATGGTTGCTCACTCCTATCCTGTGTGGACTGTTGATTCAGGAGCGACCGAGCACATAGCGCGAGATAGAGTCGGATTTGTGGAATATCGCCGGATTCCAGCTGGGAGTCGTGATATCAAGGTGGGGAATGGAGCTAGCGTGGAGGTGCTAGGACTTGGTACCTACAAGCTGGACTTGCGGGGTGGCCGCACTCTTTTCCTCCACAATGTGCTATACGCTCCCGAAATCCGACGAAATTTACTTTCAGTTGTTACTCTATTAAAACTTGGTTTTCGAATTGTTTTTGAAAACAATAATGTTTCCTTTTATTTGGGCCATGTGTTTTATGGCAATGCTTTTCTACAAGACGGTTTTATGATATTAGATTTGGTTTATTCTAATATAAATGAATCTATTGCTTTTCTTTCTTCATCTGTTGATAATTTGGATTCACATACATGGCATGCTAGGCTTGGCCATATAGGACAAGATAGAATGACTCGATTAGCTAGAGAAGGCCTGATAGGCAATCTCGCTAGGGTCATCTTGCCCTCATGTGAACATTGTCTAATGGGAAAAGCTAAGAGAAAACCGTTTGGAAAAGCCAATAGGGCATCTTTTCCACTGCAATTAGTCCATTCTGACATCTGTGGTCCAATGAGTGTGAGGTCAAGACACGGGGGCGTCTACTTCATCACTTTTATAGATGATTTTTCACGTTATGGTCATGTCTACTTAATCTCCCATAAGTCTGAAGCATTGGAGTGTTTTAGACGATATCTAAGAATGGTTGAGAATCAGTTAGACAAGAGTTTAAAAACTCTAAGAACTGACCGAGGACGAGAATATCTCTCTGAGCAATTTAAAAGGCTCTGTGATGAAAAAGGAATCAAAAGACAGTTAACGATGCCGAGTACGCCGCAACAAAATGGCGTGGCGGAAAGGAGAAATCGAACACTGCTTGAGATGGTTAGATCAATGATGGCGCAAGCAAACCTACCAATTTCTTTTTGGGGGGATGCACTTTTGACTGCTGCCTACATTCTTAACAGAGTGCCCTCCAAATCAGTAACTTCCACCCCATATGAACTATGGACCGGCGAGAAACCCAATTTGAGTAACTTGCGGCCATGGGGTTCAACGGGTTTTGTTCATGATCTTTCTCATAAGTATGGGAAATTAGGCCCTAGAGGGAAGAAGTGTATCTTCATAAGGTACTCAGAACACTCTAAAGGGTATGTGTTAATAGGTGAACAAACTGATGGAAGTATGACTGAAATTGAGTCACGAGATGTGGACTTCATTGAAAATGAATTTCCAAGTAGAGGTGAGGTTGATAGGAGTTTAGAACTTCATGAGATTATGGAACAAGAAGAAAGTGCTCCAAGGAATTTAGTTGAGAATGAGGAAGAAATTCTTCAAACTCCTACAAATAAGGAATTAAATCCGAGTGGGAGCACACCACTTGTCAATCAATCACAACAACCTCAGCCTCGTAGAAGCACACGTGAAAGTATTCCCCGTCGTCGTTTTGAGATTGAAGGGGAAGCTTTTATGGTAGCTCCGTATGATGATGATGAGCCTAAGACAATTCATGAGGCTCTCTCATCTTCTACTAAAGATGAGTGGATGAAAGCTCTTAATGATGAAATTGAGTCTATGAAAACTAACCAGGTCTGGGATCTGGTTGATCTACCGACAGGGCGTAAGACTATTGGGAACAAATGGGTTCTTAAAGTCAAACGCAAGTCGGATGGATTGTTAGATAAGTACAAAGCTCGCTTAGTGGCGAAAGGATATACCCAACAGGAGGGTATAGACTATGAAGAAACTTTTTCACCAGTCGTGAGGTTTGCTTCAATTCGTCTGATTCTAGCTATAGTAGCAAACATGGATTTGGAACTCTACCAGATGGATGTTAAGACAGCATTTCTCAATGGAGAACTAGATGAGGAGATCTATATGGATCAACCAACGGGTTTTGTGGTCAAAGGTCAAGAGCGCAAAGTGTGCAAGCTCAAACGATCTATATATGGCCTAAAACAATCATCTAGACAATGGTAGCTCAGATTCCATCGAGCCATTCTCTCGAATGGGTTTACGATGATCACAGAGGATCATTGTGTCTATGTCAAAAGATCTAAGAAAAGTTTCATTATGTTGTCATTATATGTTGACGACATACTACTAGCTGGAAATGATAGAGGGTTGATAGTCGCCACAAAAGAGTGGTTATCCTTCAATTTTGAGATGAAGGATATGGGTGAGGCAGAATACATTCTGGGAGTTAAGATCTATAGAGATCGCTCTAAGAGACTTTTGTGTTTGTCCCAACAGACTTACATAAATAAAGTTCTTGAGTGTTTCCTAATGAGTGAATGTAAGCCCATTGACACCCCTATTGCAAAAAACGAGAACTTATCTAAAGAGTTGTGTCCTAAGACTCAAAGAGAAAAAGAAAAGATGGCCCGTGTCCCTTATGCTAATGCTGTGGGAAGTCTGATGTACGCAATGATGTGTACTCGGCCTGACATATGCTATGCAGTTGGCTTAGTAAGTAGATTCCAATCTAACCCCGGACTGGCTCACTGGAAAGCAGTCAAGAGGATTATGCGATATCTGAAGGGAACTGCAGACTATGTGCTGTGCTATCAAGGTTCAGATTTGCAGCTAAGAGGTTACAGCGATGCCGACTAGGGCAGTGACCTAGATGAGCGTAAATCAACCACTGGGTATGTCTTTCTGCTCAACAATGGCGCCATTACATGGAGCAGCAAGAAACAACCCTGTATAGCTTTATCCACCATGGAGGCAGAATACATAGCTTGTTCTGCAGCAGTTCAAGAAGATGTTTGGTTACGGAGGTTCCTCAAGCATTTAGACATTGGCACGGATACTTCAGATCCGGTGACGATATTCTGTGATAGCATGGCAGCTCTCGCATATGCTAAGGACTCAAAATATCATGGAAGAACCAAACACATAGATATCAGATATCACTACATAAGAGATATGGTAGCGCAAAAGGAAGTGGTTCTGAAACATCTTTCTACGAGTCGCATGGTTGCTGATCCCTTAACAAAGCCTATTGCACGAGATGTATATGAGGCTCATGTTAGGAATCTAGGACTACGTAGATTGTAAATGTAATTTGTTTTTCAAATAACATTGAGATGTAACATTTCCTTTGGGATATTAATACAATATGATTCAGTTCTTGTCTTTATCGTATTGTATTTTACTAATACACACACACAAGATATGTCAACAGGCTAAGATTGGCTCACTCACACGAGCAATCGCCTCTAGCGCTTAAGTAGCGAGAAGAGATGAGACATTGTGTCCCTAAGTACTTGTCCAAAGGGATAAGTTAGTTAACACAAAGATATGTCGCCTTAGTGGGAGCTAAGATGAGGTCTTTTGAGAAGACTGTGAATGGATTACCCACCATCCATGTAGCCTGAGATTAGCCAGATGCGAGATTCTCTTTGACGTCTTGGAGGCGTGCAAATAGAGAAACTTGAGTTAGACGCTTGATGAGCGCCTAGACTAAGATCTGTACGGTGTTGATATAGACATATGCTCTTTAAAAAAAAAAAAAAAAAAAAAAGAGAAATCCACCGTAGCATGTGTTTCATACTACATGTGCTTATTCGACCATATGAGTAAGTGAGTAAATGGTTCCCCTCTTTCTCACTGTGTGAGTCTCATTTTTAGGTGTCCTTTACTTTTGACTATGTCACAAGATAGAGGTTAAAACGTCTGCTACTTTGGCATGCTGTCTATGGCCATGATTGATTCGGTCTAAAGAGGTATTGCTAGGAAAGCGGTTTAACCAAAGTTGAATGATATGAGTGCAAAAGGAAGATTTTTTCGATATCGTATCTTCGATAGTGTTTGCTGACGTCAAACTATGACGCTGCATATTGGTAGCGGCTAAGGTTGTGAACACATTGAAATGATTTGGAAAAGTCAAGTATTGTTCTGAGTTTATTAAACTCAAGAGGGTTTGAGAATACTTGACTTGATGCGATCGAATAAGTCTAGGACATGACCATACACTTCGGGGATGTTACTATGCTGGTCTTCTCTGGGAGAGATTTGGTGTATGTACTCCTATTTTTTTTGTAGATGTGCTTGGTGGTCGCACGGCCTATTTACTTGTGTGAATAAGATTGAGAACATTAGAGAGATGCAGACCTGGGGTCATGCCCACTGTGTGCGAGTGGGAGATGTAATAATTTGGGGGGGGAGCCGCCCACATAGGGCAGACCTCCTGCCTCCCCTTCACATGCATGTAACACATGGCTTAAAGCCATGTGTTACATGCTTTTATGGCTGGCCTTTAAGGCCAGCCGTATGAGAATGGGGGCTATAAATAGCCCCCAGTTTGCTTATTTTCTATATCTATCAAAAATAAGAAAATCTCTCTCTCTTAGTTCTCCCTTAAAATAGGTTCTTAGGCTGTGGATTTATTTAGTGTCACTCTAGTTTTATACTACGTAGTGCACTAACCACTAAGAGGAAACGCCGGTGTTTTATCAATCTGGAAAAACTTGTGGAGCAATTTTTGAAGCTGAACTTGAGGTATTTTTTTCCGCTGTAAATTTTTCTAACAGAAGGAATCAATGAATCGGTGGAGGAAGTTTGGAGAGCATTTAAAGTTTGGGTAAAGAAACTTGCTGCGGAATATACGAAGGCGGGCTCGGTTTCTTCAATGGATAAGCAAATTTTTGAGTCGTTTTCTATTTCTCCTGCTCCGGTGCGTAACAGAAGGCCGCCGACGTTAGTGTCTTGGCAAAAACCATCCATGGAGTTTGTCAAGCTTAATGTGGATGGAAGTTTTAGGGGGTAATCTACGTTCTTTTGGGGGTGGGGACGTGATCCGAGATGAGCATGGAGTTTTCAAAGGAGCTTTCTCAAGTTTCTATGGCCAGAGTACTAATAATGAAGGAGAACTTAGGGCAGGGCTTTATTTGATGGAGTCATACTATGTAAGGAGTTAGGTTTCGTTAATTTGGAAATTGAGCGTGACTCTCAGGTTGGGTAGATTGTATTTCCTCTCATGGAGGTACAGTTTAGTATCTTTAGGATTTTTGGGAGGAGTCTTTGAAGGCTTTAGAGGGCGTATATTCTATTATTAGGCATAAATTCAAGGAAGTTAATCAAGCGGCAAATTTTTTGGCTAAATAAGGTGAAGCGAGTTTGACTTGTGATTTTCAGGATGTGAACTTTGTTCCTAGAGCTGTAAAGGGTATTCTTAAAGTTGACAAGAGTGGTATTCCATGTTTGAGAGTTTAATTTTCTTCTGTTGGTGTTTGTAGTGATTGATTTTATTGTTTCATTGGTTGGTTGAGTCTTATTGGTATTACAGTTTTCCTTCCTCATAATAAGGATTTTTAATAAATTTTTGTAAGCTGTTATTAGACATGTGACTAAGACTATATTAAACATGTGACTACAGACTCTTTAGGAAAAAAAAAAAAACCAAAGCCTTTCTCGATAGCTAATCTTTGTATGCCCCCTCCTGTTCCTTATCCGAGAAAATATTCCGAATCAACTTGAGCCCTACTTTCCAGTTCCAGTAATTCTGAAACAATATCAATACTACCAGCTTTCAGTTCACGGATCTCTGAGCATCCTTCCTTCAGAAAGATATCGGATTCCCCATTGATCAATTGAAGAACTCTGCACCAACCTCATACCACTTATCTCAGTATCAACCCTTTAACATTTTCCTTGTCGGCTTCTTTAATATTTTCCACAACTGGTTCTTTCATCTTCTGACCCTTCACTTGTGTAATCGAATCACCATCCCCGAGTTCTTTTTTTTTTTTTTTGCGTTGCTTCCCTCACCCATCTCTAGTAAGATCACCCTGTCTTCTTTTTCTCCCCCCCCCCCCCACCAAAACCCAAAAAGGAGCCATATGTATTTCATCCCTCGGTGTTGTTTGTATTTCTTGATCTAAGTTTTTGTTGATTTATTGCTTCTTTTACAATCCCACATCGATGGGATTTGTAAATTCGGGCAAACCCATTAGTTATAAAAGGAGGCCTAGCCTCCTTAATTAATTACACTAGTCAGAAACTTATTTAGTAACTTTTGACTTTAGTAAAATTCTTCTGTTATCCTTTTTGTATGTAAAAGGAAGAGAAGTGAAAGTTAGAGTTTTATTAGTGGGAGAAGTTTTTGTGGATGTCGTTGGGGTGAGGAAAAAAATTGTGTAATTGTAACAATTTTTCACATAGTGTATTTTATTCTCTGGATCTGGTGGTTTTTCTCCTGTTTTGGAGTTTTTCACGTAAATTCTTGTATTGTATTTATTTATCTATTTTTCATGTTATTCTATCAAAAGTAGATCCTGATGGAGGGAATTTGGAAGCCCAGATTCTCAACAAATGGTATCAGAGCCACTAGATTTTTTTTGCAGATAGGAGTTTTGGTGTGATAGTGTGAATACATACGGTCTAAGGAGGTTCTGTCTAGGAGATTGAAAATTTTAAGTGTGTCTGTTGTGACACTCCAATCTTTCCTGGGAACCTTGAAATTCTGTCGAAAAAAAATCAGTTTTTCCTGAAAACTTACTTAGTGGGTACTATTTATTTTTACAGTAAAATTCATCGAAGTTATGTCAGGAGGTAGAGTTTCAAATTCTATCAGATTTGATGTGGAGAAATTTGATGGGAGAATCAATTTTGGCTTGTGGCAAGTGCAAGTTTAGGATATCTTGATTTAATCAGGATTACACAAGATGTTGAAAGGTAGACTAGTTCCTGAAGTCAGTAGCAGTCCAAGCACTACTGGTGAAACAAAGAGCAGATCTGGAATGAGCGATAAAGATTGGGAGGATTTGGATTTGAGAGCGGCAAGTGCAATTCGTCTATGCCTAGCCAAGAATGTTCTTGCAAATGTGCATGGAATATTCACGGCAAAGGGACTCTGGGAAAAGCTCGAAGAGTTGTATCAGACGAAGGGTGTCTCGAATCGAGTGTACCTGAAGGAACAGTTTCATACACTGCGGATGAGTGGAGGTACGACTATTTCAGATCATTTAAGTGTTCTCAATGGCATTGTCTCTGAGCTGGAATCTATTGGATTTAAAATTGATGATGAGGATCAAGCCTTGAGGCTGATCTGGTCTCTTCCATCTTCTTATGAGCATATGAAGCCTATTTTAATACATGGGAAGAAGAAAATAATTTTTTCAGAGGTTACCAATAAACTTTTTTCTGAAGTAAGAAGGCTAAGTGGTGGAAGTAATAGTTCACCTGAGAACTTAGTAATGGTGACAGCTAGTGATTGGAAGAAGAAGAACTCAATGAAGAAAAAAGTAGTCTGCTGGGTGTGTGGACAACCTGGACACGTCAGAAGAAATTGTCCAAGAGGTGGAGCAGGTTCAGCAAGAGGCTCCAAGTCAGTAAATGGAGATACTGACAATGAAACTAACATTTTATCTCTCTTTACAGAAGACGATGTCTGTTAAAAAGAGACATGTACATCCTTATGACATGTCGCTAATCCCAAAATTGCCATGATAAAATATGTGTTAATGTTAGTTTTTCCACAAGTTTGCACATGGGCATTGGTTTGACATTGATGCAAAGTGTGTGGTGGAAATTCATGTCGATAACTGATGAACTTTTAGGAAAGCCAAACGTGGGAGTTGCACCATAATTTTTCAGTAAGGTTATTTTCGACATAGACTGAAATGAAATACTTGGAATTGGTTTATTCTGAGTGAGTATGCTTTTATGGTGAAGCATGATAGCAGAAGTTATGAAGATCCTCATTGCGGTAGAGCGTGACTATGTGATCAGTCAAAATCTCAAGGTGGAGATTGTTGA
Source organism: Platycarya strobilacea (assembly GCA_036898215.1). NCBI lineage: Eukaryota > Viridiplantae > Streptophyta > Magnoliopsida > Fagales > Juglandaceae > Platycarya > Platycarya strobilacea. The sequence continues at coordinate 15,338,584 of CM072555.1, forward strand.
CTTATTACTCATTTTACAATCCCACATAGATGGGATTTGTAAATTGGGGCAAGCCCATTAGTTATAAAAGGAGGCCTAACCTCCTTAATTAATTACACCAGTCAGAACTTATCTAGTAACTTTTAACTTTAGTAAAATTTCTCTGTTGTCCTTTTTGTATGTAAAAGGAAGATAGGTGAAAATTAGAGTTTTATTAGTGGGAGAAGTTTTTGTGGGTGTCGTTGGAGTGAGGAGAAAAATTGTGTGATTGTAACAATTTTTCATATAGTATATTTTCTTATCTGGGTTTGGTAGTTTTTCTCTTGTTTTGGAGTTTTTCACGTAAATTCTTGTATTGTGCTTATTTATCTATTTTTCTTATTATTCTGTCAAAAGTAGATCCTGGTAGGAGAATTTAGAAGCCCAAATTCCCAATAATTTTTAGCCTCACGAGAACTCGACCCCACAACCTTTTCCTTCCATACTTTTTTACTCTCAACATTCTTAGTTTGTGCTCTCATACTTTTGTTGATCTAACTGACATCCTGGTTGCCAAGGTAAACGGCAGCCAAAGAGTCCACACTCCACATAAGGATAAATTTAAAAATATATATATAATTATAATTGTGAGGGAAAAATCTATGCAGCCTCCAAATTTAAGTCTACACCGCACGAAATTGACCCTTCCTTTTTTTTTTTTTTTAATTGCAATGGCTCCCACATTAGTTTTGAGTTCCCTCACCCATTTTCGTTCGTCCCTCTTTCTCCCCTCAATCTTCCATCGCCGACGTCAAGAGGTTGCTGCGGACAGAGAAGAGAGATAACGCTCGGCTTAGAGAAGAGAGTACCATTTCTATCTATCTGGAGTAGTTTTCCTTGTATTTACTCAAGCATACAACAAAAATAATGCCCGATTTCATGTCTGGAGTAGTTTTCATGTCTTTGGTGAAGTCCATTAGAATAATGCCCGATTTCACTTCATTCTTTATCAGCATGAGTAGGTGAATCTTCAACATTTTTTTTTTAATTTTATTTAAACTAAGAAGCATGAATCTTTGAGAGCTAGATACCCACTGAACAACTAGATACCTAAAGAAATTGTGTATGGCTTGGTATTACAGTTATGGATATTATGCAAGGAAGTTTCAAGCTTGCCGAATGTGGTTAAAGACATTATGCAAGGAACTGCCAGCTAATGCAAAAGAATTGAAGGAAAAAAATGATAAAACTAGAAATTGGGTCTGGGAGGGGTGGGGGGATACGAAATTGGGTGGGGGGACTCAAATATAAATTACGTGGGCCTCATTGTAAGAAAGAAAAAAAGTTAAATTTAGTGCGGAGTAGAGGAGGCTGTATAGCACTTCTCAATTGTGAGTACGCAGACATCGTACAATCATTTTAAAAATAAATGAATAAATATGGGACCTATAAAAGAAAATTAATAAATAAATAATTTTTTGCAGTGAACTAGGGATGGGCAAAAATTCAGACTTCTAATTTCCGACTGACTTCCGTTCTGAATCAAAAATGGAGTTCAGCTAGGTTCTGATTTCCGATTCCAAACTCCGAGTATTTACAATTTATATATTATATATTGTAGTATAAACAAGAGGGACTCAAGTGGCCTGATGGTTTAGGCGTGTTTTATATCCTTCGATCAATCCCAAGTTTGAGTCCCAGAAGTTCCATTTTACTCTTGCATTTTTGTGTTTAAACGCCCTTAAACGACGTCGCTTAATTATGGTATAAAATCATCTTTTTCAATTGTAAATCCTAACTCCTTCATATCTTCTTTGAATGGGAATTAACTCTTCTCTTTCCCCACAGCGAATCCAGTGGCACTCATCTCCTAACTCCTCTCTTCTCTCTTCCCCCTAGCGACTCTAGCCAATAGCTAAGAAATTATCATGATAAAAGGCTCCTTGTCGAAGCTCATTTGTTGTGGATTCTGAAATGCTAAGGGTTGAAAGACTCACCGATGAGTACGCAAAGCTAGGGGAGGTGGGGTTCAATTGTGAAATGGACTGGAGAAGGGAGAACAAGGGTCGAACCTGAGAAGATTAATAGGTCTTCAAATGCCGTTGATTCGCAATTTCGCAGTGATGGTAAGCCTTCACTATGCAGCTAAAATGGTTTATTTCTAGGGTTTTTAATTTCTATGGTTGATTGCGACTAGAATCTGTCTTTGTTGCCATCTTTGTTTACTTAGTTGATTTAGATTATTAGGGTTTTTGTTTTGAATAGAAAATTCTAACGAACTCCGATCGGAGTTCAAAGTTTCTAGCTCCAATTGGAGTCGAACTCCGACTCCATTTCGGAGTCGGAGTCGGAAGTCGATTTCAACTCTGACGGCTATCGGAGTCGGAGTCGGAAACTCCGAACTTCGACACCATTGGAGTCGAAGCACTGCCCTACAGTAAACTCCACAACTACACAACTTTTGAAATGTAAAGACTACGATTATTATTTTTCCTTTGTAAGGACCACAAAATTTTTTTTTTAACTAGTTTTAAAATGTGAACATCATTACTTTCAAAACCTTTCATTTTAAAAACCAATTTAATTGTTATTTTAAAAAATAAAACTACATTCATACCATCAACTAAAAATATAAAAATTAGCCAATGTTTTTTTTTTTTGAAAGGGTCTCATTTCATTAAACTAGAACAGAGTTACATATCACTCAACTCATGAGGGGTTTCCTCAAGCTCAACATTGCACTCTGACAACTGAAGTGCATTTTTTGCTAGTTTATGAGCTATAACATTGGATTCTCTGTATGCATGATTGACCAAACAAGAATCAAAGCAGCCAATCTTTGATCTAATTGCCGAGATGATTATGCCATAGTAGCTATCATCTATATTGTCTGCACAAATTATTGACTTTTTGCTCATTAAATCCCACATGAAAAATGAGTGAGAGACGGACTGGGCCGAAGGACCTATCTAAGGGAGCTTAGCCTCCTTGATTTAATTATACTTGTCAAATGCTTAGTTAGTATTTTTTGACTTTAATAAAATTCTTCTGTTGTCCTTTTATAAAAGAAAGAGAGGTGAAAGTTAGAATTTTATTAGTGAAAAAAACTTTGTAGATATCGTTGAGGTGGGGAGAGAAATTGTGTAATTGTAACAATTATTCACATAGTGAATTTTCTCCTGTTTTGAAAAGTTTTCCATGTAAATTCTTATATTGTGTTTATTTTTCTATTTTTCTTAGTATTCTGTCAAAAGTAAATCCTGGTGGGTAAATTTGAGAGGTCCAAATTCCCAAGTGGTATCAGAGCCACTAGGTTCTTTTGATAGGGTGGAACTTTGATGTGGTAGTATGGATACATACGGTCTAAGGAGGTTCTATATAAGATATTAGAAATTTAAATGTGTTCTCTGTGACCTTTCAATCTTTTCTGAGAATTTTGAAATTCTGTTTAGGGAAGATCAGTCTTTCTTGAAAACTTACTTAATGAGTATTATTCATTTTTACAATAAAATTCATCGAATTTATGTCAGAAGGTAGAACTTCAAATCCTATCAGATTTGAGGTAGATAAATTTGATAAGAAAATCAATTTTGGCTTGTAGTAAGTACAAGTCAGGAATATTTTGATTCTATCAAGATTACACAAGGGCAAATCAACCCATGAAGTCAGCAATTTGCTGGGACAATTTGGATAGGTCAAGAAAAATTGTTGAAGAGTTGGAACAGGTTTGGTAAGTGGTTCCAACTCAGTAAATGGAGATACTGGTATTGATACTAACGTTGTGTCTCTTTCTATGGAAAAAGAGACATGTATATCCTCATGGCATACCGCTAATTCCAAAGTTGTCATGATAGAGGATGTGTTAATATTAGTGAGTCCACAAGTTTGTACACAGACATTGGTTTGGTATTGATGCAGGATGTATAGTAGAAATTCATGTCGATGGCTGATGAACTTTCAGAAAATCCAAATGTGGGAGTTGCACCATAATTTTTCAGTAAGATTATTTTCAACATGGACTGAAGTAAAATGTTTGAAATTGGTTATTCTGAGTGAGTATGCTTTTATGGTAGATTATGATAGTGAAAATTATGAAGATCTTCATTACAGATGAGCGTGGCTGTGGGATCAGTCAAAATTGTAAGGTGGAGATTGTTGAATTTTTGCTCCTTGAATCCCACATAGGAAAGGAGTGGGAGAGGGGCAAGGCCAAAGGGCCTATTTAAGGGGGTTTAGCCTCCTTGGTTTAATTACACCTATTAAATGTTTAGTTAATAATTTTTTATTTTAGTAAAATTACTCTGTTGTCCTTTTATAAAAGGAAGAGAGGTGAAAGTTAGAGATTTAATGTTGAAAAAGCTTTGTAAATATTGTTGGGGTAAGGAGAAAAATTGTGTGATTGTAACAATTTTTCACATAGTAGTTTTCTCCTATTTTGGGAAGTTTTATAAATTCTTGTGTTGTATTTATTTTTCTATTTTTCTTAGTATTCTGTCAAAAGTAGATCCTAGTGGATGAATTTGAGAAATCCAAATTCCCAATACGAATGTCATTTATTACTCTTTGGGAATCTCCTTCTAATATAATCCTTCTCATGCCAGTGTCAATCCCAAATTCCAGAGCTGCGAGTCCACCAATTGCCTCAGCTGACAAAGGGTCTCCATATAGTTCCTTTGTATCCCTCATTGATGCAAAGAAATTGCCTTCCTCATCTCTGATTACTATACCAATACCTACCTTGTTAATCTTTCTGTCCACTGCCACATCCCAATTAATCTTGCAAAAATTATTAGGGGGAGGTTCCCAGTTAGCATTTCTACCCGTGGACCACTGACAGTGTGTACTGGTTTTGTCTTGCATTCCTTCTAGATCTTGCTGCATCTGTTGTATTCTGCACTGAATAGTCTTAGTATCAATGAGTATAATGTTAAATACATATTGATTCCTTCTCCACCATATGTTCCACGGTACTATTGCTAGCTCTTCCATTTCTGCCTGTTCTGGAAAACATTTCTGAGATGAGTAGCTGAAATTTTTGGCAGGAAGCTTTGCTCTTCTGTATCAGTCTTGTGCTCTGTCCCAATATGTCCGTTGCTGCAATGCATTCCCATAATGAGTGCTCCGTAGTTTCTGACTCAGTTAAGCATAAGGGGCATATGTCATCATTTAAAACCATTTTCTTGCAAAGGTTTGCCTTTGTAGGAAGTATGTTCATACAAGCTCTCTATAAGAAATTTTTTGTTGCTGGCAGGATCTTTAAATTCCATAATTTGGTCCACTCCTCTCTGATTTGAGGATTTCTTGAGCATTGTCCCTCCTTTCTCTCCTGTAATTCTCTTTGAAGGAAGTATGCACTTTTAACATTAAACAGCCCATTTTTGGATTCTCTCCAAATCATTTTATCAGATATCCCAGTGTGGATGAGTGGAATTTGTCTGATTTTTCCATCTTCTTCCTTGAAGAATTTGACATTTATCAAGTTGTTGTTCCGCTGCTTTAAATCCTGATGAATTAGGTCTTCTACCAGCTTTTCTGAAAATAGTGGATTGTATCCACTTTGAGGCTTGAATGAGATAGGATTTGGCAGCCACTTATCTTCCCATATTCTGACTGAGGAACCGTTTCCTATTCTCCAAATTAATCCTTCTTTGAGTAAGGGTCTAGCTGCCCCTAAACTCCTCCAAATATAAGATGGACAACTTCCCAATTTTGCCTTTAGGAAATCTGTATTAGGGAAATACTTGAGCTTTAAAATCTGGGCAGTAAGAGAAATGGGAAATTGAATTAGCTGATGTTAATTATAGAAGGGTGGTAAATGAGATCATATATTATCTTGAAAGGAGAAATTCTTACGGTTTATAATGATTCTGAGGTATTACAATTTACCATTAATTTTCAAATTATTAGTCCAAATAAATGTATCTGACTTTCTTTTAATCGTTTGCAAGCTTCTCATTAAAACCGATGATCCCTCGATAGATGAGGGCAGCTCTAACGCATTAAATCCTATGTACCATTCCATTTTTAAGTGGTAGTTTGATCCTACATTTTCTACCTTTATGACAAACGAGAGATCCTAGTACACATTAAGGTCTTCTTTGAATAGTGAGATGAAATGATTTTAGGTAAAAGTTAAAATTTAAATAAAATATTATTATAATATTATTATTATTTTGAAATTTGAAGGAATTGAATTATTTATTATATTTTGTATGAAAATTTGATAAAGTTGTAATAATGAGATGAGATAAAACCGTTTTTATTGCCAAATGAGATATTCAAGTCAATTTGAATGGATTATATAATTACAAATCTGAAACATGCTGAGTTTATGCCTGCATTTGCAATGGGTAGAATATATTAGCTGGAAAACATAACACCACAATTAAAACACATCCTCCATATAGCTACTAATAATAAAGAACAGACTACAGAAATAACATTATTTTGCCTGGCTTTCTTTATCAGGAAGGACCGAAGGTCAAGGCCATCTGTACTCATCCACAATCAGTGCTCAAATAATGAATCACCTCCTGCAACCACAATTTCTGGTTTGACTGTGGTAAAGCAAAAAAGAGGAAAGGCTGAAGACAATCAATGGATGTTGGGGCAGTTGTCTCTGTAGTCGTAAGGAAACTTGCTGACCTGCTCAATCAGGAATCAAACATCATCTTCAAAGAGGCGATACATGAGGTGGAGCAAGTCGGAGAAATTCTAAGACAGACGAAGAACTTCTTCATAGATGCTGAAGATAAGAAAGAACGCGATGACAGCGTTACGAAGTGGGTGGAAGAACTTCTTGCTCTTGTTTACAATGCAGAGGATGCCATTGAAATATTTGTCCTGAAGAGAATGCATAGCAGGAGAATGAACTTCCCGAGGAAGTGCATTTGCATCCACAAGAGGTTGAGGCATGTTGCAGGCCTTCGCAATCAGGTACAGAATATCAACAAGATGATTCAGGAGATCAAGACAAAGATCCAGAAGATCAATGGGGAAAATCATGGGTCAAGTTATCAAGATGAAAGGCAAACACAAAATCAGCGAAATAGTCAAAGCCATTCTATGGATGAAACTTCAGACATATTTGGCTTTGAAGAGGCGAAAAGCAAGCTAGTGACCAGGCTAACTGACACTTCATTCCGAGGTCTTCCCTTCATCTCAATTGTAGGTGTGGTTGGCTCTGGCAAGACTGCCCTTGCAAAGACAATATATAACAGCATGGAGATTATAGGTCATTTTGATTGCCGTGCATGGGTTTCTACCTCTGAGAACCAAAGAGATGCCTTGCTGAGCATTTTGAAGCAGATGGGCATTTTAATAGTTGATGCGAAAGCTACTGATGAAGAATTGGTAGCCAAGATCCGTGAGAATTTGCAGAATAAAAAGTTTCTGGTTGTGTTGGATGATGTGCAGTCACTTGAAGTTTTGAAAGGCCTGCGTGTTGCCTTTTCAAAAGTAACTGTTGGTAGCAAGGTGCTGTTGACAACTAGCGACGTAAACATAGCTAGGATTGCAAATCCAAGTCGATCGGCTTATCAACTCATGCCACTAAACGATGAGGACACATGGAATTTGTTTCTGAGACAGGTACACTTACCGAATGACATTCGGTTCTCTGATTTAGAAATATTGAGGAAGCTTAGGACAAAAATCATAACAACATGCAAAGGCTTACCTTTGACAATCATGCTACTCGGAGGTTTTCTGTCTAGAAAAACTGCCAACTATAAGGAATGGTTGAATATTCTTGACCATCCAAGTTGGAATGTTGATATTCATAAAGATATTTCTTATTCTTGTCAGCCTAATAAGTTTTTTCTAAGTAATGAAAATGAAGTTGAGGTCTCAAAAATCTTGGCCTTGAAGTATAACAATCTGCCCTTTCACTTGAGGCCTTGCCTACTTTATCTCGGGCTTTTCCCAAAAGGATACAAAATCCCTGTGAGGAGGTTATTGCGTTTATGGCTTGCAGAAGCCTTTGTAAAGCACTCACCAGACGAGACTCCAGAGGATACGGTGGAAGGGTATCTGGACGAACTTCTATACCATAAAATGATTGAAATAACAAGGAGGAAAGATGGGAGTCCCAAGATATGCGTTATTCGCGATGAGCTACACGATATAATCGTGTCAAAGGCAAAATATGTTAGCCTTTTCCACATCCATAGAATAATTTCAGAAGGGGAAACAAATGATTCTCCTATGCCCAGTGTTCGTCGAGTTGCCGAGCATGGAGACATCATAGACTATCCATGTAAAGAACCGTCATACTTTCAACATCTACGGTCTTACTTGTCCTTCAATATTCAAAAGAAAGATATACCTGCAAAGGAAATTAGGAACTTTCTCAGCAAAGTCATTGGTCATCGAGGCTTTGGACTGCTCAGGGTGCTTGATCTAGAGCGTGTTTACAAACCTCAATTGCCTGAAAATCTGGAGAAACTGTTTCAATTAAGGTACTTGGGATTAAGGTGGACCTTCTTGGATACCCTACCCCGCTCTCTTGGTGAGCTGCCCTACCTTGAGACCTTGGATGTGAAGCACACCTATATCAGTTCTCTACCGAATTCTATTTGGAAGATGAAACACCTGCGACATCTATGTCTGAATGAAATACGCCTTGATATTTCTGTGCAAACACATCGATATTCTCTTACTCAGCTCCAGACATTATGGGGATTATTTGTGGACAAGAAGAGTCCGGTGAAGAATGGTCCGAATAAGTTGACAAGTCTCAGGAAACTAGGTCTCACATATCATCTTGACTCCATTGAAGAATTAAATGAGTGGATTGCAAGATTATCAAGTCTTCAATCTCTGAGGTTAAGATCTAAGGATGAAAATGGTCGGCCTTCAAAGCTTGGATTAAATCCTCTGTCAAGCCTTGAGAATCTCACTCACTTGTATTTGCTCGGAAACATACCAGAGCTACATGATGGTCATAAATTCCCCCTGGGACTTAGAGTTCTTACCCTGTCAGTTTCAAAGCTGACAAACGATCCCATGCCAATCCTAGCGCAGTTGCCAAGCCTTTCTGTCCTGAGGCTGTTGGCTGATTCATACACCGGGAAGAAGATGGTGTGCCCTCGTGAAGGCTTTGGTGAGCTTCACATTCTGCACCTCTGGATGCTAAAGAAATTGGAAGAATGGAGAGTGGAGGAAGAAGCAATGCAAAATCTCCGAGAATTAGAAATCAGATGTTGTCATGAGCTAAACGAGCTTCCGGATAGGTTGCTAAATCTGAGCACCATTGAGAAAATAATTTTAACGAACATGCCAGAGGAATTTGCAGGCAATGTTCAAGCCGGCAAGCGCAAGAAACTAATCATCACCAATACTCTGCAGCTCTGATAGGGATGCCATTCGCTATGGGGGCAATGAAAAACAGGTTTTAATCATTCTCTCATTTACCAGTGATTGCTAAGTTCTTTCTCCTCTCTCTTAACCTACTGTTGTGTTTACTTAACAAGACCAGGTTTCATTATTTTCTAGGAGGAGATATATGGCCAGTCTAATTAAAGCTTAGAAGTCAAGGAACAGCCACCTGAACACCAATTTGTTAATTATTGTTGTTGTCGTTGTTTTTGTTCCTTCCACTGTCATTGTATCGCCCCAGTTGTTAAGACAGAGGGCTGTATCATGTGCGTATCAGACTTACTATCTATAGGCGTCGACATATATTGTCATTCAAAGTTTTAAGCTTGTAAATTTGTTGTTCTTTAAATCCCAGGGCGTCAAACTTCCAACAATACTCGTAAAAGGTTCTTCAGCGTCTTTCGGATTTGTCTGACATATGTATTATTCGGAAACGATGATATATATAAAACTATCGATTTCCCACTTTACACAAATTAAAAACAACGTTAAGGACTGAGCATTACCAGTTATGACTTGCAATATTAAAGCATTTGAGATCTAAAGAAGTCCATCCAAGGAATCTGAACGGTCGGAAACCAGGACTGGGATTCGTCGATGAAAATTCAGCATCGGGGACGATTGACGAGGGATGAAAGAGGTTTCGCGCGTCCAATAGCGACTACAAAATCTCGCGAACAGAAACCGAAACGCTTCATCAGGCCGGTCGATAATTTAATGATGCAATCATCTTTTATTTTTTAATGGGAAATAGACTTCATTCATTTGAAAATTACAGCTGTGTTTAATACATATACAGAAAATCTCAAAGTACAAGTCAACTACTTGACTCCACCAGTATACAAATTTTTGTGGCTGATATGGTTTTAACTTCTATATCTCTCTCCAGAAAAACCATGTAAAAGACCACACTCTTGCTTAAAGTAAGATTTCCAACTCCACCCTCCAGAAAAAGACTATAAACAAAGTCTACGAGACTTTTTTTTTTTTTAACCTAAAACAAAGGAAAATAACAATAAATATAAAGATAGACGTGAAAATGATAGATTACAACTGTAGATTCGAATTTTCAGCTAGAAGGAAAACATAATACAAAAAATAAAAAAAGATTGTGATGGCGCGTGCCCTCACGCACCATGCTAGGAGTGTGATGGTCAGTCGAGTCTAAAGAAATCGTGGAATGTCACACATAGCAGCTGTAGAATCTTCTTCGCGTGGAGGTGCGTGGATCTAACACTACTATAATTTGCGAGTATAACCCACGCGTTACTCTGTCCAATAGAAGTTTTCGATCGTTCAAAAGATCGGCAGCCTGAGAATTATGTGGTAGGATGCATGGAGGCCGCTGGGCTCTAGAATCCTATAGATCGGCGTTTCAACATACTTTAGACGAAAAAGGGAAAAAAAACTTGAAAATAAAGGACTACACAATCTCTGGTCTAACCAGATGGGAGGGAAGCTCCACCCCCCTCTAGGTTGGGTTTTTACTAGGGCGAGTTTCTGGAGAGAAAAGGAAGAGAGCTCTGGAGGCACTAGGTTTTTTCGTATGCAATCATCTAGGTTATCTAACTATTGCCCAATGCAAAAGCTGACTAGAAAATATTAAGGAAGAAGGCGTAACTTCGTCTTCTAAAAAGTGGAAAATGAACAAAGATAGAAGCTCACTACCTGTTCAAGAAAGATTTAACTTTGGTCCGGACCCTCGTAGGATGGGTGACCAATTGCAAATCTTTCACTGAATGTTTTCATGTAGATCTCGATCCTATCCTTGACGAATGATCTTTCACCATTAATTAGCATTATTTTTTTTTATGCAAAGCTGATTTTCCCCTTTCCCCGGTCAGATTATGTGGTTCAAGATCTTCTTGTACATCATCTACACGCACGGGATGTATAATGATTTTACATATTAGTTTGTGGACAATAAGTATAATTCTTGATCATTGGTTGTCCTTCAAAGAAAACCTGTGCGACAACATCTTGATCAAGGTTCTAATCAGTTTATGGCATAACTACATGGAAATCTTAAATTTAGGAAAAAGCTGGCATAACTACTCGGGTTTAAAAAAAATGCCAATGCCCGACATGCATGCTTAATTTGTCTAAAACGTTAGCTGGACCTTATTTTTCGTGCGGAACTAAAGATGAACTAATGTCCGAATCCAAGCACGCATCTACTCTGTTTGTTGACCTGAGAAAACAAAAAGGCCTAGATGGGCACGCAATTTCTAACGACTACTTGAATGTGAGAAAACCCACCCCTCTCTAATCTTAATCTGTAAAGTGTTTCCAAAATACTACAGTAACAATGCCTTAGTTTTGTTGATATAAACAGAAGGCCAGACACAATTGGTGAGCCCGTTTCATAGCCATTTAAATTAGAACCAGAAAACTGAAGTTTGCCCAATCCAACTGGCTTTAACTTATAATGAACTGCAAAGCCATGAATCCAACATGCTTCCAATTCATCATGATAATGCAACGTGAAATACCTCCTTTAGAGACAATGGAAGATTGCTACTTTGCTAGATCAGAGCTGCTGCCAGGTAATTCGCTAGTGGCTTCACTTCCAGAAAAACTGATTACACCGGTAACCCAACAATGCCAAAGCTGCATTATCAAGGCAGCTGCAGTGACGCTCATCAGCTCAAATTCAAATTTCAGAAGCAACATCTTGTGTGGAGAAGCACAACATCTCCCCAATCACATAATGTGCAACCAAACGTGCATTTTGAAATCCTGTTTGCTTTCTGCATCAATCCTCTGCACTGGAAGGTAGGCCTTTCCTTGGTAGTCTCAACTGCAACATTTCAAACAATAAATATTTTTGCTTCCAACCAAGTAAATGTCCCAAAATTAAGAGCTCGAGACATCTATAAATTTCTACCTTTGATTTTGTAGTCCTCCAGCCTTCCAATTTCTGCTGGGGGCAGGAGAATGAGAATTTATCAATGGAACTCAAGATGGCCATTTTTTCCATGCCGGAGTCACTGGCCGACAACAAATTCTACAATCGTGCAGAGAAATTTTATTTTCCATTTCTGAAGGGAATCAAGAAACTTAAACTTCAAGTGACTTATGAAAATGTAAATTTTCGGATAGATTGATGAAATAAATCTTCTCTATTTTAATAAACAGCCAAAATAACATTTCTACCACCAAACCTTATAGGAATGGGAATCTTGCTATTTACTACTACTAGAAAATGCACCTGAACAAAGAGATCCTGGAAATTCAATTTGATTGTCAATTTCACTTTTTTACCTGCTATTCATCTGTTTACTACAATGCAGCATCCAATACTTCCCAAGTTTTAATTCCTCATATATGCTCTTCACCTTAGAAACTCACATGCACCTCAGCACGAGGGCACATTTTGACAAAATATAAATTGATACCCACTAAAGCAGTATACACAATCTTACCTTTCCCTTTGTAACCTTGTCCCTTGAAGCTTCAAGATTCTCAATTTCCAAACGTTCAGGGTAAAGCAATATCTGCTCATGATTTTTAGTCAGAATTAAAATTCTACTTTAAAGTGTTAACTAAATCAGGATGGATGGCATAAAACAAGTGCAAGTATCAAGCACAATCAAATTACCCATAAGCATGAGTACAATGAGTTACCTTGTTAAGTAACTGAACATTTGATGCATCAGTTGCCACAATCTGCACACCAAGACAACTACAAGGGTTCCTGCAGAAAGGACAGAAAATACTGTTGAATACGCACCCATCTTCTTCATGCCAAATGCCGTGTCCTGGAGCACCTTCAATAGTTCTGGAGCAGAGTTCAGGATGAACAGATGATGTATCTGTCATGAACACTTGTATGCTTCTTGGTGTGTCCATAGAACATTTCATATTTTCATTTAAAAGAGATGCTGGGTAAGATTTCGATGATGAAGTTAACGAGCACATTACATAGAGATCGTTTTCGGGAAGACCCAATGGACTTTTGCACAGTGAACATGAAACTTTTAGTCTTTTCTCCATCACAGAAACAGAAGACATGCACGAACTGCCATAATCATCCTTTGTGAGCAATTGGGGAACATGTGAAATTTTCAATTTCTGATCTGCACAATTAGACTCACAACCAAATTCAATTCTGCGATTTGAGTCTCTGCTAGACATTGAGCTTCTCATGAAACTCGAACAGACAGGAGTTTTAGCATTGAGGTCATCAGAATGTTCATCTTGTGTAAGGTCAATATGGAGAGATGCCATGGACTTTCTCCTTTTTTGGGTATGAGAATTGACACTCAAATTCAAATAAGACTCTATTTCTGGCGTAAGGCTGCAGGTGTTCATGGTATTATTTTTATCAGGAGTAACTACAACCGAACACTGGGTTTCAGAAAGAGCTTTGCCTGGATGAACCGATACTTGATCTAGAAATTCTGTAGAAGCCTCAATTATGGTTGAACTAGAATAATCATCATTAAGGAAGGATCCTGAACTAGCTTTAGTACATAGGGTTTCTTTGACAAGAGAAACCTCTGGATCTTCATGGGAGAAAGACAAGGATAAAGCCTCTGTACACCTGCAAAAGGATACCTCTTACCTTGTAATGGAGTTGTAACTGGAGACACATTAATTTTTTTTTATAGGTAATAAGAATTTTATTCATGTAAATAGGTTAAACCAAGTACATAGGAAGTGTATAAGAAAAAACCTAGATACAAGTTAGAAATGAAAAGCTAAGACAAGACATTACAAAAATTCCCTTCCCTTACAAGGTTGTGCATCCAAAAAATGAGAGTACTAAAAAAAGTCCCTAAATGTCCCTAATGAACGTTCACAATTATCAAAACACCTTTCAATCCTCTCGGACCATAAACACCAAAATAAACACAAAGGGACCACTGTCCAAAATTCTGCACTGCTTCCACGAGCTAAAAAGGTGTTTCCAGCTTACCAAAAAATCCACCACTTGCAAAGGCATAACCCAAGCAATACCAGCCCTATTGAAAATTTCATTCCACAAGGCTGACGCCACATCACAATGTAGGAAGAGATGGCTAACAGATTCCCCAGCTTTCTTACACATAAAACACCAATCAATATGAGCAGCCCCCTTTTCCTCAAGTTGTCAATGGTTAGAATTTTCTCAAAACAGACCAACCAGTAAAAAAAATGCGACTTTGCTAGGGACTTTAGATTTCCAGATGCATTTCCAAGAAAAAGCATTATCACCCTTGCAATTCAGTACTTTGTAATAGGATTTAACTGAAAAAATGGATTTAGAGTCGTGAATCCACAGCATCTTATCTTCCTTAGAAGAGTCAATCTTCATATCATAAAGCTTAGCAAGGAAATCTGAAGCTTCGCAAAGCTCCCAATCCTGAAAATCCCTATTAAACTCCACTTTCCAATGTAGTAAATTCTTTAAAATCTGAAACAAATCAGCCACAGCAGCCCCTTTATTTCTAGCTATCCAATAAAGATTAGGATAACTAACTTTAAGAGCTGAATCACCACACCAAATGTAATGCCCAAAAAAAGTGTTGCTCCCATCCCCCACTTTAAATCTAATGTTATTGACAAAATCCCTCCAACCCAAACAAATAGATTTCCATAGGCTAAACCCAAAGGTCCCTTTAACTTCATTTGTACACCCATTGCCCCACATACAACCATATTTGGCATCCACGGTCTTCCTCTAAAATGCATCTTTCTAAAAAATGTACCTTCAAAGCCATTTCCCAAGAAGAGCCTTATTAAAAAGCCTTAGATTTCTGATTCCCAAGCTCCCACAAGACACCGGTGCACAAACTGGAGACACATTATTGTTACACCAGGATGGAAGGTGTTTCATTAACCATCCAGCTATATCCTTAAAAAATGAGATTTAGACAGGATGCTGAAATGCCAAGTCAGGGTCCTAAAACATGCATTCAAAACCCTCTGATCAAGTTTTTATATTTTTATACATAAAGATAAGTGCATGAACTCTGTTAGTGTGACCGGTCAAATCCCAAAGGAGTACAAATAAAATTAATTCACATAATGCATTGCTCTCCTAACTTCAATGAAGTTCTTACTCTCTGGCTTTAAGTATTGCTACCTTCTGGCCTTTTATTTTACTCCCTTTTTTATCGTAGCAGGGTACCTTTAAACCTTCTGCAGATGCTAGTTTCATGCTCATCTCTTATATCTAATTGAATTCAAAAAATTGATCCAGAAACTTCAACAGTAGATAGCTACCAACCATTTTACCAGAACACCAGGCCGGTCCAATCATCTAGAATATGCTAGTAGTTAATGAAATGGATAGTGGGATTCCAGAGCTACCTTGTTTCTTTCTGAAAACTGCATTCAAGATCCATATATGCAAAGTTAGTGTCCTCATCCATTTTCAGAGATGCATGAACTTCTGCATCTCCATGAGATTTCTGCCCGCAAGGGGAAGCATCATCATTTTTCAAGGAAATTACTTTTTGTCCACCATGGTCAGACTTGTTCAGTTTTCGACTTTCCTTTCTTCTAAACTCTTCACTTTGACCCTTCACAATCTTACTTTCAGACTTTTCTTCATTATTGTCAATATTCTGCAAGACATTTATTGTACTCTTCCCTATCCGTTCCTGCAAGCATGTTGACCACTTAAAATATATAGTTCATCCAACAACTTAACTCATGAAATAGATTAAGAACCAAAAATGGCAAGTACCTTGACATCCTTGAAAAAAAGTTTTAATCCCTCCATCGATGCTTCAAATCTTTCATATTGTCTGATTGAATTCCTGAGCCACTTAGATATGTATGCTCTATTCCTTTCTTCGTGATACCGCTCATCTGCTTGCAAAAAAAAATTCCCTACAAAGTCAACACTGACTGGATGGAAAGGGGGATTCAATCGACATGCAAAACATGCCATCAAAGAAATACCAATCATGGAATCTTTGCCTCACCAGAATTGCCCAACACAAATAGTAACAACATCAATTAAGTTTGCAGACAAATTCTGAATTTAACCTAAACCAGCCAAACATAATACAAGTAAAATCAAATGCTGGTTGCCTCAGCAGCCTGCAGAAGTTGTATGGTAAAGCAAGTCTGACAAGAAATGCAATAAGACTTTTTAAGAAATCTTATCACACTCCCTGGTTGGACATAGGCAATATCTTTCTGGATGCAGCTTGTTCCCATGGGAAATATTTCTAGGAAATATATTTCCCAAGAACATATAAAATCTGAATGTTCTCAAAACAAGTGTAAGGTTCAAACCCTTGGGTGCAAACAGTTTCTAGGAGCCATCGAACTGCAAATTTTCCCTTAAATTACGTAAGGTAGTTGAGGGAAACTCCTTGCCGACAAGGGTTTGTGCACCCTTGAGATTAGTCAAGATTCAGACACCCAATGCAAAGAAATATATATATATATATCAGTCCCGCTATAGACAGGTTAATCCTATAAGGAGATTTTATCGGAGACCACTAATAAAGGGACACATCAGCTGAGTACATCAAAGACAACTAAACCTGGCCACACCAAAACCCCTACACCCTTTACAGAATACCCAGCCCGTGGACCGGATTTCCTCTTCCCCTTTTCATATACCCAGCCACACCATTTATTGGAACTGGAATCTCCTAGTCCAGACTGGCAAACTCAGACTGGCGAACCCACAGTTGCAAACTAACAAAAACCTGGTAGACAATAAATGTAATCCTTTCTACTCCCTACTGCTGGTTCTTGCAAAAACTCATAAAAGGGAAAACAAAAATCTGAATACCCTTTACCGAATATGCAACCCACGGAACAAAATACCCAAATGAAAAGGAATTTTACCTGACAACGGACATTTTTACGTACGGTATGCAAGCTAAACATAGGAAAAAAATAATAAAAAAATTGTTTGTATGGGAAAATAGGGGATTGGGGATAGAGAATTTTCATTAACTTTACAAAAGGAAATGTAGTTCAACCGCATTGTACTTTACTATATTAATAATACCAGGGCGAAAGACAGCCAGCCATTAGAGCTCAAAATGAGTGGCCAATAATATTATGGGGTTGTCAATATACATATAAGAATAATGTAGTAAAATGATTTTGGACAAAGGTGGAATTGGTATTGTGAACAGATGGGATTTTTGCTGAAGCCTGAAATGATTATCGGTCCAGATGCCATAGAGAAACAACTAGGGAAGGAGAGAGAGGTTTAGGTTTGATTATGCACTGACGGAGAGAGAGGTTAGGGTTGTGAAGGAAAGAGTTTTGGGGGGGGGGGGGGGGGGGAGGTGGGGAATAAGGATGACTGAATCCTCTGAAATGCAGTGCATGGATGGGAGTATGTGGCATCCTGTCATTGGTGCCTGTTGTTTGAAGAAAAGTGGATTGCCCAGTTTGAAGTTATTCTCTCTCTCTCTCTCTCTATATATATATATATATGATTACTAATGAAGCCAACTAAAAGGACAAAGAAATCAGTAAGCACAAAACATTTACCTAAAAGGATGATGGCTCCATAATCAAACATATGTCGTATGCAACGTCCTACAGAAAGTAAAAGGCAGTTATTATCACGATAAACTATCAACGAGTAAGAATTATTAGATATGCATAGAAACTATCATTTATGTAAAACAAAAACAAAAAAATCAAGCAAAGTATGATAGCAGGATAAATATAACACCTCATCAAATTCAAGATAGAAACATTAAGTTAAAACCATGACAGAGCATACCTGCAGCTTGATTTAGGGCTCGGAAGGCTTGTTGGCAGTACCATTCATTCCCACTTAAAAGACTTTTGGATGATTTATGCGTATCATTATATTTCTTCTTTAATGCAACTTGAATATCATTTCTGATAAGAACTTCAATCAATCAGAAACTTGTATAATAGGATACTTCTTCCACACACAACTTTTAAGAAATGAAAGAACCCTTACATGTTTGGAAAAGGAATTCCCACAATTATCTGAGATAGTCAAGATCATACGTATTCAATAGTCAACAATCACTTTTTACAGGTATCAACAGAATCATAAAAGCTGAATGGATATGTTTCTAATTTAAGTGAATGCATTTGATTTTATTTTTTTTTTTAAGCTGTTATCAGATAGAGACTAAACAACAGGTGTCAAAGGGGTCAAAAAGGATACAACCACCCGAGCATTATCATCTGAAAAGTCAATTCCCTCAGAAACCTGCAAGCATAGTATAATGACCGAGCACATCAGACTCAACAAAAAGTCATATTCATACATTGTTTATAAGACCACATGTTGGTTTTACCCTTTTAATGATAGAATGACATGGTCCCCTTTGTCTTTGATAATAGAAAAACTTTTGAAATTTCTAAAAAATATTTTTGGGGCAAATAAATAGAAAAGGTAAGAGTGTCTCATGGAATCCATCTCCTTCAACACACCCCTGCCACTCTACATCTAAATTTCCAGTAGTACCTTACCACGTATTCAACTACATCTGAATCACATCAAACTAGCTGTCAAGGCATCAAACGCCTAGACCACTTTTTGTTATGTACAAATATGGGCATTCTGGCTCCAGAACATAAGTTGCAACATTAACCATTAACTAAATACAGCAGAAGATCAGATCAGCCAGGAACATTCATGTTATGACAGGCATTTGGTGTAGGATTTAGGGTTTTTAAAGTTTAGAATTTTGCGTTTAGGATTTAAGATTTAAGATTTTGGGTTTAGGGCTTAGGATTTACTAGCATACAAGCCAAAACAAATACATTGGAGTGGAAGACTGTGCCAACCATTGCTAAAATTCCATTTTTCCAAAGTGAATAAAAATATAATTATGTACCTTTCCTCGGAAAACTGCAAGAAATGCAGCTCCTTCCTTTGAATTTTCAGGGGACTCAACTGCATTTACGTGATTAAGGCCTGTTTTCTTAGGCCGTCGTTTTCTCCACAAAACAGGTTTATTTCCTTGACAAATTGAGTCATAATAACCTTTCAAAACAGGCTCAAAATCATCTTGGCTTCCTCCTCTTGGCTCTGCACCAACCAGTGCAAAATTGTATAACTAAAAGTACGATGAAGTAAGATGAACTCAACTTTAGCCTCACCCCTAAAAGACAGCACACAGGAACTTAACATTCTTCATTAGATTTTCTAAAGGAATATTTGCATATTATAAGATAAATTAGCATGGGGAAGAAAGGGAAGTCTTACCAACGAAAAGGGATTTTTTAGCATTTAATTGTGACCATTGGCCAGTTTCACACCATCGCTTGCATAGCTTCTCCATTAGTTTATAACTTGGGAAGAACACTAAACAGCCGCCTGGAACAATCTTAAAAATCTCCTCTAAAGATTTTCCAAGTGCATCCTTAAAATCATAACAGTAACTTATGTACAAATGAGAAGATATAATTACCAAATCAATTAAAAATCAACGATAGTCCACAGATATACCTGAAATGCATATGCATCCGCTGTCTTATAACTTGCATTCAGTGGATAATTACCCGGGCCAGTGGAGATTATAGCGGGCCACACCTGCAGTGACCAAGTTAATTCCGTAGCTAGAACAGCTGTTGAACCAGTGAACAATACAGGAGCAAAGAAATGTCATTTGAACCTGGGACTCAACAGCAATTACATGTGGAGCTTCCAGACAAGTACCAAACTGAACTCCAAGCTCGGATGAAAAAGAATTCATTGGTGACAGGGTCCTAAATCACCAAAAACAAAACTAGCAGGGTAATATTGTAAAAGAGATTCTATGGAACGGTAATGACGATGGAGAACTAAACAGAGCAAAATCAACAATATGTGAGCTCCCCCCCCCCCCCTTTCTCCCTTTTAATAGCAGCACTGTGACATCCTATATGTCAATTTGCTTTTGAGAGAGACTGGAATCAAGTGTGTGTGTGGATAGAATTGTTCAGCTAACTGATTGAAATTGCTGAGGTCCTACTGGTAAGAACATGACCACCCAGATAGGCCAAGCTCATGAACATGTGGCCAGAAAGCTATATTTAAAAGAATAACATGAATTTGTATAAGCAGCATAACCCATACTGTGAAATGGTAATTAAACATCACCGCCTCAAACACAATTAGCAGCCAGGTGTGCTAAGCGGTATGCTTACCCTGATGTTAACACGACTGACAACGAAAGATCAGCGATATCTCTAAAAACAACAGCTGGATTCAGGCACCACAAGCTTAGAGTGTGTGTCCAATTGCCAGCTTTTCCTGATACAGTATCAAAACCAATGATAGTGACATGACAACAAAAATAGCTGCAGCTGTAACTAATCTCACAAGAACTTTTATTTCTTTTATTGGCACCAGATGTCCAAAGACAGTCCCGACTAATCCCAATTCTCACAAAAATTTTTATAAAGAGACGGAATGGTAATTGACCAAATATCTATAGCAATAAGAACAGAAAAGTGATTTAGGAAAGAAAAAAACCATAAAAATAACTCGGACAATGGCCAAATACTTTTCAAATTTTATGTATCATCACATAGTTAACCTTCAAAAAAACCTATGACATATACCACTCACCAGCATCTCTTTTAACGTATCGTTGTAAAGCCAGCTGATAATCAAAACTGTGACACCCCTTTCTAGAGAAAAAATAAGTTAGAGATGAGAATAATCCTGCACAGCATTGCCAAAAATGGTAATCAGATGTGAAGCTTCAATGACCGATAGATAAGCTCAAAGTACATAAACATGAATATATGAAGCCTCTACCTTCCAGGGTCATCACCGACATGCCACTTAAATGTGCTACATCTGATTCTGCATCTGAAGCAGCTTTGATTGCCTTGAAAAAACACATATTACATTTCAGAAAAAACTAATAAGAATCCGGAGCCAATAATCTTATAAGAACTCAAGTATTTGAAACACCTTTGTGGCACATTCTAGCAAGATTGGGAAGCACTGCTGTGAAATATTAGCTTCTTGGAGCTCTCTCAAAGCCTTCCCACCAGTCCAACTATGTCATATATTAAGCAAAATAAATATGAAGAGATCAATACTTATGATTGTCTTTTACTTTCTGTACAATTGGAATGATGAATCTTTATTGAACACAATGGTCATGAATGCAATGGCGAAAAGAAGACAGAATAAATTGACTATTTTCACGAGAAAGATATCATTAAGGATTTATCACATAAGAAGTACAGAGTTTTTAGGACATAAACAAACTTGATAAATATTTCATAGCAAGTTTAAATACCGTTCATGGTTTAAATATTCAGACACGGAAGTTACACCGACAGACTTTCACATTGTTTCACTGGTGGTTTTGTCGGCACGTTCAAATCTGAACATTCTAACTGTGACAGAATATGATGATGTCAACTTCTCCTCTGCTCCCCCTAATCTCGAAAGTTTATTGGTAAACCCAGTTATGTGTTTCTGGATGTAGTCATGGAGTGCGTCAGGATGAGGAATTTCTCTTTAATCTGATGGTGGAAGATGAGTCTATAATTCTGGGTGAAAAACATAGTTGTGCTGAGAAGCAGTTGGTTTTAAGGGATGTGGAGAATTTGGTTTTTAATCAGACCAAAATGGAAAAGATGGGTGATCATCTGCTGCCCTTATGTCCCTCTCCTGGGGGTAAATTTGGCTGGGTGCTCTTCAAAATGGATCCTCAAGAAGGTCCAAGCAATCCAGGAGTGCTTGGGATTTCATGCGATGGTTTTTAAGACCAATTCAGTGCCTTACTTATTTCCATTGAAGCAAGCCATCATTCATCTGCTAAATCAGCATTGAAGAAAGAGTCAAAGAGACTTAATTGTATAATAAACTATGACGCAAAGGAGGGGAGTATAAGTCGTGGAAGGAATAAGGGGAGGGTTTCTAATCTTGCTTTATGGAGCCCAAGTTTCTTTTGTGGAACATTAGGGGGCTTAATAACTGTAACAAACACCTCCGTGTTAAAAACTTATTTTGCCAATGGAAGGTTGACATTATTTGCTTATAGAAAACAAAATTACAATCAATTGACAAGAGAATCATCAAAAATTATGGGGATGCCCTTATGTGGTTGGGTTCTCCTTACAACAGGGGGGCTTCCGGTGGTATCATTACGATGCGGGACAAGAGAATTGTGGAACTCCTTGAGGAGTGTATTAGGGAATCTTGAGTGGCATGTCCTTTTAAGAATGTGGATGATGAGTTTGAATAGGCTTTCACGGATGTTTATGGGCTTAATTCAGATATTAGTATAAGGTTTTTGTGCAATGAGCTTGCAGGATTGTATAGCTGGTGGTCTGTGCCATGTTGTATTGGAGGGGATTTAAATGTTACTCGATTCTCAAGCAAGAGGTCGGGAGAGCATCGGTTAAGTCCAACTATGGAAGAAATTTCTGGCATTATTTTTTATCTGAAGTTATTGGACTTGCCTTTGGTGGGGGCTGCCTTCACTTGGTCCAACAACTGGGTTCAATTGAGGTTGGACTTATTTCCCCTTCTTGGGAAGCTCATTTTCTAAAGTGCCACCAAAAAATAAAGCTTTTTTTTTTTATAAGTAATAAGAAATTTTATTGATGTGAATATAAGTAGGCATAGCCCAAGTACACGGGGAGTATACAAACGCAAGTGCCTAAATACATTCTTAGAGCTCTACATCAACCCTAAATACATTCTTAGAGCTCTACATCAACAAAAAGAAATCATGCACAGTGCTTCCATTAGGGACAATGGCTGAAAACCAAAGAAGTAAAGTATGCAGGAAATAATTCTCAAGTTCCACCATTGTTCGTTCTTTATCTTTAAAGCATCGCGCATTCCTTTCTAACCAAATACACCACATCAGGCACAATAGGATCATCTTCCATGCTGCTACTACTTGTGAGCATCCTTGAATACCCCTCCAACACGCTAGCACATCTACAACCTTAAGTGGCATAACCCACGCAACATCCACTCTACTAAATATCCCATTCCACAACATTCTTACCACCTCACAATGTAGTAATAGATGGTCCACTGATTTACCGTGCTTTTTGCATAAAAAACACCAATACATCACTATGATTCCCCTCTTGTGTAAGTTATCTGTGGTTAGAATTTTCCCGGGAGATGCAGTCCACACAAAGAAAGCTACTTTGGGAGGGGCACAAGCCCTCCATATACTCTTCCACGAAAAGGCATTACCTTGGGAAGTCAACATTTTATAGTAAGCCTTAACAATGAATTTCTTACTGCCTGCAGAGCGCCACTGTATCCTATCTCCCTGTGCGGTTATGCTTCCCATAGAGTGTAATAGATCGAAAAAATCTGAAACAGTAGACAATTTCCAATCATGGTTAGCTCTGGTGAATAGGATATTCCACTAGGGTATGCCATGAGCCATATCAAGCAAGTCCGCCACCGACGCCTCCCTGTTAACAGCAATGCTATAAAGAGTTGGAAAGACTCTTTCCAACGGACGCTCTCTACACCACACATCCTGCCAAAATCTGATTATGGAGCCATCACCCATCACAAAACGGATATTATTTTCGAAACACTGTCATCCCCCCCTAATATACTTCCACAAACCCAACCCATGCCCCCCTCCTTCACTGCCTTAGTATACCAACCCCCCATGCCTCACCGTATCTAGCAACAATAACTTCCTTCCACAATGAATTTCCTTCCAAATTGTATCTCCAAAGCCATTTCTCCATTAGTGCTTTATTTAATATTCTCAAATTTTGCACTCCTAAACCTCAACTAGATATCGGAGAACAAACTTTATTCCATTTAACGAGATGGAATTTAGTTTCCTCCCCCAAGCCTCCCCATAAAAAGGTCCGAAATAACTTCTCAATCCTATACCCCACCCCTAAAGGCAACAGAAATAGGGATAGAAAGTACGTCGGAAGGTGAGATAAAACCGTTTCCATCCAGCCAACCTTTTTCTCCACTTTCTCAATGATCCCATCCCAAATAACTCTAGTTTTGAAAGTTGCCTCCAGCAGGAGACCCAAGTATTTCATGGGCAAAGAGGACACTTTGCAACCCATAAGATTTGCTAGGCTATTGATACTAGGCACCTGACCCACTGCAACCATCTCAGATTTATCAAGATTTATCTTTAGCCCCGATACAACTTTAAAACATAACAAGAGTGCTCGTAAGACTTGAATATGGCTCTGATCTGCATCACAAAAGAGAATGGTGTCATCTGCAAATAAAAAATGTGAAATCATAATTGAGCCATTAGTGTCATTACCCACTGAAAATCCAGCTAGGAAACCTCCATCAACAATTGCCATCATCATCCGACCAAGAGCTTCCATAACAATGACGAATAGAAAAGGATATAAAGGGTCCCCTTGACGTAGTCCACAAGAAATGTTGAAAAAACCCGCAGATGTTCCATTAACAAACACTGAAAAACAAACAGTGGTGATGCAATGTCGAATCCATGAGATCCACTTATCGCCAAAGCCACACCTCTGAAGCATGTAGAAGAGAAAATCTCAATTCACATGATCATATGTTTTCTCCATGTCCAATTTGCATAGAATATAAGGTATACCTTTCTTCAATCTATGATCTAAACTTGTTAGCTATGAGCACTGAATCAAGTATTTGTCTCCCCCGAACAAAGGCATTCTAAGATTTAGAGATGATTTGTCACATTACCAAACTTAGTCGATTGGCAAGCATTTTTTAAATAATCTTGTAAACCCCACTTACCAAGCTTATAAGACGAAAATTCTCAATTTCAACCACCCCCTTTTTTTTTGGAATAAGGGCAATGAAGGTTACATTGAAGCATTTCTCAAACTTTCCAAAAGCATATAGCTCAGAGAAAACCTGCATAATATCCTCTTTCACTATCTCCCAACAGTGTTGAAAAAAACTCATTGAAAAACCGTCCGGCCCAGGCGCTTTGTCTTTGGTCATACTATTAATGACCTTATAAACCTCTTTTTCAAACAGTCTTTCCAACCAACTTGCACTCTGAGTATCAATAGAGTCAAAAGACAACCCATCAAGCTTTGGCCTCCAAGAGGTTAGTTCCTCAAGCAATTTCTCATAATAATTCACAATATAAGTCTCTAATTCTTGGGGGGATAAGAGAACTTGAGTACCAGCAGTGAGCGACTCGACAGCATTGTTGCGCCTATGTAAATTAGCTATTTTGTGAAAAAATTGCACACATTTGTCACCTTCTTTTAACCACAAAGCCCAAGATTTTTGTCTTCACGAGGTCTCCTCCATCAATAGTACCCTCTCCAATTCCATCGTCACCACATTCTTCCTCTCCAACGTCTCTTCTGAAGGATCTCCCTCCAACTCTTGTAACTCTTCCAATAAGGTAGTTTTCTGCCTGTCAATACCTCCAAACATCCATGTTCCACTTTTTCAAGTCTTGCTTCAATGCTTTTAGCTTACCTGCAAGAATGAAGCTAGAAGTACCTGTGAGCTTATATGATGATCACCAATCCCAAACCCTATCAACAAAACTCTCTGCTGCTAGCCACATATTTTCAAACTTAAAATACCGATGGCTCTTATGAATACCATCAGAATCAAGCATAACAGTGAAATGATTTGAGCAAAGTCGGCTAAACCTTTTCTGACACAAGCTTGAAAAGTGTGCTTCCCATGAAGGAGAAACAAGAAATCTATCCAATCTTGACCACCCCTTATTATTGGACCATGTGAACTCACCTCCAACAAGGGGAAAGTTCATGAGCTCCAAATCAAACATAAATTCAGCAAACTCCTCCATCGTTGAGGAGGTTCAATGGTTCCCCGATTGTTCTCTAGGAAAACGTGTAATGTTAAAGTCCCCGCCCATACACCTCAGTACCTCCCCTAAACAATACAAACCCGATAATTCCTCCCATAATCTTCTCCTTTCACTGTCCAGATTAGGTCCATAAACACCTACAAAAGCTCACTTTCAACCATCAACTACCTTTTTAAAAAGATTGGCAACTGAGAAAGTCCCAATACATTCGTGTACCGCCTTTACTACTCTTTTGTCCCACATTAAATTAACACCTCCAGAAGCTCCAGAAGAGGCCAAATAGGATCATCCCATATAAGAGCACCTCCATAAGCTGCGAATAACTCTTCTGTCAACCATCCGCAACTTGGTTTTGTGAAAACAAATCACGTCAACTTTCCACATCCGCAATAATGATTTAATACAGAGGCGCTTATTGCGATCATTAAGCCCCCGTATATTCCAAGAGAGAATCTTAAGGTTCATGGACAATTATGACTCCCCTTCCCTTTGATCTGTTCCTTCCGCTACTCCCCTCTTTACCATCATAGTTAATTGAGTAATGCAGCCTTTGAAACTCCCTATTTCTCTTAGTGGCGGATTTGAATTGTTCTTCAAAACCAATACAAGACACCCCAAAAACTGCTCTAAACTCCACTTTTTTGAACGCCCAGCTAGAGGTAAACCGATCAGAAATAAGACTTGGAAGGAGCATGCATATCGGGTCTGCATCTCCCCCATCATGGCTCACCCTTTCACAACTGCCCATCTGCAATTCAACCCCTTTTGAACTGATAGAATCCTCAGCTCTACCCGATTCCCAAGCTAGAATGTCACTGTGAGTTACCAAATCCCCCAACACTACAAACCGATTTTGCCCAGCCAGAGAATAAAGGGAATCAAAAACCGCGACACCGCAATGCTGTCCACATCCAAACTCCTCTGCAAGCACTCTTCCCGGCAATTGTTTCTGTGCAAGTACCATGGCTGTCGGCGTCGCAATCACTTCCAGACTTGACAGCAACTTTATCTGTGCATTCTCAGTGTCGCAAGCTTCAGACGCGAATAAAATAGCCTCCTCTGTAAACATTCTTCCCGGCGACTATTTCTGTGCAGGTACCATGGTTGTTGACGTCACAGTCTCTTCCAACCTTGCCGGGGACTTTGTTTGTGCATGATTCTCAATATCGCAAGCTTCAGACGCGATAGAGAATGGTAAAATCTCTGATCGCGGCTCTATAACGTCAGCTATCGGCGTCGATACCGTCACCGGGACTTCGACCACCATCGAAAAGATCACTGGCAACTTTGTCTGTGCATGATTCTCTGTATCGCAAGCTTCAGGCGCGACGGAGAATGATAAACTCTCCGATCGCGGCTCTAAACCTTCAGCTACCTGCGTCGATACCGTCACCGGGACTTCAACCACCAATGGCATGGTCACCGGAGCCTTCGCTGGCGACAGCAGTAAGGGCCCAATGGTCGTGTTATTGATGACCAAGCCGATATTAAAAACCTTGTAATTCATTATTATCAAAAACACTTTATCGGAACAACACTTGTGGATGCCAAAACTTGATGGGCTGGATTTTGAGTTTATTGATATTCTGAGTCAAATTGGTTGGAGAGGTCATTTGAGAATGAGGAAGTGCATCTTGCAATTAAAGGGATGGCAAGAGACAAAGCCTCAGAGTCGGATGGTTTCTCTATGGCACTTATTTGAGAATGTTGTGAGGTTGTGAAGGCAGACACTTCGAGCATTTTTCATGAGTTTTTTGCCCATAAAAGTTTAAGAAATGTCTCAATACGACTTTTCTAGCACCTATTTCTAAAAAGGAGGGGGCCACAGATGTCAAGGATCTTCATCCTATTAGCCTTATCAGTAGGATGTACAAGATTGACTCCAAAGTTCTTGCTAACCATATGAGTATAGTTATGGAAAAGATTATTTCAAAACTTCAAAATTCTTTTAAGGGATGTCAAATCCTTGATTCGGTTCTTATTGCAAATAAATGTTTAGAGGGTAGATTGAGAATGTGCGTGCCACGAATTTTATGCAAGCTAGATATGGAAAAAGTTTTCCATTGCCGACTAGTGTGGCTAATCAAATTGAGCAAATTTTCCAAGCCTTATTGTGGGAATAAAATGGAAAGAAGATAAGAGATACTCGGAGAATGAGATGAGATGAGAATTTTGTGAATAACTGTAAGATTGTTTGAGTTGAGATGTTTTATTGAATTTTGAAAAATAAAAGAGAAAAAGTGAATAACAAGGATTAGAAAGTTAAAATATTGTTAAAATCTCTTTTTTTTTTTTTGAAAAACTAACATTTAAAATGTTAGGGTAAAAAAAATTCTCTCCTAAAATTTTTCTCTCCATACACATGCAAACTTTCTTCACATTGGCCTCATCGTTGATGGTGCTAGCGTCATAGCATCGCTAATGGGATCCTGCTAGAAAGGTGGTAATTGAGGCTAAGGTTTTTGTACTAGTGAAGGAAGCTTCCTAGCTGCGCATTATAGAGAAGGGATGGAAGGAGAATCACGAGGTGCTTGGCCTTAACACAGTGCGTTGATAGTCTGAGTAAGGGGGGAAGAAAGTGTACTAGGCATGTAGGGAAGGCTATCAAAGTTTTGTTGCTCAACGCTACTCTAATAGTCGCGGATGCTACATGATGGTTACAGAATACAGCCAGGGGAGAAAGAATTTCCTCTGTATATAAGAAGGTGAGGATGGGTGGGAATGGAGAAGATTGAGGGAAGCTTCATCAGGGATGACTTAGGAGAGGCAAACCAGGGGTGCAACACCTGGGGGTGGTCACTCGAGTAAGAAGGTGGTGCCAACGAGGTCGTATGACGGGTCCTATAAGGATGCAGCGGGAGTTTGCGTGAGCTCGCAACCGAGAACCTACTGCAATGCTCACTAACAGTGATGGATCTAGCAATGATACCATAGACGACGCCAACGATGGTTGTGGGGTTCTCTAATGACCTCCTGCCGGCATTAGGGAACCAAATCAAACAAACTGAGCAGGCTGATTAGGCTCTGGGCTTTTCGTTCATACTGGGAGGTTTCTTTTCGTCAAAGGGTGGCAAGACGACACTGATGAGGATAGACAAAGGTGGTCTGGCTTCACCAAACTACCATGCAAGGACTTGTACTTCATTACTAGGTGGATGATGAACTTGTATTTCCAGATGTATGTGGGCAGTTGGGGTTGGATGATATTTCATTACTGGAAGAGACATAGGTTATTCAGGGGCACTAAAGGTCGAAGGAACCTGCCCCCCTTAATTTCTTCTTCCCAGTCCAATCCAATGTTTCGGATTGGGTATTTTAGAAGGTGAAAGAAGTTCATAAATGTGTGGGGATTGAGTGTGAAGGTTATGAGGAGCAGTTTATAACTTTGCTCACAACCATCAAGGTGGGTCACCAACAACAATTGAGGGGCGAATAAGGGAAACAGCAGGAGCTTAAAAGATTGATATGGTCAATAAATAAGGAGGGCAGCTTTAGTAGGGGCAGGTTGAAAGGGGAGGGGCTGACTTTTCCCCAATGAAACCAAAAATAGTGTTGTGGAATGTCTGCAAGCTCAACAAGGCTAACAAGCGTCTTCAAATTAGGAACTTGCTTCGTAAGTGAAAAGATTGTGCAAAGTTTATGTAGTGGCATTCATGTGGATTGGGTGTTTATGGCCTCTAATAGGACGTCTAGTGGTGTAGTAGTGATGTAGGATAGGCGAGTGGTGGACAATGTGGATGAATTTATCGAGCGATTTACGGTCATATGCTCATTTAAGTGTGTTTTCAATAAGTTTTTGTGGGTTTTTGCAAGAGTATATGGGCCCAATTTAGACGCAGATAGAAGATTTTTATAGGAAGAACTAGCTGGGATTTATAGCTGGTGGGATCTCCCAGGGTATATTGGGAGAGATTTCAATGTTGTAAGACTCTCAAATGAATCTTCTGGAAGTAAAAGAATACGGCCAACAATGAGGGAGTTCTCGGTGTGCATCTTTGATTTGAATTTGGTGGACTTGCCAAGCAGGGGGTTCTGCCACATGGTCTATTCGGACTTTGTCTCAACTGAATTGGTTTTTTATTTCATCAGTCTCTTTTCTTAAAAGAAGCAAATAATTGTAGAAACTCTTAACCATAAGCTAACAACAATGAGGTGGACCAAAAATACATTTTATATTAAATCATAGACAGCGCCCTTGGAAAACAAGTGTATAATGCATAGAAGTGGAAAAAGTCAATGTTAAAACTAAGGCCTCGTTCACTTTCATAAAATTTTTAAACTCATCTCATCATATCTAATCATTACAACTTTTTCAAATTCCCACACAAAATAAAATAAATAATTTGATTTTTTCAAATCCCAAAACAAAAATAATATTAAAATAAAATATTCAACTTTCAATTTTTATCTCAACTCATATCATTTGCGAAAACAAATGGGGTATAAGAAATCAAACCACATTTCATTAGAGCCCAAACCTCATATGTGTACCTTACAATATAAATCCCTCAAAATTAATAACATACCCACAACCATGGTGCATTGCATTGTGAAATTCCAAAATCAAAGCAAACTATACTTAATTGAAGTACATGATGAACATCAGCAAAATGTGATTAAGGGAAGAATGACATTATTTTTTTTCTTATAGAAAGAAACCATTGGAGAAAAGCTGAATATATCCTTTAAAAGCAATAGAATATCTTGGGCTAATGAATGTTTATATTGAATTGTTTGAACATCAGCTTCTAAGGGATTTAGATGGCATCACAATTATCGAATACCTTGAATGAAGAATTTCAGAAACAAGGATTTAGAGCACAAAACAAGTTAACTCACCAGGAGACGTAATGCTGAAACTCACGCTTTTCTAATGTGTTTTTCCTCCGCTCAATCCAATTAATAAGGTCCTAGAAATTACTGGCACATTTTAATCATTTAATCACCAATGAATTGTGGAAGAAACTATTGTCATGTTTCCCAAGCAATTACCTGTGTCATTTCATATAAAGGCTGATAAGTTAAAACATCAACTCCGCAGAGTTGCTCTAGTTCCATCTGCAATTCTTCCAAAAGGTATTACAACTATAAGAAACTAACTTATAAAATCATGAAATAGAAAGCACAGTCGTTTCATAACCTCATAACCTACTATGCAAAATGTCTTCTTCAACATCCATACTGCCAGCATCACGAGCAATATCCTCTATATTGCTGTAAACAAGTTAATCAGTTTAGAACTACTAGAAATATCCTCACATCTCACCATATTCATGTATCAGGTAATCAGAGAGAACTACTAGTAATATTTTTTTTATAACATACAAGGCAAAAGAAAGAATTGAAAATCCCAACCAAAAACCTTGCCCATGCTTCCAAAACCAGTGTAGAAAAATGGCATTTCACAATTTAGAAATTCGCCAACTATCATTCATTTTATAAATAGTCCCAGTAATCAACTGTAAACTTACCATTTATTTTATTTTTCTACACCTTCAACGACCGGAGAGAAAATCATAAAATGCTAAACCTAATCCAGAGAGTTTATAAAACATACTGGGCTTCATCAAGAATCACAATGGCTCCTTTAATATCCACTTCCATTGCTCCACGGATGACTGGATTAATGATGTAGCTGTATGGGCAGAAAACTAATTGTGCATCATCTGCCATGGATCGTGCTGCATAATATGAACAACCTAGAGAAGGAAGAAAGGATGATGTAAGATTTGTTAAATGTGAAAATATATATGTGTGTGTGTGTGTGTGTAATACAAAATACAATAAATGAACCTTTCACAACTTGCCCAACTTTTACAAAATCTTCTATATCATGGGCCTCATGGCAACCTCCTTTCTGAAGGGATGGATGACCTTTGACTTTGTGTACATTTCTGTTGGTAATAAAATTATCCCATTGCCATTATGACAAATTATTACACCAGTGCAAACCCAGATAAATAAGATGAAGAAAGCATGTGATAAGAGATGTAACTCACTTGAATTCTGGGCATCCTACTTCTCGATTCCTCAAAAGCAATTTGCTGGATAATCCCAAACCATTTTCAGAAAGGTAAAATGGAAGGTAATTTTCTCACAAGCAAGGAAAAAAGCAAAATACAAAAGAAGCCATAAGTTCAGAAGTGCACCATTCTTCATCAATATTCGCTTTCCCATGAATATGCTTGTTTGTGCAGTAATGCTTTCGTGATGCCTGGAAGGGAGAGAGACAAAGAGTCAACATTAATATGGGGTCACTGTAAGCTTGAACTAGGGAAAAACCATGTAAAACAAAACATTATTTGAGAGTAGGAGTACATATATATTATTTTATAAGCGAAGGGGGGCTTCATTGAAAGCTGTTATTGACTCAGAGTTTGGTGAAACATGGGGTAAATTGTGCTCGAATGACGTGTGCAGATCACATGGTGTGGGTCTTTGGAAACACATAAGAAGAGGATGGGAGACTTTCTTTAGACTCACGCATACTGAGGTGGGTGATGGCTCCCGGGTCAAGTTTTGGCATTACATATGGTGTTAGCAATCAAAGCTTCAAAGACAGATTTCCGGAGTATAGAAATCGCACGAGCTAGTGGCTCCCCTCAGTGGAATGTCAATTTCACCACAGTAGCACATGATTGGGAGTTGGATGTCATCATTGGGTTCTTTGTTTTACTATATTCCACAAGAGTGACAACAGGGGCTATGAACAAGATCAATTGGAGCCTTTACAAAGAAAAAGGTCAATTCACGATAGTTAATTTGACTAGCCAACTCAAAAATGCCTATTTGTGGAGGAAGATATGGAAGACTAAAGCACCTATGAAAGCAGTTGTCTTTGTCTAAACAACTTCTTCTTTAGGAAAAGTCCTTACCATAGACAACCTAAGAAAACCTCAGAACAAGTAGTTGGATTGGTGTTGCCTGTTTAAGAAGAATGGGGAAATGGTATATCACTTGTGTTTACACTACGAGGTGGCCAAAACCATGTGGAATGATTTTTTTGTTGGAATGGGTTTAACATGGATTATGTGTAGAAGGCTGATGGATTTCCAAGCAAGTTGTAGTCATCTCCAATGCAACCACAACATAATTGCAATATGGAAGATGATCCCTATATGTAGTGTTGGTGTATTTGGAGCAATATGGAATTTTAGTTAAATTGGACATGGAAAAGACTTTTGACCATATCAATTGGGATTTCCTTCTTTATTTGCTTGGGAGAATAGGCTTTGGTGAGAAGTAGTGCTCTTGGATAAGGCATTGCATCTCGATGACCAGATTTTCTATTTTGGTGAATGGATGGATCTCCATTTGGTTTCCTCAACGACTCTCGTGGTTTAAGGCAAGGTGATCCATTATCTCCCTTCTTCTTTGTCATTGTCATAAATACTTTAAGTAGTATGATTGATGCAGCTGTTGAATGTCGTTTTGTGTCAGGTTTTAAGATTGGAGATGATTCTAGGGACTGTATAACTGTTTCTCACTTGCCCTTTGCTGATGATACATTAATTTTCAACAACTCTAATCAAGATCACCTTAGAGCTGCCTTGTTGTTATGTTTTGAAGTTGTTTCTGGGCTAAGAATCAATTTTGCTAAGTCTGAAATTGTTCCTCGAGTATAGTCAGTAATTCTCTTGATCTTGCCAACATTTTGGGTTGTAAGGTATCTTCATTGCCCATAAAATATCTCGAGCTTCCTTTGAGCCTCTCATAAATCAGTGTCTACTTGGGATGGGGTCATCGAAAAGATTGAAAAGAGATTAGCTGGCTGGAAAAAGGATTATTTATCAAAAGGGGGCAAAGTGTCTTTGATTAAAAGCACCTTGTCTAATCTTTTCACTTATTTCATTTCTCTCTTTCCCCTTCTTGTGGGGGTAACTAAAAGAATTAAGAAAATTTATAGAAATTTCTTATGGGATGGGATTGGGGAGGAAAGAAAATATCATTTGGTAAGCTAGAACAAAAGTTTGTGTTTTGGTGTCTTGTGGGGGTTTGGGCATAAGAAACTTCAAGCTTTTAATAAGGCTTTTTCTTGGGAAGTGGCTTTGAAGGTACATCTTCGAGAGTAATGCTTTATGGAGGTAGATCGTGGAAGTTAAACATGGAAGATGTGGGAAATTGGTGTACTAATGAAGTTAAAAGGGCTTTTGGAGTGAACTTATGGAAATCCATTCAGTTGGGATGAGAGTATTTAGTCCATAATACAAAATTTAATGTGGAACAAGGGAATAACATTTATTTCTAGCATGATGCATGGTGTGGGGATTCAGCTCTCAAATCTTTTTATTCTACTCTCTTTAAGATAGTTATATATGAAGCAGCTGGTGTGGCTGATTCTTTCCAAATTTCTAATAATCTGCTACGTTGGAATGTGGAGTTTAATAGAGATTTATAAGATTGGGAACTACGTGAAACTGCTGACTTTTTTGCAAGATTATATGATATGAAGATAGATCATAGTAAGGAGGACAGGTTGTGGTTACATGATCCTAATTCCAGATTTTCTGTGAGATCCTACTACAAAATGTTAAACTAACATGGAGATACTGCCTTCCCTGAAAATGTATCTAAAAATCTAAAGGTCTTAGTAAAGTAGCTTTTTTCTACTAGTTGGTTTCTTTTAAGAAGATTTTAACTACAGATAATTTGAGGAAAAGATAATTATTTGTTATTGATTGGTGTAACATGTATAAAAAAGACAGTGAATTTATTAATCACCTTTTTCTACATTGTGAGATGGTGACAGCTTTGTGGAATGTGATATTTAATAGGGTTCTTATTGTTTGGGTTATACCATTGCATGTAGTGGGTTTTTTGGCAAGCTAGAATGGTTCTGTGGGTAGTGGAGGCAGTGCAGATTTCTGGAGGGTGGTCTCTTTGTGTTTGTTTTGGTGCTTATGGTTAAAAAGAAATGAGAGATGTTTTGATAACTGTGAACGAACTTTTGGAGAATTAGGAACTTTTTTCTTTAGCACTCTCAATTTTTTGGTGCAAAACCTTGTAAGGGATGGGGATTCTCGTAATTTTTTGCTTTAGTTTTGTTTCTTTAGTTTGTATCTCGGTATTTTCTCTTGTATACTTAATGTGTACTTAGTTATGCCTATTTACTTGAAATAAAATTTCTTATTACCTATCAAAAAATAATAATAATAGAAGTTTTGAATATTGCAAGAGGATGCTGGATGAATTGAGTACTACTTGCTAAAATATAGATTATAAATATATATAATAGAAATTGTAAACAAGTTAAACCAGTTAATTACTACTTGAAAGTTTTGTACATGCTGGAATTAGTCATATCGGGCATCGCGGGGGGGGAGGGGGGAGGAGAGAGAGAGAGAGAGAGAGAGAGAGAGAGAGAAGAAGAAGAAGAAGAAGAAGAAGAAGAAGATTTATAGGCATATTGTATGTGAAATAATGACATAACATTCCAAAATTGTTTTGCCATCAAGAAAATTTCTTTAGTTGACAACTGATAACAAGGACAGCATACCCCAGTTAATGATTAAATGTTTATTTATTTGTCCAGGACAACATAAGGAGAGGAAAATTGATCTAGACTGTTATTCAAACAAGTATGAAAAATCCAAAATTTTCCAATATATATTAAGTAATACCAATATTTGTTCCATAGCCAGATTCAAGGCCCAACCTAGAAAAATGCATGCAAGTGTCAGGCATGTGGCTGCCATTAGCATGCATTCTAAAAGAAACTAGAAAAATGATTTACTCGCTAATAATGAAAGTTCTATTAGGTTGATGACTAGGTCACAATCGAGAAAAAGACAATTTGCAAGGGAGGGCTAGTAAAAATGAAACATGAATGTGTGGGCATGTGTGAAATTGTGATTGCTGAAAATGAACTGAAAAGGAAAAGGCAAACCTACCAAAACTGCCATTGGCACGCGATAAGAAGTTTTCCGGTATTCACGAATCACTTGAGAAATTTGTGAATGTGTCCTCCTTAAAAAACAGAAGATAGTTTATAATACTTTAAGAATTGAATTCAACATTTGACAACCCAGTAAGTGATTTTTTTTATACTCTTGAGATCATAAAATCTTCTTTCAATGTTCACAAATAATCAAAATGAAAAATACAAAATAATCAAATGTTCACAAAGAATTTATAATGTCTAGTTTCAGCTAAAATTGCTGATAATAATCAGAAAAGAAATAACTCACAACCAAGTTCAAATTAAAACTTTAAAACCTGAGGAATTCATACTAGAATGAAACTATAGTGAGGCTATGCCTACTATTCTCATCAATAAAATTCTTCTGTACTGATAAAAAAGATTGAAGTAAGTGTTAAAATCAAGTATTCGACTAAATAAAGTAGTTGAATACAACCTAATATGGGAAGCTATACTATAAAGTTGATAATTTTATTGTCATGAAATCAGGATCATAACATGGAAAATAAACTAAACAAATATTACAGTTTTGCCTTTGTAAATACCATAAAGAGATTTCATTGTCCCTATAAAGATTTTTTATGAAGTGGTCGTCAGATGCTTTTTGTGGAGTTTTTAAAACAGTTCTCTAGCTTTCAAAAGCAATACTACTAACGTAATACATAAACACGGAAGATAAATAAAACAGTCCTGAGTAGTAATAGATAGGATAGATCTGCCTATATTTAATAAAAATCTTATTTAGTGATTAAAAAAAAAAAGATAGAATAGAACTTTACGATGCATAATAAATGGTAGGAGTAGTCGGTTTCTTTTGGTTCTTGGTTTTTGCGGCAGATTGAGCTGGCTCCACAATTTGTGACCCTGGGTTACCTAATAAACACTGTAATGTCAGTGGCATGGTGCATCGACTAAGAAATAGAAATAGTGAATAAAAGATTGTTTGACCGTATTTTTCACTATAATACTCAGAAACCAAGATTCATCAATTAGAAACTCCTTTTACAAAAATTAATAACGCAGGTTTCACACCTGCTTCGAAACCACGAGGTAAAAGAACAGTAGGGTAGGTTTACTCTACGATCCTTTCTTCTAAATTCGAAATAACCAAACAGAGATCCGATATTAAAGCTATAGGTTTAATACGAAGGGCTAATTTCTCACTTTCTCGGAATCCCTAACAGCGTGAGATATATACTATAATTGTGCAATATGAACGTACTAGGGTTTAAATTGTTTATAATATATATTTCTTTGATAATGGATAGGGTTTTAAACCAATCATAAATTCTTGATTTACCTGAAGGCTCCACTTCCGGAACAAATCCGCCACCGTAAGCCAGAGGATCCGTGACCGCCTCCGGAGCAGGCTTCGACTGAGAAAGATTCCCATACTGATTCTTCAACTTATAGTTCTGCTGCCATGCGAGGCTCGAGCAGAGAAGCGATAGCGATTTGCCGGTACCGGTCGGGGACTCTAGAAGCGCGTGGCAGTGACCCTCTCTCTGGGCTCGATCCAGCGTGGATATGACGCGGCCCATGAACGCAAGCTGCGACCCATACGCTCGGTAGGGGAATTCCACTTTAATGCCTCCGATGTGGTACACGTACTTACGGTTTGGTCCTGAAGTTGCAGAGGCCATTTCTTGGCGTTCTGGCAATGATCTTTAGAAGAATAAAACGTTTTCAGGCTTTGTCGGTGGGGATTATAAGACCATCGGAAAGTTGGGGGAGTTTTGGCGGGAACTTGGATTTTGTGGGATTTGATCAAGGCGGTAACCTGCTTTCCTAGCAGTGCTTAACCTCGCAATCCAACAGGTTGTGACCGTTGCACGTATTAATTACGATTCTATTTTTATTTTTTAACAATTATGATCTTACTTTTTTTTTAAGGGATTACGATCTTAGTTAGAAAAATATTTTAACAACAAAAAAAAAATTACATTAAAATAAATTTATAAAATAATGTAATTTAATATATACATTTGACTACAAAAATTGTTATTATGAGCTACATAATGTTTGGAACTCACTTTTTAAAAATTTATGTGCATGCAATGCATGTATCATCACCTCATTAGTCGAATAAATATTTTATTATGAATATTTATAAAGTCATGTTACCTTATAAACTTACTTTTATAAAATTATTTTGTATTTGTAGCGTAGTTATGCATCAAAACTATCTTTCCGATCTTTTTTCACGTAGAGTACAGTGCACTTGTAACGTTGTAATGCAATTGAATTCTCTAATCTAATTTAAATTTAAGGTTGGACAATGAAATGAGATGATTTTTTAATAATAATAAAATAATTTATAAATATTAGTGAAATAATTGAATTAATAGATTATACGAGATTTTTAAAAAATGTAAGAGAAAAAGTTTTAAAAAGTATTATAATATAATTTTTAAAAATATTCTTATTTTTAGTTTGAAAACGTTAAATTCATCTTTATTTTTTATTTTGAAATTTGAAGAAATTTTAATAAGTAATGATTAGACAGAAAATTAAATTTTTGAAATTAAAAATTATTTTATATTTATGATATATGGATATTGAAATGGAATAAGATAACTTAGCAAAACCTTGCCATCCAAACTAAGTGCAATTATTGTTTTTGTTTTTGTATTCCTGATTTATCTATTAGACTAGTTAGGTTGATTTTAAGAGTGGTACCACGCCTTATTAGGTAGGGTGGCCTTATTCTCGCCCCCCATTCCAACATGGACATGAGTGGAGTTTTTTCTCTCGACACTCTCCCCATAAACCCCCATGCGCGAGGGGTACTCCATTTGAATGTTAGGATGTGAGAACAGACTCGTTTAAAAATAATACCAATTGTCCCATAATTTAAATAAGATATAAACATACAACAAATTATTAAGAATATTCACATTAATATCACCAAATGACTCATCAAATATATATTTGATGATTTATGCTTAAAATAAGTCCACATTAGTCACATAAAAATATATTTTCTTAACTTTGAACTACAGTAAAAATAAGAAGACCTTTCAAATATGAAATGTTACTATTCACTCATTATTCTATTTGTTTACTATATTTTATTTTTCTATTACTTTTCTTCATTTTCTTTTTTCTTTTTTCTTTCCCAAATTTTCTTTTTCTTTTTAAAAAATATTATTATATTATTATTTTGATGAGTATGAATCTAATGTGAAATTATGATGATTATTGTATGCGCATCTCATCAAATATGTACTTCTCATCAAATTTTGATGAGTCAATTGATAAAACCAATGTAAATGCTCTAAGAGGCAAATTGTAGCAACAAATTAAGTGAATTAAGATAATACTACTACAAATTCATCTAAAAGATATTATAAATTGTCACATAATTTAAATAAAAGATGATAACACAATAGACTAGTAAGAGACAAATTGTAGCAACATTACAATTAACACACCAATATCATTTCAATAGAAGAATTGACTTTGATTGTTTGACACTGGAATTTGCCGTGACCATGGCGGTGGAAAAGTCAATGAGTTGTACTGTGAGACTATAATATCATAAAACTTGAAAAATTAATAGCAAAAAAAAATTAGAATTACAAACAAAAATTAAAAAATACAAACATATATTAGAAATGTAAAAATTACAATATTAAAAACTAACCAATACGAGATTGGGATGAAGATGGCAATAAGAATGAGATAATTGAGTCCTTGTGATTAGAATTGGACGTGTGATAGTGAGACTATAAAAAATAAAAAATACAAGAAAAACAATTATAATTACTAAAAATTATATAAACATAAAAAATAATTAAGGGATAAACGGTACAAACTAATGGCAAATGGCAATAGTGGATCCAATAAACACAGTCATATTATAGTGAATGTAGGCTCTGTCTCATGTATCGTTGCAATAATTAAATTTGAAATTAATACCTATTAAATGAATATAAATAAATTAAAATATAAAAATAAAATCTACAATCATCAGATTCAGGATAATTATCACTCTCCTCCTCATTGGCCTCCTTAAAGTCAAGAATATCTAAAACATGAAAGACAGTCCTGTTGTTCTAATTATACATGCATATCAATGTCTCCTTAGTGGTAGCAGACAATAACAAATGAACTCCGAAATAGATTCAATATACATCCTCTAGCATTAAAGGCCAACTTTAAAGCTACAATGCTAATAAGGATAACCAAAAGATTGCGTGTTATCTTTCTATGGACGGAATACTTAAAGGCATTGGTCTTCCATCAAGATAATATATCAATGTCTTATATAAATGGGTGAAGATCCGATGTTAAGTATCTATTAACCTTTGACTGAACTTCTATAGGACGACGGAATAAGAGGTTCTACTCCAACCTCTCACCCTATTTCAACCTACACATTTTCCCGACATTGGCTTTTAAAAGGAGGTAGAGGTAAGTGTAGGTGCTAGAATATTACCACTCCTGGATGCGGTAAACTCAACAAACAATCTAGCAAGGGTTTCCTCAATCTTTGTCGCAACATGTTCCACCCATGCACTCTTGTACACCAATCCCAAGTCATATACCATGCTATCACTATTGTACTTGAGATCAAGAACAACAACCACACGTAACAAAATATTCATTCTTCTTAAATCACTCCAATATATATCATATTTAACTATTGTAATCAATGTCATCTCCCACATTCTAATATGGTCACTTGCGCACATTTCATCCAATTCTTTTTTCCCCTTACATATTTGTTGACAAAAACCATTAGATGTAGATACAAAGAGCTGAATAGCTCGTTGTGAACTTATAGAAAAGTTTCAAAAAATATATAAGTAGCAATAATCTCACGTGGTCATCAAAATATTTGACATTTTGAATGTCTTCATCATCGAGTAATGCAAAGACAGACTTATATTTTTGGGCCACCTCCAACAACAAGAAGTTGAATTCCATCATGTAGGAACATTTTGACAAAGGCCCTTCTTGGATGTTACATCCACAACCCTCATAGGAACCATCAATTTTCTCCAATTCAAAAGTGAAGATCTTAAAAATCTCACAGTAATTCTAACCCATGCAACCGAGTCATTGAGATCTTTAAAATCATCACTGATAATTAAATTTAGAAATGTAGCACATCTCTTATGCAAACACTCACCACCTAATATTGTCTTATTTGTATCTTAAACGTAGGTCTTAAGATGTCCCAATGCGACATCATTAGACAATAAATTATTAACTATAACTGTCACAACTCGTGTCAACCCTCACTTCTTTATTGCGACCTCCAATACCTTCCCAAACGTCTCATCCTTATGATCGAAAATTTGACAACTTTAAAAAAATTTACTTTATTTTCAATCAAAATCAATAAAATATATAATTATAATTTTGGACATTTGTCTAAGTATTAGTGGTGAGATAAACTCTTTAACATACCAATTGGCCCTCTTAACAAATATTTCTCTGTTTTGTAATTTTTTTTTATGTTCATTGCCATCGCGTGGTGAGAAGAAAGGTTAAACCTAGGTTCAAAGCATTTGGAATATGTTTAGAACATTTTTTCCTCCATAAACCGAAATGGTAGCTCATTCATGATAATCATATGAGCTAGGTGTCTCATATACTCATTCAGATCATACGTAATATACCCATTTAATATTGTACCCCCACTAACCTCACCCATTTTGGTTTGTTGCACATTCTATATGACGGCTTTCTTTGGGTAATGTTAAAATGGAATTTTCACTCGACTGACTCAAGACTTTTTATTCATTTAAAAAATTGTCATATTGCTGTAGCCTTTTGATTTGTAAGTTTTTTTTTGGGGGAGGGGGGGCATTTCTCCACAAAATTTCTCTGCCTATTTTATTTACTTTTTGGTGGGCTAAATCTGCTTACTTTTCTTTTGTTTGCAACAAAAAATAAATAAGAAAAAAAAAAGCTATATCTAACTAAACCGTTGAACAATGACATGTTATCTTCTTAAGTAATATATATAATAATCTATAATTAACAAAATATAAATAATAAAATAATTTATAAATATTTTCCAATAATTATGTTCCCAAATAAATTTTAAGATATGTGAATTAAACAATAGAGAATGCAGTGGAGTAGGAAAAATAAGAGGTGTTAAGATTTTTATATTTGAAATATAAATATTGTTAGGATATAAATTTTAAACTTTCTGATATACGAGTCTTGAGTAGCTTTGATTATGTAATGTGTTAGATCAATGTCTTTTTCTATTTTAATTAATGGAGAGCCCAAAGAATATATTCATCCTACTAGAGGAATAAGGTAGAGGGATTCATTATCTTCTTACATTTTCCGTATGTGCATAGAAGACCTTATCAATTTACTAAAGCAAGCTGAAACTGGATCAAAGGATTCAAAATTTGTAGTGGAGCACCAAGACTTAATCATTTTTTATTTGTAGATGCTAGTCTTCTTTTTTGCAGAGTTAATATGAATGAGACAATACAGACCCAAAATATTCTAGAGAAATATGATAGCACTACTAGGCAGCAAGTGAACAGACAAAAAACATTTATGATCTTTAGCAAGAATGTGTGTTCTTCAAAGCAATAGGAGGTTATGGAGTTTTGGGAGGTCAAAGTATTCAACAATATGACAAGCATTTGGGATTACCGCCAATGGTTGAAAGGGATAAAAATCGAGTATTGTTCGAAATAAAGAATAAAGTGTAGCAGAAATTACAAGGATGGAAGGAAAAATTGCTTTCACAAGGGAGAAGGAGAATATTGATAAAAGTTGTGATTATGATTATCCCTACATATACCATGAGTCGTTTCAAGCTCCTTGGAAAGTTTTGTAAGCAATTGGAAAGTTTAATGGCTCGATTTTAGTGGGAGCAACGACATAACGAGGAGAGAATTCATTGAGTTGGCTGGAAAAATATATGTGCTCTTAAAGGTGATGGTGGAATGAGTTTTAAAGATTTAAGGGTATTCAATTTGGCTCTTTTAGTGAAGCAAGGATGGTGAATAATGCAGGAGGAGTCCTCTCTATTACACAGAATTTGTAAAACAAAATATTTCCCTAATACTAGTTTTATAAAATCTAGTTTAAGTCCTTTGTTGTCTTATGTTTGGAATGGTATTTAAGAATAAAAAAAAAGTGCATTGATTTGAGGGGTGGTAGCGAGTTGGAGATGACAAGTTAATTAAAATGTGGACTTACCATTGGGCTTTTGGTTACAAAAATTTACTGCAATTCAAAACAAGTAGTACCTACCCTCAAAGTGAAGAAATTGTTGAAACCTTATTTGTCAATGACTCAAAAAACTGGGATGTGGCATGTCTGAATGGTTTGTTTCCACCCAGTGTTGTACAAGAAATTTTGAAGATTATCTTTCTACCAGGTCATGGAAAATATAAGATGATTTGGGAACTTGAAAATAATGGAGTGTATTTTGTTAGAAGTGCTTATAGAATTGTGAAAGCAATTGGAAATTAATGTGCGGAGGGTGAAGGTTCAAATGCTAATCAATTGAGAAAGTTGTGAAATAAGTTATGAAACATAATTATTGAGGTTTGATACACGAAAGTGAGAGCAAAATCTAGGACAACAAAACAGGAAGATCTTAGCATTAATTACTTTCAAGATACTCCTTTTAAAAAAGTTTACTTGCTCATAAACATTGTACGGCAAGACAACAAATTGATGCATCACTACCAACCTACATGGGAGCTGGATCCCTATCACATAGATAAACAAATATTTCATGACAGAGAGCAACCAGATCTGCACTGATAATAGCATTTGACTCGAGTGACAATCCTTGGATAATTGCATAAAACAAATCTTTAGAAACAAATTGTAGAAGTTCTACATTAACATTGACTCGAGTGCTACCATGTCCAACGTAACAAGGGAAAGAGAGGGTGAAATAGCTACCCTAGAGTTCTATATTCGAATTTCCAAGTTGAATAGAGAGAGAGTGCAGAGAGAGATATGGTGAAATGGATGAAAAAGAAGGTGAAACGGGCTAAATGTATTCAAATAACCTACAACCAAGTTTGTTTTACTATTGAAAAAATGCGTACGTGTTACCTTATGATTAAAAGGTGTAAATCTAAAACTTTACACATATTTTAAATTAAAGCTTATCTAATGCTGTAAATTGTTATGCACTATTATATTTGTTTGGTTATTAAAAAGAGAAAAGCTTGGGTCCAGTTAGTCTATAAATTGGATTTTTGCAGACAGCCAATTAGAGCTTGCCACGTCACATGTTATTAAAATCTAGCCTAAACCCACATGCATCTCATTTTTGCTCACTATTGTTGAGAACCAAAACCTACGAAGCACGAACCCACTCTAGCAAACACAACAGACATGCTTCGCACCCATGGAACTCTCTGACGATGACGAGGTTAGCCCAATTGCAGACGACGAAAGTTTCACTCCGTCTCCCAAGACTCGTCAAGATTGGTTTCTCTCTGTAGTTTGCAATTTTCAAATAATTTATATGGCAGTAGGAAGAAAATCAAACAAAGAAATCACTATTACGCTTGTTTAACTACAACATCACAAACAAATAAAGCACTGAAGTTAGTAACATGGGGACCTTTTCTC
The DNA here is from genome assembly GCA_036898215.1 of Platycarya strobilacea. Lineage (NCBI taxonomy): Eukaryota > Viridiplantae > Streptophyta > Magnoliopsida > Fagales > Juglandaceae > Platycarya > Platycarya strobilacea. Next base: position 15,383,137 of record CM072555.1, read on the forward strand.
CAACCTATCGTGATGGGAAATTGCTTCTTTGTTTTTCCTTCAAATCTATCTGTATTTATTTATTTATACTTCTTTCTTTATCCCCATCTTTTTTGGTCTTCAAGGCTCTGTGTTGTGTGATGTTTGACGGATGGGGAAAGATGAAAGAAGGGGCACCAGAATTGTCCAGAAGTATAAGATCCTCCACCCCATCTTGCTACATCGAAACTAACATGATGGAAAGTATTGCTATTCTAAAAACATGCAGTTGGTTCAATTTAGCTCATTAGGTTGTTCTAAAAGATGTGGCTTAATAGTGCAACATGTTCAACATCTCTTACACAATTTCAACAACCAAGTCAAGAGTAGTCTTAGTCTCGGTTTGGATTGAGAGATGAGATGGGATAAGTTGATGTGAGTTTTGAAAGTTGAATAAAATATTAATTTTTTAATATTATTATTGTTTTAAAAATTGAAAAGACTGTATTGAAATATAAAAAAATTGTATTGGAACTTGTGTTTTATAAGAAAATTTGAAAAAATAAAATGATGAATTTAAGACAAATTGAGATAAGCTCAACTCATCCTTCAATTCAAATTGGGCCTTAACTTTGGCCTACAATATCCCCATTGAACTCACTACAGAAAGCAAATAGATACTTTGACACCCTTAAACACAATAGATATGCCTGTGGTTATGTAAGTGATTACACAACAAAGGATGATCAATAATCCCTCCATAACCTACGAAAGTCTATCACTTCAACTCTATAAAATAACGCACTTATGCTATTCACCCATGTCTATAACCCTGAAAATAAAATTGAGGCACCTAAAACAAAGTCCTCAAATTAATCACACAAATAGCCCACAAATAATTTGTAAGAAATGGGCACCCATAGTGGGCAGCATTCACCTTTTCTTAGAAGTTAAGAAGTGGCTTTTAAACAACTTCATGAGACTTGATGACTGGCCGTTAATAGCCAACCAAGGGTTAGGTTTAGAGAGTCTATTTATATAGCCTCTCTCTCTTTGGATAGGTACGGGATATAGAAATCACAAACGCTCTCTCTCAAATAGTTCTATTTAGTCTCGACATTTAGGCTGTGGAACTTGTGGGTGTTGCTCTGGTGTTACCATGTCGCACATTCCACCATCGATGTAATATTTCGGATGATCAACAACGCTGAAAAATTCGTGGAACAACCGTACTAGATCTGAGATATTTTTTACGAGGTAATATTACTTCCGCTATATACTTTGATCTAGTATTTCTAACTTAATTGAAAACCACAACTCAACCTTTTGGTTCAGCTTTCACACAATAGAATAAGCAATCTTAGGGGAGTTACCAATCTCGCGCTGTGAGTCTGGAGAGACAGAGAAACTCTCGTTGTCGACGACTGGACTAATCTCGTCAATGGCAACTCGGCTAAGCTCGTCGTCGTCGAAGAGTTCTGTGGATTTGAAGTAGGTCCTTTTTGTTTGCTGGAATGAGTCTGTTCTTCGTGGATTTTGGTTTTTAGCAACAGTAAACAAAAATGAGATACATGAGGGTTTAGGCTGGATTTTAGTGACATGAGATGTGGCAAGTTCTGATTAGCTGTCAGCAAAAATCCAATTTATAGACTGACTCGACACAACTCAACCTTTTGGTTCAGCTTTCACACAACAAAATAAGCGATCTTACGGGAGTTACCAATCTCGTGTCGTGAGTCTTGAGAGACAGAGAAACTCTCGTTGTCAACAGCTGGACTAATCTTGTTAGTGGCAACTGGGCTAAGCTCGTCGTCGTCGAAGAGTTTTGTGGATTTGAAGTAGGTCCTTTTTGTTTGCTGGAGTGAGTCTGTTCTTCGTGGATTTTGGTTCTTAGCAACGGTGAGCAAAAATGAGATACATGCGGGTTTAGGCTGGATTTTAGTGACATGAGATGTGGCAAGTTCTGATTAGCTGTCAGCAAAAATCCAATTTATAAACTGACTCGGCTCAAGCTTCTCTCAATCATAAAAGGAACAAAAAAAAAGGGAGAATTTATTATTATAAAATGTCTCAAATTTATTATTTTGAAGGAATGCGTGCGTGCCTAATTTACGAAAATATAAATTATTTTGTTTATTATAAGAATTGTGCTTGGCAACAGCTACAGTAATTATTATTATTTGTTTTTTCTTCTTCAAGCCTGTATGCTGTTGCCACAATAATACTTAGGGGTGTTTATTTAGATCTGGGTTTTTTCGAATCCGGATTAAAAATCGAAAAATCGGATTATCCAGACGGATAACCGCCCGGATTAAACCTGGATAGATATAGAAATCAAGATAACCACTCGGATTGGTCACGGATCCGATTTTTAAACCGGATATCTGTAATCGGTTTTAAAAATAAATGTTACATTGAGTACGACATGACAAACATCATCTCTCTCTCGACAGAGTTCTCCTCTCCATCTCTTCGATAGAAATCCTAGTTGTTCGCCGTTTGCATTGGTCGTTTGTTGTTCTCCATCTCATCCCACTACTAAGATTATCTCCGTCAACGGCATCCTCGGTGAATATCCTATCCCTGTTACTGTCTCCCCAAGTCCTTGAGATCGAAAAGTCCTCATCCTCTTATTCGTCATTGTCGGATTTCGTCTGCAATTCTGACCGTTTGTATTACGACGACTACATTCCGACCTTAGATGCAGTCAAGGAGCTTCAGGTCAATCAGATCTACTTCGTGCTTCCTGCTTCTAAGCTTCAGCAATGGTTGACCGCTTCAGATATGGCCGTCTTGGCTGTCAAAGCCAGCGTTGTTCTTTAGAAGTCCTCTGAAAACAACGGTCATCGTAGGAAGAAGGCCTGTATATCTTCGCCTATTATGGTTAAGCAATCGGTTGATACTTTCAAAAGTAATAATATTAATGTTGATTATGACGGCACTGAAAATCGATTTGGGTATGGGTACAGACCTAGCTCGCAAAAGAAAACCCCTATAACAGATGCTAAGCCGAGCGTCAGTGGATTATCTCAAGCCGAATTTGTAAGATTTTATTTTAAAAGTTATAAAGTGTCTTTTTAAAAAATATATATATTAAAAAATAGGGATTAAATCCGGTTGTAATCCAAATACCCGGATTTTAAGCAAAAAGAGAACAAAAAATCTAGATATTCGAGATTAATCCGGTTATTCACACGAATTGAAACCGGATTTAATTCAGACAGATAACTGCCAATTTTTTAAATTCGGATCCGAATCCGGATATCTGCCAAATCTGAATCTGGTTATAGCCGGATATCCGGATCCGGATAAACACCCCTAAATTTTATTTATTATAATTATGAAGTTGAATCATTACTTATTATAGTTATAGCCGGATATCCGGATCCGAATATCTGCCAAGAGTCATTACGCTTACACTTACAAGAAAGAGAAGGTAGAGCTATTCACTACTCTTCGTCTCTTTCATTTTCCAACCTCCAACCTCCAAATTCACATTACTAGCACTCGTCTCCCCTAGATGGTGGACCTAACCATCATATTCAATCAAGAAACGATTCGACAAAACCGAACTCCAGCTCCTCGTACACTTTTTCGTCCATTACCAGTACCACTATTTCGATTTTATTTTTCACCTTTTGGTTTTGCATTTTCTTTCTAGTTTTTTGATTTCTTGATCGATTTTTAGAATTCTTGATATGCGGGAATCTCAAGTGGAAAAAAAGCGTTTGGAAAATTTTCGTAAAATATAAAAGGAGATGGCGGGGCAAAATCAAGGGCCCAACATGGATAAGTTTGAGGCATATTTTAGGAGAGTGGATTTGGACGGCGATGGTAGGATCAGTGTAGCTGAAGCTGTTGCTTTCTTTCAAGGATCCAATCTTGCTAAACAAGTTCTTGCTTAGGTTGCTCACTTTTTTTAACCCCCTCAATCTCCATTTCATAATAATTTTTATGGATAATTATGTAATTTGTGCCTCAAATGTGAATGAATAATGGATGGAATTTACGTTGGAGCTAACCTCTTGGTCGATTATGTGTTTCTATATATATATATATATATATATGTTTTCGAATCTAGTCAAAGCTGCAGTTTCTGATAATTATTTTGAATAATTGCGATCTATCATAGTGAGATTTGTTGGTTGCTTGACGGATGCTCTCTCATGAGTCGTCAATAACCTTTAAAGTTTTAGCTATCTCTTCTTGTTAACTTGACTAAAATGCATTGGGATCAATCTTAAAGAATGCAATAGTTTGCTGTAAGTTCTCTATCTAATATGATCTAGTTTACTTATGCCAATAAATTTATGTTTGAGGGATGATCCAGATAAGGATGCCTTTAATTTATACTCACTAAAAAATAGAAAGAAATAAAGTAGTATGTTAATATTTGCCTTTGTCGGTGAATATTGGATTGATTGACACGAGGGAAGGCTTCTACTGGTGATTCTTATCGAACATTTATTTTTATCTTAGAATGATCATAGTTGTATTGAGCATTTGGTGCCAAGCACGAGGCATATCCCAAACCTCAGGCGTTTGAGTTGGACATCTTCAACAAGGTTCACAAGATAATCTTGTACGCGCTTAAGTAGGTTTAATTTAATTTTGTGTTGTTGCCGTGCTTTTGCATGATGTGGAAGTTGCTTGTTTTGGTGTCTTTTATCTTTTAGTCTTTTTGCATGTCAGTGATACCTTCAAAAAGAAAATTTATTCGTGTTTCTTTCTTGAGGAATTTAAGACCTTGTTGAACATGACTTACATGTTGATCTAAATGCTAGGGATGTAAGTTAATTAAAATGTTTGAGATGACTTGCAAATATGCATGCATGCTGATCAGAGCAAAATTTGTTTCCTTGGTCGTGTAGAATTTTATAATGCTTTCAAACTTGTAACTGCGGCACAGAGTAAACGAAAATTAACCCTTGATATTGTTAACGTAGCACTATATGGTGCAGCTGCGGCTAAAATTCCTCCATCGCAAATCAATCTTGCAGCCACATCTATGTCTCAATTGAATTCAACGGGTGCTGCATCTACCCCATGGATGGGTGCAATGCACCAACATCCTCTCAAAATCTCGCCTTTGGAGCACAAGGAGTGCCAAATGCTAGTATGAACCAATGTTATTTTCCTTCTCAACAAAATCAGTCCATGAGACCACCTCAAGTTATGCCATTACCTTCTATTACTTCTTTTTACCAATCACAGGGTATTGCTAGTCTAGACCTCACTATGGGAGGTAATATGTTAGGTCCCAATGTCCCAAACTCAAATATCTCAAATGATTGACTTAATGGATGGGCTAGTTTAGTTACTAATGGGCCCAGAGGTATTGGTCCATCAATGTCCTTACAGGCTTCACAGCCGTAACTCCAGTTTCTATGGCCTCCTTGCCAACAGCTAATGCCTATAAAGCGTCAGTTGTTTCAGGAAATCGATTTCCTTTTGGGCCAAATTTTGTTAATAGTACTCCTGCCTCTTCCACCATCACTCATGTTTCTGTCGTACCTCAACCTTTGGGTTCAATGATGCAATCTCAGCTCCAGGTTCTTCCTCAATCACGTTATCTGGGATTTCGGTTGGACTTGGAAATCCTACTTCTGACAATACGCACCTTCATTGGCCAAAGATGAAACCATCTAATGTTCAGAAATATATAAAAGTTTTTTTGGACGTGGACATTGATAGGGATGGGAAAATCACTAGTGAGGAGGCATGGAATCTATTTTTGAGTTGGAGATTACCAAGAGGTAAGGATCCTTTGATATGGAAGATTGAAAGTTTGGCTGACATCTCCTTGTGTTGTTCTGTATTATTAAGTTGGCTGATTATGAAACTGTATTTTCATGTTTATTTCCTAAATATTGCTGTTATGGATTGTGATGCCACCAATATTCTGTGTTGCACCCAATACTTTTTTAGTTTTATGAGATGTGGTGGGCAAAACCCCAGTGCATAAGATTTATACCTATTTAAACATGTCTGCCTCTAGAAAGTTGAAAAAAGTAGGATCCTGATCACAAAAATAAAGGTCTTACAGAACATTCTTCCACACTCTAATAGTTAGATCTAAATTCTTGTAAATCCTTAAATTATGTTCTAAAAAACACAACATCCTATCATTATTAAAGCTTTACTAATACACAAGTGTGCACATATATAAAACACGACTTGTTGCACCATATAGTTTTTCACCCAACCCTCCTGATCATGTGTTTTTTGATAAATAGTTAATTAAAGTATTTTTGTTAGGAATAGAGCATTCAAAGAAAAAAGAGCATCCAAAGTGATAAAATAATAGTGGAATTATATTGTATTCTAGACATTCTGTACTTATGTTGTGTTTCAGTACTAATTAGGATATTCTTCATTGGTTGATTTTTAATTTTTTTTTTTTGCATGTTATCTCTTTACGTTGCTGACTGCGATCTTTTCTCCATGCTACCTTAAGTGTAGTGCATATTTTAGGCAAATTGAAACCATGGAATTATATGTTGGTTGTCCCCAAAAAATTATTAGGATCGTTGTTCAACAAATATCTTTTTGGGAACAATCCCTTACAAAAAGCTGGGGTTACTACTTTAAATATTCTTAATTTCTCAATAGATGTAAGCCTTGTTTGAGAACCAGCAATTTTAGAAAAATGTAAGCTTTTTTTTTTCAATTTACCTTCTATCCAAACATCTTTTACATACCAAAAACATTTTATCATCTCTCAAAATAATTTTCATCTCATCATCTGTCTTTCTTTTCATGGTTTAAAAATATAGAAACCTAAAATCCAAATCAATTTTCACAAAACTAGAAATATCTCACAAAAGTCTCTCTCTCTAAACATCATTTGAATGGATCACAGTTTTTTCAAAATCCAATTTTCTAAATCCAAAATTTCTATGGCCCTTTGATTTTCCAAAAACCCAACAAAACTCATCTCTAAAAATGTATTCAAAGATTACAGAATTTGTCCGAAAATTTTTTAATCTAAATAAGCTTGTTGTGTCTATTTTCAGGTATTTGGTAAATGCAAGTCACTTTTGCTACTATCTTTTGGCATTCAGTTCCATATATGTTATGAAGAGAAATTTGGGAATGGCCAAATTTCATCTTTTTACTAAGACATTTGTCATGCCTTAAAATGAAGGTGCCACTAGAATGTACTAATGATTATATTAGATGAATTCTTCTTTATTGGACCTTGTCTTCTTATAATGGAACTTATGTGTACTCCTCTAGTTCTTCTGAATTTTTCTTCTTGGACAAGTTTACTGAGGACTTGATTGTAGTCTATGATTACACATGCTCAATAATGTCTTTGTTTGCCTTTTTTAAAGGTCTTAAAGCATGTGTGGGACTTATCCAACCAGGATAATGATAGCATGCTATCTTTGAGGGAATTTTGCTTTGCTCTCTATATGATGGAAAGATATAGGGAAGGTCGCCCTCTATCAGTTGCATTGTCACCTCATGTCATGTTTGACGAGACATTGCTGTCTATGACCGGTCAATTCAAAGTCGCTTCTGGAAACGTAGCTTGGGGTCCTAGTCCTGGTATTAATGAGAACTGCTTTAAATATTCTTAATTTCTTATCTTGTGCCATACAAATTTTTCTTGATGAAGCATTTGATTCTATACTTAGGTTCTGGACAGCAGCAATGGATGCAGGTAGGGGTGTCAAAACGTGTTATCGTGTTGTGTTCGCGTCGTGTCAGGACATATATATTACACTTAAAGAGTCAACAAGAACATGGCCCGTTAAGGGTTTCATGTCAAAAATCTCAACACTAACACAACTCTTTAAGATAACGCGTTGACACAACACATTAAGACACGTTAGTTGAGACAATAAATTTATACGACACGACACGATCCGACGCGTTTAGATCCGTTGACACGTTTGACACGTTTAAGTCCGTTTACTGAGTAATTTACCTTATTATTTTATACAAGTATTAAACTATAAATGATAGGCTGATAGCTATAAAACATAAAATATTAATATACACCACAAATAATCAATATGATCCACAATTGCACCACCACAGTCCAGATATTGCAAAATATTAAATTTACATCACAAATATAAATAATAATAAACAACACACATTGTAAACAAATTAATTTTACAATCCCAAATTTCTCAGAATTAGAAACCATTTAAAAAGTATTTCACACGTATGACCGTTTTCTTCGTTTTGCTTTAACTTCCATAGTTTGCAAACTTTCTTCTTCAACTTCAACTTTAAACTGGTCCAAATCAATGAAGTCATTATTTTCACTTTTTACCTCAGTCATCTAGCAACAAACAATAAAAACAAATGGGTCATATAAAATAGTTGTGACTATAAATAACTAATAAGCTGTCAATGATCAGAATCTATATTTGATTTCTAAAGTAAAAGAGGAGCAATTAGATCAGTGCCTAGACTGACTTAATATTGTTCTGCAAAACTGGAAAGCAATTCTCTTAGTAGTTAGTTATTTGCAGAACTAAGCAATTTGCTCCCTTCTAAGTCCTAGTAGATATGTCTATAATGTCTATATACAAATACATGCACACATGTTCATATAAGAAGATGATTATCTAAATTAGATAATAGATTGCTTCCTTTTTCTTTGATTTCCCAAATAGTTCTACCATTGGAAATTTATAAAATAGAATATGGACGAAGGGGAACTTAAAACTTGATATGTCCAAGAATGATGTATATATTAAACCTATTAACAGTAGAAATCTCATATTAATTTCATTTTGTTTATCTTGATCACTGCTCTCCGAATCTTGTTTCAATATTTTATTACTTCTGGTTTTGAGTATCCTAATGATGTTTTTACCAAGATAATTATTAAAGTCTCTCAGTCATAAGCTGATCTTTGAATAAGATTATATATTGGGGCACTAATAAATGAAGTTTGAACAACAATCAATTTAGTGGTAACAGAAGATTAGGTCAACCCAAAAGATGGAGAAACTTTTGACTCATAATGATTGTACTTGTTCATTAATTATAGCTAAATTATTGAGTTTAAAGATCTCACAACAGAGAGACTAATTTCTCTTGTTAAACATTGATTAATTGTGAGCTTTGTTATGTTGTCAACATTAATTCATTCTCAAAGAGTTGAAATCCCAATTCTTCACTTGTTATTAAATTTAAAAACAATGCATGCTGGAGAATTTAAAGAATAGCTGAGATAGTGGATGAATGTACTTGGCAAGCAACCATATATACAACCTCATTAAATAGATAGTGGATGATTTTACTTGTCTCTGCCCAATAGATCATGGGGTTTACATAGATTGCTACAATTTTGACACCATGAACAACATCAGTACTGCTCCATCATATTTTTAGGAAGATTTGAATTGGCTATTATAAAAACTAAAATATTGATTTAACAATCCAAAGTTGAGGGAAAAGACAATCCAACACTTGATACTCCATAGATATATTAGATAATGGAGAGCACAAGACAAAGCAAAGTACGTAGGCCTTTGTTTTTTTGTTGCTTTATTTTATTTTTTGAATAAATTAGAAGGTGCGTTAACTTTGGACCAACTACAAACAACCCTTGCTCATTAGTAAACAACACAATCTACCGCTAATTAATAGAATATTCTAACCCATTCCCTTGGATAGTCTTAACCTATTCTCTTCTGCTTGATTTACACAAGTGGCTGGGATGGATAACAAAAGCCATGCATATTGAATCACAGACAAAACACAATGTACTAAAACAGATCGATGATAAGAATAGCAAGCAGATCAATGAAACAGATTGATGAAATAGAACAATAAACAAAACCTCTATGCTTGTTTACTAGCAAGCAATCACTCTAAGAGTCTGAAGAACAACTCGGTCGAATATAGAAAACAACTCAATCAAACAAAAATTAAACCCTAACTCTAACAAAGTTACAAAATCAATCCCTCATTTTCAGATCAATAAATAAAATTACCTTTAGGGTTTGTGAGAAGAGCAGAGGCTGTGCATGGTCGGCGATGTCGCAAAGAGAGAGGTGGTTGGAGTGCCGGATAGGTCACAGAGACGCCAATTCGAACGACAGAAGTGGCGGGGGTTGCCGACGACGACGAGTGCAGAGTGCCGACTGGAACTTGGAAGTCTGGAAGCATCCGGGGAAGGATATGAAATGGAAAGGGAAAAATGAAACCAAGCTTAAGTGGGACTGTGGGAGGGAAAAGAAATGAAAAGGGACGGGCCGGACGACAACGAGTGTAGAGTAAGAGTCCCATAGGGAGCGCAACAAAATCGCAGACTGTGGGAGGGAAACGCTACTCAAGAAAAATGAAAATAAATTGAAAGGGGGGAGGGGAGGCGGCGTAGCATTAGGGATTTAGTGGTTTTTTAAATGTTTAAAAAATAAGGTATATATATATATATAATCGTGTCTTAACAGGTTTGACCCGTTATGACCCGTTATCAAATCGTGTTTTAACGGGTCGACACGATTTGACCCGAAACCCATTAAACTTAAACACTAACTCGCTTTTAACGTGTCGTGTTCGTTTCATATTAACGTGTCATATCTTACATTGCCACCCCTAGATGCAAGGTGCCCGGCCGATTACACCTGCAACTGGTTTGAAGCCTCCAATGCAGGTAAATGCCCCCTAGGCTGGTAACGTATTGCAATCTAATGAGCAGAAATCTGGAGTGCCTGCATCTGAGGATTCCTTTGTAAGCCAACTTGATACCAGATGACCAAATTCAATAAACTCAAAACCTCTAGAGGCAACAACTGCGGGGAAAAAGACATCTTTTCTGTCCTTTTTGTTGCCTTACCATAGAAGTATTTGAATTATGAATGTGTGTGGTGAAAAATTATTTATGCCTTACATGAATAATTCTTAAGAAAAATGCAAGAAAATAGACGCCACTTTTTTTATTGACAAGTAATAAGATTTTTGTTATAAGCATGAATGGTGCAATCCACGTACAACAAGATGTGTACAAGAAAACACTCTTAGCTTAATGAACCATAAAAAATATGGCAATGGTAAATTCTCATTGTAAGAAAAAATGATGTGGAAGCATGTGTATTTTTTAATCTTTTTATAAATAAGAAAAATTATTAATCCACATAATTAGGCATAATCCAAGTACATAGGAAATATACAAGAGGAGAAAACACCTCATTACAAAACTAAAGCTGGAAAAACAACCTAAAGGCATTAAGACTAGTATCATCCAACACAATAACTGAAGCCCAAAGCAACAATGTATGAAAGAAAAAATCTCTAGTCCCTTCCTACAACATTCGCTATTGTCAAAACAACACCCATTTCTCTTATTCCAAATACACCACATAAGGCATAGAGGTACCATCTTCCAAATAACCGCAATTTTTCTATTGCCTTGAATACCTCTCCAACAAGCCAAAAGATTCGCCACCCTCTTGGGCATCACCCAAGCAATGCCAAGCCTAACAAAAACCTCATCCCACAAGACCTTCAACACATTACAATGGAAGCATGAGTATGTAAGCAACTACTTTAGGATTTCAATATAACCACTTTTAAAAATCATATTAACTCAGAAAGTGCACTCAATTTTCTCTAATGTCCCCTTCTTGAAAAAGAAATTTGTCAAGAAGATTGTTTTAAGATTGTAGTTATTTTTTCCCTATAATCGTCCATCTTCTTTTGCTTTCTTATTGGAAGGTCTAGATCAAGATGTTACTTATAGTTTGTGACTTATGCAACTCTTTAACTTTAATAGGGATTTATTATATGATTATATCGTATGCTTTTTAGAGCTTTTAGTGTTTTTAGTCTACTTTTAAGTATTTGTGAACTTTCTGAGGGGTACAATTATACTTTATTTTTGGTAGGTTGAAGAAACACAAAACATGATATTGGATTTTAAAGAGAAGCTTGAGTTTTTCTGCGCCAAAATGCAAGAACTTGTGAGTTATTTTGTCTTATTCATTTTCTTCTAGTTTTTTTCATTAATAATCAACTTTTTTTCCTTTTTATACAATTGTGGTCAGGAACTTGTTCAGGCTAGGTCTGCAGGGAATCGAAAAGGCATGATGCTTTACTTTATGTGTGGAATGGTTGGTGATACTATAATGTCAATGTAGGTTAAGTTAAATAAAGGAGTTTACAAAAATACCCAACCAAGTTGCAATGAAAGGATCGTACCAACTTGGATCTTTATTCCAAATTCAATTGGAATGATGAAATTAGTTAAATAATTAAAAAAAAATGTTGAAATTATTGTTGGAATTCAATAATGAAATAACCACTTTGTCATGAATTGATTGAGGAGCCTTAATATGTTCATGTAGTTTGACCTTGTATAGTTACCACAACTACCTATTCTCATAAATGGTGCAACCTTGAAGATGTTGGTGAACCATTTGCTACTTGTGTTTTCTTTTTCACTATGTTAGTTGCCTTTGTTCATGTTTATTCTCTGGTATTAGGTTATATATAAAAACAGATGTGATAATAAACTAAATGAGATCACAAAAAAGCATCGGCTAATAAGCGTGAGGTACCTTTTAAATTTAAGATGTAAAGAATTATGCTGCAATCATCTAACAAGGATTAGATTCTTATTATATTTATGTCAACAATGTTTATTGCAGGTAGAGTCTCTGGGTTCGAAATATGAAGAGAAGTACAAGCAAGTGGCAGACATAGCATCTAAGTTAACCATTGAAGAGGCTAGATTTCATGATATTCAGGTAAATGGGTAATCTTCACTTTTATATAATGAGGGCCTGGAGTTGCCTATAAGACGACATGACTATGGGCTTATTGAACAGCCAATGAGTTTTGTTATCGATTGTACTTATTTTTTTGAGTGATCCAACTAAGCCCAATAGCGCATAATTATGAACATATGAGATACCACAATGATGTGTTTTTGCATCATTACTCAATTTGGGCCATAGTTGCTCCTACATCAATGGTAGTTATAGTATTTTCCCTGACAGAATTGATGCCCTTTTCAGTTCCCTCTAGTTGCTTCCTCTCTCTCTTTCTCTAATTGGTAGTTGAGACATTAATATCTTGTTAAGGTGGAACTCAACTTGTGTCTTATCATCTATGCTTAATTTGTTAGTTTCTTCTTCCAGTTGTTATGCTCATTTTATTGAGACGATTCTCTTTCATTTTTGTTTAGGGCTTAGTAGAAAGAAAATGATTTTTCGTTTGGGAAAGCAGAAAAGTAATAACACTGCTAAACATACTAATTCTATCTTGAGCTGCAGCCCATTGGTCATATTCATTACATGATCAAATTTAGTCCTTTAAACATGGATTTTTATTAGAGTTTTATCTCTAAGGAAGTTTTTTGCATGATTTTGAATTTACTTGATTTACTATTAAGAGAGGAAGGTGGAGTTGCATCAAGCAATTGTTAACATGAAACATGGAGGCAGTGCATATGGTATCCTTCAGGTATGCCTACCCAAATTTCTATGATGAGTCAATGGAGATTCCTTTTCACCCGTTTGGATATAAGAAGTGTTTCATCTTATCTCATCTCCTCTCCTCTCCTCTCATCATCATATTTTTTAAAAATTTCCATACAAAATATAATAACAAAAACTTTTTTAAATTTCAAAATAATAATAATATTAAAAAATAATATTCTAACCATATTTTATCCAATTTTCATCTCAACTCATCTAATCTCAATTCAATTTCCAAATATTACATTTTTTTTGTCCCAAGCCATTCATTTGCTACTTATATAGGTGTAAGCTGACCATATTGAATAAGATCTTGAGGAGCTGTTGAAGGCTTTAACTGAACGTTGCAGGAAACATGGATTGGATATTAAGTCGACTGCATTGACTGAGCTTCCAATTGGTATTTTTAGTCCCATGTTAACCGTTTGTTTAGATTCATCCATGCAGCTTCTTTAAAAATACAATTCCATGCCTTTTTCAATGTCTTGCTATTTACATATAGAACACTTTGCTGCTTTGCCAAGATATACGATTCCATTTTATGTAATCATAGTAATCCAAATTATTAAAACCTATTGTAGCACATGAGTTTTATTTTAAGTTAATTATTTTTCCAAATAAATGCATTGAATAGGATGCAGGGTTCTGCAACTTCCATTCTTGTTTAACTTTGAAGACTTAAAGTGGGTTTTAATGATCAGTCACCATATACGTGTATATAATATATATATATATATATGGATCTCTCCATACTTAATATATATAGATTTCTCCATGAAGTGTGAGGATTTCATCCCCCATATTAGTATTTGATCAGAAATGTACTCATTTTTTTTTGATAAGTAAGCTCCTCTCTTGATCTCTCATTGTCCTAAAATGTTCGCTCATTGCGTTCTTGTCACAGACACCACATAATTCATATAAGGATCATCTTCTATACTACTTTGATCTATTGCAAGTCATGAATAGAAGTCTAGCATGCCAATGTAGCTACCACAAACTCCGGCATAACCCACGCTAGGTCTAATTGACTGAATACTTCCTCCCAGAGTACTCTAGCTATGTCACAGTGTAAAAGCAGGTGGTTCGCTGACTCACCCTCTCTTCTGCACATGCAACACCAATCGGCAATGATTATCCTCCTTTCTGTAGATTATCCCTGGTGAGGATCTTGCTTAAGGAAGCTGTCCATACAAAGAATAATGCTTTAGGGGGTGCCTTATGTTGCCATAGACGTCTCCAAGGAAACGGTACCTCAGGTTCTTGTGTAAGGGTTTTATAAAAACAGGGAACAATGAAAACTCCTTTCCCTATGGGTGACCACCATAAAACTTCTTCTTGCTGGTTGTTTGGTCGGATGGAATATAAGAGACTATAGAACTCTACAAAACTGTTCATCTCCCAATCTTGTGCTGCCCGATTGAAATTTATGTTCCATATGACCCTTCCATCTGTGAATCTCATAACCTCATCCACCGTAGCATCTTGAACATTTGCAATCTGGAAAAGTGATGGAAATATATCTTGAAGAGCTCTTGTGCCACACCATTTGTCTTTCCAGAATCTAATCCTTGATCCTATACCCACTTGCAACCTAGTGTGACTATGGAAAACTCCCCACCCTTTTTGAATATGTTTCCATAGCTGCACTCCACAGGGTCTTATTGTTTCCTCTTATTGTTTCTCCTTTGCCGATTCAATGGATAAATTCTCTAGGTTTTTGAGGGTTTTGACGCAACTAGCTCCGCTTGATATGCATGGTGGGCCTCCAAGACAAATAAAAAAAGTAGTTGATACTGTGTGCAATGTTGAGGAAGCTAAGTCCCACATTGCTATCCAATTTCTGAAATAGGCTACTTCATTGTTTCTATATCCCTTCGTTGTCTCTCTTTCTCTCTCTCTCTCTCTCTTTATATATATAGGGGGTGTTGGTAGGAGTAGCCACAGTTTATTGCCATTGCTCCTGTACTTTATGGGCAATAGTTTTTTAATAACTGCAAATCATATATGGTCATTTTGCATGATTAATTTTGAAGGTTGGGAACCTGAAATTCAGGGAGTAGCAGCTCTTTGGGATGAAGAGTGGGATAAGTTTGAAGATGAATGTATGCCCCCTGCTTTCTACCTTTTTTAAAAAACAAAGTAATAGTTGCTTACTTTTTTTGTCTCCAGTTAATGTCGTCATTTCTGTGTATCATTTTAAGAAATTGAGTAATTTGGCATAGTTATTAGAAAGAATTATTTATCAATGTGGGCTTACCTTTTGAACTTTCAGGTTTTGTTAATGATCTCACTCTTGATGCAAAAAACACTTATGTTTCTCCAAGGCCAAATTCTGCATCTATTTACATAGAAAAATCGGATGGTGATGATAGTTCACCCCATGATTTATATGCTAATGGAAAGCCAAGCAATTCTTTGAGCCCTGAACCTGCCTTTGAGAGTGAATTTGTGAATTCCCATAGTGAAGATGAATTGGCCAAAAGCCCTCGAGATAGCTTGGCTGGAAGGACTCAATTAGAGAGTCCATCTCAAGAATTTTCATATGTTCATTATGGAAAAAGGTTCATTTGCAGATATAGAAAACATAGGTATAGGCGTTGATTCATGCCTTGTTTCACCAAATTTGCAGTTTCATCTCTTTCTCTAGTGCTCATTGCGTTCACTCATATATGGTGACATAAGTTTTGACGAATTGATGACATGGGGTGCCTTCGACAATAATGATGACGTGGACTCGATGTGGGGATTTAATACTGCCACTACCAAGGTAAGCCAAAACCTCTTTCAGCACATGGAGATGTGTTTGGGCATTTTCCTATTACGTGTGTCTAATAAGAGCAAAAGGTGAAAAGATGTGTGTTGTTTATAAGCTCTTTAGGATTTTGTTATTTTATCAAAACTTTCCTTGAATTTATGTAATAACTTAAGATTTCTTTCTAAGGCATGCAATGGCCACACCCAATGAAATACTTGGACGGTTCCAACAACATAGGCTTCACCAAAATATGATTTCATAATCTTTTAACATTCAGTGCTTCGATGGATCCAATACCTCAATCAATACTTACACTTGACAGATGTCATTGTCCACATAACATATGCTGCCCTCCAATATATGGCACGTTGGAAATCCTAAAGTTTGCATCATTAAGAGTGCACACACATCGACATTCTAACTGTTCAATAATACATTAGGATGCTTATTTACAGTTGGGGATGTGTACAAGAACCTGTCTTGCTGTATAATGCATCAAAGGGTTCATCCCTACTTATTCAGAATTTGTTTACATTCTTGTGTTGACCTGACTTCTAGGCTGATTAAGATCAAGATTCCACTGAGGGAAAGGGTTTGAGGTCAAGGAAAACTAGCTAATTAATACATGCTTTTGACTGAAAAAGTGTTTTGAACGACATGTAAACAGTTTCAAGGCTATTGATCTATTACATTTAGAAGAGACAACATGCTTCTTCTATCATTGCACAATCCAAGACTAGGAATGTATTTGATTCTTGACGGTCTTATTCCAAAGCTTTATGCTGCTATAGTGCCGTTTCTGCATTCCAATTGTATAAGATGCTACTATCATGGCAGACTGCTTGTTCACATATTTGCTGTCAAACCACTTTTGTTGCATTATGATATCTTGTTATAATGCATGATGTTTAATTCCTTGCCCTTGATTCCTGCAGTACTCGGATAATGAGAAGCACAAAGATATCTTTGGATCTAGTGACTTTGATGTAAAGTCGGTAAGAATGGGATCCTCACATGCAGAAAGCATCTTTCCGGCAAGGAGCCCATTTATGTTTAAAGATTCTATTCCTAGCACTCCGATGTCCAAGTTTGGAAATTCTCCAAGGTACAGTGAGGTGGGGGATCACTTCTTTGATAACTCCACAAGGTTTGATTCCTTTAGCATGCATGATGGCGGATTTTTGCCACAGGAGAGGTTTACAAGGTTTGATACCATGAGCAACAGCAAAGATTTCGGCTACAGTAGTGACAGGCTTACAAGGTTTGATTCTACGAGCATCACCAAAGACTTCAACCACGGTGGTGCATTTACTTTTGATGACACAGACTCGTTCGGATCCTCTAGCCCATTAAGGCTTTCATCAGAGAATCAAACACAAAAAAGAAATTTAGATAATTGGAGTGTTTTTTAGCCGACAATTTACCTTGCTTCTGCACTGCCTCCCTTTTTTTCCCATTTTCTTTCAGGGTGTTAATGGTAGCCATTTTTTTGTAGTAATGTATAGCTTGGAACCCCAACAATTTTATTTTTGTATGGCATTATATGGTGTCGAGGATTTTCTACCTTATTTTATAGGATGAAAGAGCGCACAATCACGCCCAAGAAGAGAGAAATAGAGAGAGAATTAGAAAGAGAGAAAGTATTCAATTTGTATGTATTCTTCAACCCGTAAATGTACATACTGAAGATACTTTATAGAATTGATCGACATGTAAACAGTTATCAACCCGTGGGCTTATTACACTAATTCATACACTTATTAATCCAGACCAACAGCTATGATCCACTACACTACACTATCGCTCACTTCTTGCAACCCAGTTTATTACGCAGGCATTTTATCCCTTCATATCCTTCTTCACATCATAGAACCATGTAGAATTCTAACCGTGACAATACCTCAACCCTCAAACCACCTTACCCACAAGTTGTGGGAAGGCCACAACCAACGAGTGAAACTTTTCCTTGGTGGCATTCTTTGTGACTTGTCCTTGCTAACTAGACCAAAGAGGTTGATAACTGATTTGTTGTATGCTTGTGTAACCTTCTGGAGGACACCGAATGAGTCCATGAGAGGTAACAGAGGTAGAATCACCATTGACGAACCAAGTTTCCTTTTCAACTGAGACACATGGAACATAGGATGAATTTGAGATGAAGTTAGAAGTTCCAATTAGTAAGTTACAACTTCAATCTTCTGAAGCACTCGAAAAGAGCCATAGAATTGTGGAACAAGTTGAGAGACCTTCGTTGGGCTACCGAGGACTGTTTGTAAGGTCACAACCGAAAGTAAACAAGATCCCCTACTGAAAAGTCATGTTCCTTTATTTTAAGATACGTAAATTTCTTCATAAGATTATGGGCTTTATGCTGGTTATCCTTCGACAAATGCAGCATCCGATCCCTACTCAGCAACTACTGATCTACTTAAGCAACATGGGTTGTACTAGGCATGTAAGACAAGAGTCATGGTGGTGGGAATCTGTGCAGAACTTGGAAAGTAGACATCTTTTGTGGATATATGCATTGAGATTTTGTACCAATACTCTGCTAGAGACGCCCATTGCACCCAATCTTTCATATGGTCTCTGATAAAACACCTCAAATAATTTTTAACCGCTTTGTTAGTAGCTTTAGTCTGCCCATCTTTTTGTGGATGGTAAGCTGTGACACAAATGCATATCATGGAGCTTAAACAAGTCTCACCAAAATGTGCTCGTAAACAAAGGATCCCTGTCCGAGACAATAGCCTAGGAAATCGGTGTAATTTAAAAATGTGTTGTAGAAACAATTGTACAATTGTTTTAATTGTATAAGGATGAGACAAAAGTTCAAATGACTTTACTTTGTCAATCTATCGACCACCACCCACAAGGGCCACAACACTGGATAACCATTTGAAATTGGTAGACCCTTAATGAAATCCATTGAGATATCTATCCAGGGGAAATTAGGGATCGACAAGGGTTGCAGCAACCCATTAGGTATAGATTGCTCCACCTTGATCTTGTGGCAAATATCACAACCCATCACAAACTCTTTAATGTCATACTTGAGCCTAAGCCAAAAAAATATCTTCTCATCCTGTACAATTTCTTATCAACACCTACATGTCCCCCTTCTGTACTGCTATTAAGCAATTGTAAGTTTTCTTTGAACAAATATAGGATCATTACGCAGATATAATATCCTTTTGTTGAACTTAAGGTTTCAAGATTCATGTAAATCTACACATGGATTTTGATGATAACAAATGAATTCAAAGAATAAAGGAGTCTCAAGCTCAAGTTGTCTACACAATACAATCAAGCACATCAAGGAACCAAGCATGAGCAAGAAGGGAACAAGTTCACATTAAAATCATAGAGTAATTTTGTAAATCTTTTAAAAATTTGAAATTAGGATTAAGGCTCAAAATAAATATTTTATCATAAAGCATTAAAATATATTTTTCACATGTGCATGAATATTTTAAAAATTAAATTTGAAAATTTTGAAAGATGATTGATTGTCATCTTTCACATGTGCATGACATGATTAAAAATTTGAACTTTGAAAATTTTGAAAGATATTGTCATCTTTCACATGTGCATGATATGATTAAAGGTTTGAATTTTGAAAATATTAAGATAATTGATTGTCATCTTTCATATGTGCATGACATGATTAAAGGTTTGAACTTTGAAAATATTAAGATGATTGATTGTCATCTTTCACATGTGCATGATATGATTAAAGGTTTGAACTTTGAAAATATTAAAATGATTGATTGTCATCTTTCACATGTGCATGTTTTATTCGAATATTTTCAAAAGTGATAGATGTTTTTCTTGACTTATGCAAAAGGTAGATGTTTTTATTTGAAAATTTTGAAAAGTAAAGTGTGCTCCTTTTGTCATATGCAAAAAGTAAAAGATTAGATTTGAAATTTTTGAAAAGTAAAGTGTGCTCCTTTTGTCACATGCAAAAAGTAAAAAGTTTAGATTTGAAATTTTTGAAAAGTGAATGATGATGTCTTTGACATGTGAATCTTTTCAAATTTGAAATTGAAGACTCATTTGCCTATAAATAGCTCACTTGAGTTTTGCAAAAATTACAACAAGAGCTTACACATCTATTGCTAAGTTTTGCATCATTTCTTCAAAACTCTCATTCTCTCTTTTCTAAAGTTTTGAGCCTTAATTCTTGTTCTTGTTGAGAGATATATAGGTTGCGCTGTATTGTTTCTATCTCACTCATTGATGAGTGTACTTTGATAGTCTAGCTACTATCAACTCTTGTATTTGTAAAAGGGTGTGTATAACCCTTGTGTGTGTAGAAGTTGTTCTATACGGAGAATAATTAAATCACCAAGTGTGAGGTGATTGGAAGTGTAGAAGGTGTTCTACACGGGAAATAGTTAAATCACCAAGTGTAAGGTGATTGGAAGTGTAGAGGGTGTTCTACACGGATTCTTTGGAGCGGTGCTGCTCAAAGGTGTAATAGGTTTCTATCTCCACCTAAAGGAGATTGAATAGTGGATTTGGGAATCCTCAAGAGGTAGCTTGAGGCGAGGACGTAGGCAGTGGGGCCAAACCTCGTTAACATACTGAGTTTGCTTCTCTCTTACTCTTACTATTTATATTTATTGTTGTTTCATAATTTGTTTATATTTTATATTATATATTTGATTTATAATTGTTATTTTTTTAAATACAACTCAATTCATCCCCCCTCTTGTGTTAGTCATCTGGGCAACACCTTTTATAAAACAACAATTCCTCCTTCACAAAAAACTTAGAGGAGGTAGTCTGTCCTTCAATCACCTTCTTAAGTAACTTATGTAATTGAGTATTTCTAAATAACCATGTTTAAGCTATGCCAACCACCTCATAGAAGGAAATGAAATGAGGAACAATAAACCCAACTCCTCACACTACCTTGAGAGTACATCTACCGCTTGATTATCCATGCCTCTCTTATACTCAACAATAAAATCATAGCCTACAAATTTAAGCTTGGTTTGTTTTCTCAAACAATTTCATCTAATTTCATCTCATTTCAAAGTCATCATTACACTTTTTTAAATTTTCATATAAAATAAAATAAATAATTTAATTTTTTAAATCTCAAAATAAAATTTTCAAATCCCAAAATAAAATTAATATTAAAAAAATATTTTATAAAAATATTTTATTCTTTTATTCTAATTCTAATTTTATCTCATCTTATCTATGAAAACAAACCAGGTATTAATGATCCACTTTTGTTGCGTAAGGGTACCCATCATTTCCTCCAATAGGTATTTTTGGCTTTGTTAATCAGTCTTAATAACAAAAGACTGTCCAAATAAAAAGGGTCTCTACTTTTGAACTACTGACACTAAGACTAGCAATTCCTTTTTATATGATGACAAGTTAGAGCTTTAGCCTTCAAGGCTTGGCTGAAAAATGCCATAGGTCTTGCCTCCTGCATCAAAATAGCTTCAATCCCTGTATCTGAAGCATTACATTCAATTATAAAACTTGTATTAAATTCAGGTAGGGTCAAAACAGGTAGTTTAGACACTGTCATCTTAAACTTTCCAAAGGCTTCTTGAGCTTCCATTGACCACACAAAGATGTTCTTCTTATGAAGGCAATAAGGGGAGTAGCAATATCTCTACACCCTTAATAACTTTTTAATAATAGCGAGTTAGTCCAAAAAAATTCCTAAAGGACTTAATAGAAGTAGGAACTGGCCACTCACTCATAGCCTTCAGATTGGCAAGATCTGCCTTCGCCTTATGCATAGATACTAAGTGTCCCAAATAATCCATCTCAGCACAACCAAATATACATGTTCTAACTTGGCAAACAACTTCTTTTTCCTCAAATATCTAGTGTAATCCATAGATGCTCTACATGCTTAATTTCATTTCTACTAGACACTAGAATATCATCAAAGAATACTAGAATAAATTTCCTCAAATATGACTTAAAAACAAAATTTATCAATGACTCGAATGTAGAGGGTGCACTAGTCAAGTCAAAAGGCATAACTAATAATTCATAATGATCCTCACAGGTCCTAAAAACAGATTTAGGAATGTATTCATCTTTAACACGGATTTGGTGGTAACCAAATCGTTAATCCAGCTTAGAGTAAATTCTTAAGCTTCACAATTCATCAAGTAACTCCTCCACAACAGGGATGAGAAACATATATTTCATTGTCTCATTTTCCAAACCCTAATAGTCGACACACATCCTTCAAATTCCATTTGCCTTCTTCACAAGTAAAACTGGAGAAAAAATAAAGGCTCTGGCTTAGGCGTATTACCTCATTCTGCAGCAATTTCTTGATAATCTTTTCAATCTCCTCATTCTAAAAAAAAGGGTGGTGATAAGGCCTAATTGATATAGTTTTCAATTCAAGTTTTAATTTAGTAGAATGATCATGAGATCTATTAGGAGGCAAGCCCTTAGGTTCTACAAAAACATCCACAGAAGCAGATAAAAGTTCCTGAATAGCTTGAGAAGGCTATGGCCTTTCTAGCTACCCCCATTAATTGCAAATCTACACCATTCTTCTCCAAATCACTCAATTTAAAATTAGAAGATTCTTCCAATAGACTGGACTGTTTTAGTCCCTGCAAAGCAATGTCATTGTTCGAATACAAAAAGTGCATTGTAAGTTTTTCAAAATTCCAGAATATGTTGCCTAGTGTTTGCAACTATTGTATATCCAAAACAACATCACAACCTAACAAAACTAACAAAAATGCATTCATAGTAAAGATTGTCCCCTGTATTAACATGGACACTGCAGTACAGCTCCCTTCGCCTTATCTTTTCTCCATTAGCTACTTTCACCCTCACTTTATCATTCACATTCAATCTCAACTATGCCTTAGCAGCCACTACTGGATTCACAAAATTGTGGGTACTGTCACTATCGATCAAAATTACCGCCCACTACTTGTCAATCCTGCCTTTAACTCTCACTGTCTTGGGACCTATTATTCTAGTAATAGCATTCGATGATCCACTTCCTTCACTTCATTGTTGAATACTTTAGGAAATTCATTCACAACTTCTTCAATCGAAGAATAATTTAGGATTTTTACACTTATGGCTAGGAACCCATTTGGATTCACAATGGTAACATAAATATTTTTTCCTCATATCTTTAATCTAAGATCGAGAAATTGTCTGAACTGGTAAATTGAAATTCTTGCCACTATCAACATTGGAATTTAAGGGAACTCTAGATACTCCACCAGAACCATAGCCTCCACTATTTATTATCAACTTCTTGCTGACTTGCACATGCTCTTCTTGAATCTTAGCAAGACCATAGACAACCAAGAGAGATGTAGGACTAAACTTTCTTACTAGTAGCCGTATCTCATCTTTGAGCCTACTCAAGAAACAACTTAGTTTGTAGCTTTTAGACGATCCCCTCAACCTGTTAGACAAAGCCTCAAATTTTTCTTTATATTCCTCCACCGAATCAATTTGCTTCAGCCTTGTCAACACCTCCATAGGATTATTATAAGAACTGGCCCCAAAACTCAGCAATAAGACCTTCATAAAGACATTTCACTCTGTAAGAAAGCCTTATTCCTCCAAATCTTGATATCATATGAAAAGATGTCAAAGATAGTTTCTGTTGAGACAATGTATTATGGTAAGCAAAGAAATGATTGACTTTATACAACTAACTTGTAGGATCTTCCCTACTGAATGTAGGAAAGTCAAGCTCCACGAATCTTGAAATGATTCCCATAAGCCACTTCTAATGCTTGTTCTATACCATGCTTTTCCGCCAATGATACTTCTCCATTTATGCTATGATTGATTTGTTGTTTTTGTAGTGAGGCATTTCAACTGCATCACCAAAGATTCCAAAGTTTTCTGTTGGGTGTCGAAGGACCTCTTCAAGGAACCCATTTCCATCTCTAAAGCTTTCTAGTGAGACTCAACAGATTTCTTGAAGGTGGAAAATAAATCTTGCAATTGGTTCAAGTGTGTTTCCTCTGCCATTTTGAGAAAATTCGTTCGATAGTCTCTGATGCCAAACTATCACATGCCCAAGAAGAAACTAAGAAGAAGAGAGAGAAATAGAGAGAAGAGAGAATTAAAAATGACAAATATTCAATTTGTAATTGTATTCTTCAATTCCTAAATGTACATACTAAAGTTTAGAATTGTCTGTAGTTGTATTTAATGGACCCGTGGGCTTATACACTAATTCATACGCTCTTATTAATCCAGACCAACATCTATGACCTACTACAGTCTACATTGCACTCTAGTCCGCATCTTGCAACCTAGCCCATTATGCATGCATTATTTCCCTTTAGATCCTTCTTCAATCGTAGAACCAAGTAGAACCCTAGTCGTGGCACGCAAAAAGTGAAAAAGAAAAGGAGAAAAAAGTTTGTTTCTTTAAGGTTTAAACGACAGACGCTGGATCATTGAAATGATTATGACCAGCAGGTCCAACAAATGTTGTTAAGTAGCTTATCTGACAATGTTTGGACATTTCTAGTCAATGGGGTCTTCAATTTGAGTTGGGCGTTGTTTAGTTATCCAAATCATCTTATTTTATTTTATTTTATTTTATTTTATTATGTTAATTTTATTTTAAATTTTTATATAAAATATAACAAATAATTTATTTATTTATTTTCAAAATTTAAAATTAAAATAAAAATAAAAATTTATATTATAATAAGATTTTTAAATTTTTTTTTTTTTACATTCATATCATTGCTGCAAATGAACAGAACTTTGACCCCCAATTCTTGTTCAAGGATTGCTTTGCAACAATCCTGTTGCTGTTGGGCCAAAAACCAACTCACTAACAGTCTGGCTACACGTAAGTTAAAAGAGTCTGTAGCACAATATAATATAATAGAGAGCAGCTGATTAATTCCTCCAATAGCACAATTCACCGCTTCCTTTCGTCCGTGGCAGATTGAGCTCGCGTCCTTTCGTCCATGGCTGATTGAGCTGACAAAACTCTTCCTTCCGTTCTCGGTGGGGACAATGGCCTATTGGAACTTGGAAGGGAGATGAACTTTTAGTGGGGACACTTGAAACATAAATGCATTTTTCTTTTTGTTTTTTCACCTCCTTGCAGCAAACTATGTCCTTTTCAAGAAAACATTGTCACTTTATTTTTCAAAAAGCAGCAGCTTTTGCTTTGGATAAAAAGGAAAGGACGCAAGTCATTTTTCTGGTGGGGTCCTCAATGCAGGAGCACATGGGGAGAGTTCCCTTCGGTTTGACGGGAAAAAAAAAAAAAAAAATACACGCAGAAGTGGAGTCCTTCGGCTAGGACTTTTCGGTAAGGGATGAGATCTGGCGAAATGAAATTGGTATTGTTTTTACTACAATACCACCGCAGATTCAACTCTACAACTTACAACACATTTTTGAACACAATAAGTTTTGAACCACATTCGGTCGACTCTAATGCCACAGGTCCGTAATTTCAGATAACTTTTAGGGACTCAATTGTCATTCCAAAGCACGAAAACTGGGTCCGGTTATAGTATTTGCGGGTAGGCCCAAGGAGCGACTTGCGACGACATTCCACTCCACGACTGGCCTTCCCCTGAAAAGCAAAGCAATGGACTGAAAATGGCGCTGCAGCTTAGGTTAGCTCGGTCACTCTGATTCCCTCTTTGTACCCGTATTGTGTAATAGTTGGCGCTCGGAGACAGTCATGGAGGGGATGGTGAAGAAATATCAGCAAAAATTCAGAAAGGTTAGGGACGAAATGAACCGTTGGGACGAGCTTCAATCTCGCTTAATTTCGCAGTTCAGGAACGCCTCCTCCATCATCGAGAGGCTGCAGGTC
Source organism: Platycarya strobilacea (assembly GCA_036898215.1). NCBI lineage: Eukaryota > Viridiplantae > Streptophyta > Magnoliopsida > Fagales > Juglandaceae > Platycarya > Platycarya strobilacea. The sequence continues at coordinate 15,409,136 of CM072555.1, forward strand.
GTTCTTGCGCCAGATGGTTCCACGTTTTATACGCTATCCATTTTTTTTTTGTTAAATCTCAATTTTATTTTATGCAGAATGTTAAACTTTGGGCGTTGTTATCAGGTGCTTCAAGACCCTAGCAATTATGGTGCTCTGAATTGTATCGACGGCATCAGAGACGAGGTGCTGAGAAAGCAGATGGAGTCTTTAGAAATAATTTTGCTTTCTATGAAGAGAACCATGTGAGTTGCCCCCGTTTTTTTTTTTTTTGTCTATTCGTGTTTTGGCGACCGAGTAGCGAGGATTAAAGATGGGCATCAGGCGTTTGATAGATGTACGTAGAGACCATAGGAGTTTAGTGACAATGAATTGAGCAACCACTTTGTATGCGTATCAATTCTTAAACTTCTAGCCACTATATTTAATTAAATTGTTCAGAGTTTGCTACTCAGCGTTTACCCTAGAGGATTCTTATTTTTTGCTTTATTCATTACACCTATGTTCTATAATTGTTTTAGGGAAGAGTTTCATGGTATTGTCTTTTCAATTGAGAAGATTCATCGAGACAGTAAACAGCAGATTAAAGGTGGTTCCAGTAAGCCAAATGCAAAGCAACTTCAGCAACGAATTGGTGTAAAACCCAGCCTTGTTGATTGTTTGGATGGGCTTTTGGTTCTTTATGACATGCACCATTCAGAGTATGGAACTTTTTTGTCTGTGAACTCTAAAACATGTCCTTTATGATTTAGAGATGTGCTAAGGGCAGCCCACACACCGGCAGCTCCCTCATACGAACAGTGCAGCTACAGGATGGTGCATGTCAGGACATATTGTATGAGGGGCTGTAGTACTATAGCTGCACTGTTGGTATGAGGGGGCTGCTGGTGTGTGGGTTGCCCCTTCACATTATTGTATGATTTATGATCCTGTATTGCTCCTAGATAAAGATTTTGATTATCAATAACTGCCTGCTTTTTGTTTACAAGGTACCGTGTCAAAGCATCAGTGGTTTCAGCGCTATCGGCACTTACCTTGAAACCCAGGTACGAAACGGAAAAAGGAACAGCTCTAAATATTAGGCATGATCATCCGGGCCAGGTTTTATCCGAAAACCCGAATTTAAAAATAAAAAAATAAAAATAATATTTTTAATATTTTTACTTAAGAGATTGAAGAAAATTTTGGATCCGGAACCCGGATGAAAGACATACTAAATATATTTGTTTAACCCGTTCATAATTTATCTGTTCTAGATGATTAGATCTGCCACGCTTTTTCTCAACTATTCTTTATTGCACTTTTGGCTGATGTGTTTATGTTCGCATGTCTTGGACTTGTTTTTAGTTGCGTGCTCTGTGCGTGTATTCTATTGTTCTCCGGCTTTGACATGTATATTGGACTATCTACATGGCAGTGCCAGTGATCTATGTGCTCTCCAGCAGCTCCTGGTCGATCAACCTAATATCCCCAAAGAGGAAGGTATGCCAAGGAGAAATGAAGAACATGTCATAGAATAAGAAAGCATAATTCTTCTGGTTCAATGGCAACACATTATGCCCATTTAATAAAAATTTAAACAAATCAAAGAAACATAGGGACAGGATAGAAGGGAAAAGATAAATACTCCTTTGGCCTTTGATGGGTTCTGCTAGCTGTATTGCTGGGTTTTTAACATTTTTAAAGCAAACCAGCTAGGAGAATCCACCAATGTCCAAACCAGCAAAATTTGCTTCTGCTCAGGGGAAAACATATGGTTTCTTCACCAACTTTTGCAGTTTACTTCCATCATCTGATTGCAGCATTTTTCTTGCAGTTCAATTCATATATGATATCATATTTGCTGAAGAAATCTGTTGATTCCACCGTGGTACAAAATTGGGTATCTTGTACCTGGAGTACAAAGTGGAATCGTTTTGAGGTTTACTACCGTGATCATCTAGCATGCTTGTTGCCTGGAAAGGAGACTTCATAAAAGCTATCTGCAGAGAGAATCCTCGAGAAATTGGTGCTTGATAGCACAAACAAGGCACTCAGATTCGTTCGATGACAATCTTATGTGATGATTTCCCGTGAAGTGGTGTGATATATATGCGTGTATACAAGGGAGGTGTCCATGATTTTCCGGTATCGGTTGCAAGCTATACTTGGTCTCTCTTGTATAAGTTACATGTACATAGGCTCTGCCTATTAATTTCTTCACAAATTATTTGTTAATTATAGCTAAAACTTATTTCATTCATATCAATAAAAAAAAAAAAAAAATTATAGCTAAAACTTGTTTCTGCTAAAACAAACATTGACTTGCAGACCTCCGATAGTGATGAGTTGGGAGCCCTTATGTAGTACTTCATTTCGACATGTTTCTTCAAGTCGTTATTATTCGTTCTATCATACTATAATCATATGTAGCAACCTAGAACCAACAGGTAGCACCGTGGCAGGTTTAACTTGCGAACCTAGACAGTTGACGGGTTTTTGTATCAGCCACCCAAATAAGAAGAATCTTTTGACTTTTTAAACAAGAAGACTTTTGGAAATCAGATTCGTCAATTCAAGGTTTCATAAGGAAAGGCGAGCTTTCTCTCCCTTTCAATGAAGGGTTTTTCTTTGCCCACTGGAAAGATCATACTAATTAACAAGTAGAAAATAATCTGGTTACATGAAATTGATGTCCCGTCAAAATGAACTACCTTTGAGGCATAATATTTTTCGAGAAAATTAAATGCACGGAAGTGATGAGAAAAAAGTCTCTCTCTCTCTCTCTCTCTCTCTCTCTCTCTTCTCTTAGGTTAACATGTAGCCATTATTGGATCCATTCGGTCGGAAAAATAAAAAAAACTAAAGAAAGAAAACTTGGAACTGGACGAGATCATCTTTGAATAAAGACTTCAAAGTTGTAGTGCTGCTTCTCAGTTTTTTTTTTTTTTTAAACATGACGTCCTCGTGCATAATTTAGTTCAATGTAAAGCTTAGTCATGACATATCTGATATCTGGCCAATTTTTGTGCTATATATTCTATGGCAAACGTAGGAGGACTAAAAAATGATTAGCTTCCGAAAAAGAAATTATTTGGCTTGATTTGTTTTCATAAATAAAATGAGATAATAAATTAAAAATTAAAAATTAAATAATATATTATTATAATATATTTTTTAATATTAGTTTTTTTTTAAGATTTGAAGAAATTCAGGAATTTAAAAAAAATTAATTAATTATTTTATTTTGTATGAAATTTTTAAAAAATAATAACAATGAAATGAAAATATTTACAAAAGTGAACAAGACAGTCTTTTTAAGATCCAATCTTATATTAGGAGTATTATTTACCAATCCAATTTATTTTGCTTTTCGTTGGAACATGTTCTTATTTGTATATCCTTACTCTATATTTCATAACTGCTGGACAGCTCCTTAATTACGTGGGAGTTATAAATGTTTTAATTATATTTACTGTCATGTTTACGAATGATTCAGAATATTATGAAGATTTTCATCTTTAAACCATTGGAAGAAATTTCAAAAGGCGTGAATTCTTTGTTAGCAAGATAAACAAGTTTATAGAAGATGGAGATAAGACGTTGATATATACTGATCTGTGTATAGACATAATATTAGTTCAGTTGCATTTTATATCTGAAGATGAACCATAGAGTCGCATTAAGGCTCCGTCCGAATATAAAAAATATTTAATGTCATATTATTTTATTTTATTATTATAATTTTTTTCAAATTTTTATATAAAATATAATAAATAATTCAATTTTTTCAAATTTTAAAATAATAATAATATTAAAATATAAAATTTTATTCTATTTTTATTTTTTATTTAAAATAATTTATATTTTATCTCACTATCCAAACATAATTTAAATAAAAGAAATAGTTCACACTATTTTCATGTTTTTAGCATCGTACTTTCGTAAACTTGAATTCCAACTTCCAATTATCCAAACTAAGAGGAAGTATTTTACCGTTAAGTCAACGCCTTTAATGGAACAGCCGCTGGTAGTCTCCTCAGGGTCAGTCAGTCGATGAAGTAATTTAGGGCGTAATCGAATCAAGTTTTAATTTGCTGAACTCAATATTCCGAGTCGAGTTTTTATTTTATTTTATTTTTTTTTTGTTGGAACTCGATTTGATAAATTAAACTTTGAATTTAAACTTGTTCTACAAACGAATTCAAGTCGAATTGAGTTCGAACTCGAATTTAAAAAAAAAAATTGAATAAGATTTAAAAATAAATAAATAACTAATAAAAAATTAATATTTAATATCTAAGTAGTTGATATTTATTCATCAAAATAATATATTATATACTTATATATTATTAATAAATACACATAATATAATAGCATATACATATTTCAAATATTTTTCACATACTGATTTATAAAATTATTAAATTTTATAAATTAATTATTGTATAAATTATAAAACATGATTATGAAGTATATTTATCATATAGATATAAGTAATAAGATTACATATTACATATTTAATTATAAAAATACTATACTTATATTAATAACAATACATATAATATATATATGTGTATATTTATTAATATATAAATAAATTTTAATCAAATTAAACTAACAAATCGGTTTGAATATAAATAAATAAATCTTAACAAATCTTAATTGAGTCAAGATAAATTTTATCAGATATATATATCATTTCCTAATCGAATTCATTCAAGTTAAATTGAGGGAGTAACGAACGAAGCTGATTAATTTACCAAGTAATCTTGCAATGCACCAGTCTTGCAAGCTAATATGCTACATCCGACAACACTGGGCAACAAATTCAATTCTATTTGCCATGTCTTTCATCGAAAAAGCGGGTTGTCGGTACCAACGTGGAACTGACCTCCGTTCCCTGTCGCCCGTCTCCCTTTCTCATACTATTTTTGTTTGACAGGCTGGCTTTTGGAGCTTGCTGGGTTAACCGCGAGGTAAACCAACCTGCGCTCCGCATACTCTCTCTCTCTCTCTCTCATGCGACTGTTCTTGTCCAGTCAACCCTCTTACATCTTCCACGAACTTAACGCGCTGTATTATGATATTACATATCTGGCTCGTTTGTTCTGTAGCGTTCGTTGCTTTCCTGATTCACCACAAACCCCCTCCTCCTCTTTTCTTTTTCTCCATCTTTAAAACATCCTACTTCCAGCAACAACAGTCTTTGATACTTATTGCTCTCACCGAGTTTAAAGTCAATTCTTATTTATGGATCAACAAGTGCTCCGAATCGAAGTCTTCTCTGCTCAACGAATCCACCCAGTGATCATTGCCTCCAAACTGTGAGACTAGAATTAGGGTTTCCTTGGAGGCAAATTGTTCAAGAATTTCAAAGTAAAGGTATGTTCTTGGTATACCCTTCTTATCGTTTCTTTGTAATTATCTCTTTCCTTCCGTTTCCTAATTCTCTATCCGTGTCTTTTCCTCCTTATGCTTCTTGGGTTTCTTGCGATCGCTTTGAGAGAGCGGAAACAAATTAGGGATGGGTTTAATCTGATTAGTCCAGAATCTTTGAGATTAAAATGGTTTCATTTAACGATATTGATCAAAACTTGGGTCATTATTTTTACGATCAATTTGTGAGGGGTGGTTGCTTAAATTTAGAAAAGTTTGGGATTTAATTTAGAACGGATTAAATTGAATCTTAGGATTAAAACCAAGCTGTTGTTCTTGTGGTTGAATGTAGTTAGCACTATTGGCAAAGTTTGGCTCAGTTTTCTTGGTGTCCGTAAAATGATGCTTGTAAGTCAGGGGTTTATAAGATTTGCATTTTGGTTCAAAATTGGATGATATCTGGCCAGATGTACGAGTCTGAAATGAAGAAGGGGGATTGGAGGGTTATTCGACGTTTGAAAGTTTGGGTCCAACATAGTTATTTACTTGGAATGAGCGCTTCTAGGGTCTTGTTTGCTTACTTAGTGCCTTTCTCTACGAAGTGTCTGTTTCTGTAATATGTTGCTGCCTTAAAAGAAGCATGATCAAATTCTGAACTATCCATGTCTCACTTCCCTCGATGAGTTGATGTTATATTAAAACAGCTTCCTTTTTCCCCTATCACAAAAATGATTTAAGTTACATCTTCTTGCATTACTTCTATAGTGACTGTCTACGCTGGTTTTACCTCATCTTTGTCACAGGGAATAATTTAGATGAGATGGCAGATAGCTGGGATGGGAGTTTTGACCTTGGCAGCCAATCAGATGAGAGCAGTAGTCATTTTGAAAGACTATACCTTGAGCCTATTTATGATGCATTTGTCTGCCCATTGACAAAGCAAGTTATGCGCGATCCTGTTACCTTAGAGAATGGGCAAACTTTTGAACGAGAAGCAATTGAAAAGTGGTTCAAGGAATGCAGGGAGAGTGCAAGAAAGCTGGTGTGCCCATTAACGCTGAAGGAATTAAAAAGCACAGACCTGAAACCTAGTATAGCTTTGAGGAACACCATTGAAGAGTGGACTGCTAGGAATGAAGCTGTTCAGATTGATATGGCACGTAGGTCACTGAATCCGGGGAGTTCAGGTAGTGATAGTCTGCAGGCTTTGAAGTGTGTCCAGTATGTCTGCCAAAAGAGCAGATCCAGTAAGCATATCCCACGTAATGCAGGGTTGATACCCTTGGTTGTTGACATGTTAAAGAGCAGTAGCCGTAAAGTTCGGTGTAAAACTCTCGAAACTCTTCGAATTGTTGTAGAGGATGATGATGAGAATAAGGTTTTTATTGGTTTTGATTCTCTAAATTGCTTTTATAGAGGAGTAATGCTACATACAGTCTTGGAGTGCGCAAGCGCCGTGCAATCGTTTTGAAAAATACTGGAATCCACTATTAAAAAATTGATTCTTTTTATGTGGATCCTGTATTTATTCACTTTTTTCAAGGTGTTTGCACAGCATTTGCACGCTCACAACTACAGGTATCATTTCTCTTTATGGAATCATTGGCATGGATGGGCTTAGTGCCTCTTGTTAATGGTTTCTTGTTGTTTTGCAGAAAATGTTGGCCGAGGGAGACACTGTGCGCACAATTGTAAAGTTCTTGTCCCATGAACTCTCCAAAGAAAGGGAGGAAGCTGTATCTTTGCTGTACGAGCTCTCCAAATCCGAAACATTGTGTGAGAAGATTGGCTCAATTAATGGAGCAATTCTTATCTTGGTTGGAATGACAAGCAGCAATTCAGAAGATCTTTTAACTGTTGAAAAAGCTGATAAAACGCTAGAAAATTTGGAGAAGTGTGAGAACAATGTGCGGCAGATGGCTGAAAATGGCAGACTGCAGCCTCTTCTGATGCAACTCCTTGAAGGTGCTTGCACTGTCAGTCTTATTTTTATGCTTATTTCATTGATTACAAAAGCTGTACTCCTTGGCCAGTGTCTTTTCTCAAAACAAACTGGACTACAAAAATGTTGCTTTTCATGTGTGTTTGAAGTAGAATTTATGTCAATCAATATCCAAGTCTCACTCGATTACTGAACTCCCTAATTTCTTTTCTCTCTATAAGTACAAATACATAAATAGATAAAAGCGTCAGAAGCATAAACTGATTGTGCAATATTTATGCCCTGAGATTTGATAGTTTTAAGAGATCTTAGAATTACAAATTTTGGCTGGACTTCTTTAGCGAACTATGAAGGTCACACTGTAGTTCAGACATGTCCTGCTTCTTGCAGGGGTAGAGCAAGGAATATTCTGTTTTGCTTGCTGAAGTTAATTGTTAAAGATAATGCATGAATATGCAAGTCAATCATAACTTGATTCAAACCAAACTTCTACACATTGCCAAGTTATTAGCTAAATAAGGTAGCTCAATTATTGACCTACTGATTTTGCTATCTTCAATTGATTTTCATCTTTTTACTCAAAGAGTTGTTGATGTTTGGGTTGAATATAGTTTGAGGCAATGCAAATGCCAAACTTAATATTCTGAAATGAGAATTAGACTATTTCTTGTACGAGATCTGTAATCCTTTCTTCTAATCATTATTGGTTGGTAGCTGGAGAAGTAGAGTGGTGGGCCCACCTTAGCAATTTAGGAGTTCAGATGTGGTAGGACTATTTTGTTTTATGAAGTAACAGTTAGTTAAAGAAATTCCAGATTAACTCGGTTGGTTCTCTCGTGCTGGTTGCAGGGCCACCAGAAACCAAACTGTCCATGGCTACATATCTTGGGGAGTTGGTCTTGAACAATGATGTAAAAGTCATTGTGGCCAATACTGTCGGTCCATCTTTGATTAGCATAATGAGAAATGGTAATATTCAGTCAAGAGAAGCTGCTTTAAAAGCTCTAAACCAGATCTCATCTTATGATGCAAGTGCCAAAGTGTTGATCGAGGCTGGGATACTTCCCCCTCTTGTGAAGGATCTCTTTGCTGTTGGTTCCAATCTGCTTCCCATGAGACTAAAAGAGGTTTCTGCAACAATTCTCGCTAATGTTGTGAGCTCGGGTTATGACTGTGATTCTATCCCGGTTGGACCTGACCACCAGACTCTGGTCTCAGAAGAGATAGTCCATAACCTACTACATCTCATTAGCAACACAGGTCCAGCAATCGAGTGCAAGCTTCTCCAGGTTCTTGTTGGGCTAACTAACTCTCCAACTAGCGTTGTTAATGTTGTTTCTGCCATTAAAAGCTCTGGTGCTGCTATAAGTTTGGTTCAGTTTATTGAGGCTCCACAGAGAGATTTGCGTTTGGCTTCCATTAAACTTTTGAAAAACCTCTCTTCACTCATGGGTCAGGAACTGGCCGATGCCCTGCACGGCTCAGTCGGCCAGCTTAGCAGCCTAATTAAAGTCATATCAGAAAATATAGGAATCAGTGAAGAGCAGGCTGCAGCTGTTGGCCTTTTAGCTGAACTTCCAGAGAGGGACTTGGGCCTTACCAGGCAGATGCTGGATGAGGGTGCCTTTCGGATGATCTTCTCTAGAGTTGTTAGGATCCGTCAAGGAGAGACTAGGGGCAGTCGATTTTTCACTCCATTCCTAGAAGGGCTTGTACAGGTTCTTGCAAGGGTTACATTTGTCTTGGCTGATGAACCTGACTGCCTCGCTTTCTGCCGTGAGGAGAATGTCGCTGCATTGTTTATCGAACTGCTTCAGGCCAATGGACTAGACAATGTGCAGATGATCTCCGCAACAGCGCTGGAGAACTTATCACTGGAATCCAAGAATTTGACAACGTTGCCCGAGGTGCCAGCACTTGGCTTTTGTGCCTCAATCTTCACTTGTTTTAGCAAACAGCAGGTCATAACTGGATTGTGTAGGCTCCATCGAGGAACATGTTCGCTAAAAGAATCCTTTTGCCTTCTGGAAGGACAGGCCGTGGGAAAGTTAGTCGCTCTTTTAGACCATACAAATGAGAAGGTGGTTGAGGCAGCGCTGGCGGCATTATCTACTTTACTGGATGATAGTGTTGACATTGAACAAGGCATAACAGTGCTGTATGAGGCAGAGGGAATCAAACCTATACTCGATGTTTTACTCGAGAAACGAACAGATAATCTGAGGAGGAGGGCAGTTTGGGCTGTTGAAAGACTTCTGCGAACTGATGATATAGCCTATGAAGTTTCTGGAGATCCAAATGTGACTACAGCACTTGTTGATGCATTTCAGCATGCTGATTACCGAACCCGGCAGATTGCCGAGCGTGCCTTGAAGCATGTTGATAAGATACCTAACTTCTCTGGAATCTTTCCAAATAAGGGATAGGCCATTTCTTTAAGTTGATGAGTACAAGTACCCGTATGTAACTCTCCTTTTGTCTGGAGCGTTCTGTTTCAATGGTGGCTTGGAAAGCATGAAGTTCAAGGTAGATATTGTTGTATACAGATTTTCTCGTTTTCCCTTTGTTGAGGTTTTTGAAAGCTGCTTATTTGTTGTTAATGATTCCATTCTATCGACTTGTATTGCACAGCGATTGAGTTGAGAGTGGGACATTGTTAAATTCTTTTATGGGAAGAGTTTTACCTTTTTAATAAAGCATAAAAGGAGGAGGGATTGTTATGGGGTTCCACCAACACACAAGTATTGATCTCCCATGCCCCTTAATTATCTTGAGACAACGTAGGCATTTGCCATGTAAATGCGTTCGGCCATTATCAACATTGAAACATTTGTTAAAATTTAGGAAAAAGTTCCATTTTGGGCTCTTGAATTGCAACCGCTTTCCAATTTATATCATAATCTAACAAAATTAATACTTTCTATCTTTAATTTACCAATTCTTGACAATTTGCACCTTTAGCCAAAATCTGATCATTAAGATTGTGCCATATATTTAACGTTCATTGATGACCTTGTGTAAAAAAAATTTGCAAGTGCACATCGAATAATTCAAAAGAAAAATTTCTCAATCCGATGGCTCCTTAGACATGGGGAGCATACCCCCAAGCCCAAAGTCTTTACCACTTGAGCCAACCCTTAGGAGTTTAAAAAAAATAAACAAACAAACAAACTGGTAGCTTAAGGTGCCAAAAGATAATTTAGGTAGATGTATAGCTTGTCCATTGTACTCAATCCTTGGGGTTGATTTGGTATGTAATAGTGGTTTTTGAGGTTTTAACGGAGGTTGATAAACCACAATTTGAAAACAAAGCAAAAGGCAAGTATCATAAAGTAACGAGTAGCATTTCGATCGAACAATGTTAAGTTACTTCCTCACAGCTCACAAGATCATTACTATGACAAGCACCGTTCGTTGCGAAATGTTCTCCACCGCCACAACTAGAAATGCCCACGGACCACAGCAATCATAATGCTCTTCCGATTCACATACCCAGCAACCATAACAAATAGGGTAAACCAATATTTTCAATATCGTACCGGTGAACGTAGTCGTGTCACTCAAGTTATTGGAATAAAATATTTTGATATCGGTATCATTTCGTATACCGTTTTGAGATAATTTATACATAAATAAATTAAATATATAAATATATTTATAAATTATATTTTAAAATAATAATTAATATATGAATAAATTATATATATATATGTAGTTAATTTAGTTTGAATTGAAGTTAAAAAATAGCAAAAATTAAAAAAAAAAAAAGGTTAAGAGACCAAAATCCAATATAGCCGAAACACAAATACCGGCTGGTATTGGCCGGTTCAGGCTAGTACGACCGAAAAATTTCTCAAAACGAAACATATTTTTTTTTATACCGGACGGCACATTTTGACCATTACGGCCGTTACCGGTACAAAATTCACAACCATGGAGTACACAACACTTCCTTGCTGGTATTACATCTCCAGAACCAATTTCAATGCAGCCCAAGTTCCCTTCTGCATCTCCCGAACCAATTTCATAGAAAACACGAAGGGTTGTCTCGGTCTTATCAACCGGACTTACCATAAAATTCAAAAAGTTTTACACAAATACATTGACTCTGTTATAATGTTGAGTTGAGTTGAATTGAATTTTTTATTAATAATAGTGAGTTCAAATAGTATAATGAACTTTATGAGATTCAACTGAGATGAGTTTAAACTGTAGACAGATAAGATTAGTTTAGATGCATCTAAATGTTAAGATAAATTTAGACGTATTTATAGAAAGTTGAAAAAAAATTGTGGCTCTCATGTGATAAAGAGGTGTTGAATTAAAAAAATATTGTGAATCTCATGTGTAAAGAAGCCTTCTCATATATTTTGTGACTAGTAGTAAAAAAGTAACGATAATAAATAATGAATAGTAGTAAAAATGGTGAAAAGTAGATAAAAATAATGATAAAATAATGAATAGTAATGAAATATTTTCAAAATATTTTAGTACCCAAACTAAGCGTGATTTGTGTTTAGATGTTAGAATAGGTCTAAAACATAACTCAACTGAGATGAATTGAGCTCGTTCAAATATCCAAAGTAAGCCTGAAACACAACTTAGGATATTTTTCAATTAGACTGAACATTTAAGGGAACGCCTGAGAGAGGTGGTTGTGGCATAAAGGTTATAGACTTTTAATGGTATGGTCCTTCATGGTCAAGACACAGAGTCTGTGTGGATATGGCTTAGAATCTTTTATCTTCGTGAAACAACCATGAACCTAAAATCTTAAACTCTAAACCATAATGTAGCATACTTAGGTCTGAAACAACATGGTCGTTTTATAAACGATTGGTCATTAACCTATAAACTTATCGCCGATCGTCTTAAATTCCCCATCACTGGCCATCTAATGTTTGTTCTCAAATGATATGTCTTTGGGAGATATACATTATATGCTAAATACCAAAGTAAATTTCAAACAAAGTTAATGACAGATGATAAGATATTTTGATTCAGCAACTTTATACCCATGAGGTTCTGAAGGGCTATAAATTGAGCTGAAACAAAATCCACAAATTGGACGTTTAACAGGAAAGAAATATACTGGTGCAATATATGCAAAAGCAAAAATACAGAATCAATTGTATGAATGGTGGCAGAATAAATTACATCAAATGTTACACGAGCAAGCCATACCTCTAGTCGCTGCCAGAATCAGAAACTGAGATCAGATGTGTAATGTCCAGAATTATGTCCAAAGAATTCCAAACAGAATTTCCCCAGCTGTTATGTCCTATCAGAATGACCATTAGGGGTAAGGACGTCTTTAATTTTCTGCACGACTTGCAGTTTACAACAGGCTTCACAGATGTAGCACTGCCAGTGATTTTGTTGTGCATGAAGAAGCATCAAATTCATGAGTTACATGATTCCTTGTAATATGGCTCCATTTAGTCCCATGATCAGACACGTCACACACAGTCAAGAAATCCAAGACCTGACCAAATATTTTGAACATTTCAACCCCAAATATCAGGTTTCTGTCCCCGACAAATGCAGCATTCCAATCCATTGGAGCATCAGGATGTACCGAGGCCTCAGTCCATGTAAGATACATGAGATCCAGTTCCCACAGTTTCCTAACAGCCTTGTTTCTTCGGCCTATTTGACCATCTCCTTCACACCAGGAGACCGAAAGCATGAACAGCCTCCCATTACAAGATACAAGTTTTGGATGGTACTCATGAACATAGGATGGGAAAGGAGTCATTTGGACCCGAATCCAGTAACCCCTTTCTATGTCATATCCTGCAAGTTTATCAGTCTCAGAATATGCATAAAAGACACCTTTACAAAAAACACCAGAACAAACAATTCCCAAATCTACAGGCATCCTCTGGATTTCTGTCCATTTATTTGCTGCAGAGTCATAGATTTCTCCAGAGTCCAAAGGCTCATCCCAAGATCCAAGACCTCCAACAGCAATCAGCACAAACCTTCGACAGCCCTTTGTGCCCAACTGATCACTTTTTTGCCTAGTAAATTTGTATGACTTTTTATTGGGCAACAATGAAGCCTCGTTTTCTTCCAAAGCATTTCTGCATTGTCTTCTTAGTGAAAGCCTATGAGGATCCTCATAAACATCTGAAACCCCACCAACCCGTGTTCTGGAAAAGCGTCTATCATGCCGATTTTGATGACTTTGATAGACTGAAAAATCTGAACTGACCTTGGAAACCCCTAAAATAGGCATTGACCTCCCATACTTCATAGATGCAGCTTTACGCCATGATTTAGTCAAGGGACTAAACACTAGCACGCCTTTATGCGTCTTGAATGAGCTCCTGTCCAACATCCCAGAGTTCGTCAAACTGGAACAACCTCCAACAATATATATATCATCCTGAATGCTGGAAACAGAGAACATGAACCTTCCCTTTAGAATATCAGCATCTATCCTACGCCATTGGTCTAGAGAAACATCTAATGCATGTATCTCGCCAGAGCAATAGCCATCTTTAACAGCACCAAAAAGAAACAACCATGGATTCTGATGTGAACCTTCCCGTCTGATATGCAGGAACCTAGGAGTGGTAGTCAGGTATCTCCATTTCTTGCAGACAAGGCGGGCAGTCATAAGACTTGTCAGTGGGAGCCTCACCAAGCACATTTCCAGAATATCATCTGGAAGAAATATGTGCATTCTACTGTTTCTTACTGATTCTTCAAGTTCAAAATCCTTTTTACTAGTTTTCTTCCAAAACTTCTCCTTCACCCCATACGAGAAGCAATCCACTCCAGTTTCCTCTGTGCCACATATCATTTTGTATCCCTTTCCTTCTTCACTGGAACTTGACCTTCTTCTGCTACTTGGATCCCGAAATTCACCACTAGTGTCAGCCCCTACTTTGCAACCCCCACCTCTACCATATAAAGTAAGACATCTCAAAGAAACCCCCCGCACATCATCCTCTTCTTCTCCTCCACCTTTGGACTTCTTCTTCCACTTCTGGCTCACACTTCTGAAGAGGCGTTTCGACACACTCAAAGCCTCAAAATCTTGACCAAGAGATTCTTCTCCAGTCAATTTCTCAGAAAACATTATGTTCTCTAATATTTTGCCAGAAAAAGCACACACCCACTCACTATCTCGCAAATTGCAATGATACCCATCACTAAACTTGCCTGCTGGCATTCATCTGAAACAGAAGAACCAAGAAGTATTAGGCCCAAACATTAACGTAGAAGAAACTATGACCGAAAATACATCTGCTTCAAGAGCACAAAAGCATATACAATAGATATAAGCACTGAGCAGAAGTTGAAACCTTTCCTGATTATTCGTGCACAGAGAAATAAATCAGAAGTTTAGAGAAACTAATTAGCCCCAATATTTCAATAACCCGGTGTGTTTCTCCTCTAATCGAAAGGCTAGAACAAGGAATTAAGCACGAACCAATTCAAGAAATAACAGAAAAACAACAAAATAAATGGGTGTCATGAAGATTCAATTCTAAAACCGAAAATTTACCTAATTAATCGGTAGAATCTACAGATCCGCTGCATTGAGTGCATAATTCAGCTAAAAAAGAAGACGTTTATAACAGGATATGTAACGGTCATTCATAACACTGTATATCCTAATTCATCAATTTCGGAACCGTTCAAATTTGTTTTACATAAATGTGGAAAACCAAAGAAAAAAAAAACCGCAATATGGAATCGGGTAGAACTACACGAATCACGTTCAAATCAAAATCCTGAGAGAATTTTAAAACGAGTTTTATAGAGATTCAAAAGCCAAGAACGAAGCAAGGAAAAAATGAAAGAGAAAACGCCCCGTTTGGTTGTGGATAAACAAAAGGGGAAACTCGAAATCTAGAAACGGAAACGTATTACGGCAACAGCATTCAAGTTCCTTCTCTTTCCTACGAATCCTCGTCGACCAAATGTCGGAAAACCGAAGTCCAAAGCCAAGAAAACATAAAATTAACCCAAAAACTCACATTTCGCAGCAATGTGAAAGCGCCCAGAAAAACCAAAGCAAATCTGAGACGATATTGGATCGTTCGAGCTCAGACTCAGAGGATTGGCCGAGTAATCTTGTGATTATCTTAATGGAAAGCCAGACAGGGATCGATCATAGAAGGGCTGAATAACAAAATTCAAAAAACAAAATGTGGGGTTTGGTTGGTGTCGGAGATGGAGATGGAATTTAGTAAAGCGACGCAACACTGATCCAAAAAGCGACCCAACAGCTTCGGCTCCTCCTCTCTTTACTCTTTATCGCAATTCCATTTGCATTTGTGCATTCTTCACTGTGTTTATATCTGCTACGACCTTGCTCACGGAGATTATTGTGCTACTCATATCTCTCAACCGTCCGATTTAATCGCGGGAGTCGACATGTCGTCACCTGCCATTGTTGTACTTTTTGTTTTTTCTTTCCCTTTATAAATTTGCTGGGGCTTTCCGTATTGGCACGAGTGTGAATGGTAACACGTGCGAAGTGAGAATTTTCTTCAGTAGTTGGTGAAGGGCGGACCCATCATCCTGTTTCCACCGTCTCTGTACTTTTTTTCCTTTTTAGGTGCCTAGTGAGTTTCTTATTTGCATTTTTTATTATTAATTAACAATTATATATAAATGTTTGAAGAAGAATTATATCTGCAAATAAATTCTATAATATAAATAGTATAAGAAAAAATATATTTATAATCTATTTTCATATCATCTTTTCATCATCTCAGATTCACATTAGATAATATTAAATAATAAATTTACAAATAAAAATAATAAATAAACTTTAATTATTTAATATCATGTCATAAACGGATAAAAAATGATAAAAATTAAAATAGTGAGAACATTACTCACAAACACAGCATACTTGTAAATAAGGGTGTTCATCCGAATTTTGGATTCTCAAATCAGGAACTCGGATTTAAAATTTTCTTCAATCTTTTTTAAAAAAAATTAAAATATTAAGAAATATATTAAAATTTTAAACCAGGTCAAGTACAATCCGACCCGCATAAACAGGTCTACTTGTAAACAAGAAAAACCAAAATATAAGTTACAAGGTGGAACATAAGAAACTATAGATGTATCCTAAACGTTTGGACCACATGATCTTTAATTATAGGTGTAGAGGAAGAGTGTGGTCCTAAAGCCACGAATATTGTATCGTTTTAATTTAAAATTTATTTAGAAATATATCTCATTTTAAAATTATCATTTTATGTCATTTTATCTTATTTTATTAGTATTTACAAAATTCTCATGATATCTTACTAAAAAAAGCAAGAGAGAGAGAGGCCCAAAATCTTTTAACTGCTACAAGTAAACTTGATTCTAAGAGTTGACCTACTACCACTACTACTTAGATATCAAGAATAGAATCCACATATCCATGGATTTGTTAGACTCATGTATTTATCCCCAAGAATTTATAGTCTCACATGGAAAATAAAGTGGACCTTTGATCTGTGTATCTCCATTGACATGATTTGCCATTATATTAATGGCTCACCAACCGAAAGAAATGAGAGTGACTGTGCAAATACCAATTTGGGTGCTAAAAAAAAAAAAACAGACAAAAAGGTTGGGAACTTATGGGGTTTTATGTCAAGGGAAATGGGGAAGGTGTTTGAGAGTTATTGTCCTTTGTTAACTCTGGAACACTGGAATATAAACAAAAAAAAAATTAGTTTCTTACTTCTTTTTTTTTTGTCTATAGTCCCACTTTAATACGCTCGTATGTTGTTGTATGTACTTTCCTTCCTAGAATCTTATTCAACATGTCGTCCCACTTTTTCTTTTTTTCTTTTTAAATAACAAATATTATTTTTTATCGCGATTTTTTTCATAAAAAAATCATAAAAATTGATTTTTTATATTTTAAGTAGATTTTATTTAAATAATTGACTTTTAAAACTACATAAAATACCTTATATGAGATTAAACAAAAATAAGAATAAAAGTTATTTGCCTCTATAATAAAAAGAAAATATCTATTACCGATCCAATCTTAGCCACCTGACTACGAAGAAAGATTCATATATACACAGCTTTCTTTACAATTCTATATATAATTATCATATTTGAAACAAATGATATTTTTATGAAATAATTATAAAAATATTATCATTGAAGAAAGCCCATCATAGGCCCATAAAAAAGGAGCCAACATACATTGTTATATAATGTTAGATATAAGTCTCTTTTATACAAATTTTATATAAACTTTTTATAAAATATGGATCCTATCAAGAGAAAACAAAATTTTCACATTTTTTTTAATGATGGAATCTACTTTTTTATAAAATATTTGTACGATATTTGTGTATTTAAAATTTGTATTATATCATTTCTAGCCTTCCAAATAGTGGAAGGAGAGAATAATCTGTTGATCATCACAAAATCCCAAAAGACAATGTGTATGAAAATAGGCCTCATGTGAATGCATTATGAATATAATTATGAGGATTGATCTATTTTCAATTGAAAGAATGATTATCAACTTTGGTTGATTCGTGCCACATGATCTTTACTCATGGAAATGAGTATGGGAAATGAGTATGGTGTGGTACAAACCTATCATGTGCTACAAATTCTTAAAAACTCGACACTCTATTGAATTAACGATAAATTATCAGTTGTCTCAAATTTTCAAATTGATAAAAAAATATATATATATATATATATATGTATATCTAATGAACGAACATAAAGTAAATGGTGAAATCAAGACTTTAATACCATATTAAATTATTGTTTATTCGAAAAATTGAAGATGATAGGAAAAAGGTAAATTCAATCGTTTAATTATATTCTAAGGATGAAAAATAATGCGCAAAACTTTGTAGCACATATGATTTCCTGCTCATAAAGGAAAGTGGTATTTATTTGAATAATACTAAATTGGAAGGAACCAGTTGGGCTTTTGATTTTGGTGGTGAAATACATGATGAGGTTAGAACTGCTATCGCAAATTTGCTTGAAGAGTACTCAATTGCTTCAGGCAATCATTGCATTGCATACACTTGCTAAATCCTAGTTTTGGGTTTCTGGGGCTATTGAGAAAATCAATATAGGGCTCCGTTTATTTGTTTATGTTGAGTTGAGTTGAGTATTTTTATAAATAATAGTGACTTTTAAAATAAGTTTTGTATAGTCCATTTAAGATGAGTTTAAATGTATTTATATGTTAATATTAATTTAGTTGTATTTATGAGAAATTGAAAAAGGTTGTGGATTTAGCATATAAGTAAATGTTTAATTGAAAAAAATTATGGGTGCTACGTGTAAAGAGGTTTTGATGAGTTTAATAATTTAAAAGTTGAATGTTGAGATGTTAAAGTCAACTCAAAAGTAGACTGAATTAAATTGAATCAATTGAGTTTAACAACCAAATAAGACCTTAGAGGAGCTGATATAGAAAACCTTAAGGTTTAATTATTATTGTTTTGTACTGGTACACCTCCATTATGGTCTGAAGTCGATCTTGATATTGGTAGTTGTTCATGTTTGCAAACGCACATGTTTGCTTGAGGAAACAGCAGAAGATGATGTAGCTTTTGATGTTCTGCATTTCCATTTTGACCCCAATTGTAGGACATTTTTGTTGATGCATTGCATACAACTATGTCTATGTCAATTTTGTCAATTCTTGCAGTTGACAGACTTGATAAAGAAAGGATATGTCAGGAGATGTAAGCAAGCACGGCAGTCAGGCGAGGGTAGTGTTGAACTTGGGTTTGGTTCCCAAATCCAACTCAGTATATTTCACTTTAGATTGAGTTGGACATCCAAACGCACGACATCAACTATTATTTATACATAATTCAGATCAATTCAACTCATTTCGACATCCAAACATAACTTAAACCTGTAATCCAACCTACCTTTCCTTTCTTGATTATGGTTCAAATGGGGAAGTACTCATCAACTCTCATGTAAAAAAGTTTCCTACTTTTTAAAACTTGTATTGGCATCATTACACATTGTTTGGATACAGAAACGGTTTTATCTCATCATTGTAATTTTTTCAAATTTTTATGTAAAATATAGTAAATAATTTAACATTTTTAAATTCTCAAAACAATAATAATATTAACGTTTATCTAAAACCATCTTTTTTTTTTTATCTCACTACCCAAACTGGGACTTGTGCTTAACTCGTAACCAAAATTTTTTTTTTCTCCCAATTGTTCTGCTATCTGGATGTATCAATGTTCTAAAACTCTCAAAAAGTTAACATACCGATCACATGTTTGTAGAACCCAATGACACGATAGTTTGTGTTTCTGTGCTTGTTCGAGATCATCATGTACTGAAAACTTAGGTACTAGATTAAAATTTCCTTCATATGCTAAGGGTTGATTGTTCTTTAAATAAAAATTTCATTTTATCATTTCAAATCTTCTCCATCTTGTTGTGGACAAGATGGAGAAGACCATCCACGCGGTCGTCTTTGTAAAATCAAGCACTTGCTTAAAGAGTGCAGCGTACATTTCACTTTGTATTAATATATTCGCCAAACTCTACAGTCACTAATATCCTCAGCTACGAGCGCTGAGTTTTCTATATATTTCTAGATCGTACCCCTTCAAAAGCCTTGGTAGAGTGATGATAGAGAAATGGATATCTGGTGGGTAAAATACGATGACTTCTTCTGATATGTACAACATAAAATATGAATCTTCCAGTTGGCACGGCATAACTCTTCTGTGATGTACAGTTTTTTTGTTCTTTGATTAGTCTGAGATGTTCAGGATTCAGAACTAAATGAAAACCAATCCTACATAATTTTATTTCTGTGAATGAGGCTGAATGTCAGCCATGGAAAAGGGGCAACAGAGAGAACAAGAGCAACAAGTGCAGTGGGAGTAGCCCAAGTAAATGGCAGCAGCAGCTCAGGGGCTAAAATGCCCTTAACCAATAGTCACCTCAATATATGTACATCAATCTTCCAACCATTCCCCTTCCTAATCATGAATTACAGTCCAATACGCCTTTGAGTAAATTCAATCCTTCTGCTGATATACTCCTCCTAACTCGGGATTGAGGTATCTCTATCCGAGGGGGAGGGTCTGAAGAAAAGCAAACCACAATAACCGTTAAATTATCACAGGTGTTGCGCTTGAGTGCCTCTCTGACCAGCTCTCTTGAGCATCTTTCAGGATCATTGTGGAGCATCAATTCTTTCCTCGCCATAGTGACAGCACACTGGCTGCTCATTACATCCCACAGGCCATCGCAACCCATTATCAAGAACTCATCGTCCTCGCTCAGGCATGTCTCCAGCAACTCTGGTTCTGCACTTAAAGGGCAGGCAGAACCTTTGGGGCCCTTCATGTGCCAGTCTCCTAATGCACGAGCCACAGATAATTGACCATTGAGGTAGCCATCATAAATGACACCGCCCAGTTTCTCAATTCTCATTTTTTCAGATGTGCAATTGGGTTTATGGTCCTTCGACATCTCAATTGCCCTACCTCGCCTCCCGAGAACTGCGCGACAATCCCCAGCATTTGCAATTATCATTGTCCTAGAAGAGCTGAAGTTTGTCAGAGATAATCCACTGCTGCTTTCAAGTATAAGCATTTGAGAATGAATATTATAAAACCTAGATTACAATGTTTCAGCCATTCAAGAACATTGATGCAATAGTAGAATAGCATTCCAGCAATTTTCAAGGTAACATCACCACTCTATAACAAAAACTTTAAAGCCCGCAATTCTATTCACTTTTTAAGACAATAAAACCTCAGGTACTTGTAGAATATTGGAATTTTCAAGCATCACTTAACTTTGTTCCACAATATGCATTATAATGCAGAAGAAAAGGCAATGTATTAAACTATCATTTCCCAGCATAATATAATCATGTACAATTTTTTGATAACTATAATCATGTACAATTAAGAATGTTATTATGTCATGTACCATCACAATCTTTAGGGGTCACTAACTAAAAATGCTGGATGTCTGACAGAGGAGCTACACATTGTGACTAAGGCCTGCAATTCTATTCACTTCTTTAAAAAATAAAACTTTTAAGCATGATCGAAATTTGAATCTGCATCCCAAAACAAAATAAAATTAAAAGCAGCTCCGAATGTCACCTACCTGCCAAAAATAAGTGCAGTTAGAGCAGTGGTGCCAGAGGAGATATCAAGAGAACTAGCATCAGCAAATGCATAATCAGCTTTAACAAAAGCACTCTTAATTGCCTTCTCCACGCAGATTGGGAATTGGGAGTCCTCAACTATAAATCTAAGGATGTTATGTCTGACAAATGACGCTGCATCTGTACCTCCATGGCCATCGAACACCTGTCGACGGTAATGAAAATCAGTTAGTGAACATTTTCAACTTAAGGTAACGAACTTCCAACTCACCGTATGGATTCTATCACCATTCATCAGCCACTTTATTCCAACAATCCATAATCCCTCTAAAATTATTTCCAATTCTTAATGGAGGCATTTTGAAATAGAGAGGTAGTATATCAGGATATTTTAGGTCAGTGGTGTGACAGAAACCTGAAGTGAGTTTGAATATCTTCAGCAGTTTAGGGTACTTCTGAATCATTGCACTCATATCTTACTACATCGTAGTCCAAATTACGAAGTTTTGGTGAAAGTGACTATCAGGTAGATCACGTACTTTTTATTATCAACTAACAATTATGTCATATGGTATAAAGGAAGTGCATGGTTATATGCCAAAATCAATGCACGTCCTCCCAATACCTAGCCTTTTATGGAAGAGGAGATCCATTGATATGCTATTCCTCTAATCACGGAACAGAAGTACGAAAGGTTTTGTAGAAAAGCAGCATGCTTACCCCATAGAAAGCCCCAGGAGAAGGGAAGTCAGCAGTTGCATCTGGATGTTCAATAAGATTATCTACACATATGTGCTCATCCTCCATGTACTGTTTAGGTCCTCTTTCTGCACAGCTCCCTGAGCGGAGCATGGGTAAGAAATCTGACTTTTCATCAGAAGGAGATTTACTGGAAATAATACCAACATCCAAATCCTGAAGAAGGATAAATGGAAAAATAGTTTAAGTACATTTTGCAGAAATGCTGTAACAAAGAAAAATAAATGTGGCTGTTGCAAACAGGCTGCGAATTCAATTCCCTTAGGATAAAACTTCCTAAAGATCTACAGATTAGAACAGGATCGGATTATCAACTTCTAATGATTATAAGCCAAGAATTTTGGGATTAACTTACCAACTCAGCAGTGGTCAGCAGCCTCATCGAGCTCATGCTATGCCGCATAACTGAAAGATGCCGTGGAGGTTTCCCATTTGTCATTTTTTTCAAATTATTCAAGCTCTCCGAGCTCTGATCTTCCATAGTTGATACATTATCCATGTTATTGTAACCACCTTCTAATATAGCAAATGGAGGCGAAAGATCCATACCGGCAGCCATAATCCGTTCCAAATCATAAATTTAATTACTCAGAACACCACCTTTAACTCAACAAACAAATCCCTTTGCAAGAATCCACGAATAACCTAAGTTTAAATCGGTTCCAAAGCAAAATCCACTTCAGTAATGTTCCGTGGCAACCAAATTCCAGATCAAGCAACTTAAATTCGTTGGATCTGTCCAGAATGGGAGCTCCACAAGCAGCGCAAATCTGCAAACTTCACTTTATTGTGGCAAAAGCCCTTCAAGTTATCAATCAACGGTAGAAAGAAGAATATCTAGCAAGCAAAGTAAACGCTTCACGAAATGCGCAATTCTACCTTTATCGTAATTTGCAGCTTAGAGTTCCTTAAAGTTATCCAAAAAGTCAGAGAGAATCACGAAAGTTTACAAAGCAAACCTCAAATTCCAAATTTTTAAAGCTTCCCAATAATTCCCAAATCAATTAGCAGATCAAATCCATCAACCCCAGACAATTTTCAAAAATGTCTCGTAAAAAATACAGCAAATTAAAATCTTGAACGAAAAATCGAAGGCGGAACCCGAGACAAACTGGAATCTCACAAACGACGATGACGATGACGCTGAAGATTCGGATGCTTTTTCCTTTCTCTTCGCTGACAGGTAATCGAAGAAACCCTAAGAAGAGGTCTCTATGAATATGAGAGAGAGAGAGAGAGAGAGAGAGGAGACGAACTTGTTGGAATATGGTTGGCCACCGGGGATTCCAAGTAATTGGATGGATCTAAATTCTAAAAGCGGGGGGGTGGGGACGGGGTACCGACACGTGTTGAGTTTTGGTTGGTGGTTCTATGGCTGACCGGATGGAACTCCTGTTAGTTCGTGGATTAGTGCCGTCAGAGCCTCCCAACCGTTGGATCTCTGACGCAGCAAATGGACCGTCCAGCGGTGTCCTCTCTCGTCGTCCTTCCAGAGCCTGAGAGGTCAGGTCCGTTAACGGCCGTTAAAGGAAGGATCCGCCTCGGATTCTAAAGTACACGCGTCCGTTATCAATTGGGAGAAAGTAGTTTTCTTTTTCTTTTTTTCTAAGCGAGAGAAAGTAGTTTTCTTGCTAAGATAAGAACAAACTCCCTTCGGTTTCTTTTTTTTGCCTTTTCTAGTCTCCACTTCTCAGGCCCCTCGGCTTTTGGACAATTATCGAGAGTGCTCACGACCACATTTTGTTCCGTGAAGCCGTTCGGAAGAGTAAAATTGGATTACGATTTAGGGCCGTGGTCACAAGAGTTACGTCAAGTTTAGATAACTTTTCTCATTGAAATTGTGATAAAAAAAATATTATTTTTAATTTAAAAATTAATGTAATAATTTTTATTATTTGAGATCAATATATTTAAAACATTTTTAAAATATATAAATATCTACATAAACTTTTTAATGAAAACTTTAATTTAAATTGTTTAAAAAAGCTAATTTTTAAATTTTTCTTTTTTAACGGATTAAAGTATTTTTTATAAAATTACTAAATATGTTATTTTTAAAATAAATATTTTTTAACCATTGAAAAAAAAAAATTAAACCTCAAAATGTAATCCTAAACAAGCTCTAACTAATAAATCAATTTCGGTATATTATATTATTTATAGAAAGAGTTTTAAGTATCAATATATACTTTTTTAGAAAAAATTGGTTTTAAGTGATTCTACACATTAATATGCACAGTTATCTAATGTAATTAGTCAGAATATCAGACTTTAATACAAAATTGTACAAATATAAATTTTCTATATGAAGACAGGCTAGACAGCAACATTAATATATAGATCGGTCTACAAATTCACTTATACGTATCAAATCTCATATTTTCTATTTAAGATAATAATATGAAGAGTTTTACATAAATAACATGTTTAATGTGTTAATAAAAAATAACGGTGTGATGTTCTCAACAGGTTATGCTTTTGCGTCATAATTCAATTAAGAATGTGGTTTTTTTGAAATATATTATAAGGTGTTCATCAATTAAAGTTATCGATCACCATGTTATTTTGTGATAGAGCGAGATTATCACGTAATATGTATTCTGAAACTACTTAATAATTTTTCATTCAAAATTTGTTTTTTGTATAAAAAAAAATTTACATATAAGTCTATACATCACACATCTTATATTTTTTTGATTTTATAAAATATTTAATATATAAATAATAAGTAGACAATTCAATTAATTTACAAAGAATAAATTCAGAAAAAATTTGTAAAAAAAAAAAAAAATTATATAGTGTGTGGTGTCTGACCTTATATGTAGTATTTCTCTTCTGTATATACACAAGTCTAGAAGTCTCAATAATTACTTATGTAATTAAGGAATTTGATTTGCTTGCTTGAGTTACAAGTGAAGCAATTTTTGGAGACAAGTCACAAGAGTGTAACGAGGGCGTTCGGCCGTTCAGTTATTGCCATCTACAATAGCCAAAACAAGTAGTAATATCTGAAGTAGTAAATAATTTTTCGTTTGTTTTTATTTATGAGATTGAGATGAGTTGATATTAAAATTTAAAATTAAATAAATATTATTAAGATATATATTTTAATATTATTTTTATTTTAACATTTTAAAAAGTTAAATTTTTTATTTTATTTTATGTCAAAAATTAAAAAAATTATAATAATTATATAAGATAAAATGCGTTAAGAGAAATTGTGAATATAAACGTTGCTATTGTTTAATTCTCAATGTAAACTTAAGGCTTGTTTGGAAAGTGCGGTGATTTTATTTAATCTCATTTTATTTTAAAAATTTTATAAACTTTCGTTTCAAACCTCAAAAAAATACAAACATTTTTTAATTTTAAAATTTTAATTTTTCATCTAGTCTTTCCAACTTTCATAAATACAAAAAATAATACTATTTTTCAAATTCTAAAATAGAAATTATGTTAAAATTTACATTATAACAATATTTAATTTATAATATTTTTATTCAATTTTTTATATTTCATTTTCTAAAACTCGAGATGTTGTTTAGATTGAGAGATGATCTGAACTCATCTCATCATTATAATTTTTTCAAGTTTCTATATAAAATATAATAAATAATTCAATTTTTCAAATCTCAAAATAATAGTAATAATAAAATTAATATTTTAATAATATTTTATTCAATTTTCATCTTAATTTATCTTATCTCAACTCACTATCTAAACTACACCTCAACAAAATATTCTAATTTAAACCATTTTACTATTATTTACATAATTTTCATCTCATCCCACTTTTTAAACAAGTCCTTAATGAAGTAACAACATGCACCAGTTTATAAGCAATAAACTTCATTACAAATATATAACTCAATCAATATCTATTATAACAGATATAATTGAAATAATTCGTTAATCACAGTTCACTTTATCTATCTCATCTTATTAATTGCAATATGAAAAGAATTTTAGGATAATTTTTTCAATCATGTTTGATTAAAATTTAAATATTGATTATGTCTTTTCCTTTTCTTGAAGAGAGCCGTTATAGAACAGTCCTATTGCTGTTGGGCAAAAATTAGACGATCAATTAGTTGGATACACGTAAGAAAAAGGCTCACGACCACAAGTACATGTCTAGAACTACTGCACCGAAACCAAACCCTCCCGATTCTTCGAAACCCATAATTAAAGTATTAGCAATGAATTTATCACAATTTTCATTTAAAAAATACAAGTTGACATGTATATTAAAAAATTCCCATCATATTTGATTAAATATAAAGAAAAAAAAAAGTAGAAAGAAGAAAATAAATGTATTTTTTCTTTAACTTTTAAATAGTAATTCATCCATTTTTTTTTATGAAACACTAAATAAATTTCTCTTTTTTTTTCTCATATTTGATCAAATATGATAAAAAAAACTTGATATATATACAAACTTATATTTAAAAAAAAAAAACTGATGAATTCATTGATAATGCTCTTACCCTTCAGGCGTCTTTTGCATCTCTGTCTTTTGCCGAAACCTCCAAAGCTCATACTAATCGGTATTGCAAGCCCTGAGACAAACCCATCCTCCCCCCATTTCGACCACGTGGATTCTGAACAACACTCCCTCCATCCCAATTCAAACTCGTTGGCACCCCACTCATCCGTGATGGTAGAGAACACGGAACTGTCTCTCGCAATAACACATTCTTCCAATCGACATGGTGGCATTCCTTTCTCGCTTCGTTTGTTTTTTCCAAGTCTTTTCTTCTCGCAGAGGGCGGTGCCGTTTCTGGGGTTGATTTTTTAAGTTCCTTCTAGTTTGATGGCTGAAATTGATCAAAGGGTTTCCGTTAATGTCCTCCAATCGCAACATATTTTTAGATAATGCATCATTTTGATACTTTTCTTGGAAAACCAAACGAGCAAAGGCTGAAAACTCTTGAAATAAATAACCAAGTAAGTTTACTCTTTTTAAAGAGCAATAATTGAACATAGAATCTACTCTTTTTTACTCAAGTTTATAGTTTGAAGAGAGAATTTTATTAGTTTCTTCAAAGCTTCCAAGAAGAATGTGAAATGTTGTAAAACAGAGGAAACGAAAAACAGGGGCTCTGTAAAAATGCTTGATAAATATTCTCATTGAACATTATGAATCTAATTGATTGCATAGAAGTCTATTTATATACATGATCTACAAACTGATATATCGTAACTGCTCTATACAGAATGTAACGTCTGGCATTCTAATTTAGCTAACTTAATTAACTAATCTTAACAGTTCATTTTTTATCGTTATTCTTCAACTTCAGTTTTGCTTCTTTGGATTTTAACTCAAGTGCCTTAATTTGGTTTTGTATACTCCAACACCCCCCCTCAAGAGGGGAATGGATATTATTCATTCCCATCTTGCGAATGAGATGGTGAAAACTGAGATAACCAAGAGGTTTTGTTAAAATGTCAGCAATTTGAAATTTAGAGGGGATATGTATGATTTTGATAAGTTCTTCTTGTAGCTTTTCACGAACCAAGTGGCAGTCTATTTGTATATGTTTTGTCCTCTCATGTTGGACAGGATTTGAAGCTATTTGGGAAGCTGGTTTACTGTCTATATAAATCAGAGCAGGTTGAGAATGTGGAATATGTAGATCAGCTAGCAAATAGATCAACCATTGGATTCACAAGTGGTTGAGGCTAATGCCTTATATTCAAACCCAGCTGAAAATTGGTTGACAATAAGTTGCTTCTTTGATTTCCACGAGATTCAAGCATCACCAAGGAAAATTGAGAAGCCTGTAACACTTATTCTTGGGTCAATGCAGCCACCCCAGTCACTGTCAGAGTAAGCTTTGAGATGCAAATGTGATGATGCACTAAGAAAATTCTCTGCCCCGGGGTTGTCTTAATGTACCTTAGCACTCTTTCAGTGGCTTGTAGATGGTTGGTGCTTGGGTTAGCCATAAATTGGCTAAGAGCTTGTACTGAGTCGGATAAGTTAGGCTTGGTTATGGTTAGATATAACAAACTACCCACCAATCTTCTGTATGATTCAGGATTTGATAAAGGAGGGGATTTGTCATCTGCATTGAGTTTTAATGTGGATTCCATAGGAAATGCTATAGGTTTGCAACCTGAGAAACCAGCATCTTGCAAAATGTCCAAAGCATATTTGCGTTGACAAAGTGAAATTCCTTTTGCTGACC
This sequence comes from Platycarya strobilacea, assembly GCA_036898215.1. NCBI lineage: Eukaryota > Viridiplantae > Streptophyta > Magnoliopsida > Fagales > Juglandaceae > Platycarya > Platycarya strobilacea. The sequence goes on from CM072555.1 coordinate 15,437,487, forward strand.
GTGCCACTTCAATACCCAAAAAAGTATTTTAATTCTCCTAAATCCTTCATTGTAAAAGAATCATGCAAAAAACCTTTAACAGCAGCTATTTCATCAATGTTATTCGAAGTTATGATCACGTCATCAACATAGATCAATAGGGCTACAAAACTAGATGAATGATGTCTGATAAAGAGTGATGAATCAGACGTGGTTTGAACAAAACCAAATTTAAGCAGTGATGTGGACAGCTTTGAGAACCGTTGTCTCGAGGCTTGCTTTAGGCCATGTAAACTCTTTTTGAGCTTGCACACTCTGGGACCAGTGTGGAATACCCTGGTGGGAGTTTCATATATACCTCTTCACTCAAATCCTCATGAAAGAAGGCATTATTTACATCCAGTTGATGTAAATGTCACTACTTAATAACTGCAATTGATAGCAAAACTCGGTCATCTTTGCAACAAGTGAAAATGTGTCAAAATAGTCAAGTCCTTCTTGTTGTGTGTAGCTCTTGGCTACTAACCTCACCTTATACCTTTCAATGCTCCCACCAGATTTGAATTTCACTCGATAAACTCACTTACACCCTATAGCATTTTTATTTGGAGGTAGAATTTCAAGATTCCAAGTGTTATTTAATTCAAAATCTTTTAATTCATTTGGTATAGCAGCTTGCCAATGAGGATATGAGTTAGCTTGCTTGAAGGTTTTGGGTTCAAAGGTAGTTGATATAGCAGATGTAAAGGCTTTGTGTTTCGAAGATAGTCTATCAAAAGAAATAAAAGCATCAAGAGAGTATGGCTTACCAAGAACACAACAAGTAGAGGATGTCTGAGTTGCTAAAGTAGCTTGAGTCATATTACCACAATAGAAATCCTGTAAATATGAAGGTGGATTTCTGATTCTATTAGATCTCCTAAGAGTAAGATTCAGGATTAAGAGTAATTTCAGGTTGAATTGGCAGTGTTGGAGGAGCAGATGAATGTTGAGAAATATTGTGGTCATATATTGGATTGAAATCAGGAAAAACAAAAGGAATATGAGTTGTGTTTGGAATAAAAGGAAATATGAACTCATAGAAGACTACACTTTTGGAAACAAAATTTCTCAATGTTTGGAGATCAAGTACTTTATAACCTTTGATATGAGGTGGATAACCAATAAACAGACATTTTGAGGCCCTTGGCTGAAACTTACCCTGATTATTTTGGATAGTGCTAGCAAAACATAGACAACCAAATAGTTTGAGGTAATTATATATGGGTTGTTTGTGGTAAAGTAAAGCATATGGGGAGCAAGTATTTAGAATGGGTGAAAGTATGCGGTTGATTAGATGGGTGGCAGTCAAGACACACTCAGACCAGTAGGTTATAGGAAGTTTTGATTGGAAAAGTAGAGCTCTAGCTACATTAAACAAATGTTGATGTTTCCTTTCCACTCTACCATTTTGCTCAGGGGTTTCTATGCATGACAGTTGGTAAATTATACCATTTTCTTGGTATAAGGTAGGCATTTTGAATTCTTGACCATTATCTGATCTAAGTGTTTGAATTTGTGTATTGAACTGACTCTTGACATAGGTAATGAAGTTCATGAGCAATGATCGAGTTTCTGATTTTGTTTTCATAAGAAACAACCAAGTGAATCTAGTATGGTCATCCACAACAGTAAGAAAGTATTGATAACCAGAATGAGAAGCAATTGAGAATGGACCCCATATGTCAACATGAACCAATCGAAAAGTTTTATTAGAATTGCTTTGGGATACAGGAAATGTCAATTTCTTTTGCTTAGCTAATGGATAGATATCACAAATGTGATCATTCGAATGTATTACAGATGAATCTAAAGAATTTATGGTTTGTAGTCTAGCAGAATTGGGGTGTCCCAAACGATAATACCATATGTCATTATTTGAAGTAGAGATATTAGCTAGAACAGTAGGAGGAATTTTAGAATCTGACAAACTCTTCTTTATGATAGCAGGTAGATTTGTTAAGTGATATAACCCAGCTTTAACTTCAGTAAGTCCAATCATCTTTTATTTGATGAGATCCCGCAAAATGCATTTGGTTTGAAAGAAAAAAAAAAGCAACAACATTGTCTTTTGTTAGTTTGGAAGCAAAAATGAGATTTATACTGAAGGAATGAACGTAAAGAGCATCATCTAATATTATATCAAATGATAATTCAACTTCTACAGTGAAACCAATTGGAACAGAATTTCCATTTGGTAAGAAAACTGAAGTAGGTTTTGATGTTGTTTTAATGACAGTAAAAAAATGTGGAGAACAGATCATACGATCTATTGCTTCTGTGTCTAATATCCAAGTAATATTTGGGGAAGAAAAGTTAAAACAAAAGTGATTGTTACCTAATGAAGTAGCAACATTCACAGTTGGATTAGGATTAATGGTGGAGCTGGAAAGGCTATTTGCAAGTGATATCAGATTTTGTATCTGCTCTTGTGAAAAAGGCATGCTTGAAATACTTGAATTTTGCTCCAAAGAAGATGTAGCATGTGCATTGGGCAGTTGAGTGTTGATCCTTTTTCCTCGATGGCCTTTCCACCCTAGTGGATATCCTATGATCTGAAAGCATTTGTCTATTAAATTACCAGAATAGCCACAGTGAGAACAAATAACATCAGACTTTCCTTTTGGTTTATTGAACTTTAATCCATTTGAAGACATCTGTCGAGTTGCATTTGCAGCAGCCATTGCATGAGAATCAATGGGAAGTCCAACTGTATTTGTTAGAGTCCTCTGGCTCTCTTCTTGCAATATCAGTGAGAAAGCTTTTCCCATAGATGGTAAAGGTGAAATAAGAAGTAGTTGACTTCGTATAGCTGAGTATGAATCATGTAAACCAATTAAGAATTTCATCACATAGTTTGCTTGTTAGCGTTTAGCAAGATTTTTCAAGATATCACAAGTGCAGATATCCATAATTCCACAATTACACTTTGGAAGTGGGCAATAGCTAATATATTCATCCCACAAGGTTTTAAATTCACTAAAGTATTCAGTGATTGAATTTGAGTCTTGAGAAATTGAGCTTAAGGATTTCTCTAATGTGAATACTTGGGGATCATCACTTCTAAGGTATCTTATCTTTAGTTCATCCCAAATATCAGATGCAATATTGAAGTAAAGAAGACTACCTCTGATCTCCTTGAAAATTGAGTTCATTAACGAAGACGAGAATTATTAGAAGTAGGTTAAAGAAGAGATCGATCAACAAAGGCAAGTTTATTCTTCACAGTTAATGCAATAGAGATAGATCTACTCTAGGCAATATAATTCTCACCAGTAAAGATTTCATAAACGAGTCATGCTCTAGGATTATCGCTAGGATGAATATGGACTTGACGAATCATCAGATGGATTCATTTCGAAAGGAGAACGTGCCATAAAAGTGAGTGAATCTTCCTCAGAAGTAGGCGAATCTTTCATGCAAGATTAATGGAAGAATTCAAGAATTAGCAAGAAATGTAGCGGTGGAAGGCTTGATACACGATGATACCACGTGAAATGTTGTAAAATAGAGGAAACGAAAAAAGAGGCTCTATAAAAATGCTTGATGAATATTCTCATTGAACGTTATGAATCTAATTGATTACTAAGAAGTCTATTTATATACTTGATCTACAAGCTGAGATATAGTAACTGTTCCATACAGAATGTGACATCTGGCATTCTAACTTAGCTAACTTAATTAACTAATCTTAATAGTTCATTCTTTATTTTTATTCTTCAACTTCAATTTTGCTTCTTTAGATTTTAACTCAAGTGCCTCAATTTGATTTTGTATACTCTAACAGAAAAGGAAGAAATGAGATTAATTACAAAAACGAGAGAGTTGGTGGGCCAGAATCAAATTGTTTTGGATGTTCCTTCAAGGCTTTTCTATTGTGTATGCATTCCATGGTTAAATTTGCTTGCCTTCATGTTTTGAAGGGATGAAATAGATGTAACTATTGTGGAATGGTTGTACTCTAAGTGAATTCAAGTAAAAATGGTGTTTTGAACAATGTTTTAATATCGTACTGGTCGATGTAGTCGAAATATGTTATACCAGTTGGTCGCTTGATACAAGTTAGGAGTCTATTTCGCACTGATCGGTATTTCGATTGTATCAGCCTATATAAGATTTTGGGCATTCACTCTTTTTTTTTTCTTTTTACTTTGATTCAGACTAGACTAATTACATATATATTTATATATATAATTCATTCATATATTGACTATTATTTTAAAATATTATTTATATATATTATTTATATATAAAATATTCTGAAATAATATTAATATCGAAATATTTTATTCTAATATTTTAGCTAGTATACCGACCAATTAGATATTTAATACATTGGTTTTGAGTGGAAGAAGCAGTATGCACATAGGTGTTTGACAAAATGTAGAAGATGAACACATAATTTTCGATAGCCATGGGGTTGAGTTTGGGTTGCGATGGATTTTGGGGAAAAAAACCAACATCATGGATTGTTGGTTTCAACTGAACTGGGAACCGAATTGGGTGTAGGTATGTATATTATAATTAAAATAAAGTATTAATATGCCAAAATATTATTAGAAGGCTAGTTATTGAGAATGACCCGTCAAAAAAAAAAAAAAGACCCGTCAAAAACTGGTCTTTGTTAGAATTATTGAAGGCAATAGGAGGGGGACATGAATGACCCCCCTCCTCTATCCTTCACGTGAATGAGGCATCTTTAGTTTTGTTTTTCATATATGTGCATAGTAATTTGTACAGTAATTTATACCTATAAATACGAACATTATAGTTCAGTTTTTGTACAAGTAGAAGAAAGAAGAAAAGGAAAAATTCAGTTCTTGAGAAATAAAGAGTTCCAAATATTTTCTCTTGCAATAATAATTTTTATTCTAGTTTTATTACACATTATCAGTACAATAGTTATACCAATTATGAAACTAATGGTTTTATTCTTTTGTAAATTTTTCAATATATTATTTATAATCTTTAATATATTTTATTGCTGATTATTATTTAAAATCCGTGTGAATTTATAAATATATATCTGAGATACACATATTTATTTCATTATTTATATGTATAGAAAATGACAAATCTTATAAAATTGGAATTCGTTGCTCTTAATATTTCTGGAAAAAAATTATTTAACATGAATTCTTGATGCTGAAATCCATCTTGATGCGATGAATCTGGGTGAAACAATTAAATAAGAAAATCAAACGTCCCTACAGGACCGTGCTAAAGTAATGATTTTTTTTCGCCACCATCTTCACGAAAAATTAAAAACTAAATATCTTACAATAAAATATCCCTATGTTTTGTGGAATAGTTTAAGGGAGAAGTACGAACACTAGAAAACTGTCATCCTCTCAATAGCTCGTTATCAATGGTTGCACCTGAGGTTACAAGATTATAAAAGTGTTAGTGAATATAATTCTGCACTTTTTAAAATAAGCTCAGTACTAAAATTATGCGGTGAGAAAATCACCGATGATGATATGCTAGAGAAGACTTAAACTACATTTCATACTTTGAATGTGCTCCTGCAGCAGTAGTATCGAGAGAGAAAGTTCAAGAAATATTCTGAATTTATATCATATCTTCTAGTAGCTGAGCAGAACAATGAGCTCTTATTAAAAAACCATAAGTCACGCCCTACTGGCTCAATATCATTCCCTGAAATGAATGTTAATAGATTTGCATCATTCCCAGAAGCGAATGGTGTATCATTTAGAAGAAATCGATGGCGTTGACATAGTAAGAGAAATTATAGATATATTGGTCCCATAAGTGACCACAGTAAAATGAATAATAATAATAATAATAATATACTGTATCACCAGAAATGGTACAATTCAGAAATGGTTAAAAATCCCTAAAATGATTCTTTAAAGAGAAGTGAAGAGGTGTGCCATAGATGTGGAATGATCAGACATTGGTCACGTACCTGTCGTACGACTAGACACTTAACTAATTTATAACAAGCATATATTATAGGAAAGAATAAATGAAATAAATTTAGTAAAACCATCAGATAATTTATTAAATTCAGTAGATGTAGATGTCACTCATCTTGATATTTGTGATTTCTTTAAAGATCCTGATGGTAGAATTGATCACCTAACTGGAAATGAAAGTGTTCCACTTAATTAATGTATTTTCTTTATTATTTGTAATAAAAGTTTTGTATATTTTGTAGAATCATGGATCACATTGATGAGTTTTTTTTTCTCTGAGTTGAATGATAAAGATTTATGTCTGACTGACAGTGCTACAACTCACACAATTCTTAAAGAAAGAAATATTTTCAAAATCTAAAACTAAGTAAAGTCTATGTCCATACCATATCAGATTCAATTGAGAGTTTCGAAAGAACTTATATTGTGTTGCCTAATGGCACTAAATTTTGTATTGATGATACTCTATTTTCTTCACAATCCAGAAGAAATTTGTTGAGTTTAAAAATATACGTCGTAATAATTACCATATTGAAACGACCAATGAAGGTAGTAAAGAGCATCTTTTTATTATTAAGACAATATCGGGCCAAAAACTCGTATTAGAAAAACTGACTGCTCTATATTCTGAATTGTATTATACAAAGATAAGAACAATTGAATCATATATAGTAGTGCACTAGAAATGCATTGACCCCAAAATATTTATGACTTGGTATGATCGCTTTGGATATCCGGGATCTATAATGATGAGACGAATTATTGACAATTCATATGGGCATCCCTTAAAGAATCAAAAGATTATCTTACCCAATGAATATCCGTGCTTTGCATGTTTCCAAGGTAAGTTGATTATCAGACCATCTCTCTCAAAAGTTATTGTTGAATTTCCATCCTTTTTTACAAATGATTCATGGAGATATACGTGGGCCTATTCATTCATCAAGTGGACCATTTAGATATTTTATGGTTTTGATTGATGCATCTAATCGATGGTCACATAGTTGTCTGTTTTTCACTAGAAATGTTGCATTTGCTAGCTTCTTGCTTAGATAATCAAACTACAAGTACAAGTTCCTGAGTATCTAATTAAAACCATTCGATTGGATAATGCAGGAGAATTTTCATCTCAACCTTTTAATGATTATTGCATGTCAATAGGAATAGATGTTGAACATCCTGTTGCCCATACACACACTCAAAATGGTTTAGCTAAATCTTTGATCAAAAGGTTTCAGCTAATCGCTAGACATTTACTTATGAAATCAAGACTACTTGTTTCTGCTTAGGGACATGCTATGCTTCATGCAGCATCATTAATTCGCATTAGACCATCTACATATCATAAATAATCTCCATTACAGCTTGTATTTGGTTAATAACCAAATATTTCTCATTTTCGTACTTTTGGATGTGCTGTATATGTTCATATTGCATCCCACAACGTACAAAAATGGGCCATCAACGTAGACTTGAGATATATGTTGGTTTTGATTCTCCATCTATTATTAAATATCTTGAGCCCCTTACAAAATATATGTTTAAAGTACGTTTTGAAGATTGTCACTTTGACGAATCAACTTTTCCATTAATGGGTAACGAAAAGTCGGTGCCTAAAGCACGACAAATAATTAGTTGGGATAATAAAACTCTGTCTCAATTTGATCTTCCTACAAATGAATATAAACTAGAAGTTCAGAAGATTATTCATTTACAAAGTGTTGCAAATCAATTATCGAATGTATTTACTGATACTAAAGGTGTAATAAAATCTTATATTCCTGCTGTTAATGATCCAGCAAGGATTGAAGTTTCTGAACGACAAATTATCAAAACAGCAATAAGTGAGTTTAAGATATGCCTGAAGCGTGGAAGACCTATTAGTGCAAAAGATAAAATTCCCCAAAGGAAAAGGATACAAAATGAATTTGGTGTTTCTGAAGAACACATACCTACAATACAAACTAAACATATAATTGATGCTCCAAAAGAGGTTAAATCTCCTATCCCAAAATCTCCTGAAAGGAGACATCATGAAGAGGTGTTTCATAAAATATTTTTCCCTGAAAAGGATCAGGTACCTAAAATTAATGAAATCTCAACATATTTCATGAATACTGGAGAAATTCTGGATAGAAATAAAACTGTTGTCTACAACATATTTTCATATAAGATGACCATTGACATTACAAGAAATAATGAAAAAATTGAGCCAAGAACCATCGAAAAATGTCGACGTAGAAATGATTGGCCAAAATAGAAAGCAGCTATTGAAGTTGAATTAAATTCGCTAACAAAACGAGAAATATTTGGACCTGTTGTCCAAATACCAAAGGGTGTAATGCCTGTTGGATATAAGTGAGTATTTGTACGAAAATGCAATGAGAAAAATGAAATTGTGCGATACAAAACACTACTTGTCACACAAGATTTCCTGCAGAAATCCGGAATTGATTATAAAAAAACATATTTTCCCGTTATGGATGCAATCACATTTAGATTTTTTATTAGTCTGGTTGTTACAAAAGGATTAGAAATACGGTTGATAGATGTGGTCACTACATATTTATATGGATCCTTAGACCATGACATATATATGAAAATCTCTGAAAGATATAAAATGCCTGAAGCATCTATAAGTACATCTAAAAATATGTACTCTATCAGACTACAAAGATCTTTATATGGTTTGAAGCAATCCGGACGCATGTGGTATAATCGCTTAAGCGAATATCTATTGAAAGAAGGATTTGAGAATAATTTTATATGCCCATGTGTTTTTATTAAGAAATCAGAATATAGATTTGTCATTATTGCGATTTATGTTGATGATTTAAATATTGTGGGAACTTCTGAAGAGATGTAAAGAACCGCTACATATTTAAAAAATGAATTTGAAATGAAAGATTTTGGCAAAACAAAACTTTGACTCGACCTGCAGGTCAAGTACTTGCCAAATGAAATTTTTATTCATCAGTCCATGTATACAGAGAAAGTTCTGAAGCATTTTTATATGGACAAAACTCATTCCTTGAATACTCCAATAATTGTTCAAACACTTGATGTGAAAAATGATCCATTCCGTTCTTGTGATGACGATGAAGAAATTCTTGGTCTTGAAGTACCATATCTCAATACAATTAGAGTTTTGATGTATCTTGCAAATTGCACTCGACCTGATATTACATTCTCAGTTAATCTGTTTGCAAGATATAGTTTTGCACTAACTCGAAGGCATTGGAATGAGATTAAACATGTCTTTCGTTACCTTCATGGTACGATTGATATAAGATTATTTTATTAACGTGGATCAAGTTTACAATTGATTGGGTGTGCAAATGCAGGTTATCTTTCAGATCCACACAGAGGTAGATCTCAAACTGGATATTTATTTACTTATGGAAATAGTGTCATATCATGGAGATATGTTAAGCAGACACTATCCGTTACGTTTTCAAATCACTTTGAGATCATTGCAATTTATGAAGCAAGTCGAGAGTGTATTTGGCTGAGATCAGTAATCTAACGTATCCAATAAAAGTGTGGTCTTTCAATGATCAATGATAGCCCAACAATTTTATATGAAGATAATACTGCTTGTATCACTCAAATCAGAGGAGAATATATCAAAGGTGACAGAACCAAACATATTTCACCTAAATTATTTTATACTCATGAACTTTAAGAGAAATGTGAAATTGATATCAAACAGATATGATATAGCGATAATCTAGTAGATTTATTCACAAAAGTATTACCAACTGCGACATTCAAAAAGATTGTGCATAATATTGAAATGCGAAAACTCAAAAATTTATCGTTATTTACTTTTCAGGGAGAGTAAATGTCCTGAAAACTTGTGCTGATTGTACTCTTTTTTCTTTACTGAGGTTTTGTCCCACTGGATTTTCTTCTGCAAGGTTTCAATGAGATAATCTTAAAACACTTAGAGGTATATAAGAATACTGTATTTTTTTTCTTTTACCATTGATTTTTTTCCCACTGGATTTTTTTTACAAAGTTTTAACGAAACAAATTCTTTATATGTGGTCATTCAAGAATGAATGTTAGAATTATTGAAGGCAATGAAATGGGGATATGAATAACCCTTCTCCTCTATCCTTCACGTGAATGAGGCTCATTTAGTTTTGTTTTTCATATATGTGTACAGTAACTTGCACAATCATTTACATTTATAAATACAAACGTTTTCGTTCTGTTTTTATACAAGCAGAAGAAAGAATAAAAGAAAAAAAAGAATAAAAGAAAAGAAATAAAGAAATAAAGAAAGAAATAAAAATGAGAGAAAGAAATAAATAAAAAAAGAGAAAAAATTCAATTTTTAAAAAATAAAAAATTCTAAATATTTTTTTTATAATAATAATTTTTATTCTAATTTTATAATCGTCTTTCATTTTTCCTTTTCAAAATATGAAATAAAATGTTGAGCTAAAACGAGAGAGAGAGAGAGAGAGAGAGAGATGGGTGGAGAAAAAAACAAAATAGCTCAGGTCAAAAGGGCACATGGGCTGTAATAGGCACTTGTCAATTGTCATGCCCATCGCGTTTTTATTCTTTCCTTCACGACATGAGTCAGTGACGATAATAACACGGTCATCTCAGTCAATGATGATAATAACACGGTCATCTCAACTTTTCATGAACGAGAATGTTACTGTGATAAATATACATCAATATTTTGTAATTTTTATATATATTAAAATTTTGTTTGAATTTAAATTTTAAATAAATTTTAAATTTTAAATAAATTATTATTATTTTAAAATTTATAAAAATATGTTAAAATTTATAAAAATTATATTAAAAATTATATTTTATATAAAAATTTAAAAATATATAATAATAAATTTAAAATAATAAATTTAACTCGTTTCTAAATTTAAATAGAATCTAAATATATTTTCTATATTTTTTTATAGTTAAAATATTTTCTCTTTATTACTTACTTTTATATATTCTGAATTGTCTCAAAAGACCCAATTTCGTTATGAAAATGATTTGTGCGAATATTTTAAAAAGATATATGGATAGATGAAAATATTCAAACTATATTCAAACATGAAAAAAAGAGTGATAAAAAAACTATATTAAAACATATTTTTTGAAGTGTTACTAATGAGGTGCTTAGATTCCATATTCTTTTAATAAATATATTGAAAATGCAACAAAAATTTAAGATTCATATATTTTCATCCAAACATGATACCAATTGCCAATAATTCAAACTCCAAATTTAAAGCTCTCAACCGTCCGATCTAGAGCTTTACCAATATTCACTAAAATAAATAAATGACCCATAAATATTTGATACCCATAATATATATATAGAAAATAATTATATAACCATGCATTGGATAATCTCTGCGTAACTATTTTGAAAAAAGTGAATGAAATATAAAACCTACATAAAAAACTAATTTTTTAATAGCGAGTCTTCACTCTTTTACAAAATTGTTACGTGATGTTTATGCATCTCACGATTGTATATAGAATTACTCATATATATATATATATAGAGTTTTATTACTCATTATTCTCACACGCCACATATTAACATTGAAAATCGACACCAATTTTTAAAGGAGGTGGAGTCGACCAAAATTGACTTGTAAGGATAAAAGGAATTGACGACTTCTTATAATCGATATCGATCGATTCCATAGTCGATCTGTTGGTTGCTAACCCATCCCTAAATTCACATCACAAAGTCAAAATCAAACCAAATCAATCAAACTTTACAACAAATTCAAAAAGTCACAAGAAAATCACAAATTCATAAAAAAACCTTAAGATGAATAGTGAACATGAAATATGAGAAGAGAACGAGAGAGCTTGACATGTTGTTGAGTGACATAGAGCACAACCTTAAACAAACGTTTCATAGATAAAAGATGTTGAAAATGTGAGGTCGTGAAAGACAGGCTAATGATGAGTCTTATGACAGATCTCAGAGAGATGATGGACGAGCTAAGCTCCAAGCGATGTGATTGAAAAGAAGAGGGGAGGGATGTGGAACAGCCTTACGGGGTGTGAGAGAAAAGACAAAAAAGAAAAAGATCCATCAAAATGAAGAAGGAAGGGAATGAGGAGTTATTAAACCCTAGAGCTAAACATTATGTATTAAACCAAATGATGTCGTGTAACTTGCATATTTTTTCTATACTTTTGGTACACAACGATACCATTTAATTTTTAAATCACTTAGGTAAAACAACATCGTTTTACCAATGATATCTATAATATACATGTTAGGATAAACATATTTTTGAATGCTAAATTTGAAGTATCGTAACAGAAATAAAAAATAATAAGAAAATAATGGTAATCACACAAAGCAACACCAATAATTAAGTGGTTTGGTTCAATGCAAGTTTACGTCCATTGATGATGCCGATTTCAACGAATTCACTATCAACAAAAATGGAATACAAGAAATCAATAACAAAAATTTTCAATCCCAAAGCCCCAATACATTCAATGAACTCTCATAATTCTTCACAATTTTTTTTTTTATCTCTCTTCACAAAGTCGAGCGGTTGAAATCTCCAAAAATACATGACAAAACATGTATTTATAGTAAAACGGCGTATAACCCTAAAAAATGAATATTCACTTGAGTAGAATGTCAAGAGAAATGTTGAGCGGCCTTTCCGTTTGAATTTTACTAGGGCAGACCATTGAACGAGTGTCAAAAGGACTTTCTGTTTGAATCTTACTCGAGCGGATTGTTGAATGAAGTGTCGAACCACAATCAAGTTTTAGTTAGGGTCAAGTCATAGTTAAGCAACAGTCAAGTTAAACTTTAAAAATCACATTTTTATCAGGAAATCAAGTCAAAATCAACAATATATATATATATATTACATCGGCCAGTTTGACGATTTTAACTTGGTTCCAAATGAGACTGAATAGGTCGACATCTACTTCTTGTATTTCCTACCATCGACCGACAAGTTCTCCACTGATTCTTGACTCTGGTGGACGATTCTAGTCTGTAACAACTGGTCTCGTTGATTTCTTATTTATGTACACCCCTACTACATAGCACCATTTTTCTTTCTTTAACTTTTTGTTAGTTTTATTCTCTTACTCATCATTTATGTATTACACATTTAGTAAATAAAATCATGGTATATAATGCGTGAGGATAATAAATAGAAATTTCTATATATATATCATTGTGTTTTTTATAAACCTATAACATAGGGATAATCATTTATAAATATAATAAAAATACATGGTCAAATATTAAAATATAATGAAAAATTGTTTCCAAAACAAAGAATTAGCTTTGTTTATATTCAAAACTTATTTCAACTCATCTTATCTTATCTTATTTCAAATTCATCATTACATTTTTTCAATTTCTTTTATAAAATATAATAAACAATTCAATTTTTTTAAATTCTAATTTAACTTTTTCAAATTTTAAAACAACAACAATAATAATAATTAATAATCTAATAAAATATTATTAAACTTTTAAAACTTATCTCATCTCATTTCTGAATTCAAACAGGGTCTAAAGTCTTGTTTGTTTTTATATATAAAATGAGTTGAGATAGAAGTTGAAAGTTGAATAAAATATTATTAAAATATATTTTTTAATATTATTTTTATTTCAAAATAAAAAAATAAATCATTTACTTTATTTTGTGTAAGAATTATATAAAATTAAAATAAGATGAAAATAATTGTAAAAATGAACTAAGAACATGAGAAACTGAACAATTCAGGAGGTAATTTTACAAAGAGTCGAGAGATAGCACGAGTTTGTACCGAATAGACAATTTTTTTTCATTCATTTTTTTAGTATTTTTAAAGATAAAAAAATTTACAATACCTTCTCCAAATATCACAGAACAATTCGAGGATAATTTTACAAAGACTCGAGAAGTAGCATGAGTTTATATCGAACAGGCTTTTATGTTCTATTTTTAAAATTTTTTTCTTTCATCTTTTTAGTATTTTTAAAGATTAAAAAAATTCACAATACTATTTTAAAATAATTTTTGTTATATTCAAGATAAATCTTCAATACACTATTTGGGATGAAATAGTATTTCTCTTTACAAAATTCGAAGACGACAGGTGCTTTAGCAAGTGGTACTATATTCTCACGTGCATTGCACGCTATCAAAGAATCGCCGAAACAGTGGAAATCCTGGCATCACGAATCTTACCAACGGCGGGCACCTCTCGGTGCAAAATCGTCGTTGTCATGTCAACCATGGTAGCGTGCGTCTCTTTTCCGAGTAAATTCCTAGCTTCTATTTTTTCCCACGTGAAGCTCGATATCTGTCTGTCCTTCTGGATGCTTTCTCCTTTTACCCTTCCTGTTTTTGAAGAGAAAGAAAGTGAGAGAAAGAATAAAAATATTTTTTATTTTTAAAAATAATAATAATTTTTCAAATTTAAATAATTTAAATGGTTATTATTTATTTTTAAAAATAAAAAAGTATTTTTATTTATTTTTAATTAAATATGATAAAAAAAGGTATGTAAATTTATATATATTTTTTTAAAAATTGTTCATTCTAATGAGAGTGCTGTTACCGGTGTTTAATACACTCTCTTGTCGTTAATCCCAACATAACCCATTTCTTTGCAGAGGGTGAGGTTGGTGGTTGGTCTCCAATTTATCCATTTATCCTTCTCAGGTAAGATTGTTTATCTTGGTCTTTATTTTCAGTGTTCACCTCTATTGTTCTTCTTCCTTTTATTTTTCTGGGGATTATGCCTGATGGTACTTGGCTCAATGGGTATTCCTATTTTCAGCAATTTATTAGATTTAGGCTTTGGTTCGAGGAAGAGAATCTGATTTTTTTTTTTTTAAATAACAAGATGCTAGCTTTATTTTATTTTATTTTGTAATCGTTGTAATTGATGATGAAACTGAAGGAACGGGAATTTGTGAAGTATATTGGGTCAGTTTGGTTCTGATTTTCAGATGGAAGCTAAATGAAAAGCCTTTGCCACCTAACAATGTACCAGTGTAGCGCCTAGTTGAGTTGAGGCGTTTTGGCCCTTTGGGTCCCTAATGAGGATAGATATTATATTTATAAAGAATTGAACAACGTTTTCCCCCTGCTGATTCCCGGAAAATCCAGTTAAGCATCAATGTTGAATTGGCTAGCTAAGTTTGTTTGTTTACTATATTTTATCAGGACTGAGACTTTGGTGTCTGGGTCTTTAATATGGCTCTGCGCACATATGTTTTCTTTCTCAGATGGGAATCAATTATTTTGAGCTCTGATGGGTAATTCTTTGTTCTCAGTTCTGTACAAACTCTGTGGCGGCAATTCTGCTTAAGACCGATCTTTGGGCAGGTGAAGAAAATTATCGTGCTTGATCAAAATGAATCTTATTTTGTTTGTTTTGTCACTATTTATCTTTTCCGGACTCCCATCTAGTTTTAGTAAGAATGCTTCTTCAAGACCAGCTATTGTGAATATTGGAGCTCTTTTTACATTTGACTCTACCATTGGAAGAGTCGCCAAGATTGCCATAGAGGAAGCTGTGAAAGATGTCAACTCTAATTCCAGCATTCTCCATGGCACAAAACTCGTTGTAACCATGCAAAATTCCAATTGCAGTGGGTTTTTGGGCATGGTAGAAGGTACTTTATCTTACCAAGTTTCTTGCTTGGTTTTTTTCTATTATTATTTTAGGCACGAATTCAATTCTGAGAATAATCTAATAATTCTAATCAGACGTCCTGACTATTATGTTTGAATTACAGCTTTGCAATTTATGGAGACTGATATAGTGGCCATCATAGGCCCGCAATCTTCTGTAGTTGCCCATATTATATCCCACGTTACAAATGAACTCCGAGTTCCTCTATTATCATTTGGTGCCACAGATCCCACTCTTTCTTCCCTTCAATTTCCCTTTTTTGTCAGAACAACACAGAGTGACTTGTACCAAATGACAGCAGTGGCTGAGGTTGTTGATCATTATGGCTGGAAGGATGTAATTGCCATTTTCATTGATGATGACTATGGACGGAGTGGGGTGTCAGCATTAGATGATAAACTAGCGGAGAGGCGCTGTAAAATCTCCTACAAGGCGGGAATTAGCCCTGCGTCTGGAGTTAATCGGAGTGACATTATGGATCTTCTGATCAAGGTTGCATTAATGGAATCTCGGATTATTGTTCTGCATGTAAATCCTGATACAGGATTCATGGTTTTCTCTGTAGCACAATATCTTGGAATGATGGGAAATGGTTATGTATGGATAGCTACGGACTGGCTCTCATCTGTTCTAGATTCTGCCGCTCCCCTTCCGTCAGAGACCATGGATTCAGTGCAAGGAGTTCTTGTCTTGCGCCAACATACAGCAGATTCAGATAGAAAAAAAGCCTTCTTCTCTAGGTGGAGAAAGTTAACTGGTGGTTCTTTGGGGTTGCATTCGTATGGGCTTTATGCTTATGATTCAGTTTGGCTGGTTGCTCATGCTATTGATGCATTTTTTAACCAGGGAGGAGTTATTTCATTTTCTAATGATTCTAGGTTGCAGTCTATGGGAAGTGGTAATCTCCACCTTGATGCAATGGGCATTTTTGATGATGGAGCTCTCCTGTTGCAGAACATCTTGCAGAGTAACCTTGTTGGTTTGACAGGTCCTATTAAGTTTAACACAGATAGGTCTCTTATTCTTCCTGCATATGACATTATAAATGTGATAGGATCTGGGTTTCGAAGGATTGGTTACTGGTCAAACTATTCTGGCTTATCAGTTGTGCCTCCTGAGATGCTCTATGCAAGGCCTCCTAATCGTTCGAGTGCAAACCAGCAACTATACAGTGTTATCTGGCCAGGAGAGACATCATTGAAGCCCCGTGGGTGGGTTTTCCCTAATAATGGGAAGCAACTGAGAATTGGTGTACCTAATCGAGCTAGTTACCGGGAGTTTGTATCAAAAGTGCGAGGGACTGATATCTTCAAGGGTTTCTGCATAGATGTATTTATAGCTGCTGTAAACTTGTTACCATATGCTGTTCCATATCGATTTGTCTCTTTTGGAGATGGCCATGAAAACCCAAACTACACAAAGCTTGTAAATTTGATCACAACTGGTGTGAGTATGATGTTACAAATCTGAAATTATATAAACGTATTTTTTTCTTGTGCTGGCTGAATCTCATTTCCCTCTTGCAGGATTTTGATGCTGCTGTTGGTGACATTGCAATTGTGACAAATCGGACAAAGATTGTGGATTTTACACAGCCATTTGCTTCATCTGGACTTCTTGTTGTTGCCCCATTCAAAAAAAAGAACACTGGTGCTTGGGCTTTCCTGCATCCATTTGGTCGAAATATGTGGCTTGTCACTGCTTGTTTCTTCCTTTTCATTGGCATTGTTGTGTGGATTCTGGAGCATAGAATAAATGATGAATTCAGGGGCCCTCCTAGAAAACAACTTATAACCATTCTATGGTGAGTTATTTTCAGTGCTATATTAATTAGATGTCCAAAAATATGTATGCATATTATTACATATATGCACGTGCATAATTGCGAGTGCACATAAAATACTATTTAATTAGGACAGTACAGCTCTTATAGCTGTATACTGGGGGGAATAGTTGGTCGTAAATATTTTTTTAATGTTGCACAATGCCATAACAACATCTATTCGGCATATCATCTAGATAATAGGTAGACACGAGACATCAATTGGGTGGATGGTCTGGGTTGGCCACATCTGCTGACACTTATTGTGCATTCACCTTACTAGATGTTAAAAGCTTCCTTTGCTATTCATTAAAAAAAAAAGGAGGAGAAGAAGAAAAAACCTTGTCTGGCCATGGATATTGTGAAAAATTGGTCTGTTTTCTGAAGATGTAGAGATTGGGGAAAGCTGAATTGTTCATTAGCCTGAGAACTTTCAGTTCCTGATACATAAAAAAGGCCCCAGTATAATGGAATTTCATTTCATTTGGGTGTCTTGGATGTTGGGAAGTGGGGTTTAGTCCACATAAGTGGGGTTTATAAGATGTACAGCTAAATTGCCAATCTTTTTCTCTCTTAATACCATTGAGGTGTATTAAGGGGCCTCTAAATTATGCCACGTGATTTTATAGAATGTTTTAGATTAGTCACCTTCTAAAACCATAGAACATGGTTGGAATCTAAATAATTTTTTCTGATCAACCTCTTGTTTATAAACTTGCAGGTTTAGCCTCTCAACCATGTTTTTCGCCCATAGTAAGTAGAAGTCAGGTCCTTGAATCCTTTCATAAACTTGGTGCAGTGTTTTTATTGTATAATTTCTCTCTATCCCTTTTGCAGGAGAAAACACTGTGAGCACCCTAGGTCGAGTGGTGCTAATCATTTGGCTTTTTGTGGTTTTGATTATTAACTCAAGCTATACAGCGAGTCTGACGTCAATCCTCACAGTGCAGCAGCTGTCATCTCCCATTAAAGGGCTTCAAAGCTTGATGAAGAGTGATGAGCCAATTGGGTACCAAGTGGGTTCCTTTGCTGAACATTATTTGGAGGAACTTGGCATAGCCAAATCTAGGCTTGTTGCCCTTGGATCACCTGAAGCATATGCATTAGCCCTTTTGCGTGGTCCTAAGAAAGGTGGTGTTGCAGCAATTGTTGATGAACTTCCTTATGTAGAACTATTCCTCTCTACCCAGTGCAAATTCAGGGTTGTAGGTCAAGAGTTCACGAAAAGCGGCTGGGGTTTTGTGAGTATCTGTTCTGCCAAAGCATTCGTAATAAAAAGCTCAATAAATCTTCAATAAAAATGGTAAGAGATAAATAACCTCTAGGGTTTGAGATTAGGGCCTTCGGGGTATCCTCCCCCTAAGTCCAAGGTTCAAATCCCTTTGGGTGCAAATTATTTCTAGGGGCCATCGGACTAGGAGATATTCCTCTTGAAATACCCGATGTGCACTTGTAGGAAGTTCCTTGTCGAGGGCTTGTGTACCCGCATGATTAGTCGGGACGCTTTTCCAGACACCCGGTGCCAACCAAAAAAATTAAAATAGTAAGAGATATGTTGAAGAAATCAGAATGGGCTGCAAAACACTCCTTTATATGGTCACTGAAAAATGTTATTTACTTGTCTTTCTTGTAACAGGCATTTCCACGGGACTCTCCCTTAGCAATTGACATGTCAACTGCAATTCTGCAACTGTCTGAGAATGGTGATCTCCAGCGTATCCATGATAAGTGGCTGATGCGAAGCAGTACTTGTGGTTCAGAGACTACTGAAATTGAATCAGACCAGCTTCAGCTTAAAAGCTTCTGGGGCCTCTTTCTTATTTGTGGGATAGCTTGTTTCTTTGCTCTATTAATCTATTTCTTGCAGATAATACAGCAGTTATGCCGAACCCCCTCTGATTCTATTTCAACTGCTTCAAGTAACTCAGTTTCTGGGCGTGTCCGGAGATTGTTATCGTTGATGGACGAGAAGGAAGAGCCCTCAAATAGTGTAAGTAAAAGAAGGAAAGTGGAAGCCACTGATCAGCTGGGAAGCAATATCAGGAGGCAACCAGAAATGACTGCTGGGACCAACATTAATAGCTCGAGGGATTGACATTGTTTTTCATTACATGAGAGTGATTATATTATTATAGTTTATGATCATGTGGTTGTATAACATCTTTTTTTCTAGCACCAAAAATGGTGCTTTACTTTATAGAAATATATGTGCTGGAAGCATTTTACGAGCCATGTTTTTGGTTCGGGATTTTGATATGCCAATGTAAAGTCTATTTTGAATTGTTTATTATAGTTTGTATGAAAATTTAGAAAAGTTATAATGATGAGATCATTTGAGATAAACTGTTTCTTTGCGTTAATTAGTTTTACTACATTATTTAAATTTTACCATATATGTTGCCTGTTGGAGTACTCAGCTGGTTTCTTGCGCGTTTCGATCGGGAAGAATTAGACATCCATCCCATTTTGTTAACTTTGCTAACCGACCGTTAGTTTAGGAACAAGCAGGCAGCCTAGAGTTGTATATGTGAACAAGAACAAGCAGATTCCAATCCATTAAAAAGAGGGACATCTTTTTCAAACAGAAAAGCCTTTGATTGTGGAGGACATTTTCCCTCAACTTTAACCAGGTGCATGCGTCCATCTTTCTCTTTTCCCAATGAAAAGACTCTTTTTTGTTTTTTCTTTTGACACACAAACCAAACTAAACCAAATATTCAAAATCACCCACAAGAATTAAAGCATAGTCCGATTCTTTTGAAGTTTGGTACTGATCACTAAATCAAGGCAATTAATTAACAATATTCCTGTTGATCATATAACATATTTCACATCTTACTTTAACTGATAGTACCAACAATTAAACAAAAACAAAAGCTGTCAACCACATAATTAACACATCTGTCATTCATTCGTCTTTGAATCACTGTTGAGGATACCGGCATGTTCCATAGCCTAACCAGTTACACAATAAAACAAACCGAAAGACATGAGTCAGTACTACAAAATTAATCAGAAATCATATTTAAATGAAAATCAGAAAGATGCTTTGTTTATTCATCTATAATTGGCACAGCATATATAAGAAATTATAAGTAGAACTGCAAGAAGCAGAAATATATAATTACTAATGTCGGATCTGGGTTGGATCGACGATAAAAAAAAAAAAAAAATCATATTACTACAATAAAATGGTTGATTTATTATCAGTTATTTTTAATTAAAATAATTATATTATTAAAATAAGTCTATTTTCATCTCAAATAATTCTAATAGTCATGTAACTAATTAACTTATGACTAGAAAAAAAAAAGTGATCATAAACTTACTTGGATCACTGAAAGTAACAATGCCAGTGCCCTTGAAGTCACAGTTCCAGTAGTTCCTTCCATGCATCTGATAATAATTGTTCATGGCATATGATGCATGTGCAAGAAGCTTGTTAGGCTGAAAGCAGTCTCCACTCTCATAAATCTCCCTGCAGTCCACACCACCAGGCCCACAGCAAAAATCCAGCACAGCTTGAAGTACCTTCTCATCAGCATGCGGCTTCGCAATGCACCAAACCGATGGACCTCTGCCGGCTCCTCCGCCGGAAACTTTCTCCCCAAACCCAAATGTCCCGCCATTGCTACAAAACTGGCAACTTAGGTCCACATCGTACACCTTAGACCCATCCCCATTAAAGATCCCAAAATTTCTCTCACTCGCACTCCCTTCTTTTTTGTTCTCATTGAACAAAGCAAACACAAAGATCTCAATCTTGTCTTTAGGCTTCATGGGTGTCCCTCTATAAGATTGGGCACGTTCTATCAACCTTGTGTTGTAAGTCTTTGCATTTTGTGGGGTCGCCGCTATATCTCCGTGGTCACCCTTTGACGGCCACCCCGACTCCGATACCGTAATCTCAATCGTCTGGTTTCCGAACCCTAAGGCAGTAATGGCTGACCTAATAGCATCAATCTGTGCATCCAACATGTTTCCATAAACATAACCTTTAGGATCACGAACGCCGTGCGTTGCGTTTCCGAGCAATGCATACTCTAAACTGATCGTTCCCGGGTTGTCCCGGTATGCGAAATATGGGTAAGCATTGACCATAAATGGTGCACCAGTTTCTGCTAAGAAGCCAACAATGGAGGTCATCGTCGGCATGAGATTCAGGGCAAAAGTAGAACCTGAGGGAGGAAACGAAGAGGCAAGAACAGCCATGCTATGTGGGGTCGTGACCTTGATTTTGCGGTCGAGCCCTCTCGCTACTAGCCCTGCATGCAGGTTCTGCATGGCTTGGACCAACTTCTTGGGTTCGAGCTTCTCATCGTGGTCTGTGGTTAAGTACTCGTTACCGACGCAAATGGCGACGATGGAAGTGGCCGGGATGAAGGGCACGACACGGGAGGCGAGCCACTGCTCGGCGGTGGAGACGTCTGAGCTGATGTTAGCGACGTGGTAGTTTTCGACGGCAACGATGAGGTCGATGCCGGTGTTTGAAAAGGTTTGGAGGATCTCAGGGTTGGTGTCATAGATTTTGACCTTGTCAATGAGGGTAGATTGGAGGAGCTGGGCTACTTTCTTGGGTGAGGGGAGGTTGTTTCCGAGGGTACCGTAGTTTATACCGACGCCATTAACGGTTAGCAAAGGGTTGAGAAGGATCAAGAGGAAGAGGGAGAGAGGAAGCTGGGCTGCGGCCATGGCTTAGTTTGAGCAAGTGGTACTTCGCAGTAGTGTGGAATTTGGTTTGGACACAGAATTCATATAAATATAATATCCTTTTTTTTTTAAATAAAAAATCATTTATATTTTATGTTTTTACTTGATTTTTTTTTTGAAAGGAGTTTTTACTTGAATTCATATAGAATATATGTATGTGTGATAATTACATAAATATATACCTTTTTGCTCACAATAGTATTTAATGTTGGAGTACTAGTCTTCAACAAGTTCAAACTACTTTTTTTGTCTTCTTCGGCCATGATTTAATATTCATGTCTATCCGTCAAAAATAAAATTGTGGTACGTACGTGACAGATTTCGCCAATATTAATTAGGAGGGATAATATGTTACTGACTTGTTAATTTAATTTTAATTAGGAGTGACGATATGTTACACGATTCATTAATTCAATACGAATAAGATACGATAATAGTAGGTTATGGTTTAGTTTTAAAGTGTTTCAAATCAAAACGGTTTGACCCGTTATGACACGATTACTTAACGGATTGATAGCACTTCAATCTGTTTTGATCTGACTCGTTATGACATGTTAAAAAAATTAAAATTATAAATATACCCTTACATTTAAAAGTAAAATTGTTAGAATCTTAATTTCAATATTTTTATTGTTTATATTATAATTCATATTTGTAGTTTTTATTATAATTTTTATAGATATTGTGATTTAATATTTATATAAAATTATACTAAGTTTAATTAAGTCAAACGGATGAATTTTAGACATACTCAACACATTTACATAAACAAGTTGAAATGTATCATATTTTATTATATTAATTTATTTCATAATATTTATTAACGAGTCATAATGGATTGATACGACACGACACGTTATGTTAACGGGTCGTGTTAGGGTTTAAGATTTTGATACGATAAATTTAGCGAGTCGGATTAGAGTTGATCTATATAATATAATATACATGCCTTGATACGACACCAACACAATTCGTTAACACGATTTAATACTTCTGATATGTATTTTATGATCCGTAGATGTCAGACGTTTAAATAACATAAAAAATTAAGGATGTAAATTGGACTTCACTAATCGATGTTAATATTATGTACGTGGGTCAAATATATAAATATGTGACATGAATTCACTCTGCATGCACCAATCTCTCTCTCTCTCTCTCTCTCTCTCTCTCTCTCTCTAATTGTATTATAATAATTTCGTGTGAAATTCTTTAATTCCAAGAATCAAGATCAAATTAAAATATAATATACGTCCACTAATTTATACCAATTTCTTGTTTATGAATTTTTATTTTCCTGGCCATATATTTTGGGCAACTTTAGGGAACAAAAAGATAAAAAAGAGAGAGGGATAGCCCTACATTACCAGCTTTAATTTGGCAGTGAGGTCACAGTAACTGAACAAATTAAATAATGTGGCATAAACAGGAAAGGACCCTACGGGCCAAGACTTCAAAGGAGAAACAGTATATAGTTTTGTCAGAGAATGGAACACTACTAAAATTTCAAAGTCGGGATCGAAGGCAATATTACGGGCCATCGTGATAATGATTGCCTATATATTCATTCATGTATGTAGCACTAAAAGGAGGACAAAAATCATCAAAAGTGCCATTTTTATAGCACACTAAAGTTCCTGAAAATGCGTTTCATATTGTTCTATATATATGTAGTTCTCCTAGTAGCTATAATCCACTTACAATAACCTATATCTTAAATATTTTTATAAAAAATAACACAAAAAGTCTATCCAAATATTTCACATTATTAATCGAATAAAATTCATGGCTAAAAAAAAAAATTAACCGCCATAGTTTGAACTCTGAGGCCAAGGCAAGAAGGTCGTGAGGATCATGAGAAAAAAAGGGCAGCAGGATTAACAGAAACAGTCAAAGGAGGTACATCATATTTGTCAGTAATCTTTTTGAGAACATAGGCTCTCCAGATGCATGACCCTTGACTGCTTCCCAATGTGTTTTGGTACATATTCATTATTTTACTTTATTTCCAAATTTAAGATTTAAAAAATGCACCCGCTTTTTATTATTTTGTGTACAAGGGGTAGCTACTACAGCTGCCAATCTTATTATACTTGGGGTACAAATGAAACAAATTTGTATAAATTAATGTAAAATGTGGAAATGATACGATTTTAGATACAAATAAAAAATAACATTACTCTTTATTTTTCTTTTCTTTATGCATGCCTTCAATTAATGCAGACATAATTATTGGAAAAATGGAAAGAATTTGAAAGAAAAAAAAAAACATATATAGGTTTTGGGTCCTACCTAGCAAAAGTATGTCTGGAAATTTGGAAGGATTACAGGTCACATGCCACTGTCAGCTACTACTAGGACTTTCGGTTCAAATTGCTAGCATTGACAATCTCCACCCGATTCAGATGGAGCTAACTTGAAAGAAAAATCAGAATCAAACCTATATATATATATATATATATATATGCAAAATCACTTCACATACCTAAATGTATGAGATATGAACGTATTTTATATTCATAACTGTGGAAAGTTAAAATCTAAAAAATACAACAGATGAGGAAGGAACAACTGGCCGTGGAGCAGTAGCAATTAAATTAAATAGCCATTATACACATTATATATTTCTTAATTATAACAGAGCGGCGTTTATATATTTTCGAAAGAATTCCTCCTCCTTACAGTACCTGTACATCACATTATAAACCTCAATTAAGAGCCTTGGGAATCGGCTTGAGAAATAACTGTCGAACCCTTCAGGTACTGGCCCCAAAATTTCCTGAATTTCTTGAGGAAGCTCCCTGTAATGATTTAATTTGTTCCTTATGACGCGCAATAAGTCACGAACACTGTCATACTTGTATCGCCTGTAGCGGCCTATGTTATTGACAAATGCAGTTTCCATCTTTTCATCCCATTTCCCTTTCAATGCCGCCGCTGCAGTGCTTTCTAAAGCATTTAAAAGCTCGGATTCATTCTCCCTGTCTTCCAATTCAACACGATCACTAACATCTCGAAGAAAAGACAGTCGCATCTCAGAATCCCAGAAGAAAGGATGATGCAATACGTCCATAGCCCTTGGCCTGCAATATTGCAGCCAAAACATCAAAAAAAGAGGATTGAAATTACCCTATTTCATGTTCCAATGACACCAATGATATTGTTGCGATTAGCAATTGGAATTATGCTGCTAGTAGGCATTCAACCATTTGACATCCATAATACAGACAGCAGATCAAGAAGCAGCATCTTGCTTCTTGAACACCACCAAAAGATGCAAATAGAGGAGATCCCCCGTTCATTGGTTCACTAAATTACCAAGATATTTCCTAGTGATAAAAGATAGGGTGTGTATGAGTGAACTGCTTAAATGAAGGCCTGCAGATAACATCGCTATTAAAATTTCTCAGGTTAATGGCTAATGATAGAATCACTAAAACTTCTGAATTTGGAAATGTGAAGATAAAATGCCTTACCTCATATCTGGGATGGGATGCAAGAGAAGAGAGAAAAGATCGACGGCTTCTGCTATATTCTCCACCAGGAATAAGTCTTTGCGGTTGTTCACAATATTGACATCGCGTTCAATACTGTCACCATAGGGGTGTTTACCCCCTGTGATGCAAAAAAAGAGAACACAGCCTAAGCCGAACAAATCCACAGCACGTGTTTGGCGCCCATGGAGAAGTATTTCAGGTGCTTGCCAACCTGAACTCCCACAACCTATTGTTAACAACAGAGAAAATTATACAACAACATAGCAGGCTAAGCCAGCACCACTAGGAAATGCACAAAACACAACAGGAAATTGGGAGGATTGTTGCAATGCTTCGCCGATGACACAATGCTAATTCTGAAAGTTTGTAGAATCATCAAAAACTTAACATTTTTCCTCAACTCACACCACTTACTAGTTACATTCAGCTAATTGTATTCCTAAACAACCATATCAACCATATGTTTCAGGTATTGACCGATTAAACTAGTTAAGAGTTCTTACCAGTAGCATGCTGGGTTAAAGAAGACATGCCCCCACTAAGGCGTTTGCTAATACCCATATCTGAAAGCTTTGCACACAAAGACCTCTCCTTTATTATAAGAACATTTTGAGGTTTTAGGTCTCGATGTATAATTCCAAGTTCATGCAAATGGGCAAGCCCAGAAACCACATCCCTGCAAAAATCACAATTGCGTCAAATTCTGAGCAGTTTCTTTACTTTTCCAATGCAGAGAAATTCATGTAATCTATTCAACTCTGATTTCATTATGGAAAGTAATTATAATAAATAAAAAAAATGGGGGCATTAGTTTTCATATGTCCAAGGAGAAAATTATGAATGGAAAGGAATATTCTTGGGAAGCTGGGGGCAATTCACATGTAATGAGCACGTCCACATAAACCATGTAATCAAAAGTCCGACTTTTAAGCAAAGTAAGATTGCGACCTTAAAAATAAATAAATCAAGTTCTCGTTATACAGTATCCTAAGGTCACTTGTGGTTCTGCAAAATTTTTCAGGATCAGAACTAGCCAAGTACATTCTTTAAGAACTAATCAGTCCAGCAACTGCTAAAACAGTTCATCATTCCAATATCAGACCCAGTTGGCAATATTCACTCCAAATCCTCTAATAGGAGGAAAATGGTCATGAAACATAATCAGCACCACTATGGACTTAATGGAGACACTTAGCCTTTATAAACCTTTTCTATTCACATGTACGACAAAAACACAGAAGAAAAAGAATTTATCATCAAACTCCTGTTCCCTCCCCTTCCACCAAGAAAAAAAGAGGAAAGAAAATCAAAGAAAAGAATAAACTCCGGGTTCTGCCACCGCTTATTGCAAAACTACTACATAGTCGGTAAAACAATTGAGGAAAATTTGAGACTGCTTTCATCAGGGACTTGTTAATCTTCAGTTCTAAGTAACCCTCATAAGATCCCACAATGAGTTCATTGCACATGTTAGAAGCAGCATTTCTTTCGTCTCAAATAGCTCTCAACCACAACCAAAAATACTACATGTCATCATTTATAATAAGGGAACTGAGCAAGTGGGGCCATCTAACTCAAAGTTAGATGTTTGAGATGGTTGAATGCAGGGTTATACATGAATCAGAAAACGTTAATGGGGCAGTTAATTCAATCTGAAGATCAATTAAAAGTTCAATGCTGTCACCATTTTCTTCCGAGGCTAGTTTTTTACCTTTAAATAGGAAAAAGGGGGTTATTGCAAAAATTGTTGGAACCTTCATACCGGTAAGAGAACTGATATTGCACACCAATAGTTGTAGAAACATGTGAAAAAAAACTTGAAGCACCATATATAATGATAACATCTTCAGTAAGGTATATATTTCCTACTCTGTTACTTATCAAAAAAAGATATTTCCTACTCTGTTCAGTTGCTATTTATTTGTTGCTAAGATGTTTTTCATTTTTAAAGGGCAGGGATGTAGTCAACGTGAGCTGATGTGCTTACCAGGGGTTTAGTTGCTATTTATTGAAAGAGCACTACAGAAAATTTAAATCACACCATCACTAATAAAGGATCATCCAATAGTAATAAATGTATCACATCATATATAGTAGGATGAAAGTGGGATGGTACTGTAGTGTAAAGAAGATTTTAAAGCTCATAAACTTTGATAGAAGAAAAAGGGCCAGGTATGGCAGGCATTAAACCTCATTAATTTCAGCAACTGGGGTGTAGGGTATCCATTCTTCTTCCACAGTTCAATATCCTTTATATTTTCCTTCAGTGACTGTAATTGGACATCAAACTCATTCAAGTTGGAATCTTGATCCTTCATAATTACTTGACTTTGAAAAGATTCAGAGCATGAGAAAATCAAATCATTTAAGCTACAAGTACAACGCTCCAAAGAGAGGTAGACAAAATCTTGATCATACTCCACCCCATACCAACGTACAATATTAGGATGATGGTCGGAAGCAATAAGATTCTGAATCTCTTTCGAAGCCACATCATGATGGGTCTGCACAAGGCGTTTAACAGCTACTGGACGACGATCATAAATTCCCTCAAGTACAATGGTACCATTGCTTCCCTTAGCAATTTCTTTGTTAGAAACTACTAATTTACCAATCCTACGTCCCTCTACATGACCATCTACAATACCATTATTCGTTAGCAGTGACTTCCATTCACTTTCTTCAATGTGTGGAACTCCTCTAGTCTCTCCAACCTTATTCATGTATGAGATGTCTTTTGGCATTTCCTGATTCATGGCAAGTTTTTTATTGTTCCCCAATCTCCGACTTCTCTTTTTTTTGGGAGCCCCTGCTTGTACTTGGAGTTCCTCCCCATGCTTATTTGACCTAAGCTGCTCTCCAAAGGCATATCGATAAAAGACAAAGCCCATAATGGATATAAGGGCCAGAAGAAAGGATATAATATACCCCATATAAGAACTAGACATAATTTCAGCAGCTTTTCTCGAGACATTAGATTCATTGGCGTCTTCATCTTGCACAACCATGATCACAGAGCTCTTATTTTCAGGAGTCGGCAAAGGGAGCATTTGTATGCCTTTATTTTCATGAGGAGGCAGCTGTAATCGGTCAATTATCCTTGAGGAAGAATTGTGACCAGGAGCAGGCAGGGGGAGTGGTCTGCCTCCAGAATTGTCAATTAGTCTATCAAATACAGAAAGAGATTCTGTCAATCTATGATCGCGAATCCGAAATACAACTGGTGCTAACTGATAAAGCATTTGTGAATCGACATCACCCCCATACTCTTCACTAAGCTCTTTCCCTGTTTCAGGAGAAATCCCACCATAAGAACTCTCAAGTTTTGGATACCGAAAAGCAGCATCAAATTCAGCAAATGCCAAATTCCACAAAACTTTGCCATTGTGTGGAGAATAATGCTGCAATACATAATCTGTCCTCTTAATATAAAGCGGCTGCTCAACAGTTTCCAAGTTCAAAGCACCAGACTCCACCAATTCCTCAGCATCTTCATCCAATAAAACAGGGTTTTCTTCCACACCTTGAACCCCTGATGTGGAAGGAGAATCATTCAACTTATATGTATAAACTACTTTTCCGGACTTGAAATCAACAAGGAACACAGTGGTTTTCTTTGTTCCTAACGTGACTCCTCCATCCTCCGATACATATGGAGCATTTCTAATGTATTCTTCAGCACTGAATGCAAGCTTCTGGAATGCAAAAGACAATGATTGTACATCATTAATTCAATCAACCCAGAACAGAAGGCATAATTTCACGTTCATGCAAATGAAAGCACCTCTAGGGGGCTTCTCATTCAAGATTTTCTATGACATCTTTCAAATGAAAACATGACAGCTGAGAAGTTTGACAAATCCCCGATATTCAAAACGTGAACTTCTATGGACC
Source organism: Platycarya strobilacea (assembly GCA_036898215.1). Lineage (NCBI taxonomy): Eukaryota > Viridiplantae > Streptophyta > Magnoliopsida > Fagales > Juglandaceae > Platycarya > Platycarya strobilacea. The sequence continues at coordinate 15,467,027 of CM072555.1, forward strand.
ATCAAACAAGAAAAATCATGCATAGAAAAAGCAATTTACGTACCACTTTCCCAAAGCTCTTGCTATGCAGATAGAGTGCCCAATCATCGTCGCAGTCAATGTAGAAGTCATTGTTTGGGTCAGAAACATTACTTTTACCATCTTCATCCTCGAGAAATGCCTGATATGAAGAGTAAGTCGGCCGGCCTGATGCAAATGACCACAGGATTTTCCTTGAATCGGGGTCCAAACAATATATTGTTCCATCCAAATCCGCCACTATTGCTACCTCGAGTTTGCTATAATCAAAGACCAAACACCCAACACATCAATTAGAAAAATCAGGAGACACATACATACCTAAACCCTTTATACTCTGACCTATATCATGTACATATCCATGCATTCGTATGTAAATCCCTGATCTTTGCATGTACTTAAGTGAATGTAAAACACGAATCTAAATAAAATGACAGGTACTCACGGCAAGGGTGGGAAAAGAGGGTTGATGGCGTTGAAGCCCTTGAGAGATGGGCTGGTGATGGCCGAGCTGCAGAGACCGCCAATCGAAGATAAATATATCCCCGCCAATAACAGAAGAAATACCAGAACGCCTCTCATGCCTAAGATTCTCGATTTGGACATGAGATCATGCATCGAAATAATTTAGGGTTCCATATTCTGGGACCGGACAATAAATTGTTTATGGGAAGGCATGTGTTTATATTGTGGACCTTCGATATTCAGAACGAGAAAAATTAAGGCCGGTCGAGTGGGAATTTTCTTTTATACCAACTAATAAAACACGGGGGTGCATGCTCCAAACACATACACCCACACGCAGAGAACCAGAGATTCAGAACCGGCTTTCCCCTCCTCTCGCAAGCATTCCTTCCTCGCCGATCTGTTCCTCGCGCAGCTCCCTCCCTTAAGCAGACCCTCCTTCTCTCGCAGGCATTGCTGCATGTATTATAGCTTCACACAAAGTCAATCATCTATGACCAATATTCGATCACAAAATCATCTATAACCAATATTTGAGTGTCTTATCAGCTTTCAAGCTTCGCGCACAAACACAATCATGCTGATGCAGATCATTTCATTAGCAGAAGAAAGAAGCACAGCACATAACTCAAGCAATATATACACAGGTCAAAAAGCATTTTAGAAATAAAATAATATAAACAATACAGCATACCAATAAATAAAACCAGTAGATCACCGAAGAAAAGACACTCTACCACGGATCATTCTATAGCAAGTTGTCCAAATGTTAGGAAGCTGTGGTGAAGATCGGCAACAAGAGGGAGGATAAAGGAGGAAGCTTGATTCGGGAAGAAGAGAAGACGAAGGACAATATTGCAAAGTGGAGGCATCGAAAGGAAAGTGGGGGCATGCGGCGTCGTTCATGCATCTGGACTTACCTTTAATTGCTTCTTTTCAGTATGAAATAAAAGTAAACGACATAGTTTTACTTATTTGCTTTAAACGCTGTGTTTTAACAGCTGGGTTGTAGGGACTTTTACGTAATTATCATTATTTCTGTTAGATCCCGCAGACAAGACCACTAGCATTAAATATAATAAATGACCATTTAAAATTTGCAGGAAATTATAATTTTAATAGACTCATCAAATTTCTAATCTTATAAATTTACATTAGATCCATTAAAATAATATTAAAATAATATTTTTTTAATAAAAATATATTTAAATATTTTTTATATTTTATAATTATACTAACCATATATATATTAATAATATAATTTGATACTTAAATAATTATTTTTCACCAAATTTTGAAAAAATATTTTTTAATTCCTTGTTAAAAAAAATTTTCAACCAAATAATTACTTAAATAATTATTTTTCAATCAAATAAGAAAATAAGAAAGAGAAAATGAGGAAAATAAAGTAGGAGAATAAAATATATTAAAGTATGTATTTAGAGTGTGAATAGTAATCTTTCAAATATGAAAGATTGTAAAAATTTATGTTTGATAGAGTGTGAAAAAACTTTTCAACCAAATAATTACTTAAATAATTATTTTTCAACCAAATAAGAAAGATTGTGAAAAAGTGTGAAAAGTAGTCTTTCAAAATTATATATTAAGAGGTTTAATAGATCTAATGTGTAGATTTTTTTAGTAAAAATTATCAAATTTATGTTTGATGGATCATTTGATGGATCCAATGCTAATACTCTAAAGAGGAAAGGGAATCAGTGATTCCTTATGTGAAATCTGGGCAATTCATTTTTTTTTTATATTTATATTTTTTTTTCTCCCTACCAAAGGTACAAGCTCTTAGTGCCGGTTTGGATTCGAAAATGAGACGAATTTGTTTTAATTCATCTTAAACTCATTATTACATTTTTTTAAATTCCCATACAAAACACAAATTTCAATTCAATTTTTTAAAATTTCAATATACATTTTTCAAATCTTAATTCAACTTTTTCAAATTCTAAAATAATGATAATATTAAGAAATAAATTAAACTCATATCAACTCATCTCATATCACAATTCAAACCGACCCTAGTGCATTTTAATGGTCATAGAACAACAGATGGTCATTGGTACAACTACTGAATTAGCATTTCACACAACTCATTATTGACAATAGCTAGTTTTGAAAGATTATTACAGAGTGGGAGAATTGGCTTCATATTTTACTGTTCGATGACTTTGTTCCTCTCCCTCGACTTTCATTACAAAATGATTGGAAAAAAACGATGAAACCTCAACCCAAGGAAATAAGCCATAAAGATGCAGCGTTGCGGCTAGTCATCATCTAAGCTTCATAGACTTTGCATTCCTCATCAGCCGGGCTTGTCTTGCAGAAGTCCTCCAATGGGTCTCCGCTTCCTCCTACAGTTGCACCTGGCCACTTGCTTGCTACCAGATGAGCCAAATCAACAACCCTTTGGCTGTAAAACAACATAATCAAAGTTACTAAACAAAATCACATACTCAGATTCCTCATTGATTCTTCCAAATATAAATAAAGATAAATACTCTAGCCACAAAATAAAAGTAATCACATAAATTGATGTGGTTTGTCAGATTATAAAGTTAATTTTCTTGTAAAATATATCTGACGAATCATATGAAATTACGTCAGTTTGTATAATTACTTTTATATAATCTTTTATAGTTGTAATACTCCTCATGAAGAGAATTCAAAACCAATATACAGCAAGATAGGTTGTGAGTATGAGTCCATGAGTATTCTCACCTGTATCCCCATTCATTGTCATACCAGGCAACCACTTTAACCATATCATCACCCATTACCATGGTCAATGAAGAGTCAATGGTGGAAGAAACATCAGAACACCGAAAGTCTACTGAAACAAGAGGGACATCACACACAGCCAGGATGCCCTTCAATGGACCCTCGGCTGCTTTTCTGAAGGCTGCATTCACATCTTCTGCTGAAATGCCCTTCTTGGCAACGTTCACTACAAGGTCAACAACTGACACATTAGGTGTAGGCACACGGAGTGCAATGCCATTGAGCTTGCCCTTTAGCTGGGGTAGCACCAAAGACACGGCCTTGGCTGCACCAGTGCTTGTTGGGACTATGTTCAGAGCTGCAGCCCTGGCTCGCCTCAAGTCCCGATGTGAAGCATCCAAGAGCCTCTGAAAGATGCAGAATGTAGTTGAAATGAATATAGCACTTGGAACTTTTTGTAGGATTTGTTACAGGAAGTGAAGGATTTAGTGTTTGATTGTGTATACCTGGTCTCCAGTGTAGGAATGAGTGGTTGTCATGGTTCCCTTGACAATGCCTGCAACATAGGGCAGCATTAAAGATGCATTTTCACAAAGAGAAAGTCTATTCATCATTATTTTTATAAACATTTTCTCATTATCCCATAATGTGACATTAAATGATAAATTCACAAGTAAAACATAATAAATAGTTTTCAATCATCTAATAGGACATCATGGGATGATGTGGCAACAAAGGTTTTGCTGAGAAGGGTTTTATTAGATATATGAAGCCTCACCAAATTCTTCATCGATGACCTTCACAAAAGGAGCCAGACAGTTTGTGGTGCAAGAAGCATTGCTGCAAATGGGGAACAAAATAAGAAATCAATTAGCTGAAGCTAATAATCATAATTGTTTCCATACCCTTATAGGAATCCACATGAATACTAACCTTACAATATTAGCAACCTCATGGCCGTAATCCTTTTCGTTTACCCCAACAACATAGGTAGGAATGTCAGCACCTTTAGCTGGAGCAGTGATGATGACTTTCTTAGCGCCAGCTTGGATGTGTTTCCCAGCACCAGGGCCATCTACAAACACTCCTGTTCCCTGTAAGGCAAATTATTCAATAAACTTAAAAGGTCTGTCTAAAGTAGAGCCAACTTAAAAAGAATTCTGCTACATACAGACACTTTTATGTACCATTTGCATACTTCACTGATGTGATTGACCAGAACACTTATTTTATATTTAAAAAAAGTAATGCAGCTAATAACATTAGTGGAGTGGGCAAGGAGTAGGCAAAAGTGACTACAGATAAAGTTTTTGTTTGACAGATACTCCACTTGAGTTACAAAAGTATTGTATTCTGGACTTAAGAAGACTGATAGTTGAGATTTGAATGTGACTTACCTCAATGACAATGTCGATGCCAAGCTCAGCCCAAGGCAGCTTGAGAGGGTCCCTGTTAGAGACAACCTTGATGGGCTTACCATCAACGGTAATGGTTTCATTGTCCTGTATTTTCACATCTGCTTTGAAAGTCCCCAGCATAGAATCATATTTTAGCAGGTGTGAAGCCTGCATTTACAATGACCAAGTTTATTCCCCAAAAGCATGGCAATAAGGGCATCCAAATTTTGTAAAAATAAAGTATCTTACGTTCTTGACACCACCGCTGTCGTTGACAACAATAACATCAAGAGGTGAGTTCTTACGGCCATGCCAGCATCGGAGGAAGTTCCTGCCAATGCGTCCAAATCCATTGATTGCCACCTTCAATTTTGCCACTGTTTCTCCTTTGACTAGAGCTGATCCAGTTGTCTAATTTCAAGAATATGTTGAAAGCATTAACTCTTAGTGAAAAATCATTTTGTGAAAAAGGTTATTTTGCGTATTACAAGTGACTAGTCAAGCAGCCTATACTTTGGTTCGACATGGTATGATTCTTTACTCTTTCAAAAGCTCAAATAAAGCTTACCCAAGTTTGAGGATGAACTCTTCAATTAAATCAAAAAGGAACCATTTTTGGGGCTAATAACATGTTAAACAAACCATTTTTGGGGCTTATAACAGGATAGGGGTGAAGTAATACCAGAAATAATCAGATTTATGAATGGATTATTAACTCAAAACAACAATCTAATCAGGTCTAATCTTTAAACATACACATATCAATCCAGAAGGAGTAATATAAAAGAGAACCTTGGGAGTAAGTTGGGCAGCCACAACATCGAAGAAGGATGCATCTCTACCATTATTGGCATGGGTCATACATGTACTGGCTCTAAGGCCAGAGTACTCAGCAACTTCAAGCCTCTGCACAGGCAAGATGAATTTAGAATCCTAACAAAACCATAAAAACATGAATTATATGCACTAGAGAGAGATCAAGAGAGACCTTGGAGAAGCAGTGAGTGGGGACAGAGTGGGAATTCTTGGAGGGCAGTCTTGTGTTGGTTGGTACTCTTGAATAAGCTAGAGCTGCGTGGCTGGCCATGTCTGCAACTAAAGCTTAGTGATACAATTTCCTTTCTATTTATACGGTAGAATCATTTTTTTTTAGTTAATAATTTGATTTCCATGCACAGAGTCATTGTTAGTTCATCTTTAATTACAAAATAGAAAAAACGAAAAAAGGAAACGAAAAAGAAAAATATGATCGAAAGTGAGTTGAAGGAACGTGTGGTGAGAAGGGTACATGAAGATTTATTAGATAAGGTACTGTTTGAGTATGCAACTTCATAATGTGAGCCACAGATTGATCACCCGTTAGTTTCTTCCAGCAATGCCCTTGCATTTCTCAAAGGGTACAACATTCATGGCTGGTCGTGGACGACTTTCAACTCTAAACGGATTATATGTATATCTGTCATTCAATCTACAAAGCAACAGATAGGTAGTATGACCCACCCGATTGACATTTCTTCGAGTTTTTATTTTTACTTTTTTATTCTTACTTTCAAATTCGGATAACTTTGAGTCTAAAATAAAAGATAAATATGATAACTGCTGTATATAAAAAAATTAGAAAAATAAACTTACAAACTGATTCGGTTTTATAAGTTTCATTAGAACTACCTTTCAATAAAAATTAACCTTACAAGATGACGAATGGTATCAAATCATATTTTATTTTTATATAATCCATTTATGTCTAAAATACTTTCCATGGAATATTATAAGATCCATTCCATAGGGTTACTTTGATCCTATTTTATACTATCCAAATCAATAAAAACTCAAAATACCTATTTTCTTGATGCACCAATTAATAAATCTTTTATCCATTGGAATTCGTTAATTTCTTTTCCCTTTCCTAAGCTAACGTTCACAACATCATATTTTCAATTAATTAAGATGTCCCAAACCTCTTCCTTTAAGTAATGTTGCTGGGATTGTATCAGAAATAATGAAATTATTATGATCTTCTCAAAATAGAAAAGGGGGAAAGATCCATCTTTTGTCATTTTGTTGATATCTCGAATGAGGCCATTAACACTTCCACGTGAAAGTTTGTGAAGTGAACTCTAAAAGGTCTCTCAACCACATGATCAGCGAACTATTTATTGTACGAAAAGCAACATTTTAAACATGGATGATCCTGGCCACATTCGAGATATCAAGCTAAAGAAATAACACTAACATAACACCACCACAATGCAAAGATCTCGTAAGTCATTTTCAAGATTTACATCTTCCTGTCTCATAGGTTGCAATCAGTAAAACTATATTACAGATTTAGTATATTTTGTAATTTGTTAATAACCCCGCTTGTTTTGATAAACATAACTAACAAAATTGGAACAATTAACGACAATATGAACCACCTAATTGATTTCCAATGATTAAATTATGCCATTTGCAAGTTGGTGGGAAAATATACCACTTGCTCAAACATAGATTTTTCCCCAATATGAAAAATGGGTTTATCTATTTATGAACTAAAACCTAGGATATACAATCTTATAGAATATACTCCCGCGGTAGATATCATCCAATAGGGACCCTCAAGAGTAAAGGCTCACTTTGGTTTTCAAACTCATCTCAATTCATTTCATCTCATCATTATAACTTTCTCAAAGTCTCATACATTTTTTCAAATTCTCATACAAAATATAATAAATAATTCAACTTTCTCAAATCGCAAACACTCATAATATTAAAAAATAAAATTCTAACAATATTTTATTCAACTCAGTTCATCTCGATATCCAAATGCACCCGCACAATTAACCGGCAAAGGGGTTAGTTAACTCAGGAGAGTTGCCAAAATAAAAAAGTAAATTTGTAACAGCCTATATCATGGACATATCAAATTGCAGTTGATACAGAATGGAACACGCGTTTAGAATCATATTGTTTTCAAGTGCGAACAATTTTCCCAGAATGGTGATTGAGAAAATATGTATTCCGAGTAAAAGCCACCATGTTTGAAGAAACAGTAAACGAAATCATTCTATTATATATTAATCTGTAAGTTACTGGCAGAGAAGGCCATTTATACCAAAATATAATTAAGATAATTACATGGCAGCCTCAACTTCATCAGAGTTCACTTCAACACCATTTGGTTCTTTTTCTGATCGGAGCTGAGTAGAAACATCATCTATAGCAGAGTTCAGCTGTGCGATTTTCTCGGCCAATTTTTTCCTTGTTTTCTGCAAAAAGAAGGGCTATTCATAATCAGTTTGGGGTTGATAACCAAGGTTTCAAAAAAGAAACAAAAGCAGTTTGCATAATTTTAGAGAGAAAACAATTTAACATATGAAAATCGAGCATAGGGAAAACATGTCAGCAGAACAGACTATCAAATTACAAAAGTGAAAAGAAATATGAGTAAAGCAGCAAACAATGATGTTAAATGATTATCCATTAAGAACAAGTAAAGCAAAGGCTTTTAGAAGATTTATCCTGATAATTGATCATACACAGAACAAATAGAGTTCAGAGCAGTTTTTCACCTCCAAAGCTTTCTCTTCATCGTATATGAATTTGGGCAGTTTCCTCATTAGATCCTTCCGGTCAGCTCCAGTAAGTGTTTTGCTTATCTATTAGAGATAAATAAACCCCACAAACAGGGTGAGATAAATAAATAACCTGAATTGCAGCATGCAACTGGCAAAAAGAGAAGCATAGGGATCCACCACTCATAATGATTTCTTCCATTTGCAAGTAAAGTTACAGGTAAATAAGCACCAGACCTGAGGTGCATATACACAACCAAGTGTTCCAACTATCAGTCCTCCCAAAATGAAGCCACCTACAAAGATGCCTGCACTGCTCGGCTTTCCATGATCACTGAAATTACACAAAATAAGCATGATGTTGGCTTTAAGAATATCGTTTATACAAAAAATGGAAAAAAAATAAATAAACATATACATTTAAAACCAAGAACAACATAGAATGAAGCAAGAATAACATAGAATGAAGCAACTCACTTCAAACTAACAAAATCGACATATTGTGCACTTTTGCACCATAAGTAGCATATTAGGATACTGTAGAAATGGAAAATATGTTACCTGTACCCAGCTTGAACTACAATTGATCTTTTGGGTGTATAACGTTGCAATTTCCCTGTACGATTGGTTTTAAGTGAAAAGTGGGTGGGGGCAGCATTTCCAAGAAACTGGTTTACTGGCTTTAAAGAAAATCCTAGAAAAGAGAAACGCAGGAAGATATAAGTAGACTACAATTTAAAACCAAACATGATAGCTGAACAGAAATCACGCTCAACAGTGCAGGAACCATTACTTCACGCCCAGAGACAATGGACCAAGAGGGACATATGATCCCAAAAAGAAACATCCAAAACAAAGTAAAACCTTCTTACATCAGTTTGAATTGATTTATTCCCTAGTGAAATGAACCTCCATCGACTGTCAAGTATGCCAGCCATCTATATTCAAGAGCCATTGCTTCCCATTGGGACAAGAAATGAAAAGGTTAAAAGAAAAAAAGAAGCAATAACATATTCAACTATTTCTGAAATAGCAAGATCATGACAATTTTTTTTTTTTGATAGGTAATCATAGAAATATTATTAATAGAAATAGGCTAAGTCCAGGTACACAGGTAGTATATATGAGGAACAAGATCATGACAATATTACATGTAGAAGTGTGTTTATATGTCTGAGATGGTATATAAGATTGAGGCCGGAGGGGGCGATGCCAGCATGTTAGATGGAAAAGACAGCTAAAAATAAACTTCCCAACCAATTACCCTAGGCAGACCCTGAAGAACCTCAGAAGCCTGAAAGAAAACTGAATTACATTTCTGAAACTCAAGGTGCAAATGCCAAAATCCCCATCTCCAGCAAAGAAACGGCTATAAAGATGAAACTTTACCAAGGGCTCGATACGCTTAAGACCCAGTTTTGGTTTCTGATTGAAAGTTAAATTCAGACGTTTTCCGTTCCAGTGGGACTTTATAAGACGAGCAAAATCATTATCCTACGCAACAACGGTACGACATACAAATCACTCAATCAAATCCTCTGGCTTCTTTATCTCATCGCCAAGAACCATACTAAATTTCTAAGCATGCAAAAACCCATTTAAGAAACTGGAGTTGCAGATTTCCAGATCAAAAGTCACTAGACGTACAAAGACTTAATGGTTAGGAACACGGCTGAGAGAAGTAAACACCAACAAATTACATAAAATGGACGATCGCTATAATAAAAACATTTCCCCTGGATTGAAGATCTTTCAGACAGATTTATTAAATTCAATAACAACAGCAAAGAAATTGATAGAGAAAAAGAAAACGAAACAGAATGAAGCAACTGGTGCATGATAATCTGAAGGAACGCGGACAATGTTAAATATACAGTCGACGAAAGAAAGAAATGAGATAGAAAAGTTTACCAGGGGAAAACAGGGTTCGAGGATCTCTAATCGAAATCAATGAATTCGAAATAGCAGCCATCTTTAGAAAACAAAAACACGCACTGAGAGAGAGAGAGAGAGAGAGAGAGAGAGGAGGTGAGGGAGTGTGGGAATGGAACCCAGACGGTTTCGATAAGTGTGAAGGAAAGGAATTTGGGCTCTTCTGGTTCGATGATTACTAAGCTTTGAGGCGGACATTTTTATAGAAACTGTTATTTTGTTGACGCTTTACTTAGATATTTTTTATTTTTATTTAATAATTAAGAAAATGATTATAAATGTGTTAATATAATGAAATGAAGATTAATTGGAGGAACAACTGTCGCTCTCTCTCCCACTATTAAAATTATGTAAATAATCTCATTACTATTATTTTAAATCTTACATAGTAACTTGCACAGTGATTTGTATAGTAACTTGTATAGTAATTTCAAAACCTATAAATATGAGTTTCAATTGTTATGAAATTCATAAAAAAATATACAACGAAAAAAATTTAATTATTAAGAGTTCTTAAAGAGTTTCTCTCTTGCAATAGTAGTTTGTTTTTTAGTTTTATAACACGTTCTTAGCACGAGATTCTATCGATACTGAAACTAGTAGTATTCTACTTCAAGTAAGTTTTTCAATATATTATTTGCAGTCCTCGAGATAAATATTAAATGTAATATTACTGAATATTACTTGATAAAATTCTACTTTTATTTTCATAATTATGTGAATATATTTCTTAAATCCACATATTTATCTTTGTGAGTTATATATATATAATGTCAAATATTGAGATTTATTATTATTGATATTTCTGGAAAAAGTTATTTATTCAAGATTTTTGATGAGATCCATTTGAATATGATGAGGAATTTGGGAGATACAATTGTAGAAGAAAATCATATGTCCCTGAAGGATCATACTGTGTATCTCATGGTGAAAAATCATCTTACTGTGTGAAATGAATTAGATAGAGATATGAGCACCAAAAGATGTAATTCTTTCAAAAGATCATTATGACTTATTGCACCTGAAGTTGCAAGATTTTAAAAATGGTATTGAATATTTTACACTCTTTAAAATCAGCTCAATATTAAAATTATGCAGTGAGAAAGTTACTGATAACGATATTTAAAAGAAGATATATATTATTTTTCATATCTTGAATGTGCTCCTGTAGTAGCAATATCGAGAGCAAAAGTTCAACTAATATTCTGAACTTTTATATTTGTCTTCTAGTGATTGAGCTAAATAATGAGTTTTTGTTAATAAATTATCAGTTACGTCTTATTAATGATATTGAATTTACGTCATTTCCAGAAGTGAACGGTGCATCTTTTCAAAGGAATCAAGGACGTTGATGTGGTAGAAAAACTATAGAAGTGTTGGTCTCAAAAGTGACAACACTAAAAATGATAAAAATATATCGTATCACCAGAAGTGATCCAACTTAGAAAAGGGCAAAAGCCCTCTGAATAATTTTTCATAAAAAGATGAAGATGTTTGTCATAGATGTAGTATGACTGAACAGTGATCACGTACCTGTTGTACGACCAAGCACTTGATTTACTTATACTAAACTTTTATACATTATAGTAAAACTTTATCATGTTTTGAAATAACAAAAAGTCGGTGCCTGAAGTACGACAAGAAATTACTTGAGATAATAAAACATTGTCTAAATTTGATCCTCTTATAAATGAATGTGAACCAAAAGTTCAGAGGATTACCTATTTGTAAAGTGTTGCAAATTAGTTACAAGATGTATTTACTGACACTAAAAGTGTTGTAAAATCATATATTACTGCTGTTAATGCTTAAGCAATAATTAAAATACTTGAAGGACGAGTTGTTAAAATAGCAATAGATGAGTCTAAGATACGCCTGAAGCGTTAAAGACCTATTGGTGCAAAAGAAAAAAAAAATCGGTGCTCATGAAGAGACCGTACTTTCTGTATAAAATATAATCCTCCCGAAGAGTACAAACATCCTTAAGAAGAATCTCATGTAAAGGTGTTTCATGAAATGTTTTCCCCTGGAGAGGAACAATGATATTTCAATATATTTTTATAAGTATTGGAAAATTTATAGATAGAAATAAAACTGTTGTCGACAACATATATGATAACACTTGAAATTACCAGAAGTAATGAAGAAAGCGAGTCAAGAATTGTCGAAAAATGTCGACGTAGAAATGATTGGCCAAAATGAAAAACAGTTATTGAAGTTGAATTAAACTCGCTAGCAAAGCGAGAGGTATTTGGACCTATTGTCCAAACAGCAAATGGTGTAATGCCTATAAGATATAAGTGAATATTTATATGAAAGCGTAATGTGAAATGAAATTATACGGTACAATTTGTCGCACAAGGTTTCCTGCAGAAACCCGAGAGTAGTTATGAGGAAACATATTTTCTTGTTATGAATGCAATCGCATTCATATTTTTAATCAATTTGGTTATTACAAAAGTATTAGATATGCAGTTGATGAATGTAGTCATTGCATATTTATAAGGATCATTAGATCATTACATATATAAAGATATATGATACTTGAAGCACTTAATCCAAGTACATTTAGGAATATGTACTTTATAAAATTTCAAAAATCTTTATATGAGTTAAAGTAATCCGGACACATGTGGTATAATTAATTAACGACTATCTATTGAAAGAAAGATTTGAGAATAATCTTATATGCCCATGTGTTTTATCAGAATTCGAATTTGTCATTATTTCAGTTTACGTTGATGATTTAATTTGTTAGAATTTCTGAAAAGATTACAAGGGTTGCTATAAATTCAAGGAATACATTTGAAAAGGAAAGATCTTATTATTCAATTAATAGGTGAGTTACAAGAATTTGAAACTTCTAATCTCGTCTCTCAAATGCATTTGCTTTTCATAAAGTAACATGCATCCTTATCTAAAGTATTAGGCAGTCGAAATAAAGAGTCAAGTAAGGATTTTAAATCCTTATTCTCTTTCTTTAAGTCTGCAATTTTTCTGTCAAGACTCTTGAACGAGTCGTTGAAGTACGGAAACATTCTCATTAACCTCCTCAATCTTACGATTTTTGAATTGTAATTGGTTGAAAAACTCGACAATAGAGGAGGAGTATCGGGTGCCGAGAGTCACTAGCTCATAAACGGCTTCATGATCTGACTTATTAGCCAGATCATTTGCTTGCTGCAACATGGCACCTGCGGAAAATATAAGAATAGCTTGTAATTGAGGTGAATAATACCTCATATGTTGATCGTGAGAAATGTTGAAAGAAATTGATGAGTCATTGGGAATTTGTAGAATAAGAATGTAAATATAAATAAATTATAGATATGAGAAGAAGATTTGATACGAATTATATGAAACTAAAAACAGTTCTTATAGAAATGGAAATATGAACAAGAACAATCATCATCTCTTCAAATCTCACTTTACAAGATATGCTGGATGCATAATTTCAAAAGCCAGCGATATTAATTACAGCTATCCCTATTTTCTTATAAACGCTGAACTTCTGCCGTTAGCTGCTGTTGTTGACTTTGTATTTGAACTCTCTTTCGTTCCAGCTCTTCTATTAGTGTTTTTAGGTCACGAGAATAAATCTACAAATTTCTTCAGCTCCTTATTTTCTTATCTTAAATTTTTATTTTTTCTATCTTTAGTTGTAAGCGTTTAATGCAACTCAGATATTTGATTTTTAAGATAATCAACCTCACTCGTTCTCGCCAGTAGCCTCTGAGACATGGTTGTAAGAGAGGCAGCATATTAAGTACTGAGAGTTCTTGATGCTGCAACAATTTCAGGATCAGATTTATTAGAAAGATATATCTCTACTCCTATCATGGTATTTACAGTTTCAGGAGAAAATATGAGTGGTTGAGGTATAAATGTTCATGGTTCATGTTGAATCCAAGGTTTCAAGTTTCGCATCTACATGTAGATTTTGAAAATAACAAATGAATTCAAATCTCAAACTCAAATTATTTACGCAATGGAGCGAAGCACATATCAAATATAAAAGAACAAGTCTACAAATGAAACTCATAAATTATTTTTGTACATCTCTTGATAAAATTCAAAATTAGATTAAGGCTCAAAAATTAATCTTTTCTCATAAAACATTAAATCGCATTTTTTTATATATGACATAAGCATGATATATGCATGACATAAAAAATGTTTTAATTTGGAAAATTATATTTTATATGTGCATGATATATGCAATGACTTCATTCAAAAATTTGAATTTTGAAAATTGAATAACATATGCAATGACTTCATCAAAATTTGAATTTTAAATTTGAAAGATGATTGAGTGGAACTTATTTTCTTATAAATAGCCCACTTGTGTTTTACAAAAATGACAACAACAAGAGTTTACACATCTATTGTTAAGTTTTGCATCATTCTTTTAAAATTCTCATTCTCTCTTTTCTAAAGTTTTGAGTCTTATTTCTTATTTTTTTTAGAGAGATATAGGTTAAGTTGTATTATTTCTATCTCACTCATTGATGAGTGTATTTTGATAGTTTACCTACTATCAACTCTTGTATTTGTAAGAGGGTGCGTATAACCCTTGTGTGTATAGAAGGTGTTCTACACGGGGAATAGTTAAATCACCAAGTGTGAGGTGATTGGAAGTATAGAGGGTGTTCTACACGGATTCTTTGGAGCGGTGCTGCTCAAAAGTGTAATAGGTTTCTATCTCCACCTAAAAGAGATTGATTAGTGAATTCGGGATCCTCAAAGGGTAACTTGAGGTAAGGATGTAGGCAGTGGGGCTGAATCTCGTAAAAATACTGAGTTTGTTTTTTCTTACCATACTCTTTACATTTCTTATTACTTTATATTCTGTTTATATTTTATATTGTGTATTTGATTTATAAGTGTTAATTTTTATAATATAACCCAATTTACCCCCCTCTTGTATTAGTCATCTGGGTAACAATTGGTATCAGAGTAAGGGCTCTATATAAGATTAATGATCTATTGAGTTAAGATTATATGGCTAACATTGCAGTTACATTCGCTAAAAGTCAATCTAGTAGTCGGCCTCCGCTATTTTGTAGATACAATTATATTTTTTGGAAAGGTAAAATGAGAATATTCCTTCAGTCTCAAGGTCGTGAAATATGGAAATGTATTGTAAATTGGCCTTATATTCCAACAAAAACTGTTGATGGAATAAAGGTCAAAAAGGAAGAGGAAGAATTTGATCGTGAAGACGATAGACTTTATACTATGAATGTAATGACTATGAATTTTCTATATAATGCTCTCAATGGTAATGAATTTAATAGAATAATGACTTGCAGGACAGTAAAGGAAATTTGGAACAACTTGGAAATAACCTATGAAGGAATTTCGCAAGTCAAAAAATCAAAAATTTATATTCTTACGCATGAATATGAAATGTTCAAAATGAATGATGATGAATCTATCTCTTCTATGTGTACTCGTTTTACTAATATTATAAATAGTTTGACATTTCTTGGTAAAATTTATTCCAACTTGGAGATAGTAAGAAAAATTATCAACTCCTTACCAAAACGTTGGGAATCAAAAGTAACGGCGATTCTTGAAGTTAGATATCTTAAAAAACTCGAAGTAAATGAACTCATCGGGTCACTTATTACCCATAAGTACACATTGAAAAGAGGAGAAGAAGAATGAAAGTAAAAGAAGAACTTAGCACTCAAAGCCGTTTCTCATAAAAGTGAAAGCAATGAAGATGAACAAAGCAATTATGAAGAGATTGCAATGATCACTAGAAGATTGAAGATGTTGCCCAGATGACTAACACAAAAGGGGGGTGAATTGAGTTGTATTTAAAAAAAATAACAATTATAAATCAAATATATAATATAAAATATAAATAAAATATAAAACAGTAATAAATATAAAGAGTAAAGGTAAGAGAGAAGCAAACTCAGTATGTTAACGAGGTTCGGTCCTACTGCCTACGTTCTCGCCTCAAGCTACCCCTTGAGGATCCCCAAATCCTTTAGGTGGAGATAGAAACCTATTACACCTTTGAGCAGTACCGCTCCAAAGAATCCGTGTAGAACACCCTCTACACTTCCAATCACCTCACACTTGGTGATATAACTATTTCCCGTGTAGAACACCTTCTACACTTCCAATTACCTCACACTTTGTGATTTAACTATTCCCCGTGTAGAACACATTCTACACACACAAGGATTATACAGACCCTTTTACAAATACAAGAGTTGATAGTAGGTAAACTATTAAAGTACACTCCTCAATGAGTGAGATAGAAACAATACAGCGCAACCTATATCTCTCTCAACAAGAACAAGAATTAAGGTTTAAAACTTTAGAAAAGAGAGAATGAGAGCTTTGAAGAAATGATGCAAAATTTAGCAATATATGTGTAAGCTCTTGTTATGTATTTTGCAAAACTCAAGTGAGCTATTTATAGGCAAATGAGTTTTCAATTTCAAATTTGAAAAGATTCTCATGTCAAAAACATCATCATTTACTTTTCAAAAATTTCAAATCTAATCTTTTTACTTTTTGCATGTGACAAAAGGAGCACATTTTATTTTTCAAAAATTTCAAACATAATCTTTTACTTTTTGCATATGACAAAAGGAGCACACTTTACTTTTCAAAATTTTCAAATAAAGACATCTACATTTTGCATAAGTCAAGAAAAACATCCACTACTTTTAAAAATATTCAAATAAAACATGCACATGTGAAAGATGACAATCAATCATCTTAATATTTTCAAAGTTCAAACCTTTAATCATGTCATGCACATGTGAAAGATGACAATCAAGTATCTTAATATTTTCAAAATTCAAACATTTAATCATGTCATGCACATGTGAAAAATAACAATCAATCATCTTTCAAAATTTTTAAAATTCAAACATTTAATCATGTCATGCACGTGTGAAAGATGACAATCAATCATCTTTCAAAATTTTCAAATTTAATTTTCAAAATATTCATACACATGTGGAAAATATATTTTAATATTTTATGATCAAATATTAATTTTGAACCTTAATTCTAATTTCAAATTTTTAAGAGATTTACAAAATTACTCTATGATTTTAATGTGAACTTATTCCCTTCTTGCTCATGCTTGCTTCCTTGATGTGCTTGATTCTATTGTGTGGACAACTTGAGCTTGAAACTCCTTTATTCTTTGAATTCATTTGTTATCATCAAAATCCATGTGTAGACTTATATAAAACTTGAAACCTTGAGTTCAACAATCTCTCCCTTTTTGATGATGACAAATGCTTGATAGAACTTGAAACCTGTATGAATACTTAAGCTCCCCCTGAGAATGTGCGTTAGTTTTTCAAGCAAAAATATAAATATAATTCCAAGCATATATAACAAGTTTAGCAATTTAAACAATGTTAACATTCTAGTCTAAAATTTCTCCCCCTTTTGGCATCATTGAAAATGAATCATAATTAACTCAATAAGATATATTCCTACAATAACCAATAGACAAATAAAACGCTGCGTAAGTAGAGACTGTAGAAGTTAGAACCACCTGTGTCCGACAAAACTTGCAAACGTTGAAGCTGAATTTTATCATCTCGGTGCGGAAGAAGATTTAAATCCGCTTGATGTTATTGACGAATTAGATGTTTCAGAGATTTGAAAATGAATAATTAAAATTATTCGTGTCCGACAAAGACAGCAAAAGCTGCAGGCCTAGCTTTGGTAATACGGTGCGGAGCCATGCATGTCCGACAAAACCTGCAAATGTTGGAAGTCTAACTCTGGCAATTCGGTGCGGAGCCACGCGTGTCTGACAAAACCTACAAAGGTTGGAGGCCTAGTTCTAGCAGTCGGCGAAAGCATATTTAAATCAATCGCCTGATGTTGTTGACAAACTGGTTTGAAAGCTCTGAGTTTCTATAAAAAAATCATTTTCACCTATCGGATACCAAAAAAAACATTGCTTCTTGACCTAAGTTCTGTTTCTCCATAACAATAGAATGGCCGAAAAATTCTCTTTCACTAATGTTCCAGACTTGAATCAGGAACCCTTGACGCATCAACCATCAATCTTCTCTCCTAAGGCCGTCAATGCCATGATAGGAGCAGAGAACCGTTTTTCTAGTAAGAAAACTTTTAACAATGTGTGTCCAGCATATCTTATATTTCTTTTGACTAATAAGATTCGAAGAGACAATAGCTTGTCTTGTTCTTTATTCTATCTCTATAAAATCAGTTTTAAAGTTCATCCGATTTGCATCAAATCTTATTCTCATCTCTATAACTCATCTGCATTCCTTCAATATTCTCGCTTTAAGTTTTCAATTCTTTTCTCAATGGCATATTCTTCTAACATTCCTCTAGATGCATCCATGAGGTATTCTACATCTCAATCTCATGTCCTTTCTGCAGCTACCATTGGCGCCATGTTGCAGCAAGAAAACAATAATTTGGCTAATAAGCCAGACTCCGATGCTATCTATGACTTGGTGAGTCTCGAAACTCGCTACTCATCCTCTATTGTCGCTTTTTCCCAGCGGCTACAAGTCAAAAATCATGAGGTTGAAAAACTTAAAGAACAAATTGTTGTACTTCAACGAATTGTTCAAGAGTCTCACACAAGAGAAGGAATCCTTCGGCAGAAAAATAAAAAGTTGAAATCTCTATTATATTCTTCATTCCACTTGCCAGTTCCCATAGATAGGGATGACATGATATTGTATGAAGAGAATGAGCGTCTCAAACATGAGGCTAAGAACCTCAAGTTTATGTAAAAGTATTTAAAAAAATATCTCTCTATTTTTATGAACTCTGATCTATCTTTCAAGAGATATTCATAACATGCATCATACATATTTCTCTTCTAATCATACATAATCTATCTTCTGGTAAGGGTTTTGTGAATATATCTGCTAACTGATCGTGTGTGTTTGTGAACTCTAGTACTATATCGCCTTTCTGCACATGATCTCGAAAAAAATGATATCTTATTTCAATATGCTTAATTCTATAATGTTGTATTGGGTTTTTTTTTTGTTGAAAGATTTATAGCACTTGTATTATCATATTTGATTGGAATGTGATTATACATAAGTTTAAAATCCTCAAGTTGTTGCTTCATGTAAAAAACTTGAGCACAACAACTACCCGCAGCAACACATTCTGCTTCACCAGTAGATAGTGCAACAGAATTTTGTTTTTTTATTAAACCAGGAAACTAGTGCACGACCTAAGAAATGACATGTTCTACTAAAACTTTTTCGATCATCTTTGCAACCAGTATAATCGGTACCTGAATAACTAATAAGATCGAAAGAAGTGTGTTTAGGATACCATAACTCTAAGTCAATGGTATTGGCAAAATATCTAAAAATCCGCTTGACTGCAATCAAATGAAATTGTTTTGGAAATGATTGAAAACGTGCACATAAACATACACTGAATATAATATCAGGTCTACTAGTTATCAAATATAATAAACTACTAATCATACCTCGATATACATTTGAGTTAACTGGCTTACCGCTTTCATCTTTATCAAATTTAGTGGTCGAATTCATTGATATTCCAATTACCTTCGCACGTTCCATCTCAAATTTTGAGTAACTCTTTGATATGTTTTGACTGATTAATAAATGTTCCACTTTTTGCTCGCTTGATTTGCAATCCGAGAAAGAAATTAAGTTCTCCCATCATGCTCATTTCAAATTCTTCCTGCATATTCTTAACAAAATCTTGACACATATTCATTAGTAGCACCAAATATTATGTCATCTACATAAATTTGAATTAAAAGAATATCATTCTATTCATACTTGATGAAAAGAGTTATATCGATCTTTCCTCTTGAAAAACATTTTTCAATAAAAAAAACTATTTAAGAAAACACTTTTAACATCCATTTGAAAAAGTTTGAAATTTTTATAACAATCATATGTAAGTAGCATTCGAGTAGCTTCTAATCTTGCGACTGGTGCATATGTCTCATCATAATCGATTCCTTCTTTTTGACTGAAACCTTGGGCCACTAGTCGAGCTTTATTTCTAGTAATAACTCCGGACTCATCTTTCTTGTTTCTAAAAATCCATTTTGTTCTAATAATAGTATGATTTTTAAGTCTAGGAATAAGTGTCCAAATATCATTTCTTTCAAATTGATTAAACTCTTATTGCATAGTTAGAATCCAAAATTCATCAAGAAGTGCTTCATCAATATTTTTAGGTTCAATCTGAGATAGAAAAGCAGTATGATTGCAAATATTTCTAAGAGATGATCGAGTGCTTACACCTCGTGAAGGTTCTCCTAGAATTTATTCCGTTGGATGATCTTTCACATGTTTCCACTATTTGGTTGCATCTTGTACCAAGTCTTGATGATCTTTCCTTCTATTTCCATGATCTTCCCTTTTGAATTGTCTCCAAATATCACACATCCTTTTTCTTTAGAAGTGAAGTCAATGAATTTAGTTTTGTCTTCTGTCACGTATCTTGAGCATCCGTTATCTAAAAATCATTTATTTTTACCTGTAGAATGCTTCATGCATATCTACAAAAGCAATTAAAAACAATTCCTGGTACCCAAGTTTTTGGGTGTTTTATTTATTAGTATTAGAAGAAATAAAATTTTTAGGTACCCATATGATCCTAATAGTCATTGTATGTTTTCTTCTAATAGGACAAGCAAAATAATTATGACCATTTCTATTACAAAAATTGCAAATAGCATGTGACATATATGAAGAATTTGAGTGATTATAATAGTATCCTTTTTTAACAAAATTATTTTTATGAAAAGAATTTTGAATATTAGATTTTGATGTAGAAGGATTATCAAAGAAGTTTTTATAATATTTGTATTTTTGTTTTGGCTTATATCCCAAGCCTGCCTTATCAAAAACACATCTTTGACTACCAAGAAGTTTTTCAAAATTTCTTTTTCCATTCGTAAAGTTTTCAATAATATTTTCTAAATCAGTTTTCTTTTTTTTCAACTCAAGATTTTCATCTTTCAAAACAATACTTTATTTTCTTAAAATATCAATTTCATTTGTTAAAGAAGAATTTTTCTTTTTCAAAGCAGTATACTTGATACCCAATTTTTCAAATTCCTCATATACCTCTTCTAAAACATTTTACAATTCTTCATATGAAGGATCTTCAATATTATCAAGATTTGTTACCTCAATATCATTTTTAGCCATAAGACAAAGATTTGCTGATTTTCCATTGCTTGCTTCACTATCTGAGCTACTTAAATCATCATTCCACGTAGCTTTCATTGCTTTTTTGCCTTTGTTTCGATCTTTCTTTAGCAGAGGACAATCTGGCTTGATATGATCAGGTTTATTGCATTTATAACAAATTAAAGTGTCATTTTTACCTGAATCTTTCTTGGAAAACTTATTGAAGGATTTCCTTGGAGGAGTTTTATTTTTCTTTAAGAACCTCTGAATTCTTCTTATTATCATCGCAACTTTTTCATCTTTGTCGTCATTTTCCTCATTTTCATCACTTTCACTTTCATGTGGAACAGCTTTAAGTGCCAAACTCTTCTTTGAATTTCCTTCTTCTTCTCCTCTTTTCAATGTGTACTCATGGGTGATAAGTAATCCAATGAGTTCATTCACTTCGAGTTTCTTGAGATCTCTAGCTTCAAGTAGGGCTGAGCAAAAATCCGAAAATCCGACTCCGACTCCGACTCCGCCCCGACTCCGCCCCGACTCCGCTCCGAATCCGACAAGTCGGAGTCGGAGTCGGAGAAAAAACTCCGACTTTAATCGGAGTCGGAGACGGATTCGGTAAAGAAGTCCTGCCGACTCCGACTCCGACTCCGACATACCGACTCCGATTTGTAACCCGACTCCGACTCCGACTACGATTCCGACTCCGATTCCGATTATATATCCGACTCCGACTCCGACATTTTGCATATAATTTGTAAAAAAAATATATCTATTTTTCATATATAACTATTATAAATAGATAATTAAATTAATTATTGTTTCCAAATAATTTACTCATAATAAGTCATATTAATTATTGTTTCTAAATAATTTACTCATAATATAATAGACATATATAATTATAAATACTAATATATTAAGAATTACTAATGTAATAATTTGTAATATTAATATATACAAAATTAAAGACTAACATATAAGTAGTGATGTATTATAAACTAATAAATAGTAAAATATCATAATGTTGATAATTACTATTATATAATTTTAAATCCTAGACTATTACAACTATAGATTGATAATTAAATGAAATAATAGTATGTTGGATAATGTATAAATATCAATGTATGAGCCAATGTACATTAATAGTAATATTAATGTATTAAATTATTAATACCAATGTGTTTTTAAAGACTAACATTTTGAATTAATTATATTATATTTTTACTTTTAATTATCTGTTTTTATTTAATTTATTTATAAATTTTTTATAAATTTAATATATACCGTTAGATCTAGGTTTAACCTAGATCTAACGGTATACGGTGAGTACATATATATATCGGACGGATCAACGGATCGTCGGATCCCATGCACCCTTCTTCTAACTTTGCCCCCGCGCCCCTCAGCCCCCTCCCCTGCTTCTCAGTTCTCTGCTTCTCATGCGATTGCGACCCCCAGCTGCATCTCAACGGACCCCGAGGCTCGAGCTGCTTCTCTGCTTCTCACTCGAGCTGCATCTTCATTTCAACGGACCGAGCTCACCTGCTTCCCCGGCGCCTGCTTCATTTCATATAATTAGTAAGTATGATTATAACCAGCAATGATAATATGTAATTAAGATGAGATGTAAATTATTGATGGTTTTACTTATTTTTTTTTCTTTTTTTCTTATTATAACCAGAATTAATTCATTCAACTTTGCTAGATGAGATGTAAATTATTGATGGTTTTACTTATCGGACTAGCTAGCGTGTAACCAGATGAGATGTAATTAAGATGAGATGTAATGCATTCGGACTAACTTTGCTAGATGAGATGTAATGCATTCGGATTTCATATATATATATATATGAAATCTTTTATATAAAAATCTTACACCACACTAGCATTTTATTAATATGTGATTTGTGTTTTATCTTAATGCTTAAATATGTACATATTTAAATAAAAAAAAATCACATGGTGATGATTAGGTAGAAGTTGATTTCCTAGAGTACCCTGGTATATGGTATAAGATTTCCTTACAATATTTTTTTTTTTATGAAAAACGATATATATGTTATATAAAAGTTGTGCAATCACTTTTAAAAAAGAGTAAATATGAAATTAATATAAAAAAACTTAATTTTATAATAATAAACTTCACCCTTTTTTCAAAATAATTATGCAATGCTTATGCTTCCAACATTACTCTTCTATATATATATATATATATGAGTAATATTACATACATAAAGATTATATAACATTTGCATTCTACTATTACAAATATTATTAAAAAATATTAGTATACCCACCAAATTTGACACATCTTTTCGATATATCATGCATTTTATTTTATTTATTTTATTTTTTATTGAATAATTATGCAATGCTTATTATTGTTGTAGAGTAAGATATTCTTTGTTGCTTCAATCCAAAGATTTATAAGATATCTTCTATTTCTTTTTTTTATTTTTTGAAGTTTTAAATCATGAATATTCAAGGCTCTGGAAGCACTCCTACATCCACCGCTGCATCATGTCCAGCAGGACCACCACCACCTCCCCCTATGGAAGAACCTCCATCTCCCATGATTGCAGAGTCTAATGAACAATTAGACTCTGCGATGGCCACTCAGCCCACTTCTAAAACAACCTGCTCTGCTCGTCAAAGAAATCCCCCCAAAAATAGATCTATTGTCTAGGATAACTTCACAAAAGATACGGATTGCGATCCTGATGAACCCACGTGCACTTGTAACCATTGTGGGAAACAATTTAAATGTCATCCTAAGAGGCAGGGTACCTCAGCATTGAAAACTCACGTTGATCTTTGCCCTAAAGGACCTAAGAAACGAAAAAATCAACAATTCTTGATCCCAGAGGCAAGAACTGATGGAGGGGAAGGGGAAAAGAAATTAGGGATGACCAAGTACAATGAGAAAAAAATTAGGGCTGCCCTAACTAGGATGGTGATTATTGATGAGTTGCCTTTTTCAGTTGTGGAAGGTGAAGGCTTTCGAGAATTTGTTAGATCTCTTGATCCTAGGTTTCCTATTCCTTCTCGTTTTACGGTAATGAGGGATTGCATGAGACTGTTCTTGAGAGAAAAGGATAGTTTGAAAAAAATGTTTTTAACTACTAAGCAAAGAGTGAGCTTGACTACTGACACTTGGACGTCTATCCAAAACATAAATTACATGTGTGTTACGGCTCATTTTATTGATAGTAGTTGGAAGTTGCATAAGCGGATAATTTCATTTTCTCGTATTGGTGATCACAAAGGGTCAACAATTGGTAGGGCATTGGAGGAGTGTATGCTTGATTGGGGGATTGACAAATTGTTTACAATAACTGTAGACAATGCTTCCACTAATGATTCCGCTATTGATTGGTTGAAAACAGTTGAAGTTGGAAGATTGGAGTGTGTTGAGGATCATGCGTATATCCACATGAGGTGTACTGCGCATATTTTAAACCTTATTGTCCGAGAAGGTTTAAGCGAAGTTGATGAGTCAATCAGCAAGATTCGTAATTTGATTAGGTATGTCAAGTCTTCTCCTCAAAGACTTGCCACTTTCAAGACTTGTGTTGAAAGGTCAAAAGTTCCATGTCATAGTTTCTTATGTCTTGACGTACCCACTAGATGGAACTCAACTTTTCTTATGTTGGATGTGGCTAGCAAGTATAAAAAAGCCTTACAACTTTTGCTTGATGATGACCCGTACTCAAGGGTTTATTTGTCTGAAGATGGGCATGGAAGAAAAGGGATGGGAGCTCCCGTGCATGATGATTGGGAGGCAATAGAGAACTTTTCGAAGTTCTTGGGAGTATTTTATAATGTCACAATGCGTCTTTCTGGTACATTATATGTCACTTCGAATCTGTTTTTTAAAGAGCTCGCTGGCATTCATAAAAACTTGATGGGTTTTTGCGAGAGTAACAATCGACGCTTCAGTTCAATGGCCTTGAGAATGAAAGAAAAATATGATAAATACTGGGGTAATATTGAAAAAATAAACAGGTTATTGTTTATTGCTGCGATTCTTGATCCACGGTGCAAATTGGAAGCTCAAGAATATTGGTTCAAAAAAGCATTGGGTGAGGATAAATGTGAGGAATTTGTTGAAATCCTTAAGGATGATTTTACCCGACTATATGAACAATATGCAGAGTTCAATGGTGAGTACACTAGCATAAGTGGTCCTAGAGATGATGCTTCTAGTGCTCAGAGTGATACTTGTATCTTAAAAAGGAATAGCAATAGCGTTATTGATGACGACACAGACATATACACGGATCTCCATAAAAACAAGAGTTCAAGTATGTTGGATACTAAGTCGGAGTTAGAACGGTATTTGTTGGAAGCTGTTGAGATCCCCTCACAGAGTTTTGATATTTTAATTTGGTGGAGGGTCAACTCTACCAAATATCCAATTCTTTCAATGATGGCGAGAGAAATCTTGGCCATTCCAATTACCACTGTTGCTTCGGAGTCTGCATTTAGCACGGGAGGTCGTATTTTGGATCCATTCCGAAGTTCTTTGGCTCCAAGAACTGTGGAGGCCCTTGTGTGTACGCAAAACTGGTTGAAGTCTACTCACATATGCTTGAGTCAAGATCATTTCGCTTTAATTGATGATGCCGAGAGTTATAAATTAGACTCAGGTAACATATTTCAAATTTAATTAAATATGTTAAATCACTTGATTTGTCTTTTTTTTTTAATACTAATAGCTTATATTTTAATATGTTAATGTAGAATTGGTTACTAATATGGCGAACTTACTACATGAAGAATGAAGATGATTGAGGTTTGAGGTGCTTTGTTGTTGTTGAATTTGTGTACTTTTTTATTTGTTTAATTTTATTGTCTTATTTGTAGAAATTTATGTGGTATCTTATTTCCTTACTAATTTTGTTTTTTTTTTCTTCAGGCACAGCCGCACAAGTGGGAAATTTGAAATGATATGTAATTTATAATTTGTATTAGTTATTTTGTTGAAATATGGAAACTATTGTTTGTTTGTTTTCTATTATTTATCTTTTGTTGTTGGATGATAATTTGAAATTTGGAAAGATAAATTGTGGAATGTGGATGATTGTGGAATGTGGATGAATCATCTATATGATGTGATAGATGACAGAATATAGATTTAATGATGGTATGTGATGGGTGTTGTTTGCATATCCAGGATGATGAAATATGGGTTCAATGATTAACCATGATAGATGATAGAATGGGTATTGTTTGCTTTTATTTTTTCTTGAAATGAAAAAATAGTATGGTTACTACCATCAAGTTATGTATTTAGTTAATTTGTAATAATATTTTTATTTTGTAATTTCTAATATTTGGTTTTGATTATGTATATTGTATTGTTAATTTGTAAGAATGATTTTATTTTATTATTGACATTTGACTTTGGTTTTGTAATTTTAATTGGTTGGAATTTGTAATTTTGGACTTTTGGCTTTGTATTTCATTATGTAATGATATTGAAGTCCAACTTCGATTTATTATAGTTTGAAATTGTAAAATTGAAATGTCAAATGGGTTAAAAAAAATTCCAATACAAAAGTCCAACAAAAAAGTCTAATTCCGACTCCGTTTCGACTCCGCTCCGACAAAGTCGGAGTCGGAGTCGGATTGGAGTGTATAGAAGTCGGAGTCGGAGTCGGAGGTCGGATTTCATTTCCGACAAAGTCGGAGTCGGAGTCGGAGGAATCCATTTCCGACTCCGACTTAGTCGGTGCTCAGCCCTAGCTTCAAGAATCGCTGTCACTTTTGACTCCCAACGTTTTGGTAGAGAGTTGAGAATTTTTCTTACTATCTCCACTTTGGAATAAACTTTGCCAAGAGCTGTTAAGCTGTTTATGATGTTAGTAAAACGAGTGTGCATACTAGAAATAGATTCATCATCATTCATCTTAAACATTTCATATTCATGAGTAAGAATATAAATTTTTGATTTCTTGACTTGAGAAGTTCCTTCATAAGTAACTTCCAAGTTATCCCAAATTTCCTTTGCTGTAGCACAAGTCATTACTCTATTAAATTCATTACCATTGAGAGCATTATATAATAAATTCATAGCAGTTAAATTCAAAGTATAAAGTCTATCGTCTTCACGATCAAACTCTTCTTCTTCCTTTTTGACCTTTACTCCATCAACTACTTTTGTTGGAATATAAGGTCCATTTACAATGCATTTCCAGATTTCTCGACCTTGAGCCTGAAGGAATATTCTCATTCTAACTTTCCAGAATGAGTAATTGTCTCCGCAAAAGAGTGGAGGCCGACTGCTAGATTGACTTTCACCAAATGAAACTGCAATGTTAGCCATAAGATCTTAACTCAAAAGATAGTTAATCTTATAACAGAGCGCTAGCTCTGATACCAATTGTTACCCAGATGACTAACACAAGAGGGGGGTGAATTGAGTTGTATTTAAAAAAAATAACAATTATAAATCAAATATATAATATAAAATATAAATAAAATATGAAACAGTAATAAATATAAAGAGTAAAGGTAAGAGAGAAGCAAACTCAGTATGTTAACGAGGTTCGGCCCCACTGCCTACGTTCTCGCCTCAAGCTACCCCTTGAGGATCCCCAAATCCACTATTCAATCTCCTTTAGGTGGAGATAGAAACCTATTACACCTTTGAGCAGTACCGCTCCAAAGAATCCGTGTAGAACACCCTCTACACTTCCAATCATCTCACACTTGGCGATTTAACTATTCCCCGTGTAGAATACTTTCTACACTTCCAATCAACTCACACTTAGTGATTTAACTATTCCCTGTGTAGAACACCTTCTACACTTCCAATCACCTCACACTTGGTGATTTAACTATTCCCCGTGTAGAACACCTTCTACACACACAAGGGTTATACACACCCTTTTACAAATACAAGAGTTGATAGTAGGTAGACTATCAAAGTACACTCCTCAATGAGTGAGATAGAAACAATACAGCGCAACCTATATCTCTCTCAACAAGAACAAGAATTAAAGCTTAAAACTTTAGAAAAGAAAGAATGAGAGTTTTGAAGAAATGATGCAAAATTTAGCAATAGATGTGTAAGCTCTTGTTATGTATTTTGCAAAACTCAAGTGAGCTATTTATAGGCAAATGAGCTTTCAATTTCAAATTTGAAAAGATTCTCATGTCAAAAACATCATCATTCACTTTTCAAAAATTTCAAATCTAATCTTTTTACTTTTTGCATGTGACAAAAGGAGCACACTTTACTTTTCAAAAATTTCAAATATAATCTTTTACTTTTTGCATATGACAAAAGGAGTACACTTTACTTTTCAAAATTTTCAAATAAAGACATCTACCTTTTGTATAAGTTAAGAAAAACATCCACTACTTTTAAAAATATTCAAATAAAACATGCACATGTGAAAGATGACAATCAATCATCTTAATATTTTCAAAATTCAAACTTTTAATCATGTCATACACATGTGAAAGATGACAATCAAGTATCTTAATATTTTCAAAATTCAAATCTTTAATCATGTCATGCACATGTGAAAAATGACAATCAATCATCTTTCAAAATTTTCAAAGTTCAAACATTTAATCATGTCATGCACATGTGAAAGATGACAATCAATCATCTTTCAAAATTTTCAAATTTAATTTTCAAAATATTCATGCACATGTGGAAAATATATTTTAATGTTTTATGATAAAATATTAATTTTGAACCTTAATCCTAATTTCGAATTTTTAAGAGATTTACAAAATTACTCTATAATTTTAATGTGAACTTATTCCCTTCTTGCTCATGCTTGCTTCCTTGATGTGCTTGATTCTATTGTGTGGATAACTTGAGCTTGAAACTCTTTTATTCTTTGAATTCATTTGTTATCATCAAAATCCATGTGTAGATTTATATGAAACTTGAAACCTTGAGTTCAACAGAAGAGATTCTTGAAAAATAAAGTTCCTCCAAGGAAACCTTTCAAAAAATCTTCCAACAAAATTACAGGTAAAAATAATTTATTAATTTGTTGTAAATGTAAAAAGTTTGGACATATCAAAATAGATTATCCCCTGCTAAATAAAGATCGATATAAAGACAAGAAACCAATGAAAACTACATGGGATGATAATTCAAGTAGTTAAGACAACGACGCAAGCAATGAAGAATCTGTAAATTTTTGTCTCATGGCTAAAAATGATTTTGAGGTAACAAATTTTGAAAATCTCTCTTATGAAAAATTGTAAAATACTTTGGAAGGGGTATATGAGGAATTTGAAAAATTGGGTATTAAGTATACCGCTTTGAAAAAAAAAATTTCTTCTTTAATATATGAAATTGATGTTTTAAGAAAAAAAAATATAGTTTCAAAAGATGAAAATGATGAACTGAAAAAGAAAGTAGCTGATTTAAAAAATATTGTTGAAAATTTCACAAATGGAAAAAAAAAATTTCGAAAAACTTCTTGGTAATCAAAGATATGTTTTTGATAAGGTAGACTTGGGATACATGCCAAAAGAAAAACTAAACCCTATAAAAATTTATTTGATAAACCCATTAAATCAAAACCAGATTTTCAAAATTCTTTTCCTCAAAAGAGATTTGTCAAATAAATACATTATTACAATCACTCAAGTTCTTCAAGTATGTTACATGTTATTTGTAATTTTTACAATAGAAATGGTCATAACTATCATACTTGTCCTATTAGAAGAAAATATACAATGACTATTAGGGCCATATGGGTACCAAAGAATCTTATTTCTTCTAATACTAATAAATAAAAAACTCAAAAAACATAGGTACCAAGAAAAATCATTTTAATTGTTTTTATAGGTATGCATGAAGTATTTCTTAAGTAAAATAAGATGGTTTTTAGATAGCAGATACTCAAAACACATGACAGAAGATAAAACTAAATTCATTGATCTCGCTCCTAAAGAAAAAGGACACGTGACATTTGGAGACAATTCAAAAGGGAAGATCGTGGGAATAGGCAAAGTTGGTAATAAGTATTCTCTCATAATTGAAGATGTTCTACTTGTTGAAAGTCTAAAACATAATCTTTTAAGTATAAGTCAATTATGTGATAAAAGATTTACATTTACCTTAAAAAAGGATAAGTGTATTATTTTGAATAATCATGATTGCAATGTTTGTTTTATTACTCTTAGAAACAATAATTTTTATATAATTGAATTTGAAGAAATTATCTCACAAGATACTATTTATTTATCAGCTCAACATGAAATTAGTTGGTTATTACATAGAAGGTTAGGTCATGCAAACATGAAACTTATTTTTTAATTTTCAAAAAATGATCTTGTGAGAAGTTTGTCAAAAGTAAAATTTTTTAAAGACAAAATCTGTTATGCATGCCAGTTTGGTAAACAAATAAAAATTTCTTTCAAAATCAAGAAACATATTTCTACTACTAGACCTTTGCAACTAATAAACATGGACCTTTTTGGACCAGGCAGAGTTGCGAGTCTGGGAGGAAAATATTATACATTTGTTATTGTTGATGATTTCTTTAGATATACTTGAGTCATCTATCTCGCTCATAAAGATGAGGTACATAATGCTTTTACTAAGTTATGCAAGAGAATTCAAAATGAAAAGGGCTATACTATTTCAAACATCCGAAGTGATAGGGGGAAAGAGTTTGTCAATAAAGATATTGAGTTTTTTTGTGATGAAAATTGTTTTCTGCATAATTTCTCTACTTCTCGAACTCCTCAACAAAATGGGGTAGTAGAGAGGAAGAATATATCTCTTCAAGATATGGCACGAACAATACTTAATGAAAAAAGTTTACCTAGTTATTTTTTGGCCGATGCTGTAACTACTGCATGTTATGTTATAAATAGAGTTATGTTAAGGTCTAAATTAGATAAAAATCCCTTTGGAATGAGAAAAAATCAAACATTGGTTACTTTTATATATTTGGATGCAAATAATTTATACTCAATGACAGAGATAATTTAGGAAAGTTTGATGCAAAATCTGATGAAGGTATCTTTCTTGGGTATTAAACAAATAGTAAAGCTTATAAAGTATTCAATAAAAAGACTTTGACTGTACAAGAATCTATGCATGTAGTATTTGATGAATCTAACTATTTACTCTCAAAGAAATCTATTGATGAAGAATCAGAAGGTACAACTAATACAAATAGTCTCAATCTCGACAAAGAGAATACTATGGAAGAAGTTCAACATGGAGACATCAGGAAAAATCATCAAAATTTAGTACAAGATGCAATTAAACAGTAGAAACATGTGAAAGATTATCTAGTGGAACAAATTCTAGGAGAACCTTCACGAGGTGTAAGTACTCGATCATCTCTTAGAAATATTTGTAATCACACTGTTTTTTATCTCAAATTGAACCCAAAATTATTGATGAAGCACTTATTGATGAATCATGGATTCTAACTATGCAAGAAGAGCTAAATTAATTTGAAAATAATAATGTATGGACACTTGTTCCTAGACCTAAAAATCATGCTGTTATTAGAACAAAATGGGTTTTTAGAAATAAAAAAGACGAGTCTGGAATCATCTCTAGAAATAATGCTCGAATTGTAGCCCAAAGTTTCAATTAAGAGGAAGGAATCGATTATGATGAAACGTATGCACCTGTCGCAATATTAGAAATTATTCGAATGTTACTTGCATATGCATGTTATAAAAATTTCAAACTTTTTCAAATGGATGTTAGAAGTGCTTTCTTAAATGGTTTTATAAATGAAGAGGTATATGTTAAGCAACCTCCAAGTTTTGAAAATTATATTTTTCCTAATCGTGTTTTTAAGCTCGTAAAAGTATTATATAGACTCACAAAAGCTCCTAGAGCTTGGTATGAGAGACTTAGTGGTTTCTTGATTGAGAAATGTTTTTCTAGAGGAAAGATCGATACAACTCTTTTTATCAAATACGAACAAGATGATATTATTTTAGTTCAAATTTATGTTGATGATGTAATATTTGGTGCTACTATTGAAAATATGTGTCAAGATTTTGCTAAAAGCATGCAGGAAGAATTTGAAATGAGTATAATGGGACAACTTAATTTCTTTCTTGGATTACAAATCAAGTAAGCAAAAAGTGGAACATTTATCAATCAGTCAAAATATATCAAAGAGTTACTCAAAAAGTTTGAGATGGAATGTGCGAAGGTAATTGAAATACTAATGAGTCAAACCACCAAATTTGATAAAAATGAAAGCGGTAAGCCAGTTGACTCAAAGGTATATCGATGTATGATTGGTAGTTTATTATATTTGACAGCTAGTAGGCTTGATATTATGTTCAATGTATGTTTATGTGCAAATTTTCAATCATCTCCAAAGCAATCTCATTTGATTGCAGTCAAGCGTATTTTTAGATATCTTGCCGGTACCATTGACCTAGGGTTATGGTATCATAAGCATACTTTTTTCGATTTTATTAGTTATTCAGATGCAGATTATGTTAGTTGTAAAGTTGATCGAAAAAGTACTAATGGAACATGTCATTTTTTAGGTCATGCACTTATTTCATGGTTTAGTAAAAAGCAAAATTCTGTTGCATTACCTACTGTTGAGGCAGAATATGTTGCTACAGGTAGTTGTTGTGCTCAAGTTTTTTACATGAAGCAACAACTTGAAGATTTTAAACTTATATATAATCATATTCCTATTAAATGTGATAATACTAGTGTTATAAATCTTTCAAAGAATCCAATACAACATTCTAGGACAAAACATATTGAAATTAGATATCATTTTCTTAGAAATCATGTGTAGAAAGGTGATATTGTACTAGAATTCACAAGCACACACGATTAATTGACAGACATTTTTACAAAACCCCTACCAGAAGATATATTATGCATGATTAGAAGAGAAATAGGAATGATGCATTCCATGAATATCTGCTAGATATTTTTATTCCATTATCTCAAATGATCTACAGAAACTTGAGACGTTTAGCCTCATTATTCAAATGTATTTGCTCCTCATAGATCATCATGCCATCCTTATCTAAAAGATTAGGCAATCGAAATGAAGAGGCAAGTAAGGATTTTAAATCCTTATTCTGTTGCTTTAAATATACTATTTTTCTGTTAAACTCTTGAACAAGTTGTTGAAGAACATCAATCTTCTCATTAAGTTTCTCTATCTCGCGGGTTTTGGACTGCAACAGAGCGAAAAAGGCGAAAATGGACAATGAGTATCGAGTTCCAAAACTCACAAGTTCATAAATGGCATCATGATCTGATTTATTAGCCAAATCAGTGTTTTGTTGTTTCATGGCGTCTACAACAGATGTAGAAACAGTTTGAGGTGAAGAATACCTCATATCTTGATCACCAGAAGTACTAAAGGAAAATTGATGAACCATTGAAATTTTGTAAAGTGAGAATGAAGATGAATTACAAAAATGAGAAAGAAGACAAAATGTCATCTCTTCAAATCTTACTTAGTCAAGTTTATAAAATATGCCGGATGCATATTGTCAAAGTTACCGAACTAAGCCAGCGAGATTAATTACAATTGTCCCTGTTTCTCTCGTGAAACGCTGCCATTATTTGCTAGTGTTGACTTTGTGCTTGAACTCTCACTCGTTCTAATTCCTCTATTTGAAATTTCAGAACACGAGTTAATTCTGTCAAATCTTTATTTTCTTGCTTTAACCTCTTATTCTTTCTACCTTTATTTGCAAGTTTTTGATGCAGAACAGATATTTGATTGTTAAGTCGATCAACCTCATTTGCCCTCGCTAGTAATTTTTGAAACATAGTCGTAACAGAGGCAGCATATTGAGCACTGAGAGTTCTTGATGCTGCAACAATTTCAGAATCAGTTCTACCAGAAAAATACATCTCTACTTCTATCATGGTGTTGACAACTTCAGAAGATAAAATGACTGGTTAAGATGGTTCCTAATTTAAATCCAGAAGATTATTAAACGAAATTTTTTCCGTCATTCTATCGTTTTGGATAAACAGATACTTGATCAATGAGCAATGTGATATTTGTTTTAGCATTCGGTGGGTAAAAATAGTCATTTAAACAGAAACTGAAAACCTTCAAATCTCTATGTATCTTATTTGTCAACAACATCAAGCAGATTTGAATCTCCTTCCGCACCAAATTGACAGAGCTATACTTCTAGTTTTTGTAGTTTTTGTCAGACACGGGAGTTAGGCATCAACTTTTACAGTTTTTGTCGAACACGCGTAGCTCCGCATCGAATTCTCTACAATCTCTACTAACGCACCATTTTATTTATCTATTGGTTATTATAAGAAGATGTTTTATTGAGCTAATTATGATTCCTTTTTAATGATGCCAAAAGGGAGAGAAGTTTTAGATGTAAATATTTAGATTTTTAACTCTGTTATATATGCTGGAATTATGTTTTTCTATTACTTGAAAAACTAACGCATATTCTCAGGGGGAGTTTAAGCATTACTGCAAGTCTCAAAATTCTGCTAAGTATTTGTCATCATCAAAAAGGAGGAGATTGTTGAATCCAAGATTTCAAGTTTCGTATCTACGTGTAGATTTTGATGATAACAAATGAATTCAAGTCTCAAACTCAAATTATTTACGCAATGGAGCGAAGCGCACAGCAAGCATAAAAGAACAAGTCTACAAATGAAGCTCATAGATTGTTTTTGTACATCTCTTGATAAAATTCGAAATTGGATTAAGGTTCAAAAATTAATCTTTTATCATAAAGTATTAAATTGCATTTTTTTTATATATGACATAAGTATAATATATTCATGACATCAAAAATGCTTTAATTTGGAAAATTATATTTTACATGTGCATGACATATGCAATGATCTCATTAAAAACTTTATTTTCAAAAATTATATTTCACATGTGCATGACATATGCAATGATTTCATTCAAAAATTTGAATTTTGAAAATTGAATGACATATACAATGACTTCATCAAAGTTTGAATTTTGAATTTGAAAGATGATTGAGTGAGACTTATTTGCCTATAAATAGTTCACTTGTATTTTGCAAAAATAACAACAACAAGAACTTACACATCTATTGTTAAGTTTTGCATCATTCTTTCAAAACTCTCATTCTCTCTTTTCTAAAGTTTTGAGCCTTATTTCTTGTTCTTTTTAAGAGAGATATAGGTTGAGCTGTATTGTTTTTATCTTACTCATTGAGGAGTGTACTTTGATAGTCTACCCACTATCAACTCTTGTATTTGTAAGAGGGTGCGTATAACCCTTGTGTGTGTAGAAGGTGTTCTACACGAGGAATAGTTAAATCATCAAGTGTGAGGTGATTGAAAGTGTAGAGAGTGTTATAGATGGATTCTTTGGAGCGGTGCTGCTCAAAAGTGTAATAGGTTTCTATTTCTACCTAAAAGAGATTGACTAATGAATTCGGGATTCTCAAGGGGTAGCTTGAGGCGAGAACGTAGGCAGTGGGACTGAATCTCGTAAAAATACTGAGTTTGGTTTTTCTTACCCTATTCTTTACATTTCTTACTGTTTTATATTTTGTTTATATTTTATATTGTGTATTTGATTTATAAGTGTTAATTTTTATATTATAACCCAATTCACCCCCCTTTTGTGTTAGTCATCTGGATAACGGTTCATATCTGGGACATTAAAATTTCTATCAGACATAATATTATTCTAGATGAACAACAACTGAATTTATGAAAAATGTGAGATTTTTTTGCCGGAGTAAACCAATGGTAAAACTGGTTATATTTAAATAACAACCCGAATCTTTCAAATCTCTTCAAGATCTCGTTTGTCAATAATATCAAGCGGATTTGATTTTCCGTCGAACCGATAATATTAGATCTCAAGCTTTTATAGATTTTATCATACATGAATGGTTTCCAATGCTATTTCCGCCGTATATAAACAAGTTCTCTTTAATAACGCCGAATGAGGGGGAGAAAATTTTAGATGAAAATAATATCATATTCTCTCTAATACATTATTTAGATGGAAATCATGTTTGAATTCTTAACTTGTTATATATACTGAAATCATGTTTGTTTATTATTTGAAAAACTGACGCATATTCTCAGGAAGAGTTTAAGTATTACTGCAGGTCTCGGATTTCTACTAAGTCTATCAAGCGCCTTATATGTGGGGTTTCCTCTATCTTGTTCGACACATTTTAAACCCATAAGGCCCTGAAGTGCCAAAGAGGATAATATCGGATGAGGATATGGAACTGCATGTATTTGTTAAATTTTCAAATCACTCAGAGATTATTACAATCATGAAGTAAGTAGAGAGTGTATTTGGCTGAGATCAATAACTCAACATATCCAAGAAATGTGTGGTTTTTCATGATTAATGATAGCCCCACAATTTTATATGAAAATAATACTGCTTATATCACTCAAATCAGATGAACATATATCAAAGGTGACAGAACCAAACATATTTCATCTAAATTCTTTTATACTCACGAACTCCAAGAGAAATGTGAAATTGATGTCAATCAGATACGATCAAGTGATAATCTGGCAGATTTATTCACAGAGGCATTACCAACTGTAACATTCAAGAAGATTGTGCAGAATATTAGAATGCGAAAACTTAAAGATCTATCGTCATGCACTTTTCAGGGGGAGTAAATGTCCTGAAAACTTGTGCTGATTGTACTCTTTTTTCTACGCTAAGGTTTTGTCTCACTGAGTTTTCCTTTGTAAGGTTTTAATGAGACAATCCTAAAGAACTTGTAGATAAATAAGAAGACTGTACTCTTTTTCCTTCACCATTGATTTTTCTTCTCATTAGGTTTTTCCTTGGTAATGTTTTAACGAGACAGATTCTTTATAGGTGATCATTCAATGGGGAATGTAATGAAACGAAGATCAATTGGAGGGACGGCTGCCGCCCCCCTGTCCCACTACTAAAATTATGTGAATGACCCCACTACTGTTATTTTAAATTTTGCATAGTGACTTGTATAGTAATTTCATGGCTTATAAATATGGGTTTCATTTGTTATGAAATTCATAAGAAAATATAGAACGAAAAAAAATTCAGTTATTAAGAGTTTTTAAAGAATTTCTTATATTTATTTTCTTGCAATAATAGTTTCTTCTTTAGTTTTATAACAGTTAATATTTTTTTATATATATTTTTAAAAATATTTTAATATAATAAATATTTTAAAATAATAATAAATGATAATAAATAAAATAAACAGATAAAGACATCAATTTGGCCTTTTAAATGTACATTCTAGGCGGCTAGGTAGCATTACCTTTTTTTAAATATATATACTTTGTACAACGACTCGAGAATACATTTTTCCTCGGTACAAATCACAATAGACTCACGCATATTGCAGATTTTAATATTATTCGTAGGTTACATTTTTTTATAAGAAAAACTTCATTTTATTCTAATTAAACAAGGTTATAAATGTGACCTACAACTTTAGAAAAAATTCAAATTACAAGTTAAATTAATCAACTGTTTGGGACTCTTTTGCACACAAATTACTTAGTGATGAATATTGGCTAAATCTTTATACCCTCTCAATTGACAAATCTTTAGAGATTTTCATTTTAGTCTATCTAAAAGTATAACACTCTGCAAATAGAAAAATACCAACTCTCACCCACCACCCACCAAGAAAGAGAGAGAAACAAACACCACCACCTCCACCAGAATAATGGGACAACCAAAGAAAAGTTATTTCCTATTTATTAACATAACACAAACTAATTAAAATGAGTGTAAAACACGTGTCACGCTGGAAATATCCGATCAAGTGATCTTGAAGCCACTGAAGACGTTGAGCCCATAAATACTACGTGTGGCGGTAACAGATGGCTCTGTGTGGAGGTGAATGAAATCCATGCGCGCAAGGTCACCCTGCGCGTGTGCAGCATGTGCTGCTTTGTTCGATTGATCCTTTGATCATTTGGTAGATTGGTGTAGGACTAAACCCTCGATGGGGCGTGTGGCCATCGCTGACCATCGTAAAATACCAACATTCACTTCTCTCGAATTGGAACGAAAAATGACAGAAAATATAAACGCAACCTATCCCACAACCTTGTGGAAGGAAGGAGGGAGAGAAAGGAGAGCTGAGGCCCCACCCCTTGCAGTGGAGAGTGACTTTGGACACTATAGAGAAGAATGTCTTTCGAAATCATCGGAGAAGAAAAACAATTTTTAGAAGGAAGCGTCTTTCCCAGATAAAGGGCTTTGCGTGTCATAAACAATAGGGTACATTCTCTATATCTTTGAAGTTAAGCTTCTCTTATCATATCCTGTTATATGTTTTGGTTTTGTGTTACATCAAATTGTGTTTTTTCTCAACTCAAAGAAAGATGTAAAATAAATTGATATGTAGTATAAGAAATGATAAAAAATATGGTTATATTTAGTTGTTAAAGTGATCTCACATTATCAACCAATCTCAAATCAACCACTAATAGCATATTTTAATAAGATCCACAAAATACTAATATTCATAAATCAACTTAAATCATCTGAAATCGCATTAGAAGCTAACCACAGCCTTAATGATATCAAGAGACTCCAACAATAACACGGCTTAGTTTAGGTACATAAACCAAATTATCTCATTTCTTATAATTATTATAATTTTTAAAATTTATATATAAAATATAAAAAATAATTTAATTTTTTTTAAATATTAAATTAAATAATATTAAAAAATAAAATTGTATTCAATTCTTAACTTTTATCTCGTCTTACCTTAATAATCAATTAAATAAAAGTTCTAAGAATTTTCCGATATGTTAATATGTTTGTTTCTAGTTTCTTTTACACTATGTGTACTACTGTTGATTGGGATTTGTCTAATAATGACCGAGTACCTTCTTACAAGAAAATTGAGCAAGCATGGTCAAAAAAAAAAAAAAAAAAAACATTGAGCATGATCTCTAATCATTATTTTCTTCGTCCTTCTATGTTTATCTGCATTAACGAGTTTCCCTGGAATTGGGCCCATATATTATTGAACTGGAACCTTGAACGAATGGGCCTTGGTTTTGCTTCTTTACTTTAGACCCAACAATATTTAGGTTTGCCCGTCAAACATCCTTTCTAAAGTATCAGTATTTTTTATTTTTAGGTTGAGAATAATTATTTTTAAATACTTTATAACTATTTATAAATTATTCACTATAATTTAAAATTCACTCATTATTATTTAAAGATTATCTACAAATTTTTTAATATCCAAACATAGCCTCAGTCTCTTGAAATCAGATGGTAACAACACAAATATCGACTTTCATGAATTGAAGAATTTGAAGTACCTATCATTCCTGTGATTATTTTCCCTTTTGTAAAATAATTAATTAATTACAAAATCTGGGGTATAAACTTGCCCAGATTTTGAGAGAAGTAGTGTTTGGTTATATAATTACCTTTAAATTAACAAGTAGTCAGTCCATTTCACATATACCAAATCTTAATTAATTAATTAAATAATTTTTTTAATCAGTGTATATAAGGTGACCACTTCTTAAAAAAATAGACAATTCTTATTATTTTTTTTATAAAGCATATTTCTCATTAAAATGACGAAAGATTACATAATTTGTTGCTGCAAGGCGAACTTTGCTAGTTAATGTGCAACCAAATTTCTTTCTGTAGGTGAAGTCTTAATAATATTATGCCAAGAGCTTAATAACTTTATGGTATATGACCTGATTCTCTAAATAGAATTCTCATTGAATTATGGATGGTTCAACTTGATTATCAGATCAGATAAACGGTGCTTTTTTTTCCATATTAAACTCCTAATAATTTATGTATCTTATCTTTTAAAATATATCATCAAAATTATTTTTTATTTTTTTATTTTACATATTATCTTTTATAATATGTCATCTATCAACTTATTTATTTTTTCTTTATATCATTTAAGTGTTATATCATTTAATAGTTTATTAAAAAAAAGTACAAAAAGAGAAACTATTGGGAGAGACAAAGTATATAAACAGAGATAAAATAACTAAAATATTTTTACATTTATGTACAGTTCATGCTACAAGTAGCTGAACATTGTAGCAAAATGGAAACTAGATTTAAAAATACACGATCTGTTGGAAGCAATTTGAGCTAATTTTTTTCAAATTTTATATAAAAATAAATTTTACAAAACTCAAGAGCACTCACAATGGGTTTTTTATTTTTTCTTTAAAATACACTATTAAAAATTAAAAGTATCAATATGTTACACGACCCGTTAACCCAACACGAATACGACACGATAATAGTGGGTTAGGATTTAGTCTTATTAATGAGTTTCGGCTCAAAACGGGTTGACTCGTTACAACAGAATTACTTAACGGGTTGATAGCAGATTAATCTGTTTTGATCCGCTATGACATGTTAAGAAAATTAAAATTACAAATATACCCTTAAATTTAAAAGTAAAATTATTAGAATTTTAATATCGATATTTTTATTATTTAGATTGTAATTCATACTTGTAATTAGTATTATAAATTTTATAAATATTATGATTTTAACATTTGTACAAAATTATACTACGTTTAATTTAGTCAAATGAATTAATTTCGGGCATATTCAACACATTTACATAAAACAAGTTGAAACGTATCATATTTTATCGTGTTAATTTATTTCGTAATATTCATTAATGAGTTCTAACGGGTTAACACGACACGACACGTTACGTTATGTTAACGGGTTGTGTTAGGTTTTGAGATTTTGACACGATAAGTTTAACGAGCTGGGTTAGGGTTAGCCTATATAGTATAATATACATGTCTTGATGCAACACGAACACGACTCGTTGACACAATTTGACATCCCTATCAAAAACCGAATTTTTCTATTTTAACTACTTACTTTTACATTTTACCATACCTTAAAATTTCTATTTTTTCTCTATATCTTTTAAAATAGTTATATTTTATTTTAATTATATTTATTTTATAAATTTAAAAAAAAAGTATGCAAATGGTCGAAACCTCGACGCGCGAACAGTGTTACTGAATCTCAAAACCTGTGCATGGAAGTCAATGTTGCCATTGCTAGAGATGGGATCGTCGGAGGTTGATCGCCGGCGTGAGGGGATGTTGGTAATGTCAACGGTGTTGTTAGTGGTGCCCGACAGTGAGTTGAACGAAATTCATGAAATTCAAAACCTATTTTTGACATTAGAGTAGTGCGTGGGAGACAACGACGGAGACGATGCCGACAGTGTGTCGAACTTTGGCCGGCGGTAAGTTGAACTTTGAATCTGAGTTGAAGACGATGTATAGCACCACGACAGTTGAAGAAGAAAAATAATAATATAAAATAATTTGAAAATAAACAGTATTGCGTTACATATAGCACAAATATTATTCATGTTTTCATAATATTTTTATTTTAAAGAGTCTAATAAAATGTATTTTTTTAATACTTTAAACTAAATTTTATAAAAATATCATTTTTAACCACACCATTGAAAACACTCTTAGGAGTGCTCCGCACGTTATACACCTATCGCAAACAGCATTGTTGCAAATTATCAAATCCGCTGTATTAGCTACTTCCAAACAATTAATAACATTAATTGTTATGGTACTCACCCACTTTTTTGAGCCTTTCAAAGACTCCAAATGCAATTGAGTGACCACATATCTATATATGCTTACATTTATTGAATATCATGCTTCTAATCAACGTAACATGCACTTGAATCCACTATTTTTTTTATTCTATTTTTATTAGATATAAATATAATACCATATTATATAATAATATAACATAAAAAGAATAGACGAAAAGAAGAAAAACCATATATGGAGAATCAATAGAATATTTTAAGAAATTATCTTGGGGGCAGACGGTCTGCCTCCCTTGAACGGAGCAAACCCCACCGCCCCCGGTGGCGGTGGGCGACACCGCCCACACCATTGGGATCGGCGGATTCAGGCGACCTCACCCCTTCGACGGCGAATTCCGGCGAGCTCCAGTGTGCCCCCGGCAGCCTTAAACCCGTTTCGGACCCCGGCGGTGTCGCCTACCGCCACCGGCGACGGCTCCGTTTTCTCTATGGCCAAATTTCCTTAAATTCATCTTCATTTTATTTTTTTATTGTATTTTTTATTATTTTATTATGTTTTTTATTATGTTTTGTTCATTTTATTTTTTTATTATATTTTTAATCTTCATTTTTTTATTTAATCATATTTTTTATTTTATTTTAATGTATTTTTATTTTAGACACTGGGAATAGGCAGACCGGTCTCCAACGTCTCCCATATTTTAATTCAAGTCGCTTTCCAAGAAAGGAAACTTCGAATTAAACAAACAAATAAGATTCCAAATCATTAGCTACACAATGCATCAATTCTTATTTAGGGCCCACGTTTTTACTAAATTATGTATATTCAAAGTATTCCTCTTGGTCCGGATGGGCTACACGAGACTTATACAGCCATACATTAAGACGTAGACATATCACTAATTTCATAAAATTACCTATGAACTTGCTTATAGGTAATTGAAGGCAACGAAATCCTTTCTTCCCTCCAGAATCGTTGCAAGCTTGCAGCACACGATATCATCCCTTCCAACAAAATCGTGTCTTCCAGCAATAGAGGGATGTCCAGCGCACACGAAATCTGATCCCTTCTAGCGAAAACGTCCCTTCCAACATAGACGAAATCGTCCCTTCTAGCGTATTTGGTTTCGACTCTGGTTTCCCTTCCAGCACACAACTCTGGTCTCCCCTGATCCCTTCCTGTGCCAAATTAGTTCATCTCGGTAGCTTCACCAGTAGATCAAACTTGGTTTTGTGGCTCCAATTTATGCAAAGTTTTGTGGGTTCGGGATAATATATCAAACTCGATTTTGTGGGTTCGATTTTACAAATTTTTTGTGCGTTTCAGATGGTAGATCAAACTTGATTTGCTGAGTTTGGTTTTATTTATTTGTATGAGATGTGCTTCCCAGATTTGTGAATTGGAAGTGGGTTTCTTTTTTGTGTGTGTGTGTTTGTCTGCATATTCACAATCGGCCTCCTTGTTCTCATGTTTGGCCTGTTCGTCAGAGAAGATTTTATATCTTTGTAATTTTTTGGTGCTACACATCTAAGTAAATTCTATATTTTCG
Organism: Platycarya strobilacea; assembly: GCA_036898215.1. NCBI lineage: Eukaryota > Viridiplantae > Streptophyta > Magnoliopsida > Fagales > Juglandaceae > Platycarya > Platycarya strobilacea. Next base: position 15,510,412 of record CM072555.1, read on the forward strand.
ATGTGGATTGCTTCAATTTTAATCTTCCTTTTGGTATTTTTTTTAATTTCTTATTTTTTTGGTCTGTTCGTCAGAGAAGATTTTATCTCATTGTTCTCATGTTTGGTCTGGTTAGTTCATGCTTTTGTTTGTTTTTTTTAGACAATTAGCTCAACTTGATTCAGATCCATAAGCTGATTACTTTAGCTTACAAACTTCAATTGAAATGGCTATGGGTAGTGGTGGATTGGATATTCACTCGCAAGAAGTTTTGCGTATTGATCTCCATGATCATGTTTATCTAGGGTTTCCCTGCTAGTTCTTTCCTGCAGAAAAATATATATTTTTCTTGTTGTAGTCTGAGATTTGGGAGAGAAAATAGAGGAAAGGGAACAAAGGGGTGAAGGCGTTGGCTATTGGCAGTGGAATGGGTTTCGTTGCTGAACACGGGCGGATTTTGGTGTTGAACAAAGGATGCCCTGGGTTTCATTTGCTGAACAAAGGGGATGAACGAAGGGGTGAAGGTGCTGAACAACTTTCTCGCAGTCTAGGTTTCATTTGCTGAACAAAGGGGATGAATGGGCAATTAAAATTTAATTTTGATTTGATGTGGTTGATCACCACAAGAGACAATATAAGATGCCTATGTGGTGTCACGTGAATAGCCAGCTCTATTAATAGGTAGGGGTGCTTGGCAGCAGCCATTAGCCATTGTACTGTGTATACTTGCACACTCCCTTCATAATATTTTTTTTTATTATTATTTTTTTTTCAAATAGCCGGTGTGCGGTGTGCGGTGTGCTGTTCCTTTTCTTTTTTCTAATACACAGCCAGTTCTAATATAAGATTTTCTGATATTCAAATATATAAATATTTTACCACATAAGAGCATTTATAATAGATTTAACAAAATTATTGTTTAACCAAATTTTGACTAATGAGCATTAAAATAGGACGACAACAACCTCAATAAATAAAAAATTAAAATAACTTTCATATACTTAGTTTAATAAATATAGTCAGCTCTTTGGATTAATTAAATTATTTTATATATTTTTAATACAGATTGATTAAAATAAATAATTTATATTTAAATAAATAATGTAACTAATCACATTGTTGAATATATAAGAAATACATTAAAAAAAAAGCTGTAAATATAATTTTTTAAGAAAAATATCCGAAAAAAAGATTTATCAAAGAGCACTTGCAAGTTCCAACAAAAGGACACGAGCATGTAGGCAAAAATCAAATTCCATCTTAGAGAAAACAGTCATGATTTAAATAATATATTATGGTATTTCTTTCAATAGTCGATGCATCTTACTTAACTCCTCAAGCACATAGTTTAAGAATCTTAAAGTGCATTATTTTATTTGAGTCGTGCTTTGTACCGAATAGGTTTTTTTTCATTCATTTTTTGGTGTTTTTGAATATTTTTTAAAAATAAAAAATAAAAAATATAATATTATTTAAAAATACTTTTTTAACAATTAAGTAAAAAAAAAAGAAAAAAAATATTCGGGAGATGGATTCAGGAGATGTCCTTCGAGACATAAAGCATTTCCAATTTTAATTTATTTTTGTTAAATAAAAAATGTAACAAAATTAATCAAACGTACCTCCATTGTCTTGATCTGTCTGGAAAATGACACGACCCTACGAAATTAAAAATCCGAGGGAACTCAATTGAAAGTCAATTGTGCATGCACATTAATTATATAATCATTGAAAGTATCATCTTCAATTTGGCCCCATTCTAACCATGTTGATGTTACAAAAGAGTTAATTAAAGATGCCTTGTAACTTAACTGCTTACCTCTCTCTTTAAATAGATTTTTTTTTTTTTATATATTCGTCTAAAGAAAAAATAAATAAATTATTACTTCTGTCAAATGCCTTGCTTTATAGCCGGATGGTTATGTAATTATTATTTATAATTCTTTATTTTTTAGTGAATGTATTAGAATTTGTAAAAGCAAGTATGTACAGTTGAATTGATTGGATCAAATTTGTGTGATAAGTAATTATTTTTTTAGATTTTTATGAAAGTTATTTAGATTTTTATAGAGTAATACTAAATGGTAAATACATTTTTAAAGTGATTAAAAAAAATACATACTTAGCATATGCAACTACTGTATACTTATTTCCAAAAGAATAATGATAAATTTACTCTCTCCTACCCTCTATTTACTACTCCATAGTGTATTTGAGAATTTAATTTTTATTATTATATTGTTTTACATTTTTTTAACATCTTTAATTATTAAAAAAAGAGAAATGATAAATCACCTGTAAAATCTCTCAATACCAAAATAATTGGTTTTTTTTACTTAATAATTAAAAAAGTATTTTTCAATAATATTGTAAATTTTTTTCTTAAAATTTAAGAATAAGAAGGAATAAAAAGAATCAAACAAATTTGTTTGCCTTCTTGGGAGAAACTCATGCTATAGCTCACTACTCTTACGAAAAAATTAAAAAAAATCTATAATTTCACTAATAACCTCTTCCTTAGTTAATAAAAAAGAAAAATAAAGAGTGGTAAGAAATAATAAGCCTATTATTATCCATTCGAGAAAATAAGAAAGTTCATCATTAAAAATAATATTTTTATGTGAATTTTAAATTTACTCACTTAAAAAAAAGGTGTACGAGACTTGTGATTTTACAATTGTATAAAGAAACTATATATAATGAAAACATTGATAATAATAATAATATGAACACAACCGTTATCTTTCAACTAGCAACATATGTGATAGTGCCATTTGTCTCATTTGAATTTCGTGTTCTTTTTTTTTTTTTAAATATTTGCCAATTTTGTATAGTTGCAAAAGAATTGTGTATATATCATTACTTATTTAGGTTAATGCTGATTTTTCTTTGAAAGAATAATACACATTCAAAAACCAAACATTTGCTCCACAGTTTTTAACCAACTGCAATTATCTAAAATTCTAAATCATTATTATAAAAAAAAAAAGAAATAAATGGATCAAATTGGGGGGGACGATATTTTGGAATATTAAATATTTGACCATCTAATCTAACTAAAATGTCTATATCAACGGAGTTATAATACGAACCAAGCCAAACAATCTCCATCCCACAAAAAGATAGATTACAATCTGATGGTTTCCGAGAAAGTTGAATATTTGCAATCTTTTTTGTTTTGTTTTTTTTTTTTAAATTCTGAATATTTGCAATCTTTGATTTGTCGGCCAAGGTATAGCAGACTTTGTCGGCCAAGGCTGAGTGGGGAGGAGAGAGAGAGAGAGGGGTTGGAAAAGAGTTGAGATCATCTCTTTTGAATATTTGCAATATTTGATTTCTCGTGATCACGTTATAAATTCAAAAATCAAAATGGGACGGCCTTTTTAATTTTTATTTATTTATTGAACAAATACTGAGATCTGGTCCCTGGATGATATATCCTTGTAATTAATTATATCATTACTCTTTGTTAATATTTATTTATTTGTTTTTTTTTTAAAGATTAATAGTATTTTATGTTTAGCATGGGACTGAACCAAGAACATCATAAATCATAATTATAAACTTAGTAGTACGCCAGGCGGCAGATACAAAACTTTAGTCCGATTATGTTCTTGCTTAGTCCACTTTCTTTCTTCTTCTTATTCTTCGTCGTCTTCTTCTTTTTCCAAGGGCCATTTGAACATTGAATCAGACCTTACAAGCCCTAGAACCATCGAAACCAACTCGATGGGTCGACGAAAAATCTGTTTTTACCGTCTGGGTAGCGATTGAAACTTAAAGAACGGTTCGAAATATTGGATTTGCTTTGAGAAAAGAAGTCCAATAATGGACCGGTCCTGAACAGGGGACTGTGAGTTGGATTTACATTCTGGGGTTGAGATGGTTTGTTTCTCTTTAATGTGGGTTTTCTTGACGACTTTGGAGTGAGTTTTTGGTTATGGCTCGGCGTCATGGATGGCAACTACCAGCTCACACATTTCAGGTGGGGGATGTCTTTCTTTTTGTTTTGTTTATGAAAGAATGTGGAGGTTTTTGTTGTGTATAAAGCCAATGCCTTTTGTTGGGGGACTTTCTTTCGTCAGAGTTTTTTGGGGGGTTTTTGTTTTGTTTACCTACGACTTCTAATTATGAATTATGCTTGTCTCTTGAGTTATGTTGAAGTTAAAGAGTTCCAGGTTCTGTAAAATTGAAAAACCTTTGGTTCTCGTGTGTTATGTCGCTTTGCACTTTCAAAAAGGTTAGGTCAAATTTAACGGAAAATCTGGGTCGGTTATGTTTTCTTAAAATGTGGAACTGCATCTGCAGAAGTAGTCTGATTTAACTGTTCTCGGTGAGGATGTAGATGGAGGCTTGTTGGATCCATGAGAGTTGGTCCACGGCCTGCACCCTTTCTGTGTTCTTCGACCCATTCTCATTTTCTTCTTCTGTACAGGTTGTGGCAATAACAGTTTTTTTCTTGCTGTCTGTCGCATATTATGCCTTTTTTGCCCCGTTTCTCGGAAAGGAAATATACGAATATGTGGCTATTGGCGTTTATTCGGTCTTGGTAAGCACATAATTCCAATATGTTTATCCTTTTACCTTCATAATTCCATAATGGGTGTACTTTTCTTACTTCTTGATTGTATTTCAGGCGTTGTCTGTGTTCATTCTCTATGTTCGATGCACAGCTATTGACCCTGCCGATCCAGGAATTCTGCTTGAAGCTGACAAGACGTCTGCCTTTAAATCACCTAATGACACAAATCTACATGGTTAGTGTTCTCTTCAGTGCAATTTAGTTTTAGTTTCAATGTACTTGAAAATACTTGTTCAATGGTGGAGCTTATTTAATGTGTTACAGTTATTAGAAGTATATCATTAGATAAGGTTCACCATTTAACTAAAAGAGAATGGATTTATACTGAGAAAGTTTTAACACACTTGCATTTACATTTGTAACATTAGAAGAAAGGAATATCGATTGATGTTTTTGAACATTGTCTCAACTTGAGGGAATGGTCTGATCCTACATGAAGCCAATCCTTCCATTTTCTTCTAAAAAGTAGAAAACTGCTCAGACGAATACGTTGAGTTATTTATCTGGGGACCATCTCGATATGTCAATTGTTTGACATTTTGCTATTTAGTGGCAGAAGTGGATTTGTTCCTTAATGAGAATGATCCCAATTTTCTTTATAGGTACACAATAAGATAAATTTAGGATGTGAACCTCCTTATGCCTTTGCTCTTTGCAATTTCTCATCAAGCTGCATGGCATGTGACTATTGTCTCAGGGAATGCTACATCTCTTGAAGAACCCAGCAAGATAGAATTGAAGTATGGAGGAAAATCTTATAGCCAAGATCCGAGTTGTTGTTCAAAAGTTGCATACTTCTTTTGTGGTTGTCTTGTAAAAGAAGATTGCCGCAGCGATGATCCTCTACAGCAACAATCTGGAGATGAGGAGGCTTTATTCTGCACGTTGTGTAATGCTGAGGTAATTTCCTGCAGGGTGGGGGGGGGGGGGGGGAATGACTTCATTTTAATTATGTGATACATGGTTTGTTTAAACATAGCCATCTCCTTTGTCCCAAATATGCACCCAGAAAAGCACACACAAAGAAAAGGTTTTATACAGAACAGCATTCTAAGACTTGGGTAAGCTCCCCATACCTAGTTCAGTTAGTTGCTTATATTTGAATTTTTTTTTAAATTATCCATCTAAGGAGGTGATCTTAAGATGGTTTGTCATTTGAGGTATGCATTAAGACACAAATGTACTCTCTTTTTAAAATAATTAATGAGAATATTATTCCAAGTAAATAGGCATAGCCCAAGTACACAGGATGTATGCAAATGAATATGCCTAAATACAAACTAGAACAGAACCCAACTAAAACAACCCATTACAAATATTTCCATTTCGAACTGGATTCTTCACCCAAAAACTTAGAAGTACTAAAGAAAAACTCCCTAAGTTCACCCATGGAATGTTCACTGCCTTCAAAGCACCTCCTGTTCCTCTCCAACCAAAGGCTCCAAATCAAGCACAAGGGGATCATCCTCCACGCTACTGCACTACTTCTACTCCTTCCAAGACCCTGCCAGCAAGGTGACACAATGTACTTGATGCGCTGAAGAAACAAATCAAGGTGTGCACTGCAAGTGTTGTGTGGATATGAACAGCCCCACTTGGATTTAGAGTTGATCTCAAGTCATCTCATCTAATCATTACAACTTTTTCAAATTTACACACAAACTCTAATAAACAATTCAACCTTTTCAAATCTCAAAACAACAATAATATAAAAAAAAAACTATTCTAACAATATTTTATCCAACTGTCATCTCAACTCGTCCCATCTCGACTCACCATCCAAACCTCACCTAAATGAAAAGTGGCAAAAGTTGCAGGCATTGACAGGGAAGCTTATTCCTTTGGTAATTTGTGGAATGAAATTTTCTTCTCCTGTGTATCTAATTACCCTTTCCCCCTTTTGGGGCCTGGTTGATATCTGCCTCTCGAGGATTGTTTGGGGCCTCATCTCATACTTTGCTTTGCAAGGTATACACATCTCCGCATAGTGTGTGAAAAATTTCAATAGATACTCTGGTCTTTCGAAAACAGATTTCAATTTTTTTTTCTTTTAATGTTTGTGGGTGAATTATACTTTTGTACAAAGAGGTAATGTGTATTGCATTGTGTTGCATGATGCTTTTCACTAGAACATTTAGTTAAATAATCTTAATTTACAAACAAAATACGAAGAAGATAATTGTTATGAGGTTCACATTATGTCTTTTTTTTAGGTACGCAAGTTCAGCAAACATTGTAGAAGTTGTGACAAATGTGTTGATGGATTTGACCATCATTGTCGGGTAAGCTTTAAAATTTTCTAATCTTTGTTCTTGTGTCTCTGGCTTTATTGACTATAAGACCTTGAAATATGTATAAACATGTAGGAGGGGTCGGAAAAAGAACTTTACTGCTTGGATGATTACAATTATGTTACAAAATTGCCATCTTAGCTTGCCTATATCCTCTATTGTTGCATTGACATGACTAAATAAATTATCTTCAACTATGGTGCAGTGGTTGAATAACTGTGTGGGGAGAAAAAATTATATGACATTTGTGTGCCTCATGGCAGTGAGCCTCGTTTGGGTAAGTTTTAGGATAAAATTCTTGTTTGGAAATCTCATTTCCCTTGCATTTGTCCCTTGATTTATTTTGTTTAAATTATCTTACCTGAACTAAATTAATTCTCTTTGGATCCTTTGTTTGTGTGCCTAAAAGCTTATTGTTGAATGTGGGGTTGGCATTGCTGTTCTTGTCCGATGCTTTGTTGATAAAAAGGGCACAGAGAATCACATTGCTGATAAACTTGGAGTTGGATTCTCCAGGGCCCCTTTTGCTACAGTGGTGGTATGTTTACTAACTTGCGTGCCTTCTATGTTTATTTACATTTATGGAAATTAACTTAAGAGTTTATCCTTGGTGTGGTTTTTGTAGATCCTATTAATGTAGTACAATGTACATGCAGTTCAATTTATATTTTGGCCTTCTGAGAACTGCCATGGCCTGGAACTTATCGTCCATGCCAAGAAGTACCTCATTGGACATATTTGCCTGATTCTTCTTATCTTGAATTATTAAAAATAGATATTGGATTCTTCTTGGTACAAAAAATGGCAAAGAATCAGAAAATACTTACTGTAGAGATCATCAATTTATATTATATATTAAGTTCTTGTCCAAGGAATCTATCAGCCAGATAAAGTGAGCCTTATTTTAGGTTTTTTTTCTCATATCCTACTGGGTTCTACCCACATGGAAGGTCCAACTTGTAGATTCTATTAATGGAACTGTACATAGTTTGGCTGTTTGTACTTGGCAACAAAAAAAGAAGAAGACAAAAATACAAAAAGTTCCTCACTGGTTTGTTTCTCCTTATATGTGTTTATGTGGCTTGATCTGTGTGTAATGTGTGCAGCACTTCTACCTTATCAAGCAAGCTAAAGTAATCGTGCACTGATTACTTTTTCCTTTTGTTGTCTTATTTTTTGGGGTATTGATTAGTGACAACTTTTTGCATCTATTAAAGTTGGTTTTGCTTGAAATTTTTGCAAAATGTTCTCAGTTTGATTTCAGCATATTGCTGCTATAGTTCACTAGTTTTTATGAATAATTAAAGTATTTTTTACACACTGGGGGTGATGAAGGAATTGTAAAGTCTGAAATAACATGAACTTTATATTGATTTCAGGCCTTGTGCACAGCTGTTTCTTTTCTGGCCACTGTGCCTTTGGGAGAACTTTTCTTTTTCCACATCATTCTGATTCGAAAGGTGTGTTCCGTGAATAACCTACCATACCTCTCTACTCATCTAAACATGCTTGTGGTGAGAACCATTGTTGTTTTTGCTGCAGGGTATTACAACATACGAGTATGTTGTTGCCATGAGAACACAAAGCGAACCGCCTGGTCCTTCTCTAGAAGGTGGTGATCAACAAAGTCTGGCATCATCACCAACTAGTTCTGCTGTCACTGCCTTAAGTGGAAAAAGCTCCCTTGGAATGGGCTTGCAATATAAAGGAGCTTGGTGTACCCCTCCAAGAATCTTCATGGACCACCAGGTATGACCACTTCTATTTCGCAAGTTGAGAAGAGAAGGATCTACATTTACTGTCTTGATTATATTTCGAAAAATTATTTCAAGCTAAAGGTATGAATATGTTATCTAATAATTTGTTGAGAAGCAAATCAATTAGGTTTTGGGCATGTTTTCACATGACTCTTGGAGTTGTCCTCCTTCAGTAAAGTGAATTTTGTGCCAGAATAAAAAATTTTACGTGCATCTAATGAACAGGATGAAATCATACCTCATTTGGAGCCCGGACGCCTACCATCCACAGTGGATCCAGATGCAGTGCAGCTGTCTGACATGGGGAAAAAATTACCCCAGCGTCCAATCCGAATCAGTGCTTGGAAACTTGCTAAACTGGATTCTAATGAAGCAATTAAAGCAGCTGCAAAAGCTAGAGCATCATCATCTGTGCTTCGTCCAGTTAATTCTCGACATCATCCATACGATGCTGATCATTTGTCCAGTAGTACTGTGAGTGGAAGAACCAGTCCAGTCAGCACTGATCAAGGGTTTCACAGTAGAAATGCTAGAGCTGGGGCATTGAGGTTATCTCCTCCTAAGAGCTCATATCCACCTAGTCGTGCCAGCAAGGAAGATATTGAAACATGCAATCAAAGTATTAGCAACCTTAGCAGTCCTCAACTCTCCAACATCACGCCTCCGACGTTGGAGCAGCAAACTATACACGGAGATCACTTCAATCCTATTTATCAATCATCAGCAGATCAATCTCCTTTCTCTACCAAACAAAGTGAGCATGACAAAAATGCAGTTCGTGAGAATGTAGCACAAATCCCTTTGAGAAATAACAACTTGGGTCTTTTAGAAAACTCAAGATCATCAGTCTTCTGGGATCAAGAAGCCGGCCGTTTTGTTTCCTCATCTTCCAGAGGTCTTGGAACAGAGCTGTCTTATGCGGGACAATCCATTTTCTTTGGTGGTCCTGTTGTGAATGAACAGCCGATCCGAGGGACAAGAAATTTGAGCTCAGTGGCTGCTGGCCTGGATAGAGGTTCTACATCAAGTTATTATCAACAGAGATCGCAGAGAGGCGGCCAGCTTCCTGTATTTGTTCCGAGTGATTCCCGTCAAAATCAGTTCTCTTCCAAATTGCCATGAGGAAGCCAAGATTTCTTTTACCCCGATATATAGATCTAGAAACTGTTTTATTTATATTTTTGGTAGTTTTATTTTATTTTTTTATCAACTTGATTTTGGTTTTGCCATTTTGTGCGGCTCTTGGATTCCTATGCCATGTTCGCTGATTCATTCTGAGGTTTTACTCATGAGGGTATTAACTTTTAATTCCCATGGTTACTATGTTTCCACTGTATTGATATTAGCTTGATGGTAGATCTTTCTCACCTATGGCGACGCTCTCCTCAATTATGGATATCCCATAGTTTGATACTGTGTCCATTCATAATAATAAGACATTTTTCCCTTTAAAGAAAAATAGTAAGACATTTTAATCTAGTTTATATAGGATGTTTTTGTTGGAAAAGTCAACACTAACCAATCCAACCAAGATATGATGGTTGTGTAGGTTATTGCCTAATGGACATATGAATGATCATTGTTTGGAGGGACACCTATTGAAGGATCAATCGCACACGTTGATAAAGAAAATGTTATGGGAGACTTCTTGAAGGTAGGTGTCGAACAGAAGCAGCTGGAAGTACAGTTGGATTGAGATGTCGGAATCCCTACCGTCATTTGATTGAGTTTACAAATATTTATTTTTTCTATAAATACATGTAATATTGGGGAAGAGAAATAAGCTAAAGTGGGTGTGGTGTGGGCTGCAAGAAGTGCAGCAGAGAGCTGCAAGATAGGTGCAGAACTTGCTGCACCCATGGAAGCGTTTGTGTGCTGTAAAAGAGAGAAAGAGAAAGCTAGGTGAGCTTTGAGAGAAGTGAGAGTCGAGTCGAGTCGAGTCAAGTAATATGTGATCCTATTTCTCTAGAAATCTTCTCTGTAATTTACTATTTATTAGTGAAATTCTTTTTCTATGTGGATGTAGGTAAATTTGGCTGAATTACGTTAAATTTTTTGTCTCTATATTACTTATGAGTTTCCGTCGATCCCAACAATTTTTCTGTACCTCAAACTTGCATCATAGTTTCTATTTTGATGCTAAATGTCAAAGGTCTAACCATTTATTCAAAATTCTAATGGCTTGGATATTTATTTGGCTAAATGTTTAAATGGTCAGTTAGAAAGAAAAAAAAAACCTCGAAGACTGAACATAGTTTTTAGCTTTGTCAACTTTTCTTACGTAAGTACAAGAAGAGAAGTTTTATAAATATAAAAAAATGCAGATATTTTTTAGAGGTTTTTTTTTTTTTTTTTTTTTTTTTTTTTTTTTTATGTTCTAAGCAATATAGATTTGTTATTTTAGTGGGATTTTGAGTTCAACCACTTCTATAATACTGATTCGAGGTACAAGGCAATCAATCGGGTTATTATTGTTGGAATAGTCAAGTCAACACCAAAATTATGCAACGTGATGAGAAGCTGGAGGCTTCTAAAGTGGAAGGCGCCGAATGGAAGGAGCTGGATTGAGGCGCCGGAATCTCCGCCGGAATTCCACTACACGTTCACACTTATTTGTTTGCCTATAAATACATGAAATGAGAGTTGAAACAAATGGGGGGCGTGAATGAGAGATGTAAGGAGGGAAAGAAAGAGCTCGTTGAGCTCTGAGAGAAGGGAGAGGCGAGTTGAGAGGGTGTGATCTCCTCCCTAAATATTCTCTGTATTTCACCGGTTATTAGTGGAATTTTTCCTTTCTCTGTGTGGACGTAGGCTAAATTGGCCGAACCACGTTAAATTCTGGTCTCCATATTATTTGTGAGCTTCCGCCGATCCCAACAATTATATCTTAAAAATAAGTCAATAAGAGGTCTGTTGTATCCATTCATTTGAAACTTTGTATACCAAAGATGGCTTGATCTGTTTAAAGAAAATGAGATTTTCAAATTCTGGTCTAAACTAATTCATTTAAATGTTAATTTCATTGCAATTTTTATTATATTATTATGCATTTTACTGACAATTATCATGTCAGTCAATGAGTTCACCCTCCCGACATAATACTCTTTTATGACCAAAGCTTTGATCATGAGCTTCTTGGACATCACTCGGCATTTCTTACGTAATGGCTGGCATTGAGTATTTGATCAGATGGCCAGAGTTCGAAATATAAATTTGATGAGGGCCCCAAAGTTTTAGATTTTCAAAACATGCCATCTCAATTCTCAATCCACGTTCCGATCGAAGAGCCAACATACGTACTGAAATAGGTAACCTCAATGAATGTAAAAGAATTTGAAACAATTATATAAAAAATGTAACGCCGTTGCCGGGGATCGAACCCGGGTCACCCGCGTGACAGGCGGGAATACTCACCACTATACTACAACGACCTGGTGATTTCAGGGCACAATTTTTTTATATATTAATTATATTTAATCTTGTGCCCTCTCAAACCTAATTTATGTACCTCATAATATCGTTAATTTTCTTCTAAATTGGTTATTTCCATCTGCAAAGAATAACGGTGCAATTGATCCTTTATTTATTTATTTTTATTAAAAAAAGATGGTACTCAAATTCTATTAATTTCTCATCTATAGCATAGAAATATCATATTATAAACAAACATGGGATTACAAAAAATCTCCAACCAATGTACCAAAAAATTTCCATACAAGAGCATCTTCAATAAATTAGTTAAAAGTTAAATCCATCATACATTTAACTATTGAGTGATGATATATTTATCATTATTTTATTACTTATTTACCACTTTTAGTGTATTTCTTTTTATTATTATTTTCTTTTAAGTCTTTTTTAACATTCTTAATTAGTAAGAAAGATTTAAAAAATATAAAATTTTACTAATAATTATTTTCTTAACCATTAAGTAAAAAGAAAACTTAAAAAAACTTAAAAAAAAAAAATATTAGTAAAGGGTGGTGAAAAGGTAGGAAAACCATCATTATTATTTCAAAAATAAGATCAAATTTGATAGGTACTTTTCATTAACCAAATCTTTACTTTGTTATGCTTTTCTCTCTTTTTCTCCACATTAGTCAAGAATATGATTTCTTAACAAAAAATGTAATTATAATATGTTGCCCAGATAACTAACATAAGAGGGGGGTGAATTGAGTTGTATTTAAAAAAATAACAATTATAAATCAAATATATAATATAAAATATAAAAAAAATATGAAACAACAATAAATATAAAGAGTAAGGGTAAGAGAGAAGCAAACTCAGTATGTTAACGAGATTCAGCCCCACTGCCTACGTCCTCGCCTCAAGCTACCCCTTGAGGATCCCCGAATTCACTATTCAATCTCATTCAGGTGGAGATAGAAACCTATTACACTTTTGAGTAGCATCGCTCTAAAGAATCTGTGTAGAACACCCTCTACACTTCCAATCACCTCACACTTGGTGATTTAACTATTCCCTGTGTAGAACACCTTCTACACACACAAGGGTTATATGCACCCTCTTACAAATACAAGAGTTGATAGTGGGTAGGCTATCAGAAAACACTCCTCAATGAGTGAAATAAAAACAATACAGTGCAAACTATATCTCTCAAAATGAACAAGGGTTAAGACTCAATGCTTAGAGAAGAGAGAATGAAAACTTTGAATGAATGTTGTATGCTCTTGGTGTTGTGAATGTGAAGTTCTCAAATGATCTATTTATAGGCATATGAGACTTTATATTCAAATTTAAAAAGATTCACATGTCAAAGACATCATCATTCACTTTTCAAAAATTTTAAACCTAATTTTTTTACTTTTTGCATGTGACAAAAAGAACACACTTTACTTTTCAAAAATTTCAAATCTAATCTTTTACTTTTTGCATATGACAAAAGGAGCACACTTTACTTTTCAAAATTTTCAAATAAATACATCTACCTTTTGCATAAGTCAAGAAAAGCATCCACCACTTTTGAAAATATTCAAATAAAACATGTACATGTGAAAGATGACAATCAATCATCTTAATATTTTCAAAGTTCAAACCTTTAATCATGTCATGCACATGTGAAAGATGACAATCAATCATCTTTCAAAATTTTCAAATTTAATTTTCAAAATATTCATGCACATGTAGAAAATGTATTTTAATGCTTTATGATAAAATATTAATTTTGAGCCTTAATCCTAATTTCGAATTTTTAAGAGATTTACAACATTACTCTATGATTTTAATGTGAACTTGTTCCCTTCTTGCTCATGCTTGCTTCCTTGATGTGCTTGATTCTATTGTGTGGACAACTTCAGTTTGAAACTCCTTTATTTTTTGAATTTATTTGTTATCATCAAAATCCATGTGTAGATTCACAAAACTTGAAACCTTGAGTTCAACATAATATAAATACTAATTAATATATAATAAGTAAAATAGTAAAATATGATAAAATTAAATAAATTAATATTATTTTATTACTATATAAATAATAAATAATCTAATGTCGAGATTTGATGTGAATAAAATAACTAAAATCAAATTTATTTTTTATTATTTTATAATTATATAATAAATAAATGACTATTCTAATGTGAAAATCTAATCATGTGAATGAAATATATAGCTAAAATCAAACGATCTCCTATTAGCTAAAAGTGGAGTTTATCTTTAGCTAATCCGTTGATAGTGTTTTACAATATGTGAGCAACAGACAGCGGTAACTATTTACAATAATCAAGCCTATATGATACCAAAACTGAAACTTCTATTTCCATCTAAAGTTTCAGACCAGATCTCCGTTCCATGTGCAAAGCATGATTATAAATTTAACTGTATATTTGCAGTATAATTACCCCATAAACAAGCCTTTGCATGTCAAAATATCTACCATAGTTTATTTTCCATAATCCAATGAATAGAAGAATAAATCATGGCTATAATGACCTAGTTTCAAAATAGGTTCATCTTTGCATCATAGTTTATTATGATATAATGATTAAGATTGTGTTTTGATAGCAATGTGATTTCAAATATTCTATAAATAAAAAAAAAATCATAATTGGATATTTAATAGTAGTGAATAATAATAAAAAGTAAGTAAAAAATAATAAAAATAATAATGAAAAGTGAAAAAAAATGCACCATCCAAACTAGCCTAGGACGTTTAGAAGTAGTTTTCATCTCATCTCATATATCTGATTTTATATCTAATCATTACTGAAAAATAAATACTTTCAAACTAATAAATTCAATCTTTTCAAACTAATCATTACAATTTCTCAAACTCTTAAATAAAATATAAAAATGTTATATTCATTAATAATTAATGGACTACCATTACATTTAGTCATTAACTCCATAGATAATTCTTTTTGCAATCCACATCTCCATAGATAATTCTTTTTACAGTCCACGGATATGGACTGCAATGCAAACCAAAATGGAATGTAGTTGTTTCATTTACAGATGAAATGATGTGTTTCACCAAGAGAAATAAGACAAATCTGCAAAGGGGAAAGAAACCAAAATACACAGAGCATCTATCCTCGATGAAATGTCATCCTCTCGTCGTCACATTTGTCATAACTATCGCCGTAGCCATCGCCTGCTCAGTAGCCCATTTGCATTGAGTCGTCGTCTTCTTCCTCAAGAGAGGACCTCCTTTCTCGAGTAGTCCTAAGTTGCAATTTGTTGGGGTATTTAATATTTCAGACATTGATTTGGAAATTTTGTAGTTTTTTCTTGTGAATAATTTTTTTTGAGGTTTGGGACCCTACATAAATAATGAGGGAAGCAAGGAAGAATGTTCTAGCATACATGCATTCCATGGTTTCAAGGAGTCCGAAAATCTAGAAGGATTGAAGTTGTGTTAAGATTGATGGTTATGATTTCAATCAAGAAGTGAAATATTCTTTTCTTTTTAATTCCATGGTCACCACGTGGTTTCAAGCCTCCAATTTGAGAGATGTCGTTGAAGTCATTAATGAAATGATTAACTTTTTGTAAATAGATATTACTTGGATGATATGAAATCTACTCAAATATTACAAAGTTTCATTTTATTAAATATATTTTGAATTGGATTGATAGCAAAAAGAGGGGGAGAAAATCAAAATTACCTTTCAGATTTTGTTTCCTTTAGAAATAAAGTATATTTTGGTCGAATAATGAAACGAGGACTATTTTATTTATTCTTATATTTGGATTGCCAAAGAGTCAATTCTAGTGGACTGTATGAAGCACCACTTTAGGCCCATAATAGGATAAATCATTTTAATAGACACATATAGAGGTCCTTACTTTCACTCTCACTATAAATAGAGTTAGCCCATTGAGCTCTAGAAGAATTTTTTGCACTATCTCCCATTTATGTCTTGGACAAGAAGAAAAGAAAAGTAAGACGAGGTAGAGAGTAGTTATCACCATGACTAGGTATTTTTCATCTCTCTTACAGAAACTCTAAAACTCCATTGCAAGTTATTGGAGATATGGCCTTTTAATTTTATTGAATACATATTTTACTTGTGAGAAGAAATTATCACATTTAGTGATTCAAAAAAAAAAAATCAACTTTTTTAAAATTTAAGACAAAAATATTATTAAAAAAATAATATTATAATTTTAAAATAATTTTGTGAAATTTTTTTCTCCTCATTTTTCAAAACTCCATAAAATATAAAGAGTTTTCTTTTCTACAGTTATATTCCTTGAAATCCAAAATAATTGGCAATTGCAGTATAAAATCAAACGGATATAATTGAGACGTTAGGAGTGAGGACTGACTTCTTCTCCTCTATGCATTTTTTTTAAAAATTTTTAACAAAACAATCAATGGGCAATAACCATAATAAAAACATTTAAATAAATTAAAAAAGGCTTTCAGGAGTTTGAACAATTAATTAACACATGAGCCAGTAATTAGCAGTTAAGGGATAAAATCAAGAGCGAAAAAGAAAATTTTAAACGTATTATCTATAAGCAACGGTCATGATATTAAAAAAGAAGGTTACTAATAAATAATATTTATTAAGAAAACCAACAATAATTAATCATCTGAACACGACCAGAACGCTGAACACTCAAACACAAGCAACAAGCATGATTCAAGAGCGAAAAAGAAAAATTTAGGTTTAATTTATTTTTTTAAATAAGACAGGATAAAAGTTAAAAATTGAATAAAATATTTTTTTAATATTAATTTTATTTAAAAATGTAAAAAATAAAATTATTTATTTTATTTTATATACAAATTAAAAAAAAATTAAAAATCTTTAAAAAAACAAAGCCGACTATATCATATAAGATTCATTTCACTGTCCTCATGAGGACAGCAAGTTGTAGCTTGAAGTACTACTGCCTAACAGGCAACGTCCCAATAAAAGTACTCTTATCACAATATATATGTTTATAATGTATCGTTATTTATACGAATAAAATGAGATGAATTATGATAAAAATTAAAATTTTAAAAAAATTTAGATATTAATTTTTATTTAATTAATATTATTATTATTTTAAAATTTTAAAATTTTATTTTATTTTACATAAAAAAAACTTATAATAATTAAATGAGATGAAATGAGATGTACTATAAAAACAAACTAGACCTAATTGCCGCGTTCTTGCTCCTGTTAAAACCTTCACAAAAACGCAACTTTTCAGCAAAACAAACCGAAGATATTTCATGTAGAAAGATTTCTATTCTCAAACCTGTTGTAAACTCTGTTTCTATGCAGCATAATCTAAATAGAAGATAAATTTTAAAAATTTAAATCTTATAAGTTAAAAAAGTTTACAATTTAGATGACGTGGAAGATGTGTTTTATACATTCATTTTAGAATAGAATAGCTCATGTATTATTTTATGGACAATGTTAGGGTAGGGTGCCTACCAAATGTACCTACCAAATGTGTACATTCGTACCAATGAATCTTTTTTAATTTTTCTTTAAGAATTTTTTAAACATTCTTAACCATTAAAAAAAAAAGATAAAAATATATAAATTCACTATTAATCACTTACTTAATATATATATATATATATATACTTAGGTATATATATATATATATTAAGTAAGTGATTAATAGTGAATTTATATATTTTTATCTTTTTCTTTTAATGGTTAAGAATGTTTAAAAAATTCTTAAAGATAAATTAAAAAAGATAAAAATATATAAATTCACTATTAATCACTTACTTAATATATATATATATGAGTAGGCATATTTGATATTCATACCATCCTTTTCCTTATTCTAAATATACTAAGTAAATAGAAAAATTCCATGAAACCATCTAAAAAAGTAGTTATTTTTTTTTAAGAAGAATATAAATAAACTTGATACGGAAGATAATCACCAAGTCGTTGTAGTATAGTGGTGAGTATTCCCGCCTGTCACGCGGGTGACCCGGGTTCGATCCCCGGCAACGGCGTTATTTTTTAATATTTTGCTCAGATATTTGATAAATTTCGAGCCTTCGTCTCTACATTCGGAGAATTTGTTTGGCTGAAACAATCGCTAATGGCCTTTTGGTTGAGGTTTCGTTCCAAGCTGTTGTGACCGTGCATTAACCTCAATTTTAGGTGAAAATCCCTACTCTCCCTCTCTCTCCAATTAAGTCTGGTTCATGCAATGGCAAACTCGATAATAGATTTGACGGTGATGGGCCATCTCCAACGAATCCCAACCGTCGCTCTTTTCTCTCCGTACGTTCCCGCTTCAATACCGTTAAAGTTGAAACAGAGAAATCACAAACCTTCCTCCCACACAATGCTAAGCAAATCTTGGATTCCTTCTCGGCGTCGCAGCCCACAGACACCTTTTCTTTTTCCTTAACATTCTCGACATTTTACGATGAATGTGTTACATCGTCGGCGTAGGGAGTAGATAGATGACTAATGACTTATCGCTTTTCAGTACTGCCTGGAATAGTATTGTTCTTGAAGCTCATAAGTTCTAAGGGCTAGTTTTTTGGTTGAAAATGGCCGGAGGCGGAGGCGGAGGCGGAGGTATCACTCCTGCAAGGGAGCTCGATCAGACGCCCACTTGGGCCGTCGCAGTAGTTTGCGCAGTTATCATTTTGATTTCAATAATTCTGGAGAAAGTTCTTCATATAATTGGAGAGGTAATAACAAGGCTGATGCATGAAAGAAAATAGGTTCAATCCTTCCAATTTATGTTTTTGTTTTGTTTTGTTTTGATAAGTGCATGTTTTGTAATCTGTATATTTACTTCAAAAAACCTTTCTGGGCAATTTGATCTCGTTGGGAGTAAAAGAATTGTTGCCCAAGGAGCTGGATCTTCTGTGATCTGTAAGGGTATGCAATTATGATTTTCGTGTTTTAGTTTTCTAAATAGATAGATTTAGGTGAACTTTTCAGTTTCATACGATAGTTTTAAATTTAATTGCACTGCATAAGTCACAGTTTTTAGCAACATTTTATGAAATCGTCGTTTGCTGCGGTTCCATAGAAACAGCCGCAATCGCTGTTACAGATTGTAGTTTGAGATTTATAACTGCAGTCACACGGCAGTTTAGAGATTGGAAATGTTTAGGTTGGCTTGTGTAATTAAGGTTTCTTACTATGTCGAGTTGTGTTTTGTGGTAGTTTTGTTATTGATCCTTGAGGTAATGGGTTTGGTTTGAATGTTGAATTGATCCTTAAGAAAATTTGCCTGTCTGCATATTGGTCTGGCATTATGTAACTTGCTTCCTTGTAACTTCCTAATATTAAAACCCATTAGCACGCCGCCATGTCCATTTGTTTAAGCTTTTGATGTATATAAGCCTCTCTATAGCTAACCTTTCTGAACAGTTAATCTGTCCTTTTGTCTCAGTGGTTTCAAGAAAGAAAAAAGAAAGCTTTGTTTGAAGCTCTCGAGAAAATAAAAGGCGGTAAAAGCATTGATCCTATTTGTTAGTGTTTCTTTATTGATTTTATATATTTCTATAAGTTTGGTTTATGAAATGTTGACCAATGATATTTCTTGGGTCTCCTAGTGATCAAGATCTCTCTTCCTGTATATTTTTTGCAGAGCTTATGGTTTTAGGATTTATATCTTTACTCTTGACATTCGGGCAAAGCTTCATTTCTAGCATGTGTATTCCCATGAAGTTTGCAGATGCAATGTTACCTTGCCCCCTAAGAGGAGGGGGTGACCATCAGAAACCAAAAACCGAGCCTGAAACAGGAGAAGGGGAACATCATCGCAGGCTTCTATGGCACGAGCGTAGACATCTAGCTGGTGGGGGTGCAGGTCCAGTTTGTAAACTGGTAAGTATATCAGTTTGAGAATGTAATTGAGCATTGAATTTGGTCAGGTAGGTTTCATTTAACATTATTTAGTTACAAATTAATATGCTAGCAGATACATTATCTGTTATCCACTATAAGAAAAAGCTACATCCTCTATCTTTTATTATGGACTTCACATTCCTTGTATGTTGGGTTAGTTCTTTATCAATGCATTGCTTTAATGAATTGATATGGTAGAGTTAATTCCATGAACCTGCACTTTGGATAACTATATGTTTAGTACTGACAAGAAAAAATTGAAGAGCATGTGGAATGGGACTTCCGTTGACCATAAGTTGGCTCATGTTAACTCAAAGCATACGAGTAAAGGTTGAACATATACATTTGATTTTTCATTTATGGTATATGGGCATGGATTAGATTCAAATAGAATCAAATCATATATACCTCTGACTTTTATTGTTTCAACATACCATAAGCTTATTTCATATGTAAATTGTTGAAGGATATATAATACACAGCATGACTATTTATTGTTGTCAATCTTTACTTTCTAAAATTATCTTACATTAGCAGGCAGATTAATAAACCTCTCCAGCTTTTATCTTTTCAATCCAATGACCGATGTAATAGTGAACAATTATTCTTAAATTTCATATCATTCCTTTCCTGGTCGTAGGGACTGACGTAATTCTTAATTCTTCATAATGTAGGGGCACGTGCCACTTATATCTGTGAATGGTTTACATCAGTTACACATCTTCATATTCTTTTTAGCAGCCTTCCATGTGATATACAGTGCCATAACAATGCTGCTGGGAAGATTAAAGGTGGGTTCACATTCAGTTTGCCCATATGTAATTCCTAAATTTGTCATATAATTAACACCCGGAAACCAGAGGCACAAGGGCCTTTGGACCAGGGAGGAAGGTATTTTCTGGGGATAAACTTGTAATATTAGTTCTCTTCTAGTTCATGGAGATGCTGTTACACTTTTCAAGAGCCATAGGTGCTAATCGGTTTATATAGGTGGTTCCAACATAAACCTAGTTAATTTCTTACAGTTCTCTATTTTTTCAGATTCGTGGGTGGAAGGTCTGGGAACGGGAGAGTACTCATGACCATGAATTCATGAATGGTATATGAGTGAATGATGAAAATATTGTCTGCTGTTTGTTGCTATCAAAATTTCGTAGTTTATGCTCAGCCAGTATGAAAACTCTAGTATATTAAAGTGTTGTGTTTATTTATTTCTTAGTGCTGTCTTGGTGTGTGCTGATTGTTCAGATCCTACAAGATTCAGGCTTACTCATGAGACATCATTCATAAAGGATCATACTAGTTTCTGGACTAAATCACCGGTCTCCTTCTACTTTGTAAGAAATGTGTCTTCTAATCAATGATGTCATTTACTTTTTACCCATAAAAAAATGATGTCATTTACTTTCAAGATTGAATTGAAGTCAATATCATGCTGCTGTAATTTTTAGGCATAATTATTTTTGGTGAGCACGAAAATGATTCAGTCAAGTAATTGTTGATTCAATGCTTGAATGTTCCAATCTTTCAGGTCAGCTTCTTTCGACAATTCTTCAGGTCTGTTCGTAGGGCTGACTACTTGACTTTGCGACATGGATTTATTACTGTGAGTTTCTTCAGATGCAAGAATCTTAAGGTCATCTTTATATGGTAACTATTCATAAATTAATTCATTTCCTCCTTATAGGTTCATTTGGCGCCTGGAAGTAAGTTTGACTTTCAAAAATATATAAAGAGGTCATTAGAAGATGACTTTAAGGTAGTAGTGGGGATCAGGTAAAGTGCCAAATTTTGTTAACATTCTGTTGGTAATTAGCGTTTTCCTTTCTGGCATTGAGATTAGGTACATGAGAATAATTCTTTCTTTTTCTTGTCTGTATTTCCTTCCGATTTTTTTCTGACCTTTACCATCATGCTCCTTGCAGTCCACTATTATGGGCTTCCATGGTGTTCTTTATGCTAGTTAATGTTAATGGTTAGTCTTACTTCTTACAACTTCGTTCTAATTTTGGCAATGGAGTTGTTTTTCTTGAATGATATCAAATAGTTTCATTTTTCACTCTCAAAGTTAACATTGATATAATTGATCTGATCTTATCCTTTTCAGGATCGTATGCTATGGTTTGGGTGTCAATACTTCCTCTAGTCGTAAGAAACTTGTCATAAAATTATATAAATATGTGTATATTCCATGACTAATGGAGATGATTGTACCATTCTGCTATAATTTTTCAGTTTCAGCTTGTAATTAGGTGTTCCCAATTGTATTCCTCCCTGTATACTTGGGCAATACCTCTTTATTTGGAATACAATTTTCCTTATTACTTATCAAAAAAAATATTCCATGACTAATGATTGGGCGGTTTAAAGGTGGTATTGTCAGTTGGGACAAAGCTTCAAGCTATAATAACAGAAATGGCTCTTGAAATCATAGAAAGGCATGCTGTAGTCCAAGGAATACCGCTTGTACAAGTTTCTGACAGGCATTTTTGGTTCAGTTGGCCTCAATTAATTCTTTATCTCATCCATTTTGTCTTGTTCCAGGTACTAACTAGTTGCCTTATATTCTTTTGCATGATATATTCTACGTAACCATATGTGTTACAGCTTTGTAAATTCCAGCTGGGTGTAGAATTAGAGCACATGCTTACTGTTTTCTGAGTGGCATTAAACTCTTTTTTTTTTTTTTTGATTAGAAATTGCATACTTTTCATGTTAAGATTTAAGGAGATTTTCTAACAAGCTGATTCTTGTCCAGAATGCATTCGAGATAACATATTTCCTTTGGATATGGGTAACAAACTTCTCTCCTTCACCTTTCTCAAATTATTACCATTTTTCCCTGTTGGAATTCTGACTGCTCAGTCTTGGTGCAGTACGAGTTTGGCTTGAGATCTTGTTTTCATGAGGATTTTAATCTTATTATTCTAAGAGTTGTCCTTGGGTAAGCAATGCCTCTTAGATATCATTCTTCCTAGAAGGTTCCTTCACGGACAGATAATTAACGTTGGACCAAATTAGTTAATGAAATTTCCAATTTGACAGGGTGGGAGTCCAATTTATGTGCAGCTACATCACTCTTCCTCTATATGCCCTTGTTACACAGGTACGCTCTTTACATCAAATACATGCTGAAATTTAAAACTTGCAGAATGAAGAAATTTTTGGAAAGTTATGAATATGTACTAGTTTTTTTAAACTATAATTGAGCTAATCTTTCTTTACACTGCTTTCACCCATTACCATTTATGTCCATCCATCCATCCACATGCTAGCAACTGGCAGTAAAACTTTTTACCATAATTGAGCTAATTTTTCGTGGGGGATATTTAGATGGGATCAACCATGAAGAGGTCAATTTTTGATGAACAAACTTCCAAGGCCCTAAAGCAGTGGCATAAAAAAGCTGTAAAGAAGAAGAATGATGGGAAAGGATCATCTCCACCTCAGACTTTGGGTGGAACCCCTCATGACTCACCTTCGCCCTCCCCACATCATGCACATCCTGGCGACCAATTTTCTGATGTGGAAGCAGATGGGCCATCTTCTAAGGAAACAGCGGACATCATGGCAACCGTGGACCTTTCTAGGGAGCAGAAATCCACCAATAATGATGGCTTCGGTGACCTATTAAGTGGACCGTGATCGATTTTAGTGATTGTGAATCATGATGATCAATGTGATGTGAAAAATGTGAGAATATTGACTGTATGTTTATGGCTTGCCATGGGGCCTTTACTGGAACGAAACAATAGGTGGCGGCAAATGTTCTGCAACACCAGGGCGAGAGGGCCATATTGGGATGATTGATTTAAGTTTAACATAGCTCAACATAGCCAAGACTCTATGCTTCCTACTGTGTAGACTTCTTCTATCTCAACCTTCTGTATACATGTAGACTAATTGTAATAGCCTTACTGGATTAATGTCACACCCTTAAGTGTCAATTCTCCCATGTTTGATGGGTAATAATACTTGCTCTGAAATGCTTATGATAATTTCATACTTGTTTACCATCTCATTTATGCTTGCTTTGTTGGTATATCTGCCAATTGACCGTGGAGGCTTTTGCCAATAGAGAAATGATACTTGCAGTTGCAGTTGTGGAATGCACAAACGGTACCAATGTTTTGAAAAAAAGTGAATAAGTATGAGACTCATATGAAAATAATTTATTTTAAATTTTTTTTTTTTTATAGTGAACTCTACTCTTTTTAAGGTGTTTGCGTATTTTACGACTGTATGTAGCATTATTCTTGTAAACATCATTAGATTGCACATGACTTTTTTGGTGAATCAATTGGAACCCATGGCATGTTATAGCATTTTGTGTGTGTTTGTATGCTGTTGCTATATTTTGGTGCATGAAGATTTGCAAAGTATACATGGAATATGACATTTGCTAGGTATGTAGAAGAAGTAGAAGCTGAAGCCCATTAAACATAATTAAACAAGGAAAATGTTATTCCAACCTCCTACGAACATAACTAGCATTAATTTTGAGTTAAAGTTAAAAACCAGTTAGAATAATTGTATAAACTATAAAGTATAAATATTAACGATGCAGATTTTCAGAAGAAAAAAAAGGTCATATTTGTAAGCCGGCATGGAGCACTGTCCGCATCCGACGCTGTTAACATGCCACAAGTGACAAGTGGTTTACAAGAGAAATCTAACATTATAAACTCATAAATTCATAATAGAAGTTTAAAATTTCAAATTTGTAAAAAGAATTTGAAAAGATATATAAATAACATCTTAAATTCTCCACTATATTTGGGGGTAGAATTAATATTTCAACGATTTCTTACATAAAAATGAATATTTTTTTCGAGTTATTTTATTATTAAATTAATGCATAGAGTGTATCATTATTCATCTATATTAATTAAATAATAAAATTTAATTTAAAAAATTTAAAATTACTGAAATTATATAATGTATAAGTTTATAACAATAATTTTCCTCTTCCTTATTTACCACCCCAAAGTAATATTCGTTGAAGGGAACGGGATAGGATAAATAGGCATTGGTCGGTTTATATCCTTCGGCCTGTGTGCCTCAACGACCATGGCTTCCATAAGGAGCTTGGACCAATATACCGTTACTCATCTTCTTCAACTCTGTGCAAAACCCATCAGCAACCACGCACATTTTCCAAAGCAAGCTGTTCTTCCATTACCCATTTCGAGAAGGTCCGCGATTCTGATTTCCTCGCTGCCTTTCGCCGTCCTCGTTTCACACTCCCCACCTTCAGAGGCCAGAGAGCGTCGCAACAGGAAGGCCATCCCTCTTGAGGAATACCTCACTAGCCGTTAGCTACTCATCTTTTCTCTCTATCAATCTTTGACGTGTTGTTGTGTATGTGGATCTTCCGTCTTCATGTGCTGCTTTCGTTTCGGGTAGCAGTTCTGTAGTTATTCAAATGCTGGTGACGTAGTATGCATGCCGTGATTAGTCGTTTTTTGTTAACATTTTTAGGTCTGATTTATTTCGTGATTGTGAGAAATAACTTAATCGAAAGGAAATGGGCAATTGAGCTGTAACTGTGAGTACATTTGGGTGTTTTGCAGAGAATTTTGTGGCATGCTAGGATTCGTTGCTTCAAAAAGTTTGATTTGCAATGGGTTTGTAAATCTCTTTGTAGTTTTATAAGAGGATCTTAGGGTTCAAGGGGTTTTCCGTTGTGAGGTTTCACTTTTTGTCCCAACTTTTTTACTCTCCTCTTTCATCAATTAAACATTCAAAATAGTTAAAACGAGTTCTAAAAACCTAAGGGGCAAGGATAAGAACATTGGGGTTAGAATATCCTTGATGACAATCAAGATTGTAACTGATGGCGACGGAGGGCCATCTCTTTGTACTAAATGTTTTATTTCAAGTGAAACAAAAAATACTTCCCTGTCATGCCTGGGATATCAATCATGTGACAAACTTTGTTAGGAACTAAGCATATCCGATCGAAAAACATCGGTTTGCATGAGGTAATGTGCTAATAGCTGCAATAATTATGGGAAGGAGCCATTGTGAGCATTCCTAGTTACATTTGAACTTATTGTGTTTGTGGTTTGCTGTTTCCTTTGAAGCAGCTGAGGGATTAAAGTACTATGATGTGGTTGAGGGGAAGGGTCCAATAGCTGAAAAGGGATCAACAGTTCAGGTTTGGTTATGATATAAGCCGAAGGTGTTTAGTCTTCATGTATATTGGGATAGAGATATGACTTATTGGCTTATACTTCACAGGTGCACTTTGACTGCTTGTACCGTGGGATTACAGCTGTGTCAAGTAGAGAATCGAAACTCTTAGCTGGAAACCGTATTATTTCCCAGGTTCTCATCTTTGCCTTGATGAGAGAGAGAGAGAGAGAGAGAACACAGCTTTTCCTAATCAAACATCTAGGATTACTAATGCAAAGTTCCTTGTGCTCTAATTAGCCATATGAATTCAAAGTTGGAGCTCCTCCAGGAAAAGAAAGGAAGCGTGAGTTTGCAGACAACCCAAATGGTCTATTTTCTGCGCAGGCTGCACCAAAACCACCAATGGCTATGTACTCGATAACCGAGGGAATGAAAGTAGGGGGAAAGGTGATAACATCCTCCCATTTTCCTTTTTTTATAACCATAAGATCTATGAAGCCAGATTTTAAATTTAGTTTCTTGTCGTCTTTAGCACTGCTTAACTTATGATCCTTTGTTTTCCTTCTTCAAAATATTGCAGCGAACTGTGATTGTTCCTCCAGAGATTGGGTATGGACAAAAGGGGATGAATGAGATCCCAGTAAGCTCTTTAATTGATTTCATTACCCTTTCTATCTTTTTATGCATATACTATAGCTAGCAGCCTTACAATATTCTCCTATACTGTTAGTGTTTTTCTGTTGTCGACAGCTTTAATTTGTCTTCTACTCTAATTTTTGTCTCATAATTTTGGACAAAAAAGGCTAATTACTGGAACATGGGCATGGTTTCTATCATTTCACGAATTTTCCTCATTGTGCATTAAGACACGGGTAGTTTGTTAGTGAAATAAAAGAATTGTCGTTTCAGAGAAACAAAGCAAATCAATTTGCCTTTAGTATTGCTGCATAATACTATTCTATTGATTTAACATTGCTGCATAAGGTTAAAGCAGAATTCTAGCTCACCAGTCAATTTAAAGTGGCATCCTGCACTGCCTCAAGCTCTTAAATTAAGTACTTAAAGACGTTCACCCAAGTAAAGTAGTACCAAAGTGCTCGTGGCATCTAAACCTCATTGCCCACTTCAGAACCACCTCACCATATTATTTCGAAATTTTGAGTATTTCCAATATTATATTCATGTTTATTCTTATATTATAAATACATTCTTTCTTACAGTAGAAGAGAAAAATCCATGATTATGACTTGGGGTCCCTAAACTTATTATGAACTTTTGCAGCCTGGGGCCACATTTGAACTAAATGTTGAGCTTTTGCAAGTATTACAGCCTGAAGGAAAGTGAGCCGATTTTGTGTATATAAAGATCATGGAAATTGAGTTTCTCGTCATTTTTGTTGGAAATGGTTATGGTTTCAGCTAATGATTCTTTTCTATGAAGAAACATTGTTTCGCCACCGGTTCAGCTCACCTACAATTTCTATTTTCAGTTGAGATAACCATTTGAATTTGCCATAGCTGTAACCGCATAAGGTTTTTGATTGAGGTTCTATATTAATATTGTTAACATTAATCGATTATTACCACTATTACCTAAAGGTTATAGACTTCTTTCTCATGCATTATACGAAGGTTAACGCATACTAATTTCATGAGTTTGAACTACTGCAATTCTGTTTATGTACTTCTTTAATCCTTTAGTTTCTCCATATTTGATTTGAGTTTTTGGCAGTGCTTCTGTGTCCGCAAACCTGCAACTGCCTCCCCATAGGTGCTTTGATCTCCAGCCCCATAAATCATGCATCCAGGGCGGACCTACTTGGGAGGTGTAGCCCCCCAAAATTCTTCAAAAAATTTATATATAATATATAAGCATATATATATATATATTTACATATATATAATGTTAAATTATCTCTCAAATTATAAAAAAATAAAAATTACCCTCCAAATTTTTATTAAAAATATTCTCCTAAATGTCAATACACATATAATTTTATTCTAACTTTTAACTTTATTGAGATTCAAATTTCAATTCACCTAATCTCATAATTATTTTAACAGTCTAATTGAAAAAAAAAATATGGTTATAAATTTATATGATTGTTAAAATTGATTAATTATACTTACTTATATAGTTTTACTTTAATTTGATTGTATGATTATGAGATATAGTTTGTTAAAAATCTAATATCGATATATCAGTAGTTATTAGAAAATTTTTATGTTTAATCTTGATATATATTTTTTTTAAATCAAAAAATAATATAAGCAAGTAAAAAAATTGATTTTTTTTAAAAGGACGTAAATAATTCGAAAAGTAATACATTTAGAGAGTTCGACAACGAAAAAATGTGATACTTTTATCATGTCCTTTTAAAATTTATATATAGCACACATTTTATCGATCGCCCTCCCAAATACAAAATCTTAATACAAAATCTTGATTCCGCCCTTACATGAATCCATGCTATTTTGAACAACAAACTCTTCACTTGCGTTGAAGTATCAATTTGTTATAAAGCTATTGATGCTGATGCAATGTTGCCAACAATGGTATCCTTCTTGTGAGTAGGCCTGTTCATTCGAAACAGATTTGTTCTTATTTTTTTTTTACTTTTTAATAATTGTGAAATTTTTACTTATGAGGTTCAAGAAAATTCTAGATCCGAAATCCGGATGATTAGTCGTGGGCTTGGGGATGGGGACTTTAGCTTTGTAGCTTCAGAAAGAGGATGAATTACCTAGCAACTTAAATTTGCCTTTGGAATATACATGGTCATTTTTGGCACAGGGGAAAATGTGTGGAGCAGCTGCATGCATAAGCTGCCTGGGTGTAAGAAACGAGAGAAGTTATCCCATCCATTGCAAATAGAATATATTATTCACACTCTCTCTTACCATTTTTCATGTCTGGTTCCATTTGCGGATTATTTGTTGGCATCCCAACATTATTAGTAAGGTCTGGTTTGGTTCTATAATCTTTAAAACCATCTCATCCCATCCTATCCTGTTTCATCTCATCTCATCTCTCAAACTTCCAAACAAAACACAAAAATCAATTCAAATTTTCAAATCTTAAAATAAAAATAATATTAAAAAATAGTATTCTAATTCTCTTTTTAACTTTAAAAGTTTTTTACTCAACCTTTTCTCAAAATCTTATGAAAATCTTAATTCAAAATATTTTATTACTATTATCAAATTATCTTATTACTATTACAGATTTTTCATCTCATCTATATAACCAAAGGAGACCTAATCTAAGATATGCAAGGATCACTTCTGGCAAGAAAATGAGTCTTAATAAAGGAACCGTGCAGAAGTGTTTGGAAGTGGGGAGAATGCTCGACAGCTCAAACTTCTACAAATTCCAAATTGGAAGCTTCCGACTGTATGTGCAAAAGCTTCTTTTAAACCTGTTTAATTTTTCCCTAAAAAGTGATTTTAGAAAGAAAAAGGTCGAATTCACGAACTAATTAAACTTGAAAATTAAGTTTGGGTGAAATCCATCAAATTGTGATATTTTGATTACCGATGTTAGGGTTGTAATTGAAATGGGTTGTTGGCGAATTGCTTTACTCATAAACTCAACAAGAGTGTGGCTTGTTTGATAAACGAATTAAATTTGAAAAATAGTGATGTTAGATTCATTAAAAACAGGCATAGGTTTCAAGTCCACACTCTATTTAATAACAATAAAATCTACTATTAAAAAATATATTTTTCATATAGGTTTTAGATTTGTCTATTTTTTTCAAAGAGAGCATGTAAAATTTGCATTGTACTAATCATTTCTCCTGAATAAAAATTTAGACATTTACTACAAATGATGTATATATATATATATATATATATTAAATATACAAGTTTTGTACAAGCTTTTAAACTTGTTTCTAACATTACTTTTTGTTAAATAAGTCAAACTTTTCAAATTTGCCTTGGATAAGAGAAATTCATAACATTTAGGTCTGGTTTAGATAATGAGATGAGATAAGATGATTTTAGATGAAAGTTAAATAAAATATTATTTTTTAATATTATTATCTTTTAAGATTTAAAAAAATTGAATTATTTATTATATTTTATTCTAAAATTTTTAAAAAATTGTAATGATTATATGAATTGAGATAATTTCTAAATCCAAACATAATCTTAAAATCAATATAAGTTTTGACATATATGTATGAAAATTTTAATTGTACTTATAAATAACTTACTTTTTCACTAATTGATTATTAATATGTTGAAAATAATGAAATCTAAAATTTAAAAGGCAATTACCAAAATGAGTTTTGAGCCGTGCTACTCTTTCGTCCTGAGTAGCACTCCTCACTTTGACCATTAGATAAAATTTTGTTTTTTTTAAACTTTTTTATTCATTTTTTTATTTTTTTAAAACATTTTTTAAAAAGATAAAAAAAAATTATGAATATACTAATATTCACTTTCTTAACCATTAAATAAAAAGAAAAATTAAGAAAAAAATATATGAGATGACAAAATAAGTGGACATACTAAAATTTTTTTTATGAGTTTTATATGTCAAAAAATTGAAGTACACAAAACTATTATATATTGAAAACTTGATTTATAGAAACTTGTAAATAAGGTGAAAACACTTTGTTTTATAATAAAAAAAATTATGAATGATTAACTAATACAAAATTAAGTAGTTGTTATAAAATTAAAAAAAGGAATTACTATTGCAAAAGAGAAATAAGAAATTCTCTCTTAAACTCTTAAGAACTGAAACTTTCTTTCTCTCTTTATATTTTCTTATGAATTTCATTACAATTAAGTCCCTATTTATAGGTTTTGAAATTACTATATAAGTTACTATGCAAGTCACTATACATAATTTAAAATAATAGTGGTGGGGTCATTTACATAATTTTAGTGGCGGGACAGGGGCGGCTGCCGACGATACTTAATTCATTACACTCCCCCTTGAATGAACACCCATAAATAATCTGCCTCGTTAAAACCTTACCAAGTAAAAACCCAGTGGGAAGAAAAACCAATGGCGAAGGAAAAAGAGTACAGTCTTCTTATGTATCTACAAGTGCTTTAAGATTGTCTCATTAAAACCTTGCAGAGGAAAACCCAGTGGGACAAAACCTCAGCGAAGGAAAAAGAGTACAATCAGCACATTTACTCCCCCTGAAAAGTGTATGACAAAAGATTTTTGAGTCTTCGCATTCTAATGTTATGCACAATCTTCTTGAATGTGGAAGTTGGTAAAGCCTTTGTGAATAAATCTGCCAGATTATCACTAGATCGTATCTGCTTGACATCAATTTCACCTTTCTCTTGAAGTTCATGAGTATAAAAGAATTTAGGTGAAATATGTTTGGTTCTGTCACCTTTGATGTATCCTCTTCTGATTTGAGTGATACAAGCAGTATTATCTTTATATAAGATTGTTGGGCTATTATTGATCATGGGAAGTCCACACTTTTCCTGGATATGTTGAATAATTGATCTCAACAAAATACGCTCTCGACTTGCTTCATGAATAGCAATGATCTCTGAGTGATTTGAAGAGGTAGCAGATAGTGTCTGCTTAACAGATCTCCATGATATGGCAGTATCTCCATAAGTAAATAAATATCCAGTTTGAGATCTACCTTTGTGTGAGTCTGAAAGATAACCTGCATCTGCATACCCAATCAATTTTGGACTTGAACTACGTTGATAAAATAATCCCATATCAATCGTACCATGAAAGTAATGAAGGATATGTTTAATGCCATTCCAATGTCTTCGAGTTGGTGCAGAACTATATCTTGCAAGCAGATTAACTGAGAATGTAATATCTAGTCGAGTGCAATTTGCAAGATACATCAAAGATCCAATTGCACTGAGATATGGTACTTCAGGATCAAGAATTTCTTCATCGTCATCACAAGGACGGAATGGATCATTCTTCACATCAAGTGTTCGAACAATCATTGGAGTACTCAGGGGATGAGATTTGTCTATATAAAAATGTTTAGAACTTTCTCAGTATACATGGACTGGTGAATAAAAATTCCATTTGGCAAGTGCTCGAGCTGCAGGCCGAGACAAAATTTTGTTTTGCCAAGATCTTTCATTTCAAATTCATTCTTTAAATATATAGTGGTTTTTGAGATCTCTTCAGGAGTTTCCACAATATTTAGATCATCAACATAAACCGCAATAATGAAAAATCCGGTATCTGATTTCTTAATAAAAACACATGGGCATATAAGATTATTCTCAAATCCTTCTTTCAATAGATATTCGCTTAAGCGATTATACCACATGCGTCCGGATTGCTACAACCCATATAAAGATCTTTGTAGTCTGATTGAGTACATATTTCTAGATGTACTTGTAGATGCTTCAGGCATCTTATATCTGTCAGGATTTTCATATATATATATGTCATGGTCTAAGGATTCATATAAATATGCAGTGACCACATCCATCAACCGCATTTCTAATCCTTTTGTAACAACCAGACTAATCAAAAATCTAAATGTGATTGCATCCATAACAGGAGAGTATGTTTCTTCATAATCAATCCCGGATTTCTGTAGGAAACCTTGTGCAACAAGTCGTGCTTTGTATCGCACAATTTCATTTTTCTCATTACGTTTTCGTACAAATACCCACTTATATCCAACAGGCATCACATCCTTTGGTGTTTGGATAACAGGTCCAAATACTTCTTGTTTTGCTAGCGAATTTAATTCAGTTTCAATAGCTGTTTTCTATTTTGGCCAATCATTTCTACGTCGACATTCTTCGACGCTTTTTGGCTCACTTTCTTCATTACTTCTAGTAATGTCAAGGGCCATTTTATATGAAAATATGTTGTCGACAATAGTTTTATTTCTATCCAGAATTTCTCCAGTTTTCATGAAATGTATTGAGATCTCATTATTTTCAGGTACCTGTTCCTCTTCAGGGGAAAACATTTCATGACACACCTCTTCAGGAGGTCCCTTTTTAGGAGATTTATACTCTTCAGGAGGTTCTGGAATAGAAGATTTGAACTCTTTAGGAGCACCAATTATATTTGTGGCCTGTATTGTGGGTACGTGTTCTTCAGGAACACCAAATTCATTTTGTATTCTTTTCCTTCTGGGAATTTTGTCTTTTGCACCAATAGGTCTTCCACGCTTCAGGCGTGTTTTAGATTCACCTATTGCTGCTTTGACAATTTGTCCTTCAGGGACTTCAATCCTTGCTGGAGTATTAATAGCAGGAATATAAGATTTTACTATACTTTTAGTGTCAGAAAATACATCCGGTAACTGATTTGCAACATTTTGCAAATGAATAATCTTTTGAATTTTCTATTTACATTCATTTGTAGGAGGATCAAAATGAAACAGGGTCTTATTATCCCAAGTAATATCTTGTCATGCTTCAAGCACCGACTTTTCTTTACCCATTAACGGAAAATTTGATTCGTCAAAATGACAATCCTCAAAACGTGCTTTAAACATATCCCCTGTAAGGGGTTCAAGGTATCTAATAATAGATGGAGAATCAAAACCAACATATATCTCAAGTCTCCGTTGAGGGCCCATTTTTGTACGTTGTGGATGTGCAATTGGAACATGTACAGCACATCCAAAAGTACGAAGATGAGAAATATTTGGTTGTTGACCAAATGCAAGCTGTAATGGAGAATATTTATGATATGCAGATGGTCTAATGTGAATTAGAGATGCTGCATAAAGTATAGCATGTCCCCAAACATAAATAGGTAGTCTTGATTTCATAAGTAAAGGTCTAGCGATTAGTTGAAGCCTTTTGATCAAAGACTCAGCTAAACCGTTTTGTGTGTGTGTATAGGCAACATGATGTTCAACATCTATTCCTATTGACATGCAATAATCATAAAAAACTTGAGATGAAAATTCACCTGCATTATCCAATCGAATGGTCTTAATTGGATACTCAAGAAATTGTGCTCGTAGTTTAATTATCTGAACAAGGAGTCTAGCAAATGCAACATTTCTAGTGGAAAGAAGACAAACATGTGACCATCGACTAGATGCATCAATTAGAACCATAAAATATCTAAATGGTCGACTTGATGGATGAATAGGCCCACATATATCTCCGTGAATCCTTTGTAAAAAGGATGGAGATTCAACAATGACTTTTGAGGGAGATGGTCTAATAATTAACTTACCTTGAGAACATGCAGCACACGGAGATTCATTGGGTAGAAATATCTTTTGATTCTTTAAGGTATGTCCATACAAATTTTCAATAATTCGTCTCATCATTATAGAACCCGAATGTCCAAGGCGATCATGCCAATTCATAAATACTTTAGGGTCAATGCACTTTTGGTGCATTACCACATATGATTCAATTGTTCTCATTTTTGTATAATACAATCTAGAACATAGAGCAGACAGTTTTTCTAATACGAGCTTCTGGCCCGATATTGTTTTAGTAATAAGAAGATGCTCTTTACTGCATTCATTGGTCGTTTCAATATGGTAATCATTACGACGTATATTTTTAAAACTCAATAAATTTCTTCTGAATTGTGAAGAGAATAGAGCATCATCAATACAAAATTTGGTGCCATTAGGCAACACAATATAAGCTCTTCCAGAGCTCTCAATTAAATCTGATGAACCTAATATGGTATAGACATAGGCTTTACTTAGTGTTAGATTTTGAAAATATTTCTTTTCTTTGAGAATTGTGTGAGTTGTAGCACTATCAGCCAGACATATATCTTTATCATTCAACTCAGAGATAAAAAGCTCATCAATGTGATCCATGATTCTACAAAATATACAAAACTTTTATTACTGATAGAAAGAAAATACATTAATTGAGTGGAACACTTCCATCTCCAATTAAGTGTTCAATACTACCTTCAGGATGATTAAAGAAATCAGATACATCAAGATGAGTAACGTCTATATCTACTGAATCTAATAAATCATCTGATGGTTCTACTAAATTTGTTTCATGCACTTTATTCTTTCCTTTAATAGAAGCTTGATATAAATCAGCTAAGTGCCTGGCCGTACGACATGTACGTGACCAATGTCCAGTCATTCCATATCTATGACACACCTCTTCATTTTTCTTTGAAAAATTATTCTGAGGATTTTTACCCATTTCTGAATTGTACCACTTCTGGTGATATGGTATATTATTATCCCTTTTAATGTTGTCATTCCTGAGACCAACATTTCTATAATTTCTCCTACCACGTCCATGCCTCCGATTTCTTCTAAAGGATGCACCATTCACTTCTGGGAATGATGCAAACCTATTACCATTCACTTCAGGGAATGATATTGAGTCAGTAGGGCGTGACTGGTGGCTTTCTAATAAGAGCTCATTATTCTGCTCAGCTACTAGAAGACATGATATACGTTCAGAACATTTCTTGAACTTTCTTTCTCGATACTGCTGCTGCAGGAGCACATTCGAGGCATGAAATGTAGTATAAGTCTTCTCTAACATATTATCATCGATGATTTTCTCACCGCATAATTTTAATACTGAGCTTATTTTAAAAAGTGCGGAATTATACTCACTAACACTTTTATAATCTTGCAACCTCAGGTGCAACCATTGAGAACGAGCTCTTGGGAGAATAACAGTCTTCTGGTATTCATACCTTTCCCTTAAATTGTTCCACAAAATATAGGAATCTTTTACTGTGAGATATTCAGTTTTCAATTCTTCATGAAGATGATGGCGAAGGAAAATCATTGCTTTAGCACGTTCCTGCGGGGATGCTTGATTTTCTTCTTTAATAGTTTCTCCCAGATTCATTGCATCAAGATGAATTTCAGCATCAAGTATCCAGGATAAATAATTTTTTCCAGATATATCAAGAGCAATAAATTCTAATTTTGTAAGATTTGCCATTTTCTACACATATAAATAATAAAATAAATATGTGTATCTCAGAAAATATATTTATAAATTCCCACAGATAATTATCAATAAAATATATTAAAGATTTCAAATAATATATTGAAAAACTTACAGAGGAATAAGGCCACTAGCTTCAGAATTAGTAGAATCGTCGTGCTGATAACGTGTTATAAAATTAAAGAAATGAACTACTATTGCAAAAGAGAAATAAGAAATTCTCTCTTAAACTTTTAAGAACTGAAACTTTCTTTCTCTTTCTATATTTTCTTATTAATTTCATTACAACTGAAGCCCCTATTTATAGGTTTTGAAATTACTATGCAAGTCACTA
The DNA here is from genome assembly GCA_036898215.1 of Platycarya strobilacea. Taxonomy (NCBI): domain Eukaryota; kingdom Viridiplantae; phylum Streptophyta; class Magnoliopsida; order Fagales; family Juglandaceae; genus Platycarya; species Platycarya strobilacea. The sequence continues at coordinate 15,546,695 of CM072555.1, forward strand.
TGCAAGTCACTATGCAAAATTTAAAATAATAGTGATGGAGTCATTCATATAATTTTAGTGGTGGGACAGGGGCGGCTACCGACGATACTTAATTCATTACAATAGTAAGTTTTAAGGAAATTTATGTGACATAAGTCCCATAACAACTCTTTATTGAAATAAAAATGCTAAATGTCCTTCTCATTAGGATTCCAATGAGGGATGCTTTTTTTTTTTTTCCTTAGTTCTTTTATAAGGCTTTTAAGTAAGTGTTTGTAAATAGTATTATAATTTTTTTAAATAATTTTTAAATATCTTAAATATTTTTTAAAAATATAAAAAAATCATAATATTATTCAAAAATATATATATCAAAATTATATTAAATAAAAAAACCCCTCTCATCAACCTCTACCGAGCACTGCACTTATTGAAATGAAATGAAATCTTCACATATATTAAAAAAAAAGATTTCTTGGTCGGTCTCGACCCCCACACTAAAAGCAACTCGCCGTCTCCAGTGGATGTGGGCGACACCGCTCACCCCATGAAGATCGGTGGGCTCCGGCGAGCTTACCCTTTCAATGACGAGCTTCGGTGTGCCCCACGAATGTTTAAACTTGAAACGGATCCTACTGAAAATGTGCCCCATCAAGCACTACCGGACCCATTTCGAATTCAAGCCTTCGTGAGGCATATTGGAGATCTTCGGAGAACGTCGTTGAAGGGGTAAGTTCGCCAAATCTCGCCAGTCCAGATGTGGTAGGTGGTGTTGCCTACCGTCCACCGAAGGTGACAGGCTGCAGTCAAGACTGAATGCCTTAAAACTCATATCTATTTTATTTTTTATTGTATTTTTTATTATGTTTTTATTTTTTATTATATTTTTTATTGTGTTTTTGTTATTTTATCATATTTTTTATTATATTAGATAAAAGTAACGTGTAAAGCACGTTTATCTAGTTTAATTTCTAACAAAAATTATAAAATTATTTTTAATTAAATGGATGATAAATAATTATACGTTTTCATATATTATAAAAAAAATATTAATAAAAATAATAAGATAGTCTCATAAATAAACATAACTTATAGTTTTATCAAATTTGTTTGAGATAATTTTGATTGAAATTTTAATAAAAGATTCATTCAAAATATTATATTTTTGTAATTCTAAAATGATGATCTAATATTTGCGTCATTTTGCACAACCTCAAAAGATAGAACATTAAAATACTTATGTTTTTAGTTTTTGAATTTTTCTATATCTACATAAACTTGAATCATCTACAGTTTTTTTAGTTATGTGATTATTTTTAAAAAATAATATAATTATTAAAAAAAATAAATTATGTAATTTATAATTTATATAAAAGAATGTTATATTATAATTTATAACATGAAATTTTAATCATAAATATGTAAATTTATTAAATCATATATATTTCAATTAAATATCAAACATATATAATATATTAATTATATTTATTGTCTATTATTACCAATTTAATATAATTATAGTTAATTGTATATACCATATATTTATCATCTCAATAAATAAATAAATAATACATTCATTTTAAAATTATAAAATAATTTAAAAAAAATGAAATTATTTATCATATAATAGGAATAAATTTTCATGAATAAAATTTAACTCTCTAACGTATATATTAACATCTCTAAGTGAGGATTGCATTATTATATTGTTATGAATAGTTTATTTATATATATTGTTATATATTCTATACTATTATTATGTCATTCTATACTATTATTATTATTCTATATTTATTTTACATAAAAAAAAAGTTTTAAATAAAAATTTATTGTTATAAAAAATTGAAGTGATATAATTAAATTTAATGTCAAGAACATTATTTCAGTGATTAATAGAATTAATAATTGTATTTAAAATAATATTTTTTATTAAATATAGTATTTATTTTAACAATAATAGATAAAAAGTGTTAACTTTAACATAAAAATAAAACTTTTCGTTAAAATAAAATTTTTGGTTAGATAGCCACTTTATATATATAAAGATTTTATTTTAATTTAATATATTTATCATAAAAAAAATTAATTCAACTACTATTAAATTATTTTTATTGTTGGAGCAGCCCGACCGATCTAACATCCCTCTAAAAAAAAAAAAAAAAATTCGTCATAACTCTTGATGACTTTTTATTTTTTATTTTTTAAATTTATGATAAAGAAATCCGTAGGAATTGAAAATCCCCGAAAGTAGTGGCATCCAAACCACTGCAAGTCGTAGCTCCCAAATTTTAAGCCCGAGAACCCCATACTGGAAGGCGAAGACGAACATGGGGTTTAGGTTCGATCTGCTTCTGTTTACGATTGCCTTACTATCAGTCCCCGTGCTATCCGATCTGATCCTGTCCAGGGTCGACAGACGCGTAAGCCATTCGCGCCGCGATCTTTCTTTCTTTATTTATTTATTTTTCATTTGGCCGTTTTCCGGGGTTTAGGGTTTTGAGTAGTCTTTATTCTTTTATTCGATTTAGGATCTGTTTCTAGGGGGTTTGAATCGTGGAATCAGAAAAATTGCAATGCCGGTTCGTGTACGAGGCTGTGTTTAGAAGGTTATGTGACATTTTAGGATCGGCGCAAAATTTGATGGATAGCATTGAATCTTTTTTCTTTTTTTTAAAAAAAAAAATTATTTATTTTTTATCTTCTTTGCCAATGATGACTTTTGTTAAAGATTTTTGTTTCAAATTGATATAGAAATTTACTAGTTGAGCTCTTTAAGTTTCAAGGACAAGCAAACTGGCCCTTAGTGAATGAGATTCCAAAAGAAAACGTACTGTAGCACCTTCGCAAACTTGTAATTTAGGCCTTTAACTTTAGTTTCGCTAATGCGATTCCAGAACTATTGTTATGTCCCTCGAGAGGTTTCTATGTTCTGATGTAGTTACATAGCTCATCAAGTCCGTTTTCTTAGAGTACTTGAGGTTTTTAGTTCATGAAGGTAGTTCTCAAAGGTACAATTTGATGTATGTTTGTTAGCAGTCTGGTTTTCCTTTTCTGTTTTTTCCTTGTTATTAAATATCCATATACCCAGCTTGTCTTTCTAGGCTGTGCAAAAATTAATCTCCGTAATAACATAGTACTCATGCCTTGCCGAGGACTGCAAGCTATATATCCTAGTTAGTTTATTTCTATGATTTTTTCCCCATTATCAAATATTGACACCCACTATTGAGAATATATGTTTCTTGCTTGCTCGTCCGTGTACTTGGCTTCACCATTTTAATAAAATTCTTATTTACTGATAAAAAAAATTGTTTCTTGCATGCAGATTGATTTGACATCACAAGTTGTGCGTATCACTTCAACATTAAAGGTACAAGCAAAAAATAATAATAATCCAAGTTTACTCCTTTTTCTGTTCACTTTCTTTCTGTCTAGCAATGTGTTAGAGACTGGCGGTATATGTTTCTGAAATATCACGATATTGCCTTGCAAAAAATAGACAAAATCCTGTAAAAAGCAGGGGGTGTCTAAGATGACCTGGATGTATGTGGCAATTAAATAAATTAAAAAAAAATGTTTGTACAAGTGATTTTATAAATTTGATTTTTTTTCCCCGCCTTCCATGTTTTACAGGTGGAGAATGCAGGGAGTGATTTGGTTTCTGAGGTTTTATTGGCCTTTCCTGATAGTCAGGCAAAACATTTGGCATATTTGTCGGCATCATCTACTGAAGGGAAAGGAAAAGCAAAAGGGTCTGCTGTAAGCTTCCCTGTTGAAATTGTCCACCCCAAAGGGATGCCTCCTGCCTTGACTTTCTACTCGGTATCTTTACCTAAGGGTCTGGGTAAGGGAGACAGCTTAACTTTGGATGTCTTGGCGGTTTTTAAGGGTGCATTGCAACCATTTCCCGAGAAAATTACTCAGGCTGATATACAGCTCGTTGTTTTCTATGAGACTGCATACTATCTCTCTCCTTATGCGATTAAGGTCCAATCACTCAGTGTAAAACTGCCCGATGCAAGAATTGAATCTTTTACAAAAATAGAAAACACAAAGATCCATGGTTCTGAGATTAAGTACGGTCCTTATGAGGATCTTTCACCCTTTTCTTACTCACCTATAGTTGTTCATTTTGAGGCAAATCAACCCTTTGCAATTGCTCAGGAGCTGGTACGGGAGATAGAGATTTCCCACTGGGGCAATGTGCAGGTGACAGAGCATTACAATCTTGTTCATGGTGGTGCTCAAAGCAAGGGAGAGTTTTCTAGGTATGCCTGCATTTTCTTTCTATGTTTGTATGCTTTCTTCTGATTCTTATGTTAGTGAGAAGTTTGATTGTGGGCTATTTTCTGCTGCAGGCTTGACTTTCAGGCCAGGCCCCATGTAAGAGGTGCATCAGCCATTAGGCACCTTGTCGCAAAGTTGCCTCCAAGAGTTCATTCTATTTATTATAGGGATGAAATTGGCAACATTTCAACCTCTCATTTATGGGGTGACCATAAGAAGGTTGATATTTCCACTCATGTTGACTGATAATTTGGTTTTGTTTTTTGATGTTGACCGTAGTTTCTCTCTAATTGCAGACAGAAATGGTAATTGAACCTAGGTATCCAATGTTTGGTGGTTGGAGAACAGCTTTTACCATTGGATACAGCTTGCCACTTCAGGACTTCTTATTTCAGTCAGAGGGAAAGCGCTATGTTAACATCTCTTTTGGTTCCCCTGTGAATGAGGTGGTCATTGACACTCTCATTGTGAAGGTAAGTTATAAAATAATGCTTTGGGATTTTATTTGTCACCCCTTTATCGCATTTTTCCTTTTGGCTTAGGAAGAGCATGTGGCAAGAATAGCAACCAGCTTAGAAAAGTTACTATCTTATAAAGCTAGCATGAACTTAAACAATGTGGGTACAGGATGGCCAACTGAAACAAGTGGAGGTAGGGTTAGTAGAGTTTCTTGGGAGGCTGCCTTAAGAATCAAGTATCTCTCATGCCTATCTTATAATCAATAAAATCTTGTGAATTGATAAAAAAAAGAAAGAAAGAAAGAAAGAATCAAGTATCTCTCAACTATAAAGTACAATAACCCTAAACACGGAGTATACTGCTAGTTGTTATCTATTGATGAATTGAGTTACATAGATTTTTCATCCATTGGCCTTGTGGATGGTAGGGTTGGGTTTTGCTTTTCCAAGAATGGAACAATAGATTTACTTGTAAAAACACACATGCGGAGAGAGAGAGAGAGAGAGAGTGAGAGAGTGCCATAGAAGATTTGAGGGAGAGATAGTATGCTGGATCCTCTCTCTTCCCCTGAGTGCATTGTGAACTTGTTTGCAGCGCCCCAAGGGCTGGTGTCAATCCACTTCGCTTTCTCTGTAATCTCATGCCATTTTCATATGTTTGTTTTTTTGGTATTCCGTTTAATTTTAGTTATTGCATATGGTGATTTTAAGCTGCCATCACTGCCCCCTCCAACACCTCCCCTTCCGATTTTTTTTTTGAAGTCTTTTGTAAGCTGCTTGTGAACTACAGGTTGTTTTGCCCGAGGGTTCTACAGATATCTCAGTATCTGCTCCCTTTCCTGTGAAACAAGGCCAGGAGGTATTATAAGATTTAATTTCTGGTTATGCCAGCATTTTTATTCCTTGCTTCTAAGTTTTCTATGTCTTTCTTTTTAAATTATTTGGATTTTTTTTCCTTTTCTTTATTTTTTTTACATCTATTTGTTCTCATGATTCATCACAGACAAAACTTTCCCACTTGGATCTTGTTGGTAGACCAGTTGTTGTGCTGGAGAAGACCAATGTTGTGCCAGAACATAATCAGCATTTCCAGGTACTACTGTCACCTAATTAAAAGGAACATGAAATGCCTAAATTGCTAGTATTTGAAACAAAACCTCTATGCCGGTGTAAAGTTACTATCATGGCATTTTATTATTTGTTTATATATTAAGGTTAGATACAACATTGAAAGTATTATAATTTTATCCTTATTGAATCGTTAGATCCATACCATTCGAAATCGAGTAGTGTATATTATACATCGTTTAAAGTTTTCACTATTGACGTATGGCTTCAGAAATCGATATTCTTATTGCTTTCTCTGATATTGACTTAACATAGACTGTGAGACAGTGGTAGTGTGCCCTATTGCAACTAAGATATAATAGTAGTTTAACCAAGGGTGTATACTTAGAAACATGACTTGTTACTTTTGCCTAATAGTGTTTATGCAATACCTCTCCTTTGTGCAAAGCAGCTTGTGTTTTTTAAGGATGAAATACCTATTTGACATAGGATGGCCTTTGTATTATTCAGTTTATGATGGTTAATTACTGTCCAAAATTGAGAAAAATGTAGGGTTTATGGATTTCGAAAATTATGAGAGAAGGGATATGATTTAGGAAATGACAGGAAGAGAACACAGAATAACCGGTGGCTGTTAAAGCTGTATGAGCAATTATGAGAATATGACTGACCTGCGAGATGTTAGGAAAAGACTGAAAGGAGGAAAGAAAGAAATGCCTTTCCTAAACCCAAACATGAAATTTTTTTGCTCAACTAAGTTATTTTTTGATAAGTTGTAAAAATGTAACATATTTAGATCTTAGTATTTCTTGATAGGATTAGAAACTCCTGATTTTTCTAATAAACAAACTCCCAATTGGATTGGACCAAAGCCCATGCATAAAAGCCTATAAACTACCTAGACATTAATAATTTCCCTTTTGATAAGACACCTGTTAATGTGTTGTAGGCTTGGCTTATAATTGATTATTTAACCACCCCCAGCACCCATGTATATGCTGTGCCCTTTTTTTTTGACTAAATTCTCTGATCGTTCCGAATTGTTATTGGTTAATTTGCAGGTCTATTATAAGTTCAGCAGTCTCTCCATGCTTAGGGAGCCACTGATGTTGATTTCTGGATTTTTCTTTATTTTTGTTGCCTGCATTGTATACATGCATGCGGATTTGTCAATCTCCAAGTCTTCACCATCTTATTTGGCAAAGTTGCAGTGGGATGAGGTAACTAGGTGGAAGTATTCTATGTAATATACTTACAATCAGAAAGAAGTTTAATATATATATATATATATGGATATTTAGACACTCAGTGTATATTTACATATATGTCTTGCCATTATCTCAGGTGCAAGCAGCCGTTCAGCAGGTCCAAAATATCATCAACCGATGCTTAATGATACATGATAAGCTGGAGGCATCATTACGTGATCTTTCAAGGACAGGAGATGTCCAAGCTTGTAAATCTGCTCGGAAAGCATTTGATGGTTTGTTGAAAGATCTCTCAAAAGATTTGAAGCCCTTACTGGCATCTTTGCAATCTTCACCGCAGGCCGCTCAGATCTTACCAAAGGTTTGCCGTTTATATGTTACTATTGTATATTTCCAATTGCTGTGCAATTCAAAAGCGAAGTTTAGTGTAACAATTTTCATGCACTATAAAATATTGGTCCAGTGCTCAACTTGTTGGACGTTGGATCGCTCAAACAACTTAAAAAGCGGTTCCATGTTTAAGTACCCTAGCACGGAGAGCTGGAAAGCTTCTATATGTTCGGATCTGTTGGAACCAACCCTGATATGCATGGCTGCATGGCACCTTTACATTTTTCTGTTTTACTGTTGGTAGTTAGTAGTTACGAAGTTTTTGGCTGTTTATATAGGTGGAGGAGCTGGTTGTCAAGGAGAGAGATTTGCAAGAGAAGATGATGGCGAAACATTCAGTCGTTGTAGACAGCTATGAGAAGAAGTCTAGCAGCCGGGAAATCGAGAATCGAGTTGCGCTGCAGCAGCAAAAAATTACAGCTTTGAGGCAGGAGGTCGATGATCTTCTTGATCTCATTGGCGAGATATGACAAAAATTATAATTGGGGCATATCATTGTACGATTTTGAAGTGTTTACTGGGCATTTTGTTTTTTGGCAGACAAAAGATACGCCCAAGAGAAATACCTGATTGGGAAATGTTATAATGGTCAGGATTTTGACGTCATCACTAGGTGTATGTTCTTTTAGTTCGTTTTGCTTAACAAATTTTATGTAGGTATACAGTTTATTGTGTTATATTTATGTAATTGGCCATGGATTTTAAGCTCCACACCAATGCCAAGTGCCTGATTTTTAACAATTTTTTTTTTTTTTTTATAACATATTTTGCAAAACAGTTTTTTTTTTTATAAGAAAAGTTTTTATTTATAGCAGTTTTTTTTAATAGTGTTTTTTTTAATATATATAACAGATTTTTTTTTATTAAAATAGATTTTTATAATGGATTATAATTTTTTTACTAAAATAGATTTTTCAAATCAGTTTTTTTTTTAAATAGATTTATTTTTTATAAATCTATATTTTATTAAAACTAGAAAATTGGATTAGAACCGATAAAATTGATAGATTTGGTTTTGTAAAATAATTGGGACGTAATTAATTTAAAAAAATATAAAATTAGTGGTGCCATTTCGCTTATTAATTTTGTTTAAAATCAGACTGGTTAACCCATATGTAGATGCTTTTATTTCTCATCTACGCCTGTTTTACGGTTTTGATTCTTGAAGATATGATGGGTCTGAAAAAGAATTCATATACCAAATTTAAAATGTGTAATTCTTGCAAAGCCCCTTTGGAAAAATTGTGGGCGTACTTGGAATACACATGAAAATTATATTTTTGTTTTAGTAATGGTGTAAATTTACTTCTTCTAAAGGGACCGTTTGAGATAGAATCATAGAATTTTAAAATTATTTTAAAAATTGAAATTAGGTGTTGGTACGATGAAATTCAAAATAAAAATGGATAATTTAAAATGGGATTGGACAAAGCCAGACACGTGATAGTCATTGCCGGCCCCGTGCGACTGTAATTTGAAGATATATAACAGTAAGGTAGAATGAACGAGACAAGCTCGGCCGATTTCTTTCTGGTGTTATCTTCTCTATTCTAGAGTTTGTAACTTGGTGCTAGGGTTTTTGCTTTGCAGCAACCACTGCTAGAAGTGGTTTCGATTGCAAAATGGAGACCTCTCTCAGATTCGGTGCAGATTCCAAAGCTCTAAGAATCCACGCCAAGGAAAAGCTCCCCATCGACTCCAAAACCTACCTGCAGGTACTCTTTATCTCTTCCTTTTTCTCTTCTTTTTTGTTTGCTTTCCCTGAATATGCAAGGAATTGAGATTTTACTGATTTATGCACCACTTTCGAATAATCTACTCTCCATTCCATCTACTCATAATTCTCCGTTTGTGCGAGCATTTGGGCTAGTGATTATCCAATTACATATCAATATTCTCTTTTGGACCCGTATTTTTACTTCATATATTTACTTTGGTCTTAAGCTCTGTGCGTGTCTGTGAGTCTTTAGGAACTCTTGGACTATAGTTGTTGATAGAATTTCGTGCCTTCCTGCCTTTGATGTGTTGGGACAATTCAAATCTGGTCATTATGTTATTATTTATTATCGAGCTGAGATTCTTGAAAAGCTTTCAACAGACAATGGGTTTTTGTTATATAGTGTGCGAAACTGTTTTACCATACTTATCTCTCTTTTCTTGGCTTCTTTGTGTGTCTGCGTGTGCATGTTAGATACATGGAGAGCTAGATACAAAGTTTGGAGCTCCGACTTATTTTAGCGCGGTGATGAGACATTTCTACCCAGATGTATGTTCACTTTATGATTGTTGCGTTGCTATCGTTAAGATCATTCACATGGAAAACCTGTGTTCCTTTGTTGAAGGATAATCAACTTTATTTTAAATTACGAATTGTAGTTATCAGCAAGCCTGGGCGTTGGAATGCAATATACTAAGCGTGAGAAGCTACGATATAGTGTACGTGGAAAAAAGTCATTTCCTGTCACAACTAATGGCCTGTTAAGCTTCAATATCAAGGGGCGATGTGATGTGGACAACGAATTTAAAGAGGTTGGTGCTTTATTCGGGTTTTGAGTTATTTTTTCACCATTATGGTGCTAAACTTTGTATGAACAGTTACCTATCGGAAAAAAGAAAACTCTGTATGAACTGTCAATATAGTTGCTAAAGTAATTGGGTATGATAAAGATGTCATTCCGACGCCAATTTTTATTATTCGTTGGACAGAGGAAGTCAACTGGAGCTGCCGAATTCTCCTGGACTGTATTCAATTTTCAGAAGGACCAAGATGTTAGGGTGAAACTTGGTTATGAAGTGCTTGAAAAGGTATATTCCTTTTTATTAGTGGAACTGGTGCACCTTTTTGGACCCCCCCCCCCCCCAAAAAAAAAACCCGGCTTCTTTTTTTTGGTGTTTTGTTGTTTTGGGGGTGGGTGAGGGGAACTGGAGTTAGTACTGTATGCTATCCCATGATTCTTGATGCTTTGTTCTTTGCTCAATTTTTTTTTGTGTTGTTCTCGTAAAGAGTAATTCTATAGGGAGTCAATTTTACATAGTCAATGTAGAGTCTGCTGATGTGTCACCAGCCTTTATTTAAAAAAAAAAAAAACTTATTTCCTCATTTTCCCAGAATCTGTAACCCAATATCCATAAACGAACAGCCCCTGCTGAATTATTGCAATCACCACCAACCAAGAGCAGCAGTCTTTATAATTTGCATTTGAGAGATAATAATATTCCACCAATCGATCGAGAAGGCCAGGAATTGTCGAACTTCGAAGGGCATGAAGACAGGTTCCGTACATTTACTATGCTTGACGATCCTTCTCACATTCTTGATGATCTCCTTGTCTTTGTCACTCTCAGTTTCTAAACAGCACAATCCTTTTCTTTCTACGTATGACTGTATGAGTCTATTGTTGTGAATAGGTCTGGTTGCGTGGCTGTGTTTTTCATGTTTAACGTAATTGTTATCACAATCTTCACAATATGGAATATTGCAAAAGAGGACAAATCAATAGAGTTTTTCGATGACAAAAAGAACCCAAATATCATTTCACATTTTTACTTTCAAAATGTGGATGGAGGTTCAGACCATTTAGCAGCTTGTGCTTCTTCTCTTTGCGTTTATCGTCATCTCTAGAATCGAAAATCCACTCTGGCTGGTCAAGGTAAGAGCTCCGACGACTGGTGCTACGGGTAGGGTGAGATGTGTTTTTTGGGTTTTTCTCTATTTCGGATGGCCTTTTTTTTCATTTTTTTTTTAAATAAAGGTTGATGTGGTGTGATGTGATGCCACATCAGTACTCTCCATTGACTACATAAAATCGACTCCCTATAGAATTAATTGTAAATTATGCCATTTGTATATATTCTGCTGTCCATTCTTGATTGTTTTATTTCCTTGAGTCAATTTTTAGTTTAGATTTCTTGATACAGAACAAGCATATGATTGTGTTGATTTTTTTTTTTCCTTTTCCTTCTTCAGATTTCTGACTATTGAAAATATAATTTTGCACAAAATGGATTCAAATGTATTTCCATAAATCTTCACTGTGTGTTTTCTTAAATTTGAAGGTTATTCTTTTTAATTCGTTTTCTGATGCTGTTGGTTTTTTTCCTTTCCAATCTTTGTTTCAGGTTCCATATCTGCAGATCAGGGAAAACAATTGGACTTTCAATGCCGATGTTAATGGTAGATGGAATGTGAGATATGACTTGTGAGGAACAGAACTATTTATTTTTTGCAGGTGGGATATGTACCTGCACAACATTTTATTTCGTTTTCTGTTGGGCAGCCGAGAAGCAGACACTGACTATTGGTTAATTGAACTGCATTTTCATAAGCCCAATAATCAAAATTTTATTCCTATTTAATCATTTAAATTTCCACTCTCAATATTTCAACCTCCCATGGTAGCCACAGTTTGTGGAGGTTGAGGATTTGCCACCCATCTAGGAAGGGTCCTACTTGTCACCCAGATTTTAGGTTTGGGTCTTGTTAGAAAGTGACAGTGCAGGGGGGGCCTTAAGATTCGAGAAAGATATTGACAATGATGTTGAAGATTGAGTTAAGAGACACATAGGATCCCTTGGCAAGGACATGCATCATGGTGATATTGATGTTGGTATGTGCTTTTATTCAATTGTGCAGTTGAATAATGATGTAGGGCACAGTTAGATGTACGCATTAACCACATATCATTAGAGTTAAGACTTCAAGACAACACAAGAGACAGGGGTAAGCATGTTTGGTCCAATCTTTGGAAACCACTAGGCATACTATATTACCACGGCCTTAGAGCATCCATTGAATTTGGACTTGAAAGCACTACACGTACATGTCTAGCACTGCTATTCGCAGGGGACAATATAAATTAGAAAGCAGCTTTCCTGCTTTGGAGGATTAGTATGGCATAAAGCTTCTTCACTAATAAATAATAAATATTATAGTGTAATCATGTTTGTCCTTGCATCTTTTTTTCTAGGGTCTAGCTTTAACCTTCCCATCTTACCAAATAGGGCTGTGGAGTGAGAATCCCTCTTCACAACTTTGGGCCATGGCAATCAGGTGCTCTCTGATATATAATATAACGTACCAATTCTTTGTCCTCCAACCGCCCCCAGACCTCTGACTTTTATCTCACCCACCATCCTGAATATTGCAAATAAAAAGAAAAATGATAAATGTAATTATAGATTTGTAAATGAGTGTTGGGAATCTTGGATTTTTCAAATTCTTCTTATGAGGATTTATTTTTGACAGAATAATAAGAAAAATAGATAAATAAATACAACACAAGAATTTACATGAAAAATTTTAAAATAGGAGAAAAATCACCAGTTAGAGAAAAAAATTTATTATATGAAAAATTGTTACAATCACATAATTTTTCTCCTCATTTCAACGATATTCACAAAAATTTTTTCACTAGTAAAATTTTAACTTTCACCTCTCTTCCTTTTACATACAAAAAAATAACAACAGAAGAATTTTATTAAAGTTAAAAGTTACTAGATAAGTTTCTGACTAGTGTAATTAAACCAATGAAGCTAAACTTATTTTTATAGGCCTATGGGCTTGCTTTCTCATTCACTTATTTCTCATGTGGGATTCAAGGAGCAACACCTAACAATCTCTATCTTACGACTTTGACTGATCCCACAGTCACGCTTCACCGTAACGAGGATTTTCATAGTTTCCGCTATCATGCTCCACCATAAAAGTATAACCACTAAGAATAAACCAATTCCAAGCATTTCACTTCGGCCCATGTCGGAAATAACTTTGCTGAAAAAATTATTGTGCAACTTCCACGTTTGACTTTCCTAGAAGTTTATCAGCCATCGACATGAATTTTCAATACACACCCTGCATCAATGACAAACCAATGCCCGTGTGCAAACTTGTGGAACAGCTAACATCAACACATCTTTTATCATGACAACTTTGAGATTCGCGTCATGCCATAAGGATATACATGTCTCTTTTCTCATGGAGAGAGACACAACGTTAACTTCATACCAGTATCTTCATTTACTAACTTGGAGCTACTTGCCAAACTTGCTCCAACGCTTGTTGACAACTTTACTTGACGTACCCAAGTTGTCCACATCTCCAGCAAATTGCTGATTTCATAGGTTGGTCGACGCTTTGTAATGGAATCAAAATATCCCTGACTTACACTTGCCACAAATCAAAATTGATTCCCCCATCAAATTTCTTTGCTTCTATTCTTGATATTACCTTGATGAATTTTACCGTAGAAATAAATAGTATCTATTAAGTAAGTTCCTAGGAAAGATTGGAGTGTCACAACGGACACATTTCAAATTTCCAACCTTCTAGACAGAACCTCTTTAGACCGTACGTATTCACACTACCATACCAAAACTCTACCCTGCCAAAAGAACCTAGTGGCTCTGATACCACTTGTTGGGAATCTTGGATCTCTCAAATTCCCCCTCTAAGATCTACTTTTGACAGAATAACAAGAAAAATAGAGAAATAAATACAACACAAAAATTTATATAGAAAATTCCAAAACAGGAGAAAAACCATCAGACCTAAAGAAGAAAATTCACTATGTGAAAAATTGTTACAATCACACAATTTTTCTTCTCATCCCAACGACACCCACAAAAACTTTCCTACTAGTAAAACTCTAACTTTCACATCTCTCCCTTTTACATACAAAAAAAGAACAACAGAAGATTTTTATTAAAGTCAAAAGTTACTAGATAAGTTTCTGATTGGTGTAATTAAACCAATGAGACTAAACCCATTTTTGTAGGCCTATGGGCTTGCTTCCTCATTTACTCCTTTTCCATGTGGGATTCAAGGAACAACACCTAACAATGACATGCAGTTATTTTAAACAAAGTGAATATATAAGAGATTTACATGAAAAAAAATTGAACTTTTTTAATAGTAAATTTTACTTTTTTTCAAAGTGATTGTATCCTATTTATAACTTCACGTTTGTATTTAGTATTATTCTAAAAAGAACAAACACACGTACCTACGTATTATTCTTTGGTGTAGTTTTACATGTACACACGGAGATCCTGTTTAGTGTATTTAATTTTGTTAAGCTTTTTTTTCCATGTATTTCTTTTATACTTTTAAATATCCTTTTTAAAAAAAATCATAATATCATTTAAGAAATACTTAATTATTAAGTAAAAATAGGTAATAAAAAAAATACTGAGTTGGATCCTAGTCGAGAGTATCCATATGCAAGAGTAGGAATCCTCTATTCTTCGATTTACGCATTAAATATTCTTGTTTGAGTTGTCGTGAATATTTCATTTCTACTCGTTTTTGTCTACTTAGACAGGAAAATTAGCTTTCTTCAAGCAATTACAAGTGGTTCGAGTGATAGTGGTAGTTGAGATTAGTTGAGATTAGGTATTTTTGTCGTCTCTTCCAACGGTCCAAGGTCTTTAGCACTTCCACGTCTTGATCTCTCCCGCTACCCACGTCTTCTCAAACTCAATGAAGAGAAAATACATAAACAAAACAATAAATAAGTCTTATTTATGTAACATATATTATTTATGTATTCCTCACCATCACGTTGCACGGTCATCCATCATATCATGACCACCATTCGACGGCGTCAAAACACGGCCGAGCGAACTCCTTCGCGAACTAGGCCAAACAAACGAATTCCTTATATATATTCTCTCTCCCTCCGTGCCTTCAATGCTCCAACTCTTACTTGGGCAACTCTGATCAGAGTCAATGTTCAGCCCTAATTTCTGTTTTTATTTGCAAACTTTTCAGGCTAAGGGGTCTAATCACGAGATTTTATTCACAGTAAAAAGTGCTAAAAAAAAATGCAACATATATAACAGGATATGGACCTCGACGCAACGGTTCATATTTTAATAAAACTCTGTAAAGCAGATTAAGGTATCACTGCCTTCGGCTTCTATAATACTAATAGGACGTAAGACATATGTGTACCTCAACTGACCAATTCAGTTCTATATTTCTGAGTCTAATAATATTTTTAAGTTCAAAATAATAAGACAAAAGTTTCACCAAATAAAATATATAAAAATAAATTTAAAAACTAATCTGATTTGATGTGATATATAAAAATTATAAAATTAATTAAAATATATTTAAGATATTATTTAAAATTACATAAATTTATATAAATTTATTTTCATGAAATATTTTTGTTATTACAATATTTTAGAATAATAATAATATTCTTTATATAAATATATAAATATATATATATTAAAGTAATTGTTATATCAAATCTTTTTATAATGCTGAGGATGATAGGAGAGAATTTTTAGTATGCGGTTAAAATTGAGAGTCTAAAAAGATGGGGGGGAGTCCAATGGACATAAACAAATTGGACCAAAAAGGTCCATTCGGAAGACACAAAATTCTTAAAAAAAAAACAAAAAAAGAAAAAACCAAATATATTTTTGTCCCAATAGTTCTAAGCAACAGATTCCTCAATCCTCACTATAAATAAATAAAATAAAAACATTCCAAAATCATAATAATTGCACAGAAGAAAACGTTACGCCCACACATACAAACCCTCCCAACTAAACCACCCACACACAACACACACATTCTATCTCTCGTCTCTTCTATCATTCTCCTTCACAATCACATGACTCGTCCGTTCCGGTTCCTCGGCCAGGCCAGCTCTTCCAACGCCACCGTGACCGATCCCGACTCGGTCACAGTCAACTCCGACTTCGTGGTGATCCTCGCTGCCCTCCTCTGCGCCCTCATCTGCGTCCTAGGCCTTGTCGTCGTTGCTCGCTGCGCCTGGCTCCGACGCTTCTCCACCTCTCGAGCTGTCACCTCCGCCACCACCTCGTCTTCGCCTGAAACCGAATCTGCATCGACTAATCCATCTTCGGCTGTGGCGGCGGCTTCTTTGGCCAACAAAGGTCTCAAGAAGAAGATCCTCAAGTCCCTCCCGAAGCTCACTTTCACCGCCGAGTCCGCCGCTAAATTCTCCTCCTCCGAGTGCGCGATCTGTCTGTCCGAGTTCGCCCCTGGCGAGGAGATCCTCGTGCTGCCTCAGTGCGGCCATGCCTTCCACGTGGGGTGCATCGAGACGTGGCTCGGGTCCCATTCCTCTTGCCCCTCCTGCCGCCAGATCTTGGTGGTCGCCAGGTGTCATAAGTGCGGTGTACCTCAAGCCGAGGCCAGATTCAAGGAGCGAGTTGACGATACCAATAGGTTCTTGCCTTGATACTAATTTGGGTTTTTTAAGCTCAGATTACTAATAATAATATGAATATATTGCAGGACATTAGGATTTAGCAAACGAAAATCATCAAATTGATTTCTCTGTATTTGATAATTTGATTCGCGTCTATGCATTTTATGTACTCGTATGGTGTATATGAGGGTTTCTACTGTGTTTCAGTCTTTCAAGCCCCGAACTCCCCCACACAGTGAAATATTGTTAGTAGTAATGGAGTTTTAAGAAATTTATCCTGATTATATCTTTGAGGGAATTTTTTTTTACAGTCTTCATGGAAGGATTATATTGCAGTGCTATTAATAAAATATATATATATTAATTTTAAAATATTATTATTATTTTAAATTTAATATTTTTGTATCCTAGACTAGCATTATTGTTTACGTTTGAGAATTGTAAGCAGCATTGTCAAATTATAGGAGGTTTTAGATTCTGATATGAGTTATGGATAATAATAAAATGAGTAGTTGAGATGAGTTAAAATTTAAAATGAGAGATTGAGATAAGTTGAAAATATGAAATGAGTTCTAAATAATAAAATTGAGTTTTGAATACAATATACATATATATATTTTTAACCACTAAACTATCAACTATTGAAATGCCCAAAAAGAAAAAGGCAAAGAAATTGAAATTGAATGATGGTGGAAAATAATGACTTATATAAGACCTATTATGATTTACTTTAGTGAGGGCCATGGAAACAAGACCAATGAAAAGGGACCCATTTCGGAGAATCAATCAAACTTCTTCTTCACTACATGGGATTTGCCCGAAAATCAAAAGGCAATCCTTTTTTCCTCCACCAATTCAAATTTTGGAGTTTTTTCTCATCCTTATTATTATTGTTTTTTCAAGTCCTTTCAAATTTTCAATCTTTATGCGTAAGATATGATGAATTCCTGTTAGAAAGTAGAAATATGCCAAGTGCCAAAGTGCGATAACTATAAGAAAGATCGAAAAAAACCCATTGTGCATGAGAAAAAAGGTTTCAAATTAGCCATTATAGTGTGATAGATTGAAAATTTGAAAGATTACCTACGCATTAAGGGTAAATATTGCCATATATAGCAAAATGGGTTGGTTGAGTTCATAAAGAAGCCAATTTGTCTAATTTAATAGACCAAGTGATGGAAACAAAGTCTGTAACCCACTAACCAACTACAAATAAATAAATAGCCTAAAGACTTTAGATATCATTTAATATTTGCTTCATCATCATCTTTAGAAGTGTCTCCATAAAAATGGAGGTCTTGCATTGTGGAGGTCTCAACTTTTTTTTAAAAAAATTTTATTTTTAAGAATATAGCATCTTCTTTTTGGATTAGTATTCATTGTTTTAATTCTTGATTTTACTGTAACGAAAGAAACATAGATAGATACATGAAATTGTATTTAGAGAACTGCTACATACACAAACAAATCACACAAAAAAAAAACTTTATAAATTAATTTGACTTTATTTGATCTGTTAGTTCTACTTTATAATAAAAATAATTTTATAATCTGAGAGATTATATTAAATCACATCAGTTTGTGAGATTATTTTTATAAAATTATTTTATGATTAGGATATTTTCCTTATATTTGTATCACTTAATGGCATTTATGCGAGTTTCTTAACCATTATTAAGCATTCAATATAATATAATGGGACTCGCTCTATTAATTTATCTATTTTCTACTAAAAAACTCTATAATTCAAGCAGAAATTTAAAAGATTCATTCTTGCCTTGACTCGAAGAAGTTAGTATTGGACCGCCTTATTTTAAATGATAATTATTAGATATTGATTTACCTCTTATTCCATTTTATTTGGACCGTCCAAAAAACAAACATGGGTGGGCCACCCAAGTACCCTAATAACCAGTTAAAAGGGTATCGTGTACTTATGAATCGGATTTTATTTCGAGTCTTCAACAAAGCACAACTTTTTAAGTATTTTTTAAGATATATGGTTGGTTATTAATCCCACCATGATATTAGATTAATTAATTTTTTTCTTAAAAAATATAACTTTATACATATATCAAAAAAAATTTAATCATATTTAATCAATAATAATAAAAAATGTAAAAAGAAAATAAAAATATTCTAACTTTTCAAAAGTAAATAGTAAAAAGAAAATAAAAAAATATTTTTTTTGTTTTTTTTTTCTCATTATTGATTAAATATGATTAATTTTTTTTAATATATATGTAAAGTTATAATTTTTTTAAAAAAAAATTTAGCCAATTCAATATCAATATTCTAATAATAAATAACAATAATGATACGTTACTGTTATGGTGGCTCTGATACTCAAGTCAAGACCCACTCCGTCAAGATTGATGCTACTCTTGCTCGGGATCCCGAATCTCGTCCAGTGTTGAGATTTTTTTATTTTTTATTTGTAATTCTTTTATACATTTTTTAATGATTATAAAAAATATAAAAAAATGAAAATATTATAAAACTATATATTTTTAATAATTATGTAAAATAAAAAATATATATATATATATATAAATTCCACAATCTTGATTGAGAATCCTGTTTGTGGGACTATCATTTCTCCTCTGTCAATGTGGTCTGTACGATTGTGACAGTTTTAAGGTATTTTAAACATGATAAATTGATAATGCTCTAAAGGAAAATAATATAAAGAAGACTTAGAAGAGATAGATTGGTCAAGTAAAAAAGGGGTGCAATTTTGATGAGTTGGAAAGGCCATTACATTGAGTAATCTTCTCCATTTCCCTTATCTTTTATGGGTTTGGATGTTTCTCACGCAATAAACACGCATGCTTCATCTCTATCATCACTTCCCACCATCATTTTGCTCATCCTCTAATCTCATATGGGTCTAATTCTTTTTGTATGGAAACTCGATCACCGGCATCTTGCCCCTAAAAGGAAGGGCGATTACATTAGGCCGAAAGGTACTTATCTTATCTATTATGCCAACAATATACTTATTATAAAGAGGACTTTGCCTTAGTGATTATCGTACCCTCTGTTAATCAGAGTCACTTCTATCCATTTTGACACATCCTATGTAACCATTATTTCCCTTAATTCAAAAAACTTTGACATTTTTATCTCTGTGTTTTGGCCAATATTTTTATTACTACATTAAATAAGAGTACTCCTAGCGAATCCTTTGTTTTTTTCTTTTTTTCTATTCTACTTATTCACTTTTATAATTTGTTATCTATCAGTTAATTTATTTTTTTTATCTATATCTTTAAAATAATTATATTTTATTCCTTTTTATTTATTTAAATATTCATTTAAAATAATCAAAACCTAAAAATTAAAAACCAGTCCGTTGAATGTCCTTTGTCTTCGTCTTCTCCAAAAACCTAAACCCCAAAAAATCAAAACCAATTCCTGAAAATCATTATTTTTCGTCTTCCCCAAAAACCTAAACCCTAGAAAATCAAAACCAATTCCCAAAAAACGTTCGTCTTCATCTTCGTCTTTCCCATGCCTAAATCCTAGAAAATCAGCCACAATCGAAAAGAGCTTCGTCATCATCATTCCCCTCAACCAATCCTAGCTTCGACGGTGACAAAACCCACCAAAACAATAGCCATAGCTCTCGACAACGAAATCTCCAACCAAAATCACCCATAACCAGAACTCGCATTGCGCATGAATAAAATTAATAAAAAAAGATTTACCTTCGTAAATAGTCGACCACTACATGTAACAACTCCAAAATAAATTATTATAGAGGACTTCAACATAAAGTGTGGAATAGCGCGTTCGTTGAAGTTTTATTTTGGTATAAACCTTTCAAATTAAAAAATATATATATATTTTACCTTTTTCGTTAGAATTGCTGTAAATATGTTTTTAAAACAAAATTGATAAGAGACAGTAGTCTTTTTCAAAGATAAATAATTTAGCAATTAAAATATTTGACTTAATATAATAGGTTAGATTATTTAAATTAATTTTATTATAAAATAAATTTAATGTATTACGTCAAATCTATAGTTGTAGCATTATTCTGTCAAAGTTGTCAAAAGATAGGCTTGTGCTTGAATAATTGGATTAAAAAACTATTGAACTACTAGATTTATCATGACCTCCGAAGTTAAATAATAGAGTGGGCTAATCAAGAGATTCGATTCAAGTGGACTGTCATGTCTTTCTTAGAATCTTTGATTCTAGTGTTGAAAAAGAAAAAAAAAAAAAAAAAGAGGTTCTCGCAGGCTCTTTGGCTTCTTCTTGACTTTTCTCTTGTAGAAAACCCTTCAGCTTATTGGACAATAGCTACTAAGCCCTCTCCTAATTTTTATAATTATTGTCCGTATTTTCCCATTAGACTTTATTATAACTAATAAGTAATAACTATTTGAAAAGATCACACTGTATGCGAATACTAAGCCATTTCTCTTAGCTATTATATAAATCATAATGAAATCATGTGTTAAGGACGTATTCTACAGTTTAACCTTTCGAGCTTTCAATCTATCGGAACTTGCAAACACAAAGAGAAGGATGTTCAAAGTCCGAGAACGCTCCAATATTCAAGTTAGTATATGGAATGTGAATCATAAGGTTTTGTAAAGGATATGACAAAATGTATCTTTTTCGGATTTTATCAAATCTTATTTATAGGTAGTTATCTATGCTTTCCCTGAGAGACGGTTTGAGGAAAAAGATCTACTGGCTGAGACACTATTCAATCGTCATCCCAGAAAAGGATAATCTGATCCAGTTTGTCCCATCCTTTGAATCAAATTTTTTCGATCAATGTTCAGTTAAGCCCTTCTTAAGGGTAACATTAAATGCGGCCCCATCTTTATCCAGTTCGGTAATTAATATGACGTGTTCATGTCATTTTTGTATTTAAGTGAGGAGATCTGTCAGAATGACGGGAGTCTGGTCATTTATTAATGCGAGAGTGACCCTGACGTGAGAGGTATCCGTACATTGTGCTTCCAGCATAATTTCATCTCTGACATTAGCGTATGATCGAGGCTACCTCTAGGGCTATAAAAAGACTGGATCGGATTGAACCGGTTGTCTCAGACCGAGACCGGTCTGGTCCAAAGGATTTCTCCTCCTGGACCAGACTAGACCGAACCGAACCCCACATATATATATTTATATATGTATATATAAAAATAGTATATAAATTATAATATTAATATTAATATAAATTAATATATTAATATATAATATATATTAACATATAATATATATTAACATATTAATATATAATATATACTCTTATAATATTAACATATTATAATTTATAGTAGTTAAATTTGGGCCAAAAAAATATTTGATCATTATAGAATTTTAGATTGAATTTAGCCCATTAAATCATATGGGGCACCCCTGGATCGAACCGGACCGCCCTTAGACCGAATTGGACCGGATCAGTATGGACCGAACTCCTGTTCTGTTCGGTCCAGAGTGAGAGAATTCTTGGACCGAATGGAATCGGTCCACAAATTTCTCGGACCTGACCTGACCATTTACACCTCTAGCTGCCTCGTCCCTTTCTTCTTTTGTCATGGTGGTTTGTGATTCAGATTTTCTCTGATTTCGGCATCTCCAGCCGGATCTGGGCTTGTGCTATTCAGGTTTGGACCATGGGCTTCGAGTCTAACTCCTTTCGGGCTTTAACTTGTTGCTAACTTTCATTTCAGTACCCCGCGAATTTTTATCAAAGGCGCTTCGATGGAGATTTTAAAAAATTTCAGAGATAACGTTCATCTCTTTCTTGTTCATGTTCCGTCTCAACACTGGGGGTCGTTCCTGCGTTTCCTTGTCCGAGCAGAAAGATTTGGTCGAATAAATCCGGGGTTATGCCAGTTGGTATGTCGTTCCCCTTACCGGTTGGGCTTTTGAGGACGATTCGACTTCCGAACTGTTAATGCTGGATCACGACTGTTCGTATTTCGTGTTGAGTATTCAATTCCTTTTAGATTATCATCCTGTTGCTTCAACTTCCGAACTGTTGCTGATGTTTCTCGATGTGCTGTCAAACAACGATTAGCTTGTGATATGTACGCGTTTGATCATTATTACCTATTCTGTCATTTCGGCGCACGCCTCTTACTTCTAATTGGCTGGTCTTGAACACGCCCCCTGTTTTCATGGGTCACGTCAGGTGATATGGCGTCTATATCGTTTCGTTTCCCGCACACTTTTAATTCAATTTCTAGGTATAAAATGTCCATAAACCTTGTTACTGTTCTCCCTCCTCTGCCTAATCTTGGTTCTTATATTTTGCTATCTCGTTGTTTTTTTGTTGCCCCTCAACCTTTTCTTGCACTTTTCGAACTCCTGTTTCCATGACTTCCTTTTTATCATTGTCTTTTCTTCGCGGGCAATGGTTGGACTTCCTTCATGCTATCCCCGTGCGCTTCCAGGGAATGCCTCCAGGAAATCTGATGTTTCTTTCTAAGTGCGTTGACGTCTTAGGGAGGGCCCAAAAAGTTGTCCTCTTCTACTTGATGTTCTTGAAAGGTTTCCGTTTTCCCTTCATCCGCCCCGTTCGAGAAGTCCTTCATTTTTTTGGGCTTAGCCCCCGCCCAAATTTTGTCGAACGGGTGGCACATTCTTTTGGCCATTTGTGTGGTGTTTCAGATCGTTCTCTCTGGTAGGAATGATCATTATCTCGATTTGACGGCTCGAGAATTTTTCTGGATGTATCAGCTCCTCCGTCGTGATGGAAATATCGCAGGCTTCCAAATAAAGTCTAAGTATCGATTGATTCGGATGAATGAGAGATATTCGAGTGCCCGAGATTATCACCGGAAGTTTTTCCTCGTTTCGGGCAGGGATTGGGAATTCCATGAGGGAGAAGGGAGTGAATTCCCAGTTCAGAAGGACTGGGGTTTTCTCTCTTCCCCGACATACATGGAGATTACTCTTACTGCTCTGGAAACTGAGAGAGTGAAGGCTATTCTATCCTGGGGGGCAGAAAATCCTGATCGATTATGGTCTGATGTTCTTTTAACTAAGGAGAATATTGAAGAGTATCTGACTCGGCTAGACCGATCTTATGCTGAAATTCAAAATTTTTTTAATGTTTCTGAGGAGCCTCCCCGTTTGTCTCGCAAGCGGGTTTCTGACTAGGAGGCTCAGAATGAGCAATGGACAAAAAATTGTCATGGTGACGCAACTTCGAGCCGTGACGCCCATCCAAAGAAACAGAAGAAAGGAAAGGGTCCTCGTATCGAAAGCCACGATGTTCACGTCTCTCCCATAAATTCTCTCGTCCGTAGTCCCGTGCATGCTTCTTCGCCGACTTCCTTGGATGGGCTCTGTTTTCTGGAAACCGAGCGGATCAAGTTTGAGGCAAGGAGAATTGCTCTTAAAGTGCTCAAATAGAAGCAATAGATGCAGCAGGGGTTGAGTCTTCAGATGGAGAGGACATTGACTGGGCCTTCTAAGAGGCTTTAGATCGTGCTGCTGATCTTTCTCCAGGTGCTATATAGTTCGAGCAGATCTTCCATGAAGAGTCGGAAGAGCAAGTCGTTAGGGCAAGTCAATTGCCCACTCCCCCCTCTTCTTTTTATGAGCATCATTTGGGCGCTTCCGGATGTATGGGTGAAAGTGAGGGGGGATCCGATCCTATAGGTGATCAAGAAGATGTCAACCAACAAGAGATGCACAAGCATGGAAATGGTAAAGGTTGTCAAGGCAAGATCGAGCCCGAGAGGTCGGACAAGGCAGACATCTCAGAGGAAGGGACGCATGTGGATGCCTCCAGTGGGGGCGAGCGGCCCTTTGTTTTAATCGATGAGTCCCTCGAAGGTTCACCCCCGATTTTTGAGAAGGGGTCAACTTCAAACATTCGAACTGAGCCACCGCCCATTTTTGAGATGAGGTCAGGTTCAGGGACTCAGTTCGAGGGCCGACAATCACCTTCGGGCTCGGAAGTTCCTGCTTGCCCTCCACCCCCTTTTCGATTTTGAAGTAGAGTTGTAATGCTTGGGCAATTTTTTGAGTCGAAATCGGACGGGGGGGATCGGACCGGTGAGGCGTCTTCGGAGTGTCCCTCCCATTTTGAGTAGGCCTAGGCGGATGCTTCCGAGCGGGTGGCTAGAATGTTGAAGCCCCTACTGATACAGGTGCGGCTTGTGTATTTTATTAGATCTATACATGATCTTTTTCTTTTGTCGAATTGATAGTCTTTTTCCTTTGCTTTCAGGTCGCTAAGCAAATATCTCAGGCTGTGGGTTCCGAGCTAGCAGGGCTCACTAAAAAGGCTAACGTTTCTCTTTGAATTGAATTGGAAGCGGCTTGAGATTCCTTAGTGTTGCCCAGATGACTAACACAGAGGGGGGGTGAATTGAGTTGTATTAAAAAATTAACAATTATAAATCAAGTATATAAAATAAAATATAAAATATGAAACAGTAATAAATATAAAGAGTAAAGGTAAGAGAGAAGCAAACTCAGTATGTTAACGAGGTTCGGCCCCACTGCATACGTCCTCGCCTCAAGCTACCCCTTGAGAATCCCAAAATCCACTATTCAATCTCCTTTAGGTGGAGATAGAAACCTATTACACCTTTGAGCAGCACCGCTCCAAAGAATCCTTGTAGAACACCCTCTACACTTCCAATTACCTCACACTTGGTGATTTAACTATTCCCCGTGTAGAACACTTTCTACATTTCCAATCACCTCACACTTGATGATTTAACTATTCTCCGTGTAGAACACCTTCTACACACACAAGGGTTATACACACCCTTTTACTGATACAAGAATTGATAGTGGGTAGGCTATCAGAAAACACTTCTCAATGAGTGAAATAAAAACAATACAGCACAAACTATATCTCTCAAAATAAACAAGAGTTAAGGCTCAATGCTTGGAGAAGAGAGAATGAAAACTTTGAATGAATGTTGTATGCTCTTGGTGTTGTAAATGTGAAGTTCTCAAATGATCTATTTATAGGCATATGAGACTTCATATTCAAATTTAAAAAGATTCACATGTCAAAGACATCATCATTCACTTTTCAAAAACTTCAAATCAAATCTTTTTACTTTTTGCATGTGACAAAAGGAGCACACTTTATTTTTCAAAAATTTCAAATCTAATCTTTTACTTTTTGCATATGACAAAAGGAGCACACTTTACTTTTCAAAATTTTCAAACAAAAACATCTACTTTTTGCATAAGTCAAGAAAAGCATCCACCACTTTTAAAAATATTCAAATAAAACATGCACATGTGAAAGATGACAATCAATCATCTTAATATTTTCAAAATTCAAACATTTAATCATGTTATGCACATATGAAAGATGACAATCAATCATCTTAATATTTTCAAAATTCAAACCTTTAATCATATCATACATATGTGAAAGATGACAATCAATCATCTTTCAAAATTTTCAAAATTCAAACCTTTAATCATGTCATGCACATGTGAAAGATGACAATCAATCATCTTTCAAAATTTTCAAATTTAATTTTCAAAATATCATGCACATGTGGAAAATATATTTTAATGCTTTATGATAAAATATTAATTTTGAGCCTTAATCTTAATTTCAAATTTTTAAGAGATTTACAAAATTACTCTATGATTTTAATGTGAACTTATTCCCTTCTTGCTCATGCTTGCTTCCTTGATGTGCTTGATTCTATTGTGTGGACAACTTGAGCTTGAAACTCCTTTATTCTTTGAATTCATTTGTTATCATCAAAATCCATGTGTAGATTTATATGAAACTTGAAACCTTGAGTTCAACAATCTCCCCCTTTTTGATGATGACAAATGTTTGATAGAACTTGAAACCTGTATGAATACTTAAGCTCCCCCTGAGAATGTGCGTTAGTTTTTCAAGCAAAAATATAAATATAATTCCAAGCATATATAACAAGTTTAGCAATTTAAACAATGTTAATGTTCTAGTCTAAAACTTCTCCCCCTTTTGGCATCATTAAAAAGGAATCATAATTATCTCAATAAGATATATTTCTACAATAACTAACAGACAAATAAAACGCTGCGTTAGTAGAGACTGTAGAAGTTAGAACCACCCGTGTCCGACAAAACCTGCAAAGGTTGAAGCCGAATTTTATCAACTCGGTGCGGAAGAAGATTTAAATCTGCTTGATGTTATTGACGAATTAGATGTTCCAGAGATTTGAAGTTGAATAATTAAAATTATTCGTGTCCGACAAAGACAGCAAAAGCTGCAGGCCTAGCTCTGGCAATGCGGTGCGGAGCCATGCATGTCCGACAAAACCTGCAAATGTTGGAAGTCTAACTCTGGCAATTCGGTGTGGAGCCACGCGTATCTGACAAAACCTGTAAAGGTTGGAGGCCTAACTCTAGCTGTCGGTGCGAAAGCAGATCAATCGCCTGATGTTGTTGACAAACGGGTTTGAAGGCTCTGAGTTTCTATAAAAAAATCATTTTCACCAATCGGATACCAAAAAAAAAACATTGCTTCTTGACTTAAGTTCTGTTTCTCCATAACGATAGAATGGTCGAACAATTCTCTTCCACTAATGTTTCAGACTTGAATCAGAAACCCTTGACGCATCAACCATCAATCTTCTCTCCTAAGGCCGTCAATGCCATGATAGGAGCAGAGAACCGTTTTTCTAGTAAAAAAACTTTTGACAATGTGTGTCCAGCATATCTTATATTTCTTTTGACTAATAAGATTTGAAGAGACAATAGTTTGTCTTGTTCTTTATGCTATCTCTATAAAATTAGTTTTAAAGTTTATCCGATTTGCATCAAATTTTATTTTCATCTCTATAACTCATCTGCATTCCTTCAATATTCCCACTTTAAGTTTTCAATTCTTTTCTCAATGGCTCATTCTTCTAAAATTCTTCTAGATGCATCCATGAGATATTCTACATCTCAATCTCATGTCCTTTCTGCAGCTACCATTAGCGCCATATTGCAGCAAGAGAACAATAGTTTGGCTAATAAGCCAGACTCCGATGCTATCTACGACTTGGTGAGTCTCGAGACTCGCTACTCATCCTCTATTGTCGCTTTTTCCCAGCGGCTACAAGTCAAAAATCATGAGGTTGAAAAGCTTAAAGAACAAATTGTTGTACTTCAACGAATTGTTTAAGAGTCTCACACAAGAGAAGGAATCCTTCGGCAGAAGAATAAAAAGTTGAAATCTCTATTGGATTCTTCATTCCGCTTGCCAGTTCCCATGGATAGGGATGACATGATATTGTATGAAGAGAATGAGCGTCTCAAACATGAGGCTAAGAACCTCAAGTTTATGTAAAAGTATTTTAAAGAAAATATCTCTCTATTTTTATGAACTCTGATCTATCTTTTAAGAGATATTCATAACATGCATCATACCTATTTCTCTTCTAATCATTCATAATCTATCTTCTGGTAAGGGTTTTGTGAATATATCTGCTAACTGATCGTGTGTGTTTGTGAACTCCAGTACTATATCGCCTTTCTGCACATGATCTCGAAAAAAAAATGATATATTATTTCAATATGCTTAATTCTAGAATGTTGTATTGGGTTTTTTTTTTTGAAAGATTTATAGCACTTGTATTATCACATTTGATTGGAATGTGATTATACATAAGTTTAAAATCCTCAAGTTGTTGCTTCATGTAAAGAGCTTGAGTATAACAACTACCCGCAGCAACATATTTTGCCTCAGCAGTAGATAGTGCAACAGAATTTTGTTTTTTTTTTTTTTTACTAAACCAGGAAACTAGTGCACGACCTAAGAAATGACATGTTCTACTAAGACTTTTTCGATCAACTTTGCAACCAGTATAATCGGTACCTGAATAACTAATAAGATCGAAAGAAGTGTGTTTAGGATACTATAACTCTAAGTCAATGGTACTGGCAAAATATCTAAAAATCCGCTTGACTGCAATCAAATGAGATTGTTTTGGAAATGATTGAAAATGTGCACATAAACATACACTGAACATAATATCTGGTCTACTGGCTGTCAAATATAATAAGCTACCAATCATACCTCGATATACCTTCGAATCAACTAGTTTACCGGATTCATCTTTATCAAGTTTAGTGGATGGGCTCATTGGTGTTCCAGTTTCCTTAGCACCTTCCATCCCAAACTTCTTCGGCAATTTCTTAATATATTTTGATTGATTGATGAATGTCCTACTTTTTGCTTGCTTAATTTGCAATCCGAGAAAGAATATAAGATCTCCCATCATGCTCATTTCAAATTCTTCCTGCATAGTCTTAGCAAAAACTTGGCACATATTTTCATTAGTAGCACCGAATATTATATCATCAACATAAATTTGAATCAAAAGAATATCATCATTTTCGTATATAATGAAAAGAGTTGTATCAAATTTTCCTCTTAAAAAACCTTTTTCAATCAAGAAACTACTGAATCTCTTGTACCACGCTCTAGGAGCTTGTTTGAGTCCAAATAGTACTTTTGTGAATTTGAAAACATGATTTAGAGAAATATGATTTTCAAAACCTGGAAGTTGCTCAGCATATACTTCTTCATTTATAAAACCGTTTAAAAAAGCACTTTTAACATCCATTTGAAAAAGTTTGAAATCTTTATAACAAGCATATGCAAGTAGCATTCGAATAGTTTCTAATTTTGCGACTGGTGCATATGTCTCATCATAATCGATTCATTCATCTTGATTGAAACTTTGGGCTACAAGTCGAGCCTTATTTCTAGTAATGACTCCGGACTCATCTTTCTTGTTTCTAAAAACCCATTTTGTTCCAATAATAGTATGATTTTTGGGTTTAGGAACAAGTGTTCAAATATCATTTCTTTTAAATTGATTAAACTCTTCTTACATAGCTAGAATCTAAGATTCATCAAGAAGTGCTTCATCAATATTTTTAGGTTCAATCTGAGATAGAAAAGCAGTATGATTGCAAATATATCTAAGAGATGATCGAGTACTTACACCTCGTGAAGGTTCTCCTAGAATTTATTTCGCTGAATGATCTTTCACATGTTTTCACTATTTGGTTGCATCTTGTACTAAGTCTTGATGATCTTTCCTTCTATTTCTATGATCTTTCATTTTGAATTGTTTCCAAATATCACACATCCTTTTTCTTTAGAAGTGAAGTCAATGAATTTAGTTTTGTCTTCTGTCACGTATTTTGAGCATCCGTTGTCTAAAAATTATTTATTTTTACCTGTAGAATACTTCATACATACCTACAAAAGTAATTAAAAACAATTCCCGGTACTCAAGTTCTTTGGGTCCTTTATTTATTAGTATTAGAAGAAATAAGATTTTTAGGTACCCATATGGCCCTAATAGTCATTGTATGTTTTCTTCTAATAGGACAAGTAAAATAATTATGACCATTTCTATTACAAAAATTACAAATAGCATGTGACATATATGAAGAACTTGAGTGATTATAATAGTATCCTTTTTTAACAAAATTATTTTTATGAAAAGAATTTTGAATATTGGATTTTGATTTAGAAAGATTATCAAAGAAGTTTTTATAAGGTTTGTATTTTTGTTTTGGCATATATCCCAAGCCTGCCTTATCAAAAACACATCTTTGACTACCAAGAAGTTTTTCAAAATTTCTTTTTCCATTCGTAAATTTTTCAATAATATTTTTTAAATCAGTTTTCTTTTTCTTCAACTCAAAAATTTCATCTTTCAAAACAATACTTTCTTTTCTTAAAATATCAATTTCGTTTGTTAAAGAAGAATTTTTCTTTTTCAAAACAGTATACTTGATACCCAATTTTTCAAATTCCTCATATACCTCTTCTAAAATATTTTGCAATTCTTCATATAAAGGATCTTCAATATTATCAAGATTTGTTACCTCAATGTCATCTTTAGCCATAAGACAAAGATTTGCTGATTCTCCATTGCTTGTTTCACTATCTGAGCTACTTGAATCATCATCCCATGTAGCTTTCATTGTTTTTTTGCCTTTGTTTCGATCTTTCTTTAGCAGAGGACAATCTGACTTGATATGACCAGGTTTATTGCGTTTATAACAAATTAAAGTGTCATTTTTATCTGAATCTTTCTTGGAAAACTTTTTGAAGGATTTCCTTGGAGGAGTTTTATTTTTCTTTAAGAAGCTCTGAATTCTTCTTGTTATCATCGCAATTTCTTCATCTTTGTCGTCATTTTCCTCATCTTCATCACTTTCACTTTTATGTGGAACAGCTTTAAGTGCCAAGCTCTTCTTTGACTTTCCTTCTTCTTCTCCTCTTTTCAATGTGTACTCATGGGTGATAAGTGACCCGATGAGTTCATTCACTTCGAGCTTCTTGAGGTCTCTAGTTTCAAGAATCGCTGTCACTTTTGATTCCCAACGTTTTGGTAGAGAGTTGAGAATTTTTCTTACTATCTCCACTTTGGAATAAACTTTGCCAAGAGCTGTCAAGCTGTTTATGATGTTAGTAAAACGAGTGTACATACTAGAAATAAATTCATCATCATTCATCTTAAACATTTCATATTCATGAGTAAGAATATAAATTTTTGATTCCTTGACTTGAGAAGTTCTTTCATAAGTAACTTCCAAGTTATCCCAAATTTCTTTTGCTGTAGCACAAGTCATTACTCTATTAAATTCATTACCATTGAGAGCATTATATAATAAATTCATAGCAGTTAAATTCAAAGTATAAAGTCTATCGTCTTTACAATTAAACTCTTCTTCTTCCTTTTTGACCTTTACTCCATCAACTACTTTTGTTGGAATATAAGGTCCATTTACAATGCATTTCCAGATTTCTCGACCTTGAGCCTGAAGAAATATTCTCATTCTAACTTTCCAGAATGAGTAATTGTCTCCACAAAAGAGTGGAGGCCGACTGCTAGATTGACCTTCACCAAATGAAGTTGCAATATTAGCCATAAGATCTTAACTCAAAAGATAGTTAATCTTATAATAGAGTTCTAGCTCTGATACCAATTGTTGCCCAGATGACTAACACAAGAGGGGGGGTGAATTGAGTTGTATTAAAAAATTAACAATTATAAATCAAGTATATAAAATAAAATATAAAATATGAAACAGTAATAAATATAAAGAGTAAAGGTAAGAGAGAAGCAAACTCAGTATGTTAACGAAGTTCGGCTCCACTACCTACGTCCTCGCCTCAAGCTACCCCTTGAGGATCCCAAAATCCACTATTCAATCTCCTTTAGGTGGAGATAGAAACCTATTACACCTTTGAGCAGCACCGCTCCAAAGAATCCGTGTAGAACACCCTCTACACTTCCAATCACCTCACACTTGGTGATTTAACTATTCCCCGTGTAGAACACTTTCTACACTTCCAATCACCTCACACTTGATGATTTAACTATTCCCCGTGTAGAACACCTTCTACACACACAAGGGTTATACACACCCTTTTACTGATACAAGAATTGATAGTGGGTAGGCTATCAAAAAACACCCCTCAATGAGTGAAATAAAAACAATACAGCACAAACTATATCTCTCAAAATAAACAAGGGTTAAGGCTCAATGCTTGGAGAAGAGAGAATGAAAACTTTGAATGAATGTTGTATGCTCTTAGTGTTGTAAATGTGAAGCTCTCAAATGATCTATTTATAGGCATATGAGACTTCATATTCAAATTTAAAAAAATTCATATGTCAAAGATATCATCATTCACTTTTCAAAAATTTCAAATCAAATTTTTTTACTTTTTGCATGTGACAAAAGGAGCACACTTTATTTTTCAAAAATTTCAAATCTAATTTTTTACTTTTTGCATATGACAAAAAGAGCACACTTTACTTTTCAAAATTTTCAAACAAAGACATTTACCTTTTGCATAAGTCAAGAAAAGCATCCATCACTTTTAAAAATATTCAAATAAAACATGCACATGTGAAAGATGACAATCAATCATCTTAATATTTTCAAAATTCAAACATATAATCATGTTATGCACATGTGAAAGATGACAATCAATCATCTTAATATTTTCAAAATTCAAACTTTTAATCATGTCATACACATGTGAAAGATGACAATCAATCATCTTTCAAAATTTTCAAAGTTCAAACATTTAATGATGTCATGCACATGTGAAAGATGACAATCAATCATCTTTCAAAATTTTCAAATTTAATTTTCAAAATATCATGCACATGTGGAAAATATATTTTAATGCTTTATGATAAAATATTAATTTTGAGCCTTAATCCTAATTTCAAATTTTTAAGAGATTTACAAAATTACTCTATGATTTTAATGTGAATTTATTCCCTTCTTGCTCATGCTTGCTTCCTTGATGTGCTTGATTCTATTGTGTGGACAACTTGAGCTTGAAACTCCTTTATTCTTTGAATTCATTTGTTATCATCAAAATCCATGTGTAGATTTATATGAAACTTGAAACCTTGAGTTCAACACTTAGCGATAGCTCATCAAACGAATGCATGCCTTCTAGATGCTAGATCGGCCACCGAGCAAGACAAAGTATTTCTCCAAGCTGAGTTGACCGCTCGGACGTCGGAACTAGCTGCCTCTGCTCAAACCCTTTCTTTAAGGGAAGAAGAGCTGGCGGTTTCCGAGCGTGCTCGTGTAGCTTGGGAAGAAGAATTGGCTAGCTTGAAACGTGCCAGGAAAGCTTTAGAGGAGGAGTTGGCTAGGTCGGAACGTATTCAGACTGCTCAAGATACCGAGTTAGGGGGAGTTCGTAATGCTTTGGAAGATGCCTATAGGAGGATAGCTGATCTCGAGCATCAAATATCTCGAGTAGTAGCCATTCGTAACTTGGCTATGAATGGCTAGTAGCCCAACTTTTGGTGGACCCTCAGCTCAATTCTAGTAATATAAGTTCGAAGTCTCTTCTTTCAGATCGGGTTGTGAAGAAATTTGTAAAGAAGATCGGGAAGCATGGTTATCCGCCTTTTGATGATCTGAATCCTCCTCCACCTCCTAAGACTTGACCTTTTTTTTTTTGTAACTGATGCTTTGAGATATAAAAAATTCGTAACTTTGGTTTCTCTTTATATACTATGTGATTGCTGGTTCGGTTCCTTAATTCCACATTTGCTCTATTGTGTTATACCCCCATGAATTTTTGGTTAAGTGTAAACTTAACCGGAAATTTTGAAAAATAATTTATGTGTTTAATGTCGAGATTCGATTGTTATTTCGCGTAGGTGGGTTGACTGACCCCGCGGGATTTGATTGACTTCTGAAGAATTTGATCGATTTCGTGTAGGTGGGTGGACTGACCCCGCAGGATTTGATCGACTTCGCGTGGGTGGGTGGACCGACCCTGCGAGATTTTATTGACTTGTTGCGTATAACTCAAAATGTATAACTCGAAATGTATTGGAGACTAATTACGTTTGAATTTTTATAATTTCAAAAAGTGAAAACACATCTGGAAGTGTTATACATAATACCTCTTGAGTCGCTCGCTATTCCAGGGACGTGGTAGGTTGGTCCCAATGCTATCATTGAATTGGTAAGATCCATGCCTATTAGTTGCTGTTACCACATAAGATCATTCCCACTTTGGTCCCAGTTTTCTCTGTGCTGGTGTTGTAACGCATATTTGTCTTAACACCAAGTTTCTGATCCTGAAGTTCCGCGATTTTACTCTTCTACTGAAGTACTTCTGACTTGCGTTTGTTGTTAGCAATTTGGGTGAAGGCTTCTTCTCTCTTTTCCTCTAATAAATCCAATCATTCCGTCATTTTGACATCATTAGCGGCCGTATCATAGTGTTGAATACGCAGTGTAGGTATCTCGATCTTGATGAGAATTGCTGCTCACAGCCATAGGTTATGGCGAACGGTATTTCACTCGTGGGAGTTTGGATTGTCATGCGATAGGCCCAAACAACACCAGGTAGTTCATCGGCCCACTCCCCTTTGTGCGTTCCGACTCTTTTTTTTCAGTGTGAAAATGATTATTTTGTTGGTCGCTTCAGACTGTCCATTAGCTTGTGGGTGGTCAAATGATGAGTACTTTATTTTGATTTTTAGCTCGGAGCACCACTCTCGGTAATGATTGCAATCGAACTGTCTTCCATTGTCGGATATGAAACTTTGAGGTATTCCGAATCGGCAAACAATGGATTTCCATAATAATTTTGTGATGGTTTGAGAGGTGATGCTGGTGAAGGCTTCGGCTTCTACCCATTTTTTGAAATAGTCCACTGCTACTATGATGAACTTGGTTCCGCCCCTCCCGACTAGGAATGATCCTATTAGATCTAGCCCCTATTGAGCAAGGGGCTAGGGAGACGTCATTGAAGTGAGTTCCTCTGACGGGAAATGTGATATTGGACTGTGCTCCTGACATTTTGCACATTTATTGACGAACGTCTTTGCTTCTTGGAGTGAACATGGCCAGTAATACTCCGCGCGAGTTACGCGGGCAGCTAGTGTTTTTTCTCCCGTGTGAGTCCCGCAAACTCCTTCATGGATTTCAGCAAGTATATACTGTCATTCCTCTCTCGTTACGCATCTGAGTAAAGGCTCGGAGAAACCCTTCCTGTATAACACTCCTTCAATTAGAGTGAACCTGATCGATCTGTTTCTAATTTTGCGTGCTTGATCTGATTCAGATGGTAACGTGTTTGTCCTAAGGTATTTGACAATGTCAATTGCCCAATCGGGGATTGCGACTGTTACAGTTCCAGCTTCGTTGCCGATGGAGGGTGTGTCTATTGTCCTGATCTCAGTGTTCTCTAGATGCGAGTGCTCATCCTTTCCCAATACTATTTTTGCTAACCGATCTGCCAAATGATTTTCTTCCCTCTGGATCCACTGTAGATGGAAGTATCTGAATCGATCTCTTTCGATGCATACCAGCTCTAGATATTTTTTCAGTTTTTCGCTCTTTGTGATGTATTGACCGAGTACCTGACTTACTACTATTTGGGAGTCGGTTTGGGCTTCTAGGTCTGTCGCTCCAAGGATCCGGGTGATTGTCATCCTAGCTATGAATGCCTCATATTCTGCTTCGTTGTTGGTTACCCTGAAGGCCAGACCTATAACGTAGTTGTACTCGAACCCCTGGTTAGTGGTGATATGTACTCCTACTCCACTCCCGATTTGGCATGATGATCCATCGACATACAACTGCCATCGTTATTCCTGAGGTTTATTAAGGATCACTTATGGAAACTCCGTGTATTCTGCTATGAAATTTGCCAGAGCTTGTGCTTTTATCAAACTCGCTTAACTCAATAGCCCATTTGGCCAATCGACCAGAGGTATCGGGCTTCTGAAGAATAGTTTCGAGGGGTTTGATTGGCATCACTTTGATGGTGTGAGCTTGGAAGTAAGGGCGTAGTCGGCGTGTCGCTATCAGCAGAGCAAACACCATCGTCTCCATTCGAGGGTACCTGGCTTCCGCACCCTGAAAAGCCCTGCTAACATAGTAGACGGGCCTCTGTCCCTGATCGGTTTCGCTTACTAGGACTGTAGATGTTGTATAAGGTGAGACCGCTAAGTAAGCCACAAGAGTTTCTCTAGGAGCAGTCTGGCTAAGTAGAGGAGGGCAAGTCAGGTATTCTTTCAGTTATTTGAACGCTCGTTCACACGATATGTCCCACTCATGTGCTTTTTGGAGGACTTGAAAGAATGGGAGGCACCGATATGTTGATCTTGCTATGAATTGACTGAGAGCGGCGACTCGATCGGCTAATCGTTGGACTTTCTGTAAATTCTGAGGGGAAACCATCCCAACGATGGCCTGTATTTTTTTGGGGTTGGTTTTGATTCCTCGCTCAGAGACCATGTAGCCTAAAAATTTTTCGGATTCGACTCCAAAGGTGTATTTGGCGGGATTGAGTTTCATCTGATAGTGTCACAAAATGGAGAAAGCTTCCCTTAGGTTGACCAAATGGTTTTTAGGGTTTCGACTCTTGACTAGGAGGTCGTCGACATAAACCTCCATGTTCCTTCTAATTTGATCTTTGAACATGCGATTGACTAGCAGTTGGTAGGTCGCCCCTGCATTTTTGAGTCCAAAGGGCATGGCAGTGTAACAATAGAGTCCTCGGTCCATGATGAATGCCCTTTTTTTCTCATTGTCCGAGCTCATCTTGATTTGATTGTAACTTGAATATGCATCCATGAAGTTGAGGAGGGAGTGTCCAACAGTTGAATCCACAATGAGGTCAATGCGTGGCAGAGGGAAACTATCATTCGGGCAAGGTTTATTCAGGGTAATGAATTTCTCGAATGAGTCTCGCAGCTAAGAATCTGCCGACCTTCTCTGCCATGGTGGTGTATTTCTCGGCCCAAAAACTTCTCTGTTTTTGTTTAATTCTCCGAGTTATTGGGTTGACGCATAGTCGGTGCTCTATTATTGACCTAAGGATTCTGGGCATGTCAGTGTACGTCCAAGCAAATACGTCTTTGTGCTCGATGAGAAGGTTTTTAAGCTTCGCGTTTATTCTAGGGTCCATTCTGGTTCCCATTCGTACAGTTCGATCTGGGTTGTTTTGATCGATTGGGATCAGTTCCAAAGGTTTGTTGGCTACTGCTTGACATAAGGTTCCTTCGTCCCTAATTTCATCATCCCAGACTGCTCGGGGAGGAGCTGGCGGGAGCTCGGCATTTTCGAGCCTTGGGGAGATCGTAGCTACGAAGTTAATTTTGTGTTTCAATTCTCATGCATAGCATTGCCTAGATGTGACTTGCTCTCCTATGACTTCGCCCACTCCTCTGTCGGTCGGAAACTTAATCTTGAGGTAGTAGATGGAAGTGACTGCTTTCAAATTATTCAGGGTTGGTCTCCCTAAGATGACATTGTACGAGGAGGGGGCTTTCACTACTAGGAACTCAGTCATGATTGACACAGTTCTAGGCGTGGAACCTATCAAAATTGGAAGTGTTATAACGCCTTCGGGATGTACTGCTTCACCTGTGAAGCCTTTAAGGGGGGCTTGGATGTGTTGAAATTGGTTGCGATCGATTCCTATTTGTATAAAGGCTTCCCAAAATAAGATATCAGTTGAGCTTCCATTGTCAACTAGTATCCTTTTGACCATGAAATTAGCTACTAACATGGATACAACCAACGCATCATTGTGTGGAAAGATGATGCCCTTCTCATCCTGTTTGCTGAAAATGATTGGCGCTCCCTTAGGGATCTGGTTTCTTCGTCCTGGGATTTTTCCCAAAGTATAAACTTCCTCATACTTGACTTTCCGAACGTGCGCCCTTTGAGAGGAGGAAGTAGATCTTCCTCTAGATGGTCATCCGATGATGGTTTTGATCTCACCGGGTGGGTGGCCGGATGCGAGCTCGCTTTTATGTCGGGTTGACTCTTGCTCCCGATTGGGGGGGGGGGAGACCTTGATCGGGTCTTTCCCCGTCGATTGGTTTGTCGCTCATCATTTTGCCTATTCTTTAGGGCTTGACAATCTTCTGTAATGTGTTTGGTTGTCTTATGATATTCACAGTACATGTTTCATCTTTTCCTTCTAATGGACTCTCGTTTTGATTTGGGTTGATTCTGATTTTCAATCGCTAGGTTGGACTGGGGCCATGGTAAAGGTCTGTATTCCCGTGAGGGACCTTTTCTCTTTGTTTTGTCTGGTAACTTCCTCCTGATTCGATGTTGACTAGAGTTTTCTCTAGTATTGGTTGTCGTTCAGTCATATTTGTCGGAGTTCTCCACGTCGTGGGGCTATCAAGGCCTCAAGTGTGTCTTCGACGTTAATGAATCCATCGGCTTGATCCATGAACCCGATCAAGGTTGTAGGAGTCTTATGGGCTATCTCTGCCATAAAAGGGCTCTTGGGCCATATGCCGCCCAAGAGAGCTGCCAACGTGATCTTCTCATCTTGGTTGTCGGTCATTATTCTTTCTTTGTTGAACTTGGTCAGGTATCATTTTAGGTTTTCTTTCTCTCCTTGTTTGATGGTCAGGAGGTATGCTGCAGGGCGCCTCCTTTTCCTACTAGCCATGAATTGGGTGGTGAAGAGTCGAGTTAATGTTTCGAAGCTGTCGATTGACCTTGGAAGAATAGTTCTGAACCATGTCCGAGCTGTTCCCTTCAGTGTTAGAGGGAACGCTTGACACGCTACTTCGCTGGGATAGTTATGCAGACTAACATGCGCTTTGAAGGCCTCTAGGTGCTCCACAAGATCCTGAGATCCATCGTATAGCTCTACTTGTGGAACTTTGAATCTCGATGGGAGATGGACGACCATGACGCCCGAACTGTAGGGTGTTCCCATGCTTCCTCGCGATGAGCCATGCCCTTCTGTTGGGTTGATTAATTTAGTCATTTCAGCATATTTGTCTCTTAGTTCTTTTAACTCAGTGTGCATCCGTCGTCGTTTTTCTTCGGATGCGTCATTTTCGTCATGGTGTCGGGAGCTTACATATTCATCGAGGTTAACTTGTCGCGAGCCGATATTTCTTCATGGGGTTGTTGAAGGGCAGCATTCTCCTCCCTCAGCTTCCTCACGATTTCTTTCAGTGCTTCTAGTTTCTCCTCCATGGATGAATCTAAGTGTTGCTCGTGTTTGGTCGTCTGGGGCTGCGGTATGGTTGATATGCAAAAAGTACGCTTCTATGATCACATCCTACAGACGACGCCACTGTTAAGGACATATTCTGCAGTTCAACATTTCGAGCTCCCAATTGACCGGAACCTGCAAACACAAAGAGAAGGATGGTCGGGGTTCGAGACCGCTCTGATGTTTAAGTTAGTATATGGAATGTGAATCATAAGGTTTTGTAAGGGATATGACAGAATGTACCTTTTTCGGATTTTATCAAGTCTTATTTATATATAGTTACTTGTGCTTTCCCTGGGAGGCGGTTTGAGAAAAAAGATCTACTGGTTGTGACACTATTCGATCGTCATCCTAGAGAAGGATAATCTGATCCAGTCTGTCCCATCCTTTGAGTCAGATTTTTTCGATCAATGTTCAGTTAGGCCCTTCTTAAGGGTAACATTAAATGTGGCCCCATCTTTATCCAGTTCGGTAATTAATGTGGCGTGTTCATGTTATTTTTGCATTTAAGTGAGGGGATCTATCAGAATGACGGGAGTCTGGTCATTTATTAATGCGAGAGTGACCCTGACGTGAGAGGTATCCGTACATTATGCTTTTAGCACAATTTCATCTCTGACATTAGCGTATGATCGAAGTTGTCTCGTTTTTTTCTTCTTTTATCGTGGTGGTTTGTGATTTGGATTTTCTTTGATTTCGGCATCTTTAGCCGGGTCTAGGCCTGTGCTATTTGGGTTTGGACCATGGGCTTCGAGTCCAACTCCTTTCGGGCTTTGACTTGTTGCTAACTCTCATTTCACCATGAGTTAAAAAATGAGAATAAGAGACACAACAAAGGATTTCGTCGAGGCCTATAGTCTTACCCATTTCATTAAGGATTACTAGAGAGATGGAGTGTATGAATCAATTTTTCTTAATTTTTAAAGCATTTATATGTGTTTATTGATTTAAAAAATACACACATACAAATGTTTATAAATATACCGATCGGTACACTTTTTGATACATTTCTTCGATTTATTAAGTATTTTCCTTTCATAAAACGTGTTAGATCCATTATTTTTCAAACCATTAATTTAGTGATGGATTTTCGTTTCATATTATCAAAATTGCAATCTTTGTATTTCTTAAACCTAAATTTTACATGGAAAAAATGGTCAAATAAATAGATACAAGGAGTTAATCTATCAATGGTAACTGATTGAGTATGGTATGTTTTTACAATTACAAAATTAATGGCTAATTTCTTAAAATCATAGTGTTTAGAATTTGGAGGAGATTCTACTAGATTTGTGGAAAGTGAGCTGTCAATACTCCTTCTCAAGTTGGTGCATGGAGATCTGTAATGTCCAACTTGTGTAAAAAATGATGAAAGAAGTCTCGACCTAATATTTTGGTGAATATATCGTCAACTTAGTTATGTGAGGAGGTGGGAATTGCTGTAAGGAGTCCGGACCGTATTTTATCACGAATAATGGATAAACAATCTCAATATATTTAGTTCGCTCATAAAGTACGAGATTGTGGGCGATATGTAGAGCGGATTGATTGTCACAATATAGGCTGATAGGCTCTGAGTGAGAGAACAAGATCAGTGAGGATCTGTTTCAATCAAGTGAGTTCGTAGGTGGTAACGACCATGGCATGTTATTCAACTTCAGTAGAGAAATGGGCTACTGTTGTCTTTTTTTTTTTTTTTTTTGCACGCAGGAAATAGGAATGGTGCTAGTCTGAATGAAGTAGCTTGTGGTGGATCGGTGAGTATTAGGGCAACTAGCACAATCGGAATCAGTGTGGAAAGTAACATGGAGAGTATGAGAGGAAGGAAGAAAATGTCTTACCTTGCACTTGATGTAACGAAGAACTTGAGTGGCAGCCTGCATGCGAGGGGCACGAGGAACTGCATGAATTGACTAAGAATGTTTGCTACAAATACAATATTAGGACGAATGATGGTCTGGTATACAAGACGGCCAACAAATACTGAGTTCGGTTTAGTTCGCATAAACGTTAAAGAATAAAAATAAAGATTGTAAATAACTCGATTCGACTCGAACTCGTATTTGATCGGCTCGAACTCGACAAACTCTAAATTCGACTTGAATTGAAACTCGAGTTATATGAGTCTAGTTCGACTCAAACTCTTCTTTTATCAAATGATTTGCAACCTTATATATAAACATTTGAGGAAATTTTTAGATATAAGAAGCTTTATATACTTTACAAATATATTTGTTGGAAAATAGAATTAAGATCAATAAATAAGTCAAATTAATATTTATTATATTGGTGATCGATAAAATTAATAAATTTGAATAATAAAATTAAAATTTCATGTTTATGTAGTTCTCAAAATTCATGTTTATCGCCTTCATACGTGTTAAGGGTTAGGGGGGAAAAAAATGGGAAAATTTGAACCCGACGTGAATCGAACACGCAACCTTCCGATCTGGAGTCGGACGCGCTACCATTGCGCCACGGATCCACCTATCTTTAAGATTTAGTATATTTGAAATATTACTATTAATTTTTCTCGCCAAATGGTCGATAATTCTGAGATCTTTTGATTTTTCTCGAGTACAAATCGCCCCTCTCGTATGATGCAGACAACGGTAATCCTCAGAAACCTATCCTTCAATCACTGTATACGCACTGTAACTTATAAATGGCATCAATCGGAACTCTTCAATTCCATCCCATTTCTTTCCGGGTAGGCACCCCCATTTCCTTTTCTTTCTTTATGGAGTATTTCGCTTGTAATGTAACCCATATTCCTGACTTGGTTAACTTTTCTGCTAATCGTGGATACGAAGCAGCCAGTTTGGGGTTCGAAGCGTTCGAATTTAGTTGAACTCAGAGCAGATATTGGGCTAAGTAGTGGTAGGCCGAGCCGAAGCCGACTAAACATCTACCGGAAGTTGTTTGTACTGAGAGCGGTTACCGATTCTTCGAGTTGCGGGGGAGAGGACCACAGTGACCGCGATGAGGCGGTGGTTAAGAGTGAGAGAATTTCCGTGATTGTAAAAGACCGGGTAACGAAATTTCAAGGGATAATCAGCTCTTCCCCTCCCGTTGTTTTCGTGGTAACACTTTTTCACTCTCTCTTTCGATTTCAATTCTTTTTCATTGAAATTGAGAAACCAATATAGGAACATTGCTGCTCGCTGCCTTTTTGGAATATTCAATTTCACGTATCAATGGTCGTATAAATTCTTTAAAGGGCGCTGGTTACCGGATTCTTTGTGCTTGGTATTGAGTACTGGTGAAGCCGTGGCCAAGACGTATAGGTTATGGCAACTGTGGGATGCCTATTGGTTATAATTTAGTCAAAATCTAAACTTTTTAATTAAGAATAACTATTATAATTTTAAGAACTCTACAACAAAGTTAACCGAGAAAACCTAAAAGTTTATAATCTAATTTATACTACTAGCAGCCCTATTAGTTAATGAATAAATGGATCAATTTTTAGATTGTTTGAAAGTATGGAGTGGGTTGTGACTAGTCGGTTGATTCTGTGTTGGTAAAGGTGTTAGTTTCAAGGGAGATGGTTTCTGCATGTGTGTTAGAAGTACTGGTACTGTTGATATTGAGTTTCTAGGGAGTGGGTACTGGTACTGCATATGAGAACTTCAGTCATTTTGATTTTATTTATCTTTTCTATTTGAAGAGTAAGCATCGTCTATTCGTGCACACATTTACAGGATTTTTTTCATTATCTCAGATGAATAGATACAGAGGGAGTAATTTTGCTATAGGTTTATGTCTTGTGACTGTATTTTTGGTAATCGGTGTAAGATTATCTGCCACAAGGAAGTCGAGGGACAGCCGTCCTGGTTCTGTAGCTGATCTTGTCAGACGTGGCCAGCTAAGATCTGATAGAAGAGGCATG
Source organism: Platycarya strobilacea (assembly GCA_036898215.1). Taxonomy (NCBI): domain Eukaryota; kingdom Viridiplantae; phylum Streptophyta; class Magnoliopsida; order Fagales; family Juglandaceae; genus Platycarya; species Platycarya strobilacea. The sequence goes on from CM072555.1 coordinate 15,589,660, forward strand.
TATGATCCTAATCCTTAACACCTTCCTTCTTACATTGGGACAATTTGTTTTTTGAGCTTTGAATTGTAAAAGGGCTATGCATGATATGATGTTAAGAGGGGTTTTTACTCTGTGAAAAAATATTTGTCTCAATAAGCTGGTTTTAGATCCACTTCCAAGTTTCTAGTTATGACATCCTCTTTGCACAAATATTGATGTGCTTTTTCTTGTCGGTTTCACTCAGTTCAAGGCCTCTCAAGTATGAAGATCCATTCAATAATCCGTTGGTGAAAGTTGGGAAGGGCAATTCAACCATCGAAGTGTGTGGAAAGATTTATCGTTTAGCCCCAGTAACTTTGACCGAAGAGCAACAAGCTATCCACCAGAAGAGGAGATCACGAGCATACCAGTGGAAGAGGCCTACAATTTTTCTTAAAGAAGGGGAATTGGTGCCTCCTGATGTTGACCCTGATACAATTAGATGGATTCCTGCAAATCATCCTTTTGCAACAACAACTAGCGACATTGATGAAGACTTGGCACAAAATAATGTGTATCAAAAGCATGGTGTTCCATTCCGTATTCAAGCTGAGCACGAGGCATTGCAGAGAAAGCTTGAAGCACTACAAACGGTAAGTACTAAGGACGACTATGGTTACTACTAGGAACAGGGAAAATTTCTAAGTTCTATGCCTTAATACATTCACGAACTTTAGGGGGGATGGTTTCTTCCTATTGCATTTCGAAATGATATGCAGTATCTTGGAGTTTTCAAACCTAGGTGTAGTTGAATAGTTGATAGGAATAGCTAAAATGGCCATTGTCAAAAGCATGTTTAAATGCACGCACATGTTAATGAACAGCTCTACCCAGCATCCACCTATAGGTATAGTTGACCAAAGAAGTTGTTTAATTAGCTCGGAACTTGAATTTAATTGTATCTATATATTCCGCTTTATATCTTTGCATGTGTGAATTGACGGGAGATCATTGATTACTAGGGGCATAAATGCCCTTCCATCATATTTCTTTCTGATTCTTTGTTTTATTTTTTATTTTGGTTTATGTCAGGAGCAAAAATTCAACAATTTAGTGATAGATCCTAGAAATGCTAAAGATTTTGAGAGACCATTCAAGGACCAATCAAGGTCAGATGAGCAAGTAGAACAGAGCTCGAATAATCAAATGGGTGATTCAATGCCTCCCAAAGCAAATCGTGCCCCAATTTCATTTGAAAGCAACTCCTCATCTGAGGGAACGCAGAAGCTTTAAGTTGCATACGGCTTGTACGAATACTGCGGTCACTTGCCAAGAAGAGTAGCTGTGCGGCAAACATTGTATTCCTGGGATTTTACCGAAGACAAGTCCAGATATTTCTATGAATTTTCTTCCAAGTTTTGGACTTTAAGAAGTGTGGTCTGTAAATAGGATGAAACTACATCACTCTTCTACTTGGATTGCAATGTATTTTTGTTGATAGCCTTATAATTGCAGATAGGTGGCTAAAAAGTTCTAACACGTCGTTAAAGCCTAAAGGTGTGAATCATCTGCAGACTACAGAGGTGGAGACTGGAGTGTTGATGTGTTGGTAACTGTTATGTCTCCAATCCAATATACCAGGGCACAAAGAGCATTGCAGAGGCCACAATCTCTTGTGTGGAACATTTCAGAGCAAAGGCCCATAGGCCATGAAGAAACGGCAGAAACATCGTCTGTCAGGCTTGATATATAACAGATGAAAAGCATCTCAAAATTTTTCCTAAATTTGAGGATTTTAAGTAAAAAGGAGATTAGGGCTGGCTCAATAAGTTAATAAGTCTAAAGCAAATTTTAATTGAAATGTTTATTGTTTTTTTTTTTAAATTAAGTAAAATTAAATCAGTTAATTTTAATTTTTATATTACATTTTTATTTAAAAATATTACCTATTATTTACAAAAGTAAAATTATTAATTAAGATTTATATTATTTTTTCAACTAATAACCAATTTAATCTTTATTAAAAAATCTAATTTAAAGAAGATTTTATTAAACCTAGTTTTATAAGACATGTTTTTGAATTTTAGGGGTCATTTGAGAACAATTATTTTTATGTATTCTTTGATATTTTTAAATTCAACTTTTTTTTTTCTCAATCAAAACTCAATACAACATTTTAACTTAAACTATTACATTACCATTTTAGATATTTTGAGATATTTTTAATATCAAAAGAGACATAGAAGCAATTATAATAATTATCGTTAATAAAATTTTATACAAAAGTGGGCCATTGCCTTTTCAAATGACCATACAAATATTTTTTAAGAAAACTTGAAAAATAGATTCTCCTATTTATAATCATCACATTATTTATTAAACTAATAATGATAAAAGAGAAGTGTATTTTCATAAGGAGAGTACTTGAAATAATTATTACGTAGAATATTTCTAAAATTATTAATGACATATATAATATCTATTTAATATTTTTGTTCTCTTCATGAGTTAATTAATTTTTTAATTGGATTTTTTTCTATTTATAAAATCCGACTTTAGACTTCTTTTAGGAGCATTTTGTTACTAGGGGGCCTTAAACAATTGCATAACTTGTCTAAGGGAAGAGCCGGCCTTAAAGGAGATGAACACTTAAACTAAGTTAAACATTATTGATTAATGTTTGCTAATGACATGTAAACTTGTAGAACAATAAATGTGTCAAGAACTTGATAAAGTGAAGATGAAAGCTTGAAGACTGAGGAGATGATGAATTTATTTTGAATTATATTGAAATGAATCAAGTGAAGTTCAGTTACTACATTTACATTTTACTTATACCGTAATGAAAAATAACAGAAATAATTGATTAATTTGTATTATCTATTTTAGCCTTAACTTTTTCTTTTTTGGAGTTCAATTCCATATTCTCTATATGCGATGCTATACTCCAACACTCTCTCAAGATGAATATGAATGTTGAGAATGTTGATCTTGCGCAGAGTGTGATGAAAAGGCAGTGAACCAAGTGGCTTGATGAGTATGTCTGTCAACTGTAACTGAGACTTGAGAGGGAATGTAAAGCAACTTGATGAGCTTTTCTTGCAACTTCTCTCAAACCAGATGACAATCAATTTATATGCGCTTAGTTCTTTCATACTGAATTGGATTGGTGGCAATGGACATAGTAGATTTGCTATCAATGTACAAGAGTGTTGGTTGGGAATGATTGATCTGCAAGTCTTGTAGTGCATAGATTAACCATTGCACTTCACAAGTTGTTGCTGCAAGAGCTCATTACTCTGTTTCAGTAGAGGATTGACTAATTGTAGCCTGCTTTTTACACTTCCATGATACCAGAGTTGCCCAAAAATACTGCAAAACATGTTATGCTTCTCCTAGTGCCAATGCAACTTGCCCAATCATTGCTGCTCGGTAATGGCTTACAATAGGTTTTTCTAGAAATTGGCTCAAAACTTAGACATAACGGTAACGTTTTGGTCTGGTAATTATCAAGTACAACAACAACTTGCCAACTAGTCCCCTATATGCTGATGAATCTTCATATAAATTTGGATCATCAGCAGTTAGCTTAAGGTTTGATTCCATTGAAAATGCAGCAGGTTTTGAACCAATTGTGCCAATATCTTGTAATATGTCTAGTGCATATTTTCGTTCGTAAAAAGAGATCCCAGTTTGAGACCTTACTACCTCTAAGCCAAGAAAATATTTTAGTATCCCCAAGTCTTTAATCGTGAACTGGTCATGTAAGAAATTTTTCAAAAGTTGAATCTCTTGTAAATTATCACTGGCTAACAACACATTATCAACATACACTAGCAATGTCACAAAAGATGTTGACTTTTTGATGAATAATGAGCCGTCAGAGTTACCTTGAGTGAAGTCATAGCTGATAAGAGAGTTAGACAACTTTTCAACCACTATTGCCTAAAGGCTTGCTTGAGGCTATAAAGACTTTTTTAGAAGTCTACAAACTTTGTTGCTTTGATTAGGTAGTCCAGGAGGCAAGTCTATGTAAATCTCTTCATGTAATTCACCATGTAAAAATTCATTGTTTACATCTAGTTAGTAAATGTACCAATTTTTAATTGCAACAACAAGAAGTAAAAGTCGAATAGAAGTAATCTTGGCAACATGTGAGGCGTAAAAAAATCTAACCCTTCTTGTTGAATATGGCATTTTACTACTAGTCTTGCTTTGTGTCTTTTTATGGTTCCATCAACTTTTTATTTGATTCTAAGTACCCATTTATAACCAATGATCTGTTTATTTTTAGGTAAAGTAACAAGCTCCCATTTTTTATATAACTCTAAAACATCAAGTTCATTTTTCATAGCTTTTTGCCATTCTAGAAATTGAGCAGCCTGTTTATATGTTTTGGGTTCTAATGAAGTTGTGATAGAGGCAAGAAAGGCTTTATGAGATGATGATAGTCTACTTGTAGAAAGAAAAAGAGAGATAGGATAGAAATTTCCTTTAGGAGAACCATTAGTAGAAAAAGTTGGAGGAACTGCATTTGAGGAAACTTGGCTGCAATAATAGTCTTGCAGAAAATTAGGTGGCTGTCTAACTCAAGTAGATTTTCTGAGTTGTGGAAGATCAGTGGAGATGCAAGTATTTTGAGGTATAGGCATATGTTGGTTAGTATTTGAAACATGTTCATCATCATGTGAAGTTGATGATGCAAATTGATTAGGAACAACAATTGATTTGCTAGGAAAAGTATAACTACTATATGAATTTTCTGACTGAGGAAATGGAAACGTATGATTTTGTGAATCAGTAGGTACAACTGAAAAGGAAGTGTAGAAGTGTAGAAGAAAACTTTTAACAGTTCTTGGATCAAACTTTTGTCTGTGATGATGAAGTGTAGAAGCAAAATAAAGACAACCAAACACATTTAGATGAAAAAGTCTTTGTGTTTTGTTAAAAAGCATTTTCTAAGGGATTTTATTTTTAAGAAGTGGGGTAGGAATTTTATTAATAATATGAGCTACTATTAGAACATAGTCACTCCAAAAAAACAATGAAATGTTTGCTTGAAACATTAGAGCCCTAGCTATACTAAGCAAATGTTGATATTTTCTTTCAACTGTTCCATTGTTTGATCCCACATTTTCTTCCTGAGTTTGTCAGAATAAACTCAGATCCATTGTTTGATCCCACAGTTTTGATAGCAACATCAAATTGTATTTTTATCATTTTACAAAAGGTTTAAGTAGAAATGAGACTTTAGATTTATCAACAATTGTCAAGAAAAATCTGCAACCCGAATAAGAAATTATTGCAAATGGACCCCATATGTCACAATAGATCAAATAAAAATCTTCATTAGATTTGCTATGTGATATAGAGAATGTTAATTTTTTTTGCTTTGCTAAGGGACATATATCACATGCATTTTGACAATCCATAGAGATAGAAGAATCTAAGTGTTTAAAAGAAGAAAGTCTAGAAAGAGATAGATGGCCTAATCTGTAATGCCATAGGTCTAATGATTCTTAAGAAGCAGAAGAAAAAGGAAATGAGTTAGACTTAGAAGTTGTGCAGGAAGGATCTTGTAAGATGTGATATAGCCATTGTTTCTCAAATGCAATCCCAATAATTTTCTCTATTGTTTGGTCCTGTAAAAGGCAATGAATACCAAAGAAAGACAAAACAAAGGTTAGAGCCTTTGGTTAGCTTAGAAATAGATAAAAGATTAAAGAAAAATGAGGGTACACATAAGACATTTTGTAGGAAAAGATTATTAGAAATGCAAATGGTGCCAATGTGTGCAGCTGGTATAACTTGTCCATTAGGCAAGTTAATGGATGTAGTGATTTGTTTAGGAGGAAAACAACAAAAAGTGGTGAACAGATCATGTGATCTGTTACACCAGTATCTAATATTCAAGAATGAGTCAATTTTAAAATAGAAGAAATTGAATTGCAAGAGAAATTACCAGAAAACTGGGAGGAAGTAACAAGATTACAAGCTAAGGTATTTTTGGTACTCGAAGAAGATTAAGAGGACTAAGAAGAATTGTCAATAGCTAGAAGCTTATTAAATTCTTTAATAGTTACAGAAATCATGTGGGGCTCATTACTGTTTTGATTACAAACTTCATAAGTTGAAATGGCAGCATGAGCAGCAGAGTAATTCCTCTTCCCTATTGGTCCAGTCCACCTAGGAGCTTGGAGGATACCCAAAAAGCTGGAAGCATTTATCAACAGTGTATCCATTGTATCCACAGTGTGTACAATGGAGAGAAGACTTTTTATATTTTTCTTTTGAAAATTTATACTGATTGGTTGCTGGATTCGACTGTTTAACCATCAACGCACGAGTTTCATTAGAAACTGAGTTGGTCAATTGCCTTTGGCTCTCTTCTTGAAGTAGTAAAGAAAAGAATTTGGCCATACTTGGTAATGGAACTAAAAGAAGTAGCTTACTTCTAATAGATGCATATGAATCATATAAACCAATCAAAAATTTCAAAACATAGTTTGATTGTTGCCTTTGTAGCAAGAAAGTGAAAAGATCACATGTGCAGTTTGACATTTTTCCACAAGTGTAGGTTGGTGAGGGGCAAAAACTAACATATTCATCTCATAGTGTTTTGAAGGCACTGAAATACTCAGTGACAGAAGAGGAACCCGTATTTATGCAACTTAAATATTTCTCAAGATGAAAGACTCTTGGTCCATCACTTCTTAAGTATCGGGTTTTCAATTCATTCCAAAGTTCAAGAGCTGAATTGACATATAGTAAAATATTTTGAATATCTTCGAAAATGGAGTTGATCAACCAAGAAAGTACCAAGTTATTAGCCCTCAACCATGCCATGTGAGCAACAGACTAAGCAATGTTTGGAGGAAGGATTGAACCATCAATAAATGCCACTTTATTCTTGACAGTTAAAGCAATGCTGAACGAGCGGCTCCAAGCAACACATAATTGTCTCCATTAAAAATCTCTGAGACTAGAAGAGCATCAAAGTTACAAAAGCTCCAAGCAATGGACTTGATGAATCATCTCATGGATTTGTGTTGACAGAATTGGTAGAACTGATAGAAGCCATGCCAAGAAGGAGCAAGAAACACAGGATTCGAAAGAAATATTGTGTAGAAGAATCTCTACAAAATCTTGGAAAAGATATTGTAATACAGAGAAGATAAGAGATGCAGAGAAGAAGTATAGAAGAACATGAATCAATTTCCAGAAGAGAAAATCAGTGTGCGGAATTTTGTAATCCAATACCATGTCAAGAACTTGATAAAGTGAAAATGAAAGCTTGAAAACGGAGGAGAAGATGAATGTTTTTTGAACTGTATTGAAATGAATCAAGTGAAGCTCAGTCACTACGTTTACATTATACTTATACTAAAATGAAAAATAACAAAAATAACTGATTAATGTGTATTCTCTATTTTAGTTTTAGCCTTTTCTTCTTTGGACTTTAATTCTATATTCTCTCTATATATCTATATACATATTTACGAAGAGTTAGAGTCACATGTTTAAGAGTGTTAGAAAAAATTTCAGCGGAAAAATACCTCAAGTTCAGCTTCAAAAATTGCTCCACAAGTTTTTCCAGATTGATAAAACACCGGCGTTTCCTCTTAGTGGTTAGTGCACTACGTAGTATAAAACTAGAGTGACACTAAATAAATCCACAGCCTAAAAATTATTTCAAGAGAGAACAAATGAGAGAGAGATTTTCACTATTTTTTTCGGTTAGTTCCCAGAACCAAAAAGGAGGGGGGCTATTTATAGTCCCCCTACATGGCTGGCCTTTAAAGGCCAGCCTTCAATGTGCTGGAAACGCATGGCTTAAAGCCATGCGTTTACAGACTGTGTAACGCATGGCTTTAAGCCATGCGTTACAAAAATGTTTGTAACCGAAGGGGGTCTGCCCGTGTGGGCGCCCCCTTCATTTAACATCTCCCACTCGCACACAGTGGGCATGACCCTAGGTCTGCATCTCTCTTATGTTCTCAATCTTGTTCATACAAGTAAATAGGCCGTGCGACCACCAAGCACATCTCAAAAAATGGGAGTACATACACCAAATCTCTCCCAGAGAAGACCAGCATAGTAACATCCCGAAGTGTATGGTCATGTCCTAGACTTATTCGATCGCATCAAGTCAAGTATTTTCGAACCCTCTTGAGTTATATAAACTCAGAACAATGCTTGACTTTTTCCAAATCATTTTAATGTGTTCACAACTTTAGCCGCTACCAATATGCAGCGTCATAGTTTGACGTCAGCAAACACTATCGAAGATGCGATATCGAATAATCTTCCCTTTGCACTCATATCATTCAACTTTGGTCGAACCGCTTTCCCAGCAATGCCTCTTTAAACCGTATTAATCATGGTCATAGACAACATGCCAAAGTAGCAGACATCACAACCTCCATCTCGTGACATAGTCAAAAGTAAAGGACACTTTAAAAAATGAGACTCACACAGTGAGAAAGAGGGGAACCATTTACTCACTTACTCATTTGGTCGAATAAGCACATGTAGTATGAAACACATGCTACGGTGGATTTCTCTTTCTTAAAGAGCATATGTCTATATCAACACCGTACAGATCTTAGTCTAGTCGCTGCTTAAGCGTCTAACCCGAGTTCCTCTATTTGCTCGCCTCCAAGGCGTCAAAGAGGATCTCACATCTGGCTAATCTTAGGCTACATGGATGGTGGGTAATCCATTCACAGTCTTCTCAAAAAGACCTCATCTTAGCTCCCACTAAGGCGACATATCTTTGTGTTAACTAACTTATCCCTTTGGACAAGTACTTAGGGACACAATGTCTCATCTCTTCTCGCTACTTAAGCGCTAGAGGCGATTGCTCGTGTGAGTGAGCCAATCTTAGCCTGTTGACATATCTTGTGTGTGTGTATTAGTAAAAGACAATACGATAAAGACAAGAACTGAATCATATTGTATTAATATCCCAAAGGAAATGTTACATCTCAATGTTATTTGAAAAACAAATTACATTTACAATCTACGTAGTCCTAGATTCCTAACATGAGCCTCATATACATCTCGTGCAATAGGCTTTGTTAAGGGATCAGCAACCATGCGACTCGTAGAAAGATGTTTCAGAATCACTTCCTTTTGCGCTACCATATCTCTTATGTAGTGATATCTGATATCTATGTGTTTGGTTCTTCCATGATATTTTGAGTCCTTAGCATATGCGAGAGCTGCCATGCTATCACAGAATATCGTCACCGGATCTGAAGTATCCGTGCCAATGTCTAAATGCTCGAGGAACCTTCGTAACCAAACAGCTTCTTGAACTGCTGCAGAACAAGCTATGTATTCTGCCTCCATGGTGGATAAAGCTATACAAGGTTGTTTCTTGCTGCTCCATGTAATGGCGCCATTGTTGAGCAGAAAGACATACCCAGTAGTTGATTTACGCTCATCTAGGTCACTGCCCCAGTCGGCATCGCTGTAACCTCTTAGCTGCAAATCTGAACCTTGATAGCACAGCACATAGTCTGCAGTTCCCTTCAGATATCGCATAATCCTCTTGACTGCTTTCCAGTGAGCCAGTCCGGGGTTAGATTGGAATCTACTTACTAAGCCAACTGCATAGCATATGTCAGGCCGAGTACACATCATTGCGTACATCAGACTTCCCACAGCATTAGCATAAGGGACACGGGCCATCTTTTCCTTTTCTCTTTGAGTCTTAGGACACAACTCTTTAGATAAGTTCTCGCTTTTTGTGACAGGGGTGTCAATGGGTTTACATTCACTCATTAGGAAGCGTTCGAGAACTTTCTTTATGTAAATCTGTTGGGACAAACACAATATTCTCTTTGAGCGATCTCTGTAGATCTTAACTCCCAGAATGTATTCTGCCTCACCCATATCCTTCATCTCAAAATTGAAGGATAACCACTCTTTTGTGGCGACTATCAACCCTTTATCATTTCCAGCTAGTAGTATGTCGTCAACATATAATGACAACATAATGAAACTCTTCTTGGATCTTTTGACATAGACACAATGGTCCTCTGTGATCATCGTAAACCCATTCGAAAGAATGGCTCGATGGAATCTGAGGTACCATTGCCTAGATGATTGTTTTAGGCCATATATAGATCGTTTGAGCTTGCACACTTTGCGCTCTTGACCTTTGACCACAAAACCCGTTGGTTGATCCATATAGATCTCCTCATCTAGTTCTCCATTGAGAAATGCTGTCTTAACATCCATCTGGTAGAGTTCCAAATCCATGTTTGCTACTATAGCTAGAATCAGACGAATTGAAGCAAACCTCACGACTGGTGAAAAATTTTCTTCATAGTCTATACCCTCTTGTTGGGTATATCCTTTCGCCACTAAGCGAGCTTTGTACTTATCTATCGATCCATCCGACTTGCGTTTGACTTTAAGAACCCATTTGTTCCCAATAGTCTTACGCCCTGTCGGTAGATCAACCAGATCCCAGACCTGGTTAGTTTTCATAGACTCAATTTCATCATTAAGAGCTTTCATCCACTCATCTTTAGTAGAAGATGAGAGAGCCTCATGAATTGTCCTAGGCTCATCATCATCATGCGGAGCTACCATAAAAGCTTCCCCTTCAATCTCAAAACGACGACGGGGAATACTTTCACGTGTGCTTCTACGCGGCTGAGGTTGTTGTGATTGATTGACAAGTGATGTGCTCCCACTCGGATTTAATTCCTTATTTGTAGGAGCTTGAAGAATTTCTTCCTCATTCTCAACTAAATTCCTTGGAGCACTGTCTTCTTGTTCCATAATCTCATGAAGTTCTAAACTCCTATCAACCTCACCTCTACTTGGAAATTCATTTTCAATGAAGTCCACATCTCGTGATTCAATTTCAGTCATACTTCCATCAGTTTGTTCACCTATTAACACATACCCTTTAGAGTGTTCTGAGTACCTTATGAAGATACACTTCTTCCCTCTAGGGCCTAATTTCCCATACTTATGAGAAAGATCATGAACAAAACCCGTTGAACCCCATGGCCGCAAGTTACTCAAATTGGGTTTCTTGCCGGTCCATAGTTCATATGGGGTGGAAGTTACTGATTTGGAGGGCACTCTGTTAAGAATGTAGGCAGCAGTCAAAAGTGCATCCCCCCAAAAAGAAATTGGTAGGTTTGCTTGCGCCATCATTGACCTAACCATCTCAAGCAGTGTACGATTTCTCCTTTCCGCCACACCATTTTGTTGCGGCGTACTCGGCATCGTTAACTGTCTTTTGATTCCTTTTTCATCACAGAGCCTTTTAAATTGCTCAGAGAGATATTCTCGTCCTCGGTCAGTTCTTAGAGTTTTTAAACTCTTGTCTAACTGATTCTCAACCATTCTTAGATATCGTCTAAAGCACTCCAATGCTTCAGACTTGTGGGAGATTAAGTAGACATGACCATAACGTGAAAAATCATCTATAAAAGTGATGAAGTAGACACCCCCGTGTCTTGCCCTCACACTCATTGGACCACAGATGTCAGAATGGACTAATTGCAATGGAAAAGATGCCCTATTGGCTTTTCCAAACGGTTTTCTCTTAGCTTTTCCCATTAGACAATGTTCACATGTGGGCAAGATGACCCTAGCGAGATTGCCTATCAGGCCTTCTCTAGCTAACCGAGTCATTCTATCTTGTCCTATATGACCAAGCCTAGCATGCCATGTATGTGAATCCAAATTATCAACAGATGAAGAAAGAAAAGCAATAGATTCATTTATATTAGAATAAACCAAGTCTAATATCATAAAACCGTCTTGCAGAAAAGCATTGCCATAAAACAATTCGAAAACCAAGTTTTAATAGAGTAACAACTGAAAGTAAGTTTCGTCGGATTTCGGGAGCGTATAGCACATTGTGGAGGAAAAGAGTGCGGCCACCCTGCAAGTCCAGCTTGTAGGTACCAAGTCCTAGCACCTCCACGCTAGCTCCATTCCCCACCTTGATATCACGACTCCCAGCTGGAATTCGGCGATATTCCACAAATCCGACTCTATCTCGCGCTATGTGCTCGGTCGCTCCTGAATCAACAGTCCACACAGGATAGGAGTGAGCAACCATCACATGGCTAGTTACAAAAACAATACGAGAGAAGTTAGAGTATACCTTCTTCGGCTCAGTGCAGTCACGAGCGAAGTGGCCTTTCTTTCCGCAGTTGTAACACTCTAATTTTGACTTGTTCTTCCCACGCTTGCCCCTTTTGCTGCGCTGAGAAGTTCCTGACACCTTCTTAACTTGTCCAGCAGCTACCCCATTCTTGGATTTCCAACGCTTAGGCCTTGATGCCTTGCGTGAACCAGAATTAGCCACATAGGCCGAATGATTGGGCTTAGCAGCCTCTAGGCGCTCAGCCTCCAATTCTAAGTGACGCGAGACATCATCAAAATTTTTTATATTCTCATTATGCGTCAGATTCTGGCTCATGTTCTCCCAAGAACTTGGTAGTGATCTTATCACTGCCTGGACTTGTTGTTCATCAGTCAGGTCGTTTCCTGCCGTCTTAAGTTCGCGGATCATGGTTGACATAGCCCTAAGATGCTGCTTCATCGTATGGTCAGAGCGCATCTTATAGGAGTCAAACCTCATGGTTAATCCACGTAACCTAGTGGCCGAAGTTCCACCAAACTTCAATTTCAAAGCCTCCCACATGCTTTGGGCAGTGTCATAGGTCTCGAACTCACACATTAGATCATTGTGCATGCTGCTTAACATTATTATGCGCGCGCACCGATTTTTCTTAGCCCATTCAGAATAGGCTAATTCATCTAATCTGTGTTGTTCTGAGTCCCCTTCCTTGGGCTTAGTCAGGGAGTGAGACAAGGCCTCTACGACTTCTTGCTCATCTAAAACATATTGGATCTTGCGATGCCATATGTCATAGTTCTCCCCATCCAATTTCTCCCCTTTGTTTAAATCGGCAACAATACTCTTGGATGCCATTTCACTACAAAACGCAAAGGAGGGATATTACACACACACCTAAGAAATCTGCCGCGTCCATTCAAGCTAAAAAAAATAATTTAGACATGTCGCAAGATCGAAAAATCGCTAGGCTTCAGAATCATCTCTTGCGCCACAATATCCAATTATTAAATTTCTAACCTAATTCCCGCGCAAATTTAAAAAATATGGGAGATTTAATCATAAATCTCAACCATACTCCCACTATTTAAAAGTAGTCACCTAGTCCTAGTCACGCGTAGAGACAGCTCCTACTAAAATCGCAGTAACCTGTTGGGCCAGTCTACAAAGACAGCTTCAACAACCACAGCAGCCTGTTGGGCCAGTCTACAAAGATGGTTCATATAAGACCATTACAGTCCATTTTTCTTATTCCATCAGTGCATTTACAGTTCTTACTGGGGCTACCATGGTGTTGTCGCTATACAGTGCATTTACAGTTCTTACTGGGGTCACTGCAATTCTTTCAGCCTATCAATCTACACTGACAACCCTAACTAAGACTACTTAGTGGGAATTTCCTATTTAATCACTAGAATAAATAAAGGCTAATGTCAAATCATACAAGCCTAACATTTATACATGATAAAATAATAACACATTCACATGTTGTATACATACATGTTATCACATTTAATCAACAAAAAATTAAACATAATATCACATGTAATTTATCAAAAAAAATGAATATCATCAAATATCCACATGTAATCATATTTAATCTAAAGCATTAAATAAAAAAAACACATGTTATAACAGGAAATATATCTAAGCATATATTAAAACATGCCTTTTTTTTTTTTTTTTTTTTTTTATTCATTATTAAAAAATATATATATATAAAAAAAAAAACATACTGGCACCATGAGAAGCTCACGGTCCAGTGGTGGAGGGCGCTGTAAAAACGCATCTGGCCTGGGTTCGAAACCCACGGCCAGACTTTCCTCCCTTTTTTTTTTTTTTTTTTTTTTTTTTTAAAGAAAATGGGCTGGGCCGTATAAAAACCCAGCCCAAAACCGGACTTAAAAACCACATGGGCCGCAAGGCCCAAGCCCGGCCCGAAGCTGCCTTCTTCTTCAACCTTCGGCCAGGGCACTGTTCACGTGAACAGTGCCCAATTTTCAGAAACGAAAAACAGCGCCCCAGGCCGCTGCCCAACGCCGGAAACCGTCGTCCCATCACCAGAAACAACCTCCGGAGGAGGCTGGGTGCTGCCGCAGCACCCAGGGAGGTGCTTGCAGCACCTGGGAGGTGCGCGCAGCACCTTTCTGGTGCGCGCAGCACCACGGTGGTGCTGGCAGCACCCCTCTGGTGCGCGCAGCACCGTCCTGGTGTGCGCAGCACCGAGGCGGTGCTTGCAGCACCGCTGGGTGCCCCACGGTGCACCATGCACCGTGGGCTCCAGGCGGTGCATGCAGCACCGTGGTGCGCAGCACCCTACGGTGCGCGCTGCACCACCATGTTTAGGTGGTGCGTGCTGCACCACTGCGCCCAGGTGGTGCACACTGCACCACCGCGCCCAGGTGCGCGCTGCACCACTGCACCGGCTTCGGCCAAAATTTTTTTTTTTTTTTAAACACTCAGCAGCATTAAAAAAAACACATTTATAATTTGCATGTATAAAAAAAAACTGGAAGCAATTACGACTTGCTCTGATACCAATGTTAGAAAAAATTTCAGCGGAAAAATACCTCAAGTTCAGCTTCAAAAATTGCTCCACAAGTTTTTCCAGATTGATAAAACACCGGCGTTTCCTCTTAGTGGTTAGTGCACTACGTAGTATAAAACTAGAGTGACACTAAATAAATCCACAGCCTAAAAATTATTTCAAGAGAGAACAAATGAGAGAGAGATTTTCACTATTTTTTTCGGTTAGTTCCCAGAACCAAAAAGGAGGGGGGCTATTTATAGTCCCCCTACATGGCTGGCCTTTAAAGTCCAGCCTTCAATGTGCTGGAAACGCATGGCTTAAAGCCATGCGTTTACAGACTGTGTAACGCATGGCTTTAAGCCATGCGTTACAAAAATGTTTGTAACCGAAGGGGGTCTGCCCGTGTGGGCGCCCCCTTCATTTAACAAAGAGTGACTTCTCTCCAAAATGAGCCCTTCCGGTAATTGAATTGGAGGAAAACTCAAGGGTCCATGAATGAGAAAGAGACATAGACTGAGATGATTGTTGAACTTGTTTCTACAACTACTTGTTCTGGGAAAATGCAAATCTAACCATCAAAGGGAATTATTGCCGTCAAAGAGAGAGACCATTAGCTAAAGTTAAAAATGCTATTTGTATTTATAATTTTTATTTATATAACAATACGTGTGACGCATTAGTTATTTATGTGCTGAAAATTATTAAATTTGAAATGAAAATATTGAATTTAAAAAAGCAAACTAATAAAATAAATTCTGTAGGTAAAATTGTAAGTACATATAATACTATTTTTTAATTATCTACAACTTACCAAGTCTGTTAATCCATGAAGAATGGCCCCATATCCCTCCACACATAACGTAATATTCTCGTGAGAAATGATTTTTGCAGTCTTAAGTTGGGTAAAAAATATAGGTAAATTTCTTACATCCATTTTTGTAACGATCAACTTCATTTTTTGCAAAGAAAATGCAGACTAAGTATAGCCCTATTCCCAAATGCTAAAATAATATATAGCGTTCAATGTTTACTCCTCTGCCAATTTTTTTTTTTTTCTCGGCTCCAATTCTCTACAGTTTGCACATGCATCGTGATATTTACTCCTCGTGCTTGTTTGGATTTCACGTTAACACCATAAAATTATGATTCAGTAGGACCAGTACTCTTTCTCTATCCTTCTGAGTTAAATTCTACAGTACATGGATTTTTTTGGTCTACAGCTTGAGATGACAATTTGAATTAATGTCACGACTAGGCCAGATTAAATAGCTTATAACGAAACTTTAATATTACCAATTTAATTAAACAAGTTAAATCCCTTAACTCTTATAATTAACTAAATTCATGTCGAAATCATGTTAAGTTTGTAGTTTTTGAAAAGAATTTTCAATCCTATATGTCGGTTTCGGATGTGTTATGTTAAATTTAATTCATATGTGAGCCAATTCTAACTCGACTCTTTGAACTAAATGAATAGATCAATTAACCTTAATTTGTTAATTTCATATCAGGTTTGTATTGAATTCACGCCTTAATAGCCATTTTGTAGCATAGGTAAGAAGAATTCTGCATTCCCACCTAGCTCCTGTGTGTTGGGGGTACGTCTTGGAGGATAAATTATAGATATCTCTTGATACTTTTGTGTCTTGAGTACTTCACTTAATTTCCTTTGTGATATTGGATTTTGGTGATATTTATCATTATTGAAAATTCAACACCAACAATGAAAGTAGAGGATTCTTGGCAGCAGATCAAATGGATTGCATTTCCTTGAGGGAAAAAAAGATGAAGTTGATTGAGTTTTCTTAAAGAAGTTGGAACGACACTTGTTTGAAGCCGGTGATGATAAGGTGAACGTGGAAGGACAGCTAGACTGAAGCAGTCGAAATGCTTGAAAAATCTTAGCGCCATTGATAAAGATTTTTCTTCTTAAACTGACATTAATCTCTTTATAAATACATGCATTGATTGCGAAAATCTGCATGAGTAATTTGAAAAGCATAACTCAACGTTGAGAGAGTTGAGAGAAACCGTTGTAATTTCGGTTCGTGAAATTAAATCTCCTTTCTATGTGGATGTAGACTATTTGGCCAAACCACGTTAACTTTTTGGTCTCATAATATTTGTGAGTGTTTGTTTTAACCAACAATCATGCACGGTTAAGATTCGAGACGCTTGAAGAATCTTTTTCATTCTTCTGTTATGTAAGAAAAGATAGAGATAAAATGACTACAATTATGGGTATTCCCTTGATTTTATCAGGCACAGGTGCTTTCTTATGCATTTTGATATTATTAATTATTATGCGTCCTAGTGCCGTGTTACACAATGGCATCTCATGTTTGGTCGATCACGTAGAATTGTTTGCTCGGGTTGGGATGTCAGAGCTGGCCAAAAACTAGCCAAATCATGTTTTCTTAACAATACAAGAAAGGAAACAAAGAGTACACAAAATATGCATTATATTTATTGAGTAACTCAATATTAATGAATTTAATCACTTTATTTCACAAATAAGGTGCATTACAAACTTCATATAGATTACAAACGCAACTAGCTTGTGTTTCCTATTATCAAATGGGATTGAGATTCTCTATAATTTCTTGACTCAAATAATTCTATAATTTTGAGAGATAAATACATAGATTGTAACCCTACAGTATTATATGTTGCCCACGACGATATTAAATACAGTAAAGTTCATATATTTGTGGTATATCTCTCCAAATTATAGAAAGTATTTAGGTTAGAAAGCAAATCTCACTCTCTGTAATTTTTACCGAATTCCTTATGTTGGGAAAAATAGAAGCAATATTGCTGATTATGGCATTGGCAATGAAGGAATTTGCTATATATGTATGTGGAGTTAAAGAAGAGAAACTCCCTACTGTTCTGCAAACTTGACGTCTGGGTTTCTCATGGGTTTGAGCCACATGTCGGCCATAACTCGTGAGGAAATGCTCCAAAACAAATCTTGCCCTTTTGTCTGCACATGTTTTCCTTTCTTCCCTGCTTTCCCCAATCCATATGCAACCAACCACTGCATTGCTGTCAGCCTCTGTTTCTCTGAATCCCATGCATTTCTTTTCCCACTCCTTACCTTCAAACCCCCAACGTACAAATTTTTTATTTTGAATCTCTTT
This sequence comes from Platycarya strobilacea, assembly GCA_036898215.1. Lineage (NCBI taxonomy): Eukaryota > Viridiplantae > Streptophyta > Magnoliopsida > Fagales > Juglandaceae > Platycarya > Platycarya strobilacea. The sequence continues at coordinate 15,607,409 of CM072555.1, forward strand.
TCATCATCATAGTTATCTGCCTCCATTGCCGCACCAGTGGCTTGAATTAGAGCAATCACAGGCCCTCCGACTGCCTCTTGCCGCCTTATTGGATCCCTCAACTGAATCAACACTGCTATTATGATATCTCCTGTCTCGCCATCAGAAGTATCCAAGCTCTGTTTTTTAATCCAGTCCTCAAGTGGTACAGCAGAATCCAGGGGATTGTTTTGATCATTTCCAACCTTGCTGTTGAGTGGAGAAACGTCAAACGGAGCTTCTTCCTCGGCTAGTTCGGCCTGAATTTTCAGCGATTCGACTGCCATGGTCTCCATCTTCTGCATTGAGAATGCCAGAACCTCTTCTGCTGTTAATGGTTCCTCATTCACATTCCAAATCCCAGTCGAAATCCTGTCTTTCCTTCCCGTACTCAGCGCGGTTGCCATCAGCTTTACTGCGGCAATTGTACGAGCAGCACTTGAGCTAGCGCCTTCCTTGTTTCTCCCTTGGATGATTGCAGAAGCAATTCCTTCAAAAGCTATCTGTTCTGAAGTTTTCCCCATCAGATCATCCAAGGGCATCAGAGAAAATATCTGAGAGCTAAGTTCATCAAACCCCATAGCCGCCATCCTCAAGAACAATTCAACCCCATTTGTGGATTGACATGCCGGCAATACATATGGTTTTGATATTTGCATGGCTAGTTTTGGAGAGTCTTGCCTCGTAACTTCAGTATCAAGAGGATTCATGGCAGCCAAATAGCCTCCATCCCTTGTTTGGACAACACATCCTAAGCCCTTGCCAAGATCTGGGAGATACACTTTGGATTCGGATTCTGTATAATCCGCGGCTCCGTCAAGCTGGAGAGGGGGAATTTCATCTGTTTGTTGGAATTTATAATTGCTAGTTTTCTCCTCCTCAAGCAACTGAAGAAATTCCCTTGTCACGTTTTCTTCGTCTGCGTCCAGTCTTTGCGAATCTGTTTCTTCCTGTGTCTTGACAATTTTTTCGTCTCCCATCATAGACTCGAGCGCTTTTATTTGTTGAGCAATTGAATCAAGTTCAGTCAATCTTAAGAGATGTACCTGATCATGCACAATTTCTTTGACAACCTCGCTTGAAACTGATTTTGTTTCAGTAGACTTTTCGGATTCCTCATCTGCATCATCCTCTCGTTCTTGAACCTCAACTCCTTTATCCACGACTTCAAATTCAGGAAGATCATCTTCCATCTTTGTTTCTGGTTCTTTCAACTTTGGAACAGAGGGAGCTGGCTCCGGCTCCGGCTCCGGCTCATCGAGATTCAAATCATCAATTCCTTGAAGTTCTGCCGTCGCTGCTGTCTGCGAAGGAGTCCAAGGTTCCTTTCGGCTCGACAACCTCGGACTAGGGACACTGAAGGATGTCTTCGATTGCTTTCGTGCGAAAGAAGAAGCATTCTTGGGTTTTCCTGACCTTAATTCCTCAGCCTGACTATAGATTTCAATTCCTCCATCTTTCTCCATAATCTGGAACCCAAGTTTCAATACCAGTTCTCCTCCTTTTGCCTTGCCTGAAAGATTGAAACTTGTGTCCCATTGCCGAACACGAGTGCCTTCGTAGCTCTTCTCCACTGATTCCTGAATTAGCTGGCTCAAATCCACAGAACTTCTCCCGAAATCAAGCTCCAAAGCATCAACTGCAAACACGTATATCCAAAATGGGCGTGGCTCAAATTTCAGCGGCTTTCCGGCACTCCCCGAACCGGCATAGACATGGCACCTAACGAACAAGGTCTCTTCAAAATCAGCAGCTCCCTGAGAGACCCTTGATGGCATTGTATGAACCGCTCCATCTTTTGTTTCCTTCTTTCTAACACAGACTGAGAGCCGGAGGCCATTCATCGACGCCGGAAGGCCCTGGACTGAGACAACTTCCACAGAAAACAAGCAGCTCAATTTATGCATTCCGATATGAGAAAGAGCTCTGATTGGTTTCCAGTTCCAGATTCCCTTCTTTTCTGCTGAAGAAGTTGCTCTTTCATCGAATCTTTTGACTTCCGGCTGGTTTGCTATCTGGGTTATTTTTTTATTCTCGTTTTCATCATTAGGCTTTGGCCGGGAACGCCATGGAGACAAAGACAAACGTCTTCGGAGCCTGTTACTGGGTTTCTCCTCGATTTTAGCCGGGGCAGTCTCATCAGCGGATGGAATTGAAGGAACTGAACTTCGAGGAAGAGCGAGGGAGGCAGTTCTTCGATTGCTGGAAATATGGGATTGGTAAAGTGATTGGCTGAGTTCCTCAAGTTCTTCCAAGAGCTGATTATTGGCATTCTTCCCCCCGGATAATTCAGCTGCCATGGTTGAAGAATAAGCAAGCAAAGAAGACAAGGATGATGCAACAGTAGATGGTGTTGATGATATTGAAAGTTGAAGCAGAAATTTGGAAATTGGAATGGAGAAGAAGATAAGCGGTTCAGAAGGTCGATTGGTTATGAGGTGGAGATACTGCCATAAAAATGGTTATAAATGTGGCAATGGTTGGCTCTTTTGTGAGCCATGAAATTGTGTGAAGGATAAGAGATGAACGTTTACCGTTCCCTATCCGCCTTTCTGAAAAAGACAAGACTGGAATTAAATGCCCATCTCCTCGGCTCGCACACATTTTCCAGCGAAGTATTTGTTGCTCATATTTCAATTTTCCAGCGAAGCTTCCTTCATTTCTTCACTATTACCCTCGTATGGGTTATTATGTTAATTATTTTGATTTGACAGGGCTTTAGTTGTGAGTTCAAGGTTTTGGATGGACCCGACCGGTTTGGTTGAAGTCTGTGTTTTAGATAATTTCATTTTTTTTTTATCACTCATAATCAATAATCCACGGAAGATTTCCAGATGAGGTTCACACTTAAGTTGGCTGCATCAAGTGGCAATAGAAGCAGCCAGGTCAGCCTCCCTTCAAATACCAAACCAGTTATAACTATTTTCTCAATTGAAACAACTGTAAAGATTCATTATTGTAATAAATGAATGCCCCCATGTGTTTAATTTAACAAAATAATGTTATTTTGAGTCTTTTCCTTTCGTTTCGATAGAGAATTATAAGCTGTTGTAAGCATGAGACAATGATCCCTATAGAATGTTCAGAATAATGCACAAAATTTTGGCACTTCAGCTGGACATGGATTCGTTGGAGTTAATTGAACTGAATGTTTTGGTTTGAAATTCAGTGCAGAGTATCCCAAAAAGCCAGGAACTTTCTCTGATAAAAAATGGAACTGGGTCTCTAAACTTGGATGATTGGGGTGAGTCTTTAGAGGACATAACCAAATTAATTTCCATTTACGTGTAAGTAGTACTGAATCTGGATGGGTAGAATTGATATTTTGATGCTGTGAGTCTGACCGTATGACATGAGGAGTTTATATTAACCACCCCGAGAGGTAATTTAATTGTGGTGGGGTGGTCCTAAAAATGTTGCAAAATTCAGAAAACTTTGGGAGCTGAGAGACCACAGGGAATGCCATATGGTGTAGAAGAAACAAGAGAAAGCAACAACGGAAGCTGCCTCTTGAGCATATTGTGTTAGTGTAGAACAAAAGAAAGCAAGTTTAGTCCCAAAACGTGGGATTTGGTGAGTGGTCCTCTGTTTTTGGAATGATGAGAATTAATGAGATCTGGTGCAAGAGGGTGAACTATGTGTTCTGTTCCCCTTTAGCAGACGCCACGAATAAAACCTCATCATCCTCCGCAAGAAGTTGCAACATTTTAGTGGGTGTATGAGGGGAGGTGTCAGTCCAAACATGGATATATGTAAATTCTGAAGATAGGACTCCCACATGTTTGATATTCTTTTTAATTTTATGTAACATATATTCTTTAGTTTAGATCTTATTTGAATTCGAAGATGTGCTCAACTCATCTCAATTTCATCATTATAATTTTTTTAAATTATCATACAAAAATAATAAACAATTCAACTTTTTCAAATCTCAATTCAATTTTTTCAAATTTTAAAATAATAATAATATTAAAAAATAATAATATTAAAAAATAATAATATTAAAAAATAATATTCTAATAATATTTTATTTAATTTTCAAAACTTATCTCATCTCATCTAATCCAACCATGACTATCTCTCATTTAACATTTTCGATTTTAACAATAACTTGGTCCAAACAGATCAACTTAAACCGAAGAAGCTTTTTATAAACTATTGTAAGATTAGTAAGTAATATCATAGAGATTATTCTGAAAATAAATATAGAAATTTTAAAATCACAATTTTTTTTTTAATAAATGGATTAGATGAATATTTTAAAGATCATAAAGTGATATTTAACGCACGCTTTGAGAATAGTGTAATGAATAATGATATATATAAATCTCGTGCAAGTATTTATATATAAATAATTTATAAAACAATATAAAAAAACACAATTTTTGTTTGTAGAGTTTTTTTTTTATGAAAAATAATATATACACAATACAATTACATAATATATTTCACAATATAATTTTAAATGATGTATATTTTTATAAAATAATATATAAAATTAAAATTATTTACCAAATTATTCCTTATTTAATATATTATTATAAAATATATTGTGTAATTCTGTTGTGACTTGTGTGTGTATCAATGTTTTTTTTTTTTATTATTATTCAAAAAGCTCGTCCGTATGCAACCTGCCCTTAACGTTACTCGCGAAAATGGCTTGGGCTTGCTTCAAAGTGGGCTTTTAACCCTTTTTTTTTCTTTTTTTTTTTTTAACTTTCCTTTTGGGAACGGTGTGCATCACTGCATTGTACTATCCGATTCGATTCGATCCAATCCGATACCGCTGAAGTCTGTAGAAAGTAGAGATCGAACTTGGAAGAAAGAGCGAGCAATAGCAATGGCGTTTATGAGGGGCGAGCCACTGGTGACGAAGCTGGCGGTTTTGGCCAAGTACGTGGTTCTTCCGGGAGCCATGGCCGCTGCGCTCATCTACTCTCCTCCAGATTACGCGTCCTGGTATAAGTCGGACAAGTCCGAGAAATAAATCAGTCCCCCTTTTCTATTTCAGCTATCGGTGCGTTACTTGCCTTTATCTCCTCCTCTTCGTCTGCAGGGTTAGGGTCTTGTACTTTTATTATGCGAATACTTCCATTTGCTGATTAATTCCAAGATTGATTTGAGGCTGTGATTGTGTGGTAATGGATATTGTGGCCCGAGTGAGGGCTTTGAATTTAGCTTACACGCATATTTGTTGGGGATTCTAAAGAGTTGAAATCCGTAGAGAATTGAAAGTGAAGCGGATGTGATTTTAGTTTCTGCTTATTTGATAGAATTTTTGGGTTGCCCTCGTTCACAATATGCCTTGTATTCCCAAGTTGCAGGCACATATCTGTATAGTCGCAACTGCTTTATTTTTTCCTGTACAATCGCTACACTTTGTGCTGATGAAATAATCTTTGTTTTGGTGAACCATATAGAATGGGTACTTGATAGGATTTGCATTGCCTTGCCCTTCCTCATAATATAGGACTAAATGCTTGCTTTTCTTCTGAACACACTGACAAATTTTGTTGAGGTGGCATTCCCAACTCTGTTGCCACCTGCCAAGCCAAGGTAGAAAAAATATTGTTTTGATAAGTTATTGATGGTTTTATTCAAAAAGGAAATTTGCAACAGGAAAACCTAATTAGACATAGGAAAAGATACAAGGGAATCGTAAAAATCAAGTCCATTAAAATCTATAACAGCTGCCCAAAGAAACATTTTTTTATAATATAATTAATAAAATTTTATTCATCGAATGCAATAGGCGAGGCCCATGTACACAGGATGTATAGAAAAGATACACATAATTACATTCTTAGATTAGGAAATGAAAACAAAAACTCATGAACAGTTCCTCCATTAAGTAAAAATAGCTGAAACCCGTTGAAACACTGTAAACAAAAAAAATTTCCAGATTTCCTCTGCAGTACGCTCCCTGTTATTACAATACGACTCATTCCTTTCCATCCAAATACATGATATAATGCACAAAACAATGATGCGCATCAACCCCATGGAAGAAAGGCCAACATCATCAGGATATCCCTAAGAGCAGCAATGTGCATAGCACTAAGGCTATAACACTATGTGCCGTGCACAAGCATGTTACAAAGGAAGCATCCAAACAAATAAGCCAAACCACCATGGGGTTGACTAGAGAACTCGAGGGCTAGACAACATGAGAAAGCCCTTAGCATGAACTATTGCCCCAATTGACAACTTCATGTGCGGTACATCGTGCCACCAAATCCATCCCTAAAGCACAAGCTTGCTACTAGAAAGCAAACAAGAATGTTGGAATCCGCCCCATGGGAGGAGCCCGAAAAAGAGTCATCGGGACATGGCCGGCCAGAGTCGGCCATTGCCACAACCACCATTGCAGGGCAGTGGAGACGATACCCTCTGCTCGCTGGTGGCATGGGAGGAATGGCGACACGTCTTTTCCACTCGAGAACAACTATGAAGCCTATTCCAACCATTGTTTTGAACACTGTACCATACCAGCCGTACCAGACTAGTAACCGATATGAGATAGATAAGTGTTTCATACCAGATTAAATACCGGTCATTTCAGTGTGTTTCGATCACTACTGGCTGGTTTTTGGTGTACTAGCCCATTTTTAGTGTATTGGCCGGAATTTTGTATTTTCATAATTTTCACTCCAATTCTCACATTTGAATACTATTTTCTTAACTTTTTTTAATCTCCTTTTGTCGAGGAATGAAAATCAAATTCCTAATCCCATGTGTGAAGAAGAATAGTTGAATTGGAACTTACAAGTATTATTGAATTTTATAAATATGTATTTCAGCTTTTTAATACTTGCATTGATGTGATTTTGAAATATAATTTATGGGTAATGCTACATACAAGCATATTTGTGGACTAATATGTGCACTAATAAATGCCTATTAGTTGCCTTCAATTTGTGAACCAAGCTGACCAATCATGTTGGATGGGTGCACATATTGGTGCACAGAATCTTGCAACAATATTTTTTTCATAATTTTTCCATATTATTAATTTATCTATATATAGACTATCCTGAAACGGTACCAGTACTGGTACCAAAATATTTCGTTCCAATACCTTAACCGAAATAGTTATCGAAACGGTATTCAAAACTTTGATTCTGACACGCAAGTAGATCCACCACTATTTTAGGCATTACCCAAACCTGCCCTACTCTACTGAACACATCATCCCATAACACCTTAGCCACCTCACAATAAGAGTAAATGGTCCACCAATTTACCATATTTCTTACACATGAAATACCACTACATAACAATCATGCCACGCTTTCTCAATTTATCAGTTGTCTGAAGCTTTCCAAGAGATGCTGTCCAAATAAAAAATGCTACCTTTGATGGCATATGAGCCCTCCAAATACGCTTCCACGGAAAGAAAGGTGATGCTGGACAATCAGCATCTTATAATACAATCTAACAAAAAACTTTTTACACACTCTACTCTATGCTTGCAAGCATTCAATCCCTCTCATATCCTCCAATATCCAGAGAATGCAACAAGTTGAAAAAATCTGCAGCCTCTTCAAGTTTCCGATCCTGGACAACTCTAATGAAACTAACATCCATCGCACAACTCCATTATATAGGATCAATAAATTTGAAACGGAGGCCTGCTGATTAACAGCCACTCTAAAAATAGCCAGAAAAGCTCTAAAAAGAGCACGCTCACCACACCAATCATTGAACCAGAAGTGAATTCTTGAACCATCACCAACCTCGAACTTAATTTGTTTCACAAAATTATCCCACCCCTTTCTAATAAATTTCCAAAGACTCACACCATAAGTCCCCTTACTCTCCTTAGAGCATCAGCCCCCCCACTCACTCCCATACTTCTGATCAATAACCTCCCTCCACATCGATTCCTCTTCCCTTTGATACCTCCACAACCACTTTCCCAACAATGCCTTATTAAAACTACTCAAATTACGAGCCCCCAAGCCTCTATTAACAATAGGACAACAGACTGTATTCCAGTTCACTAGATGAAGCTTTTTTTCCTCTCCCATACCTCCCCTACAAAAATCTTCTAAATAACTTCTGAAAGTGATTTCCCACACCTACCAGTAGTGGGAATAATGCAAGAAAGTAAGTGGGAAGATTGGAAATGGTACTTTTGATAAGAGTAATTCTATCCCCTTTTGATGAATATAGCCGCTTCCAGCCCTCCAATCTTTTCTCAATCTTCTCTACTAGCCCCATCTCAAATATTCTTTAGCTTTGAACGCCCCCAACAGGAGACCTGGATATTTCATAAGAAGATAAGCAACTCTACAACCCAAAAACTCGGCCAAGCTGTTAATGTTATGCACATCCCCCACTGGAATCATCTTTGACTTACCCAAATTCACCTTAAGACTCGAGACAGCTTCAAAACATAACAATACAGCCCTTAAAGCTTGAATTTGATCACCATCAACATCAAATAATACAGCCCTTAAAGAGTAAATGGCAAATTGGAATAAAACCATTATTTGCATTTCCTACTGAAAAACCAGATAGAAAATCCCTCCTATTGCAGCCTTGACCATATGGCACAAAGCCTCTGTAACAATAACAAATAAAAAAGGAGATAACGGATCCTTCTGGCTCAAGCCTCTTGGACTCTGAAAAGAAACCACAAGACTGCCCATTAATTAACTAAAACCAAAAACTGAGCAGTCACAATGTTGTGTCTAATCCAATCACACCACCTATCCCCAAAACCACATCTTATGAGCATGTAGAAAGAAAATCTTAGTTCACATGATCATACGCCTTTTTTGTGTCTAGCTTGCAAAGAGCTCCTGGAAGACCTTCCTACATCCAACTATCTAAACATATATTCACGATTAACACTGAATCAAGGATTTGGCGACCCCGAACAAAAGCATTTTAGGGTTTAGAAATTATCTTATAAATCCCACTAACCAAACTGATGGGACGAAAACCCTTCAATTTAGAAGCATTGGCTATCTTAGGTATAAGGGCAATGAAAGTGGCATTCAACAACTTCTCAAACTTTTCAATTCTTGGAAAACTCATTGAAGAAACATAGTATTGAAGAGGAATACTTAAGCTCTTCCACCATCAATCCTCAAATTTTTTTTTTTGATTGAATGCAATTAGGCAAAGCCCATGTACACAGGGGGTATACAAAAGAGATTCAATCCTAAAAATTTCTACCCTTCATTTCCCTCCAAATGCATTACATTAGGCAGATTGCTGCAATTTGTAAGCTGTCATATAGCCTCTCCTACTTGTTAAAAGGTTTGCTATCCTTCTAAGTATTACCCAAGCCAGTCGAATGCTACCAAAAATCTATCCCACAAAGCTCTAACAATCTCACAGTGAAGCAAAAGATGTTTTCCATGTTCATATGATGAGAGCATGACACTAGCTCATACTAGATAAAAGAAATTAAGACATTTGAAATAGCAGCATACGCAGCCATTTTAAGAATCATGTTCTCATGTACTTATAGCCTGCAAAGATATTTTGCAGATGACAAATCCAGAATTTCAAGAATTATGCTGTGAACCATTGGAATCTTTGGAATTATGTCCTGTTTTAGGATTAAGGGCTACTCAAACACTGTCTTTCTACTTTGAATATGGAAAGCATTGTTCACTTTCCAACCGCATTTTTATACTGTTTCATTTTTCTTTATCTCTGCTTTGCTCTACAATGAATGGCCTCTGACTTTGGATGTGGGGAGCTGCTGTCCCTTTTCTTTTTCTTTTTGTATGCATGCAAGTATTTCTGGTTTATGATTCATGAATTTTTGTATTTTCTTTTCTTTACGTTCTTGCAGGGTCATCTTCATCACTTGTCATGCATGCTTGCAAAGGTCCACTCTCTTAGACGAATGGGGTATGTAATAATTTCAAGACAGAATAATTGTTGAGTTTTAGAGTGTAGTTAATTTGGAGTGATGAACGCGTCTAACTTTTGTTTGAAGAACTTTGATAAGTATCTTTGTTCTTTTCTTTGCTTTGCCCGCAACTAAGCATTATCCAATCAGCACAAGCATAGTCAGGCTCCATTGGAACATTGTGGAATATTTGTAAAATTATATAAGATGGCCCGATTTTAACTTTGCATAATGTGTGAGAACTTAAATATGATAATAGTTTTCATTGCTTATCATGGTAGCTGAATATGAGTTTCTGTGGAGAGTAGTTTATGCATTTCCAAATATTTGTAATGCTTTGATATTTTAACAAGTAGCTCACGCAGAGTGGAGTATGAGTTATGACCTACTACTGATAAGTGATAACACTATTTTTTTAATTGAAGCATGTGCATGTGGCCGTTTTGCTTTTAGCATGCAATAGTACCTCATAATTTGAGTTAGTACGTGACAAATCGATCTTAATGATAAAGCTTTGTTTACGTTTTGAAACCCAAGTTGCCTTCTTGAGTTTCTGTGATCTCAGGTTTCTGAATATGTAATTCGGAAGTGGTAAGCTTCGGACTAGCTGAAAGCTATTGGTAGGACGCACATTGGATTCATTTCAATACTATATTTTCAGGGGAGGAAACTTTTTCCTTTTCAAACAAAAAAATAATAATAATAGGGTTGTCAAATGGCATGCTTCTTCAATCTTCACAGGAACATTTGAAATGAAGCATTGAAAAAAAATGCAAGGAATGGGGGTGCTTTCATTATTTTTGGATTCGACAGTGCTTCACATTCATCGTGAATATTGATAGTCTGCCATATGAAAATCAGTCTTAACCATTTGGGTCGGAAGGCTTAATGATGACTTTAACCCTAATTTCAATTACATTGATCAGGGCTGAGTTTAGATGAATTAACCAGACTAAAATGAAGGAGGCTCTTTGGTGTCAAGACAAAGCATGGTATTCTTCCAAAAGCTTTTTCTGAAAGGGGTTTAGTCCGGACGTGTGAAAATCCAATTTTCACACCGACCAACAGAATTTTGTCATGTAGAATATACAACAAATTTTATCTATACTCGCATACACCATATTACCTCCTTACTTTTTTTTTTCTCTTCTGCGGCTTCTCGCTCTCTCCCTCCTCACCCTTTGCTGCTTTGCAACTTCTCCCTCCCCCTCTCTCTTAAATACTCTCTAAGCTTCTAAAATACTCTCTAAAAGATGTTCTCTCTTTAAATATACTCTTTTTTATTAACATTTTTGTCGTTGTTGCGATTGAGTTCATTGAGTTCACCGGCTTGGAGCTCCGACATCAGATCTCTTCCATCCCGCAAGCTCTGGGCCAAAGTAGCATGCCCTGTTCAAGCTTCGAAGATGACTTTCTCATTTTTGGTACTGTTTCCAACGCTCTTTGTGGCATTTTGAGCGTTTGGATGGTGCCTTTATGTCCATCCCATGGCTACTCCGCACGGTAAAATTCTACTAATCTTACAAAACTATAAACCTGAAAATCTGATTAACTCGAATTCATAGGTTTAATATCTACTTGATTCACCAAATGGAACTTTCTAATAAGTCTATTGGAATTGGCTTTGTATCAATAATATCTCTTCATATAATAATAGTATGGTATATCATTCATACAAAAAAAAAATGATATCATCCATACAATAATATCATCCATACATAACAAAATAGTATGGTATATTCATATAATAATATATGAACAGTAAAATTAGTATTGTTTGGAACCCAAGCCCCCTATTTTGAAGTCCCAATGATGTAATACTCATTTTGTTTCTAGGTCCTCGAGATAATGCCACCATTGCTACCATAATCGGGTTACCTTTACCATCTCTCAGTCACCACACATGCACGTGGAGATGTGGGATTTACAGACATGGCTTTCAAGCATTGTAATGAAAGGGCAAAGGCTTCCTTTTATGCCGGGGCTCGTGCCTGGTCTCTAATAACCATATGCGGGCTTTATAACTGAGATCTTGCGTTAATGGAATCCTCCTGGCCTGTTACGTTGCGTAGGGTTAAAGGAGACCTCATCATCAAATACCACGACGGAACACCTTCAATCCCATCCATGCATCACATCAAACAGAACCTGTCCCACTCCAACATATATACTATATAGCACAGGGCGTCGAATATATAACCCTATAATGCCAGCCAAACATGGAGAAAAAAAGGGATCGATTTTTGTACAATAATAGTAATAAAACAGCGCTACTCAATCTTCATTTGCAGAAATTGTCCAATAATACATTTGGGTGCGCATGGATGGACATTATGGAGTTGGCTCTCTACATATACGCATATAGAAACAGTACATACACATCAGATTGATAGATTCTGTAGATACTATATGTATATCTAAACTAATAACATAAAAGCTGAACTAGAAGAATTTAAGCACTTAAGCCCAAGATTCTCCGGGATCCTGTTTAGATGATCCTACATCAGCTAAAAGCCAGTGCTGTTGAGAGCAACTGAAGTGGACAGGGCATTAACAGGGGCATCTATTGGAGGAGCAGAAGCAAATGCAGAGAGCCCTAACAAGCCACAATCAATTTGATATTGATTTGTGCTTGTTTGAATCCTGTCCATCCATTGCAAGTTTGCATCCGCTGGTATTTGGAAGTGGGAAAAGTTTACCTCTGTCTTACACTGTTTCTGAATACTGATCTGTTCCTTATAAGTACTGCAATCTTGATGTGAGAGCAGGGATTTGAAGAGTATCGAGGGTAATGGTGACTCATGTGATGGGTTGTTGTTGGTGTTTGTGTCTTTGGTTGTTGCAGTGGTGGTGGTGGAAGGGAAGGAAGGAAGGAAACCATTTATTGGGAATGGGTTGGATTGGGAGACAACTGGGTGTATGAGGCTTTTGAGATCATCTTGGTTATTTATCAGAAGAGAATTTTGGAGATCCTGCAATTGACATTCCAATAATGTATTTGGAGCTTCTTCTAGCAATGGAGGCAAGGAACCACTGGTGGCAGATGAAGCAGCTTCCAAGAGGTAGCTTTGTGATTGAAGAAGTGGGTTTCTCTTCTCCCCTTTTTTGTGAAAAATCCTGCAAATCACCCATTCCTCCTGCAAAAAATGACCATTTCACAAACTGTAGACTACTAGCAAACAGAAGATACCCCAAAAAAATAAAGGATTATGGGTAGGTGCTCATTGAATTTATTTCCAACCCACTCATTTTAAGTAAAAACCGAAAATGTTGCTTCAGTTCTTTAGCATGAAAATGTCTAATGCAGCAGCATAGAATAAAAACAAGTCACATTAGGGCATTAACATTATTTAACATAACAAATTGTTGCTGTTGACGCCAAAAATAGAGCTTGTTAAATCAACCGAGTCGCATCAAATTGGGGGTAGACAATCCAACTCAACATCAACATGGTCTGATAGACATGCATGCTGGTACGAGTTTCACCAAATGAAATGGCAAAAAGGTCAACCCAGAAAGTGACAAAAGAGAGAGGAGTCGGAGACTCGGACCCATTTGCAGGGTGATAGCTTGTTTCCCACGGCGCACGTGTGGGGGAAAGTTTTGGGTAGGGGTCCATATATACCTTACACGTGTGACGGTAGGAGAAGTCACCATCAAGGCGGTACTCGTGCATGACCCACTTAGTTTTCTCTCCACGTGGAGCTCTGCCCTTGTAGAAAACCAGGGTCTTCTTCATCCCAAGTAGGGATCCACTGGACGCACTGTAAACTTCCCTGTCTTTGCCTGTGGCTTTCCAGTACCCAGCTCCGGTTGCTCTGTTCGTCCTTAAACCGGTCGGGTACTTCCTGTCCCTCAAGCTGAAAAAGTACCATTCTCTCTCTCCCATCTTTGCCACATCTGAACAAATAAGAAAGCAACGCTTCAGACACCACGTTAATCACAGTTCTGAAGAACCGGCCACCGCATTAACTTTCAGTCCACCTCTTTCTCTCTTTTCTGAATGCACATTTATTTATGGTTGAGGTATGCAAAGGGTTTTAATTTGCAGATTGAACGGGACGGTCAGATTTTAGAGTTAAATGTTGTGTTTGTGTGTGTGTGGGAATATTATAAAGTAAACGGGACAAAACCTCGTCTTAAGCCATTACTCTAATCTATGTCTCTTTACTAACTACAAACACATATTTTGTTCTACAGTTTCCTTAAAGTACTCTTCCAGTAATTATTTAGTAGTTTGTAGGATTTGCAAGAGTACTAACGACAAGGATCAAATAAGAGGACGTTACTATTAGAACATGATAGTACTAAAGCTTAGCACATATTGGTCATTGATTATTCTAATTACCTACTCTTAACCCAGAATGAGAAAACAATTATTCCAACAAAACAGTTTAGAGAAGTTCTACTGTATTATCTTCAAAATACACTCATGGTAATATGATGATCAGGAGCTAATCATGCAAGAAATATACATGAAGAAAGCTATGACTGCATCATAATTACCTAGGGATATTTATAATTTATGCGTATATATATATTTATATATGCATGACATGCGTATATACCTGGAAGCTCCCACGGCTCACATCTGTTGAGGTCAACTTCTGCAATATTGACGCCGCAGAAGCTGCCATTAAAGACCTTGGAAGCTAGATAAAAGGTTATGAGCTCTTCGTCGGTTGGGTGAAACCTAAACCCCGGTGGAAAACCTTGCTCGCTTACGTCTTCCCCGGCGAGCTCACACAGAACCTCTTCCACTGTCAACATGTTTTCACAAAAGTAGTTTAATTTAAAACTGTATGTTTCCCAAAGAGGTTTTGACAGCGTAGTACTGTATGTTTTGGTGGGTGAAAAAAAGAGCGATATTTATGAACGAATGAGGTGAAGGGAAATGGTCTTAGGGGGCGTAATATATAGGAGGAGGAAGCGCTGAAATCGAAATAGAAGGAAGTTTAACTGAAGGAGGGAGTCGTGAGAGAGGATGGATTTTGCATTCATAAAAGGATGTAAAAAGTGGGGGCCTAGAGAGGCGCACCTGAAAGTCTACCCAAATAGGGAAAAAGCAAAAAAAAAAAGAAAAATTGAAAAGCTGGGTGAAAAAACGCAATAAACCGATAGATTTTGGTGTTCGTACGTGCGTGTCACTGTATATATGTGCGTAAGGGTGTAGTAAATGTAAAGTTGATTGCAGATATGAGATTTATGCGTGCGTATGTTGACATAGATATGTTTGGACCCTTTTGAGTTATAGGGTGAGGCTTGTATTGAATTTATCTAAAGTAATGTTTTAAATTTTAAAAATATATAAATAAAATTATTTATATTGACCGTATTAAAATGCAAAAATCTAAATTTTGAATTATAGTAATTTTAAGTATATCTTCAAGAGAAAACTTAATGGCCCATTGGGTTTATAAATCTCATTTTTTATTATTATTAAAAGTATACTTTTTGTACAGATATTAAAAAATATATATATTATATTTGATTAAATATGACTAAAAAAATGTAAAAAATAATATAAAAATATTTTTTACTTAATTTTTGAATTATATTAAGTGCTATCCAATAATATTATATATAGTATTCATCCAATTAAAAATATTATTATTACAAAATAATATTATATTATTATTTTAACTAATCCAGTATAAAATTATAATTTTTTTTTAATTTATGAAAAATATATATTTTTTATCACATTTTAAAAATAACTTTAATAAAGCCAACGCCAAAGCTCGTCTCTCGTAGGGATAACACAAGGGAAGCTGGCATTTACTCGATCTGAACAGTGAGATGATCATCAGCTTCACCAAATCCATTATGAAATCTAATAAAATATATTATATATAATTACTGTATAAATGTAACAAAATAGTAAATTATTTCATTGTGGTTGCTCTGGTCAAGATGTGACAAGATTTACGTCATCAGGTAAAAGACGTTAGGACTCTGTTTGCCCTTCTTCTCGATCCACGCTTCTCTACATTACCTACTAATTAGAGTATTTTTATTAGGTTGATTAAAAAATATATTTTTATATAAATATTATATTTAATTAAAAAATTTTGATAATTATTTTAAATTTTTGAAAAAAAAAATTAACTATAAAAAATATTTTAAATTTTTTTTCATACACCTCATTATCATATTTAATTAAATATAATATTTATATAAAAATATTTATATAAAAATATATATATATTTTAAAAAATAATTTTTAATCAATCCAATAAAAATGTTCTAAAAGCCATCTAGCTCTTCTCCCTTTTTCATTTCCTTCACAAACTTTGGACTCATTTGTGGTTTTTTTTTAATTTATTTTTTATTTCATTACTTTAATTGTTTTCAAGAGTATCCATGCAATATTCTATTACTGGACGTGTGAGCTCCACGTATTGGCACGTACCACTCTGATCATCTATATATGTTCTTCAAACGATGATAAAATTAAGGGAAATTATAGGGGATCCGCTGGAGGTCCCTTTTTGTGCCCCGTTTTTGTTTTTTATTTTTTTTTATATAAAGATTAAGATATATAATATTATTTAGTAATATTGTAATTTTTTTCTGTTTAAAAAAATATGAAACAGTATTTAAAAAATGATATACGGTACGTACCGGCCACAAATATTATTACTCTCCCGATCGTAACTCTTCTCGCCGAAATTAATCTATCTACCCAACCATTTTAAGTAGTTCATGGCCATCAAGTACGCCCTTTAAAATCAATGCAATTCTATTTACTGCAACCCTACTGTCCGTGTGAGAGTGCTGGAGAAATCCTGGGACGTTGCACCCTTGATCAGGGACTCATGTCAACTCAAATAACCCTTCAGGAGGTCACTGCCAAGTGCCAATCGATCTATTATTGATCCTTATTATTATTATATATAACATTTGATTAAGATAATTCCATTATTTTTTAATTTTTTTATTCTTTTCCTTCTATATTTCTCTTGCAGTTCAATACGTAGATTATAAAAATTATGGGACAACTGCAGTAGGGGTCCCCAAGGGCCTTTGAAAAGACAAATTAATAGGACAATATTATTTGGTCATGATTTGCTCTCCAAAACAGGCATGATCGTCTCAAGCCTTCCCGACCTCATGAATTGGTTCGATCTGTATCTTGGCAGCTAGGAATTACACCTTCCATCACACTTAATTTCCAGGACCTTCATCATGTCTTCAAACTTATAGACATGTTTAAGAGATAAAAACCCTGCAACGCGCACTGTATGTACTTCCTGCATATATATAACTTCATGTGCAACTTGCATATATAAATTATAACCTGTGCTTTATTAATTGGAGAAACAAAAATAGTATCATTTAGGTTTGGTTTGTTTTCATAAATGTTTTTATTTCATTTTATTATTATTTTTTTAAAATTTTTATATAAAAATAATAAATTTTTTTTAAAATATTAAAATAAAAATAATATTAAAAAAATATTTTATAATAATATTTTATTTAATTTTTAATTTTTATCTTATCTTATTTATAAAAACAAACCAAACATTACTGTATCATCTCTTTCACCCGTACTAGAATGACTATGTAGCATTCTCAAGTACTGGCCCCAAATTAACCCTTTTATGTTTTCCTGCATTTATTAAAATTTTGGCTCATGCATCAACAAAGTCATCATGAATATTGAAACTGTACAGTCATATATATATTTCCACAGATAAGATGTTCTATTTTTTCATATATAATATTTGATTGAGTAGAATCAAATTATCGAATCTTTGCTTGGATTCATATTGGTCAGACATATAATGTATTATCCCTGCTGCGCATCCATGCTAAACATTATATTGCATGTACGATCGTTCAAGCTGATAGTGATAAATACCATCGTGTTATTATTTAAGATAGAGGAAGATTGTAAGACGAATGATGATTATGTAGTACTGTAAAAGGAGGAATAACTTAACGGCGCAGATGATGTATATAATTACTTGCTCCCTCTTTTGACGGGAACGTAATGAAAGGCGTCGGCGTTGCACGTGTAGCATGATCAGGTAATTAATAAAATCGTCTTATATAATTATATTGACTCTGCCAAGTTAAAGATATAACAGCAGCGCCCAAGGATACATCCACCGCTCCTAAAATTAAAATCTTACATAAGCCTACAATGCCTAGCAGCTACTACCTCTGATCGATCCTGTCTCTGACATTTTACTATTATTATTATTATTATTATTATTATTATTTTCCTTTCGGATAGGGACCTAGCACTCTTTGTTGAACAGTACGAGACCCTTTAGACCTTAGACCATTGATTGGTATTGGCCTCGAGATTTGCACCATAATTGCTTGGTAGAATATATTTCAAGACCTCTCTCTCTTGTTTCTTTTGTTTTCTCGAACAAGTAATTCATTCCTAGAGTTATATCATTAAATCACATTTTTCCCATTGTTTTGAGGATCATCTCACCGAAAACAAAAAAAACACACACACACACACACACACACATATATATATTAATAATTATCATATATTATCATATATAAAGGTTGGATCGTGGACTAATTAATGATTTTGACAAACAGATGCAAGCAATTTTGATGAATGTTATCCGTGCAAAAGCGTAATCTTCATGGCATATTTTAGATGAAAACATGAAATATTATACATACGGCATAATATATATATATATATGTGGAAACATGATTTCAGATCATAAAAAGAATTAAATAGAAATATATATATATATATATATAATATAGCCTCGGGGAGAGAGCCCTAGCTAAATGCATGGAGGATGCTTGTTCGTTACGGGGCTTTTTGAGCAGAGCAAAAACACTACCGAAATTGCAATATTTCGTGGACAGGCCGTGCAATAGTACTAGAGCTAGATAGCATTAAAACAAAAACAAAAGGATGAGGGTTTGGTTTGCACATGCAACAGCGGGTGGACTGAGATAAGGTAGCAATAAATATCAGAGGGTGAAGGTCACCGTCATTGCTCAGGCCGCGCCTGCAGGCACCACCGACCTTCTCTCAGTCTCAGTCCCAGTCTCAGTCCCTCTCCCTAGCTACCGCCCTACGACATTAGGGTATAGATGTAGAGGCATGTCCACAGAAGCCGTGTCCCTTTATTATTATTATTATTATTATTATTATTATTATTATTATTATTATTATTATTATTATCTTTAACAAAGATTTTTTCTTTGAGAAAATTAACAAAGATTTAACAATACCCAGAATGCAGTTCAATCATCGACCTAGCTCCCGACGTGTTTCTGTGTTTTCTCCATGGATTCCCTTCCGTACGTGGGGCGCAATAAATACTACTCGGATTTGTGAAGAGGCTTTAGGCTTTTATATGCAAATATACATGCAGTCTGCGTCTGAGTCATGAATCTGAGAATTGTGAAAGACTGTGTTTGGAGCTAGGGACCCGAGGGTTTTTTTTTAACGGGAATTCCAACTTTTATCTTTCTTTGAATATTCACTTTATATATATATAATATTATTTTATAGTCACTACAAATAAAAAAATAGTTTTTCTCACAATTTTTTTTTTACGAATACAATTCAATAGTAAATAATGAAATTTTGTCTTAAAAAATAACCTGTCAGAAATATTTTATTAAAAATCATTATAATTGACTATTTTATTTTTGATGATGTAAAAATTATGAATATCAATTACTTTTCCAACGAATATAAAATTATTGGAAAAAAATTAACAGATGATACTTTTTTCCTATGATATGTGAAATTATTACTTATAGTACTATTGTGTGACAAAAAAAAATACATTTTTCAATTATATCTTTGACAGGAAGTAATTATTTTTTCCAACTCAATTCATATCATCACAAAATTTGATGTCCCAAATAAATAAATTGGACAAATTTATTTGTCATGAATTAGAATATGTGGAAATTAATTTTTTTTCTCACAAATAAAAATCATAAGGAAAAGTTTTGCATCTAAAACTCATCTAAAATTAAATACCTTAGGCCTTATTTGTTTTGGGGATGAGACCAAAAATTCAAAACATATTTCAAATTTATCATTACACTTTTTTAAATCTCCATACAAAATATTATAAAAAATTCAACTTTTTAAATTCTCATATCACTTTTTCAAATCTCCTTACAAAATTAATATTAAAAAAATATTTTACAAAAATATTTTATTCTTTTTTTCGCTTTTATCTTATCTCATTTCTGAAAACAAACCGAATCTAAATATTAAGTATATATAATAATGTATTCGTTAGTGACGTTAGTGCTTGGTGAGAAAACCTATATTATTTTCCACATAGTACAAATTGGTAGGAAGTAATTGTATTTTGCTACCAAAGTCACTCATCAAAAAAATGACATTATCTACCTTCCTAGTTTTACATCTCAAACTCAAAATGGTATGCTTTGAGTTCCAAGCCTCCTAACCCTAAGTCCAGCCCGACAACATCACTTCACATTTCACACTTAAGGAGATAAGGCCTCAGCTCTTCGAAACCCTTTCTTCCCACCTCTGTTGATCTTCTTTTTTAAAGACCCTAACAACTTGCGAAGCTGCGATTGCGAAGCCCCCTCCTCCCTTGACAAGTGACCCCCATTTCAGGTTTAGAATTGCTCACATGAGCACCCCGCTCCCTCTCTCTCACTCCTGTGAGCACCTTCCTCCCTCGACAGGCTTCTCAAAGCTCCTCTTCCCAAAATTTACTCTCATAGCAACACGTATCTCAACTTTTCTGTTTCTCTGGTTTCAATTGCCCTAACTTTTCTGAATAGTATTTGCTTATCTAGAGGTTTGAAATCAAAGAAGAATCCAAATCCCCTCATCCAAATTCAAGGTATGTGTTTTTACACGTCTCTTCAAATATCGTCTCTAGTTTTAGGGCATGGGATTTTCGCTTGGGAATGTATGTAGTGAATAAAATTCTTGAACATTTATGATGATGATTTATGAAAAAATGGACTTGTGTCACTGGTTTCTTTGAAATTGGGTTTGAATATTGTATGTATTAATGAAGGTTTTTGGTGGGTTAGGTTACATAGTCACTCGGTTTCGTAGAACTGCCAACCAAGTGTTTGTTTTTTATCCTCAACCGAAATTTTCCTTGCATTCATCAATATTTCTTGCATTTTCTACAATGTTTGTTTAGGGAGATGTACATTATTAGTTTTATTAATCTTTGATGCATTAATACGTTATTTATTTTAAAATTATTTGCTAAGAAAATATTTCGTCAACCAACTTATTATATGTATACATCCAGGCAATCAACCATATGCGAGAACTGCAAGGCCCTTTCAAAAGAAAAAATCAACACGAGCTCCTCCCAATTTCCATTATATTATTTAAACTGCAATTTTGTCTTTTGCATGCTAGGCTTTATATATATATATATATATATATATATATATTTAATATCTAAAACAATAAGCAAAAACCCAATTAAATTTATTCCAACTAAAACCCGACTAACATTGTGTCAATTTTATGTAGGTGGGGCCCCTTTCTCCATGTCTTTTTCAAAAAAGGTATTTTAATATAGCAACTAATTTTTTTCTTTTTTGTTTATAGCAATATACTTTAATATGTTTCTTTATTTTCCTACTTGTCAATAATCAATTTAATATATTGTGCTTTCCTTTTCCTATCATTAAACTTTTCATCTGCACTCATTATATCTATTGCATCAATTTCTGCACTGATTTAAATGTACTAATATTCCCATTTTCTTTTAAATGATCTATCTATAGGGTCTCTCTATTATTAAGAGCTCACTTGCCTGTACATATACTCATCAAGGGCCAACTCATTGTAGAATACGTGAGGTCTCATGTTGGTAAAGAAAGAGGTTAATTAACACACACACATAATATATATAAAATATGCATATATATTTATTTAAATTTCTTTGTACGTAATAAAGGATTTACTTTTTAGTTTATTTCACCATGGACTATCTAAAATCATGATATTGACTGAAAGGATATTGCTATTCCATATATATATAAAACCTCTGCCTAGAATCAGTAAAATGATTTTACTTATTATTGTTAATAGATGATATTCATAATTTTTGGGTTTCTTTGTTTTCCATGCAGCTGCTTGCTTTAGCAAGTCAAGTTGATCATGTATGTTTCAGCCTAAAAGTTTTTTATGTTCTATCTATGCAGGTTGAATATGTAGTTAAACATTATTATTTCTGATCATATATATAAACCATTGAATAGTGATGATCATGACTAGCTAGCAATTAGTTCTATTTCCAATTTTAAATTTGGGCGGCTTATCTAAGAAAAAGTTATGTTTCTTTTGTGGGCAAAATACTAACTTCTAAGATCAATCGTGCTACCTTTTTCTTCAATGAGTGGGATATTTGTTAATTTAAAAGCAAAGATTGCTTGTAATCTGATATGTCAATTCTATAATGGCAGTCGAGCTCATTCATTTTCCTTTCTCTGTTTCCCTTTCATTCAAACACATGGGTATGGTAATTGGAGAATGTTACTGAAGAATGCCGGTATATTGTGACTTTGTCTTCAACTATCTTTTCCTCATTGTACATATTTTTTAAGGTTGTTTTTGGACTTCAGGTTTTCATGTCACTTCTTATATTGTGTAGGACTTCAAAGATGTGGAAAAAACTGCCATCTTCGATGGACTATCTATCTGAGACCTGATATTAAGAGAGGCGGGTTTTCATTTGAAGATGAGACAATTATTTAGTTGCATGGAATATTAGTAAGTAAAAATATATGGGGTTTTACAGTTTTCTTGGAGTTAGTCCTTCTAGAAGCATGATTTGTATTTGAGCTGGTCCTTCTAGAAGCATCTCCTTGGTTCTAATCTGAGGCAAAGGAAATCACTGCCTTAACAATCTAATTTCGTTCATTTCTAGTACTAATAATTTATTCATCTAGTATTTTCTATTTAAATTTAATACTACTACCAGTTTTGGTTGATACGATGACCAATGACCAATGATTTTATTATGTACTATTCTGATTTTTTTCATTTTTTTGGGGACATATGTTTACAAGTTAGATGCACAAGGGGATCGATGATAATAATATTAGAAAGATGCTCAAGGCTACACAACTTTTATACTTGAATATGGTCTTCTGTGGATGATATGTTTGCTATTGCTAGAACCTGGTTGCAGCCATTTGGATTGTTTTGTCTCTTGACTATATGAAATGTCATGGTTGGTTGCAAGAGTTTTTGTGGATGGTCGTTTTAAAGATGAACTTCAATGGGATTATGGGAAGAAAAGAATCTGCTATATATTTTGTGAATGCAATATTGATTCTTTACTGTACAAGTATATATTTTAATAAATTTATGTCCATTACCTTTTAGTCATTTAGTGCAATTTTCATGTTTGGTACTTGTATTTATTATTTTCCTTTCTTGTCAAACTACTTAGAATTTCTAATTGTATTTCAATATATTTATATATATATATATTGTAATATATTGTTAACATTCTTTGTGTATTTTAGGTATAAGGTTGTGTGCTTGTGATACTATTTTACTAATATTTTTTATTTCATAAAAGACTGTTTCCGACGATCATAAATCGTCGGAAATATTTTTTTTGGTTGCAAATGCTTATTTCCCGTGATGATTACTGCAGCATATAAGTATTTCTAACTTTTGTTAACTATAATCAGCACATCTTTTGCAACGAAATTTTACACTTTTTGTAAGGAAAAGAATCGTTAGAATTAAAGAGTATTTTTGACGATTTGTGTAATGGTAGCTTTAAGCCCTTTAAGTTACCAATCTATACCTGCGAGTCTGCTACAGATACATTTGGTGACAAAAAATTTAATTCCAACAGAAATATATGGTATTAATCATGAAAAGACACACAAGAAAAAATAATTTTTGTTGTAATGAGTGATCTTTAAACGGTCTCTTCTATATAATGTCACTCTTTTCATAATAATAGTTCTCATGAAGAGTGATGATAATTAAAGATGTGTCAAGAGACAAGATCTTTTAATTATATCTCATATGAAGTGTTAAACGGACACAAATCAAAATGTTATGTCACTTCTTAAGAATTATATTACTTATCAACCATTTAGATATCAATAGTTGTGATATTTTCTAATGGGTGCGTGATTATCCATAAATAGAGATCATTAGTACACAAATCATTCACTCACAATTCATTATTTTGGCATCACTAACTTTTGAGACAAATATCATCACGGGAGTTTCACCATTTAAGTTTTTTCTTGTTCTTCATTTTTCTACAATAATATCAGAGCCTGGTCATGTTAGAAGAAATTTTTTTCCTGCATAGCGAAAAATGTTCATAGTCAGTTTGACAACCACATTTACATACTAAAATTATTTTTGAAGGCTTGAAAATTCAAGAAAGAAACTTTATCAAGTCACGGTGGGAGAATTAGAATATAATGAGAATCTACAAAATTATTACTTTGAATAAAATTATTAAAACATTTTTAGTCAAACAAATGGTAATTTTTTTCCTATTTTTTATCACCCACCATCATTGTTTTGGGAGGTAGTCGAAATTCTTCACTACTGCAAGACTTTGTGGACCTTAGAAGAACTTTGGAATCTTCAACTCCGGTGACCATATAGCTAGACAGAAGTGAAGATAGTAAATTTTCAATCTTGCAAAACCTAAGGAAGAAAAAGAATAAACGAATCTACTTGACGAAAATGACAAGTCATTTAGTCAAATTTTGAAACCACTTGAAAAAAACTTCACGTTGTTTAGGCGTGTTTCAAAACTGTCAGAGCTTAACGACACATCGTTCAACCCAATAGAGCCATATGACAACGTTATTTTGGCCAAAAGTCGTGAACCTCTTGAGCTAAATGACACGACGTTTAGTCCAGCTAAGCTAAACAACGTTGTCATTTCCAATACGCATGAGGTATGACGTTTGGTTCCAAACGGCATCGTTTTGCTTGAGCTGGGATGAGCCATCCACCGAGCCACTAACAACACCATTGACCACCGGTTAACTCCTAGAACCAATTTGAACCGGCTAAACTGATTTACCCAGGTTTTTGAACTAATTTATACCAAATTCCCTGTTTCGAGCCGTTCGAAGTCATTTCAAGCCCGATTTGATTCGTTCAAAAGTCATTATGCTCCAATTTTCGTGCCAAATCATAACAAAATAATTTTTGGATTAAATTATCGCCAAAAATTCTTTGAAAAAGGATAAACATCAAAGGAAGGTCGTAAAAATTTTCAATTAAGGCGTCATTTTCATTGTTCTTCTTATTCAAAATATAGGAGAATTTTAATATTGCCTCCTTGGATTAAATGCAATGACTATTATTATTAAGTTGGTAATAATTTGAATTTTTTCCAATTGAATTATTGTATTTAAATAACGAACCTTTATTAGTATTATCTCTACAATATTACTATTAATTTTTCAAGTTTATTATTTATGGGATCGAAGAAAAGTATTGATCTTATAGGGATAGAAAAACATAATAGAAGAAATTTTTGGGCCCAAAAAAGGTATATAACTTTTCTTCTAATCCATAAAAAAATTTATATACATTAACAACACCTCAGCCATCACAGATTGTGAAAAATGGAATAAATAAAAGTAGGAGTAACGTTTCAAATAAAAATAAATGGAAAAAACATAATGCATGTGCAAGAACTTTCATTTTGCATTTTATAAATGATCATATTATTAATTTATTTGAAGACAATGAAATTACACAAAGAAATAATAGGTACAGATGAGGCAAAGTATGGTTTAAGGTCGAATACTCACATACAATCGTTATTGAAGAAGTATAATCACACTTGCAAGAAAGAGAATGATGATATTGTCAATCATATATTTTAAATGGAGTTAATTACAAAAGAACTACATGATGCTGGTCATTCTTTTACTGATAAAATATAAGTTATAACCATACTAAATAATCTTCCTTCATTTTGGGATCACATTATTACTTCATTAACACATAATAAAAATGAAATAACAATGAATCGCTTCTAGCACTTTTAGTGCTTGAAAGAGAAAGAATAAAGAAGAAGAATAGAGAAAGTGAATCATCCAATTTGTTGATGACTTATGACAAGCATTCTACAAAAAATAAGATGAAGCCCAAACAATTTAAGAAAAAGAAATGGTTGAAAAAAAATCAAAATAAACAATTTTTCTGGAAACTATCTTAAGTGTGGAAAGAAGGGGATTACAAATCACAATATCCAAATAAAGAAAAGGCACAAGAAAATAAAGAAATCGTGATGACAGTCTCTAAAATAATGCTTGAGGAACGAACGACATATTCATGATAAGTTGACTTTGCAGCAACAAGACATATATGCAGGAATAAATATTGTTTGTCAAGTTCGAAGATAAACAAACATGAAAGTACATAATGTATATAGGTAATAACATATACTGCGATGTGTTGGGTAATATACATGTAAATGATTTCGTTATTTTACGTAATGATGTATTGTATGTACATAGTATTAGAAAGAATTTAGCATCAATGTCCATACTAGATTAGAAAGACTACACAGTTGAGTTTAAGTCTATAACCATTGTAATAAGTAAAGGTAATATATCAGTAAAATGTGTGAAATATCACAATATGTATGTACTAAATATTAATATTAATAAAGTGTCTATTTATGATTATTTGAACGTTTATACTAATTATGCATATTTATGACATTTAATATTAGACCACATAAATAAAAATAAAATAATCAAAATGTGTAAAAATTGATTAAATCTACAAATAAACTCAAATAATTTTGATATATGTGAACTATGTATCAAAGAAAAAATGAGTAGTAAAAATTTATAAAGAATTAAAAATCTATATATTTACTTGAGATTATACATTCTAATATTTGTAAACCTTTTAAAATAAGAACTCATAGAGAAATAGAATATTTTATTATTTTTACTAATGACTATTCAAGATATGGGCATATCTACATACTTAAACATAAATATGATGTAATTGAAAATTTTAAAGAATATAAAATAGAAGTAACAATTTAATTTGAATAGTAATAAAGAAAGTGAATATGAAATTTTGGATGATTCTACAAACAAACTGGTATAAGATATATTTATACCATGCCATATAAATCTCAATAGAAAGGCATTGTCGAAAGGAGAAATAGAACTTTATTAAATATAGTGCAATCGATGATGGCATATGCTGATTTACCTACACATTTTTGGGATGAAGTATTATAGATTGCTACATATATATTAGATAGAGTTGAAATCAAAATAAAATCTCTTACATCTTATGAGTTATGGATGGGACATAAACCAAACTTAGGCAAAATCAAAGTGTGAGGTTGTAAGGAACAAGTGCTCATCTTAAAGCCACTAATGAATAAATTAAAAAGTAGAATTTGGGAATGTAGGTTCATTGGGTATGTAGAAAATGACAATGACTACAGATTTCATCATTCTGAAAAAAAATTGATTGAAAATAGAGATGCCATTTTTTTAGAAAATACAAGTCTTATTATTCCAATTGATTAGATATATTTATTAAATGATTTAGAAAATCAATAAATCTCCACAAAGTTTTAATATAAATTATGATATTAATCAAGTACAGAGTAGTAAAAACAAAAGAAAGTAAGATGGAAATTAATCTTCAGGTGACAATAGGAGTGAAAGATTCAAGCGACCATCTATGTTATTTCTAAATGATAATACTCTAAATGCTAATTTGAAATTTTTTTAAAATGAACTAGAAAATTTTTATGTGGCAAATAATAGTATTAATTCATATAAATGGCTTGAGATCATAAAATATGAAATTGAATTAATAAACAAAAATAATATTTGAAAGTTAACTGATCTTCCAAAAGATAGAAAATCTATTAGGTGTAAATGAGTTTTTAGAATAAAATTTAAAATCGATGATAGTCTGGAAAACTACAAAACAAGATTAGTGGCCAAGAGATATACTCAACAATCATATATATACTTTGTGGATACATATTTGCCTATGGAGAAATTCACATCCGTAAAGATCATCATAGTCATTGTTGTCCAAATGAATTTGGAATTGCATCAATTAAATGTAAAAACAACTTTTATCAATGGTGAATTAAAAGATGATACTTTTATAATTCAACTAAAAGGATTTCAAATTGAAGGACATGAAGAGAAGATCTACAGGTTGAAGAAGTTATTGTACAAATGTAAACAATCTTCAAAACAGTGGTATTTGAAATTTCACCAAACCATTTTGGAAATAGGATATGAAATGAGCCTACCAAGATCATTGTGTGTACATATGAAAAAATGATAATAAATTAACATTATCATCATTATATATTGATGATATTTTACAAGAAGTAATTGTCTAAATATGATGAATGAAATCAATGGTTTTTAAAAATCTAAATTTGAAATGAAAGACATGGATGAAATTTTCTATGTTCTTGGGATAAGAAATTCTAGAGATAGAAATTCAAGTCTATTGTAATTATATCAAGAAAAATATCTAGAAAACGTATTTCAAATGTTTGATATGAAAAATTGTAAATATTTAAGTACACTTGCTTACAAAGGACATACTTTAAATAAATTATATACCCAAAAGATGAGGATAAAATACACAAATTACTTGAAGTTCCTTATGCTATAGTTGTGGGAAGTCTCATGTATGCAATGACAAGTATTAGATTAGATATTTGTCATGTAATATGATTGGTAAGCCTATATCAATCCAATCTAGGAAAAGAATATTGGCAAACAGTGAAGTATATTTTAAGATATTTATAAGATACTAAAAATTTAAAATTGTCTTTGAAAATAATGATCTATAGTTAATTGGCTATAATGATGTTGATTTTAAAGTGATGTAGATGATAGAAAATCTACAACTATATATATATTTCTATTTGATGGAACAACATTTTCATAGTTAAGTATAAAATAAGACTATGTTGTTAAGTCTATTATGGAAGCAGAATATATTACTTGTAATACTGATGTAAATAATGCGATGTGGATAAAACGCTTTGTAGAAAGTTTAAAATTGGGTACATCAACGGAATCAATCAATGCATTTTGTGATAATCAATCTGTCATCTCATTGATAAAAAGTAGAACACAAAGTTTCAAGGAAAAACATATTGATATGCATTATCATTATATTTTAGATATATTGGAAAGTGAAGAGGTCAAGGTTAATTTTATTTTCTTGATTAAGATGATAGCAAATCCGATAACCAAAGTATTGTCTCTGGAGAAATTTATAGAACATGTGACTAGAATGAGGTTTACAAAAATCTAGATAATCTCATGATTGACATGCATAACTTGAAAGATTTTAGGGACGCTTAAATAATTAGAGTTATATATGGTGACACCCAAATAAAATTTTGATAATTTGTAAAATCACTAATAAGGTAATTAAGGAAAACCTTATAAATGACCTTATGGTAAGTTCTAATAAAATTTCAGTGCATGTTGATTAATTAAATAATTGGTTGATCGTGTGTAAAGTCACTGATAAGATAATTATGGATAACATCAGAAATAACCTCTATAGAAAGTACTTGATGAAAATTCCGCACAAGTCAATACACGTGTTATATATTCAACTGAAATCATCAATTGTGATAGGGATGATATTGATTATTGATAAAGTTATGAAGAATTGATGGCAAATTTGATGTCATTCATTAAATATTTTAGTAAAATGAAATTACCATTTCTATGTAGTCAGTGGGAGCACATGTAATAAAGAGTGCAGTCAAATAAGATAATGACAAAAACATATGCACGTAGAGACTTGTCAAGTTCTGACCCCAATCTGTAAAAGTATGTAAATGAAAGTTGAGTAGTTGATAGCTCATAATGATATCGAGGTAAATCTTAATTAGATTATCACCATTTTATGTAAAGTGGGAGATGTTATTTTATATGATTTGATCACTAAATGATGTATCTCTTGGAATGACACTCTCTCTAAGGTAATGATGGTTAATGATGTGTTAAGAACACAACCTTTTGATTATATATCTTATAAATCAAAAGATTATGTCATTTTCTAAAGATTGTGTCACGTACTAACTATTGAAATGTTAATAGTTGTGACATTTTCTAATGAATTTATAATTGTCTATAAATAGAAGTCATTATTACACACAATATTTACTCGCATTTCTTCTTTTTGTCAACATCAACGCCTTATACGATAAATACCCTCACAAAAAATATAAATATTTAAGTTTTTGTTTTATCCTTCAGTTTTCTACACCTAATAATTAAGCAGTGGCAGAACTGAAGGGCAGGCATGGCCCCCAACACTTTTTAAAATTATAAAATAACCCATTTTTCTATAAGTAAAATTATAAAATAACTCTTAATTTTATATACAATTCTAAATGGCCCCCAAAAAAATTTATAATTTTTATATGCTCTCTAATTATTATTATTTTTTTAATTTTAATGTACCTTAAAATATCTCTCTTTAATTTGTTTAATTCTATATATTATCTATTTTTAAGGATGTGGTTTCTCCAAATTTAAAACTAAATCAAGTTCAGGAAAATAAAAAACTTATTAATATAGATTCTAAAATTTTTTATTATAGAATATTGAGTTTCTTAACATCGAATCTAAAGTGTAAATAAAATAAAAATTATTTTATGCTTTTATGATTTTCAACTTCTTTTTTATTTATATAAGAAAAATAATGTTTATAGTCCTATGATCAAGTGTAAGTCTCATTATTTTTATTTGAAAAAAATAGTTAATTTTGGACTCACATGAAAAAGAAAAACTTTTTAATGATAGATTATATTTTTTTTAAATGGACTAGTGTGTAAAATTTATACATTTTATAATTATACTTAACATTATTCTTTCTATAAATATGTTCTACAATAGAAAATTTAGCTCCTTCAACACAATTGTCGATTCCGCTACAGTAATTAAGGGAAGCGTAATGAAGCATTAGAAAGCATGTTTATTATGCACATGTGGGAAAGCTAGCCAGGGGTGTGGTTACTGGTACTTTTGGGTGAAGACGACAGGAAAATTCGTACGCACCAGTGCAGGCTGCTAATTGGGATCTATTATTTATGAGGGTTGGCCCCTGGATCATAGCTAGGTTGGGAGTTGGGACCACGCCACCAATATGATCCTTTTGTCGTTTAATACCATTTCGTTCAAATCTCTTTATGTAATTTGGTTTACTGGTAATGATATGTAGAAGAGTACTGTATCACTGATGTGCAAGACTCAACAGCTGCAGATCGAGGAAAGTCATAACATTTTCTTGTACCGCTACAATCAATTCAGACGATAGAGAGTACTACTACTAATACCTAGCCATAGTAGAGTGGACCCACCTATATATCTGAATATATATATATATATATATTTTGTAAAAGATAATCGTATTTACTATCTTTTTAAAATAATATTATTTTATTCTTCTATCTTATTTATTTATTTTGACCCGTCATGAATTTAATTTTTTAATATTTTGATTTTATTTATTAAATAAATAACTAATTATTAGAATATTGATATATTTTTAAATATTAAAAAATATTTTAAATGATAAAAAATAGAATAAAAATTTTGAAAAAGGAAAAAAATAATTTAGGTTTGATAACACACCTAGCGATCAATCCTGAACGGTAATCTGATACCATTCATATTTTTGTTCTATTTTTATATAGAAAATGATATATTATATATTTTTTTATAATGAAATAATAGTAAGATAATAATGTAATGCATAAACTTTTTTCCTGAGAAAATAAGACGCGCATGGAATGATGTTTTCTTTTTGGTAGTGATGATAGTCGAAAGAAATTCAGTCCTCTGATCAGTACAGTATGGAAGAAAGTGGCCGGTACTGAGCTTTTAATGCTTATGGCGACTAATGAACAATGAGTTATGAACATTTATATATATATTTTTTATTTTTATTTTTATTTTTGGTAACGGGTTGAAACAGTCCAAGTATATCCAATTAAGAATTTAATGAACTCATGGCTTGATAGATTTTCTCTCTCTTTTACACTTCGCACTGGAAGCTCCCTTAACATTGAAATTAATATATATATATATATATCACTCATGATCTTTTCAGGTATTCCTAGAAGAATATGTGTATCATGTATATAGCCTTTCTAATTTGTTTATATTTATAAAGGGATGAAAATGAGACCTAATAATTAGTCCTATATTGGCTATACTTAGCATAAAATTAAGATGTGTTTTTGAGGTTGAAGTCATGTACATAAAAGTGGATAAAAGTAGTAATAATGACAACTAACTTCTGGTCCCTACCTATTCCTTCAATAATGGCCTCACCTATAAAACAGTGGCTAATGAGACCACCGCGTACGGGAGAAATAGCGTGTATCATTGGGGGGAGAATTGAGAAAGAGGGTGTGGGTGGTGTTTATGGTGTTCGGCACTTCTCCCATCCTAAAAAGACGTGTAATTATCATATCAAATCCCCCTCTGGAACAGTAAATTGGAAAACAAATTTTTGACGGTTTTGCAGAATGTTCCATGATTCCCATTGTTAAATTCCACAGTAGTTGTTCAGAAAGATGATTTGTATTTTCTTTTTCTTTTTCATGCATTAATTATTGCGTACTTGTTAGGTTGTTTTTTTTAATATTTCTGTCGGAATGTGCAGCAGGAAAATATATCAGTTGAAAAACTGACCTGCAACAATCACTGAATGCATGCTTTTAGCATGTTCCTGATTTCAAGCGAAAAAATCAACATAAAAAGTTCCGAAAGAGAAAAACCTTAAGGATTATCTTAAAGCTAGCTAGCTAGCATTATGATCAGTACAAAAGAGGCAATATGTAACACTTTTTTAAGGGAAGTAAAAGCCCCTGCAGCAATGGCTGCAACAGGCCACAGGGGCTTTGATTATGGAACTACCGGCCGTTTGCAAGAAATTAGGATTGGCTGTGAGATGAAAAGGTAAGTTGTGAGAGCTTGCAATAAAGCCCTAATCTTAAATATTGGACCTGTAAATTTGTAAGTGAAGTTCATCTTTTTGTCCCAAATTCCAAAGAAAAAAAATGTGGTTGACTCAGAAAATAATGCATGCTAAACTCATAATTGTTCCATATCCCATAATTTGTAACAGGAATTAAATGATTTGTACAGTATTAGAACCTGCAAGTCTCTTAAATTTTTTGTTTTTGTTTTTAAAAAAATAGACAAATATGAGATTCATATTAAAAAAAATATTTTTAATAATAGGTCTTATTTTATTTTTTAAAGAAAATACGCAAAACTTACATACCTAAATATATTGAATACTTGTACAGTACCCTAAAATGAATCTAGCGTTATTGATATTTTTATGTTGAGGCAACTATATTCAGGTATGCATGCAGTATGGTAACAAGTAAGTAATATTGTGAAAGTATATATATTAATATAATTTAAAAAGATTAAATTCGCTATTTTCTGTCTGACTTCATTTAAATCACAACAAATGCGATTTGTATAGTTAGATTACAGTAAAACAAAACTCAGTTTTCTTGTTTCCTCTTGGAAAGTACTTATTGTTTAATTTTCCTCGATTTTCCTTTTTCTTATAAATTTCTGGTTTTCTTCTGTATTACTTATGCTGAATCTTAATAATTGTGATTTCCTAAAGAACTGGATTTTTCTTTAATTACTTGTAGATGGATCGATTGCTAAACCATCCAATATTGCAGATCACCACTTTACAAACCTTGGATCATGAGATGCAAAAATATATAAAATGTTGCAATCTTGGATTTTAAACTTTGTTCCAAAGAAATTACATCGAGTTATTATTTTATCAAAGCAACAGTTATATATAAAGTTTTCATGAGCTATTTCTGCACCCACGCACACCCCCACATACACAGGATCGAGTATGCACTTACTTTTACTCAAATTAAACATTTTGTGGGATGGAGCAGATCATGAAGTAGACACCACAGCCAACAGTTAGCCTTCTTTGTACTTGCATAGCCTTAAAAGATATTAATCGATTTTACAGCTGCAAAAGTCTCTTAATTGCTCCAAGTTTGGAATCCCAAATAGTCCAATTCAGGAACTCCTGCAAAATCTGCCACAATAATAATAATAATATGTCAATCGAAAAGACAACCCTCTTTACACACACACACACATATATATATATATATATGCAGCTAGCCATTGTAGTTAGAATGGCTCACGGGTATCCACCAGGTTGTTTTAATTCAAATAGGAACAAGACAAGAATGAGAACAGTGAATCCAGTGACTGCAACAGCTTCAGTCAATCATGGCAGCATTGAAGTTCCTAAACTCTCAAACACAGTGGAACAATGTCAGCAACTCGGCTTCAGAATAGAAGAGATAATTATGAGTTCGCAGGGCATATCTGATGGGCATTAGCATCAAAGAGTTTGGGTTACATCATTGTGAAGGATTCGTGGGGTCCAAAATGGGGGGAGATCTAGATTGGCCATATACGAATGAATAGAAATCCTAGGAAGCCTGAACAGAATGCCTTCTAATAACCCAATCTGGCTAAAAACTAGTAAAAGAAGGAACAGGGAAAGACTTGGGTTTTATTTTGATGCATTGCTTCATCGTTTACTTGCTGGGCTTTGGATCTTCTGTCTTGAATAATGTGATTTCTAGCCCTTTCGAACTTTTGGTCCAGGATATGAGCCCAACCATCTCCCTTTTTTTGGAATTATAAAGTCTCTGTGGATTTTAATTCACTTGCTATAAATAGAGTAGTCAAGCTGCTTGTAAAGATATCATAGTATGAGAGTTCATGATATCAACATTGATAAATTATATCATTTAGATTCTGTGATCATCTGTGATAAGGATCTTGATCTCTTGGTTATAACATGTGACTAATAGTAGAGTGATCCCAGATATTCTATAACTAGTAGTGAAAAAGTAATAAAAATATCAAATATTAATATTAAATAATAAATAATAAATAAAATAAAATAATAAAATAATAAATAGTAGTGGAATATCCATTATCCAAACTAGTGGTACATGTTTCATTTGCACATAACGATTTTAAAATTATTGAATGACTATTGGTTTCAATACATGAATTTTTTTTTTTTAAGCAAGCAAGTAAACTTTATTAAAATTGAAAAAGATGATACAAGAAGAGGAGTTGAAGTTCCTCAACAAACGCCCTAGAACAATAACACATTACAACATTTGTTAGTTTTTGTTGTGAGCTAAAAGCGCAGCAAGAACTTAGAATAATGCAGTTAAAAGTGATCAGCCGTGTTTTTTAGCCCTCAGATGAAACGCCGGTAAACAAGTATGACATCTGCTCTTTATCTCGCCGCTAGGGATCCGCCGAAAAATTGATGCCCTTCTCGACGATCTTCAAGCCAATAAACATCCAAGTTGACCGCCGCTATTGTTGTCCACCCAATTGCATCTAAGCCTCGTTAATGGATCATTCATCTGCGGGAAATATTCTTCACAAATAGGGTATCGGGTTTTGCGATTTCATATTCATCACAAGTTTAATAATGTGCACTTCTCCCAGATATTTGAAGAAAGTAAGCATTCATAATTCTATCGATGTAGGGAGACACCGAGATCATAAAGAAAATGATGGTGGTTCTCTTTCTCAATTTTATTGATTAAATATACATCATTTCATACATACAAAAATCAAAGATTTCAAAAATAGTGGTCGGACCTGTGAACCCCGCACATTTGAAGATGGTGCGTGAATCCTGCTAATGACGCATAGAGAGCTATGCGCTGAGCCTGACAGGGAGCCCTTCGGGGTGTTGGTGGATCTGCGCCTAAGGATCTTATCTATGATTCGCGTGTAGGCCGTAAGTCACCGGAAAAACACGCCCCAACCACATCCAAGCGAAACCTGAAAAGGAAAAACTACAATTATTGGAAATCGAATGAGGGGGTGACTGATCGAGAGAAAGGGCGACAAATCGAGGGTTCTCTCGAGAGTGAAGGGCCAGGCCGGGGACAAATCGAGAGATTTAATGGGGTTTTCTCTTGGGAGCGAAGGGGCTTCAGATCGAGATACGAAGATCTAAAATGTGAGATGCGAAAAGGTAAAGTTTTTAAGTTTTTAAGTCTTTACTTATTACGACGATAGCACAAAATACCATTAAAATTGCCTACTAATTGCAGTTTATTAACGCCGGATTTCGAGATGCTTATCGATGAAAAAAGTCACCGTTTTAGAAGAGTAAACGCCACAGGCACTCATTTAACAGGATATCAATATTTCTAAGATGGCATTTCTGCCGATTTTCACTGCAAATTTCACTTTAATTAACAGCGGCCCCATTAGTCGTCCAAGAGTCATGGATTCGCACGCAGATGAAATGAAAGAGCTGCAAAAACACATGCCAATAACAGACACCGAATAAAAAAATGCAGCAAATATCTACATATGTTGTAGTGACAACAATGCAATGAGATAAGGAAAAAAATGGGTTTTAGCAACCAATATAATTAATGGTCTTCACCCAAGTCCTACAAAGATGACACCATATTAAAAATTGGGAATAAATTGTTCATAAAAAATTATGAACAATGGTACCACCGATAACGGTGGTGAAACCTTTGCTAAAAACTGAAAAAAGTGACGGATGCACTGTTATTTGTTGTTTTGAAAAAAATAGTGGAGAGATTCGCAGTCCTTTCTTCAAGATCACTGGTTAGAGAAAGTAATAACATAGCCAAAAAATCAGATTGGGTGGATTGAGCTGATGCCGATCATCGGTGAACTCGCGCTGCTGTGATGATGCATGGCAACCACATGTCGGGAGGATGGAGAAGGGGAGGCCCAGATCTGGAAGATCTTGGTGAGACGAAGCTACTGGTTAAGTACTTGTAGCTGTTGAAGGTGTCGGTTAGCAGCGACGCTTGAGGACCACGCGCGGCAACAAGCTGCATCTGTGGGCCACGCGCCAATCATTTTGGCACGACTTTGCCCCATCCCAATGGATCAGCGGCTATAACATAGGTTGGTGGGGCACGTGTAGGCAAGTGGTGGCCGAGGAGCAATAGATTTGATCGAACCGATGGAAGGCGAAAGAGAAAACACTATCTTAAAAATGTATATTATACACTGCAGAAAAGGAATGGAGAAGGAGCCACCTCTGCCCTCTTCTCCGACAACTTCACTCACTAAAATGGAGAAACTCTAGAGAGAAGGAGGAGATTCTCTCTCTCTAAAAAGCTTTTGGGCAGCTGTCTTAGTATACATGAATTTTCTACCTGCACACAAAATAACAAGTTTTCTCTAATTAGGAAGCTCAATTCTAAAGAGAATTTCTAGTAGGCAATATGCTATACGACCTGTTAACTCAATACGAGCACGATATGATAATAGTGGGTTAGAGTTTAATTTTAACGATTTTAGGTCAAAACGGGTTGACCTATTAAGACACGATTGCTTAACAGGTTGATAACGGGTCAACCCGTTTTGACCCGTTATAACACGTTATGACATATTAAGAAATTTAAAATTATAATTATAACCCTATAACTAAAAGTAAAATTGTTAGAATTTTAATTTTGATATTTTTATTATTTGGATTGTAATTTTAGACTTATAATTAATTTTTTAATTTTTATAAATATTGTGATTTTAACATTGATATACAATATTCTAAATTTGATTAGGTCAAATGGGTTAATTTCGGATTTATTCATCTCATTTACATAAACAGATTGAAATGGATCGTATTATGTCGTGTTAATATATTTTATAATATTCACTAATGGGTCAAAACGGGTTGATACGACACGACACGACACGTTATGTTAATGGGGCGTATTAGGATTTGA
The DNA here is from genome assembly GCA_036898215.1 of Platycarya strobilacea. NCBI lineage: Eukaryota > Viridiplantae > Streptophyta > Magnoliopsida > Fagales > Juglandaceae > Platycarya > Platycarya strobilacea. The sequence continues at coordinate 15,645,137 of CM072555.1, forward strand.
AATTTTGATACGATAAACTCAACGGATCAGATTAGGATTTACTCATATAATATAATATACATATCTTGACACGATATACATACAATCTGTTAACACGATTTAACATTCCTAATTTATAGCACTTCAACTACCTATAGTCCTTTCACACAAATCATTTTACCATAACAAAAAGAGTCCTAAAGAACCTTTTTTTTTTTTTTTCCTTTTCGCGTTCTGGCATACAATGATAAAACACAAACCCTGGACGTTAAAGCTTCTTGCTCTCTAAACAAAATCGTGAGTAGCTTCATAATTCAGAACTTCATGTGATGGCAAACTTGTACCCGAAAGAGATCTGCCCAAATGCAGCTCATTTATAAGTTCATCATGGTTCTCATTCTCCTCCAATGATCTACCCATTGTCTCACGGGTGAAAAGCAATGTCACCATCAATCCCACAAGACAAACTCCAGAAAGTATTATCAATGAGGGAGTCATTCCAATTGCTCGAGGATAACCTTGCTCTTTTTCTTTATGTGAAGCCCACAAAAATCCAACAGAACCAATAATCGCCCCAAGCTTCCCTGCAGCCCCAGAAATTCCATGACAGGTGGATCTAAATCTTGCTGGGAAAAGCTCCGCGGGGACCATAAAGGTAGTTGTGTTTGGTCCGAAATTTGCAAAGAAAAAGGCGAGGCCATAGAGGATCATGAAACCTACGTTGTCGCTGTTCCTCCAGTGATTCTCATAGGGTATCCCAATTGCTAAATAAACCAATGCCATGCAGAAAAAACCCATTGCTTGGATTCTGACTCTTCCAATTATATCAATGAAACAGACTGTGAACCAGTATCCTGGAATGGTGGAACAGCTTGCGATTATTGCTTGGAGTTTTGCAACTTCAAAAGCATCTTTATAGGCATTCGCTTTTTTGGGGAGATAGTTTTTGTATATTTGAGACTGGAAGAGGTTGCTGCTGTAGAAAACAATGTCCAGAAGAAACCATGACAAGGAGCAAGCCATTAAATCACGGCCATGGCGGCGAAAGAATTGCTTGGAGAAGAGGGGATATGGTGGTGGAGTTGGGAGGGGTGGGTTCTCTTCCACAATCTCACTCATCGAAATTTCCAACACTTTCTCCATGTCCCTGGCCGCTTGATCAAAATTTTGCTCCACCAAAGTTGTATATCTGGGAGATAAACAAATACATAACTAAGACAAAACCAATTATATTCCATTGGTTTAAACATTTTTTGAGTCTCCATTTCCCCGATTCCTTTTAAATCTTGAAGCAAAAAGTGTCGATTGGCAATATATAATGCAAACAACAGTTTTGATTAGCATTGATTCAGCTGCTTGAATTTAAAAACAATTATAACAATATCTAAATCATGGTGAGTGGATGCATTATGTGGGAAATTCATCGTTGACCCTTAGATATTAATCCCTAGTTAATTTCTTTAACATTTTAATTTGATTTCATTTTTTCAGTTCTGATACCTATAACCATCCGTATTTTTCCTAAGATTAAATTACTAGTCACCACTTCGAACTAAATTATATGTTTCTACATTAAACGAAAAAAAAAAAAAAACTGTTTCTTAAAAAACTTAATGCGAATTTGAAATTTTGAATCCCCTAGAATTCCAACTTCATCTCTCTTTATCTTTCTTTTCCACAGCAAAACTTTGCTAATTTCAGTACTAAAAGTGTTAGATTTAAGTGCCTTATGTTTATTCTAGAATATGAAAATTTTTATATTTATAAGAGTATTCTTATTAGATTGTCTAATGCTAAAGAACAATTATAGCCAATGTAACTTAAATTTAACTTTTAGCTATACTATTTATTTTAAATCTGAATTATTCATTTATTCATTATATAGTAATGAATAATTAATGATTAAAAATTATTTAATTTTTTGTAATTATTAATTTATTTAATTTTATCATATTTTACCATTATACTTATTATATATATGTTAATTAATAATCATATTCTAATTAGATTATGAGTTAAGAAATTAATTAGTAATTATATCTATTTAAATTAAATTGTGAATTAATACAATTAAATTACATTTAAGAGCTAATTAGTAAAGAAAGAAAGAAGACAGTGAAAGAATGAGCTAATTATTCTGATAAACTTTTGGAGAAATGAATCTGGCAATAAAGAAAAAGAAAAAATTAATAAAATAAAGATTTAGTTAGGTAAACAGTAGCATGCAGTTAAAGATGAAATAAGTTTTAACATTGTAGCTGAAGTAAAAGATTTTTAAACTTTAACCAATTTAATATGAGCTTGAAATAAATTTTAATAAATAAATAAATATATATATATATATATATTAGATTTGATTTTAAACAATAAGAATAACGTTAGAAAAAGGGACGTTCAATAAAAGCATAAAATGAAATGAGAAATAATACTTGTACTACTTATTTATAATTTTTTTATTTAATTTTTAATTTTACTTAATGATTAAGAATATAAATATTAATAAAATTATTTTTTTAAATTTTTTTAATAATTAAGAATATTAAAAAATTCTTAAAAATTAAAAATTAAAAAATTTAAATACCCTATAAATTATAAAAATATTATAAAAATAATTGTATGGTATCACCACTCTAATGAAATATAAATGACAGTTAAATTTGAAGTACCTGGCAGTTTCAGGTAGAGACATACGCCAGTAAAAAGTACAAGCAGCGGGAACGGCACCTAGCATGAGTATTATCCTCCATGCAATATCGGCATCTCGCGGCGTCCGATCTTCCGGCAATATGTTGGATGCACGGTCAAATATGGCACACACCACCATCGTTACCGTCGAAGCGGCCAAAATCCCAAAGCCCTGCATTGAGAACACGGCCGCTATGAAAGCTCCACGTGTCTTCTTGTTCGCGAACTCCGACATTATCGTCGCCGACAGGGGATAGTCTCCACCGATCCCCAGCCCCAGAGCGAACCTGAACAGCCCCAGACTCACCAGCACGCAGCTCCTCCTCGCGCAGAAGGAGAACCCGCATCCGATGGAGCTGAGCACCATGATCGTTAACGCCAGCCCGTACACGCGTCGCCTCCCGACTAGGTCGCCGAGCCTACCGAAGACCAGTTGCCCGATTGCTGTACCCAGGAGAGCGATGGCCACCATGGTCGAGGCCACGGCCGGTGGGATACTGTACTTATCGTCGTCGGACTCGTTGTCCTTCTCGTAGTACACCCGTCCGATGAGGATCATGATCGGAGGGATGCAGAAGAGGTCGTAGGAGTCGGTGAAGAGGCCCATGCCGGCTATGATGATCGCCTTGAAATGGTACAACTGAGTTCTCGCCGTGTCCAGCGCAGACAGAACTCTTAACGCCATTGTTGGAGATTTGAGAAAAAAGCTCAATGGGCTTAACTAGATCACTGTCTGCATAAGAAGAAAAATGCATAGTGGGTTTGGGGTTGAATCTATATATATACATCTATATGTATTGTAAGAGCATTCACGCTTTTGTAGTTTTTTTATTTTTTTATTTTTTGTAAACCATAAAGAAAGTGGCTCAAAAGCGTATTATAAGATTTTGTATTTCAATTTTATAATATATTTTTCTAAGGGTTTGTTTGAAATTATACTTCGAAATTTAAAAAGTATTTTTAATTGTTTAAATTTTTTTTTAAAAAATGTTTGATAAATTTATGAAAAAAAATTTAATTAGTTAAAAAAATTGAAAATCAACCTTTTTTAAAAATCACCAAATTAAAAATTTTATCAAAAACTTCATGCTGATTATTATATATTTAAAAAAAAATTAATGTAACTAATTTTAAAGGTGTCTTATATACATGTTTACCAAATAGTAAATAATTTTTGAAATATAAATCTTTATTATTTAATTTATAAGCTATAAGTCCTAAAATTATAAGTAATATTTTTTATCGTAATCTCAAATAGACATTACAGTACTTCTTTAAATGTAGATGATACTATTTACAATTTTAAATTAATTTTTCTTTCCTTTAAATCTATTTTCTTACTAAAAACAAATGTGAAAATACTATTGAAAATTAGATAAAAACATTTGAAATGAAGGAAAAATTTAATATATAAATGATATAAAAGAAAAATAAATAAGTTGATAGATGTCACATTCTAAAAATTAATATATAAAAAAAAAATTAGTGATGTATTTTAAGAGAGAAAATAAAGAAATCATTGAGAAGTATGGTTTGGTTCACAGAAATAAATTAGCAGAAGAAGGAATCTAGTACGCAGTTTCGGTCATGGCTGACGTAAACCGGACTATTGAATCTGTGCCGATGATTCCATGAAGATGCAGATCGAAAAACCAAGTTGCCATAGGCCCATATTTAATAATGTTTTGATCGAAGTTTTGGTGCCAGCTGGGGCACAAGCAACAGATCAAACAGCAGCGCACTCGCCGCGGCGCACCGAACCCTTGTTTCCTCGATATGTAACACGATCGATTTTCTTCGTACTACATCAAACGAAATATCAAATGGTAGCAATCACTTTCAAAGTGCAGATATGGCGTCCTTTTTTTTTTTTTGTATTATAAGATAACATGACCTGCTATTTATTATTATTATTATTATTAATAAGTTGATAATATTTATATTAAATGGAAAGATGCATGTTAATTGCTCATCATGATCTCTAATACGTATTCATTTTATGTAGACATTGTGATTTAACATTGTTTACTAAATACTTAATAAGAACTGATCATATTCTTTTTGTCTTTGAGAAGTTGACAATCTTTAAATAGATAAATTTTACGTGTCTTTCTAAAAAGAGTTCTGCTACATGTTTCGATTTTTATGTATCAAAATGATCTTCCGAATCAGTGTATTTTTTTATGATTTTTTATTTTTTTTTATAGTTTTAATTTATTTTTTTTAAATACATCATCATTTAAAATTATTTTTTTAATCACTAAGCAACAAAAAAATTTTAAAAAAAAATTGCATTTGGGAAATAACGTCGGGCTAAATAGAATTTCTCCAGTAAAAAAGTAGACTCTAATTATTTTTATAAAAAAAGATGCTACAAAAATTATTATTTTTGAATGAGAACTATATTTTGATAAAGAAACTCGAATTTGTATATTTAAGACTTAAATCATAGTTGTTCATTGAATTTTGGGAGTATGGATATAAGGACAAATTCATAATTGCCTTCATACGTTATATTTAGAAACCGTCCGCAGTATATTGGTCCGTTGCCTTGGCCCTTGGAGACCTATTGGGAATGCGATTTTGTAAAAGATAATAAGGTCAAGGTAGTGTACAGTGATTGATGTGCCAGCAGGTGGAAATATGCTTCGAAAAAATGAATCTTTAGACGAATCTGACCTTTGGATGATGGTGAGGGCTCAGCTGTCTCATTACATATCACTCGGATCTATTGATTATCAAAAAGTCTGAATGGTCGGTTTATATGCAAGCAGGACGCAGGCATGATGTGGCTATGCACGTCGTTTACTGAAAGGGTGTTATTAGGTACGGTCTGATTTTTTACATTTTTTTTTTAAGTTCAAAATAAAAATAGATTAAAAAAATTTTCAATTTTATCATAAATTTATATTAAAATATTCCTAAATCAAAACTTAATTTTCACTTTAAGGAGGCATCTCTTGTTGTCTTCAAGAAATTGTTCATCTCGCCTATTATAGAAACTCATCTTCATTAATTTTATATAAAATATAAATACGCTGAGGGATTTGAAAGCAAAAAAAATTGTCTTTATTTATGTTTATTGAATCCACTAAGCACCCTTGGTCCCTTGTTGTAGGGGGTGTAGCAGAATTTTCTATTTTTAATTTTAATTTTAATTTTAATTTTAATTTTAATTTTAATTTTATCTTGCTATATCTTCTCTTTTAAACTTACTAAATCATAAATGAGGCGTTTTCTCCTATTGGGCTGGGTGTCCAACATCCTACATTTTTTTTTATTCTTGTGAGCTTGCAATTGAGTGTTTTGTGTAAATGTTTAACATAACTTTCGTTCTCATCTCAGTTCTATTTTTGCTCCTCTTTTCTATAAATCTAATGCAAAGTTGAGAGGAATGCATTTGAAATGAAACCAACGTTCATTTATGCTAAAAAGGAGATGACGATGGAGAAACCCAATGTTCATGGGACAATGGCTGCTTTAGTTAGTGAAATCCAACACACTGCGTTTCAATTATTTAATAAAATAATTGGTTTCATTTAGCTTACATTGCAAATCATAATCTATAGATTGCAATAAAAATTATTCTTATTGAAACAAGACGTTTAGTCTGAAAGGGAGAAATCAAATGCAACTGAGAGGAGATCTAAAAGGACTCTTAATGAATTAACTAAAGCCAAACTCCACTTGCTAGGGGGGTGTGAGTTTTTATGTCGGAATAGTCACCATTTATTCATTATATAATAATAAAATAATATGAGATAAATTTAATTTTAGATATTCTAGTCACATCAAATTTTTATATTAAATTATTTATTATTTGTGTAAATAAAAAAATAATACTAATTTATTTATTTTAATTATTAATTTATGTAATTTTATCATATTTTATCATTCTACTTATTATATATCTCTATATATATATATAAATATTATGGTAGGTCGTATTTCTTGTGGCAGTTGCTTTGCTTCTATTTGTTAAAGGTGTTGGACTTGGATGATGATATCACTCTATTGAGAATCTGACACTATAGATCCATCAGGGGACACCAAGTTGTTATATGGAAAAATTATTAGATATCCTTTGTGCCTCTGACCACGAATGATTTGATATTCTCATTTTATCATAAAGCGTAAAATTATTAAAATTGTTTACGTAAGCGCAAATTCTTACCAATATGAAAGAAATACCACATATTTATTCTCTCAAACTACATAAAATAATTACTCATAAATATGTGCACTCACGTGCAAGCTCGCATGTCTATGTCATCCTGTGGATGTCTCTGTGAATCAGACTCCTTATATATATTTTTTAATTAGATTCCATATCATCAAATAGACCATAGACAAATCTAAAAAGGGCCGGCGGGCCAAGTACACCTCCCTATTATTATTATTATTTTTTTAAATGCAGGACACTTATACAACTCATAACTATATCTATTATTATTATTATTATAAATATCTATATAAATAAATATCACAATCTTAGGATTTAGATTTTATTTTCTTTTGTTTCCGCTGATTTTTCTGCGGCATTCAGTATTTGGTAATTTACAGCAAATCATCACAAACAAAATACAAAATTTTAAAATTCTGTAGATTAAGGGCAGAAGTTCTTACCTACGATAATCGAATCTAAAGAAATAGACTCAAATTGAATGAATGAAAATAATATATTTTATTTATCATGTCATATCAATTAGCATTTATTTGACGTTTGTTCTTAGTATTACTCTTTATTTTTTTCATATTTTATTAGAACTTGGCAAGATTATTTTTATAGATTTTGTTTGTATTCATATCATCTTTTTAATGATCAGTTGTTAAAGGGATTTGTTTTTAAAGATTTAGGCTCCTTTTTATGGATTTAGAGATGAGATGAGATAAGATAAATTTTGAAAATTGAATAAAATATTATTATTATTTTAAAATTTTAAAAAATTAAATTATGATTTGAAAAAATTGATTTGTTTATTATATTTTGTGAGAATTTAAAAAATATAATATAAATTTGAGATGAGATAAATTGTGATAAATTATAAATACAAACAGAGCCTTAGGCTGAATGATATGGGCAAAGAAAAAAAGTATTTAATCAATTTTGAGGAATGAAAAAGATGTATGTATTTCACAAGTTGAAGCTGCTTCTACTACCAATATGGAGTTATATCATGTTTTTTTTATAGATATTTTTACATAGCTTTGCTACACATAAATTTATATACCACACACCATACTTTATTATTATTTTTTATTTTATGCAAAAAAAAAAAATTGAGTTTATTCTTCTTAAAGTAATTGAATTCTCAATTCATTATTCATATACCAAATATTTTATAAAAAAATATAAAATTAAAAAAAAAAAGATGATGTGTAGTGTATAGGCTTATATTTAGAATTTTTCATATTTACATGTTTGGCCCCCTAAATTAGATTTCTAGCATGCTTCGTCCCTGCGGATACAATGAAGAAAAATAAAAGAACATGCATGCGTACGCAGATGGGTTCAAAATACTTTGGTCTGGAAAGAAGGTTCTAAATCTGGAGGTAGAGTTAATTGCAGAAGAATGCTATGCATGAAGAGTGCTTCCCGTACCCTGAAAAGGGTATAAACCAATCTTTCGGGAAGTATAGTGATGTCATAGAAAACACTAATACAAGTGTAAATAAATATACAATTGTTACGAAGAGTCGGCAGCCGCTCCCTTGTCCCACCACTAAAATTATGTGAATGACCCCATCACTATTATATTAAATTCTGCATAGTGACTTGCATAGTAACTTGTATGGTAACTTGCATAGTAATTTCAACGCCTATAAATATGGGTTTCAGTTGTAATGAAATTCATAAGAAAATATAGAGAGAGAAAGAAAGTTTCGGTTTTTAAGAGTTTTAGAGAGAATTTCTTATTTCTCTTGCAATAGTAGTAGTTTTCTTTTTAGTTTTATAACACGTTATCAACACGAGGTTCTGCCGATACTGAAACTAGTGGTCTTCTACTTCAAGTAAGTTTTTCAATATATTATTTGCAGTCCTTGAGATAAATATTAAAGGTAATATTGCTGAATATTACTTGATAAAATTTTATTTTTATTCTCATGATAATGTGAATATATTTATTAAATTCACAAATTTATTTTTGTAATATAATGTCAAATATTGAGATTTATTACTATTGACATTTCTGAAAAATGTTATTTATCCAGATCCTTGATGAGATCTATTTGGATATGATGATAAACCTGAAAAATACAATCATAGAAGAAAACCATTTGTCCCTGAAGGACTGTGCTGTGTATCTCATGATGAAAAATCATTTTACTATGTAAAATAAATTAAAAGAGTGATATAAGCACCAGAAGATATAATCCTCTCAAAAGATCATTATGATTTATTGCACCTGAAGTTGCAAGATTTTAAGAGTAATATTGAATATTCTACACTCATTAAAATCAGCTCAATATTAAAATTATACAGTGAAAATGTCACTGATTATGATATATAAAAGAAGACATTATTTTTCATATCTCGAATGTGCTCCTGCAGTAGCAATATCGAGAGTGAAAGTTCAACAAATATTCTAAATTTTTGTTTTATCTTCCAGTGATTGAGCTAAATAATGAGTTTTTGTTACACCAGTTACGTCCTATTAATGATATCGAATTTACACAATTCCCAGAAGTGAACGGAAACTAAGGGCGTAGACGTGGTAGAAAAATTATAGAAGTGTTGGTCCCAAAAGCGACAACACTAAAGATGATAAAAATATATCGTATCACCAGAAGTGATCAAATTCAGAGAAGGGTAAAGGCCCTCAGAATAATTCTTCATAAAAAGATGAAGATGTTTGTCATAGATGTAATATGACTAAACAATAGTCACGTACCTGTTGTACGGCCAAGCACTTGATTTACTTATACTAAGTTTTTATATATAAGCTTATTAATATTTCATCATGTTTTGAAATAATGAAATATCGGTGCCTGAAGCATGACAAGAAATTATTTGGGATAATAAGCCCTGTTTAAATTTGATTCTCTTACAAATAAATGTGAACCAGAAGTTCAGAGGATTATTTATCTGCAAAGTGTTGCAAATCAATTACATGATATATTTACTGACACTAAAAGTGTTATAAAATCATATATTACTGCTGTTAATGCTTAAGCAAGAATTGAAGTCCCTGTAGGACGAGTTGTTAAAACAGCAATAAATGATTCTAAGATACACCTGAAGCGTTGATGACCTATTGGTGTACAAGAAAAATAAAAATCGGTGCTCATGAAGAGACCATATTTTTTGTATAAAATATAATCCTCCTGAAGAGTGTAACTCCTGAAGAGTATAAACCTTCTGAAGAGGAATCTCCTGTAGAGGTGTTTCATGAAATGTTTTTCCTTGGAGAGGAACAATGAGATCTCAATACATTTCATGAGTACTGGAAAATTTATGGATAGAAATAAAACTGTTGTCGATAACATATATGATAACACTTGACATTACTAGAAGTAATGAAAAAAGTGAGCCAAAAACCGTCGAAGAATGTCGACGTAGAAATGATTGGCCAAAATGGAAAGCAGTTATTAAAACTGAATTAAACTCGCTAGTGAAGCGAGATGCATTTGGACCTGTTGTCCAAACACCAAAGGGTGTAATATTTTTCAGATATAAGTGAGTATTTATACGAAAGCGTAATGCGAAATGAAATTGTGCGGTATAATTTATCGTACAAGGTTTCCTGTAGAAACCCGAGCAATTATGAGGAAACATATTTTCTTGTTATGAATGCAATCACATTCATATGTTTAATCGATTTGGTTATTACAAAAGAATTAAATATGCAGTTAATGAACATGGTCCTTGCATATTTATAAGGATCATTAGATCATTACATATATAAAGATTTACGATACTTGAAGCATCTAATCCAAGTACATTTAGGAGTATGTACTTTATAAAGCTTCAAACATCTTTATATGGATTAAAGCAATCCGAACGTATGTTGTATAATTGAATCAACGAGTATCTATTGAAAGAAGGATTTAAGAATAATTCTATATGTTCATGTGTTTTATCAGAATCCAGATTCGTCATTATTGCAGTTTACGTTGATGATTTACCTTGTTAGAACTCTTGAAAAGATTACAAGGGTTGCTATAAATTCAAGGAATGCATTTGAAAAGGAAAGATCTTATTATTCAATTCATAGATGAGTTACAAGAATTTGAGACTTCTAGCCTCATCTCTCAAATGCATTTGCTTTTCATAAAACAACATACCATCCTTATCTAAAGGATTAGGCAATCGAAATGAAGAGGCAAGTAAGGATTTTAAATCCTTATTCTCCTGCTTTAAGTCTGCAATTTTTCTGTCAGACTCTTGAACGAGTCGTTGAAGTATAGAAATCTTCTCGTTAAGCTCCTCAATCTCACGATTTTTAGATTGTAATCGGTTGAAAAATTCAACAATAGAGGAGGAGTATCGGGTGTCGAGAGTCACCAGCTCATAAACAGCTTCATAATCTGACTTATTAGCCAGATCATTTGCTTACTACAACATTGCACTTGCGGAAGATGCATGATCAACTTGTAATTGAGGTGAAGGATACCTCATATGTTGATTGTGAGAAATAGTAAAAGGAAATTGATGAGCCATTGGAAATTTGTAAAATAAGAATATAAATACAGATGAATTACAGATATGAGAAGAAGATTTGATGCGTACTAAATGAAATTAAAGACGGTTCTTATAGAAATGGAAATAACAACAAGACAAACCATCATCTCTTCAAATCTCACTTTACAAGATATGATGAATGCATAATTTCAAAAGCCAGCGAAATTAATTACAGCAATCTCTATTTTCTTGTAAACGCTGAACATCTGCCGTTAGCTGCTGTTATTGACTTTGTATCTGAGCTCTTTCTCGTTCCAGCTCTTCTACTCGTGTTTTCAGATCACGAGAATACCAGTCTACAAGTTTCTTCAGCTTCTTGTTTTCTTGTTTTAAATTTTTATTTTTTCTATCTTTAGTTACAAGCGTTTGATGCAACTCAGATATTTGATTTTTAAGATGATCAACCTCACTCGTTCTCGCCAATAGCCTCTGTGACATGGTTGTAAGAGAAGCAGCATATTGAGCACTGAGAGTTCTTGATGCTGCAACAATTTCAGGATCAGATTTACTAGATAGATATATCTCTGCTTCTATCATGGTGTTTACAGCCTCAGGAGAAAATATAAGTGGTTGAGGTATAAAAGGTTCATGGTTTAAATCTGGGACATTAGAATTTCTATCAGACATAATATCGTTCTGGATGAACAACAACTGAATCTATGAGAAATGCGAAATCTTTTTGCTGGAGTAAACCAATGGTAAAATTGGTTAATTTAAACAACAACCCGAAACATTCAAATCTCTTCAAGATCTCGTTTGTCCACAATGTCAAGCGGATTTGATTTTCCGCCGAACCTATAATATTAAACCTCAAAACTTTTACAGCTTTTATCATACATAGATGGTTTTCAATGTTATTTCCGCCGTATATAAACAAGTTCTTCCTAATAACGCCGAATGAAGGGGAGCAAATTTTAGATGAAAATATTATCATACTCTCTCTAATGCATTATTTAATTGGAGATCGTGTTTGAATTCTTAACTTGTTATATATACTGAAATCATATTTGCTTATTACTTGAAACACTAACGCATATTATCAGGGGGAATTTAAGTATTATTGCAGGTATCAGATTTCTATTAAGTTTGTCAACCAGATATTATTTTTCATCTTCAAATCACTCAGAGTATATTTGGCTGAGATCAATGACTCAACAATTTTATACGAAGATAATGCTATTTGTATCATTCAAATCAAAGGAGGATATATCAAAGATACAATCAAGTGATAATCTGGCAGATTTATTCACGAAAACATCACCAACTGCGACATTCAAGAAAATTGTGCAGAATATTAAAATGTGATGACTCAAAAACTATTGTCATGCACTTTCCAGAGGGAGTAAAAGTCCTGAAGACTTGTGCTAATTGTACTCTTTTTCCTTCGCTAAGGTTTTATCCCATTGGGTTTTCCTTTGCAAGGTTTTAATGAGACAATCTTAAAACACTTGTGGATACATAAACAGACTGTACTCTTTTTCCTTCGCCATTGGTTTTTCTTCCCACTGAATTTTTCCTTGGCAAGGTTTTAACGAGGCAGATTCTTTATGGGTAGTCATTCAAGGGGGAGTGTTATGAAGAGTCAGCAGCTGCCCCCTGTCCCACTACTAAAATTATGTAAATGACCCACCACTATTATATTAAATTCTGCATAGTAACTTGCATAGTAATTTCAACGCCTATAAATATGGGTTTCAGTTGTAATGAAATTTATAAGAAAATATAGAGAGAGAAAGAAAGTTTCAGTTTTTAAGAATTTCAGAGATAATTTCTTATTTCTCTTGCAATAGTAGTAGTTTTGTTTTTAATTTTATAACAACAATAATTTTATATATATATATATATATATATATAAGGACACAAACAGTGTTCCCTTTCATTATAAGCACTTGTAAAGTCCCCGATTAACTATAGAAAGATAATGAGATGTGAATTTCTAGAGGAATGCAAGTTGCAACGTCACGTGTGCTCTCCAAAACTTAAAAAGTCTTGAACCGTTAAAAAATTGATAGATGTCCTTCATATAGGACGACGATGCAGTCCACGTGGAATGCGGAGCCGTCAATTTTACAGGTAGAACGAGTGGAGACCACCCTCCCTACACCTACAGACCCAATGACTCGTCTTTTGAACTCGAGTATTAACAGTAGCCTCTAACACAATGGATTGATATCCCACTCCGACCATGAGAAAACCTCCAAAAATAAAAATAAAACTCAAAAGGAACAAAAAGATAGTAAGAACTTAAGAAGATTATGTTTCTGTTACTGATAGTTTCCCTAGAAACCCTTGACTCAGTCCGTATACGGACTGTTATATATATCAGTCCGCATACTAGTTATCCGTAACATGGGCCTTGGGTTGTAGAAAAACATTCAAATGATAACAAAATTGGAAAGGCACTAATGGTCTCAGCTCATTAGCCAGCTACAATAAAGTATTAATGTAACCCCAACCCAACAAGTAATGAACATAAACCCAAAAACATAGTGGCCCAGCCGCCATACGGTCAGATCTCCCCTCATACTATCGATCTGTGACATAGCCAATGAAAATGCTTGCCTGCTAGTTAAGTGTTAATTTGTTTGATTACTTCTACAAACTCCCTGGAAAATTACTGTAAGCTCGACTATTGTAATTTGCTTGCCTGCTAGTTAAGTGGCCTCGTTTTGTTTTCCCTACCATTTTCATGTAGTAAATGATTTAGTGCAATGACTACTTTTGATGAGTCTAATAAAACTGCAAACAAGTGATAAATTATACTGTATCTGAACTTTAGCTTTTAAATCGAACGCCCACTTAAAACAAAGTGGATATTTATACCCACGGTTTCTTCGATTTCCGATCCTGAGTACGGAAGTAAACCATTCCTGAGTGTCATACAGTCCTCCTAGAGCGAAAAGAATGCAGCTCTTTGTATAAAGCTTAAGGAGGTGGGAACCTGCCATCTGGTGCAGGTGTTCTTTGTTTAACAACTACTACTTCCAGGATGCCATCAGGCCGGAAAGTTGGAGAAGACAATCGGGGGTCCACCGGTCCAGGAAGATTAAAAGAAAGGGTGAATGGTCCGGATGGGCATAGTTCCTGGACTCTCATATGGTATACAGTTGACGAGTCTTTCAAAACTCCTGCACGTGTTATTACTCCTTGTATATGAACCCGACCATCACGTTGGATTTCGCATTTTAACTTGCCTGCTAGAACAAGCATCATCTAGTTTGTCATCTATATCTTAAAACATTATTTTATGAGAAAAATGGAGTTCGTGCCCATGAAGTGGCTCTAACGTATTTTTTGCAACGGCAGCGCTAGTAAGTTTTCATAATGCTTTTACTGGCGCATAAAAAGTATGATTTTCATTAATAGCGATTTGCTTATTTCACATGCATGGCAAAAGCAGAGCCTGGAAAATGAAAGAGAAGGAAACTTACATTGATCCTTTCGAACTCCAGGAAGTGCAACTCGAAAAAGGTATGCCCCTTCACTTGTGCCAATGTCAACAAGACCAACGGGAGGCGCATTACTGCCTTCCTTTGCTGTTCCAGTTAGAACAACAGATGGCTTCATTTGTGAATGATCAACAAAACCTTGTACATTCATGCTGCCAAATTCAGCAGCTCTTGTACTTTTCAGCTCCTCTCAAGATCTACTTGTAAACTGAAGAAGAGCATTTGATGAACCTAAGTGAATTGTAACAATCCAAAAAAGTAGGAAATAGTGTAAATTAAAAAAATAAAAATAAAAGAAGAAGAAGAAGAAGAGGAAGAAGAATGCAATCGATTATATAGATCGGCAAATGGTTACCATACCCTCAAAAATATACAAGCAGTTCTCCAAGAGCTTTGTAAAAACATCTTAATTTTGCAAATACATGTATAAGGAATGATATCATAACCCCAAGTAGGCCTGTTCATCTAGACCGGGTTTTGAAATTTTATTTATTTTTCAATAATTTTGATATTTTTATTTAAAATGTTTTGAAAAATTTTGGATCCGGAATTTGAATTCCCAAATCTAGAACCCAGATGAACACCCCTAACCCCAAGGGGTTGACTCAAGTGGTAAAAGTCTTGGTCTTGAGGGATCACTCCCTTCAGAGTCCAAAATTCAACATCTTATGAGTGCAAACAATTAGGGATGAAAAATAAACTGGAAAATCGGACCCGTCAGTTCAATCCAAAATTTGTTCCTTCATTTTAAAAACCGGTCCGAAAACGGTTTTACATTTTCCAACACCGAACTAGATTGGACTAATAAAACCAGAAGCATTGGTTTAGAGGGTAACGGTGCGTAATCGGTTTTAAAAAATGCAAAACCAGTATTACTGGTTCAAATTTAGATTTTATCTATAACCAAATCAAATTAGACTGATTACACCCCTAAAAACAATCATTTGAGGCCACACCCCTATTGAAAAGTCAACAATTTAACTAGTTCCATGTAAAGAAACTTTAGGTGCTTCCCTGAGTCATAACAGAGGTAATATAAATCAATGAATACAAATACCAGAAAAATATAAATATGAAGACTAGTCCATATAAATATAAATCAATGAATACAATAGTAACACATTTGCACTTGCAGCCATATAAATATAAATCAATGAATACAAATACATGCAGCCATATAAAGACGAGTCCAGTAAACAGCAGGCATGCATAAAATCATATGGTAATATAGCATGGCAGATTCAGTCAAATCAATATCCAGTCCATACTTGATACTAGTTAACATAGCATAATCTGATAACAAAACTTTTCCTATAAAAAACGAATGCAAATCTGTGAAGATTAGTTATTTGGTAATATACAAGTTTTCACAATTTATTGTACCAACCAATCACCAAGTTTTCACCAGCATATAATCAAGTCCAAAACAGTCCATAAAAATACCACAATATAACATCAATTTTGAATTAATGCAACTATGCATATAGCAACACACTCATTTTTCACATAAACTTCAGGCCTACCAATAGCAGGAAAGCTGCAACTTACACCAAGTGCAGAACCTGGACAGAACCTCTTCTCCCTCTTTTTTTTTCGCCTTTCTTTTTTCACCTTTCTTTTTTCACCCTCATCACCATTCATTCTCAAAATGAATGTAGCTAATTGGCTCTTGCACAACACCAATCACTAATTTTTTTTAGAACTAATTAAAATAGTTCTAAACTTGATATCATCACAAAGCTAAGTTATTATAGTATTTAAACTTAAAAACATTAACAGACAATAACTTTTGATTCAACCTGAGATTACAAAAAAAGATTTTTACGAATAAAGAACTTAATAATTTTTACCAAACCTTGACCTGTTTATTTATAGCATTGTAACTTTAAATTTAAAACTTCTATCAGCAATCAAAGGGTCAAACCAGAACATCAAAGGGATCCATAGCAAGCATTAGTTTAAACAAAGCATCTCCTAGCAAGTGTATGGGTTTCAAATACTCTATAACATTGTTCTTCTAATTCTCTTGTACACAATGACCAAAACATGAAATATATGGAGTCCAGTGAAAGTATATTACTATCTATCATATTTTCAAGAAAATATTGGGAGCTATCTCAACAATAGTATACCACCATCTACCATGTACCATCTATCCTGAAAAAAGACCACAACCTATCATTAATTTTAGTTACTACATATTTGAATTACTACATAATATTTGAGTAACTACAAACAGAGGAGCAAGCTTGAGTATCAATTACAGAATTATTGATGTCCAACAGCCCAGCAACAACCTACTCCTGCGAGCTAAATGAAATGCAGATGTCCTCTCAAGCCTCAACCAATATCCCATTCAGCCTAACAAGCACAAACAACCATATCTACACAATTTTGACCTCAAAGAATACATATGGGGTTTTTAAAAAGAATAAAAAACCATCACAACAACCACTAAAAACAATCAGAAAAGGGAAGCCAATAAGCTAAATTAGACCGCTCCTCAAGTTTTCTCAAAATGGCACCGAATTTACCGGCCAAGAACAATTAGTTCAATAATCTAGTGTCTGGTTGCTCGAGAAACTACGAAACTATAGACAAATAACTCCGAATTTGATCTCTTACTAGATTAATTTCATTTATAACTCGAGTACGCCAGGTCAGGAAGTCGCAAAAACACACAGAGTTGAGCATTGTTTTTTTTTTGTCAATTTCTAAGAACGCAAACGAAGATTTAATATAAAAATAAGATAATAAAATTGAGGATCGGGATTATCATTGCTCTCCCTACATTTCGTCACTTTCCAACCCGAGGTAAAATCGAAAGACACCGATATAGAAATTCACTACGGATCTGAGCAATCCGGGCACAATCTGAGTCGAACGATACAAATAGACTAAGCTATCGAAAATCGAAGAACCCATCAAACGCGAGACTTAAAAGAGTGCCGAGATGAATAAAAAGGATCCATTCATTGAGAGAGAGAGAGAGAGAGAGAGAGAGAGAGAGAGAGAGAGAGGAAACACAGAGAAGAGGGAGAGGAGCGAAGAAGAGAGGCTTACCCCAAAATCTGGAAGACGACGGTGAAGCACAACGACGTTTGGCTGGGTTGAAGACGCTGGGTGAAGAACCTGACGAGGAGAACTTGCGAAATGGGGTTGCCGGCCTGGGAGAACGGTGAATAGAAGACGAAGGCTTCGTGGGATTTCTACTATGTGACGAAGGGAGAAGAGATGGGAGGGAACCGAAAGAAAACGAGGGAAAGGAGGCGAAAAGGGAGCCCTGTCGCGCGAAGGGATTAAAATGCAACAAAATAGGAAAAGTGAACAGTAATCCGCTATGTTTGGCCGATTGGGCTCATTTACTGATTAAGACTTGAGAGTATAGCTATTCTAATGCGATATAATTTCTTTAAATTTAATTATATTTTAGACTTGCAATGAGTTTATAACCCGCGCATTGCTAATGTTCTAACTAGCTCAAGACATGGATGATTATTTAATTTGTTTCTACTCAATTCTCCATATTTTTTTTTTGTTGTGTTTCTTGATTTATATTATTATCTTTTGATTTTTTGATTTATATATTTCTTAATTATTTACGGATGTTTCACTTTTTTGTTATATTTTGTTTATTACTTGTAATAAATTTATTTAAAAATCCTTTTTGAGATTCACTTAATTTTTCTATTTTTCTATTTTTTTTTTTTTGAAGTTTTTTATATCCAGTTGCATATTTTCTATTAGACATATTTTATAGTAAAAAAGAACAATATTTATTATATAAATTCTACTATACTTATAAATATTATAGAAAATAATAAATATTAACACAAAATAATTGAACCTATTTAACAAATAAATTTTCCTTTAATATAATAAATGAGTTCCACTATTTAAACTGTTAATCTGTATAATAAAATAAAATATATTAATATTAATAGGCAAAATCAAATTAATTAATTAATAAAAGAAAAAAAAAACTGAAAAATAATAAATTTAAGAAACTCATGGGCTATACAAGGGGATTCAAAACTTCATGAAAAAATATTGAATAAAATCAACACTCAACCCACTTACTTATATAAATTATATATATTATAATTTTATTCTAATATTACTGTATACAAAAATAAAAAATAAAACAACCCATCAGAACTTCAATCATTTTCATCTAATACCGTCCTCATTAGTCAAGTGTCAACGTCTAATTACTAATTAGTACAATAACAGTGTAATACTGATGTGGTCATTTCTATACCACACAAATACATCTAAAATTAAAGCTAAAAAGTGAAATAATATAAAGCTAAAACTAAAAGACGTGACGTTGAAAAGTGAAAACTGAAAGGATTTCAATACGTCTTCTTCCATCTTCCTCGCCAGGGACTCACGGAGCGATCGAATATGAAGCTGAAATGGATTTCAAAGTTTACCTTCTTCTTGCTCACTGCCTTTTTTGATATTGAATATTCGACGCCTCAGCCTCGCCTCCAGACTTCAAGTGTAGCAATGCTGATGCAACGACGGGAGCAGTCTCAAAGGCAAATCCAAGGCTTGGACAACCGTGTGGCCTTGGCCAACCGCCTAATATGCCTAATGGTGGAGTCGGCCCTACCCAACAAATTCATCTTCGAATCCCAACCCGCGAACGAACCCAACAAGATTGACATGAGCAGTCTCGTTTCCTCAATTTCCTGTTGTTTGGTTCTAGAGAATATGTTTTTATTTTCTTCCAAAAAATTAATCAAAGGAAAAATACACAAAGAAAAATGGTGACAGGAAGACAAAGCGAAATCAAGCTCACTGTGGCGCAATACCTAAAAAGAATTCTATACATGCTCTTCGCACAATGTTCCAGAGGATATGTAAGAAATCTTAAAAATATAAAAATAATAAAAACTAGGTGAAACCCAAAAACCTATGGGCTTTCCCCTATCTATCCCTAGGTAAGAACCAAAACACAAATAACAAACCATTCAGAATTCCAAAGTTCTTTTGTTTTCTTTTCTGGGCAATCAAACACAACGTAATAGACCAGAATAATACCTAAAAAGACATCTTGGTTCTTTGAAGAAAGAATACATCTGAAAATCGTGAATCTCAATTTCAAGGCAACAATCAACTCCAATCTGCTTGCATGAGTGCATTAGTTCGCAAGTGGGGGGTTCGAAGCTCTCGAGTTTGCTAGGTTCGTTTGAGTTTGGGTTTGGGTTCGGTTCCCAGCAAGAAAATGAGAGAAATTCTTATACATGCGAGTTTACATTTGACTTTGGGAGAATGTGTACGTGGCAAGCCTTGAGCGGTTGTCTGCAAAATTATTTTTTGTAGAATGATTGAATTGTAGCTTCTCTCTTGATACTTAAAAGAAATCGAGGTGTTACTGCTGCTCTTATGCCTCTTGTTGCTCTTTGTTTGCTCCTTATTTGTATTAAAAATCAACACATGTAAATGAAGAAGTTGGAAGCTTCTGGAAGATGAAGTTAGGTATCGAATAAAAGTAGCTAGAAGGTAGGCGTCGCCTGAAAATGTAGGCCGCCGGAATTTCGAATTTCACCGTCATTACATGTTCACATTATTTATTTCTCCTATAAATACATGTAAAATTGTAATGAGAAGCAGAGAGTCGGAGGTGAGGTCCGTTGGAGAGATTAAAAGCTGTGAGAGTTGAGAGAAACCAATGTAAATAATTGGTTTGTTGTTTAATACAAATTCTCCTCTTTGTGTGTGTGGACGTAGGCTAAATTGGCCGAATCACGTCAAATTCTGGTCTCCATATTATTTGTGAGCTTCCGCCGATCCCAACAAGTGGTATCAGAGACGGTAGGAGGCCGGATTTGTGAATTTTCGTAAAAGACCCATTTTTAAACTTGATTGAAATCAAGTTTGGAGGATACCATCAGATTCCTCAGGTCAAGACGAAAATTTTGGTGAAAATTTCGTCTCAAACAGACACCGGACGAAGCTACACACTCCTCACGCGCCGACTCGGCGACGGCCACGCGCCGGCCATGGGACCCATGCACCACACGGGACCCACGCACAGGGAAGAAGACAAGCTCCGACCCGTTAAATCCGGGTGATCCGACCCGAACCAGTTTGACCCGGTTTGCGACCCGCTACAGCAACCCAGCGGATAAGGAATATTTCGTCGGTATATTCCGTCGCCGGCAGAATATTCCGTCACCGGCAAGAATATTCCGTCGCCGGCAAAAATATTCTTGTGCAGGAATATTCCGGTGACTTAGAGAATATTCCGGTGCTTGGATGGAATATTCCGGTAGCCGGAGAGAATATTCTGGTGGACGGTAGGGAATATTCCGGCAGACGAAGGAATATTCTATTTTTCTTATTTTTCAGGTTTTCGGCACAATTTTGATCGGTTTGGAACGACACAAGAGTCGTTTCCAAGGTTTTCCACCGTTCCGGACGCAATAGTGAGCTCTGTTTGTTGAGATTCAACTCCGAACATTGAGAAATGGTCACTCAAATCAAAGATTAAAGCCGAACTTATGGAGGACTCGGGAGCAAATGAGATGATCAAGCTAACATCTACAAATTACGCACTATGGAGACCTCGAATGGAAGATCTCCTGAATTGTAAAGATCTCTTCGATCCAATTGAAGAGAAAAGCGTAAAGCCAGATGATGTAACGGAAAAAGACTGGCATAAGTTGAATAAGAAAACTATTAGTCAAATCCGGCAGTGGATTGACCATAGTGTTTTTCATCATGTTGCATAGGAAACGGATGCCTATCAGCTATGGAAAAATCTGGAAAACATGTACCAGGCAAAAACTGCTCGGAACAAGGCATTACTAATGAGACGCCTTGTCAACTTGAAACTCAAAAGCAGCATCTCAGTGGCCGCACACACCAACGAGTTTCAGAATCTTGTAAATCAACTTGCATCCGTAGATTTTAAGCTTAGAGATGAAGAGCAGTCTCTACTACTTCTCAGTTCCATACCAGATAGCTGGGAAACGCTAGTGGTCTCACTTAGTAATTCAGCTCCAGATGGAAAGCTCGCCATGTCAATGGTGATAGACGCATTGTTTAATGAAGAGGCTAGACGAAAGGAGATTGGAGGAGACGAGACAAATGCCTTTGTAATAGAAGGAAGGCATCAGAAAAATAGTAGAGGTAGAAGTCGAGAAAGGAACATAAGTCAAAGTAAAGGGAGATCCCAAAGTCGCGATGTTGCCCAGATGACTAATACAAGAGGGGGGGTGAATTGAGTTGTATTTTAAAAAAATAACAATTATAAATCAAATATATAATATAAAATATAAACAAAATATGAAACAATAATAAATATAAAGAGTAAGGGTAAGAGAGAAGCAAACACAGTATGTTAACGAGGTTCGGCCCCACTGCCTACGTCCTCGCCTCAAGCTACCCCTTAAGGATCCCCAAATCCACTATTCAATCTCCTTTAGGTGGAGATAAAAACCTATTACACCTTTGAGCAGCACCGCTCCAAAGAATCCGTGTAGAACACCCTCTACACTTCAAATCACCTCACACTTGGTGATTTAACTATTCTCCATGTAGAACACCTTCTACACTTCCAATTACCTTACACTTATTGATTTAACTATTTCCCGTATAGAACACCTTCTACACACACAAGGGTTATACGCACCCTCTTACAAATACAAGAGTTGATAGTGGGTAGACTATCAAAATACACTCCTCAATGAGTGAGATAGAAACAATACAACGCAAACTATATCTCTCAAAATGAACAAGAGTTAAGGCTCAATGCTTAGAGAAGAAAGAATGAAAACTTTGAATGAATGTTGTATGCTCTTGGTGTTGTGAATGTGAAGCTCTCAAATGATCTATTTATAGGCATATGAGATTTTATATTCAAATTTAAAAAGATTCACATGTCAAAGACATCATTATTCACTTTTCAAAAATTTCAAACCTAATTTTTTTACTTTTTGCATGTGACAAAAGGAGCACACTTTACTTTTCAAAAATTTCAAATCTAATATTTTACTTTTTGAATATGACAAAAGAAGAACACTTTACTTTTCAAAATTTTCAAACAAAAACATCTACCTTTTGCATAAGTCAAGAAAAACATCCATCACTTTTGAAAATATTTAAATAAAACATGCACATGTGAAAGATGACAATCAATCATCTTAATATTTTCAAAATTCAAACCTTTAATCATGTCATGCACATATGAAAGATGACAATCAATCATCTTTCAAAATTTTCAAATTTAATTTTCAAAATATTCATGCACATGTGGAAAAAATGCTTTATGATAAAATATTAATTTTGAGTCTTAATCCTAATTTCGAATTTTTAAGAGATTTACAATATTATTCTATGATTTTAATGTGAACTTATTCCCTTCTTGTTCATACTTGCTTTCTTGATATGCTTGATTCTATTGTGTGGACAACTTGAACTTGAGACTCCTTTATTCTTTGAATTCATTTGTTATCATCAAAATCCATGTGTAGATTTACACGAAACTTGAAACCTTGAGTTCAACAATCTCCCCCTTTTTGATGATGACAAATACTTGATAGAACTTGAAACCTGTATTAATACTTAAGCTCCCCCTGAGAATGTGCATTAGTTTTTCAAACAAAAATATAAATATAATTCCAATCATATATAACAACTTTAGCAATTTAAACAATGTTAATGTTTTAGTCTAAAACTTCTCCCCCTTTTGGCATCATTAAAAAGGAATTATAATTAGATCAATAAGATATATTCCTGCAATAACCAATAGATAAATAAAACGCTGCGTTAGTAGAGACTGTAGAGAATTCGGTGCGTAGCCACACGTATTCGACAAAACCTGCAAAGGCTGGAGGCCTAGTTTCGGTAATTCGGTGCGGAAGGAGATTTTGTAAAGAGCTGAATAATTGAAACCACCCGTGCCCGACAAAACCTGCAAATGCTGGAGGCGTAGCTCCGGCAATTCGGTGCAGAGATTTGATCCGCTTGATGTTGCTGAAAAATAAGATATTATTATAATTTGTAAACTTGTCTTGTTCTTATTTCCGTTTCTATAAGAGCAATTCTTAGTTTTATCTATTTCGCATCAAACTTTCTTCTCATCTTTGCAATTTGCTTGCATTCTCATTCTACAATTTTTCAATGGCTCGTAGATTTCCCTTCAGTACTTCTCTTGATCAAGATTTGAGGTATCCTTCACCTCAGTCTCAATCTATTTCTGCATCTGTCGTGGGTGCCATGAAGCAACAAGAGACTGATTTAGCTAATAAATCAGATCATGACGCCATTTACGAGCTTGTGGGTCTCGGAACTCGATACTCATCATCTATCGTCGCGTTTTCTGCTCGGTTGCAGTCCAAAACTCACGAAATTGAGAAGTTTAGCGAGACTGTTTCTGTACTTCAACGACTTGTTTATGAGTCAAATAAAAAAATAGTAGAGTTAAAACAACAGAATAAGGATTTGAAATCATTGCTTACCTCTTCATTTCGATTGCCTAATCCTTTAGACAAGGATGGCATGATGATTTATGATGAGCAAATGCATTTGAATGATGAGGCTAAACGTCTCAAGTTTTTGTAGGTCATTTAAGATAATGAAATAAAAGTATCTAGCAGATATCCATGGCATGCATCATTCCTATTTCTCTTCTAATCATGCATAATTTATCTTCTGGTAGGGGTTTTATGAAAATGTCTGCCAATTGATCATGTGTACTAGTGAATTCTAATACAATATCGCCCTTCTGCATATGATCTCTAAGAAAATGACATCTAATTTCAATATGTTTGGTCCGAGAATGTTGTATTGGATTCTTTGAAAGATTTATAACACTTGTATTATCACATTTGATTGGAATGCGATTGTACATAAGTTTAAAATCCTCAAGTTATTGCTTCATGTAAAGAACTTGAGCACAACAACTACCCGCAGCAACATATTCTACTTTAGCAGTAGATAGTGCAACAGAATTTTATTTTTTTTACTAAACCAGGAAACTAGTGCAGGACCTAAGAAGTGACATGCTCCACTAGTGCTTTTTCGATCTATTTTACAGCCAGCATAATCTGCATCTGTGTAGCTGATTAGATCGAAAGATGTGTGTTTAGGGTACCATAACCCTAAGTTAATTGTACCACTAAGATATCTAAAAATGCGCTTAACTGCAATTAAATGTGATTCTTTTGGAGATGATTGAAAGCGTGCACATAAGCACACACTACACATAATATCTGGTCTACTGGCTGTCAAATATAATAAGCTACCAATCATACCTCGATATACCTTCGAGTCAACTGGTTTACCGGTTTCATCTTTATCAAGTTTAGTGGATGAGCTCATTGGTGTTCCAGTTTCCTTAACACCTTCCATCCCAAACTTTTTCAGCAATTCCTTAATATATTTCGATTGATTGATGAATGTCCCATTTTTTGCTTGCTTAATTTGCAATCCGAGAAAGAATGTAAGCTCTCCCATCATGCTCATTTCAAATTCTTCCTGCATAGTCTTAGCAAAATCTTGGCACATATTTTCATTAGTAGCACCGAATATTATATCATCAACATAAATCTGAATCAAAAGAATATCATCATTTTTGTATTTAATGAAAAAAGTTGTATCAATTTTTCCTCTTGAAAAGCCTTTTTCAATCAAGAAACCACTAAGTCTCTCGTACCATGCTCTAGGAGTTTGTTTGAGTCCATATAGTGCTTTTGTGAGTTTGAAAACATGATTTGGAGAAATATGATTTTCAAAACCTGGAGGTTGCTCAACATATACCTCTTCATTTATAAAACCGTTTAAGAAAGCACTTTTAACATCCATTTGAAAAAGTTTGAAATCTTTATAACAAGCATATGCAAGTAGCATTCGAATAGTTTCTAATCTTGCGACTGGTGCATATGTCTCATCATAATCGATTCCTTCTTCTTGATTGAAACCTTGGGCTACAAGTCGAGCCTTATTTCTAGTAATGACTCCGGACTCATCTTTCTTGTTTCTAAAAACCCATTTTGTTCCAATAATAGTATGATTTTTGGGTTTAGGGACAAGTGTTCAAACATCATTTCTTTCAAATTGATTAAGCTCTTCTTGCATAGCTAGAATCCAAAATTCATCAATAAGTGCTTCATCAATATTTTTAGGTTCAATCTGAGATAGAAAAGCAGTATGATTGCAAATATTTCTAAGAGATGATCGAGTGCTTACACCTCGTGAAGGTTCTCCCAGAATTTATTCTACTGGATGATCTTTCACAAATTTCCACTGTTTGATTACATCTTGTATTAAATTTTGATGATCTTTCCTGATATCTCCATGTTGGACTTCCTCTATTGTATTCTCTTTGTTGAGATTGAGACTTTCCGTATTATTTATACCTCCTGTTTCTTCATCAATAGATTTCTTGGAGAGTAGAGAATTAGATTCATCAAATACTATATGCATAGATTCTTGTACAGTCAAAGTCTTTTTATTGAATATTCTATAAGCTTTACTATTAGTAGAATACCTGAGAAAGATACCTTCATCAGATTTTGCATCAAACTTACCTAAATTATCCCTGTCATTTAAAATAAAACATTTGCATCCAAATACATGAAAGTAACTAATGTTGGGCTTTTTCTCATTCCAAAGCTCATAGGGGGTTTTATCTAATTTAGACCTTAGCATAATTCTATTTATAACATAACATGCAGTACTTACCGCTTCAGCCTAAAAATAACTAGGCAAGTTGTTCTCATTGAGCATTGTTCTTGCCATCTCTTGAAGAGATCTATTTTTCCTTTCTACTACCCCATTTTGTTGAGGAGTTCGAGGAGCAGAAAAATTATGCACAAAACCATTTTCATCACAAAATGTTTCAATATTTTTATTAACAAACTCTTTTCCCCTATCACTTCGGATACTTGAAATAGTATAACCCTTTTCATTTTGAATTCTCTTGCATAACTTGGTAAAAGCATTATGTGCCTCATCTTTTTGAGTAAGAAAGATGACCCAAGTATATCTAGAGAAATCATCAACAATAACAAATGCATAATATTTTCCTCCTAAACTTGCAACTCTATTTGGTCCAAAAAGATCCATGTGTATCAGTTGCAGTGGTCTAGTAGTGAAAATATGTTTCTTGATTTAAAAAAAAGTTTTTGTTTGTTTACCAAATTGGCATGCATCACAAATTTTGTCTTTAAGAAAATTTGCCTTTGGTAAACCTCTCACAAGATCATTTTTTGAAAATTTAGAAATAAGTTCCATATTGGCATGACCTAGTCTTCTATGCCATAACCAATTAGTTTCATTTTGAGCTGAAAAACAAATCGCATCTTGTGAGGTAATTTCTTCAAAATCAATTGTATAAACATTGTTACTTCTAAAAGCAATAAAACAAATATTACAATCATAATCATTTAATATAATGCACTTATCCATTTTGAAAGTAACTGTAAATCCTTTATCATATAATTGACTTATGCTTAAAAGATTATGTTTTAAACTTTCAACAAATAGAACATCTTCAATTACAAGAGAAAACTCATTACCAATTTTACCTATTCCCACGATCTTCCCTTTCGAGTTGTCTCCAAATGTCATGTGTCCTTCTTCTTTAGATCTAAGATCAAAGAACTTAGTCTTGTCTCCCGTCATGTGTCTTGAACATCCACTATCTAAAAACCATTTATTTTTGTTCGTGGAAGACTTCATGCACACCTCAATGTCATCTTTAGCCATAAGACAAAGATTTGCTGATTCTCCATTGCTTGCTTCACTATCTGAGCTACTTGAATCATCATCCCATGTAGTTTTCATTATTTTTTTTGCCTTTGTTTCGATCTTTCTTTAGCAGAAGGCAATCTGACTTGATATGACCAGGTTTATTGCATTTATAACAAATTAAAGTGTCATTTTTACCTGAATCTTTCTTGAAAAACTTTTTGAAGGATTTCCTTGGAGGAGTTTTATTTTTCTTTAAGAACCTCTGAATTCTTCTTGTTATCATCACAACTTCTTCATCTTTGTCGTCATTTTCCTCATCTTCATCACTTTCACTTTCATGTGGAACAGCTTTAAGTGCCAAGCTCTTCTTTGACTTTCCTTCTTCTTCTCCTCTTTTCAATGTGTACTCATGGGTGATAAGTGACCCGATGAGTTCATTCACTTCGAGCTTTTTGAGGTCTCTAACTTCAAGAATCACTGTCACTTTTGATTCTCAACGTTTTGGTAGAGAGTTGAGAATTTTTCTTACTATCTCCACTTTGGAATAAACTTTGCCAAGAGCTGTCAAGCTGTTTATGATGTTAGTAAAACGAGTGTACATACTAGAAATAGATTCATCATCATTCATCTTAAACATTTCATATTCATGAGTAAGAATATAAATTTTTGATTCCTTGACTTGAGAAGTTCCTTCATAAGTAACTTCCAAGTTATCCCAAATTTTCTTTGCTGTAGCACAAGTCATTACTCTATTAAATTCATTACCATTGAGAGCATTATATAATAAATTCATAGCAGTTAAATTCAAAGTATAAAGTCTATCGTCTTCACGATTAAACTCTTCTTCTTCCTTTTTGACCTTTACTCCATTAACTACTTTTGTTGGAATATAAGGTCCATTTACAATGCATTTCCAGATTTCTCGACCTTGAGCCTGAAGGAATATTCTCATTCTAACTTTCCAGAATGAGTAATTGTCTCCGCAAAAGAGTGGAGGCCGACTACTAGATTGACCTTCACCAAATGAAGCTGCAATGTTAGCCATAAGATCTTAACTTAAAAGATAGTTAATCTTATAATAAAGCTCTAGCTCTGATACCAATTATTGCCCAGATGACTAACACAAGAGGGGGGTGAATTGAGTTGTATTTAAAAAAAATAACAATTATAAATCAAATATATAATATAAAATATAAA
Source organism: Platycarya strobilacea (assembly GCA_036898215.1). Lineage (NCBI taxonomy): Eukaryota > Viridiplantae > Streptophyta > Magnoliopsida > Fagales > Juglandaceae > Platycarya > Platycarya strobilacea. The sequence goes on from CM072555.1 coordinate 15,673,838, forward strand.
CAAAATATGAAACAACAATAAATATAAAGAGTAAGGGTAAGAGAGAAGCAAACACAATATGTTAACGAAGTTCGGCCCCACTGCCTACGACCTCGCCTCAAGCTACCCCTTGAGGATCCTCAAATTCACTATTCAATCTCCTTTAGGTGGAAATAAAAACCTATTACACCTTTGAGCAGCACCGCTCCAAAGAATCCATGTAGAACACCCTCTACACTTCAAATCACCTTACACTTGGTGATTTAACTATTCTCCGTGTAGAACACCTTCTACACTTCCAATCACCTTACACTTGGTGATTTAACTATTCCCCGTGTAGAACACTTTCTACACACACAAGGGTTATACGTACCCTCTTACAAATACAAGAGTTGATAGTAGGTAGACTATCAAAATACACTCCTCAATGAGTGAGATAGAAACAATACAGCGCAAACTATATCTCTCAAAATGAACAAGAGTTAAGGCTCAATACTTAGAGAAGAGAGAATGAAAGCTTTGAATGAATGTTGTATGCTCTTGGTGTTGTGAATGTGAAGCTCTCAAATGATCTATTTATAGGCATATGAGACTTCATATTCAAATTTAAAAAGATTCACATGTCAAAGATATCATCATTCACTTTTCAAAAATTTCAAACTTAATCTTTTTACTTTTTGCATGTGACAAAATGAGCACACTTTACTTTTCAAAAATTTCAAATCTAATATTTTACTTTTTGAATATGACAAAAGAAGCACACTTTACTTTTCAAAATTTTCAAACAAAAACATCTACTTTTTGCATAAGTCAAGAAAAGCATCCATCACTTTTGAAAATATTTAAATAAAACATGCACATGTGAAAGATGACAATCAATCATCTTAATATTTTCAAAATTCAAACATTTAATCATGTCATGCACATGTGAAAAATGACAATCAATCATCTTAATATTTTCAAAATTCAAATCTTTAATCATGTCATGCACATGTGAAAGATGACAATCAATCATCTTTCAAAATTTTCAAATTTAATTTTCAAAATATTCATGCACATGTGGAAAAAATGCTTTATGATAAAATATTAATTTTGAGCCTTAATCCTAATTTCGAATTTTTAAGAGATTTACAATATTATTCTATGATTTTAATGTGAACTTATTCCCTTCTTGCTCATACTTGCTTCGTTGATGTGCTTGATTTTATTGTGTGGACAACTTGAGTTTGAGACTCCTTTATTCTTTGAATTCATTTGTTATCATCAAAATCCATGTGTAGATTTACACGAAACTTGAAACCTTGAGTTCAACACGCGGTAAACAGCGAAAGAAGAGAAAATGCTTTTATTGTGGTATTGAAGGCCACTTTAAAAGAGAATGCCGAAAGCTGCAGAATGAGCAAAATCAGCCAAGCAATCAGTCAAAGCACGAAGAAGGCGAAGCTGCAGTGACGCTTTCTGGAGATTGTGTACTCCTTTCTGCTGGTGAAGAATCTTGCTTGCACGTTTCAAGCGAGGAAGCCGAGTGGGTAATAGATACAACAACATCCTATCATGCCACTCCTTGTAAGGATTTCTTCAGTACTTACAAGGCAGGAGACTTCGGTACAGTCAAGATGGGAAATTCGAGTTTCTCAAAAATCGTGGGCATTGGAGATGTCAGAATAAAAACCAGTGTTGGCTGTACTATGGTGCTAAATGACGTTCGGCACGTACTCAATCTTCGACTCAACCTAATTTCTATAAGAACCCTTGATCAACAGGGTTACGAGAGCATCTTCAGCAACAATGCTTGGAAATTGAAGAAAGGAGCAATGGTTGTTGCACGGGGACATGTCTGTGGCACTTTGTACAAATCAAGTGCTAAGATATGTGCAAACAGTCTCAATGTAGCTGAAGATGATACATCACCAAAATTGTGGCATCGGAGACTTGGCCACATGGGAGAAAAAGGGGTGTTTATGCTTGCAAAGAAAGCATTGATTACAATAAACAAAGGTATTGCTCTCAATCCTTATGAATACTGTTTATTTGGTAAACAGCATAGAGTTTCATTCCAGACATCTGCTCGAAAAAGATCAGAGTTATTGAGCTTGGTACACTCTGATGTTTGCGGTCTTTTTAAAGTTGAATCACTTAAAGGTAACAAATATTTTGTTACTTTTATTGATGATGCTTCACGAAAAGTGTGGGTGTATTTCCTGAAAAGGAAAGATCAAGTTTTTGAGCAATTCAACAACTTCCATGCCATGGTAGAAAGAGAAACAGGCAAGAAGCTGAAATGCCTCCGGACAAACAATGGAGGTGAATATACTTCTCGAGAGTTCAGAGAATACTGCTCCAGACATGGCATCAGACACGAGAAAACTGTCCCCTACACCCCACAACACAATTGTGTAGCAAAACGGATGAACCGGACCATTGTGGAACGAACCAGATGCATGTTGAGTATGGCAAAGTTGCCTAAGCCATTCTGGGGTGAAGCAGTAAAAGTAGCCTATTACCTGATCAACAGAACACCGTCAGTTCCACTGCAGTTTGAAGTCCCAGAGATGGTGTAGTCAGGCCGTAAGATTTCATACTCTCATCTAAGAGTATTTGGGTGCAAAGCATTTGCACATGTATCCAAGGAGAAAAGACAGAAACTTGATGAAAAGTCTACTCCATGTTCTTTCATCGGCTATGGAGATGAAGAGTTTGGATACAGATTATGGGATCCAAAAGAAAAGAAGGTCATCAAAAGCAAGGACATAGTGTTCCATGAAGACCAGATGTTTGGATCAGAACAAATAACTCCAAGTGCTCCAGAACCAGCTCCGAGTTCACTACCACTTCAGTCTGTTTCAAACACTGAAGATAGACAGGAAGTTTCCCCAGAAGAAGAAGAGGATACTGACAACGGAGAAACCACTACTGAGCAGGGGGAGCAGTTGCCTTCTCCATCAGAAACTACAGAGTTTCCACAGTTGTTAGGTGATCAACCTCAGCAGGACAGATCCTCTAGAGGGCGATTGTTGATTCCATCACGAAGATATCTGGAACCAGATTATATTCTTTTTACAGATGAGGGGGAGCCAGAAAACTTCCAGGAGGCAATATCTCATCCAGATAGCAACAAATAGATGCAGGCTATGCAGGATGAGATGAACTCGTTACAGAAGAATCAGACTTATGAGCTGATGGAACTTCCAAACGATAAGAGAGCACTGAGAAACAAATGGGTGTTCAAGCTGAAAAATGATGGCAAGTAGGTGAAGCACAAAGCTCGCTTGGTCGTCAAAGGATTCTAGCAAAAGAAAGGAATCAACTTTGATGAGGTATTTTTACCTGTTGTGAAGATGACTTCAATTCGAGTGGTACTCGGATTGGTGACAAGTCTTGACTTGGAGCTTGAACAGATGGATGTGAAGACAGGATTTCTTCACGGAAACCTTGATGAGGAGATTTACATGGAGCAGCCAGAAGGCTTCCAAGTTCCTGGAAAGGAACATTTGGTCTGCAAGTTGGAAAAGAGCCTTTACGGTTTGAAGCAGGCTCCCAGACAGTGGTATAAGAAGTTTGACTCATTCATGATGAGTCATGACTACAAGAAAACTGCTGTAGATCAGTGCGTTTACATCCGGAGATTTTTAGAAGGTGACTTCGTGATGTTACTGCTCTATGTTGACGACATGCTGATTATTGGAAAAGATCCATCCATTATCAGGAAGCTAAAGAAGGATCTCTCCAAAGTCTTTGAGATGAAAGACTTAGGACCTATCCAGCAGATTTTGGGCATGAGGATCACTCGTGACAGGAAGAAAAAGAAGGTATGGCTGTCACAGGAAAAGTATGTTGAACAAATACTACGAAGGTTCAACATGGAGAAAGCAAAGCCAGTCAGTACTCCACTGGCTAATCACTTCAAATTGAGCAAAAGCTCATGTCCCTCATCACCAGAAAAGGTTCAAGAAATGGCTACAGTACCGTACTCCTCAGCAGTAGGAAGTTTAATGTACGCTATGATTTGTACCAAACCTGACATCGCTCACGCTGTTGGAGTTGTGAGCCGTTTTCTTTCAAATCCAGGGAAAGAACACTGGAAAGCAGTACAGTGGATTCTCAGGTACCTTAAGGGTACATCAAAGTTGTACTTGTGCTACGGGGGAGCTAACCCAGTCTTGGATGGCTATACAGATGCTAATATGGCAGGTGATCTTGATGGTAGAAAATCTACATCAGGATATATTTACACATTTGCAGGTGGAGCTGTATCATGGCAATCCAAACTGTAGAAATGTGTGGCTTTATCTACAACAGAAGCAGAGTATATTGCTATAGCAGAAGCAGGTAAAGAAATGTTGTGGCTAAAGCGGTTCCTCCAAAAAATGGGAGTCAGTCAAAAAGAGTACAGAATCTATTGTGATAGTCAAAGTGCTCTTGATCTGAGTAAAAACTCGATGTACCACTCCCGAACAAAGCACATCGATATTCGGTATCACTGGATACGTGAAGTAATGGAGCAACAGCTGTTGAAGCTTGTAAAGATTCATACAAAAGAGAATCCAACGGACATGCTAACAAAGGTAGTCACATACGAAAAACTTGAGCTATGTAGAAACATAGCCAGGTTAAGTACCTTGAACTAAAATGTGTCAGGATATCCTCCATTTGGTGTTGAGGGGGAGATTATTAGAAATCAACACATGCAAATGAAGAAGCTGGAGGCTTCTGGAAGATGAAGTTAGGCACCGAATAGAAGCAGCCGGAAGGTAGGCGCCGCCTGAAAATGTAGGCCGCCGGAATTTTGAATTTCAACGTCATTACATGTTCACATTATTTATTTCTCCTATAAATACATGTAAGATTGTAATGAGAAGCAGAGAGTCGGAGGTGAGGTCCGTTGGAGAGATTAGAAGCTGTGAGAGTTGAGAGAAACCAATGTAAATAATTGGTTTGTTGTTTAATACAAATTCTCCTCTTTGTGTGTGTGGACGTAGGCTAAATTAGCCGAACCACGTTAAATTCTGGTCTTCATATTATTTGTGAGCTTCCGCCGATCCCAACAATTTGTTGTTGTGGCTAGTAATGTTGTCGTGTTTTTTTTTTTTAATGGACATGTTGTAGTGTTGTTTGTTCAAGTTGGATGCTTGCTTCTTTTCCCTAATTGCTACTGCATGCTGGGATATTTCTTATACATAATAAGTGCAAATAAGCAATGAGCTGTCGTATAACATTTTTTTGTCAATTTTACCCCAATTTTTTTAATTTAATTCCACTCTTGTCCCTCAGCTCTATTTTTGACTATTTTGCCCCTATTTTTATATTTTTATATGGTTTTGCCCTTATGTTATCTTTATTTACAATTTTATCCCTCACTTCGATTCTTATCCTTTATGTCCTTCACAGAGAGAGAGAGAGAGAGAGAGAGAGAGAGAGAGAGAGAGAGAGAGAGAAGGGCCAACAATAGAGTATTCATCATGCTCATGTTACTGTATCGGTGAAATCAGATAAAGTTACAAAACAACAACAATTACGTTGAATTTAAAGTGAAACGAAAACAGTATATCACTGATTAATTAATTCCAATTTTTAGATGGGTAATTTATTTTATTTTATTTTATATGCATTGGAAATGTACATATGATGTCTCCCGTGATCTATATATAGATTAGCAATATAAACTTGTGGATGATCAAAATACCATCCAGAAAGCCGTAATTGAAATATGTTAACATGACTCCTCAAAGAATTAAGCCACGTCTAAAAAGTAAAAGATAAAAAAAATAAATTAAAAGAAGAAAAGAGCAAATTATTTGTATTTAAGAAGCTGGTCAGTAACTATGGTGTATAATCCATGGAAAAATAGGGTTGTAGATAACATGTTTGACAAAAAGTAAAAGAAAAACATAAATGCAAGCTACGGGAGTGATAAGTCAACTCCTTACAAATTTAGAATAATATTCAAGGTTCTTAGTAGTTGATCCTCCTCTTATTCATTTCCACTGCTATATTCTAAACTCTACCACACCAACTCTAAAAAACATCTAAGACTGATAACATGACCCAGACCAAGTGAAAAAGAACATCATAGATCACTAAACACTGCACATTACAAGGACATTATAGACTACTTATTAACTAAATGCTGTGTATGACTTCCACAAGCAACATAAACCTCTGGAGCTTCATTCAAACTCTCTGTCACTTTCTTGTTTTCTTAGGCTTTTGTTATCTTTCCCTTCTGCAATAACAAAATCATAAAATTATATTTATATATAATTTAATATGAAAAAAAAATGAAAACACTACAAAATATTAACACTTACTTTGAATGACATTCGTTAAAGTGTTGCTCCATATTAAAACGAGTTTTCATAAGATAGCCACATTTTGGTTCCCATGCAAAGAATATTGCAACCAAGATAATTAATTATTGTGTGGCTTTGGAGCGACCTCACATCCTCAAACTTTTTGTCAAGTCCTATATATGTACAATATGCACAGAAAATTTGAACAGTTTTTGAACACTAACTAGAACATTTATTAGTTATCACTCAATTATTTACCGAAAACTTATTGTTCAAAACTGTGGCTTTCCTATATAGCTATCACGATGGTGGTTTAAATCATTAACGGGGCTTGGGTATTAATATCTAAGTAGCAACCACACATTCCAACCCCTCCAAATACTGCAAAATTAGTGTGCATGGTGATCATGAACTTTTTACTTTTGAACTTACCCCTCTGAATACCAAAAGCATGCATGCCAGTATAGAAATTCTCTCTCATTTCTTTGATCAACCCGAGCTGCATATTCTGATTCGTGGTTTCCAGTTGAGGGCTTTTACTAATGTGTGATAGTTAACCATGCATACGTCTTTGAGTTAGAGATACGACTTTAAAAAAAAAATTGGATGTTGATTCCATGCAAAAAATCATGCAACTAAGATGATTATCTCTTGTGTGGCTTTAAAGTGACGCCACATCATCAAACTTCTGTTTAAATCCTATATCTTCACAATGTACATTGAAAATTTGAGTAATTTCTGAACATTCACAAGTCACCACCCAATTATTTGTTGAAAACTTATTGATTGAAACTGTGGTTTTTCTAAATAGCTATTACAATGGTAGTTTGAATCTTTAACGTGCTTGGGTATTAATATATAGTTAGCAAGCACGCATCCCAGTCCTTTGTAATATTGCAAAATTAGTGTGCATGGTGATCATGAACTTGCTATTTCTGAATTCACCCTTCAAATTGCCAAAAGCAAGCATGCTAGTGCAGAAATTCTCCTTCATTTCTTTGACCGACCAAATTTGCATGTTTTGTTTTGATTCTTGAGTTCCAGTTGGAGGCTTTTATCAATGTTTAATAGTTAATCATGCATATGCTTCAGGTTTGAGACACAACTTTTAGAAAAAAAATGTCGCATATTGGTTCCGTGAAATAAAATTTCGCAACCAAGATGATTATTCCTTGTGTGACTTTAGAGCGTTTCAGATCGTTAAATACTTTCCAAGTCCTATATTTGCACAATGAGCACATAAAATTTGAACAGTTCTTTTATCACTTGCTAGAACTTTCACTAGCCATCACTTAATTATTTGTTGAAACCTTACTAATCGGAATTGTGATTTTATTATACAACTATCACGACGATGGTTTGAAACATTAACAGGGCTTGGGTATTAATATATAATTAGCAAGCATGCATTCCAACTCCTCAAAATACTGTAGAATTAGTGTGTAGGGTGATTATGAACTTGTTATTTCTGAACTTGCCCTGTGAAAAATCAAAAGCATGCATGCTAGTGTAGAAATTCTCTACCATTTCTTTGACCGACCTAAGCTGCATGTTTTGTTTTGATTCTTGGGTTCCAGTTAGGGGCTTTTATTAATATTTGATAATTAACCATGCATATGTCTTCAGATTGGAGATACGACTTTTAAAAAGGTTGTTGCATGTTTATTCCATGCAAAGAATCATGCAATCAAGATGATTATTCTTTGTGTGATTATGGAGCGACCCTACATAGTTAAACTTTTTCTCCAGTCGTATATTTGCACAATGTGCACAAAAAATTTGAACAATTTCTGAACACTTACTAAAACATTCACTAGCTATTACTCAATTATTTGTTGAAAACTTACTAATAGAAAAAATAGATTTTCTATATAGCTATCACGATGATGGTTTGGATCTTTAACGAGGCTTAGATGTTAATATATAGTTAGCAAACACGAATTTGAGCACCTCAGAATACTGCAGAATTCGTATGCTTGGTGATCATGAACTTGCTATTTCTGAACTTGCCTCTTAGATTATTAAAATCATTCATGCTAGTGAAGAAATTCTCCCACATTTCTTTGACCGACTCAGGTTGCATTTTTTGCTTTGATTCTTGGGTTCCAGTTAAGGGCTTTTATTAATGTGTGATAGTTAACCATGCGTATGTTTTCAGGTTGGACATACGATTTTAAAAACATTGTTGCATGCTAATTTCATTCAAAACACCATGCAACCAAGATAATTATTTTTTTGTGTGATTTTGGAGCGACCCTACATATCACTCAATTATTTGTTGAAAACTTAATAATTGAAAATGTATTTTTTCTATACAGCTATCACGATGGTGGTTTAAATCTTTAATAAGGCTTGGATATTAATATATACTAGTAACTACGCATTCCAACATCTCGAAATACTGTAGAATTAGCGTTCTACTTTGATTTTTGGGTTTCAGTTGGGAGTTCTTCTTAATCTATAATAGTTAACCATGCATATGTCTTCAGGTTGGATATACGACTTTTAAAAATATTGGTGCACAATCATTCCATGGTAAGAATTTTGCAACCAAGATGATTTATCCTTTTGTGGCTTTGGAGCGACCCCTTATCGTCAAACTTTTTCTCTAGTTCTATAACTACACAATCTACATAGAAAATTTGAACAGCTTCTGATCACTCATTAGAACATTCGCTAGCTATCACTCAATTATTTGTTGAAAACTTACTGATCGAAACTATGGCTTTTCTAAACAGCTATCACGATGGTAGTTTGAATCTTTAACGGAGATTAGATATTGAAATTCCCTTTTTATCCATGTATGGCCAAATATATTTAACAATTTTCACAATTAAATTTGTTAGATATCAATCGTGTGAATATTCATAAATATGCAATAAATAAATTATCAAGCATAACACACCGATTGGTTACGAAGGGAAACATTTTGAAAAAATCTTCAAAAGTAAAGCTCTATGGGGCAACCAAATCCAGGAAAGTCATTTTTATAAATTGAAAATCAGTTTACAAGTAAACTATTCAATTACAAAATCTTTGTCAATTGACTCCCTTACTTGACCGGATAAATGACCCGTTTATCCCTACCGCAGTAGCAGTTAAAACTTCTGACGATTTTCAATCTATGTCTTCTCTACTGGAACTTCTAGTGGTTGATCACGTACACCAATCAACAATCTTCTCAAACCTTGAAGAAGATCACACTCGCAAGTGTATAAAAATCACAAGGAAAATTCTCTACTAATTTTCCTCTCAAATGGCTCTCAAATATATCTAAAATCAGTTCTGGCCGAAATCCTTTCCTAGGATTACCATATGACTTGATTTAAATAGACAATCCAAAAGTGCTGTTGAAACGCGTCTGCTGACAAGTCATCTTTCATCAGAATCCGTCTGCTGACAAGTTGCTAACAGATTTTTGGATTTACTGTTGCAATATGAATTTCAAATTTGTCTTCTAATTTTATCCTTCCAGATCTCGAAATTCAACTCTTCACCCTTTTTAACAGACTCCTAGATACCTAAATGAATTTAAAATGCTATGGATAAATCTCATAATTTAAATTACATTCATTCAAAAATTAAAACTTATCCTATTTGAATTTAAATTCAACAATTCAAAATTATAGCTTTAGAGATAAGATGAAATCTTATCCTATTTGAATTCAAATATGCCAACACAAATCCAAGCCAATAAAATTTACATTAACAATCTCCCCCTTTGACTGATTGGTGACAAAACATTTTTGATGAATGTATGTTTCATGTCCTGCTCGGGCTTTCTCCCCCTTCATCAATGCTTCCTCATTTTTCTCCCTCTTTTTGTCATCAATTTAGCCAAATTAATGTCATATATAAGCTGAAAGTGTAGCCTCACTTGAGGAATTGGTTGATGGAGGATTTTGTTTTTTCCTTAGTTCTCATCTGAGCACTCACAACCAAAATGTTAGAAAAAAAATAAATGCAAGTTAGCTTTATAGGAGAACCCAAATATCAAACTTGCATTGAAATGAAAAAAAAAATTCCAAAAAAAATAACCATATGGTTCAATATCCAGTAAGGTTATCTCAACTTGTCATAAACATATATGCACCGATTAACTCAATCAACCCAACATTCAAGTCCATACTTCTCATCCAATACCAATACAAAAACTGAAATCCATATTTCTTAAGGATAGAATTCGAGCCTTAGAATGGAAAAATCAAAATTAAAATTAAAGTAACTTACCTGGATGCCGAGAGATGGAAGATACTTCCTGAGCGTAGTCCAAAATCACGCAAAAACTATGTGAGATTTTATAGAACTTGGGACTTAGGGTAGAATGAGAAGTGGAGTCTTAGAGCACCAAATAGTCTTGCATGCGATATGGGTACCAAAAGGTTTAACGCACTAGGAATGGGCAACTAAGGTTGCCATGAGTCACTTTAAGTGACCAAACACTTGGTCACGTGTTGTGACATTGCCGAGACTTTTATTTTTGTGTCCCACCGAGACTTAGCCACAAAATAGAACAATTAGATCACTCCCATATAAATCTTGAGAAGTCTTAAGTATTGATTCTCAAAGAATGCCTCATATGCACTTGTAAAACCAAAAACTTGACCAAATTTTTTTTCTTTTTTTTTTTCATGTTGCTCAAAAAATAAATTGCCAAAAAAAATGTTTACATGCAGATTTAAAAAAAAAAAAAAAACAATGACAATGAGACAAGTAGCATAAAGAGATGCATTGAGGTTTAATCAAAGTGCTACTCACCAAATAAATTCAAGACCATACATCCTCTTGATTGCAACACCCATAATAGATTTTTACTCCTCATAAAATCATCAAAGTCAAGGTTCATGTGAGTGTATGAGTGAGCAACTTATGAAAGATAGCAACTTTTTTCTTAATGATTTTATTCCTTAATTTTTTTTTTCATGAATTCCTTATTTTTTTTTATCATCATTTTTAATAGGAATCTTCTTTTAAAAGATGCTCCAAAGAGATTGTCACTTACCTTAAGGCAAACTTTATACTAGAGCCTAGATACATAAATGTCTACTCCAAACACTTTACTTGCATGACACTTTTTTGTTCATTTTTATTGCTCATATTTTTTCACAATGATGGGAGTAATGATTTTTTCTATAAGAACTTCTAAAATTAGATCCGTGTGAGGTGTGAGTCTTTTTCTGCAATGAATTTCACACCGACTTTTTCTATATGGATCAACAAGTGGTGTTTGGCAATGGGAGACATTTTTCATACTTGTACTAGGTTCAACTAGTATTAGTCAATTTAAAGTTTGGACTTTCTCTATGATGAGCATCTCAATACACTTATTCAGCCCCTATTCTTTTTTTAATCAAACAAAAGTGCATTCACACAAGTTTCTCACAGTGCATTAAGAGTGAACCTTTACTATGATAACCCATAGGGTTAGAATGCACGATGTAGAATGCACAACACAAGAATAGTGCATGAGTGCAAGGATTTATAAAGTAAGTATCAACATGTTCAAAACCTTCAACACACCATCAAACATGCACTTTACATCATTTGCCCAAAAAACACAATTTTTTTTTTTAATAAAAATTAGGAAACCAAAACAAAATAAACCAACCAGAGAAAATTCAATTTAAAAAAAAAATATATATATATATATAAACATAACGAAACACAATAAAAATGCATGTCCTATACTAACGATATGCAAGAAATACAAGAACATGCATGTGATCCTATAAACTAACATGGCACGACATCCTTTTAGATCACCCATTTTGCCTTGAGATTTGGTTTGTCCTTTCCATTCTTTTGAATACACAGTCTAACCAATTCACCAAGCTCACGACTTACAAAATGAATTTGTTGGCCCATCTCATCAACTTGATTTTGTAGGCTTTTTTCACTCATTTTCGGACTTTCTCCAATTTTTGTTTTCTGCCCTTGAAACACATTAAAACAATATGGTCTTATATACCCAACAATTCCACAATTATGACAAGTAGGAGTAAACTTACCTTTATACCTACCTTTTTTCATCATGGTCGATAGAGAATTTTTGTGCAAATTACTTGAGTCGCCAGCCTTCGGCACGAGAGGATTGTTGTGGTGCTTCTTTTGACTTTCCTTTACAAACACATTACCTTTGGAGCTCGACGTAGCGGATAAGGGTATTTGTTTTCCTTTTCTTTTAGAAACCACATATCCTAATCTCATCTTATCACTGCTTGGTTTTTGAAACCTCAACATTTCATTTAATTTTTGGGTTGCTGAATTTTGTTCATACTCTTGAAAATTTTTCAATTTTTTTTCTATTTCAACCTTTTGATTTTTTAATCTTAACACCTCAACTTCAGAAACTTTTACAGCCTTAATCAAATTATTTTTCTCATTTTCTATAGCTGTAAGGTTTTTATACAGTTTTTTGTTGAGTTTTTTCAACTTGACTACCTATTCACACACTTCATTGTAAGTATCTTGAACACTAAGTTCTTGGTCAGCATCAACTAAAGTAATGTCCAAATCACTAGAAGCACAACTACTTTCAAATTTTGTTAGTGAATTTTCAGCCAAATCATTCACAATAGTAGAAAAAACTATAAAAGGTTTTTTATTATCGGAAGATGAGTTTTCACTTTCAGAATCCGAAGTATCACTAGATGACACATTTGATTTTTTTCCTTTATTTCTATTGAAGTTGGGACACTCAATTCTAATATGACCATAGCTTAAGCATTCATAACATTTTACCTTCTTATTTTTATCAATTTTTTCCTTATTCCAATTTTCTAATTCATTTTTCTTTGCTGAAAATTCTTTTGCTCTCTTTTATTTTTCATTAGTCTTTTTCTTAAATATAAAATTTTTGAATTTCCTAACAATAAGAGCTATATCCTCATCATTTAAACTCTCATCACCACTATTATCATCATGCTTTTCTTTCACAGTTTTTAAAGCAATAGATTTATCTTTTCTCGTTTGGGGAAGAGATTATTCATACATTTGTAATGATCCGACGAGCTCTTCAACTTTGATTGTATCCAAATCTTTACTTTCCTCAATGGTTGTGACTTTTGGTCGAAATCTCTCAAGTAGAGACCTCAAGATTTTCTTCACGACTCTTGAGTCTTCAACTTTCTTTTCAAGATTAAACCTAGAATTCACAAGATCATTTAGTTTAGCATAAAAATCATTAAAGCATTCATTTTCAAGCATTTTAATTTTTTCAAATCTAGATGTTAGCAATTGTAATTTAGAATTTTTCACAGTCATTGTATGGTAATCAAAAACATGTTATTTCTGAACTTGCCCATTGGAATGCTAAAGGCATGCATGTCAGTGCAGAAATTCTCCCACATTTCTTTGATCGACCCAAACTGCATGTTTTGCTTTGATCCTTGGATTTCAGTTAGGGTCTTTTATTAATCTTTGATAGTTTACCATGCATATGTCTTCAAGTTGGAGATACAGATTTTAAAAAGATTGTCGCATCTTCATTCCACGTAAAGAATATTACAATTATAATAATTAATCTCTGTGTGGCTTTGGAGCAATCCCACATCGACAAATTTTTTTCTCTAGTCCTATATGTACGCAATGTGCATGAAAAATTTCAACAGATCCTAAACGCTAAGTAGAACATTCACTAGCCATCACTCAATTATTTATTTAAAATTTAATAATCGAAATTATGACTTTTCTATACAACTATCACGATGGTGGTTTGAATTACTAACGGGGGCTTGGGGTATCAATATATAACTAGAAACCACGCACTCCAGCCCTTCGAAATACTGTATAATTTGTGTGCATGGTGATCATAAACATGTTATTTTTTAACGCGCCCTTCGAATACTAAAAGCAAGCATGCTAGTGCAGAAATTTTCCTACATTTCTTTGACCAACCTAAGTTGCATATTCTACTTTGATTTTTTTTGGATTCTAGTTGGGGGATTTTTTTTAATCTCTAATAGTTAACCATTCATATGTCTTCAAGTTGGATATACAACTTTTAAAAATACTGTCGAATTTTCATTTCTAGTTGTGGTTTTGGAGCAACTCAACTCCCTCAAACTTTTTATCAAGTCCTATATCTGCACAATGTGCACGAAAAATTAAAAAAGTTTTTGAACTCTAATTAGAACATTTAATAGCCATCACTCAATTATTTGTTGAAAATTTACTGATCGAAACTGTGGTTTTTCTATACAACTATGACGATGGTGGTTCGAATCTTTAACGGGGTTTGGATATTAATATATAGTTAGCAATCACGCATTACAGCCCATCGAAATATTGCAGAATTAGTATGTATGGTAATCATGAACATGCTATCTCTGAACTTGCCTCTTGAAATACTACAAGCATGCATGCCAGTGCAGAAATTCTCCCACATTTCTTTGACTGACCTAAGTTGCATGTTCTGCTTTGAATCTTGGGTTTCAGTTTGGATTTTTTTTTTAATCTCTAATAGTTAACCATGCATATGTCTTCAGGTTAGATATATAACTTTTAAAAAGATTGGTGCATTATAATTTAGTGCAAAAACTGTTGTAACCAATATGATTTATCCTTTTGTGACTTTGGAGTGAATCCACATCCTCAAAATTTTTCTCAAGTCTTATATCTGCACAATGTATACAAAAAATTTGAAGATACAACTTTTATAAAGATTGCCGCATGTTGATTTCAGGCAAAGAATCATGCAACCAAAATGATTATTCCTTGTGTGGTTTTAAAGGGACCCCACATCGTCGAAAATTTCTTCAAGTCCTCTATTTCCAAAATGTGCATTGAAAATCTGAACATTTTTTGAACACTCACTAGAACATTCACTAGCCATCACTCAATTATTTGTAGAAAAGTTATTGATCGAAACTGTAACGTCTCTATACAGCTATCATGGTGGTTGTTTGAATAATTAACGGAGCTTAAGTTTTAATATAAAGTTAGCAAGCACGCATTGTAGCCCTTAGGAATATTGAATAATTAGTGTCCATGGTGATCATAAACTTGCTTTTTCTGAACTTGCCTTTCAGAATATATCAAAAGCATGCATGTTAGTGTAAAAATTCTCCACAATATCTTTGACCAACCAAAACTGCACGTTTTATTTTTATTTTTTGGGTTCCAAATAGGGCTTTTATTAATCTCCTATAGTTAACCATGCATATATCTTCAGGTTGGATATATGACTTTTGAAAAAATTACCACAAAATGGTTCCATGCAATAAAATTTTGCAATCAAGATGATTATTCCTTGTGTGGCTTTGGAGCAACCCAAATTGTCAAACTTTTTTTCAAGTCTTATATCTGCATCATGTGCAAAGAAAATTTAAGTTGTTTCTGAACACCATGTAGAACATTCACTAGCTAGAACAATTTCTGAACACTAGCTAGAACATTCACTAGCCATCACTCAATTATTTGTTTAAAACTTACCATTCAAAACTGTGACTTTTCTATACAACTATCATAATGATGATTTGAATTATTAACAGCGCTTGAATATTAATATATAGTTAACAAGCACGAGTAAAGATTCTCCCTATTTCTTTAATCGACTTAAATTGCATGTTTTGCTTTGATTCTTAGCTTCCAGTTGAGGGGTTTTTTTTAATTCTTGATAGTTAACAATGCATATATCTTCTAGCTGGAGATATTCTTTTAAACAGATT
The DNA here is from genome assembly GCA_036898215.1 of Platycarya strobilacea. Taxonomy (NCBI): domain Eukaryota; kingdom Viridiplantae; phylum Streptophyta; class Magnoliopsida; order Fagales; family Juglandaceae; genus Platycarya; species Platycarya strobilacea. The sequence continues at coordinate 15,689,775 of CM072555.1, forward strand.
GTCGTATCTTAGTTACATGCAATGAATATTACAACCAAGTTGATTAGTCATTGTGTGGCTTTGAACAATTTCTGAATACTAACTAGAACATTTAATAGCTATCACTCAATTATTTATTGACAACTCACTATTCAAAACTGTGACTTTTCTATACAGGTATCACGATAATTAACGGGGCTTGGGTATTAATATATATCTAGCAACCATGCATTCTAGCCCCTTGGAACACTATAAAACTAGTGTGCAGGGTGATCATGAACTTGCTATTTTTGAAATTGCCCTTTGAAAAACCAAAAGCATGTATGCCATTATAGAAATTCTCCCCATTTTTTTGACCGACCCAAGTTGTATGTTTTGCTTTGCTTCTTGTGTTCTAGTTGAGGGCTTTTATTAATGTTTGATAGTTAACCATACATATCTCTTTAGGTTGGAGATACAACTTTTAAGAATATTGTTGCATGTTGATTCCATGCAAAGAACCATGCAACTGAGATGATTATTTTTTGTGTGATTTTGGAGTGATCCCACATCGTCAAATTTTTTCTCAAGTCCTATATGTGCACAATGTGCACAAAAAATATAAACAATTTTTGAATGCTCACTAGAACATTTTCTAGCCATCACTCAATTATTTGTTGAAAATTTACTAATTGAAACTGTGGTTTTTCTATACAGCTATCACGATATATAGTTAATGGGGCTTAAATATTAATATATAGTTAGCAACCACGCATTTCAACCCCTCGAAAATACTATAGAATTAGTGTGCATGGTGATTAAAAACATGCTATTTCTAAACTTGCCCCTCAGAATTCTAAAAACATACATGCCAATGCAGAAATTCTCTCACATTTCTTTGATCAACCCAAGTTGCATGTTCTGCTTTAATTCTTAAGTTTCAGTTGGGGAATTTTATTAATTTATTATAGTTAACCATGTATATATCTTCAGGTTGGATATACGACTTTTAAAAATATTTTCGAATCTTCATTTCATGCAAAGAATATTGCGACCAAGACAATTAATCTTTGTGTGATTTTGGAACGACCCTAAAGAGTCAAACTTTTTCTCAAGTCCCATATTTGCATAATGTGTATAGAAAATTTGAACAGTTTATTAACACTCATTAGATCATTCACTAGCCATCACTCAATTATTTGTTTAAGACTTACTGATCAAAATTGTGACTTTTCTATACAGTTATCATGATGGTGGTTTGAATCATTAACGGGGCTTGTGTATTAATATATAGTTAGCAACTACTCATTCCAGCCCTTTAAAAAATTGTAGAATTAGTGTGCAGGGAGATCATGAACTTGCTATTTCTGATCTTGCCCCTCGGAAAACCAAAAGCATAAATTCCAATGTAGAAGTTGTCTCTCATTTCTTTGACTGACCCAATCTTCATGATTTGTTTTGATTTTTGGGTTCTATTTGGGAGCTTATATTAATATCTTATAATTAACCATGCATATATTTTCAGGTTTAAAAAACTTGCTGCATCTTGTGTTCATGCAATAAATATTGTAACCAAGATTATTATTCTTTGTGCGGCTTTGGAGCAACCTCGTCAAACTTTTTTCATAAGTCCTATATCTGAACAATGTGCACAGAAAATTTGAACAGTTTCTGAACACTCACTAGATCATTCGCTGGCCATCTTTCAAATATTTGTTTAAAACTTACTAATCGAAACTGTGACTTTTCTATACAGCTATCATGATGGTGGTTTGAATCATTAACGGAGTTTGGGTATTAATATGTAGCTAGCAACCACGCATTCTAGCCCCTCAGAAAATTGTAGAATCAGTGTGTTGGGTGATCGTGAATTTGCTAATCTGATCTTATCCCTTGGAAAACCAAAAGCATACATTCCAGTGAAGAAATTCTCTCTCATTTCTTTGACTGACCCAAGTTGCATGATTTGCTTGGATTCTTGGGTTCTAATTGTAGTCTTTTATTAATTTCTTATGGTTAACCACGCATATGTCTTTAGGTTAGAGATATTACTTTTAAAAAATTTAATGCTTCTTGGGTCCATGCAATAAATATTGCAACCAAGATAATTATTCCTTATGCAAATTTGGAGCGACCCATATGAAACTTTTTTTCAAGTTCTATATGTGCACAATGTGCATAAAAAATTTGAACATAATCTGAACACTAAGTAGAACATTCACTAGCCATCACTTAATTATTTGTTTAAAATTTACAAATTGAAACTGTGGCTTTTCTATACAACTATCACAATGGCGGTTTGAATTATTAACAGGGTTTGGATATTAATATATAGCTAGCAACCACACACTTCAACCCTTCGTAATATTGCAGAATTGTTATTTCTGAACTTTTCCCTCAGAATACCAAAAGCATGTGCAGAAATTCTCCCACATTTATTTGACCGACCCAAGTTACATTTTTTGCTTTGATTGTTAGGTTCCAGTTGAGGGCTTGTATTAATATATAATATTTAACCATACATATCTTCAGGTTGGAGATATGACTTTTAAAAAGATTGATGCATGTTGATTACGTGCAAAGAATCACGCAACCATGTTTATTCTTTGTATGGCTTTGGAGCGACCCTACATCGTTAAACTTTTTCTCTAATATATATATATATATATATATATATATATAGATGTTGGCATGAGATTAAACTCATTTTTTTAAGAGAAATGTTATTGTACTGTCTCAATTTATCCACTCATTTTGATTGCTCATGTATTTTTTATAATTATTTTTTTACTTATTGATTAAGAAAGCTACTATTAGTACATTTATATTTTTATTTTTATTTTTATTTTTAAAAAATATTTAAAATAAAAAGTGAAAAAATAGAAAAGTAAAAATTGCACTAAGAGTTCTAACAAATGAACAAATTGAAGAGGCATAGTAATACTACTCTTTCAATTAGGAAATATGTTGAATGTGGCAATCTCCTGTGATTTTATCTTTTTGTTTTTCTTATATTTAAATTTTGACCTTAACAAAGAGCCATTGCTTTAGAATACTAAAATAAAAGTTGTTGAGAAGACTGTGCTACTGATTTGTAAAACATATATTGTAATTTTATATTTTATAATGTAATATATAAATACAAATAATGTAATATATACTTTTGTATTGGCACTTGATGTCCAGATCAGTGTCCTGACTCCACACTAATTTTAGAGGTGCATAAGTTCTCGACAATGATTTTTCGCAAGTGCACTTTACTTAATTCAAAGGAAAAATCGCTTAATCCAATAGCTTGTAAAAATTGTTTGTATTAAAGGGAATCTAAATCTAATACTTACGAGAAGCATACCCCTATATCCAAAGCTTTTACCACTTGTGCCAATTCTTAAAGGTTACAAATAATATAATTTATAATAAATTACATTTTATGTTGTATGCATTTTATGGGATGAATATTGGATTTCTTTACTTTTTAGTGCATTTATTATGGACAGTGTTCAACATGACTTCTTGAAAGAAATTTAATAAATATAGGCTATATATATATATAAATTATGATTTTCAACATTTTTTTTTTGAAAAAATGTAATATAATATAGGTTTTTAGATTAAAAGAAAGTTATGCTTTTCAACATAATTTTCTTTTTCTTAAAAAAGCTAATAATATCTATATAGGCTTTTGTTAATTTTTTTTTTTAAAAAAAAAATTACAATCCAAGATTCTAGTGTGGGTTTGAAACTTGGGTTCTAATTCGAGTATACCTAAATATCTGGATAGAAACCCATATGAATAGTGGGCTGGATTTACTTCTAAGTTGGGTTGGACCCGATCATTACATAAACAATGGCTATACTCAAGCCGAAGTAGCCAACACTAGAATAAAAATTGAACGTTTAAAAGCCACAAATCATGTTAGCACTAAAACAATAGACCATTGAAATAATATGGATTAATTTGAAGCAGATTCATTTCTCAGTACACTTCATTTTCTAGAATACAATATTTGAATTGATATTTGAGAGTATGACCATCTATGTATTGCTGGGGACTTTCCCCTTGGCCACTATTGGGTTTACATAGGTGGGAATGAGAACGGTATGACCATCTCTATTGAGCTTTAGTGGAGCATAAAGAGTGAGACTGAGCTCTAAATCGACCTTGGGCGGAGAATGAGAAAAAATTTTCTATGTGTACTACTACAACAACATCAAGCTCAAGGAATGACCAACCACATGATGTCTTCTGTTGACTATGAGATATTGCTGGTCAGGCGAGATGCTCTTTTTGTCTTGGACCTCGATCTTCACATGGTTTATGACATTAATGGTAACAATGGTTTTTTCTCTTCCTCCCTATCTCGAGAATCAAGCTTACAACATTGTTTTGATTCAACCCAGAGTCAGGTGTGGGAAGAGGTTGAAACCATCTCTGTTGATGATTACTTAGACACTAATTTTTCTATAATGATGTTCCGATTATGATATTTGTTTTGGTTTGTGATTAAGGTTCGTGCCATCTCCATTAGTTGTTTCAAGCAATCCCTCATCTTTTGAAGACTCTTCTCATGAGAGTCTACTTGCCACTATAATATCTTTTGTTGCTGCTAGAAGAGTGTGTTGTCCTCCATGGATCTTCGACTCTAAATACCACTTGTTATGAATTTGATCGTAATATGGAATGTAAACTAGGGATTATAAATGTTGATGAATTAAGGTATAAATCTGTTGTAATTATATTGATATATTGGATTGGTTTGAGGCAAACCCAATTAATTATTCAATTTCTATAAAATAATTCATGCAAGATTCACAATGAATTTCTATCTCCCCTTCCCACCTTAGTAACAGCATCTTTGTCTAAACTATTAGTAAAAAGACTATAGAGTCCCCGACTACAACTATGATAAGCTACTGCAATATAGCATTTATAAAAGTAAACCGGAACTACTTTGTTTAACTAACAACTAATAGTGTCTTTTAAATTCTTGCAACACAACGTCGTTATAAGTAGGCGTTTTCACTTAAGAAATTTAAGAAAATTATTTATCCTTTGAACTTAAATTCTCAAATTTAGAATCCGAATAAACATACATAGTTTCAAGCTTCTCTAAACTTAGTCGTTTTAAAGCTAAGATATGATCTCCCAGCTCATGTTTTCCTTTGTTTATTTTCATTCCATCCTTCAACAAACCACTGCAACAACTTCACTTCATCCCTTGCCCCAACTCAACTAGTTAAGTTCCTAACAATGCGAGAGGCGTATGGGTTATTGATAAGAAACTACAAAATGTCAATGTAGCTCTCGCAGATTGACTCAACACAAATCAATGTTGGCTACGTCAAAGCTTGTCTCTTCGATGCTACTTTCAGGAAGTGATATCTGCAAATTAAATTAACTGATGTTTTATCATGAATAATACTATATATAATCACGAATGTGCACAATTATATCTGCGATACTTTAAATTAAATTAACTGATGCTCTAAGGTTTGATTTGTTTTCAGAGATGATGTGAGATGAGATGAGATAAAAGTTAAAAAAAAAAACAAATATTGTTATAATATATATTTTTAATATTAGTTTTGTTTTAATATTTGAAAATTTTATTTTGGGATTTAAAAAAGTTGAATTATTTATTTTATTTTATATAAAAATTTGAAAAAATATGTAATTATGAGTTTGAAATAAGATGAGATAATAGGCCTAATTTTGTTTTCATATGGACCCGTATTCATTCATTCAAAGATCTCGCGCACTCAAGTCATGTGTAGAGTATTAGTAAAATGTTTTTATTACATAATTTATTTTGAAATATAAATTTTAAATATTATGAATCAAATCTTACCTTCTTTTGATGAGGAAATAATTAAAATATCCATGTTAAAATTAAGATTGTCTTAAAAATCATAAATGTAATTTATTAAATATTGTAGCAATTGTTCAAATAGAAGTAATAGTTCTAAAAAATAAACTCAATTTTGACATAATTCAATATATTATATCAGATTATAAAATTATTTTTATTATAAAAGTGATATAGCAAATAACATAAAACCATGTCGACTTACAAATATACTTCTATGAAGCTCCTTTTAAGGCTGTAACGCTTATCTAACTTAGAATTAAACATTAGAATTCGACAAACAATCAAGAAGATTTTGTCACAATATTTAATATGAAGTACACGTTAATTATGGATAATGTCTTGTCGAGTCGAAAATCATGGCCGTGTAGCTGTGGACTTCCCAAGGCAATCGCCAAAAAGGGTGACGTTTTAGATTTTACAAAGCTAGTAACAGAAGTAGAAGGTATAGTTAAGGATTCACAAATGGTGAAATCAAATTACCCAAAATCTCCATGAGATAATCGAATAACTAACTAGTATGCAAAAACTGAAAAGTTTCAGCTTCCACATCATATGCAAAATAGCAAACTACCTACGGTTGGCTTTGTAAGCACACTCAGCATTTTAATGAATCTCCATATTTTTGCTTCAACTTCTTGAAACCAATGTCCCCATGCAACTTTGCATGCTATGATGTATAATCAACATAACTTTGAGTAATTACAAGTGAGAACAAACCACAGGAGCTAAAAACATGTACATAAAGCCATGACATCACTCTTGTTTTAAAATAACAGCTTCAATAATGCCGTCGGATCTGAAGTTAGTAGCCAAGAGCCTTGGATCAACAGGTCCTGGAAGACTGAATGAGACCGAGAATGGTCCAGGTGGGCGTAGTTGCTGGAATTCCATCTCGAAAACACGGCAGCGTTTCTTTATAGTTCTTCCACCTGATGTTGTCCCTCGGAGGTGAACCTTCCCATTAGATTCAATCTCACAGCTGAACTGACCTGCTGCAACAAATGATATTAATCGCATCTGCATGACATAAATGAAAGCAGAGACTCTGCTGTTCCTCATCTTCTAGGCAATATTCTATTCTCACTTAGTAAATCTGAGAAATTGTGTAAAAGAGAGGAAAAAATAGATTCGAGAAGAGGCATCAAGCACCTTGCCGTAGTAACAACATTAAGGGAAGTGTGTCAGTACGATGGTCAACATCAAAAGGAATTGTTGTGTTTAAAATACTACCCATACCCTGCTGAGAAAGAAGGCACACAGCACCTATCCGTTGTCACCAATAGCTTTCCTTTTCTTCACACCCAGTGTGGGGATGAGAGAGTTGAGGTCTGTGTTCAAGCCCGCAAGGCTACTTAAACCCTCAAGGCTTGTCCCGAACTAAAGACTATTTTTTATTGATTTTTATATCTAGATATGAACCCCATGACATTATTGGGCTGACCATAGGACGTTTTATTCTTCTATAAAAAGGAACACTTGAGAGGAAATGCTGACCACAAACTATAAGCATCACTGACCAGGGATACACAGACTAATCTAGAATGTAGCCTCTGCACACATTGGGTGCAAGTCCCATCTCGCCTTCTGAGTCCTCAGAGGACATCTCCACCAGGACAACCAAAAGGATCCATAATTTATCAAACAGATAATGTGCACAAACAGAAAGAAGGTGATATAAATTATATGGTGGTGGATATAAAGAATTCCTCACTGATGCACCCAAGTTGTACTAGGTGCACTTCAAGATTATTTTGGCCTTCCCTTACCCATAAGTTCAGAGGAGGTCCCTGTTAGGATGACCACAAACATAATGCCCATACAAATTACCTCCTATCATAATTGTTAAATCTTCCTAGAAAAAATTAAAGGGCTATGAGGAGAGAAGACAATCATACAATTGTCCTTCTTGACCCCTGGTAGAGCAACTCGGAATAAATATGCATCTTTACTGATACCAATGTCCACGGTACCAACAGGTGGCCCAACCATGCCTCCTCTAGCAGTCCCAGTCAAAACAATAGCAGCAGAGGAGTTGCAATCTTCTACATTTGGAACAGAGAGAAGAGGCATCATGACAGGCCCATCCAGTTTATAAGTCCTCTGGAGAGTTCCTCTTTTACTTTGATGCTTTGATACGGGAACTACATGGGAAAATGCTGGCATTGACTGAGGGTCGCAGCAGTGCCTTCTCTTGCATTTTTGTTGAAATCTTACTGGCGAATCACCATTGTCATTTTTAGTGTATTCTGAGGCTGTCTCCATACTATCATTGATGCAATTCTGCTCACCATTGCCATCGCCATCTTGGTACTCATATTTGTAACACAAGGCTTCATTTATATCTATGTTCAAATTATCTAAACCTGAGAAGTATTTGAATCTTTCCAGATCCTCCTCTTTCATATGTGCTATAATGGGATCATCAATAAGTACAATTCCTTTAACAATCCTGAAGCTGGCTGGGAACCATATTTGTTTATGAAGATTCAAAGGAAAAACACTTGTGAAGTGCTTACGTTCCTCTATCGACCCAGGACTTAATGAAGGAAGGTTGCCCTTTATATACATATGCAACATATTTGGTTTTAAGACCAGGCCAGGATTAGCATTCCTCAGGATATAGTAATATAACCTCTCTAATAGAGAAATGCTAACATATGAAGCACCCAGATCACTCAATGTATATGGTGCTAAACCTTTTATTAATCTTTGAGCTGCTGAGCACCTTGGGTTATCAGACTTGACACCGGGGCCAAAGCAAGTGCTCATTATGAAGTTAAGCACAAAGTGGTGGTCATCGAATGATGGTTGGACTGAGCCTTCAGAAATTCCATTTTTCTCTTCCAAGCCCATTATTTGAAATAGCCTCCTGTATTGTTGTGAAACACGTAAATAAAGAAGCAAGATCAGTAATTTTTTCTGTCAAGAAGCACAAGATTACAATTTTTGGTCAAGATATGTCAATATTATGTTGACTCTGACTGTCATTATTGTTAACTGAAATGCAGCAAAAATCTAGTAGACTATCTGTTTCCTTTAACATAAATGATTCCTCTAGGTGTACTGAATGCGATCTTGCAATTATGGAAGAAATGTAATATTGTCAACCAGGTGAGAGGGAAGTTTGGTATCAACCATGGGCCTAACTGTGACCTGTTAGCCCATACGTATGTACTGTGATGAAGTGATGAAATGAGTACTACTATTGATTTTTTTTTAATAAAGTACTACGATTGTTTCAAGCAAGAAACCAGTCAATTCCAGGCAGAAAAGAAGTCACTTATGTAAGAATTAAGAAAATCAATGTCAGCCATTCATGTGAAATCCCACCTAAAATAGTGACGGTACTTAACATATAATAGTCTTACCAGAGGAGCAAATTTAGGATTGGGTAAACCAACTGCACCCCAGTGCGCGATGGTTGTGATCATCATCATCCTCTGCCCTGGGTTTGAACAAGTCAATCCCTTTTTTGTGTCTCACTAAGAAGTAGGATCTGCACTAAGTTCATGATCTTTGTCTAAGATTCGTAGATAAAAAATCTCTCCCTTTTTATGGACAAGTAACCTTTAGATAAAATCTCACGATGATGAAGATGAATTGTGGTACAAGTTACAACTAGCTGTTTAGGCTTTTCCTTTATGAAAATTCATATACTACATAACCACTCATACCAAATAGGTTCAGATGTTTAGTGTCAGCTCCCTCTCTTCTTCTAAAAGACACCTGTTGGCCTACCAAAAACCCAGTTTCTCATGCACCTAGTCAAGTCTATAAAACTATCACAAATCAATCTCACTTGGCGGTATCAAGTTGCGCTTTCACAATGCTCTGCACAAAACTCAGTGGAAGCCAAACTCCCTAGTCAACACTATAGTCTCCCTTCACAGACCACAATTCCGCATATAAAAGACATATTTTCCAACACAAAATGGTACGTACACTAACTGAAGAAATTCTCAGCGGAAACGGACTCAACCTTTTCAATTCAACATTTATCTATATATCCATGCATTGCAATGATAAAAAGGGATTCCAAAACTAAACCATAAAAAAGATGTTGAGAAAGATTTAGGATATTCAACTCTAAATTTTATATCTCCAAGAAGAAATTCA